>CP136890.1:43352500-44602500 GCA_034359265.1 Canna indica | reverse complement strand
CCGAGAGCACTCTTCCACCTCAACCTAAGGGACAACTCAACTAATCCTAGTAAACTATGTTTACACAAGTGGCTTTACACCTTCTACACCAAGGATACCACTTACACACAAGACCTAGTACTAGGTCTTCTTACAAGCTTGAATACAATGAAAGAAATCATAAAAATATACAAGTAATGGAGCAAATAAATACTACAATAAATACTTAGCTCCCAACACGAGTCCTAGTTCCTCTTGATGCCTTGAGATGATGAATCGATAAATATTGAAGGCTAAATCAAGGTGTGTATCTTGGAAACTAGGGTTATCAAAAGGATGGCGCAAGAAAAGCTTTAAAATGATCAAGAATAGCTCAAAAGTTGTTTAAGGAAGGCTGGGTTTGGGTATATATAGAGCCAAGAAGAAATGGAACGTAACGGGCGGCTCAACGGGCGGAAAACTAGCCATTTCTGCCGTTCGGTCTCTTGTCGGTCGATCGTCGATCGATCGACCGATCGACCGCTGGCTTTCTGTGGATTAATCGCTCTGTCCGGTCGACCGATGGGTCAACCGAATGAGACGTGATTCTTCTCATCCTCGATTCGGTCGACGGAAGCCTAAAGCCAGAGACGCGATTCAGCGATCCTCAATTCGGTCAACCGATCGGTCGATCGAAGCAGCAACTGCCTATTTTTAACAACATTCGGTGGATCGAAGACTGGGCAGACTGCTAGTTTGCATGGTTTTCTTTGTTGTTTTGGTTCCGTCTTCGCTAAGCCTACTTATATAACAGTTATTAACATAAATGTTAGACGGTGGGATAGATTTGTAACAACTCAAAAATTGGTGTACTGTATTAGGAAAATTGGAAAGTGGGGATAGATTAGGGAAATACTTCAAAAGTCGGGATATATTTTATAATTAACCCTATTGCTGACTGGGTTTGGTGGGGCCGAAAAAAAAAATAGTTCAACATGTATATAAGCCATTTCAACATGGATATACTTCAACTCAGCATCCACACACCTATTTCCATCATGTATAAAAGTATCTCCAGCATATACAAATATAATTTTAGCAAGTATACCAAATTATCCTAATTATTATCCACCATCATAATCATCCAGGTAAATAAACATCCATGTAACTTATATGATAAGATAACCCTAACCACAACAATATCCTCGTGCATCCGCATTCGATTTATTTTTGCCTACCCTGGCCCATATAAATACACACATGCACATGCAATAAATATGAGTTGTAATATAAGATCTCCACAAATCCAACAACCACTATCATAGGGATTGGCCCTAACTCCCATATGACGCCTTCACCTATATTTTATGTTTCCACACATTTAGACTATAATTAATCACTATACTTTATCAAACCTTAGTCTAGACACCAAGGTGTTCAAGATTAAGGATTTCATGAAGTCATAAAACCCGAACTTATAGGGGTTATCCCTAAGCATAGGGTCGGCTCTAACCCCCTTTCTACACCCATAATCTTACTCATGACATCTTGAGCATTCCTATTTAGAGACTAGCCAAGATCAATATAGCATTTATATACTCTAATACTGAAAGCTATATAAAAGTCATATCAAACGACCTCTGATCAGAAATCAGACATCACCATCGCGTTCAGAATGTGAAAATCTATAACTTTCATATTTATCTCGATCTCAACCGATATCTCTAAGATCAATTTCAAAAATAGCCCAATAACTTTAAAAACAAATCTATTTCTCATGATACAACTCTTCTTTCTAAAATTTCTAATTAAAAATTTTTAATATAAACCCACTCATCTTCTTTCCCTAACTCATCACTGCCCATTTATAGGATCCACACCGGGCGACCTCCTGGCCACCGGCGATCAGCATCCGCCGGTGCCACCCTTGGCCCCTGGCGCTGGTGATGTGTTGGCTAATGGCTGGGAGGCCGTGGCAGCCTCCCCGCCTGCAACAACTCACTGATGCCTCAGCGCGATCGCGGCACCAGTGCGATCGCTGCACTTCTTCTGACCCATCTCTTCTTCTTCCCATTTCTTTGATCAACAACTACTCCATAGAAATATTTTTATTCAAATCTACTCTATGCATAGAATCCACATAACAGTAGGAAAGAAAACATGATAAAACCACTCACCTGAATAAAACGCCTCTACCTTTCCTCCTGGAGAGAAGGCCTTGACGACCCCAACGACCTCGCGTCGAAAATTCGCTATGTTGGCCTAAGGTTTTCAACCTTGGTCTTAATCTCGGTTTTGATGATAATAAACATCGAACTAATATTTTCATGGAGAAATATTTTCAGGTTCCATCTCGATTAGCCCACGATGTCCCAATTGGAGAAATCAGAGAAATCGACAAGGACGCTCGTCGACTCTTAGGATTGTTTAAGAAGAATAGAGTTTAGGTTTAGGATATCTAGAATGATTGTATTAATCCTCATAATGATGCATATATCCCTACGACATGAACCTAATCAATTACCAAGAGCTTCCAAGTCATAAACAACATTCCAAAAATACCCCGGATGGGATGTTGTAACATTTTGGAATAGCCCGGATGGAATGTTGTAACATTTCGGAACATCCCGGAATATCCCTTATGGGATGTTGTAATATTCTAAAAAAACCCATATGAGATGTTGTAAACATTACGGAACATCTAGAAACATCCCGGAACATCCTAGATGGATATCCCGGAATAGCCCGGAACATCCCGAATGAACATTCTAGAAAACTTTCTAGAATTCCCAAAATGCCTCCAACGGCTCTATTTCGAATTTCTACTCGTTGAGCTTGTTGGAAACTGAGCTCCTACCATTGGGATATCTATATAAGCTGCCAAACTTGTCTTCCCAACCATCTAACACTTCATGAGACATCTATTGATCATCCCTAAACTTCTTTGAGCCAATCTTTGTGGAAAACCCTAGCTTTGAGCTTCTACCTTCTTGATTGAGCCTTCAACCTTGAGTTTCATCATCAAAGGCATCAAGAGAAAGCTAAAATCTTGTGATGGGGCATATTTGATTTATTGCTCCATTATTGTTGTATTTTGTTCTTCATTTCATTATTACTCAAGTGTGTAAAGATCTAGTGTGTAGATCTTGAGTTTGGTGGTTGCCTTGGTGTTGAGACTTAAATCCACCGGTGTAAACTTAGTTTGCTAAGGTTAGTTGTGTAGTCCTTAGGAGAAGAGGTGTTGGAGGTACTCTCGGGTGTGAGAGTAACCCTCGGTTGTTAGGGTGGGTGCCTTAGCTTGTAAATCCTCTTGTAGGACACACTTAATATAGTAAACTAGAGTTTGAAATCCTAAGCGGGGTGCTTAGGTAGTGGAGTAGGCATTGGGGCCGAACCACTATAAATCTATCTTGTTTGCATTGCTTATATTGTGTTTTGTTTAATTGTGTTATTTACTCACTCCCGTATTCATCTAGTTAAATTGAGCACTTGCCTAAGTAATCAAGAAAAGGATTAAAACCGAATTTAGGCTAACGTTTAGCAAGCATACTATTCACCCCCCTTCTAGTGTAGGCCATTTCACTTACATTTGGTATCAGAGCGGGTTCATAGCTGGAGATTTCACCATCTCTTCTACATCTTGCCTAGATCCGAGAATGGCACTAGAGTCGGTTATTTCCACACCTCTTAGATTCGATGAATCAAACTTTGGTCTTTGGAAGTCTAAGATGTATTCCTTATTAAAGACTAGAGGTTTTAGTGTTTATAACATGTTGAAATTTGAATACATTAAACCTAAGGTTAACATGTATGGTTAGAGTGAACTTGACAAGGAAATGTTTCAGTTTAACGGAGATGCCATGAATTGCATATTTTGTGCCATACCAAATAACATCATTGAAAGAGTCATGCATTGTTCTACGGCTTTCGATTTATGGGCTTGTTTAAATGTTTTATATGATTATGCCACGACTGAAGAGATTAACACTTCTAATGAAGGTAGTGATGACAATGGTCATTCACCTACCCCTACCCTTGGTTTTGATGCCCATAGCTCTTCTAGTCAAAGAAGCAACTCCAAGAGCCGAAAAAGAAAGGTAATTTGCCATGTATGTAAAGAAAAAGGGAATGTGAAGAAAAATTACCCTAGCATGAAGAACAAAGCAAGGAAGAGGTCAAGTGCTTCCACCTCCACCTCTCATTCACTTGAAGCACCCTCTAGCCATGACTATGAAGTCACTTCCAAAGTTAGCCTCATAGATGGAAATAATGAGATACGTACACTCTCATTCATCTAGTCATGATAATTATGTTAGAAAATCAGCATTGGACCTAACTCCACCCCAAAAGCTAGCTCAAAGGGAGAGGATTGTCCAATCTATTTAAAGGCTAGCTAGACCTATTGTTGATTGTGGTTGAGAGTGGGCCACCAACAGAACTTCACGCTCCAGATGTGGATCCTAGGCGTGAGGAGGGTGTGTTAAAGTCCCACATTGGTTAAGGTTGTGGTCTACATAGCCTTTAAATAGATTGGACAATCCTTCCCCTTCGAGCTAGCTTTTAGGGTGGAGTTAGGTCCAAGGCTGATTTTATAACATGGTATCAGAGCCAAACCTATGGTTGAGAGTGGGCCACCTGCAGAACATCACGCTCCAAATGTGGATCCTGGGTGTGAGGGGTGTGTGTTAAAGTCCCACATTGGTTAAGGTTGTGGTCTAGATGGCCTTTAAATAGATTGGACAATCCTCTCCCTTTGAGCTAGCTTTTGGGGTGGAGTTAGGTCCAAGGCCGATTTTCTAACAAATGATAATGATAGTATTAACTCATCTAGTTCTCATGATATGCCTTATGATGAATTATTAGATGAGTGTAGGAAAATGTATGCCTTGCTTATTAAAAAGGATAAGGAGAATAAAATGTTGAAGAAAGAAAATATAAGACTTAATTCTCATTTGCATGAATTTAAACTGGAAAATGAAAAGTTGAAGTCTAGGTCATTTGATTCATGCCATGATAATTTAGAACTTGACCTTAAAGCTTTAAAACTTGAAAATAATGATTTGAAATCTAAAATGAAATCTAGAAATAATGATTTGAAGAATGATTTCAAATTTGAGAATGAGATTTGGAAAAATGAGAATTGTATGATGAAATCTCAAATGCAAGCCTTGCACAAATCCATTAATGTCTTGAAAAATAAGGTTGTTTTCTTGAGTAGGAAAGCAAATAATTTATTTAATGTTTCATTTTTCAGAAATCCTAGAAAGAAAAATGTCTTTGTAAAGAATGCTCATTTTAACTCTCATGCTAGACATTTTACCTCTGGACCTTATGATCATAAGAAGATGAATGGTTCTCCGAAGAATGCTCATGCTCATCTTAGTTCACATGACAAGCATTCTAATGAAAGATCTCATGTCCATAAAAATAATGAAAAGAAGAAATTCAATGGGCATTGTTTTTGTTGTGGAATTTTTGACCATGACATTCATGATTGTGCATTCAAGAGAAATCCAAGTGTAGTTAGGACGCTTTGGACCCTAGGTAAAGTTGGCATCAAAATACTTTGGTATCATCTCTCAACCTTAATTGTTCAACTAATAGTTAGAGTTTATGATACTTGATTGAATCGATTGATTTATCCGCTCTTGATATGCTTTTAAGAAATGGATTTTTGATTTTGATTTTCCGGTCTCTTCGGAGACCTTAGTAGCCTATAACGGGCTCATGCGACCTTGCGGTTATAAGGTTATAAATCGTAGGCTAATTGTGGCTTTTCGGTTTTCAACCAATGGGAAGGGTTGGAGATCTTTATTTTCAAATATTTCATATTTTGAGATCTCTTGATTCGTTTCGGATTCATGATAAGTTATTTTCAAACGGATTTCAAACTAGTTAGCAAAGTGGATTTTGAAAATGTTACTTGATTCTTCTCTTTGCTATATGGTTTGGGTTGCTTGCTAGTAGCTTTATTTTCATTAAATCTACTAATAAAGTCTACTTGCAAGTTAAAAATGTTAATGGAAGGCTATGCTATCATGAAGAAAATTATAAAGTAAATTACAAGTTTGGCAAAATTCTCTTGAAAGAGGTATGAGTTTGAATTTTGTTAAACTCTTGCTTAATTACCTTAATAACTATGCTTGAATGATTTCTCTATTTTGCATGACAAATCTATGAAATTTCATGAGTAGGTAAAATTTTGATAACTTAGGCAACTTCATGATATCTTGATTGAATGAAACTTGCTATAGGTTAAAATTCATATTAGACACCTCATTCTGAGTTAGTAGTTGGTAAACATGTTTAGATACACATATCACATGATTCTAAGTGTTCAAATTTGAAAATCCATGTGTAGATGAACAAGTTAATTACTAGGTCACTTTAGGGGACTTAAACTTGGAAAAGTTTGACCCAAGTCAACAAATCGACTAGGACACTTCAATTTAAGTCCAAACTTCATATACATGTTTAGTAATAGGTATGACGTGTTTCCATGTATTTGGAATGAAGAAATCATAAGAATACGGATAAAATGATATAGAGATCATTTCATGATAATCTCTCTTGAGCATGTTTGACCCAAGTCAATAAATTGACTTAGAGGTCTCATTTTCATTCCATGAGTTTAGGTGTCCATAAGTAATGATAATCATGAGTAATACTAGGTGTCCTAAGCAAAGTTTCATGATAACTTGCTTGTTTTAGGATGAAACCATGCTAGGTTGATATCTTGGTCTAATGATATTATTTTCATCTCAAACTAGACATACACACTCTACATGATCATTATGTGGTATCATAGAAGTTTGAATGAAAACTGAACACATTTTGAAAAATAACTGAAAATTACGAAAATGTAATTGAAATTTTAACATTTTCAGTTAATTTTAGAAAAATATAGAAAAATTCTTTTTAACTGGTTCTTGAAATTGCATCTTCATTGAAAAATCCAGTTTCTTCAGTAAAAATTTCAGAAAATTTCATCAAGAATCTAATTTATAGTGAATTTTGAAGTTGGATTTCAGAAATTCAAAGTATCACCCTCTTGAAATATCAATCTTTCTGATATTTTAATTTTTCGTCGAAAAATTCAAATGAAACTTTGTGTGTACTATTTTGATTCCATTTCTAATATCGTTCTCATTATTCTTTGAGTGAAATCATTTCTTAAAATAATTTTGATAACTTGAACGATAACTTGAAATATCGGTTTTTGATTGAAATCAAGATAGGTTGGAAAATGAACTTAGAGAATTTATTTTGAGTTCAAACTTGACACATGCATCTTAAATGATTATTCAGCTATGACTGGAAAGTTTGAATCAAAATCGGTAACTTTTGAAAAAATACCTAATATTTACGGAAACGCCATTGAACTTTCAGGAATTCTATGAATTTATAGAAAATTGATTTTTGATTGATTATTGAACCTGTAGGTTTCTTAAAAAAACTAATTTGTCCTCTTAAAGTTTCAAGAAATTTCGTCAAGAATATGCTTTGATAGGGATTTAAGAGTTTCATTTATATAGACTTGAAGTATCCCTTTGACCTAAGTTAACAAAGTGACTTAGAAATTTTATTTTAAGCCCAAACCTGACTCACATACTTAGATTCACTCATGTTAGATATCTAGGTACCTATTTTTTTTTAAAATAAAAACATGAGTATATAGCAAAATTTGGTACTTAGTCATTTTCATGTTTTCATGCCTAAATTGAATGAAATTGTGCTAAGTTGACAATTTGATCAAATGATATTATTTTCTCTTCAAACTTGATATACTTGCTTTACATGACCATATCTGGTATTGAGAAAGTTTGAATGACTTTTAAAAATGTGATGAAAAATTCCAATTATTTAACAAAATGCCACTGAATTTCAATGAATTCTAGAAAAAGGGGGAGTTTATTTTCATAGATATGCATGTTGATAGAGGGAGAAATCCCATGATTGACTTCTTTAATGATTTATTGAAAATATTTTCTTAAGTTTGTTTGTCATCATCAAAAAGGGGGAGATTGTTGGCCTAAGGTTTTCAACCTTGGTCTTAATCTCAGTTTTGATGATAACAAACATAGAACTAATGTTTTCATGAAGAATTCTTTTTAGTTTCCATCTCGATTAGCCCACGACGTCCCCAATTGAAGAAATCAGAGAAATCGGCAAGGACGCTCGTCGACCCTCGGGATTGTTTGGGAAGAATAGAGTTTAAGTTTAGGATGCTAGAATGATTGCATTCATCCTCATAATGATGCATATATCCCTAGGACAACAACTTAATCAATTACCAAGAGCTTCCAAGTCATAAACAACATTCCGGATGGAATGTTGTAACATTCCCGAAATACCCCAGATGGGATGTTGTAACATTTCATAATAGCCCGGATGGGATGTTGTAACATTCCAGAATATCTCGGAACATCTCGGGACATCCTGGAATATCCCGGATAAGATGTTTTAATATTCCATAAAATCCCGGATGGGATGTTGTAAACATTTCGGAACATCTCGAAACATCCCGGAACATCTCAGAACATCTCGGATGAACTGCTTGATCTTGCAACCCTAGCTGCGCCATAAGTATACCACCGTACCTCTATTAGTCAAGATCTACAAAACAACAACAAAAATAAAGTGGTGAGTTCCTAAGGAACTCAATGAGTGGCTCTACCCAAGCCCTCTACAATATATTCCGAGCATAAGCATGAGAAACATAAAGTCTATATATGAAAATACTAAAATGTAAGAGCATGTAAAGTAAAACATTCATCCACAAAACTCATAATAAGAAGCACCACAGTTACACGCACTACTGGAATAACAAGCATCAGCAACTGCTCCAACCGTTGCCGAGCCGTTGCTGAAAGCCATTAGCAATGGCATGCAACGGCCCAGCCCGTTGCAACATAGTCGTGGCAGAAAATCGCGTTGCTGATAACTTAGCCACGGATCAGCAATGGCCCGAGCGGTCATTGCTAATAACATTATCACCAACGGTTCTGCTACGGGTCAGAGCCATTGTTGTCATGCTTATCAACAATGGCTTTGCAACGACGCACAACTGTTGTTGATATTAGTATCAGCAACGGTTCTGGCACGGCTGCAGGGCAGTTGTATATATATACATCAGCAACGGCCAGGTTGTCGTGGCAAGGCCATTAGTGAAAGCCCCTTGCTAAGCCATTGTTGTAGGTCATCAGCAACATCTTTGACGTTGCGGCCCAGAAAATACGATACATTTTTAGTAATGGCTTTCCCATGGACAGCCGTGGGAAAGCCGTTGCTGATGATGTTAACCTGCAACTGAAAAGTTTTAAAATTTCTAATTTCCATTAATACATTGATACATTTAACCTGATACATAACTCACACACCCATACACACATCCATACCCACGCTCCTGCGTCAAAGTCCTCGGGGGTGCCCCCGCGCTGCGTGACAATCTGAGTGTAGGTCTCCTACTCGAGTTTGATTTTTTCTTTTATATTTTTCCTAAAACTAAAATTATAACTAAATAATGAATAATTTAAATAAATATACTTACCATAATGATTGCAGCGCGGGTGTCGATGTACTCCCCCGTCCTATGTCCTCAACGGTGAGTTCGCTCAAACACCTCCATCGGGGAGGGTCGCTGGACAGTCCCGTCATCCATCACCATCGTCTACATTTACAAAACAAATACATTATTTATTACACAAAGTAACATATAAAATATATAATTGAATTTAAGGTATAACACTTACCATACAACGAGCGTGGACTACAAAAGATATTGAGCTGCTAGTGTGACGCGCTCCTCCCCCGAACAGTCCTAGAAACCTCCTGCCATCGATCCGTCGACCAAAACACCATTAGCTGGTCGCATATATCCAGAGTAATCCAATCGGGGCTGTAATTTTTAATACGTGTCTCAAACTCGCGCCATAGCATGTCGACGTGCTCACGAGGCACGTGGGCCATGCCCCACGCATGTATCGTCAGATCGTAGAAGATATGGTCCTCGGCACATCCTCTTGCTCGAACCTGCACAACAAAAATAAAGTTCAATATTATATTATGATATAATGAATTTGTAACAATTCATAATTCATGATACATTACAGCTCCCCAATCACACTAATGAGTCTACCTGACTCCGTGGTTGGCATTACCTGCGTCTCGATGAACTAGTTTCGGCGGCATGAGGATCAAGGGCAGGAGTATCATCGGCAGGAGGATCAGCAGCAAGAGGAAGTGCTAGAGTCTGACCAATCAGAGAATCTTAATCTCTTGTCCGACGATAACCACGACCCACCATATCTGTCAAATAAGCATATAATTAGATTATATATATAGTAGATATAGATTTAATAGAAGATATAATTTACAATTATTCCTCATCATTTGAGTAATAGTCTTCGAATTCTTCTTCTTCATCATCTTCTTCATCAAGGGTTGTACGTCGTATAAAAAATCATCTACTTCTTTTACACGAACATACAACCCCCGAATGGATCTAAGGTTTTGCTAAAACATATTCGAATAGTTGATGCGTACATAAAAGGTATCAACTCGTTGGATGGATGATTATTTTCTAAATGTTTCGATGTCGGTTCGAGTCCACAGTGGACGATTCCGGCATGAGTCCAAAGTGGATGATTCCGACGCGAGTCTGAAGTGGACGATTCTAATTGATCTAAATCTAAAGATTAACAATAAAATTAATCTAAATTAATATAATCTAAATTAATCTAATCTAAACATTTATCTAAATTAATCTAAATTAATCTAATCTAATCTAAACATCTAAATTAACCTAAAATTTAATTAATCTAAATATATAAGATTTAACTAATCTAAACATCTAAATTTACCATAAAAATATTTAATTAATCTAGAATTAGGATTTAATAAAAGAAAAAAAATAGGGTTTAAAAAAACCCTAAATATTAACTCATTTTTTCCGCGTCGGAGTCCTGTGGACTCTGGCGCCGGCGTCCAGTGTCCGACATAATGTCGGACACTAGACAATGCTCCAGCGGCCGACGATCGACCAAAACCCTAAACCTAGGGTTTCGGTCGGTTCTACAATAAATAGGGGGTGCTGAAGTTACCTGCAGTGGGCGACGACGACGAGCGGCGGCGGCGAGTGGCGTCGGTAGGCGGGCGGAGATCGGCAGATCGGCGACGGTAGAAGAAAGGAAGAAGAAGGAGGAAGGGGCGGGCACGATTGGGGTCGAGTTAAATAAACTTATCAGCAATGGCTCAATCATTCGTTAGAATGTCGTTGCTGATAAGTAACATCATCAATAACGGCTCACTCGTCCATTAGTACGTCGTTGTTGATAAGTATTTTATTTTCACGCCGTAAGCGCGCGGTCGGCTAAGAGTGACGGATGCAATAGCCGTAACTAAGTCATTGCTAATGTGATAATATATCTGCAACGGCTAGAGCGGCCGTATCAAAGCATTGCAGAGTGGCCTGAGTGGCCGTAAGAACGTCGTTAGAAATTGCAACGGCTTGAGCGATCGTTGTTATCGCCATTGCCGAATAACATATTTCTAGTAGAGTCGGCTGAAAACATCCCAATCATCAAATACAGTATTCACTCGGCCCATAATGGTCCAAACATCAAGTACCATATCCACTCGGCCCATAATGCTCTAAACATCAAGTACGATATCCACTCAGTCCATAACTGTCACGCCCCAACTCAGGGTCGCGTGACCTGGCAGGGTATGTGTCGGTACCCCGAAGCCTACCACATGCCCTAAACAACAATACAAAAGAAAACACAGTACATCCAAGTAACATGAACAAAAAGACAGCGGCGCAAATCTTTATTAAAAAAAAAAATCAAAACAATTTTAGTAGTTTCAAATTGGGAAAATACGTAAATATAGCCTGTACTTTGGACTTTTTCTCAATTGTGGCCCGTAGTTTACTTTGTATCAATTGTGTACACGTACTAAGATATTTGTTCCAATTGTAGCATTCCGTCAAGACTCTGTTCGCCGCGCCGTTAACCTGACGATGTAGCATGCTGATGTGTATTAAATAAATATTTTTTAATACCCACTTGCCACATCATCAAAGTTGGATCCTATTTTTTTTTTAAATCCCAAACGCCACGTCAGCCCCTCATATTAAATACCTAAAACTAATATTAAAACCTAAGTCTTTTGTTGGTCCACCCGCCAAGTAATGAACAACCTGTTGATAAGGGTAGCTCCAATAGTAACTCTAGTAGTAGTTCCAGCAATGGATTTCATCCTGAAAAATAACTTGTTGCTCGTGATGTTGAGAAGGGAAAACAAGCAATGGATAGAAGTGAATTTCATCCTGAAAAAGAGCCTGTTCATCCTGAAAAAGAGCCCCTTCATCCTGATGTTGAGAAGGGAAAACAAGCAGTGGTTATGAGAGGGTAGTAGTTCATCATGATTATGTGTGTCATGATTCGAGTAGTAGTTCCAGCAGCGGTTGTGATAGGTTTCAATTTGTGCGACTAGAACCTATGGAGGTAATACAACCTGAAGAGTCATCAGAGTCATCAGATTTTATGCCTATGGGTGAAACTGAAGATGAACTAATGTCAAGTGAGTTTGAAGATACCAATGATGATGAATACACAGAGGCTAGAAACATCAAAAAACAATCTGTGACAGTGAACCCTAGCAGCTTCAGTGAACCCAATGAAGTAGACATTCCTCCATGTAGTCAACCAAATGAATCAATACCTGTGATAGTTGAATTTGGAGCAGACATTCCTCCATGTAGTCAACCAAATGAATCAATACCTGTGACAGTTGAACTTGGAGAAGACATTCCTCTATGTAGTCAACCAAATGAATCAATACCTATGACAGTTGAACTTAGAGCAGACATTCCTCCAAGTAGTTTCAATGAATCATTTTCACTACCGGTCCAAGCTGGAGCTAACAGTACTCAATCTCGAAGAAGAGTCCATACACTCAAACCTACTGATACATCTGCCCATCCTCAAAATGGTAGTGATTATGAAGATAATGATGATGAAGTAATCACACCTGAAACTAGTGATGCATCCTTGGGTATTGCTCCTAAAAGGAAAAGAAGACATTACAAAGTTTTCAATCCCAATTGTAATCATCAAGATATCATATTTGAAATTAGAATGCAATTTGAGACACCTTCACAATTTAAAGATGCAGTACAGTCCTATGCCTTGTACAATGGGGTCAATATTAGATGGTCCCGAAGTTCCAGAGGGAGAATGGAAGCCAAGCGTGTTAAAGATTGTCCATGGAGGATCTATGGTAGTTATAAGCAAAATGAAGCCACATTCATTGTGAAGACTTACCTTGGTGAACATAGGTGTTCTAGAAGCATGAGAAATAGACAAGAAACAACAGAGTGGTTGATAAATTACTACATGAATACATTTAGAAGAAATCCAAATTGGGATGTCAAACAAATGGCAGTGGATTTTCAATCCAAATTTTTCATCCCCTTGCCTAGAGCTAAATGTTACAGAGTAAGATCAGCAGTCTTGGAAAGACTTTGTGGTTCTCTAGAGGACCACTATGCATTGTTGGGTCCCTATTTGGCTGAACTTCGAAAGGTCAACCCTAGAAGTACATTCTCTATTGTTTGTGATAGAGAGTTTACTGGTGCACCACCAGTTTTTAAAAGACTTTACATTGGGTTTGAATTGCTGAAAAGAGAATTTTTGGATGGTTGTCGACCTGTCATTGGATTGGATGGATATTTCTTGAAAATATTTTTAGATGGGCAGTTACTTTCTACGATTGGTACAGATGGGAACAACTAGATGTTCCCAATTGCTTGGGCAGTTGTTGAAGGAGAGAATTTTAATTCGTGGAGGTGGTTCTTGTTCTATGAAATCTGACACTAGAATGGGCGGTTGAATAGTATTTGTCCTTTTTCTATTTTGTCAATTTTCTTTTTGCTTAGTTTCAACTTCAATTAAATGCAAATGTAACTTAATAATTTATGTTATCAAATATCAAGAACAATAATGAGCAAACATTCAAAGCAATGCAGACACAATGAAATATAGTGGTTCGGCCAACCGCCTACTCCACTATTTTGGCTCTCTACCAAGGATTTCTAACCAATTACTTTATAGAACTTGTGTTTCCCTTTGAATACAACTGAGGACACAATTCTCACCTCTTTGAGAACTCCTCAAACCTATTCACCTAGGCAAAACACAAATCTACAAAGTCTAACCCTAAGTGTTTCTCTAGCACACCTAGCAAGCTATTACAGGTGAAAACAAGTTTAAAACAACTTCAAATACAATGAAAAAGAGCTAAGAATTTAAACAAGAACCAATGCTCTTTTCCCAAGCCTTCAAGCCTCCAACTCATCCAGTAGATGAACTTGAATCGCAGAAGAGTTGAGGAACAGAACTGGGCGCTTGAGAAAAATATTGACGGAAGAACAGGGCGCAACAATCAATCTTTTTGAAGGCTCAAATCACTTCTTAAATGCTCAATAACATCTCTAAGAAGACTTAAAGGAGTTGAGTGAGGGTTATTTATAACCCCTCAATCGAACGGGCTGTTCAACGGGCGAAAAACTAGCTGTTACCGCCATTCGGTCATTTGCCGATTGATCATCGATCGCCCACGACCGCTGCTTTAATTACTCTGTTCGGTCAACCGACGGGTCGACCAAAAGAGTCGCGAGTTGAGTGATCCGCAATCCGGTCGACTGAAGCAGCTTATGCCAATTTTTGGCATTGGTCGGTCGACCGACCGATCAACCGACGTAGCCCTCTGCCATTTTTTCGCCATCTTCTGTCGATCGACAGGTCGACCGACTGGCTACTGCCATTTTGAGGCATCATTCGGTCAACTATCCAGTCGACCGACAAGGCTACTGCCAAATCTTCTGCCTTGTTCGATCGACCGACAGATTGACCGAACTTAGGCTGAGGCTGGTTTTTTTTATATATTTGTTACATGCTTTTTCATAGGTTTAGTTAACAAGTTCTAACTTGGATAACCTTACAATTAGGCTTGGGATAAGATCATCCTAGGGGTATATTACAAGATATCTACTTAGTCTATACCCGAGCCTTTCTTTGACGTTCTTTTCTTTTGTTTCTCCAAACGAAGTTTGCATGCTTATCGCAACCTCAACCTAAACTCAATACTTCACACATAGATTAAATATATGTTTGTTGTCATCAAAATGAAGATCGAAGCTTAAGAGAGACCCTTAAGCCAACAGTTCTTAGGAACTTTATGTGATGACCTTGAAATTGACAAAGGCTATGGTTGGACATTTATTAGTGATCAACAAAAAGTAAGAATATAGATTTAATTTTATCATTTGAATTTTATCATTGTGTAGGGACTCGAGTATGCACTACGAGAGCGAGTTCCATTTGTCGAGCATAGAAATTATGCTCGGCATTTGTATGCCAACTGGAAGAAGAGATTTAATGGTCATTACTTCAAAGCTCTATTTTGGAGAGCAGTGAGGTCATGCAATGGATGAACCAGAGCTCAATAGAATCTCAGGTGAATTGCAAGTTGCGTCTCCAGAGGCCCATGAAGCATTCATATCAATTGGGATGCAAATATTTTGTCAAGCATATGTCTCCACAGCTTGTAAGTCTGATAACGTTACAAATAATATATCAGAGACTTTCAATAGTTATATCATACAAGCAAGATCAAAACCAATAGTGGATATGCATGAGGAGATAAGACGTATGCTAATGCAAATAATATTTGTGAAGAAGGATATAATGTTGAAGTGTACGGATGAGATGTGGAGAGTCCGGCGACTGCGATCGGTGATGTGGAGAGGCGGCAAACATTTAGGGTTGAGGAAGGAGTCGCGTGTTGTATAAAGAAGCTGGGTTGACTTGGGGACATGGCATTTGAAAAAAAAATATGAGGGGCTGAAGTAGTGTTTGGGATTAAAAAAAAATTAAGGATACAACTTTGATGATGTGGCAAGTAGGTATTGAAAAATATTTATTTAATACATGTCAGCATGGCACGTCGTCAGGTTAACAGCGCGACCGACGAAGTCTTGACGAAATGCTACAATTGGAAAAATTGTCTTAGTACGTGTATACAATTGAGACAAAGTAAACTACGGGTCATAATTGAGAAAAAGTCCAAAGTACAGGCTATATTTAGGTATTTTCCCTTTCAAATTCGAAGAAACAACTCAAGTTTCAAAGTCTAAAGCAGATACAAGTTTTACAAAGATTAAACTACCCAGTGCATGTCTAACAACCTTATCAACACGACTACAACTACATGAGTGCCTGCTACGAGATCTGCGCTAATGCCTGCCCTCCAGTCGCTCTATCCCACCAAGCCGTACCTCACCGGTCGGGCTCTGCAAAATAACAACAATCAAAACCATGAGTTCACGAGGAACTCAGTGAGTGGTCCTTTCAACCCTCCACTTAAATCCTAGAATATGATCAGGTATAACACTAAATAAATACATGAATATATATATTTAATGCAATGCACTCCTTAGCCATTCGGCCTTACTGAACAACCATGAATGAACCGGCCATATAGGGCCCTACACATGCTGTAGCAATACAACCATTATCGGCCTAACCATGCATAATTATATTTCGGCCATGTTCAGCCTTCATCGACATAGAATCAGATATTCATCATCAAACATTTCGCACATAGCGAGTCAATCACCGGGCCCGTCAACTAGGGTGGTTGTCTAGTTTTTGGAACCCATCGGGTTAGGGATAGCTAGTCCCAACCAACTCGCGTCTACCGTAAGCATGGCCCACTGACGGAATCTCAAGACCCTCCGCCACTCAGGTCTAACACCAAGCGTGCCCGCTGGTGCAATCTAAGGACCCTAATCACCCCTGAGTCGAGTAGTAGCTGTTTCGGCCCTCTACACTTCCTAGTAGACCACCTCAATCACAATACACAATCAGGTATTCTGTAATTCCATTCAACACGTAATCTACATGCCACAAAAGTCGGGATGTCCGTATACCATGTATCATTACATACGATTTATAATTAAACTTATTCTACAGAAAATGCTCTATTTAACTGTATGAATGCAAGAGTAAAGGAAATTAAATTCTGCTTTAAGGCAATAATTTTCAGCAAGGGAGAAATTATCTAGCATGGTAAAAATTGAACTAACTTCAAAAATTCAATAAGGGAAATTCAAAAATAATTGCTACCTCATAATGTCACTAAATATATGCACCAAGATTATAGTTTTCCCTAATTGTGTTCTTACCTAATGTTCATCATAACGCTACTTGTCATTCTAGATGATCTACATTTCCAAATATCTCTAATATTTCTAAGTGTGAAGGTTGATTCCTTTCGGTCACCATCCTCTCTCTTCATGCTCGGTAGGACCTTTTCTCCTCCTCACCATACAACAAATATTCCAACCACTCACCTCGATAAGAAGATGATGATGGGCGAGACGAAATCGTTCCCGATTTTTCTCCGACAACGACATAGATCCAGCGCCGCCCACGAAGCTTTTCCCCTCCTTAGCTCGGGCTATGTGCGGCTCTATCTTGTGTTGAGCCGCACTGCGGCTTGGGGTGAAGAGATATGATCTCTTTGTTTTTACTTAATTACCCTTCCACACTTAAGTTTCTTACTTGACTCTACCTAAGTTCGGACCGAACCCCAACTCGACCCGTGTACTTAACTTTAACCAGCATAAGTCATCCAGTCATACAAACTATGAATAATATTAATCACGGGCCAATGATTTAAATTTACCTTCTACTCGTGATGATCCTGTGACTCAGTACAATTCGCTCCTTATCCGGTACGCTGCACCAATTAACATTTTATATTAGGATATTCTCGGATATTTCAACCTTCCCCCCTTAAGGAAATCTCATCCTCAAATTTTTGAACTACAAGGGCTTACCAGATCTTCGAAATAGGATGGGTAGCACTCTCTCATGTCCTGCTCCACCTCCCAAGTAGCTTCCTCCCCGGTGTTGTGCTTCCACCTGACCTTCACTAAGGGTATCTCCTTGGATCTCAGCTTCCATATCTGGTGTTCAAGTACCTCTACTGGCCTCTCCTCGTAAGACACAGCCGGACTCATCTCTGACGTATCTCCTGAGCATGGACACATGATAGACCTAGCGAACTCGGTCCATACTAGGGGGCAAAGCCAGCTCGTAAGCCATAGCGCCCCTCCGCTTGAGAATAGGGAACGGCCCAATGAACCTAAGGATCAACTTTCCCTTCTTCCCAAACCGAACTACCCCTTTCATGGGGGAAACCTTCAAGAATACCAAGTCATCTTGAGCGAACTCCAACTCTCTGGCCTTCTTATTAGCATACAATTTTCTGGCAGCTCTGAGCCGCCAACAGCCTTTCTTTTATCAATTTCACCTTCTCCACTGCCTCCTTAATTAAGTCAGGACCCACCATGAGAGTCTCTCATGTCTCAAACCATCCCACTGGTGATCTGCATCTTCGCCCATACAAGGTCTCGAAAGGGGCCATACCAATGCTACTGTGATAGCTATTGTTGTAGGCGAATTCAATCAACGACAAGTGCCTCTCCCAACCGCCAGCCAGGTCTAAGACACACGCCCTAAGCATGTCTTCTATGGTCTGAATTGTCCTTTATGACTGCCCGTCTGTCTGCAGATGGAACATGGTACTAAACCGCACTTGGGTGCCCAAGGCTTCCTGGAAGGTTTGCCAAAACCGAGTCGTGAACTAAGTACCCCGATCTGATATGATCATGACTAGTGTACCATGGTATGCCACAATCCAGTCCAAAAATAGCTTGGCGTACTGCTCAGCTGAAAAAGTCATTTTGATCAGAATAAAGTGTGCGGTCTTGGTTAATCGATCAATGACGACCCAAATGGAATCATAGCCTCCCCTAGACTTCGGCAGCCCGATCACTAGATCCATGGTGATCTTTTCCCACTTTCACTCGGGCACCTCGAGGTTCTGAAGCAGCCCCGCAGGTTTCAAGTGTCTGGCCTTCACTTGTTGGCAGAACAAGCACTTGGATACGAACTCAGCTACCTCTCTTTTAATGCCCTTCCACCAATAGTGCTACCTCAAGTCTCGGTACATTTTAGTAGCCCCCAATGCATTGCATAGGTGGAACGGTGGTCAATTTCTAACACCTGTCTGCGTACCTCTTCCGTATTAGGCACCACGATCCAGACTCTGAACCTCAGGACACCCTCTAAGTCAACCCTAAAGTCATCATCTGCGTTACCTCTCTAGACTAGATCCTTTGTCAGGGAACAAAATACGTCCTCCCCCTGCGCGGTACGCAACTTGTCCACCAAGATGGACTGTACCCGTAGGTATGCCACCAGGGTACCCGAATCTGATACAAATAGGACTGCTCCCCCATCCAGGCACAGTGCTAGTTTCCGAACTAGTGGCCTCCTCCTGATTGCCAAATGGGCCAACCTGCCCATGGATTTTCTACTCAGAGCATCCGCCACTACATTGGCTTTCCCCGGGTGGTACATAATAGTGCAGTCATAGTCCTTTAGGAGCTCCAGCCACCTTCTCTGCCTTAAGTTTAGTTCCTTTTGGGTGAGCAAGTACTGGAGACTCTTGTGATCAGTATAAATCTCATAGGCCTCCTAGTACAGATAGTGGTACCAGAGCTTCAGTGCAAAAAGCACTACTACCAGTTCTAGGTCATGCATCGGGTAGTTCTTCTCAAGAACCTTTAATTGGCAGGACACATAGGCTATGACTCTACCAAACTGCATCACAACAGCCCAGGCCAACCCGAGAGGCATCACAGTAAACCACGAATCCCCTTGGGCCTGAAGGTACAACCAATACTGGTGCTGACGTCAAGCATTCTTTGAGATTTTGAAAGCTCTCCTCATACTTGTCATCCCATACAAATTTGACCTTTTTCTGAGTCAACCGAGTCAAAGGAGCTGCAATCCTAGAGAAATTTTCTACAAATTTTCTATAATACCCGGCCACCCCCAGAAAACTGCGGATCTCGATCACGCTGGTCGGTCGCCTCCAGTTTTGGACAGCCTCCACCTTGGCAGGATCCACCCTTATCCCTTCCTTGGACACCACATGGCCCAAGAACCCTACACTCTCCAACTAGAATTCGCACTTGGTGAATTTGGCAAACAACCGGTGCCCCCTGAGGGTTTCCAGGACCATCCTCAAGTGCTCGGAGTGCTCCTCCTTACTCTTGGAGTATAACAGGATGTCGTCAATGAAGATGATCACAAAACTATCCAAGTACTCCTTGAACACCCGGTTCATTAGATCCATAAAAGCCGCAGGTGCATTGGTCAGACCAAAGGACATCACTAGGAACTCAAAGTGGCCATAGCGAGTCCTGAAGGTAGTCTTAGGCACATCGCAGTCTAGGATTCTTAGCTGATGGTATCCGGACCTAAAATCAATCTTTGAAAACCATTCTGCCCCCTGTAGTTGGTCGAACATGTCATCTATCCTTGGCAGCGGATAACGATTCTTGATTGTCACCTTGTTAAGCTGCCTATAGTCGATACACATGCGCATGGACCCATCCTTCTTTTTCACAAAGAGCACTGGAGGTCCCCACGGTGATATGCTCGGTCGAATGAAGCCCAAGTCTAGCAACTCTTGCAACTGCATTTTTAACTCCCGGAGCACCCCAAGTCTAGCACCCCACCGGAGCACCCGTGGCTGCAAATCAATGCAGAATTCTATTTCCCTTCATGCAGGCAGACCTGGTAGCTCTTCGAGAAAGACGTCAAGGAACTCACAAACCACTGGTGTTCCTTCGACGTTCCCCGTCGTGTCTCTATCCTCCTCGACCACTGATACAAAGGTCTTGAAAGACAAACAACCGCCCATAAGTAACGTACGAGCCTTCAGAGCTTTAATGACTCCCATAGGCTCACCTCTTCAATCTCCTTGGAAGATGAACTACGACAATCCGGGGCTTACTGAAAATAATAGTCTTTGCCCTACAATCCACTGACGCAAAGTGATCCGCCAGCCAATCCATGCAGAGTATGACATCTAGTTCAAGCATTGGTAGAAGTGTAAACTCTGCCCTCAATGCATGACAGCATATGAGCACCTTGCAGTCGCGGAAAATTGTTCCGGCTATTATTGTATCGCCCGTAGGCGTTGACACCACATACGACACATCAAGCAAAGAAGGTGCTACAGGTAACTTAGCAGCAAAATTAGCAAATACAAATGAGTGTGTGGCACCCGAATCAAACAATACATAAGCTGTGGATGAACTGACTAAAATAGTACATGTCACCACTACCTTAGATGCCTCTGCTCCATCGCGGTTCATGGCGTAAACTCTGGCAAACGGTCTCTTAGAGTGACTAGCATGTGGCCCCCTGCTCTGCATCGAACCCTTCAGAGCTACTAACCCAACTGACATCAGTGCTTTTCCTTTCTACTGCTCAGTTCTCTGGCCACCTCTATACGGACAATCTTTCATAAAGTGTCCAACATGCCCACATCTGAAACATGCATTCGTGCTGCCATAGCAAGTCCCCCAGTGCTTTTTGTTACAGCGACCACACTCTAGCATTTCTGACTTCTGAGTAGCACCCCCGGACTCTACCTATCGCGCTGCCCCTGACCCTAGGCCTCCACAGCCTCGGCTACTACTGTGTCCCCGGCTCGACTGGTGGACTGTAGTGGCAACAGTCCTATCAGAGTGCCAAGGCCGGCCCCCTGCTCTCTGAGGTCGAAACTTCTTCCTTGGGGGTCCATTATATTTCTCGAACGGCACTAGTGCTTACTTCCGAAGTGCTTCATTCACTACCCAAGCAACTAAGGTGTCCTCGATATAATGGATAAGCCTACAGATCTATGGTCTCAACCCCCCAATGAACCTCTTGACCCTGCCGGTCTCAGTAGCCACTAGGGTTGGATGGTACTTAGAGAGACTGATGAACTCCATCTTGTAGTCTGACACGGACATACCACCCATCTGACGTAGCATCTCAAACTCTCTTGCCCGCTTATCGCGGACACTCAGTGGTAAGTACTGCTCCACTATGGCCGCCCTGAACTCTTCCCACGTAGGGGGTGGTGCACCTGCTGCCCTGCGGTCCCTCCAAGTGTGTAGCCAGTGCTTGGCCGGTCCCAGAGCTATAAGCTTACCATGCGAGCCGCTACCTCAGATGAGCACCCAAGCTCCACACACAGCTCGTAGAAGTCACCGAGAAAGTCGTTGACCTCTACCTACCTATCTATCCCGATGAACTCTGACGGACTTAGCTTGACGAAGTCTGCATAGGTGGGTGCCCCTAGACTCTGACCACCGACACTATTGGCTCAGTCACCTCCGGTACCACGGTTACCACTGGTACAGGATGCAGTTATTGTTGCTTTCTCAATTCTTGCTCCCTGCGGAGCGCCTCTGTCAACATGGCCACCTGAGTCTGCAGCTGTCCTGTGCCCCCTCCTCTGGCTACTCTCTCCCATGACCCTGGCCCCGACCTCGGCCTTGGCCCTGATGCTCTGTGGAATAACTACTGCTGTCGCTCAACGCAGCATTGTGAGTCTCCATCACACTAGCTTAAAGAAATTTTTTACCATTAATACCAAACACCTTATTAACTGAAATTTAAATTACTAACCACATGGTGCGCTGAGGTGCAGTCGTGGCCGCCTGATTTCGTAGCATAACTATACTGTATCTCAACATGCTAGCTATGCCTCATACGGTACCTAGATCGTAGTCGTAGTCAAGACCTAACCTAACACTCTGATACCAACTTTGTCACGCCCCAACTCAGGGTCACGTGACGGACCAGGGTATGTGTTGGTACCCCGAAGCCTACCACATGCACTAAACAACAATACAAAAGAAAACATTGTACATCCACGTAACATGAACAAAAAGACAGCGACGCAAATCTTTATTAAAAATATATATCAAAATAGTTTTACTAGTTTCAAATTCAAAGGAAACAACTCAAGTTTCAAAGTCTAAATCAAATATAAGTTTTTCAAAGACAAACTATTCAATGCATGTCTAACAACCCTATCGACACGACTACGACTACATGACTGCCTACTACGAGATCCACGCCAACGCCTGCCCTCTAGTCGCTCGAGGTCACCAAGCCGTACCTCACTGGTCGGGCTCTGCAAAATAACAACAAGCAAAATCGTGAGTTCACGAGGAACTCAATGAGTGATCCTTTCGACCCTCCACTTAAATCCTAGAATATGATCAAGTATAACACTAAATAAATACATGAGTATATACACTGAATGCAATGCATTCCGTAGCCATTCGGCCTTACTGAATAACCATGAATGAACCGGCCAAATAGGGCCCTGCATAGGCTATAGCAATCTGGCCATTATCAGCCTAACCATGCATAATTATATTTCGGCCATGTTCGGCCTTCATAGGCATAGAATCAGATATTCATCATCAAACATTTCGCACATAGCGAGTCAATCACCGGGCCCGTCAACTAGGATAATCGTCTAGTTTCTAGAACCCATCAGGTTAGGGATAGCTATTCCCAACCAATTCGGGTCTACCGTCAGCGTGGACCACTAACGGAATCTCAAGACCCTCCGCCATTCGGGTCTAACACCTAGCGTGCCTGCTAGTGCAATCTCAAGACCCTAATCGCCGCTAAGTCGAGTAGTAGTAATTCCAGCCCTCTACACTTCCTAGTAGACCACCTTAATCACAATACACAATCATGTATTCTGTAATACCATTCAACACGTAAACTACATGCCACAAAAGTAGGGATGTTCGTATACCATGTATCATTACATACGATTTATAATTAAACTTATTCTACAGTAAATGCTCTATTTAACTGTATGAATGCAAGAGTAAAGGAAATTAAATTCATCTTTAAGGCAATAAATTTCAGCAAGGGAAGAAATTATCTAGCATGGTAAAAATTGAACTAACTTCAAAAATTCAATAAGGGAATTAGGAATAATTGCTACCTCATAATGTCACTAAATCTATGCACCAAGCTTATAGTTTTCCCTAATTGTGTTCTTACCTAATGTTCATCATAGCGCAACTTGTCATTCTAGATGATCTACGTTTCCAAATGTCTCTAATATTTCTATTGTGAAGGTTGATTCCTTTCGGTCACCATCCTCTCTCTTCATGCTTGGCCGAACCTTGAGCAGGGCATGCCTTTCTCGGCCAAGCCTACAATGGTAGAAGGAGAGAGGCTTTGATCATGAATTTAAAGGGTTATACTAGTAATCTACCCTGGTTGATCCCTAGATCCAATCCCCTTCCTCCCTGCTCGGCCGGACCATGAGCAAGGCTCACCTTACTCGGCCGAGCCCCCAAAGGTAGAGGAAAAGGAACTTCGATCATCAACTTCAACGATTTAAACCACTAATCTACATATTTCTAATTAAAAATTGATCTAAGGGGGATTTAAATCACTCAAGGGAATTGGGGAAAATTTTGGCATGACCTTTCCCCTTTTCCCCCCAATTGGCTGGCTCTAGATCATCAAAACAGTTCGTCTAAAATAGATCTGGTATATCAACGAAGAAAATAACGGAAGATCAAAGAAACATCACCAATCGACAAGAACTCGCGAGAAAATTCCTCGATCTAACACCTCTATTTGGTTCGGCCACCCGGCGCCTCACCATACAACCAATATTCCAACCACTCACCTCGATTAGAAGAGGATGAAAGCGTTCCCAATTTTTCTCCGACGACGACACAGATCCAGCGCCGCCCACGAAGCTTTTCTCCTCCTCCTCACCTCGGGCTGCGTGCGGCTCTATCTTGTGTTGAGCCGCACGGCGGCTTGGGGTGAAGATATATGATCTCTATTTTTACTTAATTACCCTTCCTTACTTAAGTTTCTTACTTGACTCCACCTAAGCCCGGACCAAACCCCGACTTGACCCGTGTACTTGACTTTAAGCCGCACAAGTCATCCAATCATACAAACTATGAATAATATTAATCACGGGTCTACGATTTAAATTTACTTTCTACTCGCGACAATCCCACGGCTCAGTTCAATTTATTCCGGATCCGATACACTGCACCAATTAACATTTTATAATAGGAAATTCTCAGATATTACAATAACGGTCCAAACATGCAAGCACACGAGTCGGTCGCTAGAACCTCAATCTAGCAAGCTTTCCGCCCTGTCCCACTAAACTAGGATGGCCTACTAGTTCCAGCGTCCACTCTGGTTGGGAATAGCCCTCCAACCGATACCACTCGGGTCCATCGTCAGCAAGGCTCACTGATGGTAACTCTCGACCCAAATCATGCCACTCAGGTCCATCGTCAGCGTGGCTTACTGACGGCAACTCTTGATCCGTATCTAAGCTCGTCGAGTCGGGACCAATCTTGCCAAATTGGTATACTTCTCTGCCCGGCAATCATCCCTCCAAAAACACAAGCACGAGCAATACATATCGAATATGAAAATAAATAGACAATTTCTCGGGTGATCTTCTAATTTTAGCCGACTACTCGAGTACGCACACGTGCGCCCTAACTCAACCCTTTCTGGGGCCCAATCTTTCGGCTCTACAGTTTATCACCCAGATTTCCATTTCGGCATGAATACTCTTAAATTCATCAAGCATATAAAATTCCAACATGTACATCTACAATTTCGGCTTATATACGTAATTCAGCATGTATATGCCACATTTCTGAGTGGACATAGGTCCTTACAACATGCATGTACAACATAACAGAATAGATATAAATCATCACAGCATGTACATACAGCATAACAGAATGGATATAGGTTATCACAAAATGGATATACGTCATAACAGAATGGATATAAGCCATTTCAACATGTATATACTTCAACTCAGCATGCATACACCTATTTTCATCATGTATAAAAGTATCTCCGGTATATATAAATATAATTTCAGCATGTATATACCATGTTATCCTAATTATTATCCATGATCATAATCATCCAAGTAGACATATGTTCAGGTAATTCATATGAAAAGAAATCTATACAACCATAATAATAGTTTAGATAAATAAACATCCATGTAACTTATATGATAAGAAAACCCTAACC
Organism: Canna indica; assembly: GCA_034359265.1. NCBI lineage: Eukaryota > Viridiplantae > Streptophyta > Magnoliopsida > Zingiberales > Cannaceae > Canna > Canna indica. Next base: position 44,576,491 of record CP136890.1, on the reverse strand, counting down.
ACAACAATATCCTCGTGCATCCGTATCGGATTTATTTTGGCCTACCTTGGCCCATATAAATACACACATGCACAGGCAATAAATATGAGTTGTAATACAAGATCTCCACAAATCCAACAACCACTATCATAGGATTGGCCCTAAGTCCCATATCACGCCTTCACCTATATTTTATGTTTCCACACATTTAGACTATAATTAATCACTTTACATAATCAAACCATAGTCTAGACACCAAGGTGTTCAAGGTTAAGGATTTCATCAAGTCATAAAACCCGAACTCATAGGGGTCCGCCCAAAGCATAGGGTCGGTTCTAAACCCCTTGCTATTCCCATCATCTTACTTATGACATCTAGGGCTTTCCTATTCAGAGACTAGCCAAGATCAATATTGCATTTATATACTCTAATATTGAAAAATATATAAAACTCCTGTGAAACGACCTCCGATCAGAAATTGAACATCACCATTGTGTTAAGAATGTGAAAACCTATAATTTTCATATTTATCTCGATCTCATCCGACATCTCTAAGATCAATTTCGAAAATACCCCAATATCTTTAAATACAAAGCTATTTCTCATGATACAACTCTTCTTTATAAAATTTCTAATTAAAACATTTTAATATAACCCACTCGTCTTTTTTCCCTGACTCGTCACTGCCCCTCTCTCGGATCCACACCGGGCGACCTCCTGGCCACTGATGATCAACATCCGTCGTTCCCGCCGGTGCCACCCTCGGCACCCGGCGCTGGCGATGCGCCGACTCATGGCTGGGAGGCTGCGATAGCCTCCCCGCTCGCAACAACTCGCTGATGCCTCGGCGCAATTGTGGCACTAGTGCGATCGCCACACTTCTTCTGACCCATCTCTTCTTCTTCCCATTTCTTTGATCAACAACTCTTCCATTCAAATCCTTTTATTGGAATCTACTCTATGCATAGAATCCACATAACAGTAGGAAAGAAAACATGATAAAACCACTCACATGAATAAAACGCCTCTACCTTTACCCCTGGAGAGAAGGCCTTGACGATCCCAACGACCTCGCATCGGAAATCCGCTGTGTTGGCCTAATGTTTTCAACCTTGATATTAATCTCGATTTTGATGATAACAAACATGGAATTAATGTTTTCATAGAGAAATATATTCAGGTTCCATCTCCATTAGTGCACGATGTCCCCAATTGGAGAAATTGAAGAAATTGACAAGGACGCTCGTCGACGCTCGAGATTCTTCGGGAAGAATAGAGTGTAGGCTTAGGATGTCTAGAATGATTGTATTAATCCTTATAATGATGCATATATCCCTAGGATATCAACCTAATGAATTACCAAGAGCTTTCAAGTCATAAACAACATTCCCGAGATACACCGGATGTGATGTTGTAACATTTTGGAAAAGCCCGGATGGGATGTTGTAAATATTCTGAAACATCTCAAAATATCCCGAAACATCTCGGATGGACATCCCGGAATAGCCCGGAACATCCCGTATGAACATTCTAGAAAACTTTCTAGAATTCTCAAAATGCCCCCAATGGCTCTATTTCGAATTTCTACTCGTTGAGCTTGTTGTAAACTGAGCTCCTACCATTTAGATCTCTATATAAGCTGCCAAACTTGCCTTCCCAATCAACTAACACTGCATGAGGCATCTATTGATCATCCCTAAGCTTCTTTGAGCCAAACTTTGTGGAAAACCCTAGCTTTGAGCTTCTACCTTCTTGATTGAGCCTTCAACCTTGAGTTTCATCATCAAAGGCATTAATAGGAAGCTAGGATCTTGTGTTGGAGCTAAGTACTTTATTGTTTGATTTATTACTCCATTATTGTTGTATTTTGTTCTTCATTTCATTATTACTCAAGTGTGTAGATCTTGAGTTTGGTGGTTGCCTTGGTGTTGAGGTTTAAATCTACCGGTGTAAACTTAGTTTGCTAAGGTTAGTCCTTAGGAGAAGAGGTGTTGGAGGTACTCTCGAGTGTGAGAGTAACCCTCAGTTGTGAGGGTCGGTGCCTTAGCTTGTAAATCCTCTTGTAGGATACACTTAATATAGTAAACTAGAGTTTGAAATCCTAAGCGGAGTGCTTAGGTAGTGGAGTAAGCATTGGGGCCGAACCACTATAAATCTATCTTGTTTGCATTTCTTATCTTGTGTTTTGTTTACTTGTGTTATTTACTCGCTTCCGCATTCATCTAGTTAAATTGAGCACTTGCCTAAGTAATGAAGAAAATGATTAAAATCGAATTTAGGTGAAAGTTTAGCAAACACACTATTCACCCCCCCTCTAGTGTAGGACATTTCACTTACGCTGAAACACCGGCAGCCACCACTCCACATCCATCACTTGAACGCATAAGAGGAGGGCGGGGGGGGGGTTGGACCCGTCGGCCTGCCCAAACCCCAAATTTAAATTAATAAAGAAAACCTCCTTTTAAAGTCAAGTTACCAAAACTTAATCAACTTGCACCCAAATACTTCTAGGACTCGGCTAAATCACACAAACTTAAAATTTATTCCACTAACTAAATTAATCACATGTACGCGGTTCATACCTCAGACCGCGACCTCTGACGATCTCCCTGAACACGACTCGAGTTTAACTCACATCCAATATCCAAACCAACATAAATAAAATAATTTTACTTGCGCGATAAAGGCCGTAAATCAAAATCCTTATGGATCAAAATCCAAATTTTGGGTTCTAGTACTAATTTACGAAAACCAAAAATTTTAAAATCTCTTGGGTCAAATATGGATTGGTTAAATGTTACCAAAAATCTCTTAAAATAGGTCTTTAACTTGTTTCTATCTAAGCATCAATTACCGGGACTTTTGGTGCTAAGAAAATGTCTAAATCATGTAACCCTCCAAGGAGCTCCCTAGACTTAGAAAATTTCTAGGCCATTTTTATTTTTTTGGTTTTCAAATTTTCGGTATTCGAGTTTCGATTTTTGAGTTCTTATGCATCGACTAAAGTATATACATATAATATAGACACTCTAGACCTAGACTCAAACTTCCCAATGAATCCCGAGCGTCGACGAGCGTCCTTGCTGAGGTCTTCAATTTTTCCGATCGGGGGCGTCGCACACAAACGGATATGGAACCTAAAAATATTTCTTGCTCAAATATTAGTTCCATGTTTGTTATCATTAAAACCGAGATTTTAGTCAACATAATCGATAACTCCTAATAAGAGGAGAGAATGTCCTATGTGCTTTGGCAAGTGTCGACTCGAGAATCTCTGACCAGGGTGGATATGAAAGTTAGAAAAGGGTTTCCGATTGTTCATGGTTGAGACGACAACTTGAGAGAGTGGAATACATATGGATCAGTATTAGGGTTTGACACGACTTCCATACCCTAGTCGCATACGGGACATTATGTAGAAGAAGGATTTAGTTGCATGATAACTAATCACCAAAGGGCTTTCTGACAAGATAGTCTCTAAGGGAGCTTTCTGTTAATAAACAGTTGTACAGGAAGTTGCAACTGCTATGGTAACAACTTTGAAATAAAGTGAGTAACAGATATAAAATAACTACAAAGAAACACGCAAACACACAAGGATTTGTTTACGCAGTTCAGTGACAAACTTTTCACCTAATCTACGGAGCCCTCACTGGACAGGTGCCCAATTCACTATCAACAAAGTATAATATAAGTTCCAAGATTTCACACTTCGAAATCCAACTATCAGTACTAAAGTGAAGTGGAAATAACAAACAAATTATTTGCTATTACAAGTCCTAACCACTTGCCTCTCTATGATAACTCAATCATAGAGTTTTATCCTCCACACAATCTCTGTGTTGTAGTGAGTTCAACAGCCCAACTCCACCTTGACTTGAAGATGAATGAAATAGTTTGTTGCCATCGACACACTCAACAGTCTCAACTCCTCATATAATTGGCAACTCGATTTTAGTACATAGGAGTCTTGCCAATCCATATCTTCTCTTTCCTCATATATAGAGAAAGCCAACCAACTCCCATAAAAGCCATTTAACACACAACCTTAACTTCATCAACTTTAAACTCAAAAGATAACCATAATATATCATAATGCTTTGGTCATAAAAAGCCTCAAGAAAAACCGCCCAACCCATCAATGAAAACCACATCATTTTTTCCATAATTGACCAGGTGATTAAAGATGAATATTTAAATCAATAATTTCAGCAAACAAAAAGACATCATCGCATCAGCATTAAATTCATCATAAACTCCACAGCTCCCAGAGCAATTGTAATTGACTTACATCTACGAACTTAATTGATATTCATTTTGCCAAATATAGCAAACACATAATAAGCCAAAACACAAACAATCTCCCCCTTTGAATTATTTGGCAAGACACGCACTGTCATCACAAACTACAGAAAAATAGTAGTCTAATTGTAGCATATTAACTGTCAAATTAAAGGATAATATTCAAAAACAAATAAAATCCCAAAACCAAATTGTCATCACAATCACTACAAATATCAAACCATGTACCATAGCCATCACAGTCAAACAGACAAAGTATCACAGCCATCACAGTCAACACAACAAGATGAACAGTTCGTTAGTCACTACCAAATTACAGTTGCAACCAAATAATAAACACAACACAAAGGGTTGCAACTGTCATACTATCTCCCCCTCTCTGGCAAAGTAAGCCAAAGGAGTATAGAATTGTCTCAATCTGAACTGGAGGAACTTGATGGACTATCATAAGAAGTAGATAAATGACCTGCAGGAGCTAAAGAAAAGTGGTTAAGAACCTTCTGCTCCAAAGAAACCAGCTGCTTCAGAGAGATGGTGATAGATTCCTTGAGCCTTGAAATCTCTTCTGAGATAGATTGCTCATTTGTAGAATCACTGTTAAAAGGCCTTTTTGAAGAACTAGAAGGTTGGTGAATAGGAGATTTGGAAGGGGGTCTCTACCTTCTTCAACAGCCTTTGGTGTATTTTCAAGAGAGATCCAAGAGGCTCTAGAACTTCTTTAGCGGAATATTTGAAGCTCTTCTTCTCAAGAATCCCATAAATCAAGTTGGGAAAAATAAGAAACACCTTGGATTTTGAAGTCAGTCAAGATCTAAGAGCAATAATCTAATCAAATATCAGATTCCCAGATTGAAGTGAATCCCATTAGTGATCTTGAAAAGCAGAATAACCATTTCCTTGCTCATAAAGGTGATATGGGAAGTAGGAATCCAGTGGAACCTAGCAATTAGATAAAGCACAGCATAGAAAGTAGTTAAGACTTACTATTGTGCCTTCCCAATCAGTTATATCTCCATTTGATAGTTCAGTTCCAATTGTCCTCAGAAACTGAACACTTGATTCATTAGTTTGTTCGATCAGCAGTAGTAGAGGAAAGGTTAAGACCAAGATAATTATTAATAACATCAGGACAGAACTTGAACCATTTTCCTCTAACAAACACTTGTTGAAAGTGATTACTTTCAGGATCAGAAATATTTCCAGATAGGTTGCAATAAAATTCTAGAACTTGTAGCTTAGAGAATGGAGCAACAGACATAAAAGAACATGACAAAATTCTTTTCTTAAGAATGTCTAAAATAGGTCTGCACTTTGAGTCGAAGTGTGCAATATCCAAAGGCCTTTGAGAAATAATACCTCTCAGTTGCAAAGCTTCCCAGAGAGGATAGAGATCATCTGAAAGCAGGCCAGGATAAAGTTTGCTTGTAACTGTCTTCTTGACAGCTTTCTTAGCAGATTTTGGAGACTTCTTCTTTGAGGTAGAAGCCTTTTTCTTTTCTTGAAAATGAAACTTTTCTTTCTCCTTGGGGTCTTCAACATTTGGTCTATTTATTTTGGTTTTTCTCAGCATAGCTGCTCTTTCCAACAGAGTTTCACCTTCAGAGTCACTGTTGCACTGAATTTTCTTCCTTGAGTTTTCAGACTGCTTTGTCTTGGCAAACTTTTTCACGACAGGTGTGCTTGAGGATCTCTTCTTCATTTTGGCAAAAATGTCAGATGTTTGTGGCTCAAATTATCCAACTGGTGGAACTCATGGAATATGATGTTCAACCTCAGTCACTGAAACATGTACAGTATCAATTTCTAGTACAAGTTCAATAGTTGTAACTGGTTCCATTATAGGCTTAGGAGTTATAACTGTACGGTTAATTGTAGAGAGACATGGTGCAAAGTCCTTTAAAATTGTCTGTAGAACCTGACTAGGATCTGCTTACTGATCCTTAATATCATAGCCTTCCATTAACATTTTGCCAAACTTGTCTTTTTTACTTTTCAAATTTCTTCATGATAGCATAGCCTTCCATTAACACTTTCAACTTGCAAGTAGACTTCATTAGTAGATAATGAAATTAAGGCTACTAGCAAGCTAACCAAACCAAATAGCAAAGAGAGATTCAAATATCATTTTCAAAATGCATATTTGCTAGATAGTTTGAAATTCGTTTTAAATGAAATCAAGTGATACCAAAATGAATTCTAAGAGATCACAAAAATAATAAATATGAAAACATGATCTCCAATCCTTCCTATTGGTTGAAAACCGAAAGGCCACAATGAGCCTATTATTTAGAACTGCAAGGTCGTTTAGGCCCATTACAGGCCAAATAGATCATCGAAGAGACCGGAAATCAAAAATCAAAAACATTTTTGAAAGCATAACATGAGCGGGAAACCAATCAATTTAAACAAGCATCATGAACTCCAACTATTAATGGATCAATTAAAGTTAAGAGATGATACCAAACCTTTTAGATGCCAACTTTCTTTTCCATAGGCATCTAGGTGGGAATTAATCTTGAAGTTGCAACCATGTAAGGATCTTTCATTGAATTCTTGGCCAACTTCATGTCACACCCCAACTCAGGATCGTGTGACCGGTCAGGATCTACATACTACCCCGAATCCTACTACCTACACTGACCAACGAGAAATAGAAACACATCGAATAAAAGAAACCAAAATGCGATTTTATTTAGATTTTCAAAAGTTCACAATTCTTTTGAAAAAAAAAAGAGTGGTGTTTTCAACCTTATCATGGCAATTCTCTACTAGAATTAGCAATTGATAAGGAAAAATATTGAAAGCAATTACTACTTCTTAATGTCACTATGTGTAGATGTACATATGCAATAGGGTGGTGTTTTCCTTAGTTGTTGTCTTTTCTATTTCTCCTCTCAATTCTACTTGACGATCGAGGTGACCTCGCTTTCTAATGCTCGAATGTTTCTAAGTATGAAAACTAATCCTCTTCGATTTCCTTTCCCTTACTTGGCTCGGCTGAACATTGAGCAAGGCATGCCTTACTCGGCTGAGCCTACAAGGGTAGAAGAAGGTGGTTGATCCTTAGTGTTTGATCACAACCTCAAGCATTTAACCTTATGAACTACCATAGATGAATTGTAGACCAAATCCTCTCCCCCTCACTATTTGGCCAGCCCTTGATCAAGGCTTCTCTTGATCGGCAGAACACATACAACACCTAGGGAGAAAGAATCTCAAACAACTATTACGTCAACTGAATTCGAGTCACACAAATTTAAATCTACACGAACTATAGGGGGTTTTAGGCCAAGCGAGGGAATTGGGGAAAAATTTGGCATGACCTTTCCCCTTTTCCCTCATCTAGCCAACCCCTAGATCTAAGAAAAACAACACGGAAACATTCATCACGCGATTACAACTTGCAATAAAAACCATAATCATCGAGAAAACCTCGAATTCACAAGATCCAACAAGAGAAAACCCATGACTTATCATTCTAAGGGTCAGCCACACGCCTACCCATCTAACAAGGATCGACCATTCACCTTTGCTTGAGGAACAAGATGAATCGAATGTTGGCGATCTCAAATCTTTCTGCGACGACGCGATTTTCGGACCGACCAAGATCCCTCCTCCCTCTTTTTCCCCTCTCCCTATGCTCGGCTTTGTGCGGCTCCTTGTTGAGCCGCACGGTGCTATGATGAGGGATTTTATTCCCACATCAAAGATGCCTTAATTGACCCTTGCGACTTAGCATTGACTCGACTCAGTCCGAGTTTGACTTGGGTTCCGACTCTATCCGTAACACGAGTCGATCTTATCTCAATTAAGGTATCAAAACATAAAAGGAAAGAGTCATTTAACCAAATTTAAACTTTATGCTTCATTAGTCGAGTAATACATTCTACTCGAGATGATTCCGAGGCTCGACTCGACTAACCCCGGGTCCGACGTGCTGCACCAAAATAGATTTTTATATTAGGGAATTTTTCGGGTCTGCACCAAAATGGACCGTCGAGCAATGAAGGTGCCATCAGTAACTCAATAGCAAATTTGGCAGATACACACGAGTGCGTGACACCCGAATCAAATAGAACATAAGCAGCAGATGGACATACTAAGATAGTACTAGTTACAACTGCTCTAGACGCCTCTGCCCCCTCATAGTTCATGGCGAACACCCTGGCAGACGGCCTCTCTGAATGGCTAGTCTGCGGCCCCCTGTTCTGCATCTGCCCTCTCTGAGCCACTGACCCTACAGACATAGGTGTCTTTCCTTTTGGCTGCTCGAACTTCTGGCCAATTCTCTCCGGACAGTCCCTCTTGAAGTGCATGACCCGACCGCATTTATAACAAGCATATGTGCGGCCAAGACAGCCCCCCCAGAAGTTCAGCGACTTCCACTTGCTGGTCTATTCCGGTGAATTCCGGCGGCTTCAGAGTGACGAAGTTTGCATAGGATGGGGCTCCAGGAGCCCTGATCACCGATGTTACTACCTCGACTATCTACGGTACCACCGAGACTACATGTACGGGTTGCGACGGCGGCTGCTGCAACTGCTACCTCAGATCCTGCTCGATATGGAGCGCCTCTGCTAACTGGGTTACCTGAGCCTGCAATCGAGCAACCGCAGACTCTTGCCATGGTCCTCAGACTAATCCCTATCCCTGCCTTGGACCCAGCCTCGGCCTCTACGTTCTGTCGAATTACTACCGCTGCCACTCAGTGCAGCATTATGAGTCTCCATCACACTCTCACAAGAAAAGAACAATTCTCCTATCATATACTTAATTTTTAGAACAAAATCAAATAAATACTAACCGCATGGTGAGCTGGGAGCAGTCGTGGTTGCCAGATCTCGTAGCATAACTATACCGTATGTCGACACGCTAGCATATTTCTCATACGGTACCCAACTCTTAGTCATAGTCAAGACCTAACAAGAAGCTCTGATACCAACTTTGTCACACCCCAACTCAAGGTCGTGTGACCGGCCAGGGTCTACATACTACCCCGATGCCTACTACCTACACTGACCAACGAGAAATTGGAACACATCGAATAAAAGAAAACCACAATGCAATTTTATTTAGATTTTCAAAAGTTCACAATTGTTTTGAAAAAAAAAAGAGGAACAACTAACATCACCACAAACTGAAACATTCCAAATTCAAAGTCGAGTACAATCTTTAAAAGGCATCAACTATTAGTGTAGGAAAATAAAAAAAACATCTAGACGACTAGACTATGACTAAAGGATGCCGCTACAAGATAGACACCACCACCTGCCATCCAGCTGCACCATGATGCCAAGCCTCAACTCACTCCTCATGCTCTGCAAAAAAAAAGATGTAAACCGTGAGTCCACTTGGGACTCAGTGAGAGGTTCTTCTGAACCTCCACATAATCCCCAATAGTCATGCATAAATAAGTAAGGTAGCATAATATAAAGTCAGGTTGGTAAGTTACTGATGTCACCACCGACCCCCAAGGGGTCGTCTTGCATAGACCATATACTCGAGGAACCCGCCATAATGGCCTAACTAAGCCATGTGGCATCCGGCCCGTAGGGCCCAATCATGGTCTAGAAACTTCGGCTAACCAGCCCTACCATACAAGGTAGTAACATACCGGCCACTCGGGCCACACAGTACTAAGGTGAAATCCAGAAGTTCCCGGGCCATCGACTAGGATGGTCTGCTAGTCTCCGAAATCGTCTGGGGTAGGGATAGCTAGTCCCACCCAACTGGGATCTGACACCTAGCGGGCCCGCTGGTGATATCTCAAGATCCAATCACTGGCCGAGTCATGCATTCGTCATTCCGACTACTCAAGCATCTCTGCAGACCATCACAGTCACATCACACAAGCAAGTGTCTAAAGCTTCCTTATGTAAAATTCCGGCTGTCTACCCGTATTCGGCCCTTGATTCTGGGCCAGTATCATCCGTAATTTACTATATTCTAATTAAATCATGAGAAAGCATTCTAACTAGTCTACATTCGAGTTTCCATAAATAACACGCACTTTAAAGTTTTCCTACTAGTCGTCTAGTGTCATTTGCTACATGTCACAAGTGTAAAATGACTATGTATGAATGTGCCATAACCCTCGGGTGATAGGAAGGTTAACCTACGACTACTACGATAAATAAACATAAAAATGCATCAAATAAGTAAGTAAATTATGCATTAGACAAAAATTTCCAGCAAGGTGACATTAGAGCTGTCATGGCAATTCTCTACTAGAATTAGCAATTGATAAGGAAAAATATTGAAAGCAATTACTACTTCTTAATGTCACTAAGTGTAGATGTACATATGCAATAGGGTGGTGTTTTCCTTAGTTGTTGTCTTTTCTATTTCTCCTCTCAATTCTACTTGACGATCGAGGTGACCTCGCTTTCTAATGTTCGAATGTTTCTAAGTATGAAAACGAATCCTCTTCGATTTCCTTTCCCCAACTTGGCTCGACTGAACCTTGAGCAAGGCATGCCTTACTCGGCCGAGCCTACAAGGGTAGAAGAAGGTGGTTGATCCTTAGTGTTTGATCACAACCTCTAGCATTTAACCTTATGAACTACCATAGATGAATTGTAGACCAAATCCTCTCTCCCTCACTGTTCGGCTAGCCCTTGACCAAGGCTTCTCTTGATCGGCCGAACACATACAACACCTAGGGAGAAAGAATCTCAAACAACTATTACGTCAATTGTATCGCAAGTCACACGAATTTAAATCTACACGAACTATAGGGGGTTTTAGGCCAAGCGAGGGAATTGGAGAAAAATTTGGCATGACCTTTCCCCTTTTCCCTCATATAGCCGACCCCTAGATCTAAGAAAAACAACGCGGATACATTCATCACGCGATTACAACATGCAATAAAAACCAAAATCATCGAGAAAACCTCGGATTCACAAGATCCGACGAGAGAAAACCCACGACTTATCATTCTAAGGGTCGGCCACACGCCTACCCATCTAACTAGGATTGACCACTCACCTTTGCTTGACGAAGAAGATGAATCGGATGTTGGTGATCTCAAATCTTTTGGCGACGACGCGATTTCCGGACCGACCAAGATCCCTCCTCCCTCTTTCTCCCCTCTCCCTATGCTCGGCTTTGTGCGGCTCCTTGATGAGCCGCACGGCGCTATGATGAGGGATTTTATTCCTCATCTAAGATGCCTTAATTGACCCTTGGGACTTAGCATTGACTCGACTTAGTCCGGGTCTGACTTGGGTTCCGACTCTATCCGTAACACGAGTCGATCTTATCTCAATTAAGGTATCAATACATCAAAGGAAAGAGTCATTTAACCAAATTTAAACTTTATGCTTCATTAGTCGAGTCATACCTTCTACTCGAGATGATTCCGAGGCTCGACTCGACTAACCCCGGGTCCGACGTGCTGCACCAAAATAGATTTTTATATTAGAAAATTTTTCGGGTCTTACACTTCAACACATCACTTTCCCTTATCCTTGTGTGGTAGCTCCCACTACAATAGAGCAAGAAACCTTTGGTACCCAAATGGCTTTGGGTCCTTGGGGGTGAGTTGGCCTAGGAATCCAAAGTGTCTTAGCAACACTTGGATTTCTTTGAAATGCACAATCATGAATAGCATGACCATATATACCACAACAAAAACAATTTCCATAAAACTTTTTATTTTGGACATGAGGTTTAAAGGAAGAATGCTTGAAATGAGAATGATGATGAACCTTAGCATTCTTTACATAAGCATTTTTATTTTTAGAGTTCTTAAAGGAAGATACATTTGATAAATCATTGATTTTCCTATTTAAGAATACAACCTCATTTTTCAAATCACTCATGGATTTGTGCATAGTGTGCAATTGAGATTTTAACATGTTATTTTCATTTTTCAATTTTTCATTCTCAATTTTGAAATGATTTTTCAAGTCATTATTCCTAAACTTCAATCTAGCTTTCAAATCCTCATTTTCATTTTTCAAGTCTTTTACCTCACTTTTTAAATTCTCAATTTGAAGCTTAAAATCATCATTGCAAGAAACAAGTATACTTGTATTCAATTTTTCATTTTCTAGTTCATGCACATGAGAACTAAGCCTTAAATTTTCTTTCTTTAGTTTTCTATTTTCCTTGTTCTTTTTCACAAACAAGGCATACTTTTTTTGATATTCCTCAACTAGTTCCTCATATGGCATGCCAAATGAACTAGAGGAGCTATGACTATTATTATCAATAAAAATTTTATTATGACAAGAGGTGGAAGGATTTACCTCATTTTTTAATTCCATGAGGCACAATTGAGAAGTAGATCTATTGTCATGATGAGAGGATGCTTCGAGGGATCGGTGGACGATGTAGAAGCATTTGACCTCTTCCTTGCTTTGTTTTTCAATAATGGGCAATTCTAGATAAGCCCCTTCTCCTTGCACAAATGGCAAATGACCTTTCTCTTTCGGCTCTTTGAAATGTCTTTTTGACTAGAAACACTATGGGCCTCAAAAACCAAGTTAGCATTGGAGGGATGACCATTGTCATCACCACCTTCATGAAAAGTAATTAACTCCTCGGTTTTGGCATAATCATATAAGATGTTTAGACATGCCCATAAATCAAAAGCCGAAGTACAATGCATGACTTTTTCAAGGATGCTATTAGATAAGGTACAAAATATGGAATACATAGCATCTCCATTAGATTGAAATATTTTCTTGTCATGTTCACTCCAATCAAGAATGTCAACCTTAGGTTCAATGTATTCTAATTTAATCATGTTATAAACATCAAAACCTCTAGTCTTTAAGTAGGTGTACATCCTAGACTTCCAAAGACCAAAGTTCGATTCATCGAACCTAGGAGGTGAAGACGCTACCGACTCTGGTGCCATTTTAACATCGAGAGACGATGTAGAGGAGATGGTGAAATCTCAATCTATGACCCGCTCTGATACCAATTGTTGGGTGGAATGGCCACACTAGAGGGGGGTGAATAGTGTGTTAACTAAATCTATTTGCCTAATTCCGGTTTTAATCGTTTTCTTAAACTACTTAGGCAATTTATAATTCAACGACTAAATGCGATAGCAATAAATAATAATGCAATCAATACAAATAATATTTCAATGCTAACACAGAGATTTATAGTGGTTCGGCCCCAATGCCTACTCCACTACCTAAGCACCCCGCTTAGAATATCCAAACTAAGTTTTACTAGATTAATCTTGTTTCCCTTACAACGAGGACTTTACATCGGAAAGTCTCCGCTCTCCAACCGAAGGCACTTCCACGCCCGGAAGTATCCCGCCTTCCTACTGAGAGCACTCTCCCACCTCAACCTAAGGGACAACTAGAACTAATCCTAGTAAACTAAGTTTACACCGGTGGAATTAAGCCTCAACACCAAGACAACCACCCAATTTCAAGACCTACACTCTAGGTCTTACACAAACTCAAATCCAATAAGTAAACACGTTCAAATAACAATAAAGATTACATGAAAATAGCTAAAGAGTAAAACCAAGAATCAGTGCTCTTTTCCAAGCCTTCAAGCCTCCAACTCGCCAAGTTGTTGAGCTTGAATTGAAGCCGAGTTGAGGAGAAAATGGGGCGCTTGAGAAAATGTTGACGGAAGAACATAGCAGCAATCGATCTTAAGAATGCTCAAATCTCTCATTGTTAATGCTTACTTAAGTCTCTAAGAGATGTAAAAGGAGTTAGGTGAGGGGTATTTATAACCCCTCCGCCGAACGGCTCCTCAACTGGCATTTTTTCGCCCGTTGAACGCCATTCGTTCGCTTGTCAGTCGATCGTCGATCAACCACCCAGCGATCGCTGGCAATTCCAGCTTCTACCGCTCTGTTTGGTCGACCGGAGGGTCGACCGCCAGATGCGATTCTGCTTCTCTGTTGTTCGATCAACCGAAGATGCTACTGCCAATTTTTGGCCTCGGTTGGTCGATCGACCGGTCGACCGAAGTAGCCTTCTGCCATTTTTTACCCATCTTCGTTCGATCGACCGGTCAACCGAATTGGCTACTGCCAATTTTTAACATCATTCGATCGACCGACCAGTCGACCGAACCTATATTGAACTTGATTTTTTTCAGCCTTCTTCTTGCGTGCTTCATTTCTGGGTTCCGACCTTCAACGTGCGACAACTTGGAGAGCTTTCCATGTGATCTTTGGACTCGTCCAATATGTCATTGATGTACACGTCGAACTTTGAGAAATTTCCGCAATGAACCTAAACGCGTCGACCAATGTCCTTCTGATTTCGTAGTTTCTCCGATATTTCCTATCGACTTGGAACCTGAAAGATTTCTCAATGAAACATTAGTTTCATGTTTGTTATCATCGAAACCAAGATTAAGACCAAGGTAGAAAACCTTAGGCCAACACATTCTAATCACGTATACAAAGTTTGAATTACTAGAAAGAGTCCCAAAGATTACTGAAATGACTTTGCACAATTTCAATCAAGAATTAACATGATATATCAAGAAATTGTCTACAAGTCATTTTCCTAAATACTAATGAATTTTCATATAGACACAATCAAATACTTTATCATGAGCAAGGTGCAAGAGATTCTACATGCTTTGTGAGGTATCATACTACATGGTGCAAAGATGAAACTACTACCTCATAGAATTTTCAAGTTCTTAGCATGTGTTCTCTAAACCATTTGCCTCCTAATCAATACTCAACTTGCAAGTAATTGAATCATAAATAACACAATAGACATTTTCTTACTTAGCAAGTTCATAAACTAGATAGAAAAGAAAAGTCAAGTTTATTTCTCAAAAGTCAAGTTTTGCTAACTAGTGGAGATTCATTTTTCAAAATACAACCATAAGTGAAATCAAAATGAATCAAGGAGATCTCGAGAAGTAAAAATATTTTAAAATCAATATCTCAAACCCTTCCTAAGGTTGAAAACCAACACGGCCACAATTAGCCAAGGTTTCAAAACCAAAGGTTGCATAGACCCATTATAGGTCATAAATGGCCTCCAAGGAGACCAAAAAAAAATTAAACATTCAAATTCAAACTAGAAACCACAAAGATATTAATCAAAGATAAACACATGGTGAATCAAGTATCAAGTGACTACTAAATAAAGCACATTCACAAGTCATCAAACTCCAATAGTAATGTAGGCAAGAATAGAGTTTGGAGTTGATACCGAAGTTGCCAAACTCATCAAATTTATCACGAAGTTGCAATTGCATTTATTCCTCTTTCTTTAGTTCCCAAACAACTTCAAGCCATCAATGTGTCTTCATTTGAGTGTAGTGTCTCCCCCTACATTTAAGCATGTAAACTTTGGTACCTAAATTTCTTTGGGTCCTTGGGGGTTAGAAACATTTGGAACCCAAAGTGACTTAGCATTGGGGTTCCTTTCCAAGACACAATCCCTAACCATATGTCCATACATGCCACAACATAGACAATGACCCTTAAATCTAGTAGATGCATGAGGATGGACATGAAGGTGTGGATGAGCATGAGAAGATATTTTAGAAGATTTTGCATGAGAGCCATGGGCATACATATTTTTCATTTTATCATTTAATGAAAGCAACTTAACATGCCAACATTCAAATTTTCAATTTGTAAGCATAATGAGACATTTTCTATTTTCAATGAGTCATTCAAATTTTGTAGATCTACAAATTTCTTTTCTAATGAACTTTTATCATTTTCCAAGCATTCAACTTTTCTTTTTAAGTTATTACAAGAAAACAAGATATCATCATTTTCTTGTTCTAATAACTTATTTTCCTTTCTAAGTTCCTTAAATCTTTTTCTAATAACATTAAATTCTTCATACATATGCTCAATTTCATTTTCTAATTCTATATGAGTAAAACTATTTTCACCTATAGTAATAGTGGGTACCTCATTGTCCTTTGTCATGAAACAAATGTTAACATTTTCCTTTGACCTTTCTTCCCCACTTGAAGGTAACGATGACTCACTTTTGTCCCAAGTAGCCATGCTTTCTTCTTCATCCTTCTTCTTTTATCTTTCATTGAGGATGATGGGGAGGTGAGATTGGACTTAGGACAATCGCTCTCCAAGAGTCCGGGCTTGTTGCGTTGGAAGCACATATGTCTATCTTTGCCCTTCTTCTTCTTGAGAGGCTTTCTCATAAGCTCCATCAACATATATCTTTCCAAGGTGAGTCATATCTTCTAGGTACTCGCATTCTTCATCCTCCGATGATGATGATGATGATGATGATGATGATGATGATGATGATGATGATAGGTCATATCACCATATGATGCTTTTAAGGCAATGTTCTTGCCTTTAGGGGCATCTTCCTCCCTTTTTGCCCTCAAATGGATCTCATGGGTCATAAGTGATACAATGAGTTCGGTGAGCTTCATGGTGCCAATATTTTTGGCCTCCATGGTAGCAATCACCTTTGGCTCCCATGCTTTGGGAAGTGATCAAAGAAGCTTCCTCACTTTTTCTTCCTCTTGTATGTCCCTTCCAAGGTTAGTCAAAGCATTCATAATATTTTGAAAGCGAGCATACATTTCATTTATGGTCTCATGAGCATGCATTTTGAAGAGTTCATGATCATGCATAAGAAAATTAATTTTAGACTCTTTAACTTGGGAAGTTCCCTCATGAGTAGTCTCTAAAACATGCCAAATGTCAAAAGCAGATTTACAACATGATATTCTATTAAATTCATTCATAGATAAGCCACAATGTAATGCATTCATTGCTTTGGCATTTGAATTGAACATTTTTATCTCTTCTTGAGACCAATCATCTATGCTCTTGGAGGGTAGCTTATAATTAACATGAATAGTTCTCCAAGCATCTAATCCTAGGGATTGCAAGAAAATACTCATCCAAGTTTTCCAATAGCGATAATTGTTTCCATCAAAAAGGGGAGGTGCATGAGTTGAAAACCCTTTGTTGGCCTAAGGTTTTCAACCTTGGTCATCATCATGATTTTGATGATAACAAACTTATTCTAATGAGTTTATCAAGTGTTTGATCTCAGGTTGAGATTACGATACGCGCGTGAACTTCGTTTGGAGAAATACCAAAAATCGGCAAAAATGGCTCCATCATAGATCGAGTAGAAAATCTAGAGTTAGAAATAGAATTCACGTAATATGTCTCTAGGTATATATCTCAAGCCTAATTGTAATATTATCCAAGTCAAAACTTGGTAACGAAACCCGGAAGTGAAGCGCGCAAGAAGAAAACTCGAAGAAATAGTCTCAGCCCAGGTTCGGTCGACCGAAGGAAGCCAAAAGTTGGCAGTAGCCAATTCGACCGACCGATCGGCCGACCGAATGTGGTGAAAAATTGGTAGTAGCCAATTCGGTCGATCGAAGTGTGCCCCAAAGTAGCAAATTCCTGCGGTCGCTTGGGTGGTTGATCGGTCGATCGACCAACGACCGTCCGGTAAGCGACCGATCATCCCCAACGGGCAGAAAAATGCTCGTAGGGTGGAGCTACCGAGTGAGAGGTTATAAATACTCCTCACCAACTCTCTAAAAGTTTTCTAACCATTCATTGAAGATCTCCTACAGTGTTTTTGAGCCTTCCCAAGTGGATTTCATCGCGCAAGCTTCGATGATCGTTCATCTACTCGAAGCATTCTTTCCGCCTCAACTCCGGCAATGATTCGAGCTCACCATCTTGAAGAGTTGGAGGCTTTGAAGGCTTTGCAAGGGAGTTCACTTGTGTGGTTTAATTGTTAGCTCCTTTGTTGTTATTTTCCTTGTTATTAAACTAGGTTTCCATTGTTAGCTTGCTAGGTGTGCTAGGTTAAACACCTTAGGGTTTCCTTTGTAGAATTGTGTTTTGCCTAGGTGAATAGGTGTGAGGCATTCTCAAAGGGTTGAGAAGTGAGTTCTCGGTTGTATTCAAAGGGAAACACATTATCTATAAAGGTGTTGATTAGAAATCCTTGGTTAGGAGCCAAGGTAGTGGAGTAGGCAGTTGGCCGAACCACTATAATTATTTGTGTTTGCATTGCCTTGTTTGATTCCTATTACTTACTATTCTTAGTTGTCAAGCATCGTAAATTAATTAGCTGCACATCAATTTGGTTGCATTAGAGATTGAACTAAAAAGAAATCAAATTGAACATAGCTTTAACCCAACACTATTCAACCCCCCCCCCCCCCCCCTTCCCCTTCCTTTTAGTGTTGGTATTTGAACAACACCCTTGACCCAGTGTGATACTAGAATCCATAAGTGCAGGTTAGATGGTTAAACCTAAGCCTACAACCTTGCTCTGATACCAAATGTTGGGTGACTGTCCACACTAGAAGGGGGGTTGAATTATGTGTATCTACTTTTACGATTAATCGAATTCTTTTCTGGTTTTAATCAACTCAACTACCCGATTCCAGTTTCTTGATTCTTAGTGCGACTAGATGTGATTACAATTATATCGAACACAAGCAAGAATAAAATAGAGCAATTAAGATAGCAATGCAAACACAAAATATATAGTGGTTCGGCCAACACCTCCTATTCCACTACCTAGGCTCCACACCAAGGATTTCTAACCAACTCCTTTATAGATAATATGTTTTCCTTTGAATACAAATGCAGACTGACTTTTCAAATTTTTGAGAATGCCTCAACCTTATTCACCTAGGCAAAACACAAGACTACAAAGGTAACCCTAAGGTGTTTAACCTAGCACACCTAGCAAGCTAACAATGAAAACCTAGTTTAATAAAAAGGAAAATAACAACAAAGGAGCTAAGAATTAAACCACACAAGTGAACTCCCTTGCAAAGCCTCCAAAGCCTCAAACTTGTCAAGATGTAGAGCTCAAAATAAAGCCGGAGTTGAGGAGGAAAGAATACTTCGAGTAGATGAACGATCATCGAAGCTTGCGCGATGAAAAAATCCACTTAGGAAGGCTCAAAAACACTCTTAGAGATCTTCAATGAATAGTTGAGAGACTTTAGAAGGTTGGTGGATGGTATTTATAACCCCTCACTCGGTTGTGTCACCCAACGGGCGTTTTTCTGCCCGATGGGGACGCCCGATCGCTTGTTGGTCGATCGTCGATCGACTGAACAATCGATTGCCCAAGCGACCATAGAATTCTACCACTTTTGGGCATCATTCGGTCGACCAGTCGATCAACCGAATACCTCACTGCTAATTTTTGGCTTCATTCGGTCGATCGAATGGTCGACCAAAGTTGGGTTGAGGCTCATTTTTTTGCCTTCTTTTCGCGTGCTTCGTTTCCGCGTTCTATTACAAAGTTTTGACTTGGATAACATTACACTTAGGCTTGGGATATATTCCAAGAGTCCTATTACATGAAATTTATTCGTAATTCTAGATTTTTTACTCGATCGTCGTCGGAGCCATTTTTGCAGATTTTTCATTTTTCTCTGATCGAAATTCGTGCGCGTATCGTAACCTCAACCTGAACTCAAACACTTGATAAACTCATTAGAATAAGTTGGTTATCATCAAAATCAAGATGGTGACCAAGGTTGAAAACCTTAGGCCAACATTACTCCAAGCCTTCCCAAATCCTGGCTTGATTAAGAGAAATTAATGTTCCATCCTTGATTGAAGGAGTAGTTTAATAGCCATGAAAAAGATAACATAAGAGAGTAAATAATGGTTAGTAACTTAAAACCTTTCCAATTTCCCTCCCCTTTTTTGTGTAAAATTGTGTCACATAACACACAATCCTAGAGCAGATCGTAACTGCTCAATTCTCTCTCCATCCAAAGCTTTTGTGAAAATGTCTACAACTTGTCCCTCTGTAGAAATATATTCCAATTGTAACTCATTTCTTTAAACCAACTCTCTGATGTAGTGAAATCGAATATCAATATGTTTTGTGTGAGAATGCATGACTGGATTCTTTGAGATGTTGATGGCACTTGTATTATCACAGTATAATATCATTTCATCATGTATGAAACTATAGTCTAATAGCATATTTCTCTTCCAAATTAACTGAGTACTGCAACTGCCTACTGCCAAATATTCAGCCTTTGCAGAAGAAAGTGAGATAGAATTTTGTTTCTTACTCACCAAGCCACCAGATTCGACCCAATATAAAAACATCCACCTATACTCTTTCTGTCATCAATATTTCCAGCCCAATCTGCATTAGTAAACACTACAAGACAAGGATTAGATTCAATAGTGTTGGCTTAAGGTTTTCAACCTTGGTCTTAATCTCGGTTTAGATTCAGGTACCTATAAGTTATTTTTATAGGAAGCCATGAGAGCCTTCCTCTATGATCTTTATCACTCCTAACCTTCTTAAGCCATCTATTGATTAATCCTAAGCTTTTATTGTGCCAATCTTGTGAAAACCTTAGCTTTCCACCTTGTCTTTCCTGAGTTTACCATCAAGCTTGATTCGATTCATCATCATGGCATCAAGAGGAGCAAGGATTCATTGTTTAGAGCTAAGTATAAGTTGTTTGATTTATTGCTCCATTTAGTGTTGTATTTTATCGTTTATTTCATTGTATTTGATCTTGTATTTTATCGTTTATTTAGTGTTGATTTATTGCTCCATTTATTGTTTGGAGCTAGGTTTGATTGAGTTGGTGGTTGCCTTGGTGCTAAGGCTTAATTCCACCGGTGTAAATGTAGTTTACTAGGATTAGTGATTGTTGTCCCTTAGGGTTGAAGTGGAAGAGTGCTCTCCGTAAGAAGACAGAGACATCCGAGTGTGGAAGTGTCTTAGATTGAGAGTGAGACTCTTCGGGTAAAAGTCATCTTTGTATGGGAAACGATATAATCTAGTAAAGTTAAGTTGAAAATCGTAAGTGGTGTACTTATGTAGTGGAGTAGGCATTGGGGCTGAACCACTATAAATAATTGTGTTAGCATTATTTTTCTTTGTATATCACATTGCTTATTTTTACTACTCGCTTCCGCATTTAGTCGTTGAATTGTAAATTGTCTAAGTAGTTTATAGTTTAAGGAACATATTAAAATCAAAATTAGGCGAAAAGTTTAGATAACACACTATTCGACCCCCCCCCCTAGTGTAGGCCATTTCACCAACAAATAGAATACCAAAGTCAAAAATCCAGAGTACCTTCAACACATTTCAGAATTCTTTTGACTGCTTGAAGATGAGACTCCTTTGGATTAGCCTGATATCGAGAACATTATCTCATACTGAAACTTAAATCAGGTCTGCTAGCTGTCAAACATGATAGACTGTCAATCATGCTTTTGTAAAGACTAGGATCAACATTCTTGCCTTCTTCATTTTTGCTCAGTTTCTCATGAGTTGAGATAGGAGTTCTAGCTAGCTTAGAACTGTCCATTCCAAACTTATGGATCATATTTCTGGCATACTTGCTCTGAGAGATGAACAATCCTTCTTTAGTTTGCTTCACTTGGAGACTGAAGAAATAATTTATTTCTCCAACCATGCTCATCTCGAACTCAGATTTCATTTCTTCCATAAATTGTTTCACATGAGCTTCTGAAGTTAAGCCAAAAACAATGTCATCAACATAAATTTCAGCAATTACCAGTTGAGACTCCTTTCTTTTGATGAACAAGGTATGGTCAGCACTTCCTCTTCTATAACCTTTCAAAAGAATGAACTAAGTGAGTCTTTCATACCATGCTCTTCATTGAGGAATCCATTCAAGAAGGCTATTTTAACATCCATCTAGAACAGTTTAAACTTCATACAACAAGATATGGCTAGAAGCAGTCTGATAGATTCCAGTCTTGCAATTGATGTAAAAGTTTCATCATAATCCAGCCCTTCAATTTGATTAAAGCCCTAAGCAACAAGTCTGGCTTTATTCCTTGTTACGTTTTCTGCTTCATCAGTCTTGTTCTTGAAAATCCATTTGGGTCCAACAACATTAACACCTTCAGGTCTTGAAACAAGTTCTCATACATCATTCATGGTGAACTATTTATAACTCCTCTTGCATAGTAGAAATCTAGAATTCATCTTTCAAGGCTTCCTTCACATTTTTTGGTTCAACTTTAGAAGTGTAATAGAAATACCTGATCATATCCTGGTGATTTTTCCTTGATTGATTTCTGGTATTGACTCCATCAGTTACATCTTCAATCATATTTTTGCAGGGGATGATTTTTGAGAGCTTTTTTAGGCTTTTCAGTTCTAGTGTCACTACTTTCATCATCCTCTTCAGAATCAGTCTCAGTGTCAATTGGATCTACAGTTTCAACTGACCGATTAGTGACCTTGGTAGTATTCTGGCTAGTTTTGTTAAGAGTTGTAACTCCCTTCTCATCAGCAGTCAAAATCTGGATGGTTTGAGAATCATCTACCATCACATTTGCGGACTCACCATAGTTTTTGTTCTTTTATTGTAGACCCGGTAGGCCTTGCTATTTGTAGAATAGCTCAAAAATATGGCTTCATCACTTTTACTTTGGATCTTGCCAAGGTACTCCCTATCATTTAGAATATAGCACCTGCTACCAAAAATGTGAAAATATGTAAGGTTAGGCTTTCTTCACTTCCATAATTCATAAGGAGTTTTAGTAGTTCTTGGTCTGAAATAAACTCGATTGATAATGTAGCATGTTGTGTTGATAATTTCAGCCCAGAACCTCTCAGAAATTAATATGCTTGGAATTGAGCATCACTCGGGTCATCTCTTGGATTGTGCGGTTCTTTCTCTCAACCACACTATTCTGTTGAGGAGTCTTTGGAGTTGAGAATTCATGTAGAATTCATTCTCATCTTCCATGATCACTCCTTATTTTTATCACCTTCACAATAGGATGTTCCTTTTCATTTTGTAGCCTCAAGCATAGAGTTTTGAAATTGCTAAAGGCGCTTGACTTCTCTCTTAAAAACTCTGTCCAAGTAAAACGAGAGTAATAATCAACACAGACAATAACATATTTTTTTTCTAAGACTTTCAACTTACATAGAACCAACCAGGTCCAGATGAAGAAGCTCTAAAGGTCTTGATGTTGCAACCAGTTGTAATTGGTGATGTGACTGTGTTGTTTGTTTGCCTTCTTGACATGGGCCACAAACAGCCTCAGGTTCTCCAGATAGTTTAGGAATTTCTCTGACTACTCCGCCACTTACAAGATTCTTGAGATATTTGTTATTAATATCGCCTAGCATTCGATGCCACAGATTGACGTCAGAAACAACTGAAAAACAAATAGATGAGTATGCTATTTTGTAGCAATTGTCCTTTGATCTATTCCCTTCAAGGATGCAGTCACCATCCTCATTAAAGACCTTACAGATGCTCCTAGTAAATTGAACATTCAAATTTTGGTCACAAAGTTGTCTTATACTTACAAGATTATCCTTGAGACCTTTAACAAGTAGGATATTTTCTAGATTTGAAATTCCTAGGAAATTAAGAGTTACAATTCCAATGATATTTCTATGTCCACCATCTCCAAAGGTAACAGTTGCCTCTCCATGTTTTTTAATATCCTTGAGATACTCTGGACTTCTTGTCATGTGCTGAGAACATCCACTATCGAAATACCAAGAACCCAGAGAAGAAACAGTTTTTGACATAAATGCAACATGACAGTTTAAATCAACCTTCCTTACCCAAATTTGCTTAACTTTCTGCCTTGGGGGTTTCACAAGATTCTTTCTTCTCAGTTTGTTTCAGAGTTTGAAGAAGTTTGCTATAATATGCCCTTTGCATTTGCAATAATAGAATATGGGCACCCTCTGACTTCTTCTTGCAGTAGACTGTTGTTGACTTGAAGAAGCCCTCCAAATATACCTCAGTTGAACTGGTAGTTGAGACTGAGGTTTTAACTGAGATGGACCAGTGTATCCTAGTCCATTGTGATTTGAAGGATATTTTCGTGCACTCAAAATTTCATCAAGGGTACCACTAGAATTCATCATTCTAACTTTCCTTTTTACCTTCTTCAGTTCTTCAATCAACTTGGACTCTTTATCTTTCTTTTCTGCAATATGAGTTTGAAAATATTGAATTTTCTGCTCAAAATTTCTCTTTTCTTCAGTCAACAACTTGTTTTGATTACTGAGGGATTTGTTCAGCTATGCAACTTCAACCCATTTATCCAACATTTCCTAGTAGGCTTCCTCAAGACTATCAGCACATTGAACTCTACAATGATCATCTTCTGCATATGAGCTTTTTGAAGTTCTGACTGAGTCACCAATGCTTGTTGTGAACACTATAAAATTGCCTTTTTTAGATTCTTCTGAGTCATTTTTCTATTCGTCATCACTCTAGGTGACAGTAAAGGACTTCTTGAGCTTCTTCTGAGGATTTAGACATTCTGATCTGACATGTCCAGATTCTTCACATTCGAAACATTTGATACGTTTGGACTTCTATTTTGAATCATTTTTTAGAGCAGACGACTGACTCATTCTATTCTCTCCCACTGTGAATTTTGATTTTAAACTGTTGAAACTGTGATTGAGACTGTGGTTGCATCTGAGAATTCTGATTTTACTTACTTCTGGCATTTAGAAATCTTTTGAAATTCTTCGTCATAAGAGCAAAAACAGCATCCATCTCATCTTCTGGATAATCTTCTGACTTAACCTCATCTTTTGTAGCAGTTAAAGCAAGATTTTTTCTTCTTCTCCTTGTGAGAGTATTTTTCAAAAAGTTCTAACTCATATGTTTCAAGTTTTCCCATCAACATGTCAAGAGTCATAACTGAGGGGTCATGAACTTCACTAATGGCTACAACTTTCATGTCAAACTTTGAAAGCCTGTATATTTCTTCTTAGAATGATTATCAAAGATTGGCTGCATTGTTTATAAGATCTTTGACACGCCTATGGAAGTCTTGAATACTTTCATCATCTCCCATCTTTTGATTCTCAAATCTGGTATTCAGGATTTCAACTTTGGAATTCCGAATGGTCAAAGATCCTTCATGATTTGTCTCTAAAATTTCCCAGGCTTGCTTTGCCACTGTACAGGCCGATATCAATTTGATTTGAGATGGATTAACTCCACTGAAGATAGCATTAATGGCTTTATTGTATAGTTTGCAGCAGTGATTTCTACTTCTGTGTATAGACTTTTAGGCTTGCGCTCACTCTCATCTGTCGTTGTGGGTGGTGTGTAGTCAATATCAATAGTATCCAAGCAACGGTCATCCAGAGACTTGACGAAAGCTCACATTCGACCCTTCCAATAAGCATAGTTTGTTCCTATCAGCAAAGGTGGAACATTGACTGAGTTTTCCATAGATATTCCTTCCATCTTGAGGTTGTAAGGATAGAGACACTCCAAGGATCTGTGCTAGTAAAAGATAGCACAACCGCTCTGATACCAATTGACAAGATAGTCTCTAAGAGAGCTTTCTGTTAATAGACAGTTGTATAAGAAGTTGCAACTATTATGGTAGTTATTTTAAAATAGAGTGAGTAACAGATATAAAATAACCACAAAGAAATACGCAAACACACAAAGATTTATTTACGCAGTTCAGTGACAAACTTTTCACCTAATCTGCAGGGCCCTCACCGGACAGGGGCCCAATCCACTATCAACAAAGTATAATATAAGTTCCAGGATTTCACACTGCGAAATCCAACTATCAGTACTAAAGTGAAATGAAAATAACAAACCAACTATTTGCTATTACAAGTATTAACCACGTGCCTCCCTATGATAACTCAATCATAGAGTTTTGTCCTCCACACAATCTCTGTGTTGTAATTAGTTCAACAACCCAACTCCATCTAATACCCGGGGTTTCCTAATATAGAATTTTCGTGGTGCAGCCCATCGAGTCGGGAGCTAGCCGGACCGAGTCGCGAGATCGCCTCGAATAGCAGGTATAATTAATTTAAGTTATAGCCTAATGGTTGGTTTTGGGTGGATGAGTATGTTGGTTGACTCAAGTTGGGGTGAGTGGGGCTCGCGGTTCGAGTTGGGAGTCGACCCGGGTTAGGTGGAGTTGTATGAGGGGGTTTTAAGTTATTGGTTAGGGTTAAATTAGTCAAGTGATGAGGGAAATAAAACCCCTCATCTTAGTAGTCGTGCGATTCCAAGAAGGAGCCGCACGCAGCCCAAGGAAGGGAGGGAGATCGGTGCCGAGCTCGTGTCGACGTCGGGATCTCGGAGTTCGACTTCTTCGATCTTGTCTTTTGATGCAATCGAGGTGAGTGGTTAGAGTGGTTTTGAAGGGAGGCGGGTCGCCGGCCCTATGAGTTTTGAAATCGGATTTTCTTTCGCAAGTTCTTGTCGATCGATGCATTTCCTTGTGTAGAATTTCAATCGATGTATATACCTGTGATCTTATGTTTTAAAGCCTGTCTATTTTGCGTTTTTGTGGGCTGCCGAGTAGAGGAAATAGGGGAAAGGTCATGCCAAAAATTTTCCCAAATTTCCTCGCTCGCTTCGCAGCTCGTAGATCGCTTTATGTTTTTGATATGTTAGATCTATAGATTCACATTTGTGTTATTGTCACAACCTTGCCCATTCAAACTTGAGGACTCGGCCGAACAGGGGTTTACCCTGCTCAAGTCGGCCGAGCAAGGGCATGAGTGGAAATTGTGGACTACTCAAATTAAAATGCATGGTTTCGAGTTATGTTTCTTGTTAAACATTAGATCCGTAGACCAATGCATGTGAACTATTGATGAATTTCCAACCCCTTTCCACCTAGAAGACTCGGCCAAGCAAGGGTAAGGGAGGAAATCGAGTGATTTTAATTAGTTATTCATACGTTCTCGTTTGATGTTAATTCATATTCATGCCGAGTGATTTTAATTAGTTGTTTATACATTCTCGTTTGACGTTAATTCATATTCATGCTATGAGATTTCTCGCTTGTCATATGAATTGCTTGGTGATAGATCTATATTATCATATTAAGGAAATGTTCTTACCATTGCATACATGGAGATGATTGTTATCGCATATAATGCTAAGGAAAGTTTTTATAAATTCTCAGATATCATGCCTAATTGTTTCTCTATTTATTGCATGTTCCTTATCATTTAATTTATTGAAATTTATCCTCTTATATTTGGTTGGTACATGAAAATTGATGCTCATGTTATATTTGGTAAGTGGTGTTATTAATGGTAGGCCGTGTACGCAACTACATTCGGTACATTCTAACAACATTAGAAAGGAAGGTCGTGGTACCTTGTTGTGTCACTCAACTTCGAAACAAGTATAGTTGCTAGGTTCTACACCTAGCGATAGTCAACGGATTTCAACATCCAAATAAGGTGACCCGAGGGGGTAGGGTCGGATATGGGCCATGCCCGGAAAGCAAAACACGAGAAAATATGCACAACCTGATTTCGGTTGTGGTTGAGATGGTCTACTGAGCAGTGTCATTAGCCGAGTGGCTACCACACTACTCAATGGTTTTATGGGGTCTTGAGATTGCACCAGCGGGCTTGCTAGGTCTTGAGATTTCGTCAATGGGCCACACTAACGGTAGACCCGAGTTGGGTGGGACTAGTTATCCCTAACCCGGAGGATTTCTGAGACTAGTGGCCATTCTAGTCGATGGATCCGAGTTATGAAAGCTCATAATTGAGAAGCCCTTATGGGTTGGTTTTGGGTAAGCCGACCGGCCTGGTTAAGTAGAGGGAAGAACAGAACCTTCCATATATAGTTTAGGCCATTGGTGGCCGAGCTAGGGAAGTGGATAAGGTCCTGAGAGGCCGATTCATCCATTCTTCTATCTTGGCAACCGAATAACATATGTGATGTGATCTTACTCTTAATTCCTTAAATATGTTATTGCCGAGGTTTTAAGTCGAGGTTCGAAAGAACCGCTCACTGAGTTCCTTGTGAACTTACGGTTTCCTTTATTGTTGTTTTGCAGAGCCCGACCAGTGAGGTACGGCTTTGTGGCATGGCATGCAGGAGAGCAGGCGTGGGTGCAGATCTCATAGCTGGCAGTTGCTAGTCGTGTCTAATAGAGTTTAGTGTATGCACTGTGCTATTTCTGTAAAAAAAATTAGATGTTTTATTTGGAAAACCTTGGGATGTTATTTTAAAACTTGTGATGATTTAGAACTTGGTTGATTAAACTAATTTCGAAACAGTTAATAAAGTTGGTATTCTTGCTTTTGTTTTCGACTTGATGTTATTTTGGTTATTGTTCTATGAATTGTTGGTCGGTGCATAGGGTAGGCTTCGGGGTACTAACTCGTATCCTGGCCGGTCATGCGTACCCTCAATCGGGGCGTGACACTCCACCTCGACTTGAAGATGAATGAAATAGTTTGTTGCCGACACACTCAACAGTCTCAACTCCTCATATAATTGGCAACTCGATTTTAGTACATAGGAGTCTTGTCAATCCATATCTTCTCTTTCCTCGTATATAGAGAAAGTCAACCAACTCCCATAAAAGTCATTTAACACACGACCTTAACTTCATCAGCTTTAAACTCAAAAGACAACCATAATATATCATAATGCTTTGGTCATAAAAAGCCTCAAGAAAAACTACCCAGCCCATCAATGAAAACCACATCAATTCTTCCATAATTGACCAGGTGACTAAAGATGAATATTTAAATCAATAATAACTACTCATGAAGCATCAATAATTTCAACAAACAAAAAGACATCATCACAGCACCCAGAGCAGTTGTAACTAACTTACAACTGCGAACTTAACTGATGTTCCTTTTACCAAATATAGCCAACACATAATAAGCCAAAACACTAACACTTTCGATTCCTGCATATTGAAGCTCATGTTATCCGAGTAGTTATGATAAGTTGTCATACGTCAATCTTGACTTGCGAGTGAAATCTCACATGACCGGACTAAAGGGGTTTAGTGGTAGCTCATGGAAATTCAAATAGAAGGAGTTCTACTGAATTCAAATATCCGTCATGCACGACTCATTGCTAGCTTAGTGTGGGGCCCAATGGGTCACACACAAATAAGCTTCCTTCGTAACGGGATTTATTGGATAGAGCTCGAACGTGACACTTAATGTTTCTTAGTACTAACATGCTGCGACACTATCACGGTTCTCATCTATGAACAAAATCGAGAAAGGTGTTTCCCATTCAAAAGAATTAAAGAACTCGAGGAAGGCATTCCTTGGAGCCCTAATTGGTAGCATCTGGCACGCGAAAAGTTTCGACTGAGCTCTAGTGCAGTTCAAGGGTTGAATCAAACCGAACCCATGGTCTGGTTCATAAGATGAACAAAAACATGGGTTCGGTTGGGTCGGTTCAAGCTTGGTGGGAAAATTAAATTGTTGTTTTGAATAGCAACCTGATTCAAAATCTGAATTTGAATTGAAGGGAGACCAAGCTTGGCCTCCCCATGCGTCTTGACTCCCTATTTAATAGGGATTTGGTTTTGACTCCCTATGATAGGGAGCTGAATTTTTTATTTTCTCCTTATAGGGGAGTCGGTTGGATATTAACCCCTAAATTTTGAATTCTGTGGCTAATTCAAATACATGATCGACTACCATGGTAGTCGAACCTTGGAGATGTATTTAAATAGGGGGTGGCCGAACCCCCTACGATAACTAAGAATTGTTTCTCCTATTCCAACATCTAGTTGCACCTCATAATTCCACATCTCATACATCTGCTAGCTTTGAGATTTTTCGCTGGATTTTTGCATCGCCGGAAATCTCTATTGTGTTGGAACTTTGGAGGAGTCCTAAAATTCCAGTAAGGTAACTTCATCTTGTGTCAATAATTTCGAGATTTCTTATCGTCTTTCTCTCTTTGCTCGCTGCCCGGTTCTTGGTGGAAGTGTCGGACCTTGTTTAGTGCAAATCGAAGATTGAGAAGCCAGTCCATTGAGCCACGACGAGCACGAGAGGTCGCCTTATGTGGACTATCGTTGAAGGTTGTGCATGTGTGCGTCTAAAATTTGGGATTTGAGCAGTTCTTCTATCCTTTCAGCCTAAGGTATAAAATTGCTCCCAGTTCCTCTATTGAATTCCTCTACGTCGCTAAAGTATATCGCAATTCTCGAGATGCTTTTAAGATTTTTTTTTCAAATCTATTTTTTCTATTACTTTCCGTTGTGTTTCCTCTTTGCATCCCAACATTCCCAAATATCGGCGCCTGCCACAAGCGCCGATAAAATTATGCCGATTTTTAATTGTTTTTGTTGTTGTGAAAGTTGTCTCAATTTATTTAATACCCTTGAATAGTTCATCAATACATCGACATGTGATTGACTTCAGGGCACTATTACTTTCACTAACATGCATGATGCATACAAATGAAAAAAATGTCTCAAGTTCTCAGTCGTCCACTCCTAAATAGGAATAAATTGTTTGATGAATATACATATATATATGGCTGAAGGTGCAAATTTGCACCTCTACTATAGCAAAAAGAGCAATGTTGCACCTATACTTCATTTTGGTGCAATTTTACACCCCAACTTACCTAACAGGTGTAATGTTTACCCGTCAACTTATCAAACTAGAGCAATCTTTCCCTCACGTTAATCCACCGTTATAATTTACTTGTTTCAATCATTTGACTCGAACACATGGCATCTCAGTCATAAAATATTGACACGTCACAGCTTACATGGCATAATTAAATATTAAAAATACTTAAATTGACCTTTAAACTCATATTAAATAGAATTCCAAATGAGCAATATTGCATCCATCGATTTCTTCAATGTAGGCTTATTAAATCACAAAAAATATTATAGGACCACCAAAAATCAACAAAAAGTTACCAGACAAAATATGTCTACCCCACATATTCAAAATCTCCTTAACCTCAAAATTGTAAAATCCCCAGCAAAATATTATGATAGTCACCAAATAAAGTGTCATCATCAGCAATTTCTCCCACTACTAGAAATCGGTTCTTCAGCAACGGTCGCTCAAGCCGTTGCAAATATGGCATATCTGCAACGGCTCGCATGTCCGACCGTTGCTATTTGCAACGGCGTTCTTACGGTCGCTCAAGCCATTGCAGATATCGCATATCTGCAACGGCTTTCTAACGGACATGCGAGCTGTTGCAAATATTAATTACCTTAGCAACGGCTTTCTAACAGACAAGTGAGCCGTTGCTGATGATTAACTTATCAGCAATGGCGTTCTAACGGTTAAGTGAGCTGTTGCAGATAAGTTTATATAGGGCACGCGCCCGCTCTCGCCCCTTCCTCCTTCTTCTTCCTCTTCCTCTGCTGCAAGCGCCGATGCCGCCACCTCACTGCTGCTGCCGACGCCGCCGCCCCGTCGTCGACCGCCGATTTCGACCACCGCCGCCCCGTCTGTTCCAAGTATTCGTCGGTGCCCCGCCTTCCCCATTTAATGCTAGATCCGGCCAAAACCCTAAATATAGGGCTCCGGCTGGATCTATCCAGTGTCCGAACACTGGACGTCGGACACTGGACACCGGAAATACATTAATTATTATTATTTTTAATTAATTGTTTAGTTGTTTAATTAATTGTTTAATTTATAGATTAATTATTAGATTAATTTTTAGGGTTTAGATTAATTTGTAGGGTTTAGATTAATTTTTAGATTAATTGTTATGATTTAGATTAATTTTTAGATTAATTGTTAGAGTTTAAATTAATTTTTAGATTAATAGTGGTATGTTAATTATTTAAATTAATTAAAATGTTTTAGATTAATATTAATTAATTAGTTAAAATGTTAACTAGTCCAGAGTCGTCCTCAGTGGACTCGCGCCGGAATCGTCCACTTCGGACTCACGCCGAAATCGTCCATTTCGGACTCCCGCCGAAATCGTCCACTTTGGACTCGTGTCGAAATTGTCCACTATGGACTCGAACTGATTCGAAACATTTAGAAAATAATCATCATCCGACGAGTTGATACGTTTCACATACGCATCGACGAGTCGAATATGATTTAGCAAAACCTTAGATCCGTTCAGGGGTTGTATGTTCGTGTAAAAGAAGTAGATGATCTTTTATACGACGTACAACCCTTGAATTGTCCCTGATTGGACAATTTGGGAATATAATTATTTGTATTGCACTTAGTTTTTTCTTTTAACCGTTAACTTATTCTAAATTTTAGCAACATCTCTCTTGTTCTCCGATACGGGCCCAGATGATATGCGTATTCGGAGAACTATAGGGAGATGCTGTCGAAATATAGAATGAAGTTAGCGGTTAAAAGAAATACTTAGTGCAATATGAATAACAAAAATCCTGAATGGAATAGGACCATCTCACCTAAAGGTATTAACCGAAGAAATTGTCATTGATTGACATAATCATGTCGGCTGATCGAAGTTGGATGTACCAACGTCTTGATCGTGGATCTTTAATGAATGAGGTTTGATTAGGCGTGACTTACTTCCTAAATTTCCCCTATTCGAATCGGAAATTCGTTAGCGTCGGTGATAAAATCTGATGTTTGTGCCGCATTTCCTTGAATGGACGATTTTTGGATCGGGAAACTGTCATTCTGCATCTATATAGCAAAGGATTTGCACCAAGATATTTTCTACGGACTTGTCATGGGGAGTCACGTGAAGTCGGGACATCGAGCAATCCTGTCGTTCAGACACATGGTGAATCTTCCTCTGCTAGTGTTTCTTCATCCAGTCAATCTAATCCCTATAGAACTACGATACTTGATAGTCTTGGGGGTCAATTCCACCAGAATGATAATGTCGATCGTCCAGTTACTGAGATGTCAGTGCCACTAGTTACTACAGGTGTTGATATCACAGAAGTACAAACTGCGGTAGAGATTGAATTACCGAATAAAGAAGCTGCAGAATTTTACGAGATGTTAAAAGCTACTGATAAACCTTTGTATGAGAATTGTCCTAAATACACTAGGTTTTCGGCAATGACGCAGCTCCTAAACATCAAGGTCGATTATAATATCAGCGGGGTTGCGTATGATATGATTGCAGAATTGATTAATGGAATGCTGCCTACTGATAACAAGTTTGAGCCAACTTTTTATAAGACTAAAAAATTGATGAGAAAATTAGGGCTTGGTTACGAAAAAATACACCGCGTGCCAAAATAACTACATTTTATATTATAAAGAAAATATGCAGTTGGCTAAATGCCCTATATGTCAACATCCTCGTTACAAGGAGAAGAAATCGGTCCGACAGAAAAATATCCCGTTTAAGGTGCTTCGGTATTTTCCACTAACACCGAGGCTTCAAAGATTATTCATGTCGAAAAAGATGGCCCCCTACATGAGTTGGCATGTAAGAAGTCGTGATGACACAGTAATAACTCATCCATCCGACAGTGAAGCAGGGAAACATTTGGATACATGTTATCCTTCATTTGCTAGGGATACTAGAAATATCAGATTGGGATTGTGCATAGATGGTTTTAATCCGTTTGGACATTCTGCAACTCCTTATTCAGTTTGGCAAGTGCTGCTGGCTGTTTATAATTTGTCGTCGTCAATGTGTATGAAAGATGAATTTATTTATCTTTCGATGATTATTCCGGGTCCTAAGGGTTCGCAAAAATAAATTGACGTGTTTCTCAAACCATTGATAGATGAATTGAAAACATTATGGACTGAGGGAGTTGTCACTTATGATTGTCATCGGAAGCAAAAACTTCAATTTAAAGGCTGCGATCTTGTGGACAATCAATGATTTCCTGGCGTGCGGCATGTTGTCTAGTTGGAGCACTCACGACCGACTCTCTTGTCTGTATTGTATGGAACACTCTAAATCAATCAGTCTTCAAAACGGACGAAAAATCTCATTCTTTGATTGTCATCGTCGATTCCTACCGGCTAACCATCAGTATCGAAGGAATCGTAATAAATTTACTAAGGGCATAGTCGAAAGAGATCAGCCACCACCGATGTTGTCTGGTGAACAAATGTTAGCACGTGTTTCAGTACTTCCAGAGATAGTGTTTGGTCGGAATGAAAGAGTGTCGGGCTTTGGTCAAACACATAACTAGGTGAAAAAAAGTATCTTTTGGGAATTGCCCTATTGGAGTTCATTATTGATTCGACATAATTTGGATGTCATGCACATTGAAAAAAATGTGTTTAATAATATTTTCAACACTTTGATGGATGTTTTCGGAAAAACTAAAGATAATGTCAAAGCCGACATGATCTGAAAATACTTTGTAAGAGACCGGAGTTGGAGTTACAAGAGGTCAACAGACGATATCTGAACCCGAAGGCCCCGTGTGTGTTAAATAAACAACATATCAGAGATGTTTGTCAATGGATAAAAGAACTCACATTACCCGATCGATATGCTTCAAACTTATCTCGATGTGTGAACGTCGATGATTGCAAAATATTAGGGATAACGAGCCATGATTGTCATGTATTCATGCAGAGATTGCTTCCGATCGCATTCCGAGATCTTCTACCTGATAATATTTGGGGTTTGTTGACTGAATTAAGTATGTTTTTTAGAAACATTTGTACAAATGTCCTTCAAGTCGAAGATATGTCAACACTTGAAAGTAATATTGTTGAAATTATATGTAAGCTGGAGCAATTTTTCCCTCTTGCCTTTTTTGACTCGATGGAGCATCTACCGATACACTTGGCATACGAGGCACGAGTTGGTGGCCCGTTCAATACCGGTGCATGTACTTATTTGAAAGATACATGAATCGTCTGAAGAAAAAAGTAAAGAACACCGCAGCTGTTGAAGGATCAATATTTGAATCGTATATCATCCAAGAAATTTCAACATTCTGCTCATTTTACTTTGAATCGACAGTACAGACAAGATTTAATTGTCTTCCACGTAAAGACGACGGGGGAGTTCGACATTCATATGGACGTTTAAATATATTTTATCACTCTAGTCGTGCTTTTGGTTCTCGTCCATCTCGACACTTAAGCGACGAAGAGTATCATTTAGCACACTTGTACGTATTACTCAATTGTCCAGAGATTGAACAATTCATTGAAATATTTGACATTGAGATAATGCAAAAATACTCTATTCACAATGAGCAAGAATTGGAGAGATTACGAAATCGTGATTTCCCTACTCGGATTCAGGCTTACAGCAAAGATCACAGAGCTGAAATAGATGAAAGAATATTTGAGTTTGTTAGTGGACTGTCGCGACTAGTGTCATGTTATAGTAGATATTTTGTTAATGGGTATAAATTTCACACGGTTGAATATGCATTTACAAAGAAGACGACGAATGTCGGGGTCTGCGTGAAAGGGACAACTTATGTTGAATGTGATATGGATTTTTATGGACTGGTGGAAGAAGTGATAGAGTTGCACTACTTCGGCTTGAAATCAGTTATCCTATGTAGATGTCATTGGTTCGATACAACAGAAAGGGGCATGAAAGTTCATCCAAAATACAAACTTGTTGATGTTAATTACAAATCCAAATTGGCAGCAAATGAGCCTTTTATATTGGCATCACAAGCCGAACAAGTATATTACGCAAAGTATCCGGCTCGAAATAAAGATGGAGCAGATTAGCGTGTAGTCTGTAAAACTAAAGGTAGAGGAAGAATTGATCCGATAGTAGGAGAAAATGAGCTGATACTTGATGTGACAGATGGTTTCTATCAAGAAGATGATCCTCCTGCTGTAGATCGTATTATTCTAATACTCGGGGATGCAGACACAGCGTCAATTCAATTAGAAGTTGAATATGCTAATGATGACGATCATGAAATTGAGGAAGCTGGAGATGAAGAAGAGGAAGAAGAGGAAGAATTCAAAGACTATTACTCAGATGATGAGGAATAATTGTAAAGTATATCTTATATTAAATATATATCTACTATATATATAATAATCTAATTATATGCATATTCGACAGATATGTCTGGTCGTGGTTATCGTCCTGGGAGAGCTTCGGAGTCTCCGATCGATGAGACTCCAACACTTACTCATGTTGCTGATCCTCCTACTGCTGATCCTCCTGCAGATGATACTGCTGAGGCTAGTACATCCAGACGCATGCGGCCACGCGGGCCGAACAGGTGGCAGCCTCCACCAGCCACAAAGTCACGTAGATTCATTAGCGTGATTGAGGAGCGGTAATATATTATGAATTATGAATTATTACAAATTCATTATATCATAATATAATAACAAAATTTTATTTTATTTTGTGCAGGTTCGAGCAAGAAGAAGTGCCAAGGAGCATATCTTCTACCATTCGACGATACATGCACGGGGCATGGCCCACGTGGTCTCACATGCCCAGTGAGCACGTAGACATGCTATGGCGCGAGTTTGAGGCACGTATTAAATTTTTTTTATATACATGCATGATGATTAATATTGGTACTGATATTATTATTTTGCAGGCTCGCTATACATGGGCTGAGGACCAAAGGTCCTTCATTTACGCTGCTTGGGAGGCTATTTCTCGGCAGAGGTACAACGGGCAGCTGGGGCAGGCCCGATCCCAGGCGATCACACGAGCTGGGACCACTAACATCGTAGAGACTCGGGGATACGACCCCGATTGGATTACTTCGGATATATGGGACCAGCTCATGGCATTATGGTCGACGGATCGATGGCTGGAGGTTTCTAGGACTACGTCTAGAAACCGCATGTCAGGGGGAGGAGCGCGTCACACTAACGGCTCTATTGCATTTGCAGTGCACGCGAACCATATGGTAAGTATACCTTACTTTTAATTATATATTTTATTTGTTACTATGTGTACTAATTAATGTATTTGTTTTGTAAATGTAGACGACAGTGTTGGACGACGGGACTATCCAGCGACCCTCCCCGATGGCAATGTTTGAGCAGACTCACCATCGAGTACATGGGATGGGGGAGTACATTGACAACCGCGCTGCATAGATTATGGTACGTATATTTGTTTAAATTATTCATTATTTATTTATAATTTAAGTTTTAAGAAAATAAAATTAGCAGATAGTGGTCATGCGCGAGCCGTGCTAGGCCCACTTGGGGCACCGACCCCTCCGGTCGCTAGTGAGCCCTCCGGTCGCTGGTGAGCGGCCGTCCACCACCATGTCCAGTTATGATCAGAGTAGTAGGATAAGGATACTGGAGGAGACGATCGTGCATCATAGTCAAATGATGGCGGAGATGCATGCTATGCTACGCAACATCTCAACTCATACCGGAGCAGGCATTCCCTCGGCATCATCTGATCCATCGTCCTCGAGTCAGTCCACTCCAGTGTACACCCAAGCACTCCAGAGCCCGCCATATGATCTAGACCATCCTCCATCGTCATCGTGAGATTTATTGTTTTTTTTTTATTGACTTTGTTACTTAGATACTATACTTGATTAATTTATTTTGTTTGGATATTGATACTTCAATTTTAAATTTGAATAGTTTTTATACGATGTACAACCAAGCACTCTAGAGCCCGCCATATGATCTAGACCATCCTCCATCGTCATCGTGAGATTTATTATTTTTTTTTATATTGACTTTGTTACTTAGATACTATACTTGATTAATTTATTTTGCTTGAATATTGATACTTCAATTTTGAATTTGAATAGTTTTTATACGATTGTGGATAATTATATAAGTATAATTATTTTGATGTATATCTGGGTGTATTTGTGATGTGTGAATGGATATATGTATGGGTGTATGGGTGTGTGAGTTATGTATCAGATAATGTATCAATGTATTAATGGAAATTTAAAATTTAAAAAAAAATTCGATTTCAGGTCTACATCATCAGCAATGGCTTTCCCATGGCCGCCCGTGGGAAAGCCGTTACTAAAAGTGTATCGTAAGCCGTTGCTGATGACCTATAGCAACGGCCTAGCAACGGTCTTTCACTAACGGTCTTGCCACGGCCTCTCGGGCCGTTGCTAATAATGTTATCCGCAACGGCCCCGTGTCCATGGTAAAGTCGTTGCTGATAATATTATTAGCAACGGCCCGAGCAGCCGTTGCTGATCCGTTGCTAAGTTATCAGCAACGTATTTTTCTGCCATGACTCGGTTGCAACAGGCAGAGCCGTTGCACGTCGTTGCTAATGGTTTTCAGCAACGACTTCAGTCGTTGCTAATGCTCATTATTCCAGTAGTGTCCCTTTTGTTGCTCATGTTCGTGCTTGCTTTCACTTGAAATCCAAAATTCATTCTCATTGAAGACATGTTCTTCATTTGCATGGTCATTTCCTATATTGTATCAGCTTGGTGATCAATCCTGTAATTCAATTTCATTATTTCCTCACCCAACTTTTTATTCTCATCATGAAGTCCAAGAAGCAGAGTTTTTGACCTCTCTTTCATATCCTCATCAGTGTCATACCATAGAAAAAAAATTGCACTCACTTGGCTGGAAAAAAAAAAGTAACATAAATATTTCATATCTATACAATCCTTGTACACAACCTAAGAAACTACATAAACCATTATCCAAAACATAGGATTCAGTACACTTACTCCACAACGAGGACATAAATAATATCTCCTACCCAAGTTTTTTCCCGATCAATATTCGGGAATTTTAATTTTGTCTCCATAAAAATATCTCAGTTCATGTGCTTCACACATGAAATCATGTCTTATATGAGACTATATAGAAGATGTGGTTGAAGATGAAATTAAAGAGATCGATGAATGCAATATTGTTCAATTAGAGTTCTATTTAATTAATATGAGTTTAAGGATTACTTTAGGTATTTCTATTATTTAATTGTGTCACGTAAGGTATAACGTATCAATATTTTATGATTGAAATATCATGTGTATGACTGAAACGAGTTAATTATAACGGTGGGTTAATATGATGGCAAGATTATTCCAGTTTGGTAAGTTGAGGAGTAATATTGTACTAATTGAGTAAGTTGAGAGGTAACATTACAATCAAATGAATAGAGAGGACAATATTATTCTTTTTGAAATAAGAAAGGGTAAATTTGTACCTTCATCCTATTTATATATAAGTATGCGAGCACAAAAATATTTGCTTGACGTCAATGTTGTTTGGCCTAGAGAATTTGGAATTGATCCTGATGCTTCTGATTGCCGGGACCAATTCCATAAGAACATATACTCGAACACAAGCATCCAATTAATTATGGCATGACGCAAAGAGTTCCCCAAATTTAATCAAATGCAAGGCTGATGTAAATTGATGACATTGGCCAAAATACATTAATTAGTTGGTGTTAATTAGACCAGTTCATATATTATTTGACCAAAACCTGTTGTGCTCGATCACCAACTATATTGTCTACTCAATCTATCTATTTAATTTCTTAGCAACCACGCCTACTCCAAGAAAGGAAAAAATATATATTAATCATTTTCTGATAGGACTGGTGTTGGTTTCCTTATGCTTGCAAGAAAGAATAAAACATATACATTCTAATAATATAAGCAAATTGCAGAGAAATTGGCACCTATGATTAATGAAGCACATGCTCATATATAAGCCAACACCGCGTATTGAGATTATTGGCCATTAATCTAGTGGACGAGATCTGTGACGGAGCCATATTTTTACTATAATTAAAATCAAACCTGACCACATAATCTAGGGTTGGATTCCAATAAAAATATAAAATGCAAGCGCACAACCTTGTCAAACTGCATGCGTACAATAATTTCACATGATAATAAAGTATTAATTTACGTCAACTACGTACATCCCTTCCAACAAGTATAATGTATAAAATAACAAATCTGAACATGTTTGATGGTCTGACAGGCGACATTTAAAAAAGTAATCGAACTAGAACAATTCAATCGAGCCGACGCTGGGATTTCATCTGACCAAACTAACTTTTCATCCATAGTTGGAGTGAGTGAGAACTCGTCAAAAATCAAACCCATCACGAATTAAATCAATATATGGGTGGCCATCCAAACAACATAAAAGTTGTATAAATAAATTGTTCAAGGTTGAAATAATGCAATAATTACAATACTTATTGTTAATTTATAATAATTTTTAGCAAATTATACAAGATACAAATATAAAAATTATAACATAATTAGTAATTTCATATATGTAAACTTTATATATATATAAATTCTTACATGAAGCCGGAGTGGTGCGGTCCTGCATAGAAGTGACAAAACGGGTCGGCCCGTAGTTAGCGGGCTAGGTCGGCACTATAAGGTAGCATATCGGGTCGGGCCGGCCCGCTAACTCTGTGGGCCGGAAATTTCCGACCCAGCACGGCCCGCGAGCCTGCATAATTTCACATAATCATGTTTTTTTGTTCACGTTCACATATTTCACATAATCAAGGATAGAATTATATTTTTATCCTTATTCACAGATATCATAAAATCATATTTTTATCCTCATTCAAAATGATGTTCAAACTAAACATAATTTTCTTAATAAAATAACAAAACCAAACATCAATAATTATTTAATTCATTTTTTTTTAATACTTAGCGAGCCATTTGGGCCAGCTCGACACGTTAAAAGTCGGCTCGCGTTGGCCCGCAATGTTATCGTGTCGGCCCAGCCCGGCCCGATAAGCTTATCAGGCTGAATTTTTCGACTGGCCTAGCCCGCGGTTATCGTGCCATGCTACCATGTCGTGCCCATTTCTATCGCCCGTGGTCATGGGTATGGAATTGCAATCGAGAGCATACATGATGTGCGTCGTGTCTGTATATTGTGCAAGATTAGAGATGTCTCGGGCGATGATGTATCCTTGAATCTCGTGGGGATATGCTTAGAATGAATCAAGGTTTATCCCGAAAGTGTCAAACTCACTACTGTCGGATCCCTGATAATTAATGAGGACGTGGGTGTCCTTGTATGGTCAGGTGGAGCCCTCGAGCTAAGGATGTTTAGCTTGACTTGAGTTTGGTTCATGAGTATGGGCGCTTCTAGGCCTGATCCTACCTGGCCCAAAGTGCTAGTCCAGTCCACAACCCCCGAGCTTGGTCGGAGTCCGAGGACTTTGTGCCGACCCGCAGTAGTGCGCGGACTTTTGCCTGTCTGCCGAGCTCCAAGTATATGCCGAGGTTTGACTTCGGGCAGGTCTTGAGAAATGTGCATGTGCCGATTTCTACTCTTGAATGGCTGAGGTAGATAGGATAGGCGTATCTTAGCTATGTCATTTGCGACTTTTCGATTTTTGTGTTCGATATGGCGATTGTGTGATGGAGAAGTGTTTCTTTCCACGTGGTGGCCTTCTATTTATGTCTGTCTTTTTTGCATTAAATTTTGCCTGGGTTAGTAATCATGATGCGGAGGGTTGCACCTGTTCATGTCTCAGGTGTTCTAGGGAACCACCGCTGATGGGTCAGTCGGATGAGATTTACTCTGCTGCCAGAGTACAGCTGTTAATCGTCCAATGAGGAGGTTACTGGCTCTCGGCCTTTAAAGTCGTATTTCTTCTTTCATTTCGAGCTTTCTTGCGCCCCACGTTCTCGCCTCCTTCACGCTTGTCTTTTGAGGTCTTTGTTGGTGACATTGTTGCTCCAATCATTTCCTTCAACCGTCGTTGCCTCCTCTTGGTAACCCTTCTTGACTCTCCCCTTGGCTTTTTGCATCGTCGTAGTCGGCCTTAGGTTGACAAGTTGTACTAACTTATCCCCCATTCATTAGGGCTTTGTCACGCCCCAACTCAGGGTCACGTGACCGGCCAGGGTATACATAACTATACCCCACAGCCTGAACCATGCACATGTCAACTCATAACTATAAATCATAGCGGAAAGAATATAAAGAGTTTTATTCAAAATGAAAACCAAACCAGATTTCATAAGAAGTAAGTTTAGCAAAAATAGAAAAGTGAGGAAATAATAAATCAAAGTCCAATACACCACTAATAAATGAAATCCGAAATAAATAACATAAACGTCCCCAAGGGACTACAACTCCAAAATGCCAAATCACAGGGCATGACAAACTACTACCAACTTAACTACGACCCATAACTAGGGCTGCTATGATATCAATGTAGCTTCTCCGCCCTCCAGCCGCGCCAAGTGCTCTAGCCCACCTCACCGATCAAGCTCGGCAAAACACAAACAACGACAATGGGTGAGTTCAAAAGAACTCAATGAGAGGTTCTACCGACCCCCACGAGAAACCAACACAGAATAAATAGCATAAAAGCAAACACCTGACTCAAGTAGGAAAGGTCACAAGAGAGTGACTAGCTAATGGGCCATCTGGCCACCACATGCCCGAAGGCATGCAACACCCCAATGGTGAAGACAACAGGCCTAAGCCTACCATGCCCTAAGTTAACAAAACATACTAGGATAATCGGAATTGGCCAATTCGAACTTATCCTAATATAAAGAAACTTGGGAGCAATCGAAATTGGTCCGTCCAAACTTGCTCCACGAGACGCGAAGGAACAATCGAGAATCGCCCGTCCGAACTTGCCCCTTTAAGATATCACAGGAATAATCAATATTTCTCCATCCGAACCTATTCCTTAAAAGCAACTCGGGAATAATCGAGATTTGCCCATCCGAACTTATTCCACGAGGCCGCATAGGA
Source organism: Canna indica (assembly GCA_034359265.1). Taxonomy (NCBI): domain Eukaryota; kingdom Viridiplantae; phylum Streptophyta; class Magnoliopsida; order Zingiberales; family Cannaceae; genus Canna; species Canna indica. The sequence goes on along the minus strand of CP136890.1, from coordinate 44,533,865 downwards.
ACAATCGAGATTTTCCCATCCGAACTTGTTCCAAAAGATAACGTAGGAATAATCGGGAATCACCCATCCGAACTTATTCCTTTAAATATAGAATCTTGGGAACAATCGGGATTTGCCCGCCCGAACTTCTTCCACAAGATACGCAGGAACAATCTGGATTTGCCCATCCGAACATGTTCCATAGGTTGGAAATTAGCCATCCAACCTTTCGGGCCTAGCCCGCAATTCGGCTCCTAACCGAGCCTCTCCGACATTCAATATGATATGGTACGACATGTCCTAAGTCAAGTGCTTCCTACGGTGTCTTAGGGGTGTCCTTATTGAAAAGCGTCTCAACACTCTAATGCTCGACCCCAACTCCAAGACCCGTAATGTCATAAACCCATGAGATTTTATTTCATGCATAAACTTTATTTGTTGGCTCATAATAAATTATGCTGCCCCTTTGCTCAATTTTAATTATGCAATTAAATTTTTAATCATCAAGATTAGGGTTTTATTTTAGCTTACTGTTGTGCCCGAAACTGATATGTCTAACCCGAATTTGGTCTCCAAAGTGTGTCCTATATTTTCAAACTATATTTTTTGATCAAAATGATGTTTTGATTACACGACTATATTCAGGAAACTATGCACATCACAAATAGGATTTCAAAATCAGCCCTGATTTATCCAATCAACATAAAGTTTCAGCATAATAAAGAATTAAATCCAAAAATTCATAGAATATAACTCCCTAATTACAATCACATCATATTTATAATCATCAAGATAAATCTCACATAAACCATGCTTAATAAACAAGAATAATAAGCATCGCAACCCTCTTTAACCAAGAACCAACCTTTATGTTCAAGTAATTAAATCAAGAACCATCATGCCCTCAAGATCAAATCCATCTTTGAAACACATAATATATTACCGAAAATCATAGATTTAATATCAAAGCATGCATTTAGATTATAAGCATCAAAATTGATTATCAAATTGAATCATAGAAATCAAGATAATCTACACTCCTCACTTAGGCAATTCAACGAACACTTTGAGGTCACCCTTTTTGTCACACCCCGACTGAGGGTAGTGTGACCGGCCAGGGCCCACATCCTGCCCTGTAGTCTACTGTATGCACTGACATCAAGAAACCAAAACACATCGTCTGAAAGAAAGTTAACATACTTTATAAAACAAAGTTTGCAAGTCACAATGTATAAGTTTTTCAAAACAGGAAGAAACATCAACATCAAATCTAAATGGTCAAGTATCACGTTTTTGCAATTCTTTTCAATTACAACCGTCAGTGCAGAAATAAAACCAACATAACTAGGACTAGTCTAAGACTCATGGACGCCGCTACGAGATTTGGCACCGCCTCTACCCTCCAGCTGCACCATGTCGACACCAAGCTACTGCTCATGCTCTGCAAAAATAGAAATAAATTGTGAGTCCACTTAGGACTCAATGAGTGACTCAATTGAACCTCCACATAAGCCTCAATCATGCATATATAAATATTACAAGGCAATAAAGGAATGCACAAGGAGGTAAAGTGTGTTTCTAATGCAACTATAGACCCTCAACGAATCCATCAGTACTTTCTGTACATGAGAACCCGCCACTTGGCTTATCAAGCCTCTAGCATCTGGCCCTTGGGCCTGCTCATAGCAAAATATATCCCGGCTACAGCCGTCACTACCATACCAGGTAGTACCATCCTAGCCATCGGCCACATCATCTCAAGATGCAAGCAAACAATCCTGGGCCGTCAACTAGGATGGTCCACTAGTCTTCTAACACCGTCTAGGGTAAGGATAGCTAGTCCCACCCAACTGGGGTCTGGCACCTAGCGGGCCCGCTGGCGCAACTCTAGACCCAAATTGGCCGAGCTGAGCATTGGTCATTTCCGACCTCCTCGCTCCTTGGCGGACCATCTCAAGCACATTACACAACCAATATCCTAGGGTTTCCATGTCCGGCTACTGGGTCAACAATTCATGCCACCCCTTTTAGTATATGTGCACCTACAATCTCTAAGTTTCCAAAAATATACAAGCAATCATAGAAGTGTTATCGTCTCATATCTAAGTTTCCATAATTGTGCTATGAACATCTAATGACACCTTACATGTTACCTAGCCTTCTACACTGTCTTAGGTGAGAATTTTCATGAGTCAACCTTGGAATACCATCCAAGAACATTTAGGGCAGCATGCTTAATCTAAAGAAAATTGCTACTTGCTAAGTTTGGTGTTCTTCCTAAGTATTGTCATATCCCTTTGTGTGATCCCTAAGATCATGAAATTTCCATCTAAGGCAAGCCTCTCCTCCTCTCCCCAACCTTGGCCGAACCATGAGCAAGGGAAACCTTGCTCGGCCAAGGTCCTTGGGTAGGGAAGGATGGAAGAGACTTTAGCTATACTTTGTCTCTTCAAATGATCATCTTACCCTTCCCCTCACCCTTGGCCGAACCCTCTTCACAAATCTTAGGGTTCATTCGGCCACTTCAAGGGGCTTTAGAAGGGGCATGCTTCATTTTACGCGAGGAGTTCAAAGGGCTACATCGAAATAGTGGTATAAGGGCATCTAAGGGCCTTCTTGCCGTAAAGGGAATCAGGGAAAATTTCAGCATGACCTTTCCCCTATTCCCATGACTCGATAGCCCCAAGACACGTAAATCGGCGATTTAAAATAGTGAGATCAGATGAGAAACAACATAAAATAGTGAGTACATATCGTTGAAATCATGGATCGTCGGGAAAATCACGAAAACTCGACCTATCATCTAGAGTTCGGCCACCCGCCTCCCCCAAACTGTCAAAGCCTTAACCACTCACCTAGATCGCCAAGAAATAAGGATCGGGTGACGACGACTTGAGAATCTCCGGCGACGACGCGAATTTCGGATTGATCCAAGCCCCAAGCCCCCTCCTTGCTCCTTGCTCCTTGCTCCTTCTCCTCTTTTCTCCCTTGCGGCCTTGTGCGACTCAATGGTTGAGTCGAACGGCTACCACATGGGGGGCTTTATCCCCTCAACCATCTTTCCAAAGATGGCTTCAAGGCTCACTTAAATCATACCAGAAATACGACTAAACCCGAACTCGACTCGGGTTCCGACTCAACCATAACATGACTCGGGTTAACTTAATTTAAGGTATGATTTTATAAAAGAAAGGTAAATTATCCAATTAGACTTCATGATTCATTAGCCGAGTAATACCTTTTCACTCGAGGTGATCCAGAGGCTTGACTCGACTACCCCCGGGCCCGACGCGCTGCACCAAAATAGATTTTTATATTAGGAAACTTTTTTTTTCGGGTCTTACAACCTTCCCCCCTTAAGGGAAATTCGTTCTCGAATTTACTTAAATAACAAGGACTTACCGACTCCTCGAACAAGGAAGGGTAGCGCTCTATCATGTCCTGCTCTACCTCCCATGTGGCCTCTTGCCCGGAATGGTGCTCCCATCTGACCTTTACCAGGGGAATCTCTTTGGACCTTAGCTTCCTGATCTGGTGGTCAAGAATCTCCACCAGCCTTTCCTCAAATGAGATGGCCGAATCTACCTTGATAGAAGAGGTCTCGATCACATGCGAATCATCTTTTACATACTTCCACAACATGGATACATGGAAGACCGGATGCACTCTGCTCAGGCTAGGAGGCAATGCTAGCTCATAGGCCACTTCGCCCCTCCGCTTGAGAACGGGAAAAGGCCCAATGTATCTAGGGCTCAGTTTCCCCTTCTTCCCAAACCAGACCACCCCTTTCATAGGAGAGACCTTCAGGAATACTAAGTCACCCTCTCCAAATTCCAATTCCCTGGCCTTTCTATCGACATACATTTTCTGTCGACTCTGAGCCGCCAGCAATCTTTCTTTAATGACCTTTACTTTTTCTACCACCTCCTCAACTAGGTCGGGATCCACCATGAGTGATTCCCCTACCTCAAACCAGCCCACCGGGGACCTGCATCGCCGCCCATACAAGGCCTCAAAAGGAGCCATGCCAATGCTACTGTGATAGCTGTTGTTATAGGCGAATTCGATCAATGGTAAGTGCCTCTCCCAGCCATCTGCCATATCCAGGACGCACGCCCTCAGCATGTCCTCCAAAGTTTGGATGGTCATCTCTGACTGCCCGTCAGTCTGCGGATGGAAAGTTGTACTGAAACACACCTGAGTACACAAAGCTTCCTAGAAGGTCTGCCAAAACCGAGCTGTGAACTGGGTACCGCGGTCAGATATAATCATCACTGGGATACCATGATATGCCACAATCCTATCCAAAAATAGTCGGGCATACTGCTCCACAGAGAAAGTAGTTTTCACTGGTATAAAGTGTGTGGTCTTGGTTAATCGGTCCACCACCACCCAAATGGAATCAAAATCGCCTTTTGACTTAGGCAATCCAGTCACTAGATCCATGGTGATTTTCTCCCACTTCCACTCGGGCACTTCGAGATTTTGCAGGAGCCCCGCGGGCTTAAGGTGCTCGGCTTTCACCTGCTAACAGACTAGACATTTAGAAACAAATTCTGCCACCTCTCTTTTCATGCCTTTCCACCAGTAATGCTGCCTTAAGTCCCGGTACATCTTGGTTGCCCCCGGATGCATCGTGTAAGTGGAATGATGACCCAATTCCAGTACTTGCCTGCGCACCTCAGCCATGTCTAGTACTACTATCCGGTCTCTGCACCTTAGTACACCTTCGGAGTCCAATCTGAAACCATTCTCTGCATCACCTCTTTGTACCAGGTCCTTGGTCAGTGCACAAAAGGCATCTTCCCCCTGCGCGGCACGCAGTATATCCACCAGCATGGACTGTACCCGCAGATGGGCCATCAGGGCACTTGAAGCTGACACTGATAAGGTTGCACCTCCATCTAGGCATAAAGCCAACTCTCAAGCTAGAGGCCTCCGCTTAGCTTCCAAATGGGCCAAACTGCCCATGGATTTTTTGCTCAGCGCATCTGCTACCACATTTGCTTTCCCCGGATAATACATAATAGTGCAATCATAGTCCTTTAGGAGCTCCAGCCACCTCCTTTGCCTAAGGTTCAGCTCCTTTTGGGTAAGCAAGTATTGGAGACTCTTGTGATCTGTGTAGATTTCGCAAGTCTCCTCGTACAAGTAGTGCCTCCAAAGCTTCAGTGCAAAGACCACTGTCGCTAATTCTAGGTCATGCGTCGGATAGTTCTTCTCATGAACTTTCAACTGGTGAGACGCATAAGCAATCACTCTGCCACACTGCATCAAGACGCAGCCCAGACCAACCCGAGAGGCATCACAGAAAACCACAAACCCTCCTGAGCCGGAAGGTACAGCCAACACGGGTGCAGATGTCAAACATGCCTTGAGCTTTTGAAGGCTCGCCTCGCATTTGTCATCCCAAATGAATCTGACCTTCTTCTGGGTCAACCGAGATAGAGGGGCTACAATTCTGGAGAAATTCTCCACAAACTTCTGGTAATAGCCGGCCAACCCAAGAAAATTGCGGACCTTGGTCACACTAGTCGGCCACTTCCAGTTCTGAACCACTTCAATCTTGGCGGGATCTACCCTTAAATTTTATCTAATCCAGAAATAATTTGCATAAACCAAACTCCTACTTACCCGACCTCGGACTAGCCCACTAGGCTGACAAACACAAACAATAGAGGAAAATAAATAAAATGTCTAGGATATTAGAATCCTCCATCCTTAAAGAAAATTCATCCTTGAATTTCATAAAAAGAAGATTAAAGACTCACAAGATCATTGAACAATGAAGGATATCGCTCTCTCATATCCTGCTCCACCTCCAAGGTGGCCTCCTACCCTGAATGGTGCTCCCACCTGACTTTAACCAAGGGAATCTCCAAGGACCTCAATTTTTTGATCTGCCGGTCTAGCACCTCAACTGGTCGCTCCTCATAGGAGACTGTTGAATCCACCTCCAAATCTAGGACACATGCCCTCAGCATGTCCTCTAATGTCTGAATAGTTCGCTCAGACTGACCATCTATTTGAGGGTGAAATATAGTGCTGAACCAAACCTGAGTGCCCAACGCCTCCTGGAAAGACTGCCAAAATCGAGCTGTGAACTGAGTACCCCGATCTCAGATGATCATAATCAGAACACCATGATAAGCGACGATCCGATATCTAATACCCGGGGTTTCCTAATACACATAGAGCCCGACCAGTGAGGTACGGGTTAGTGGCATGGCGCGCAGGAGAGCGGGCGTGGGTGCAGATCTCATAGCTAGCAGTTGTTAGTCGTAGCCGTGTCTAATAGAGTTGGTGTATGCACTGTGTTATTTCTGTAAAAACTTTTAGATGTTTTATTTGGAAAACCTTTGGGTGTTATTTTAAAACTTGTGATGATTTAGAACTTGGTTTGATTAAACTAATTTCGAACAGTTAATAAAGTTGGTATTCTTGCTTTTGTTTTCGACTTGATGTTATTCTGGTTATTGTTCTATGGATTATTTGTCAGTGCATAGGTTAGGCTTCGGGGTACTGACTCGTATCCTGGCCGGTCATGCGTACCCTGAGTTGAGACTTGATAAAGTTGGTATCAGAGCGTCAGGTTAGGTCTTGACTATGACAATGAAGTGGGTACCACACGAGGCATATGCTAGCATGTCTACGTATGGTATAGTTATGCTATGAGATCGGACAACCACGACTGCACTCAGCACACCATACGGTTAGTAGCTTAAATTTTAATTTAATGAGTTGGTTAATATTAATGGTGATCTTATTATTTTATGCTAGTTTGATGGAGGCCCGAAATGCTGCTCTGAGTGGTAGTGGTAGCAACTCCACCGAACGCCGGGGCCGAGGCCGAGGCTAGGGGCGAGGGCGAGGTCGGGGTCGTGACAGAGAGCAGTCTGAGGTAGAGCACCAGGACTCTACAGTTGTGCAACTTCAGGCACAGGTAGCTCAACTAACAGAAGCGCTCCGCAGGGAGCAGAGTAGATGCAGCAGCAGCAGCAACCGCCCCAGCCGGTACCCGCAGCCCCTGTGGTATCGGAGGTGGCAGAATAGGTGGCGTCGCATGCCAGGGACCCAGGAGCACCTACATACGCCGACTTCATCAAGCTCAGGCCGCTAGTGTTCACCGGTACAGACCGGCAAGTGGAGGTCACCGAGTTTCTATGGGACTACTACGAGCTGTGTCTAGAGCTGGGATGTTCATCAGAGGCGGCGGCGCGCATGGTCGGTTTGCAGCTCAAAGGGCCTGCCAAATACTGTTTGCACACCTGGAGGGGCCATAGGGCAGCACACGCACCACCTCCCACCTGGGAAGAATTTAAGGCAACTGTAGAGGAGCTGTATTTGCCGATGAGTGTTCGCGATAAGTGGGCACGAGATTTTGAGATGCTCCACCAATCTGGAGGTATGACAGTAGCTGAGTATGAGATGGAGTTCACCCGGCTCTCTAGGTACCACCCAACTCTAGTGGCTACCGAGATCGCCAGGGTGAAGAGGTTCGTGGAGGGTCTGAGACCTCAGATAGGTAGGTTTATCCATTACACCGATGACTCCACGTTTGCACGTGTAGTGGATGAGGCCCTACAGAAGGAAGCACTGGTGCCATTCGAGAGGAAAGATGGGCTGCCCAAGAAAAAGTTTCGATCTCAAGGGTCAGGAGGCCGGTCGGCCGTGGCATTCAAATGGAACTGTGACCACCGCAGATCACCAGTAGAGACGTGGGCACAACAGTAGCCGGGGCCGCAGAGGCTCAGGGTCAGGGGCGGCGAGATAGACAGATTCATGGGGCGCTACACAGAAGTTGGACATGCTGTCGTGTGGTCATTATAACCGAAAACACTGGGGAGCTTGCTATGGTCGCACAGATGCATGTTTCAGATGTGGGCAGGTGGGACACTTTAGGAAGGATTGCCCGAACGGAGGTGGCCAGAGAGCTGAGCTGTCAAAGGGAAAAGCGCCGATGTTAGTGGGGTCAGTGGCACAGAAAGGTCAGATGCAGAGTAGAGGACCACAGGCTAGTCACTCTGCGAAACCGTCGGCCCGAGTTTATGCCATGAACCGCAATGGCACAGAAGCATCTAGAGCAGTAGTGACATGTACTATTTTAGTATGTTCATCTGCTACATATGTTCTGTTTGATCCAAGTGCTACACACTAGTTTGTATCTGCAAAATTTGCGGCAGAGTTACCTATGGCACCTTCTTTACTCGATGGGCCATTTCTAGTATCAATGCCTACGGGCGAGGCAATCTTAACCAAATCAATTTTTCAAGGCTGCGAAGTGCTCATCTGCGGCCATGCGTTGGGGGCAGATTTGACACTCCTGCCCACGCTTGAACTCGATGTCATTCACGGCATGGATTTGCTGGCGGAGCACTTTGCATTACTGGATTGTAGGGCTAAGACAGTCATGTTCAGCAAGCCCGGGTTGCCGGAATTCACCTTCCAAGGAGAGGGAAGAAGCGAGCCGATTGGGGTCATCTCAACCCTTAAGGCTCGTAAACTGCTTCAGGGGGGCTGCCAATCCTTTGTGGCCTTTGTATCTCTGGCAAAAAAAAAGGGAGATGCGGTAGGGGATATCGGTGGTACGCAGGTAGTCTACAAGTTCCCCGATGTATTTCACGAGGATCTGTTAGGATTGCCACCCAAGAGGGAAGTGGATTTTTGCATTGATCTGCAGCCCGGGGTGAAGCCGATCTCCATCCCACCCTATAGGATGGCGCCGGCCAAACTCAGGGAGCTGAAAGTGCAACTGCAAGAGATGTTGGACCAGGGTTCCATCCGACCGAGTGTCTCACCGTGGGGTTCCCCGGTACTCTTTGTGAAGAAGAAGGATGGGTCGATGAGCATGTGCATCGACTATAGGCAGCTGAACAAGGTGACAGTCAAGAATCATTACCCATTGCCGAGGATAGACGATTTGTTTGACCAACTGCAGGGTGCACGATAGTTTTCAAAGATAGACTTAAGGTTCGGATACCACCAACTGAGAATTCGGGACTGCAATGTGCCTAAAACTGCCTTCAGGACTCGCTATGGACACTAGGAGTTCCTAGTGATGTCTTTTGGCCTAACCAATGCACCTGCTGCCTTCATGGACCTAATAAACAGGGTATTCCAGGAGTACCTGGGCAGTTTTGTGATCATCTTCATTGACGACATCTTGGTATACTCCAAGAGTGAGGAGGAACACTCCGAGCACTTGAGGATGGTCTTGGAAACCCTCAGAGAGCACCGGTTGTTTGCTAAATTCTCCAAGTGTGAATTCTGGTTGGAAAGTGTAGGGTTCATAGGCCATGTGGTGTCCAAGGAAGGGATAACGGTGGACCCTGCAAAGGTGGAGGCGATGCAGAACTGGAGGCGGCCAACCAACGTGACTGAGGTCCGCAGTTTTCTTGAGTTGGCCGGGCACTATCGGAAGTTCGTAGAGAACTTCTCCACGATTGCAGCCCCTTTGACTCGGTTGACCCAGAAAAAGGTCAAATTTGATTAGGACGACAAGTGTGAGGCGAGCTTTCAGAAGCTCAATGAATGCTTGACGTCGACACCCGTATTGGCCATACCTTTCGGCTCAGGAGGGTTTGTGGTTTACTGTGATGCCTCTCGGGTTGGCCTAGGCTGCGTTCTGATGCAGTTTCGCAGAGTCATAGCTTATGCATCCCGTCAGCTGAAGGTTCATGAAAAGAACTCTCCGACGCACGACCTAGAGCTAGCGGCGGTGGTTTTTGCACTGAAGCTCTGGCGGCACTATCTGTACGGGGAGACTTGCGAGATCTATACGGATCACAAGAGCCTTCAGTACTTGCTTACCCAAAAGGAGCTGAACCTCAGGCAGAGGAAGTGGTTGGAGCTCCTAAAAGATTATGACTGCACCATTATGTACCACCCGGGGAAAGCCAATGTGGTAGCAGACGCACTAAGCAGAAAATCCATAGGCAGTTTGGCTCATTTGGAAATCAAGTGGAGGCCTTTAGCTTGAGAGCTGGCGTTGTGCCTGGATGGGGGTACAACCTTGACAATGTCAGCTTCAGGTGCCCTGGTGGCAAACCTGCTGGTATAATCCGCACTAGTGGGTATGTTACGTACCGCGCAGGGAGACGACGCCTTTTATGCGCTGATGAAGGACTTAGTGCAGAGAGGCGATGCAGAGAATGGGTTCAAATTAGACTCAGAGGGTGTGCTGAGGTTCAAAGATCGAATTGTGGTGCCAGATATGGCAAAGGTGCGCAGACAAGTCCTGGAGTGGGGTCATCGTTCCACTTATACGACGCATCCGGGGGACATAAAAATGTACCCAGATTTAAGGCAGCACTACTGGTGAAAGGGCATGAAAAGAAAGGTAGCAGAGTTTGTATCCAAATGTCTGGCCTGCCAACAGGTAAAGGCCAAACATCTGAAGCCCGCAGGGCTGCTGCAAAACCTCGAAGTGCCCGAGTGGAAGTGGGAGAAAATCACCATGGACCTGGTGATCAGGTTGCCTAAGTCAAAAGGCGGCTTTGACTCCATTTGGGTCGTAGTGGACCGGTTGACCAAGACCGCGCACTTCATTCCAGTGAAGACTACCTTTTCTGCGGAACAGTATGCCCGACTGTTTCTAGACAGGATTGTGCCTTACCACGGTACCCTAGTGATGATCATATCAGATCGAGGTACCCAGTTCACAGTCCGATTTTGGTAGTCCTTCCAAGAAGCCTTGGGCACTCAAGTGCGTTTCAACACGGCTTTCCATCCGCAGACAGACGGACAGTCTAAAAGAACCATCCGGAAGATATGCTGAGTGTGGGCGAAATGGCGACACTAAAGGGGGGTGAATAGTGTGTTTACTAAACGATTCGCCTAAATTCAATTTTAATCGGTTTCTTAAATTAGTTAGCCAATTTACAATTGAATACAGAAGCAAGATAAATGATTAAACAATTTAGCACGAAATCAATAAACAATGCAAACACGATATTTATAGTGGTTCGTCCCCAATGCCTACTCCACTACCTAAGCACCCCGCTTAGGATTTCTAAATTAGGTTTTACTAGATTAATCGAATTTCCCTTACAACGAGGACTTTGCACTGGAAAGTCTCCGCTCTCCAACCGAAGGCACTTTCACATACGGAAGTATCCCGCCTTCCTACCAAGAGCACTTTCCCACCTCAACCTAAGGGACAACTAAAACTAATCCTAGTAATCTCTAAGCTTACACAAGTGGCTTTACTCTTATACCAAGATACCACTTCACACAGAAGACCAAACACCCGGTCTTCTACAGACGCACAAATTAAACATAGCTTAAATAAATAGATAAAATACAATCAAAGAGCTAAAGAATAAAACCAAATTTAAGAGCTCTTTTTCAAGCCTTTGGCTTCTTCAACTCGTTAGAAGGTAGCTTGATCAAAACTCGAGTTGAGCCGGCAGCTGGCGCTTGAAGAATGAACTCGACAGATAATTAGGCACGCTTTTTTCAATCACTTGGAAGGCTTTAAACTCCCCTTTAAATGCTCAATAAATTCTGTAGAGATCAAGGAAGCAGCTTAAAAGAATCATATGAGGGTATATTTATACCCTCGTGAAGAAACGATTGTTCAACTGATAGAAAACTATCTGTTACAGCCGCCGATCGAAGCGCCGGTCGAAGCATCGGTCGATCGGTCATTTGACCGCTGCAATTTACCCTGTGGTCGATCGACCGACTGGTCGACCGCCAGAAGCAGATCGCGCGATTCGCGATCTTCGGTGGACCCATCGGTCGACCGACGCGATTGCGTCTTGCGTTGTTCACGGGTCGATCGACCGCTCGATCAACCGCCTAAGCTACTGCACATTCTGGGCTTCCATCGGTCAACCGCCTGGTCGACAGAAGTAGCTACGATTTTTTTTCTTCCCTATGTTCGGTCTACCGAATGGCTTACTGCCAAATTTTATCTACATTCAGTCGACCGCCCGGTCGACCGAACCTAGGCTGAATTTGATTTTTCAGCCTAGTTTCTTCCGCGCTTTGTTTCCGGGTTCCGGCTTTCAACGAGCATCATCTTGGAGAGCTTTTTACTTGATCTTTGGACTCGTCCAAGCGACTTTGGTGCACTCGTCGATCTTCGAGATATTTCCGCGATGAACCCGAGCGCGACGATCAATGTCCTTCCGATTTCTGATTTCTCCAATTTTTCCGATCGAGGACATCGAACGCTAATTGATATGGAACCTTAAACATATTCTCAATGAAATCATTAGTCCAATGTTTGTTATCATCAAAACCATCAAAATCGAGATTAAGGCTAAGGTTGAAAACCTAAAGCCAACAATCTCCCCCTTTTTGATGATGACAAACATCCTTAAGGATATCAACTAAGGGATTTCTCCCCCTATCAACATGCATATTTATGGAATAGAACTCCCCCTATCTATATGCATGGATTTCCTATAGTTTCCTCCCATTTACCTATAGTTTTCTCCTATATTTTATTATACTATTCTTCCCCTTTTTCTTATACTCTTCTCCCCCATTTGACATCAATCAAAAAGGGCAAGAGAGATCTATCTAATCAAAGGGATGAAACACAAATATCTTTTTCATGAAGTTGAGACTTTAAATACTATTTTTCATGGAACATGAAAATCTCAACTCAATGGATGGAAACCAAGTATTTAACATGATACCAACTTAAATCATACATGATATCAAGAAATGATAGATACAATTCAAGCCTAAATCATGTATGCACTCAAGTTTGATACCAATGTTGTAGTTTATCTTTTTCATGACATTTTTATATTTCATTCAAACTTTCAAAATATCAAGATATAGACATTTAAATCAAGTATATCAAGTTTGAAGTGAAACAAATGTCATTTGATTCAAATTTGAACTTAGCATGTTTTCATTTGAAATAAGCATGAAAACTATGAAAATGCTAAGTCTCAAGTTTTTCTATCTACTCATGTTTTCTCAAACTTAGGCATCTAGACATCAAACATGAGATAGTGTAAGTTTATGAATTAAGTTTCAGCTAAGATGAGATTTTTAAGGTACTTTGTTGACTTAAGTCAACTTATACCTTAAGTTTTCAAAAATCAAATTTTTAAATCCATTCAAAATCAAATTCCTATTTTAAAAAATGTATAGCAATTGTTGGATGAAAATTTTGATACCAATTATTGAATAGTCATTTGAAATGCATGTATCAAGTTTGAACTCAAAATGAATTTTCTAAGTTCATTTTTCATCCTATATTAATTTTAATGAAAGACATACCAAATGTAGTTTCTAGATATCATTCAAGAATTCAGAATCATTCCTAGAAATGATTTTACTCAAGAAATTGGTGAATGATATTAGAGATGAAATCCAAATGGTATTTCATGAGTTGTCATTTGAAGATTTTGAAGAAAAATCAAAGTATCAAAAAAAATTGTTGTTGCCTGATTATGGCGGGCTCTGCTCAAAGAGGTGGCTTTCGAAACCTCAGGGGCGATTCTTCGCTGATCGGATCTCCAAGAGCAAAAAAACCTTCGGATAAGTCTGATCGAAGCCAGGTTTTGTCCCCCACGCATTCAGCAAAGATGAATCTAGATCTACCGGATAAAGGACCAAATCTGAGGCCGACTACTCCGCCATTGGTGAAGGAACGGGTGAAGGAAATGGAGAATGCCATTCAAAAAGGGAAGATGACCTCGGATGCTCCTAGTTCTTCTAATCCTGATACTGATTCTAATTCTGCAAATCTCAATAAGCTTGATGTAGTTGATTCATCTATAAATCTCAAAGCTGCTAAACCTGTAAGTTCCTGGGCAACATTGTTTAGAGAGGTTAACACATCAACCGATCTCGAGATGAAGAATACTCTATGCAACAGGATAAAATCAATCCAGGAAAGTTCATCGGGCATAGTCGAAATTGATGAAGATCTAATTCAAAATTCAAGATTAGGATGGGTGAATAGTCTTTACGGCAAGTTTTTTGGGAAAACCCCCCCATTACCATTGGTTCAGAACGTTCTACCCAAGATTTGGAAAACAAGTTGCAGCATCCAAGTGGTTGATCTAGCATCTGGTTTCTTTTGCTTCAAGTTTGCTAATAGGGATGATTTGAATAAGATTCTTGCAGGCGGCCCGTGGTTCCTGAGGGACCAAGTCTTACTTCTAATTCCTTGGAAGCCAAACTTTCAACCGTTGCAAGAAAGAATCAATATCATTCCCATCTGGGTACAATTTCCTGGGATTCCAGTTGAATATATTGGAAGGGAGATTCTCATTAAGATTGCATCATCTCTAGGTCAACCTTTGAAGATTGACGAGATCACCTTGAGAGGTCAAAGAGCAAAGTTTGCTCGGGTATGTATCCTTTGGGACCTTGATAAGCCTGTTCCACAAGGAATTTGGATTAGTAGCATGGGGATCAGTTTCTGGCAAGCATTGGCATTTGAAAATGTTCCAAAATTGTGTTTCTCATGTGGGGTGATTGGTCACAACTCTGATCAATGTGCTTCTTCTGCGGTGTCAGCCGAAAGATTCAAGGATGCTACTAAGCCTTCTAATGAGCTCAAGGCTGCTGAAATCAGAAAGGAGGTAGATAATAAGGAAAAGAGCTTACTGGGTCCATGGATGATGGTGAACAGGAAAAGAAAGGTAGCTCCAAAAAGAAAATAAGACAATGATCTTAAAATCTCAAATGCCTTTGATAACATCTCGAATGCTAATGAGATGGAAATGGCGACTGATAATCCTCAAATTACCAAAACTCAGCTCCCAGCCCAAGCTAATATGGAGGGAACAAACAAACTCATTCAGAATCCCTTTATTTCCAGTGAGTTAAAAGGAAGGGAAAAAGTCCAATCTCATACTATGGAAGTGGAGGAATTTGGCTCAAGTCAAACCAGGATAATTCCTGTTCAGTTATGCTCAGAGAAGAGTGTTGAAGCTCTCCACAGGAAGCTCACTGACACAGTAGCAATTGCAGTAAGCAAAGTTAAGGAGAATGCAATTTTACAACAAGAGGGGTCTGATTCAGATTTTGGGGGTACCTCGCATAATACCAATTCAAAAATCAGGAAACCTACAAGCCAATACATCCATTCTAGTAGTTTTCCTCTCAACCTGAAACTTAGCAGGTCAAAAAAGAAAAAATATTCTAATGATGTCAAAGTTATAGATGCTGATGGTGATCCTGGTCTAACTCATGAGAGTATTGAGCCTAATTCAATTTCTCAATGAAAATTCTTTCATGGAACATTAGAGGGGGTCTTAAGGAAGCTGGCTGGGACTACCTCAATCAAATTCTGTTGAAGAGGAAACCTGACATGGTGCTTTTAGTTGAAACACATTTGGATGATAATGACTCAAAAATTTGCATCAGAAAGTTTGGCAATGAATGGGCAAGTCACTATTTTTCTGGAAATGGAAGATCAGGAGGAATTCTTTTCGCATGGAGGATAAATTTTTATCAAGTTCAATTGGTGTCTAGTTGCAATCAAGCTATCCACTTACTCATCAATCCTAATGGATCCAACTCTTGGTTCCTCTCAGGTCTCTATGCAAGCACAAAGGGTAAAGAAAGAATGTTGTTATGGGAGCAAATGAGGGTTTTGAACACTCAGAATACCCCTTGGCTGGTTCTAGGTGACTTCAATTGTGTTGATAAACCTGAAGATAAAAGAGGAGGTAAGCTTTTTTATATTGGCAGTTCTTTAAATACTTTCAAACTGCTTTGCTTAGAGACTGGCCTTATTGATTTATCCTACAAAGGTCCACAATTTACTTGGTGCAATAATAGAGGAAATAACATTAATTTTTCATTCTAAGAGCATGGAAACATGTCAAACCTATTCCTAAACATGTTTATGAAGTTTTGGACTCAAATAAAATGACCAAGTTGATTTGTTGACTTGGGTCAAACCTTTCCAAGCTAAGTCCCCTAAAGTGATATTGATATCACATTTTTCATCTACACATGAATTTTCAAATTAAATACCTAGACTCATGTGATATGTGTATATCTTAACATGTTCATTTTATTTTTTTCCCTTAACATGAAGTCTCTAAAGGAGGATTTTAACCTAGTTCAATTTCATAAATATCATGATATCATGAAATGAGCTAAGTTATCAATATTTTTTCTAACTCATGAAAATTCAAACATTTATCATGCAACATCAATCATGAGTACATAGAGACATCATTAAAGCATACACATTCAATTATTATGCTAAGATTTTTGTAAAATTAAATTCATACCTTTTTCTTGAAAATTTGCCCAACTTTTTCATTTCCTTTGTCATTTTCTTTTAGATAGCATAGATTTCCAATTCTTAACTTACAAGTAGACTTCATTAGTATAATAATGAAATAATAAGACTACTAGCAAGCTAATATACTAACTAGCAAGGGATCAATACAAAATTTCATTTAAAACCTTAACCTATGCTAGATAGTTAACATTCATTTTAAGATATATACCATGATTTCAAAATGAATCTAAGGGATCAAGATGTGAACCATTTGAGGCATAAGGTCCCTAAACAAGTTTAATTAGTTTGGACTTAAAGAGATGTCTCTAATGGTAAGTGTCAACCTAGAGCAAGTTTCGTTCAATGAAATTTGCCTAAGTGCTAAAATTCTACCTACTCATGAGAAATCAATATTTTACATGTAATTACCATCATGAGTATTGAGACATGATTTAAGCTTAAACCTTGAGGTATAACACTAAGATTTTGGATTTATTGAAGTTATACCTTATACTTGAAAGTTTAGCCAAACTAATCTTTTTCTTCCTAGTTAGCCTTCCTAAAATATGCATAACTTGCAAGTATACTTTATAAGTAGAAAATGAAATCAAATCTACATGCAAGCTATCAAACTAAATAGCGAAGTGAAAAACCAAGTATCATTTTTAAAATTCAACTTCACTAAATAGCATGGATTCATTTTCATATAAATTATTCATGATAACAAAATGAATCAAGAGATCTCAAAATATAAAATTTGAAACATAAGATCTCCAACCCTTCCTATTGGTTGAAAACCGAAAGGCCACAATGTGCCTACGATTTAGAACCACAAGGTCGCTAAGGCCCATTACAGGCTGCTAGGGTCTCCGAGGAGATCGGGAAATCCAAATTCAAAAAACATTTTTGAAATATATAAAGAGCAGGGAAATCAACTAATATTAAGCATATATCAAACTCCAACTCTAATTTCATCAAGTAAGTATAGGAGATGATACCAATGTTTTTGATGCCAACTTTACCATAGGCATCTAGATGACTTGAAGTTGCAACTTTGAAATGGTTCAATCTTTGAATCCTCAAGCAACTTCAATCAACCACCTTCATCTCACCCTTGTGTGGTACCTCCCCCTACAAAAGAGCATGAAATTTTTGGTACCCAAATGGCTTTGGGTCCTTAGGGGTTAGTGGGCTTAGGTACCCAAAGTGTCTTAACAACACTAGGGTTCATTTTAAAAGCACAATCAAATATGGCATGCCCATATATACCACAACAAAAGCAATATCCATGAAACTTTTTCTTTTCATTTTTAGCATGGACATGCATTTTAATTTTAGAATGCTTATCATGTGAAACATGATGAGTATGAGCATTCTTGAATGAAACATTTCTCTTTTGAACATAAGGTTTAATGGTAGAATGCTTAACATTTTGAACATGATGGACATTGGCATTCTTTACATAGGCATTTTTACTTCTAGAGTTCTTAAAGGAAAATGCATTTGATAAATCATGGATTTTTCTATTTAAGAATACAATCTCATCTTTCAAATCACTCATGGATTTGTGAATAGCATGCAATTGAGATTTCATCATATAATTTTCATTTTTAATCTTTGTATTTTCTACCTTCAAATTTTCAATCTCAACTTTTGAGATATTTTTCAACTCAATTTTCAACTCATCATTTTCATTTTTCAAATCCATATTCTCACTTTTTAAGTCTTCAATTTCAATTTTAAAGTTGTCATGGCAAGAATTACTAGTTCTCAAAACATCAATACTACCATGGCAATCAACAATTGAGGAACTTAGGTTTGCCTTTAAATTTTAATTTTCTAATTCTAGAGCTTGCAAATCCTTAGTAAGCCTAGAGTTATCCTTTTTAATTTTCTTCATTTCTTTACTCTTTTTTAAAAGCATGGCACACATACTTTGACATTCTTGTACTAATTCTTCATATGACATTTTGATCGAATGTGAAGAACTAGCATCACTATCTTATGTTATATATCTATCATAACTAAAAGTAGAATATTGTACCTCATCTTGGATACCCATGAGGCAAACCTTGGATGTGCCTTCATAGTCATGACAGGAGGAAGCTTCTTGTGATTTGGAGATGGATGTTGAAACACTTGTCCTCTTTTTGACATTCTTCTTTAATAAATGATAATTCCTCTTCTTGTGTCCCGTCTCTTGGCAAAGAAAGCACCTAAGTTTTCGTTTCTGATTCTTGCTTGTGCTTCTTTGGGTAGAAGTGTCTTGGGCATCAAAACCGAGGTTAGTACTAGGGGGATGACCATTGTCATCACCGCCCTCAACAAAAGTGTTAAGCTCTTCGGTTTTCGCATAATCATATAACATATTTAAGCATGCCCAAATATCGAATGCGGAAGAACAATGCATAATTTTTTCAAGTATATCATTAGAAAATGAGCAATAAAGAAAATGCGTTGTCTTAGCATTCAATTCAAACAATTTAATTTGATCTTGAGTCCAATCATTAATGTCAGTGGTGGGCTCAACATATTCATTTTTTAGCATGCACAATAGATCTAAACTTTGTGTTTTAAGAAAAGTATACATCCTACTTTTCCAAACACCAAAATTTTTCTCATCAAACCTAGGTGGTGCATATGCTATACTCTCTAGAGCCATTTTCTAGATCGAAGCAAAAGTGTAGAAGAGATGGTGAAATCTCAAACTACGACCTCGCTCTGATACCAAATGTGGGCGAAATGGCGACACTAGAGAGGGGTGAATAGTGTGTTTACTAAACGATTCGCCTAAATTCAATTTTAATCGATTTCTTAGATTAATTAGGCAATTTACAATTGAATACGGAAGCAAGATAAATGATTAATCAATTTAGCACGAAATCAATAAACAATGCAAACACGATATTTATAGTGGTTTGGCCCCAATGCCTACTCCACTACCTAAGCACCCCGCTTAGGATTTCCAAACTAGGTTTTACTAGATTAATCGAGTTTCCCTTACAACGAGGACTTTGCACTGGAAAGTCTCCGCTCTCCAACCGAATGCACTTCCACACCCGAAAGTATCCCGCCTTCCTACCGAGAGCACTTTCCCACCTCAACATAAGGGACAACGAGAACTAATCCTAGTAATCTCTAAGCTTACACAAGTGGCTTTACTCTTATACCAAGATACCACTTCACACAAAAGATCAAACACCCGGTCTTCTACAGACGCACAAATTAAATACAGTTTAAATAAACAGATAAAATACAATCAAATAGCTAAAGAATAAAACCAAATTTAAGAGCTCTTTTTCAAGCCTTTGGCTTCTTCAACTCGTCAGAAGGTAGCTTGATCAAAACTCGAGTTGAGCCAGCAGCTGGCGCTTGAAGAATGAACTCGACATAGAATTAGGCGTGCATTTTTCAATCACTTGGAAGGCTTTAAACTCCCCTTTAAATGCTCAATAAATTCTATAGAGCTCAGGGAAGCAGCTTAAAAGAATCATATGAGGGTATATTTATACCCTCGTGAAGAAACGGCTATTCAACGGATAGAAAACTATCTATTACAGCCGCCGATCGAAGCGCCGATTGAAGCATCGGTCGATCGGTCATTTGACCGCTACAATTTACCCCGTGGTCGGTCGACCGACTGGTCGACCGCCAGACATAGATCGCGCGATCCATGATCTTCTGTCGACTGACGTGATTTCGTCTTGCGCTGTTCGCAGGTCGATCGATCGCTCCGTCGACCGCCTAAGCTACTGCCCATTCTGGGCTTCCATCGGTCGATCGCCCGGTCGACCGAAGTAGCTGTGATTTTTTTTCTTCCCTATGTTCGGTCGACTGACAAGTCTACCGAATGGCTTACTGCCAAATTTTACCTACATTCGGTCGATCGTCCGATCGACCGAACCTAGGCTGAATTTGATTTTTCAGCCTAGTTTCTTCCGCGCTTTGTTTCCGGGTTCCGGCTTTCAACGAGCATCATCTTGGAGATCTTTTGACTTGATCTTTGG
This sequence comes from Canna indica, assembly GCA_034359265.1. Taxonomy (NCBI): domain Eukaryota; kingdom Viridiplantae; phylum Streptophyta; class Magnoliopsida; order Zingiberales; family Cannaceae; genus Canna; species Canna indica. The sequence goes on along the minus strand of CP136890.1, from coordinate 44,513,663 downwards.
ACTCGTCCAAGCGACTTTGGTGCACTCATCGATCTTCGATATATTTCCACGATGAACCCGAGTGCGACGATCAATGTCCTTGCGATTTCCGATTTCTCCAATTTTTCCAATCGAGGACATCGAACGCTAATTGATATGGAACCTTAAACATATTCTCAATGAAATCATTAGTCCCATGTTTGTTATCATCAAAACCATCAAAACCGAGATAAAGGCTAAGGTTGAAAACCTAAAGCCAACACCGTGGGCCTGCATTCTCAACCTAGCAGGCGGTTGGGAGAAACACCTGCCGTTGATTGAGTTCGCCTACAACAATAACTATCACAATAGCATTGGCATGGCTCCCTTCGAGGCATTATACGGGCGGCGGTGTAGGTCTCCTGTGGGCTGGTTTGAGACATGAGAGACTCTCCTGGTTGATCCGGACTTGGTTGAGGAGGCGGTGAAGAAGGTGCAGCTGATAAAAGAAAGGCTATTGGCGGCTCAGAGTCTCCAGAAAATGTATGCCGATAACAAAGCCAGAGAGTTGGAGTTCGCTGAGGGTGACTTGGTCTTCCTAAAGGTTTCTCCTATGAAAGGGGTGCTCCGATTTGGTAAGAAATGAAAGTTGAGCCCTAGCTTCATTGAGCCTTTCCCTATTCTCAAGTGAAGGGGCGCGGTGGCTTACAAACTGGCCTTGCCTCAAGTCTGAGAAGAGTTTATGCAATTTTCCATGTGTCAATGCTCCGGAGATATGTGAATGATGAATCCCATGTGATCGAGCCGACTGTGGTTGAGGTGGACATGGTGGTCTCGTCTGAGGAGAGGTCAGTGGAGATACTTGGCAGGCAGATTAGGAAGCTGAGGTCCAAGGAGATTCCCTTGGTAAAAGTTAGGTGGGAGCACCACTCCGGGCAAGAGGCCACTTGGGAGGTAGAGCGGTGTTGGTGAAATAGCGACACTAGAGGGGGGTGAATAGTGTGTTTACTAATACAATTAGCCTAAATCTCAATTTTAATCGTTTACTTAAATCGTTTAGGCAATTTGAGATTCAATGATTATATGCGGAAGCAATAAATGATTAAACAATTAAAGCAAAAATAAATAGCAATGCAAACACAGGTATTTATAGTGGTTCGGCCCCAATGCCTACTCCACTACCTAAGCATCCCGCTTAGGATTTCCAAACTAGGTTTTACTAGATTAATTAGAGTTTCCCTTACAACGAGGACTTTGCACCGGAAAGTCTCCGCTCTCCAACCGAAGGCACTTCTACACCCGAAAGTATCCCGCCTTCCTACCGAGAGCACTTTCCCACCTCAACCTAAGGGACAACTAGAACTAATCCTAGTAATACTCCATTTACACAAGTGGCTTTACTCCTTCTACACCAAGGATACCACTTCACCCAATTCAAGACTTAACACCCGGTCTTACAAACTCAAATTTAACAAATAATTAAAATAACAGATAAAATACAATCAAAAGAGCTAAATAATAAAACCTATGTTTGCAAGCTTCTTTCACAGCCTTGGAACCTCCAACTCATCGAGGGGATGAGCTCGAGTCAGTTTCTGAGTTGAGGCAGCAGCTGGCGCTTGAAGAATGAACTCGACGGAGAAGCAGAGCGCAAGCTTTAAATCTTTTGGAAGGCTCTAAATCTTCCTTTTGAATACTCAATGAACTCTGTTAGAATCAAGGAAGAGACTAGAAAGAAGTTAGAACAGGTATATTTATACCTTATGAAGAAACGGCAGCTTCAATGGATAGAAAACTATCCGTTGCAGAGCGCTGGTCGAATGGTCAGTCGACCGACCTATCGATCGGTCATTCGACCGCTTCACATCTGTCTGTAGTCAATCGCCAGATGCCACTGTTCATTCCCGACCTTCGGTCGACCCATCGATCGACCGACGCGATCTCGCATCTCGGGTATCCACAGGTCGGTCGATCGTTGGGTCGACCGCCAACCTAGCTGCCCATTTTGGGCTTCGGTCGGTCGATCGCCCGACGCAAAACTTGTGATTTTATATTCGACCGACTGACGCAAGCTGCGTCTTTTTCATCCCTATGTTCAGTAGACTGATGGGTCGACCAATGGGTCGATCGAATGGCTACTGCTAAATTTTACCTACATTCGGTTGACAGCCCGGTCGATCGAACCGAGGCTGAATTTGATTTTTCAGTCTAGTTTCTTTCGCGCTTTGTTTTCGGGTTCTGGCTTTCAACGACTATCGACTTGGAGAGCTTTCATGTGATCTTTGAGCCCGTCCAATACGTCTTTAGTGCACGCGTCGCTCTTCGAGAAGTTTCTGCGACGAACCCGAGCGCGACGATCAATGTCCTTCCGATTTTTGATTTCTCTGATTTTTTCGATCGAGGACATCGAACGCTAATTGATATGGAACCTTAAACATATTCTCAATGAAATCATTAGTCCCATGTTTGTTATCATCAAAACCATCAAAACCGAGATTAAGGCTAAGGTTGAAAACCTAAAGCCAACAATCTCCCCCTTTTTGATGATGACAAACATCCTTAAGAAAATATATACAATAAAGCATAAGGATATCAACTTAGGGATTTCTCCCACTAGTAACATGCATATCTATAAGAATAAACTCCCCCTATCCATGTGCATGGATTTCCTATATTTTCCTCACCCCTTTACCTATAATGTTCTCTCCATTTTAACTATACATTTTTCCCCCTTTTGACTACACATTTCTCCCCCTTTTGACATCAATCAAAAAGGGCAAGAAAGGTCAAATAATCAAAGGGATGAAACACAATTATTTTTTAGTTGAGACTCTAAGGAGTATTTTTCATGAAACATGAAAATCTCAACCAAAAGGATGGAAAACAAGTAATTAATATGAAACAAACTCATACATGATATTAAAGGAGTGATAGATACAATTCAAAACAAAAACATGTATGCACTCAAGTATGAATGTTGTTTCTTTTTCATGACATTTTTAGATTTCATTCAAACTCTCAACATATCAAGATATGGTCATTTAACTCATGTATCAAGTTTGAAGTGAAACTAATATCATTTAATCCAAATGTGAACATAGCATGTTTTCATTTGAAGTACGCATGAAAGATATGAAAATGCTAAGTCTCAAGTTTTGCTATCTACTCATGTTTTCTCAAACTTAGGCATTTGGACATTTAACATGAGATAATATAAGTCTATGAATCAAGATTGGGCTTAAGATGAAACTTTTTAATTCACTTTGTTGACTTAGGTCAACTATACTTAAAGTTTTCAAAAATCAAACTTTTAAGTTTATACAACATCATATTTTTGACAAATGTTTTTGAAACCAATTTTTGGATGAAAGTTTTTGATACCAAATATTGAATGGTCATTTGACATGCATGAATAAAGTTTAAACTCAAAAGAATTTTCAAAGACCGTTTCATCCTATATTGATTTTAATGAAAACACTAGATATTTCTAGTTATCATTCAAGAATTCAAAATCATTCCTAGAAATAATTTTACTCAATCAATGGTGTGAATGATATTAGAAACATAATCAAAGTGGTATACACCAACTTTCATTTGAAGTTGAAAAAAAATCAAAGTATTGAAAAAATTGATATTAAAAAGATGATACTTTTTCATTTTGAAAATCCAACTTCAAAATTCCATTATAAATTAGACTCTTGATGAAACTTTTTGAAATTTTTACACAACATACTAGATTTTTCAATGAAAGAGCAGTTTCAAGAATCATCTCAAAATTAATTTTCTATATTTTTCTAGAATAACTAAAATTTGATATCAATTGTAGGTTGCATTGGTATTTTTGTAATTTTTAGTTATTCTTAAAACTTGTTCAATTTTTATTCAAACTTTCATGACACCACATGATGGTCATGTGAAGAGTATTTGTCAAGTTTAAAATGAAAATTATATCCTTTAGTCAAGATATCAACCTATGCGGTTTCATTCAAAACTAAACTTGTTTTTATGAAACTTGCTAAGTTTCAATCTTAACATTTACTCAAGATTTTTCAAGTTTAAACCTATGGATACCTAACATGAGTAAATCTAAACATGTTTCTCAAATATAGATCATAAATAAGACCTTTAAGTCAACTTATTGACTTGGGTCAACATGGTTCAAAAAGAGGTAAACATGAATTGACCTCTATTGTCATTTTATTCATATCCATATGAATTGTTCACTCTTAGTGCTTGGAAATATGTCATACCTATTCCTAAGCATGTTTATGAAGTTTTGGATTTAAAATAAAGTATCCAAGTCAATTTGTTGACTTGGGTCAACCTTTTTCAAGATTAAGTCCTCTAATGTGATCTAGTTATCACATTTTCATCTACACACGAATTTTCAAGATTGATCACCTAGAATCATATCATGTGTGTATCTAAACATGTACATTTCATTTTTAACTTAAAATGAAGTCTCTAAAGAAGAATTTTAACCTAGTTCAATTTCATAAATATCATGATATCATGAAATGAGCTAAGTTATCAAGATTTTTCATACTCATGAAAATTCAAACATTTATCATGCAACATCAATCATGAGTATAGAGACATCATTAAACATGAAAATTCAATTATTTTTCAAAGATTTTTGCAAAATAAAATTTATACTTTTTTCTTGAAAATTTGCCCAACTTTTTCATTTTCTTTTAGATAGCATAACCTTCATTTACATTCATAACTTGCAAGTGGACATCATTAGTATCATAATGAAATAATATGTCAACTAGCAAACCAACATACTAAATAGCAAGGTTCAATGCAAAGTTTCATTTAAAAGAAAATTCAACCTATGCTAGATAGTAATGATTCATTTAAAGAAAAATTTTACCATGATATCAAAATGAATCATAGAGATCTTAAGATATGAAATATTTAAGGAATAAGATCTCTACCCATGATAAACTAGTTTGGACTTACAAGAAGGTCTCTAGAATCAACCTAGAGCAAGTTTCATTTAATGAAATTTCCCTAAGTGCTAATATTCTACCTACTCATGAGAAATCAAGAATTTTACATGTAATTACCATCATGAGTATTGAGACATGATTTAAGCTTAAACAATTAGGTATAACACTAAGATTTTGAATTTATCTAAGTTATACGTCATTCATGATAATTTGGCCAAACTAATCTTTTTCTTCCTAATTAGCCTTCCTAAAATATTTATAACTTGCAAGTAAGCTACACTAATATTTTTAGAGAAAATATAGCTACTTAGCAAGCTAACTCAACCAAAAAGCAAAGAGAAGCATCAAGTATCATTAACAAATTTCACTTTGCTAAATGGTTTCAAATTCGTTTCAAAATGAAATCGAGTGAAATCAAAATGAATTTTAAGAGATCACTAGAATAATAAATGAAAAATATGATCTTCAACCCTTCCTATTGGTTGAAAACTGAAAGTCACAATTAGCCTATGATTTAAAACCGCAAGGTCGCTTAGGCCCATTATAGGCCACCGGGGTCTCCGAAGAGACCGAAGATCAAAAAATCAAAAATCATTTTTGAAAGAACTCTTTAGTAAGAGCAGGGAAAACAACTCAAATTAAGCATATATCAACACTCCAACTTAAATAGAACAAACCAAAGAAGGAGATGATACAAAATATATCTAGATGCCAATTTCCATACTTTAGACATCATGATGATTCGAAGTTGCAACCTCTTGGAGATTTCTCATTTATATCCAAGGTCAACTTCAACTCTTCATTTCTCTTTATCCTTGTGTGGTAGCTCCCCCTACAAGAGAAGATGAGACTTTTGGTACCCAAATTTCTTTGGGTCCTTGGGTGTTAGAGGGCTTAGGAATCCAAAGTGTCCTAGCAACACTTGGATTTCTCTTTAAAGTGCGATCATAAATAGCATGCCCACACACACCACAACAAAAGCAATGTTCATGAAACTTTTTCTTTTCATTTTTAACATGGACATGAGATTTATTATCAGAATGCTTCTTACATGAATTAAGATGAGCATGAGCATTCTTGAGAGAAGCATTCATCTTTGGAGCATGAGGTTTGATGTTGGAATGCTTGATATGAGAAGCATGAGGAACCTTAGCATTCTTTACATGATCATTCTTATTCCTAGGATTTCTAAAAAATGAAGCATGTGATAAGTTACTAGTTTTCTTACTCAAGAAAATAACCTCATTTTTTAAGTCATTTATGGATTTGTGTAAAGCTTGTATTTGAGATTTCAACAAGCAATTTTCATTTTTGATTTTCATATTTTCTACTTTCAAATTCTCAATCTCAACTTTTGAAATATTTTTCAATTCAATTTTCAAATCATCATTTTCATTTTTCAAGTCAATATTCTCGCTTTTTAGGTCTTCAATTTCAATCTTAAAATTGTCATGGCAAGAATTACTAGTTCTCAAAACATCAATACTACCATGGCAATCAACACTTGAGGAACTTAGATTTGCCTTTAATTTTTTATTTTCTAATTCTAGAGCTTGCAAATCCTTAGTGAGCCTAGAGTTATCCTTTTTAATTTTCTTCATTTCTTTACTATTTTTCAAAAGCATGGCACACATACTTTGACATTCTTGTACTAATTCTTCATATGATATTTTGATTGAATGTGAAGAACTAGCATCACTATCATATGTTATATCTTTATCATGATTAAAAGTGGAATATTGTACCTCATCATGGATACCCATGAGGCAAACCTTGGATGTGCCTTCATAGTCATGACAAGAGGATGCTTCTTGAGATTTGGAGGTGGATGTTGAAGCACTTGTCCTCCGTTTCGCATTCTTCTTTGATAAAGGACAATTCCTCTTGATGTGCCCCTTTTCCTTGCACAAGTAGCATATCACTTTTCTTTTTTGGCTTTTTGATTTGCTTCTTTGGCTAGAAGCACTAAAATCATCAAAACCGAGGTTAGTACTAAGGGGATGACCATTGTCATCACCACCCTCAACAAAAGTGGTAAGCTATTCGGTTTTAGCATAATCACATAACATATTCAACATTGCCCATATATATATCAAAAGCCGAAGTGCAATGCATGATTTTCTCAAACACATTGTTTTCCAAAGAACAAAATAAGCAATTTGTAGCTTTAGCATTTAATTCAAACATGCTAATTTGTTCTTGGGTCCATGCATTCATGTATTCCTTAGGTTCACTATACCTAATTTTTACCATGTTGAAAACACCCAAACCTTGGGTCTTTAAGAAGGTATACATCCTAGACTTCCAAAGACCAAAGTTTGACTCATTGAACCTAGGAGGTGAAAACGCTACACTCTCTAGAGCCATTTCTTGATCAAGACTAGGTGTAGACGAGATGGTGAAATCTCAAGCTATGAACCCGCTCTGATACCAATTTTTGACAAAATGGCGACACTAGAGGGAGGATGAATAGTGTGTTTACTAATAAAATTAGCCTAAATCTCAATTTTAATCGTTTACTTAAATCGTTTAGGCAATTTGAGATTCAATGATTATATGCGGAAGCAATAAATGATTAAGCAATTAAAGCAAAAATAAATAGCAATGCAAACACAGGTATTTATAGTGGTTTGGCCCCAATGCCTACTCCACTACCTAAGCACCCCGCTTAGGATTTCCAAACTAGGTTTTACGCGATTAATTAGAGTTTCCCTTACAATGAGGATTTTGCACCGAAAAGTCTCCGCTCTCCAACCGAAGGCACTTCCACACTCGGAAGTATCGCGCCTTCCTACCGAGAGCACTTTCCCACCTCAACCTAAGGGACAACTAGAACTAATCCTAGTAATACTCCGTTTACACAAGTGGCTTTACTCCTTCTACACCAAGGATACCACTTCACCCAATTCAAGACCTAACATTTGGTCTTAAAAACTCAAATTAAACAAACAGTTAAAATAATAGATAAAATACAATCAAAAGAGCTAAATAATAAAACCAATGTTTGCAAGCTCCTTTCACAGCCTTGGAACCTCCAACTCGCCGAGGGGATGAGCTCGAGTCAGTTTCCGAGTTGAGACAGCAGTTGGCGATTAAAGAATGAACTCGACGGAGAAGCATAGTGCAAGCTTTAAATCTTTTGGAAGGCTCTAAATCTTCCTTTTGAATACTCAATGAACTCTGTTAGAATCAAGGAAGAGACTAGAAAGAGGTTAGAACAAGTATTTTTTATACCTTACGAAGAAACGGCAGCTTCAATGGATAGAAAACTATCCGTTGCAGAGCGCCGATCGAATGGTCGATCGACCGACCTATCGACCGGTCATTCGACCACTTCACATCTGTCTGTAGTAGCTCGACTGAAGGGTCAACCGCTAGATACCACTGTTCATTCTCGACCTTCGATCGACCCATCGGTCGACCGACGCAATCTCGCATCTCGTGTATCCGCAGGTCAGTCGATCACTCGATCGACCGCCCAACGCACAACTTGCGATTTTACATTCGGTCGACCCATCGATCGATCGACGCAAGCTGTGTCTTTTCCATCCCTATGTTCGGTCGACCGACGGGTCGACCGAATGTCTACTGCCAAATTTTAACTACATTCGGTCAACCGGGCGGTCGATCGAACCTAGGCTGAATTTGAATTTTTAGCCTAGTTTCTTCCGCGCTTTGTTTCCGGGTTTCGGCTTTCAATGACTATCGACTTGGAGAGCTTTCATGTGATCTTTGAGCCCGTCCAATACGTCTTTAGTGCACGCGTCGTTCTTCGAGAAGTTTTCGCGATGAACCCGAGCGCGACGATCAATGTCCTTCCGATTTCTGATTTTTCCGATCGAGGACATCAATTGCTAATTGATATGGAACCTAAAATATATTCTCAATGAAATCATTAGTTTCATGTTTGTTATCATCAAAACCATCAAAATCGAGATTAAGGCTAAGGTTGAAAACCTAAAGCCAACAAGCGGGACATCTGAGAGCGCTACCCTTCCTTGTTTGAAGAGCCGGTAAGTCCTTGTAACCCAACAAAATTCGAGGATGAATTTCCCTTAAGGGGGGAAGGTTGTAATACCCGGGGTTTCCTAATATAAAATTTCTCGTGGTGCAGCCCATCGAGTCGGGAGCTATCCGGGTCGAGTCACGTGATCGCCTGGAATAGCAGGTAAAATTTATTTAAGTCGTATCAAAGTGTTTGTGTTTGAGTGGATGAACATATTGTTTGACTCAAGTTTGGTTTGAGTTTAGTCCGCAGATTGAGTCAGGACTCGAACCGGGTTAGGTGGAGTCGCATAGAGGGGTGAGTAAGTGAATGAGGGGTAAATGAGTCATTGGATGAGGGGAGATAAAACCCCTCACCCAAGCCAGCTATGCGGCTCAAGGAGAGAGCCGCACGCAGCCCGAGCAAAAGGGAGAGAGAGGAAGAGAGGGGAGATCTTGTCGGCGCCGAGTTCGCATCGATGCTCAAGGACATCGGAACTCGTCTTCATCAAGGCTTCTTCATGATCCGAAGGTTAGTGGTTAGTGTAGTTTTTGATGGGAGGCGGGTGGCCGGCCCTACAAGTTTTGAAATCGGCTTTTTCTTCACGAGTTCTTGCCGATCGACGAGTTTCTTCATGTTAGAACTTTAATCATTGTTTATACCGTGATCTTGTGTTTTAAAACGTGTTGATTTCTCATTTTTTAGGGCTGGCCGAGTAGAGGAAAAAGGGGAAAGGTCATGCCAAAATTTTCCCCAATTTCCTCGCTCGTCTTGCAACCCGTGTATCGTCTTGTGTTCGATATGTTTTAGACTTTTGGATTGATACTCGTGTTGAAGCTGCAACCATGTTTATCACCCCTAGGGTGTTTGGCCGAGCAGGTTATTACCCTGCTTGAGTCGGTCGAGCCATGGAAAGGGGAGAGAAATTGGGGCTGTTCGGATCAATTCGCTGGATCTCACGTTATGTCGTCTAAATTCCTACTTTCATGCTTAATGTTAGGTTCAATTTAAATTATATGTTTACTGTTCATCTTGTTAATTGATAGCAATTTTAATCTACATTCTCATGAGTATGGAAATGTTATTGCTAATGCCCATATGGACATGATGGTTATGGTACATGCATCCAAGGAAAGGTTTCATTAAATTTCTTTTATCATGTTAAATTGTTAATATGTTTATTGCATGTTCCTTATTGGTTTAATCAATGAATTATTTACCTCTTTAATTCGGCTTCCTCATGATGTTGTTACTCATGATTAAATTTGGTAAGTGTCATTGACAATGGTAGGCCGAGTGCTCTTCTATAGTCGGCAAGTTCGATCAATCTAGAAATAATAGTTTAGGTATCTAGTGGTGACATTTAACCTAGATACAAGATACACTTACTAGGTTCTACACCTAGGGAAACAATATGACCCTAGGAGGACGGTTGGACATGGGCAATGCCCGAAAAACAAAACATAGAAAAACCTGCACAATCGGGTTCTAGTTGTGGTTGAGATGGTCTACTGAGAAGTGTCATTAGCCGAATGGCTATCACACGACTCAGCGGTTTATAGGGTCTTGAGATTACACCAGCGGGCCCGCTAGGTGTTAGACCCGAGTGGCGGAGGGTCTTGAGATTTCATCAGTGGGCCACGCTGACGGTAGACCCGAGTGGGTGGGACTAGCTATCTCTAACCCGGAGGATCTCTGAAGCTAGTGGCCATCCTAGTTGACGGATCCGAATTATAAAGGTTCCTAATTGAGAAGCCCGTAGGGGCTGGTTTGAGTAGGCCGACCGGCTGGGTTACGTAGAAGGAAGAACCGAACCTTCCATATATATTTTAGGCTACTATTGGCCAAGCTATTAACACGGATATGGGCCCGAGAGGCCAGTTCATCCATTCCTCTGTATTGGCAAACTGATTACTTCTGGAATGTGATTTTATATAAGTTCCTTACGTATGTTATTGTGGAGGTTTTAAGTGGAGATTCGAAAGAACCGCTCAATGAGTTCCTTGTGAACTCACGGTTTCCTTTATTGTTGTTTTGCATAGCCCGACCAGTGAGGTACGGTTTGGTGGCATAGTGCCAGGAGAGCAGGCGTGGGTGCAGATCTCATAGCTGGCAGTTGTTAGTCGTAGTCGTGTCTAATAGAGTTGGTGTATGCACTGTGTTATTTCTGTAAAAACTTTTAGAAGTTTTATTTGGAAAACCTTTGGGTGTTATTTTAAAACTTGTGATGATTTAGAACTTGGTTTGATTAAACTGATTTCGGACAGTTAATAAAGTTGGTATTCTTGCTTTTGTTTTCGACTTGATGTTATTCCGGTTATTGTTCTATGAATTGTTGGTCAGTGCATAGGGTAGGCTTCGGGGTACTGACTCGTACCCTGGCCGGTCACGCATACCATGAGTCGAGACGTGACACGATCCAAGAATAACCTCGCATACTGCTCGGCTGAAAAGGTTGTCCTGATTGGTATAAAATGCGACGTCTTAGTTAGGCGATCCACCACTACCGAGATAGAATCATTGCCCTTCTCGGACTTTGGCAACCCCATCACAAAATCAATGGTTATCTTCTCTCATTTCCACTCTGGTACTTTTAGGTTCTAGAGCAACCCTGCCAGCTTCAAATACTCAGCCTTAACCTGCTGACACACCTGGCACTTAAATACGAACTCGGCCACCTCTCTTTTCATACCTTTCCACCAATAATTCTGCCTTAGGTCATGGTACATCTTCGTGGCTCCCTGATGCAGAGTGTATGTGGATCGATGAGCCATCTCTAGCACCTGCCTATGAACATCAGCCATATCTGGCACCACAATCTTGTTCTTAACCCTCAGAACGTCCTCCGAGTCAATACCAAAACCATTATCGGCATCACCTCACCTGGCCAGATCCTTAGTGAGAGCACAGAAAGCATCCTCCTCCTGCGCTGCTCGCAACATATCAACTAATGTGGACTGCACTCTCAGGTGAGCCACTAGAGCACCAGAAGCTGAAATTGACAAGACTGCCCCGCAATCCAAACATATGGCCAAATCCTGGGCCAATGGCCTCCTCCTGACTGCCAAATGCGTCAGACTGCCCATAGACTTCCTGCTCAAAACATCAGCTACCACGTTAGCCTTCCTCGGATGGTACATGATCGTACAGTCATTGTCCTTCAAAAGCTCAAGCCATCTTCTCTGCCTCAAGTTCAACTCCTTCTGGGTGAGCAAATACTGGAGGCTCTTATGATCATTGTATATCTCACAAGCCTCGCCATAAAGGTAGTGACGCCACAGCTTCAATACGAACATCATTGCTGCTAGCTCAAGATCATGAGTCGGGTAATTCTTCTTGTGGACCTTCAACTGCCGGTAGGCATAAGCTATTACCCTACCATTCTGCATCTATACACAACCCAAGCTGACCCAGGAGGCATCACAATAAACAATCAATCCTCCCGAGCCTGAGGGTACTGCTAGAACTGGTGCCGATGTCAAGCGGTCCTTGAGCTTCAGAAAGCTCTCCTCGTACTTACTGTCTCATTTGAACTTGACCTTCTTCTAAGTCAGACGGGTCAATGGCATTGCAATCCGGGAGAAATTCTCCACAAACTTTCTGTAATAACCTGCCAAACCCAAGAAACTGCAAATCTCAGCGATATTAGTCGGCCTCTTCCAATTTTGGACTACTTCTATCTTTGCGGGGGCCACCTTTACCCCTTCCCTGGACACCACATGGCCAAGGAATCCTACACTCTCCAACCAAAACTTGCACTTGCCCACAAATGAGTGTTAATTCGGCCGTCAAGGAGTGTCAATTCGACCGTCAACGCATGTTCATAAATGACCACCTCGCAGCCCCGAAAGACTGACTCTGCCAGTACAGGAATGCCCGTAGGCGTAGACACCACAAGAGGCAAATCAAGTACGGAGGGTTTCCCTGTCAACTTAGCAGCAACCAAGGCAGATACAAAAGAATGCGTAGCACCCGCATCAAACAAGACATATGCAATAGCATGACCTATAACAAGGTTACCTGACACTACTGCCCTGGACACCTCAGCTCCCTCTTGGTTCAAAGCAAACACCCATACAGAAAACCTCCCTAAACCAGCGGCTCGTTGGCCTCCGCTCTGAGTCTGACCCCTTTGAGCTACAGAACCTACTATCATCGATGCCTTCCCTCTGGTCTGACCAAGCCGCTAACTACCTCTGCCAGGATAATTCTTCCTAAAGTGCCCAACCTGTCCGCACCCAAACATGCATCAGAGCGAAACCGCTCTAAGTCCTGCTCAACTCTGGTCGCACATAATCATGGCCCTTAAGCATAAGGTCGCTCTACACCCATAATTTATATTTCCTGAAATCTAGGGGAAAGATCCTCCAATCAATCCAAAAATTCGGCTATAGGGGAAATTTACCATCAGCCAACCCCTACAGATCCCTTCTGCAGAACCCTATCAACTGGCCCCATAGGATCCCTAGGTCCGTCCTAACCAAACTGCACCATAAATATTTAAACTACATGACGAGTGTTGGGTGAAATGGCACACTAGAGGGGGGGTGAATAATATGTTATCTAAAACTAGTTGCCTAATTCCGGTTTTAATCGTTTCTTAAATTATTTAGGCAAATCGCAATTTATCGACTAGATGCGGAAGCAAAAGTAAATCAATTAAGTACAAACAAAGATACAATGCTAACACAGAGATTTATAGTGGTTCGGCCCTAATGCCTACTCCACTACCTAAGCACCCCGCTTAGGATTTCCAAACTAAGTTTACTAGATTAAATTAATTCCCTTTCACATAGGACTTTGACCCGAAAAGTCTCACTCTCAACCTAAGGCACTTCCACATCCGGAAGTCTCCGCCTTCTTACCGAGAGCACTCTTCCACCTCAACCCTAAGGGACAACTCAACTAATCCTAGTAAACTATGTTTACACAAGTGGCTTTACACCTTCTACACCAAGGTAACCACTTACACACAAGACCTGACACTAGGTCTTCTTACAAGCTCAATTACAATGAAATAAACAACAAAAAACAATAACAACTGGAGCAATAAATCAATCAATAAGAACTTAGCTCCAAAAGACACTCCCTAGTCCTCGTGATGCCTTGAGATGATAAATTGGTGAAGCTTGAAGGCTAAATCAAGGTGTGGAGATCAAAACTACGGTTCTTGAAAGGGTGGCACAATGAAAGCTTGTAGAGATGCTTAGGATCACACTTTTAGGCTTGGAAGCATCAAAAGTTGGCTAGAGGAAGGATTGGGATGGGTATTTATAACCCCCTATAAGAAACAGCGCGTCAACGATTGTATTTTTGCCCGTTGTCGATGCCCGGTCGATGGTCCGGTCGATCATCGATCGATCGACCGATCAATCGCCCAGCGACCGCTGGCAATTCTTGCTTCTGCCGCTCTGTTCGGTCGATTGGAGGGTTGACCGACTATATCACGACTCAGCTCCTCTGCTATCCGGTCGACCGATCGATCGACCGAAGTAGCCACTACCAATTTTTGGCACACTTCGGTCGATCGACCGGTCGACCGAATTGGCTACTACTAGTTTTTGACACCGTTCGGTCGACCGAACCTGGACTGGGCACATTGGTTAGGCTATTGTTTTTGCTCGTTTGGGTTCCATCTTCGCTAAGTCTACTTATATAACATTTATTAACTTCAAGTTAATAACTTTAAAACATAAATGTTATATAAGGATTACCCCCCATTTGGATTCAATAAAAATATCTAAAAAATCATAATACTTAAGAATCAAAATCTAGTTTTTGGAGTCTAGTACAAGTTTTCGGAAAATGAAAATTTTCTAATCTTTCAAATCAAGAATGAGTAGGCTAAAGGCTTCCAAAAAATCCTAAAAAATACATCGTTATCTAGTTTTAACCCAAGGAACAATTACCGCCATTTTTTATGTCAAGTAAATGTCTAGGTCATATAGCCCTCCAAGGAGCTCCCTAGGATTAGTGAATTTCAGGACGGTTTTCGGGTTTTCAATGTTTGGGATTCGGGGTTGGTTTTTGGGATCTTATGCATCATCATGAGGATTTACAACATACTGACTCCTTAAACCTAGACTCAATCTTCTCGACGAATCCGAGCGCGTCGACCAACGTCCTTCTAATTTTCTGATTTCTTCGATATTTTCGATCGAGGACGTCGAGCGCTAATTGATATGGAACCTAAAAGAATTTCTCAATGAAACATTAGTTCCAAGTTTGTTATCATCAAAACCAAGATTAAGACCAAAGTTGAAAACCTTAAGCCAACAATGAGACCCAATGAATCATTCAAGATATTAAGCAAACATTGCAAGGATCTCTAATCCAGGGCAGGGCCACTCACGGCCTCAAGTTGTGCTACCCTGGAATTATCCCAGTTCCTCCTCAACTGGTCGTCTACTTTTACGATCTCGGCCCTGCCATCAGCCTTCCCTCTGTCCTCAGCCTTGGCCCCGCGTGGAGTTATTGCCACTACTGCTCTATGCGGCACTAAAAGGCCTCCATCAATTTGGAATCACCAGAAAGAAAACATCATAATTAGACAATTTAATTCACCCTAAAAAAAATTTTGCAAACTTAACCACAAGTCGTGCTGAGGTGCAGACTTAGCACATTGATCTCATAACATAACCCTACCGTATACCGACACGCTAGCAATGCCCTATACGGTAACAACACTAGGTCGTAGTCAGACCGAACCACATGCTCTGATACCACATTGTCACGCCCCAACTCAGGGTCACGTGACTGGCCAGGGTATACGTGGCTATACCCCACAGCCTGAACCATGCACATGCCAACTCATAACAATAAATCATAGCGGAAAGAATGTAAAGAGTTTTATTATTCAAAATGAAAACCAAATCAGATTTCATAAGAAGTAAGTTTAGCAAAAATAGAAAAGTGCAGAAATAATAAATCAAAGTCCAATAGACCACTTATAAATGAAATCCGAAATAAATGACATAAACGTCCCCAAGGGACTACAACTCCAAAATGCCAAATCATAGTGCATGACAAACTACTACCGACTCGACTACGACCCCTAACTAGGACGACTATGAGATCAATGTAGTTCCTCCACCCTCCAACCGTGCCAAGTGCTCCAACCCACCTCACCGGTCATGCTCTGCAAAACAAAAACAACGACAACTGGTGAGTTCAAAAGAACTCAATGAGAGATTCTACCGACCCCCACGAGAAACCAACACAGAATAAATAGCATAAAAGCAAACACCTGACTCAAGCAGGAAAGGTCACAAGAGAGTGACTAACTAACGGGTCATCTAGCCACCACATGCCCAAAGGCATCCAACACCCCAACGGTGAAGACAACAGGCCTAAGGCTACCATGCCCTAAGGCAACAAAACATACTAGGATAATCGGGATTGGCCCATACGAACTTATCCTAATATAAAGAAACTCATCGGGTTGATGGGGAAGGAGGGTGATAGTGTTGATTTGGTAGTAGTCGCATTGGGCGGAGCCTCGGGCCTGTACTCGTGGGTCCATGACTAGATAAGGCAGCAGAGCTGGGTAATGCCCAGCTCCAGCACTATCAAGGCCTTCTGCATGAGCGTACCAATTTCTCGCTCGAATGATGAAGAGGTCTTCGAGTGTCTCCCCTGATCTCCAAAGGATAGGGTTTATCATCGTAAGAGAGATCTTGAGTTCTTTTTCGTGTACCAAACCATGTCCGAATACCTGGAGGTCTGGTTTCCCTTTATTAGCCATTGAGTGCGGGGTGCTGATTCAGGCAAACATTGCTCCAACACAGTTGCATTTAAATAGTTGGGCATTTTTCTGCTACTTTGAGGTTCTGATGGAGCTCCTTGGCGTCGAGCCAAGTCTCAATGTGTTATTTTCCTTCTTTCAAGCGAAAGGAAACTAGAAGGGCTTGTGGGTGTCCTTCAGTAGCACCCTAGGAAGAAGCTTTCTATCTTATTAAAGTTCTTACAAGAACTTCAAGACACACTTCTTCAGAGTGAGGACGCGGTCGGATATCTGGCGGTTCTTAGATAAGACGTCTAACATGGAGATATTCTCATTGTTCTAGAGGCGGAGTCCAACCCCTATCTTGTCCTTGGAGGAGGAGGGTATCTCACTCAATGACAGGTTGGTGATTGTGTATTTGGACAAGTGTTTCCCTTCCGATCCCTTTTCCTATAAGGAGTTACTGAAGTGGGACTATGACGAGTCCTCGATCGCAAAGTATATAAGTAAGTTTGGGAGTTATAAGGTGTTGTTACCTTGGCTATTCTAAATGTGCTAATTTAGGATTCTTTTGTTCATGTGGGATATCTTCGATGTTAGATCGGTCATCCCTTCGTGCTAGGATGGAGAAGTTGAAAGGGAAGACCTATGTGGTTAGTAAAGGAGAGAGGCCATTGGCCGATGTCTCCCCTCGCCCACTCGTGCTGAAGCCAGCATGGGCCTCAGGATCTTGGGCCCTAGGATTGGACAAGATGCCAGTGCCCTCTCGCTCCTCGTCTCCTCGTCCTTCTCCTTTAAAGAGCAAGAAGAGCGCTAGGGGCCTGCGCATTGTATTCTCAGACGACGAAGGTCTACCTCCTCAAGAAATCATCTCCCCCGAGGAGGTTGTGGCCATTGTAAATGCTCCTGGTCGTAGGACCATTGAGTAGAGTATTAGTGATTCCAACAAGACTAGTGCACTTGATATATGCCCTATCTGATAGGGAGTAGCTGATCTCGAAGTTACCTATGAGGTGCCAATAATGTACAAGTGCAGGTGCTCATTAGAAAATGAGTTCACTGAACGGGCCCACTCGAGGAACGCCAAATGGAATCCTTACATAAGTGTCAATAGGTTGTTCCTCGGGTGATAGTAGGTGCAAGCAGTCCTCGGACTTGATCAAGTTGTCAGGGTAACCTTGTGATTGACGATCTATCACTTTGGTGTATTTGAAGCTACATGGCTCGTTGAGTTGTGTGTCAAGTACTCTAGGCATAGTGAAGCTTCCATGGAGGTCGGTGAGCAACCAACAAGGAATCGGTTACTTATAGTAAGAGGAGAGATTGTCCTATGTGCTCCTGCAAGTGTCGACTCGGGATTATCTGACCAGATCATAGATATGAAAGTCGGAAAAGGGTTTCCGACTATTCATGGTTGAGATGAGAACTTGAGAGAGTGGAATACATATGAATAGACATTAGGACTTGACACAACTTCCATACCCTAGGTGCATTCGGGACATTGTGTAACTGAAGGATTTAGTTGCATGGTAACTAATCACTAAACGGTGTTCAATCCCTATAGATTGAACCTCACATTATCTGGGTAGTCATGATATGTTGCTATACATCAATCTTGTCTTGTGAGTGGAGTCTCGCACGATCACGCTAAAGGGGTTAAGTGGTGGCTCATGGAAATTCAAATAGAATGAGTTATACTGAATTCGACACTTCATCTTGCACGACTCACTGTTGGCTTAGTGTGGGGCCCAATGGGTCACACACAAATAGGCTTCTCCCTTAATTGGCTCTGTGGGATAGAGCTAGAACGCGACACTTAATGTTTGCTAGCACGAACATGCCGCGACACGATCATAGTTCTCATCTACGAACAAAATCGATAAAAGTGTTTATCATTCGAATGAATTAAAAGTACTCAAGGAATGAGTTCCATGAAATCCTAGTTGGTAAAGTCTAGCACGCAATAAGTTTCAACCAACCCCCTGGTCCGGTTCACGGGTTGAATCGAACTAAACCCATGGTATGGTTCATAGGATGAACTGACCCATGGCTTGGGTTGGGTCAGTTCAAGCATGGCGGGAAAATTAAATAGCTAGTTTGAATAGCAATCAGATTCAAATTTGAATACGAATAAGGGGAGACTATGCTTGGTCTCTCCATGCGCCAAGACTCCCTAATTAATAGGGAGTTGTTTTTGGCTCCCTATTAGATAGGGAGCCGAATATTTGACTACCATTAATAGGAGAGTAGGTTGGAGATTAGCCGTAGGAACCTATTGTTTAAGATTTGACTCCGCCTAGACTCCCCCTTAACATTTCCTGCTGATTTTTCAAATCTATGTTTAGCCGTAGGAACCTATTGTTTAAGATCTGTTATTTGGCAAAACTATTGAACGTAATAATTGTTATTACATTCCAGTATTTATATTCCTTTGTTGCTTTAACAAAGTTGTGAAAGACAACAATTGCCTCATATACCATTTTGATGAGTTATATGCTACTAGACGCATTTTGAATTGCTTAATGGTTTTAAATGTTAGTGATAAAGTATTTCATATAGAACGAACGCATAAAAGGCAAAGAGATGAAATGAACTTCACCTACCTCTGGCATTTGAGACTAAGACATATTAATGAGAATCAAATAAACATGTTGTACAGAGATGGGTACTTTGACCCATTCGATTATAAATCATGTCAACTTGTAAATCATGTCTCAGTGGACTTTTTAAACCGCGGATCGAACTCGAACCCGAAAACCGAATTTTTCAAAAATGTAACCCGAAACCGAAAAATCCGATCCGGTTAATCAAAAAAATTAGTTCGATTTTGTACCAGTTTTCCTATTAACCAAAAAACCAGATTTTTTTGCTCACCTCTAGTCGGTGCTATTAATAACTGACTCATTTGAGTCATCATCATCAAAAATAACAGTTTGCTGATCTGGCAAATGCATAGGCAAACGTTCAACTGATAGATCTCTAAAATTAATATCAAAAGCAAATAATCTCCAAGCTGCTTCTGTTAGGGGTTGACTCAAATTGGGTCCGAACCAAATCCAACGAGTCAGACTGAACACAAATTGGAGTTCATTTGATTAAATTACTATTGAATCAAAAAAAAAGCTTGATCATTCGTTGGGCTCGGCCCGGCCCAGGCGGGCCAGGCAAGTGGGCCGAGCCCACCTCAAATTGATGACGCCATCTGCAGCATGTGTGCTGCACATGGAGCGCCACATGCAGCGAGCATGCAACTCAATTTGAGCACCTCGAATTACATGATCAAGACGTCGTGAAGAATTGATTCCTGCCACCTCTTAATTTTCGGTCAAAGAAAGCATGACGTGGCAAGGCTCATCATTACCAGGTTTTGTATGAGATGAATGTTTTGACTGGTCAAAGCAATTAAAACATGCACACCTGGTTGAGACGCACAAAAACCAAGGCACTCCAATTAGATGTTTTGAAGATGACGTGGCTGTGTTAATAAAGTATTTGACTGGTCAAAGGATAAAAGGGTGCAATGACCGAGCTTATTTTGACTATTTATTCGGTCAAAAATTAAATAACAGCCACACCAATTAATCGGACGGCTCCATATTTAGCTTTGTCCTAATTTCTCTCATCGGACCGATTCACTCATCTTGAGTATAAATACAGGCAGGTTTTTTGAGACAAAGATCATCTTACATTGAGAAGAAGATAAAATCATCATCACGTGAGAGTTTTAGAAATTCAGAAAATTAAGAGTGTCGTTACGATCCTTTTTCAAGGAGTGCCTCTTCTCGATTTTCGACATACAGTAGTAAGAGTTCAGTTTCAAGACAGATCTTGCAAAGATAGTGTCTCTACTTCCTACCGATTCCAGGCTCAATTTGTTTAATATAGTTTGCTATATTCTGAAGGAGATTTATATTATTGTTGTTTTTATTGTAAGGTTCTTTTCTGGAATTAATAAAGTAGTCTTCTCTTCTCCCCGTGGACGTGGGATCGGCATCCCGCCGAGTTTGAATAACGTTAACCCCCTTGTGTCTTTTATTTTTTTGCATTATTATTATCGGATTTGGTTTTTCGTTTCTCTCGCCGGGTTCGGGGTTTGTAGATCCTGCAGAATTTTACCCTAAATTTTTTAACAGTTGGTATCAGAGCCTACTTCCCAAACCATGACGAGCACCAAATTTGATATTGAGAAGTTAGATTGCAATGTAACTATGCACTTTGGTCAATGAAGATACATGATGTCATCCTTGGTAAGGATAATATGCAGGGGACCAAGGAGGAGAAAGAATACAATGAGCAAAAGATAATTACAGTTTTGTACCTAAGCCTGTCAAGTGAAGTACTTCCCGGAAGACAGCTAAATGTATTTGGACAAGCTCGCATCCTTGTATCAGGACACAACTCTCATCGTTAAGATGACTTTGAAGCAAAAGCTTCATTTCCTACGTATGGCAGAATTGAGGCACATCGGTCAAAGAGCATATTAATACTTTTCAGACAATCATCATGGACCTAGAGAATATGGGTGTCAAAATCGAAGAGGAAGATAAGGCTTTATTCTTTTATGTTCACTTCATTCTTCTTTTAATTTTTTTTATAAAACTATGATTTTTGGAAAGACTACTATTACTCTAGAACAGGTGATCACTGTTCTTGTGTCTAAGGTGCTTATGGACACACATCTTACAATAAATTCCTCTGGTGGAGGGAAATGAGAAGCTCTCTACTCTAATCAAGTAGGAGGAGATAACAAATCAAATGTCACTTGTTATTATTGCAAGAAACGAGGTCACATTAAGTCAAAATGTCGCAGTCTTAAAAAAATATTGTATTAGCAAAATAAGGGTCAAGACGCACATATGGAGTCCTCTTATGCAGATTTTGAGAAAGTTGAGGTACTGGTCGTGACAGATGGCACACGCACTGCTAAGACATGACGTGGGCGACGGCGGTCTCGTCGGTGATTACACACCTCTGGTCAAAATTCTTCTTCTTATTCTTCTTATTCTTCTTCTTTTTCTTCTAATATGTCTGATCATGTAAAATGCAATCTAAAGTCAGCAGGTGAACATGTCAACCACATGTAGCATTGATGAGTGGTTCTTGGATTCTGTGTGTTCCTATCACATGACTCGACACTGGACGACCTTTGTGGATTATCGATGCACCAATGGTGGAGTAGTTCATGTTGACAACAACGTACCTTGCAAAGTTGTTGCATTTGGAATGGTGAAATTAAAATTGCATGATGGCCGGCTCGACAAAAATCCTAGCAAATGTTCGTCATGTCCCGAAGCTAGGAAGGAATCTAGTGTCTCTTGGAGTTCTTGACACTAGGGGCTACACGATATCCTTTACAGGAGAAGTCTTGGAGGTACACAATGAAGCCACCACGGTACTGAAGACTCTAAGGACGTTGAATAATTTGTACAAGGTGGACGGATCCATCTTTCGTGAAGCAGTCCAGATTTTGAGGCAAAACACAACAAATTCAGACACTGAATCAAGTATAAAGTTTGCTTTCAGGGAAATCCTTTCACAGAGATACATAATGAAAGAGGAGACTCGGAGGACTATGTGAGTTCCTAAATCCAAACAGGGAGCTAATTTGGCCCACTTGAGCACTGATTCGACATAGGCTCGTACGGGCCTTGTGGGAAGAAGGACAACTTTTGAGGACTGCATCGGCCCCAATTTTCATAAAAGGAGGAATTGTTAGGAGTTTACTCAAATTGGGTCCTAACCGAATCCAACTAGTTAGACTGGACTCAAATCAGAGTTCATTTCATCAAATTACTATTAAATTCAAAAAGAGAAAAAAAAAGGAACCTAATCATTCGTTGGGCTCGGCCCGGCCCAGACGGGTCAGGCAAGTGGGCCGAGCCCACCTCAAATTGATGACGCCATTTGCAGCATGTGCGCTGCACATGGAGCGCCACATGCAGCGAGCATGCAACTCAATTTGAGCACCTCGAATTACGTGATCAAGACGAGAAGACTTGATTCCTGTCACCTCTTAATTTTCGGTCAAAGAAAGCATGACGTGGCAAGGCTCGTCTTTACCAGGTTTTGTATGAGATGAATGTTTTGACTGGTCAAAGCAATTAAAACATGCACACATGGTTGAGACGCACAAAAACCGAGGCACTCCAATTAGATGTTTTGAAGGTGACGTGGCTGTGTTAATAAAGTATTAGTTTGACTGGTTGAGACGCACAAAAACCGAGGCAATGACCAAGCTTATTTTGCCTATTGATTCGGTAAAAAATTAAATCACAATCGTACCAATCTTGAGGCAAACTGAGATGATCCTTTTAAAATTTAATATTAGCCAAAACTATAAAAATAAAATTTTGTGACAACAATATATATCTTTCAATAAGATACATCCATCGGTACATGACTGATCCTGCCACTTTTGCCTCAGCTGCTAAATGAACAACTAAATGCACCATGCTAGTGAAAAAAGACAGGGAAAATATTTTTTCCAGCTCACATAATATGAGAGCAACTTGAGATTGAAGTCGGTCAAATTGACTTTCATCAAGAACTTTAGAGCAAATCTTCTTAAAATAATGGCATAATCGAATAATAACCGAGCTCACACTATCAGGCAATGACCCACGTATTGCAATAGGAAGAAACTCTTGCATTAAAACATGATAATCATAACTTTTAAGGCCAATGAGCTTACGTTGATTGAGTATCACACAACGTGAAAGGTTGCATGTAAGCTCATCGGGAACTTTTATCTCTTTCAAAACTTTCAGAAAGCTAAATTTCTCTTGCAAAGTCATCTGGTAACAAGCCTTGGGCATGTACGTGGCATTAGAACCTAGGCGACTTTTTGGATAAAGTTCACTCCTTAGGCCCATTTGTTGGAGGTCACATCTTGATTTATAGTTATCCTTTGATTTTTCTTGTCCTAATAGTGTACCAAGAATATTATCAGCAACATTTTTCTCAATATGCATCATATCGAGGTTATGACACAAGAGATGATACTCGATCCTAGTAAGGCAAATTGAAGAAAATACTCTTTTTCTTCCAACCTCGAGTCAAATCCTCACTTCCCCAATCTCTTAATCACTCTAATTGTTCTAATACTGAACTTCTAGAAGCCGGTTCAGGTGCACTTCTAAATTCTTGGGTTCCATCAAAAGAGTTCCCATCATATCGAAACATGTGATTATGATCTAGCCATCGTTGATGTCCCATATAGCAATACTTTCTGCTATGGTTGAGCCATTTGGACACCGTATCAAAGCCACAAGAAGGACAAGCATACTCTCCTATAGTGCTCCATCCCGACAAACTCGCATATGCAAGAAAATCATTAATGGTCCACATCAATGCAGCGTGCATCTGAAAGCTTTCATTTGTTGAGGTGTCAAAAGTCTCAACACCCTCATTTCATAAATCTTTCAATTCTTCAATCAGAAGTTGCATATATACATCAAATTTATCACCTGGACTTTTTAGACCTGGAATAAGCAATGACAATATGAAATTAGGTTGTTTCATGCACACCCAAGGAGGTAAATTGTATGGTATAAGTATGACAGGCCAAGTGCTGTGAGTGACATTCATTGTCTTGAATGGATTAAACCCATCAGAAGCCAAACCCAATCGGACATTTTGAGGCTCAGAGGAGAAGTTAGGGTATTGCTTCCATGCCTTGGAATCAGCAAGGTGGCTCAACAACGCATCCTTTGTTTGTTCTTCTTGATGCCATTTCATCAAAGATGCAGTCTTTGAATGTATGAATAATCTATGTAGTCTCGGTTTCAAATGAAACCAACGCAAGATTTTTGTAGCTTTCTTCTTTCTCTTGGAAGTGCCTTGATTGTCATCTTCCAAGTCACATATGCTTTCTTTCCATCTGGAAGAACCACAACTTGAACATGTTTCTTCATTTTCTTTGTCTTTCTAGAACAACATACAATCGTTAGGGCATGCATGAATCTTCTCATACCCTAGACTTAAGCTTGAAATAATTTTTTTCATCTCAGATAAAGACCTCGGCAATGTGTTATCCTCTGGCAACATATCATTTAAGAGTTCTAACAACATGGAAAATGACTTGTTACTCCATCCGTTAAGACACTTTAAATGATAAAGTTGCACAATGCCTGAGAGCTTAGAAAATTTTCCATAGTTCGGGTATAACTCTTGCTTAGCATCTCTAAGTAAATCAAAAAATGCACTTGCGGAGTTTCCCCCAAGTATTTCCATCCCTAGGTCATCCCCTAATTGAGCATTAGCATTATTAATATTCATGTCTCCCGTGTTTTCTTGCGCATGCACAAAAAATGCATCATGCACCAAGTCGTGCATATCGTCTTGAAATCCCAGTTGTTGATCTTCAGAAGTCTGGTTGGTGGAAGTAGAGGGTTCGGAATTTTTCCCATGAAAAATCCACCGTACATAACCTTTAAGGAACCTGTAACATATGATATGGTTATATACATCCTTTTCGAAATCCCAATATGCATTTACGTACCTCACTCACGCAAGGGCATAATATTTGTCCATCTTTTGACGATTTTTCAAATGCAAACTTCAAAAAATCCAAAGTGCCCCTTATATAATCAGTGCTAGCTCTTCTCGTGAGACGGATCCAAGATTTATCCATATTCTTAATTCTGAAAAATCTCACAGGAACACATAAATAAAGAAAAAAAAACATTATTAGAATGGGGAATGGTATATAGAACACAAAATCTTGGATTTACTTGTTTTGTGGAGGTGGTATTTGGATGAGGAAGTATAATTGCAATTAGATTTAGTTTCCCCATACATCCAAAGTAACTCCAGGATGTTAGAACATTATCTAAAAAATAATACAATATTTTGAAATTTTCTATTCCTGCAAGTAAATATTTTTCTCATCTATGTGTCATGAAAATAACACAGTCCTCTATAAAATTATTTTACATGTACATGATGGTGTTAAGGATCTTAAGTTAGGTCTTTCAAGTGTTTACTGCAATTCATCTCCTAATCAAACTCCTGTTCAATTTTCAGCATTAAAATGCTCACTTTTTATTTGATCAAGTCACTTGAGATTTTAGTAGGATGGTAGCATCACTTGATACCAAACTTAAAAGTGGTGAGTAGGTATTATTGACAACAAAAGTTAAAAGAAAACTTAAAACTTTGATATATTTGTGCTAGAGGAACAACATCATATATATTTTTGCCAGGGGAACAACATCATATATATTTCTGCCCTATAATTTGTATATATATATATACATTCCCAACATATATAACCAATAGCTAAAAGGAAACTTAAAACTCTAATCGGAAAAGAAACATCAACAGAACACCAACAGAAATTAGGGAAACTTTTTGCTTTGGTCCACTTTCTTCCTCTCTTCTGATTTATGATAGTCTCATGTTCACTACATAAAAATTATTTTGTTACAACAATCATTCAATTGAGTTTATAAATAAATTTTTAAGAGCAAAGAATAGTTATTTACCTAATGTAAGGCTGAACTTCATCACAATTGAAAAAGATATACTGGTGAGCTTGGTTCTTCTCATTGTTGTCCATCGAAAATAAATTACCTTTTTTTTTCCCTCCTATAGGACGACCCATGGGTAAAAAAAAACTATAGTTTAGCATCAAAAGACTCACATGTGTCAGCATTCCTTGTCACTCTGTTCCACCGTGTCTCCACATTAGAGTTCATATAATTTGAGCAAAATGTCAAGCATTCCTCAACCAAGTAACCCTTAGCTATTGGACCTTTCGGACGAGCTTTATTGCGCACATAAGCCTTCAACTTTCCCAACTCTCTTTCTGGTGAATACATCCACCGAGAATGAACAGGACCACCCAATCTTATCTCATTTGGTAGGTGAATAGGCAAATGAAGCATTACATCAAAAAATGAAGGATGAAAAATCCTCTCTAGTTGGCAAAGTGTTTCAGCAATTTCAAAGTCTAAGATCTCTAAATCGTTCACATCAATAACTCTTTGACATATGGAACGAAAAAAAGAACATATACGTATTAAAGGGTAGGCCACTTGGTGAGGAAGTGTGCTAATCATTGCTATTGGCAGCAAGTAGTGTAGCATGAAATGAGCATCATGACTCTTGTATCCTGAGACTTTCAAACCATCTTGGTGAACACATCTTGAAATATTTGCTGCACAACCATCAGGCAATTTTGCTTCCTTGAGAACACCACAGAAAATAGACTTCTCCTTTTTTTCATGTTAAAGCATGCTTTTGCATACTTTACTTTCTTGCCTTGATCCATTGGGTTTGGATGAAGTTTCTTTCTAATTCCCAACTCTTGCAAATCTAAACGAGCATTAAACATGATCTTTTGTCTTCCCCATTATGTCCAATAAAGTACCTATCACATTGTCAAATATGTTCTTTTCAATATGCATGACATCAAGATTATGTCGTAGTCTATTATGCTTCCATTATGACAATTAAAAAAAAATAGACTTCTTCTTCCAAGGACCATTGCTTTTCTTTTGCATCTTCCGAAATTAATTGACAAAGTCTTGCAACAAGTCCAAGATCTGTGTCCCTTCTAACAAAATAGGAGCAGGCCTATGTTCTTCTTTTCCATTGAAATCCCGTGTGTTTCTTCTATAATTATGACTCATCGGCAAGAAAACACGGTGATCCATATAACACATCTTTCGACAATGCTTTAGGTAAACTGAATTTGTGTTATAATTACAAGATGGACATGCTAATTTTCCCTTTGTGCTCCAACCACTCAACATAGCATATCTAGGAAAGTCGCTAATAGTCCATAAAAGCGCTGCTCGCAACTTAAAAGTTTGATTCTTTGAAGCATTATATGTGTCTACTCCTAGCTCCTGCACAATTTTTAACTCTTCAACCAATGGTTGCAAGTACACATCAATATTAGTCCTGGGAGAGTGTGGTCCAGGGATAATTAAGGACAACATAAAATACTCCGACTTCATACATAACCATGGTGGAAGGTTGTACAACATAACTATTACCGGCCATATACTATAAGAAATACTCATTGTCCTATATGGATTGAATCCATCGCTAGTCAACCCAAGTCTTATGTTGCGTGGGTCACTAGCAAAATCAGGATAATGCTCATCGAAGTCTTTCCATGCTTCGCCATCAGCAGGATGCCTTAACTTCCCATCTCTTGTCCGCTCTTCCTCATGCCACCTCATTAATTCTGCAGTCCTCTCACACATGAACAACCTGTGAAGTCTAGGAATTAACGGGAAGTGTCTTAAAACTTTAGCTGCTACTTTATGGCCTTGCTTGGGATCTTCTAGCTCATTCTCTGCCTGAGAATTCTCAACCCACCGTGAAGCACCGCAAAGATGACAAGACTTGTCTTTCTCATGCTCTTTCCAATATAACATATAATTATTGGGACAAGCATCAATCTTTTTATAATCAAGGCCCAAGTCCCTTATCATGGCTCTTGTTTTATTAAAAGATTGGGGGATATTTAAATCTGGCATAGCTTCTTTTAGTAGCTCTAAGAGTGCATTGAATGACACATTACTCCAGCCAAAGAGACACTTCATCAAATATAACCGAATGATGAAGGACAAAGTAGAGAAATTTTTACAACCGGGGTACAATTCCTTGTTTTCCTCCTCTAATAAATTATAAAACTTTTTGGCATCTTCATTAGGCCCCTCTGTAACTCCATCTTCTTCTGCCACTTCTCTAAATCTATCATGCAACAGTGCATCCATATCATCCATGCAATTCTCTCCATCATTGATGTCATCCTTCTCTATGGGCATTGTTAACTCCTCACCATGGTTTACCCAAATAGTGTAGCCTTTTAGAAATCCATAGTCTATCAAATATTCAAATATTGCATCTTTTGTTAACCAACGACCATTACCACATTTAGCACAAGGGCATAAAATCTATCCTCCCTGAGGCATTCCTTTATTATAAGCAAAATGTAGGAAACATTGCACACCATTGATATACTCCACACTATATCTCGGCATTTGAACCCATTCCTTATCCATTGATTTTACTTAACGACGAAAAGAAAAAAAATCAAATGGTCATAAACGACAAAATCATATCAAGCCTATTCTATTCCTGGAAGTGTCTATTGAAAGCTGAGCTAATAAATATTAAACACTTAAAGGAAGCATCGATGTTAAACTATTTAGATGCTAGCCTCAGTTTCTTTTACCTTTCAGATGTAAGGCTTAGTCCTAAGTTTTCCTAGGGGTAAATAAAGATTCTACCCATCCGAGAGAACATGGTTGTTCTCGGGCTCCTAGTTAGGAGTGCACTGCATCCTTTACCTAGTACTGAGTTCAACATGACTTGAGGGATGGTTTTCTCCTTAAAAAAAATACAAGCTATTTTTTCACTAAAAGAAATAGATAGCCCTATGAAATTTTAGCTCTAAATATTCTACAATAATTTTAATGTTGCAAAT
Source organism: Canna indica (assembly GCA_034359265.1). Lineage (NCBI taxonomy): Eukaryota > Viridiplantae > Streptophyta > Magnoliopsida > Zingiberales > Cannaceae > Canna > Canna indica. The sequence goes on along the minus strand of CP136890.1, from coordinate 44,484,597 downwards.
GAAACTGCACAAGACTACGGTGATCTTTCAACACCTTTACACTCAATCAGCATCTACAAGAATAATTCAAACTAATTAAACTTATGCCCATACAAGTGTATACGTACAAGTTATGGAAATTAATCTATCACCCAAGTTAGCATATCACCAGAATCAAACTATTCCTGACACTCTAGGCATTGCTAGATTTTAATATATTTTTAAACTCAATATCAAAATCAATACCGGGAGATGAAAAAATAAGGTTTAATCAATTGAACCTCAACATGAAACAAAATCATAAAGCCTATTATGAATTGGACATGATTTTTAATAAAATGAACAAGGATACATGATATATCACATAAACTCAAGATCAAAATCAATCACACATCAAAAGAAAACAAAATCATACATGGCATATTATGAATTAGTAATACCGGGAGATGGAAAATGATCCGAATCATGATTAAAGCTAATCAGAAAATGATCTGAGATAGCAAAAACAAAGCTGTCCTCAATCGATTAAGGACACTCAGTAAATGGAGAGGGGATAGGGGAGAGGGGGAGGGGAGTGAGTGTTTATCGGTCGGCGGGAGACGATGTCTGACGACAGGAAGGATCGTCGGCGACCGATGCTATGAGAGTGCGAGATGGGTGGTGGCGTCGGAACTCCGGAGGTCGGCGCAGCAGAGGCCTGGATCGGGCGAATGATTCGCCTTCCGAGTGCCGAGCGGTGGCATCGGGAGGTCGGCACAACAGAGCGGTGGCGTCGGGAAGTCGGCGCAGTAGAGCGGTGGCGTCGGGAGGTCGCCGCAGTAAAGCAGTGGCGTCGGTAGGTCGGCGCAGCAGAGGCCTAGATCGGGTGAATAATTCACCTGTCGAGTGCTGAGTGTCGAGCGATGGCGTTGGGAGTTCGGCGCAATAGAGCGGTGGCATCGGGAGGTCGGCGTAGCAGAGCGATCGCGTCAGGAGGTCGGCACAGCAAAGCAATGGCGTCGGGAGGTCGCCGCAGCAGAGCGGTGGCGTCGGGAGGTCGCTTTGAAGGCTTCGATTCGAACTCAACGTCTTGGCGAGTTGGAGGCTTTGAAGGCTTGGAAAAGGGCACTTTGTCTTGGTTTAGTATTTAGCTCATTTCATTGTAATTTTAATTATTATTTGAACTTATTTTCATTGGTTAGCTTGCTAGGTGTGATAGTGCAAACACTTAGGGTTTACTTTGTAGAATTGTATTTTACCTAGGTGAATAGGTTTGAAGAGTTCTCAAAGGGTTGTGAATCGATTCCTCAGTTGTATTCAAACGGAAAAACAAAATCTATAAAGTACTTAGTTAGAAATCCTCTGTGTGGAGCTAAGGTAGTGGAGTAGGCAGTTGGCCGAACCACTATACTTTTGTGTGTTAGCATTGCCTTGTGCGTTTGTCTATAATTGTGCTTCATATTCGCTAACGAACATTACTTAGTTGTACTTACATTTGGTTGAAGTTGCAATTGATTAAAAAAGAAATTGAAATACATTGTTAAAGTAATCCAACACTATTCACCCCCCTTCTAGTGTGGGATTTCACTCAACACTTTGCTCTTCCCCACCATTACAAGACAAAAAAAGTTGCCGAGGTGTTGCTACAAGGTGTGGTGAAGCTTCATGGTATACCCCGAAGCATAGTAAACGACCGCGACATCCATTTTCTCAGAGAAATTTGGAGCGAATAAGCTAGAATGCAGAATAGTGAGTTAAATTTCAGCTCGGCTTATCATCCTTAGTCGGATGGTCAGACAGAGGCCTTAAATAAATGCCTCGAGACGTATCTCTGGAGTTTCACCACCGATGAACCTTCTACATGGGAAAAGTACCTACCCTGGACCGAGTACTGGTACAACACTGCTCACCAGTCATCCGCAGACATGACCCCTTTTAAAGCACTCTATGGACGGGATCCCCTGAGCCTAATTAGATACGATGAAGGTTCCACGAAGAACTTGGTGGTTGATAGGATGTTAGCCAAACAGGATGAAGTAATTTGACAACTCAAGAATAACCTGTCTAAGGCTCAGCTCAGGATGAAAACACGGGTCGACAAGCATCGAAGAGAGGTGGAGTTTACCGTGGGGGAATGGGTGTTCATTAAACTTCAACCATATAGACATATATCAGTTAGACTTTAGAAACATCAGAAGCAAAGCTCACGTTTCTTTGGACCATTCCGAGTGTTGAAGTGAGTCGGATCCGTGACCTACAAATTAGAACTACCAGCGGCAGCTAGGATACATCCTGTATCCCATGTTTCTGTTTTGAAACGCTGTCGAGGTGAGCCGACACCGCAAGTAATGCCGATCACCCTCCTATGAAATTCTGAGGAAGAGGTCCCCTTACAAGAGACGAACCAAGAGGATGATGGGGAGCTCAATGGTCGATCAAGGGAAGAATCAGATAACGACCTTGAGGACAAGGCTCTTTCTGTAGAAGGAGGCAATGTTATGAATGGGGTTGGCGATGGAGAAGACACAAGCGAGACAGGGGATTCTCCTACGAGTGACTCATGCGAACGTCACATCAGCGGTGATGCCGACGTCTCTATGCAACCACACGAGCGCCCACGTCGTGCGATAACAAAGCCCAATAAATATAACGACTTTCTGATATAATCAACAAAGTTCTCCAATTAGATAAATAGTCATGTATTAAGCTGGGAGAACTATTCATTGAAGTCAATATTGATTCCTATCTTCTTATTCTTCATTCTATTTCTCTCCCATCTTATTCTCTGTTCTCTCGTCATCAACTTCTTGCGTTCTGATCGCCAGATCTGGTCTCCTGTTACGATTGACAAGAACGATCATAACAAACTGGTTCCTCCCAAGAAATGACTATCAAATCAGATCTCAGTAAAGCATATGATCAGGTGGAGTGGATGTACTTAAAAGTGATTCTCTTCAAGATGGGCTTTCACTCTTTCTGTTTTGAGATTCTAATACAATGAATAACAACTACATCTTTCTTGATCTCCATTGGAGGTAGTGCCTATGATTATTTTAAGCCGGTAGATGGTTTACGACAAGGAGACCCACTTTCTCCCCTTCTCTTTGTTGTTTGCATGGAAGGCCTAAGCTTTATGTTGGGTAAGGCCGAACAACAATTAAAAGTTACAGTAATTAAAATCAGTCGTAGTGCACCTTCAATACCATCCCTCTTCATTGCAGATGACACCCTCATGTTCAATAAAGCCACCCGCATACATGATGATAATATTGGGCACCTCTTATCCTCCTAGAATTATTGAGTGGTCTCTAGATTAACTTATAGAAATCAGTCATCTTTTATTCACGCAACACACCGCATAGATTTAGATAACAATTGAGATCCATACTTAACATTCGCAATATAGGGGCACAAAGACAATTATCTAGGATTACCAACAGTGATGAACAGATAAAAAACATCTTCATTCCAGTTTGTTTTCTTCAAAATAAAAAAACATATTATCAAGCCGGAAAACAAGACACTATCAAAAGCAGGCAAAGCTACACTCATCAAATCTACCCTCTCGGCTATACTGATATACACAATGTCATGCTTCCTATTACCAGATACTCTCACCGGGGAAATTAACAAGTTATGTCGTCATCTCTGGTGGAACAATAAAACTAATCGCAGGGGGATTCATTGGTTGCCATGAAACATTTTAAGCAAGGATAAAATATTGGACTTGGATATCCATATAGAGAGAGACTTACCAGTATGGCATTTCAATGGCTCAGGCTCCTACATGGTAGTATCAGGATATCATTTTCTTCTTCAACAACAACAAGCACAACCCCCACCAACTACTGCCTCAAGTGTAACTATGTTTCTATCTGAAAACTTAAAGTGCCGCCAAAACTTAAAGTTTTCCTTTAGAGATTTTATCACAATGCACTACCTGTAAGGTATGTTTGCTTTGATGGATAGAAAATGATTTGATTGGATAATAAATGAAAGGATGATTGGATATGAATTTTTTAAATTCGGTGTATATCAGATGTAAATAATCTTCTATTCATATTTTTTTTAATCCATGCATTAAACAAACAATAGATATTAATTCATCCCCTATCATATCCTCCCTTATCCTATGAAGCAAACATGCCCTAAAAAAATTGTTACACACAAGGGGAGTTCCTATTCAAAATAGTCTTTACCCAGGATGCTCTATGACTAATGAGGACAAAATGCATACCTTCTTTAGTTGCCATTTTGCAAAGCAACTATGACAATTAACAACTTATAATCAATTTTTAGATATGCTAATTCAAATCCTATAAAAATTTGGAACACCAATGGAACTCTTTAGTTGGCTACTAGGGAGCATTTGGAAGCATCGTAATGATCTTATCTTCAAGTCTATTAGACGGTCTACTAAAGATACCCAGCAAATTTCAGTAGACATGAGAAATTTCTCTTAGTTTTCTTTTTAGATTTTTGTAATCCATCCTATGAAAGTGATTTTGGGGGCGTTTGATTGCCCGCAAGTACAAATGCTGCAACTCTAGTTGCAGCATTTAGATAACAAATTTGTTTGGTTGGCTGCAAAATTATTTTGCAGCATTTACTAGTTGCAACTTGTATTTCAAATATCATTTGCGGGCCGCAAGTGGAATTGCAGCCCAAAAAGCCCGCAATACAAGATTGCGGGCTGCAAATGCAATAATTTAAGTATTGAAAAATAATTAATTTTGGCGACGTAGAGTCATCGGATGAAGACGAGATAAATATCAAAGTTGTAGGTTTTTGCGTGCTGAACATGATGGTAGTGTCAGATTTTACATCTGATGTCATTTGATAGATTTTTTAATATATTTTCAGTATTATACAAAAATTAAAAATTATTAATTTGTCAGACAAATCATGTCAGGCCTAAGTTCTTAGCCTGGCCCGAAAAAATTTGTCCCAGGCTCGACCCAAAAAATTTATGCCCGACCCGGCCCAAAAAAGTTCGTGTCCAGCCTGGCCCGAAAAAATTTGTGCCCGGCCCGGCCCGAAAAAATTTGTGTCCGTCCCGCCCCGAAAAAATTTGTGTCCGACCCGACCCAAAAAATTCGTGCACTGCACGACCCGTCCCAGCCCGGCTCGGTCCGAAAAAATTCGTGCCCAACCCGGCCCGAAAAATTTCGTGCCCAGCCCGACTCAAATATTTCGTGCCTGGCCTAGCCCGAAAAAATTTGTGCTCGGCCAGGCCCAAAAAAATTCGTGCTCAGCCTGGCTCGAAAAAATTCACTGTCGGCCCGGCCCTGCCCAAAAAAAATTCGTACCCCGGCCCGGCCCGAAAAGATTCATGCCCGACCCAAAAAAATTCGTGCCCAACCCAGCCCTGCCCGAAAAAATTCGTGGTCAGCCCTGCCCAAAAAAATTCGTGTCCCGACCCGACCCAAAAAATTTCATGCCCAGCCCGACCTAACACGAAAAGAAATTCATGCCCAATCCGAAATATTCGCATCGGGCCCAACCTTGCCCGAAAAAATTCGTGCACTGCCCATCTTGACTCGGCTCGGCCCAAAAAATTTATGCCCGACCCCGCATGAGAAAATTCGTTCCCGGCCAAAAAAATTTCGTGCTCGGCCCGACCCGAAAAAATTCCTGCCCGACCCGGCCTGAAAAAATTTGTTTCCCGGCCCGGCCTGACCAGAAAAAAAATTCGTGCCCGGCCCGAAAAAAAAATTGTGTTCGGGCCAGCCTTGCCCGAAAAAAATTCGTGCACTGCCCAACCTGTCCCGGTCCTGCTCGGGCCGACTCGAAAAAATTCGTGTCCGGCCCGGCCCAAAAAGATTTGTGCACGACCCGACCCGAAAAGTTTGTGCCCGGCCCTGCCCGAAAAAGTTTGTACCTGGCCCGGATAAATTCGTGCATGCTCGGCCCGTCCCGTCCCGGCCCGGCTCAGCCCGACTTGAGAAAATTCGTGCCCGACCCGACCCGAAAAATTTCGTAAGATGCAAGTTGCACGTTGCAAGTTGCAAGTGTAATTACAACTTCCATTTGCGGTCAACCAAACGCCCGCAAATAGAAGTTGCAGCTCTACTTGCGGGCAACCAAACGCTAGGCTGCAAAATCTATTTGCGGGCATTTGCTTTTGCATGCAAATGGATTTTGCAGCGTTTGCATTTGCGGGCAACCAAACGCCCCCTTTATGTATTTGCTCACTCTCACCCTCTTATGTTTGACTTTTTCATTCACTCAATGAAATATACTCTCTGGAAAAAAATAATTAAAATAATTACATTATTTTTCCTTATATTATAAATCATTTTTTAAAAATATATATTTTTAGTCTTTTTCTTCGTATTTAATTACTTTATAAATTTATCCTTAATTTTATCACAAGTAAACCAATTACGCTCAATCTACTGTGTAATGATGTAGCATTTGTCTCAACACTCTTAATGAAAAGCTAATTAATTAGGTGGTTTTTTCTCATGTATCATGAGGTCACCTAACCAGTCGTTTCCTATCAATTTCTTACATTAATAAAATAAAATAACCATACAAAATATGTACTTAATTTGATAGCTTGGTTAACTTGACATCGCTTTTTAATTTTCTTTTTTATGGTGGTCTCTTCCTAATTTACGCAATTTGGTGGTATATTCGATATATAATATTAATTAATTTGTTCTGACCTTAAGAAGGAAAAGATATAAACTACCATCCCGTTTCTTTGTCGAAATATTTTAACTAATTAAGAACCAAGTCTTTGTGTCTGGATATATACAATTGATTGATTGATTATATATGAACGATAGTAATTAATTTTTTTTTAACAAAGATAGAAAGTCACAATAGATGATCATACTAAGGATCGAATCCTAAATCTCTAGACAACATACAACATATTGCCACCAACTATATTATCCACGATTGGCAACGATAATAATTAGTTTGCAAGATAATTAAAGGCTAGATTATATTTCATTGACGGGAACTCTTTCTTTTGTTATCCTACCAAATTAAGGGTCCACTATTTTCTTTGTTTTTTTTTTCTAAATTAAAGAACAAAAATATTCCTCTACTGCAAAATAGATTTTCATTTAGAAAAATTTAGGGGTTGTTTGTTACACCCGATTTCGGATTTTAGTTTTGCCTGAAATCGAAACTGGGTGATGAAATTGTGTTTGGCTACGAAATGGTCGGGGAAATTGGGTTTGGTTTCGTGAAACTGAGATTTTTGTTTGATAAATAAACACAATTTTAGTTTTTGTCCCGAAAACTTTCAGTGTCATCGAAATCAACACAAAACAAATAAATTTTTGGTTAATAGACGAATCTAGCCCAAACTATAGCACTTTTCATAAATTTAGCCCAATTTTTTATTTGTATCAATTATATCCCAAACTATCAAATTGATATCAATTCTAGCCCGACGTCAGATGCCCGTCAATTTCACCGTTAGGTGCTGACGTGGCATCTGACTCAACATATTAAAAATTATTTTTTTAATAATCGCGTTGCCACGTCAGCAGATCATTAAAAAAAATTATATCAAATTTTAACTTACTGTTTATGCCACATCAACTATTATAATTTTTTTTTTTAAAAAAAAACCCTAATCAAATTCAGCCAGAATCCCTAATACCCGGTCCCCACTCGATTCGATTCTGTGGCCCCGTGAAATCATCCCCGTGAAATCGCCCCCGTTCACCAGTCGCTAATCGTCGGTCGCCGGTCGCCGGTCGCCGGTCTGCTGCCTCGTCGCCTCCCGTGAAGTCGCCCATCTAAGCATCCCACATTGCCTCGTCGCTCCCGTTCGCTGCTGTGCCTCGTCGCCCCTGTTCGTTGTTGTGCCTCGTCCGCCTCGGTCTATCAATAGTGAAGTCGACCATCTCTTGCTGCCTCGTCGCCTCGGACTACCAATGGTTCGACGATCAAATAGAATTCAGAGGACCGTCTTACCTCCAGCAAACAGATCATCTCCCTCATCACTGATAAATGCCCTCAACTCAACGTTAATTTGAAGTTTTATTCAGTACAGATTGTCTATATATAATGTTTTATTTAAACTAATGCAATCATATTTAGGGCATTAGGGTTTAAATATATAGGGTTTAGATGCTATATTTTTGTACGTGCATGAATATTGATACGTAGTCTATCACTGTACGTGCATTACATATTATGATTGCATGTTAACTCTTCATGTTTATTCTGCAGTTACATATTAGTAGTGATTCCAATGAAGATGACTTTTTTTCTCATCAACATCGAGTGCAACTATCCGAGGTAGATGATGCACAAATATAGGCTGAAGTTGATGTTGATGTTGAAGATGAAAATTCAACTCAGGTTGGCACACATGTACAGGCTGATGAACAACTAGTTAGTTCAGTTTGCCCAAATGTACAGGCTGATGAACAAGAAGGGCCAGAGTCATCAGAGGATGAAGACTATGATCCAGTTGGAGAAACTGACGATGATGTAGTGTCAACTGAATTTGAAAGCCAAAGTGATGATGAATACTTGATTTCTATAAAGAAGGGAAGAAGAGAGACTGACCTTAGACTAGTCACTGTTGAATACAGAAGTGATTATATTAGTTTCTCTAAAGAGATGCCCATTACAGTGCATGCAACAACAAGTATCAATGAAAATATATATAGATGAAGATGAAAATGTGGTTGATACAATTGAAGTCAATAAACCGATTAGTGAATATGAAAATAGTGATGATGAGATCATTACACCTGTTACTACTGATGATGAAGCTGCTTTAGACACTGATTTTGTGAGGAAAAAGGTTTGCCACAAAGTCCATAATCCAGATGGTCGTGTGAGTGATGTTAAACTTGAACTTGGAATGAAGTTTGAGTCGACTGCCCAGTTTAAAGAAGCTGTTCAAAACTATGCTGTTGTAAATGGTTATAATATCAAATGGTGTAGAATAGGCACAAAGAAAATGGAAGCAAGGTGCGAGGTTGGTTGCCCTTGGAGAATATATGCTAGTTGGATGAAGAGTGAAGTCACGTTGCTTGTGAAGACATATGAAAGTCAACATAAATGCACAAGAAATTTGAGGAATAGACAAGCCATGTGGGCTGGATAGCAAAGAACTATCTGCATAAATTTAAGAGCAATCCTAATTGGACTATGGAGGAAATGAAAAAAGATTTGCTTAGTAAATTTTATATTACTAGCTATTCCTAGGATGAAAAGCTACAGAGCGAAATGGGAGTGTTTAAAAATGCTTCCAGGATCGATTGAAGAGCATTATGCAATGCTTGGTGCATATTTGGCACAAGTTTGAATTGTGAACCGATCAAGCTTGTTTAACATTGTGTGTCATCGGGCACATACAGGTGCACCTCCTGTATTCAGACGACTGTAGGTTTCGATGCTTTAAGAAAGGGATTTCTTCATGGATGTTGGTCATGCTTTAAAGTCTTGCTTTTGGAGAATCGTTAGATGCACTATGCAGTTGGACTTCAACCGACATTTGAATGAACTTGCGACTATTTCAACCCGGGCACATCAAGACTTCACGACTATTGGAGTGCAAAAGTTTTGCAAAGCCTTTATCAGCACAAATTCTAAGTGTGAAGCAATTACAAACAATTTAAGTGAGACATTCAATGGATGTATATTGAAGGCGAGATCGAAGCATATAATTGATATGCTTGAAGATATACGTCGATTGGTGATGGCCAGGATGCAAGCTAAGAGGGAACTGATGTTGAGAAGCAATGATGAGATATGTCCGAACATAAGAAAAAAGCTAGAGAAAAATAAGAGGGAAACCGGATGTTGCCATGTTACACCTGCAGGGAATTTGAAGTTTGAGGTTCAGCAAATGGAGAGGTCGCATGTTGTTAAACTATCAGATCGCACATGTTCATGTCGATACTGGGACATATCTGGGATACCTTGCAATCATGCTATATCATGCATAGTTTGGCTTAAAGAAGATCCGCACAATTACGTAGACATTTACTACAAGAAGGAGGCATATTTAAAGACATATGAGTTTCTTATGGAAACATTGAGTGGAAAGGATACGTGGCCACAAGTTGAAGGGCCTCATGTTTTGCCTCCACCAGTGAAAAAGATGCCAGGGCAGCCAAAGAAAAAAAGAAGGAGAGAAGTACATGAAGAGGAGAGTAGTTCAAGATTATCCAAAAGAGGCGTAGTTATGAGTTGTAGCTTATGCAAGCAAGATGAGCACAACAGAAGAAGTTGTCCGCTTAGGGCATTAGCATCTCCATCGGCCACTGATATAGAGGTTTTATGCATAGTAATATCAGTTTTATATATAGGTTGATGTAAGGCTTCATATGAGATATCAGTTTCATATGTAAGGCTTCAAAACTATGCATAGTAATATCGGCTACTGTAAGGCTTCACAGTAATATTGGAGACTAAAATTGATATCTCAGTTTGATATAAGTTTGAGAAACTGATATGAGATATCAGTTTTAGAACTGGTATCAAATAGATATCAATTTCTGAAACTGATATGAGAATTGATATCTATTTTGTGTTTGGTGTTTTTTTGTATGAGAACTGATATCTATTTGATATCTATCAGTTCCAGTTATCTTGTTGTTCTAGGCATAGTAACAATTTTGCATTCCATTGTAACAATTATGCATTCCATAATTTGTTCTAGGCACAAATTGAAAATTCAAGAAGGACGCGACCATCATCTTCTAGAGGAAAAGGTAGAACTACTAGTGGAAGAGGTAGTAGGGGAGCTAGAGTTCATGGAAGCCATGTTGCAGTAAAATCTTCTATCACCTATATTTTCTTCATAACAGTTTATAATTATTTAAGAGCTACTAAATCCCTTAATATGCTTCCTTGGTTGTTTGTAGGGAAAGAGCAATGGCATCTCAAGGTTTTGGAGTTTTTGTAGGCGAAGAGACCGAAAATACCTATTTTAGAGTAATTAGTTGTGTACTTATATTTTTTGTCTATTTAAAATTATGAAACTAATTATATTTTCAATAATATTTGGTTATTGATAGATGCCCGATTTGAGTTTATCAATATGCTCATCTCGCGGAGAATGTAGTGGCTCAGCTATTCATGAACGTGATATGAGGGTCCAATCATCACGTGATGTGCATCCACTTCAAGCTTCACAAACATCACCAATTGTTCAAGCTTCCCAAACATCACCAATTATTCAAGCTTCCCAACATGATGCACCACCAAATGACACATTAAATTGATATCACTTATATGTTTTGGAGTGATATATGTTTTGAAACAGTGATATATTTTTGGATAGTGACACTGATACGTAACTATTGAAACAGTGATATATTTTTGGATAGTGACACTGATATGAAACAATGATATGACTTGTAACAGAGATTGAAATGGTTGAAGTATCAATGAAACAGTTTGATATGTACTGATATCAATGAAATGGTTGAAGTATCAATGAAATGGTTTGATATGTAACTATAAATTGTTTGATATGTACTAATATGTACTGAAATGGTTGAAGTGGTTTGATATGTATCAGTTCATTGAAGCATATGAATTGATTTGAAATGGTTTGATATGTCTACTTTTGCAAAATTGTTTTGCATTTTTCATATGTTGATGTTTCCATAGCATTTGGAGACTGATATCTCAGTTTCTGAAACTGATATGAGATCTCAGTTTCTGAAATTGATATGAGATCTCAATTTCTGAAACTGATATGAGTTCTCAGTTTCTAAAATTGATATGAGATATCAGTTTCTAAAACTGATATGAGAACTGATATCTATTTGAAAGTAGTTTGGTGTTTTTTTTTTCCTTTAGTTTTCATTTTAAAAGAGTATAAAAGCATTTATTTGCTAAAATTGATATCAATAGTTTTCAGTTTAGGCTTGTAGTTTGAAGTTTCAATAGTTTGAAATTGATATGAGATATCAGTTTCAGAACTGATATCAAATAGATATCAGTTTCTGAAATTGATATCTCAGTTTCTGAAACTAATATCTCAATTTTTGAAACTGAGAACTGATACCTGAAATTGATATCTCATTATTTTTGCAGTAAGATATGAAACTGATATATTTGAATTTTTATCAATTTTGTTAAGTTTCATTGATATCACTGATATGAAACTGATATCAGTGATATAAATTTCAGTTTCATTGATACTGACTGATATCAATGAAACTTTAAATGGTTTGATATGTACTAAAATGGTTGAAGTGGTTTGATATGTACTGATATCAATGAAACTTTAAATTGAAATGGTTGAAGTTTAGGCTTGTAACAAAGATATAGTTTGAAGTTTCAATAGTTTGAAACTGATATATCAGTGAAGCTTATGAATTGTAGCATATCTGAATTGTTTTGAAACTGTATCAATTCATTGAATCATATGAATTGAAGTATATCAGTGAAGCTTATGAATTGTAGCATATCTGAATTGTTTTGAAACTGAATCAGTTCATTGAAGCATATGAATTGAAGTATATCAGTGAAGCTTATGAATTGTAGCATATCTGAATTGTTTTGAAACTGAATCAGTTCATTGAAGCATATGAATTGAAGTATATCAGTGAAGCTTATGAATTGTAGCATATCTGAATTGTTTTGAAACTGAATCAGTTCATTGAAGCATATGAATTGAAGTATATCAGTGAAGCTTATGAATTGTAGCATATCTGAATTATTTTGAAACTGAATCTGAATTGAAGTATAAGCATACTGATATCATTGTTTTTGCAGTCAGATATGAAACATTAAACTGATTTTGACAGTGTTTTGGACTGATGTTGACACTATTTTGGAGTGATTTTTACACTATTTTGGAGTGATTTTGATATTGTGTTGGAGTGATATGTAATAATGATATCTCTGTCATGATGTGTTCAGGGAATTAATGTTTTCATATGATGTAATGATGTGTTTGATACTGACAGTCATGTAACAAATGTTCATTTTGATATTGTTAATGGTTGATTGAAGTATTAGTTTATATACCAATTTACATATCAGTTTATGGTTGATTTGATACTGTTAATGGTTGATTATATATGTTTCATTGAAGAGAAGATGATATTAGTTTCATTGAAGCTGATATCAGTTTCAGAGAAGCTGATATCATTTTCAGAGAAGCTGAAATCAGTCATGTATTGATTGTTCATTTTGATACTGTTAATGGTTGATTGAAGTATCAGCTTATATAATCAATGAAGCTGAAAATAGTCATGTATTGATTGTTTATATACTAGTTTATATAATCAAAACAGCTGATATCAGTTTCACATTCATTGAAGCTGATATCAGTATCACATTCATTGAAGCTGATATCAGTTTCATTGAAGTTGATATCAATTTCAGAGAAGCTGAAATCAGTCATGTATTGATTGTTCATTTTGATACTATAAATGGTTGATTGAAGTATCAGCTTATATAATCAATGAAGCTAAAATCAGTCATGTATTGATTGTTTATATACTAGTTTATATAATCAAAATAGCTGATATCAGTTTCACATTCATTAAAGCTGATATCAGTATCAGAGAAGCTAAAATCAGTCATGTATTGATTCTTCATTTTGATACTGTTAATGGTTGATTGAAGTATCAACTTATATAATCAATGAAGCTAAAATAAGTCATGTATTGATTGTTTATATACTAGTTTATATAATCAAAACAGCTAATATCAGTTTCACATTCATTGAAGCTGATATCAGTATCACATTCATTGAAGCTGATATCAGTTTCAGAGAAGCTGAAATCAATCATGTAACAAATTGATATTGAAACTGATTATAAAATTGATAAAACTCATTTCAATATAGAACCAGCCATTAATACAGTACATAGTATTTGACAAGACTTTTATACCAAAATACATAGAACATATAAGCTAGTTTCCAAATACATAGTATCATTACACATTGGGCCATTACACACTGGGTAACATTAAAGTGTAAATACACATGTAAACTACAATCCAAATACAACATAATAACGAAATATGGACTTTATATTTGGCTTCAAGCTTCTTGTTCTCCTTTTCCAGCCTACTCATTCTATTCGCTTCCATTGCCACTTTGTTGACGAGAACTTCATTCGTTTGCTCAAGTAACATAATGTGTTGCTTCATAATTTCTTTATTGCTTGTCAGTTTTTGCAATGCTTCTTTAGCACGTCCAAAATACGCAGGATCATACCACTCAAAAAAACTGCAATCGTCATGCTCCTATATACGAGGAATAATTACTTACTTATATTAGAATAAATTATTATTAAAACTTATACGTACCTTCCAACGTATGCATCTCTAGAATCTTCTCGCATGATTTTTTTTTGTATTCGATGTTAACAAACAAGCCGGAAGCTCATGATCACAAAATGGTGGAGATATTGACGAGGTTATACATACTTCATCAATCTGAGTTGCTCTTGATGTTGATGTTGATGCCATGAAACTTCAACAATGGAAAACACTATTTCAATATAACTAAGCACATGAACACATTGTTTCAATATAACTAAGCACATCAATATAACTAAGCACATAGTGACAAATTAAATTCCATAACTATCCATGTGGATATTGCAGAGGTTAAATGAACTAAGCACACTGTGATCGGAACATTTAAACTTATCCAATAATGCTCAAGTTGAACAAGCTGCCGATCCTAAATTCCTTAGTTTTCAATACAACCAGGATGCATCAAACAAGGATATAATAGTGATTGAAGTGGATATCATATATATACCTATATTGAAGTTGCATCTCATCCACTTGAAACCTAGAACCTCATCTAAAACCTAGACCACAACTAGACCCTAGAGATTTTGAGATAAATACCTCCGGCGACAATGGGGAGGCGGGAGGCGGGCGATCCAAAATTTTTGCCAAGCTTTCGGCGGGCGGTCGCGGGGCTCAAGCAATGAGCGATGCTTCGGGGGAGAAGGAGAAGGAGAAGGACAGGGGCGCCTTCACGGGGGATAAGGGGATGGGTAACAGGGATAAATTATTAACAAAACTCTTTAAACTTACTAACCGCATGGTGCGCTGAGTGCAGGAGTGGTCGCCCAATCTCGTAGCATAACTATACTGTATGTCGACACGCTAGCATATATCTCATACGGTACCCAACAATAAGTCATAGAAAAGACCTAACCTAGTGCTCTGATACCAACTTTGTCACACCCCAATTAAGGGTAGTGTGACCGGCCAGGGCCTACCTCCTGCCCTATAGCCTACTGTCTACACTGACACCAATAAAGTCAATACACATCGAGTAAAAGAAATATCATCATACTTTATAAAAAGTTTGCAGAGTCACAATCCATATGTTTTCCAAAATGAGTAGAAACATCAACATCAAAGAAACCGAATGTTCAAGAAACAAGATTCTACAATACTTTTTCAATTACAACTGTCAGTGCATAAACAAAACCAAACACTACTAAGCACTAGTCTAAGACTCATGGACGCCGCTAGGAGATATGGCAACATCTCCCACCCACCAGCTGCACTATGTCGACATACCAAGTCACTGCTCATGCTCTGCAAAAATAAGAATAAATTGTGAGTCCACTTGGGACTCAGTGAGTGGCTCAAATGAACCTCCACATAAGCCTCAATCATGCATATATCATATAAGGCATCAAAGAAAATGTACAAGGAGGTAAAGTTTATTTCTAATGCGATTACCGACCCCAACGGGTCCATTTGTACCAACTTAATATGATAACTTGCCATCTTGGCTTATCAAGCCTTCGGCATCCAGCCCTTAGGCCTACTCATAGAGTAATATCTCGGCTACAGCCGTCCCTACCATATCTGGTAGTGTCATACTGGCCATTGGCCACATCATCTCAAGAAGTAGCAAACAATCCCGGGTCGTCGACTAGGTTGGTCCACTAGTCTTCGGTACCATCTGGGGTAAGGATAGCTAGTCCCACCCAACTGGGGTCTGGCACCTAGCGGACCCGCTGGCGCACCTCTAGACCCAATACTGGCCGAGCTGAGCATTGGTCATTTCCGACCTCCTCGCTCCTCGGCGGACCATCTCAAAAACATCACACAATCAATATCCTAGAGTTTCCATATATGTACACTTTGGGCCTTTGCTCGTATCTGGCCTAAGTCCGGCTAACGGGTTAACAATTTATTGTGCCCTTTCAATATATCAACACCTACGAGTTCTAAATTTCCAAAAGTTTATAAGGAGTCATAGAAGTGTTATCGTTTTCTAACTAAGTTTCCATATATGTGTTATGAACGTTTAATGACGCCTTACATGCTACCCATCCTTCTACACTGCATTGGGTGAAAATTTCCATGTGTCGACCTTAGAATACTACCCAAGAACATTTAGGGCAGCATGTATAATCCAAAGGAAAATATTCAAATATTGCAACCTTCATCATATATGACCACAATGTATATACATAACAATTTTTATACTACCTTAGGAATATTAGCACAATAAGGAGCAACTATCTAGCATGGCAAGGTAGTAATGAATTTAAATAACATGTATGAAATTCATAGCATGGTAACAATGTCAACATCCAAAGTTTAAGCATCTAATGCTAAGAATGGTATTAAAACTAGTATTTCTACAATTCAAAATCAATCAAGCTACTTGCTAAGTTTGGTGTTCTTCCTAAGTATTGTCATATAACCATGTATGATCCTTATAATCATGCAATTTCCATATAAAGCTAATCTCTCCTCCTCTTCCTAACCTTGGCCGAACCATGAGCAAGGAAGACCTTGCTCGGCCATGGCCCTTGTGGTAGGAAAAGAGGGAGGAGACTCTAGCTATACCTTTACCTCTTCAATTCCGCATACAACTTAAATACTAATGAACTAATTTACCTTTCCCTCATCCTTGGCCGAACCCTCTTCATGTGTTGTAGGGTTCGTTTGGCCACTTCAAGGGATTTCTAGGGAGAGCATACTTCATAATACGCGAGATGTACAAAGGGAACTACATCGAACAGTGATATAAGGTCATCTAAGGGCCTTCTTGCCATCAAGGGGATCAGAGAAAATTTTGGCATGACCTTTCCCCTTTTCCATGACTCGGCAGCCCCAAGATCTTGCAAAACGACGAAGAAAATAGTGAGTTCCAACAAGAAACCTCATAAAATAGTGAACACTAGCATGGCAAGGTAGTAATGAATTTAAATAACATGTATGAAATTCATAGCATGGTAACAATGTCAACATCCAAAGTTTAAGCATCTAATGCTAAGAATGGTATTAAAACTAGTATTTCTACAATTCAAAATCAATCAAGCTACTTGCTAAGTTTGGTGTTCTTCCTAAGTATTGTCATATCACCATGTATGATCCTTATAATCATGCAATTTCCATCTAAAGCTAATCTCTCCTCCTCTTCCTAACCTTGGCCGAACCATGAGCAAGGAAGACCTTGCTCGGCCATGGCCCTTGTGGTAGGAAAAGAGGGAGGAGACTCTAGCTATACCTTTACCTCTTCAATTCCGCATACAACTTAAATACTAATGAACTAATTTACCTTTCCCTCATCCTTGGCCGAACCCTCTTCATGTGTTGTAGGGTTCGTTCGGCCACTTCAAGGGATTTCTAGGGAGAGCATACTTCATAATACGCGAGATGTACAAAGGGAACTACATCAAACAGTGATATAAGGTCATCTAAGGGCCTTCTTGCCGTCAAGGGGATCAGAGAAAATTTTGGCATGACCTTTCCCCTTTTCCATGACTCAGCAGCCCCAAGATCTTGCAAAACGACGAAGAAAATAGTGAGTTCCGACAAGAAACCTCATAAAATAGTGAACACACGTCGTTGGAAATCAAGATTCGTTGGAAGGATCGCGAGAACTCAACCTATTTCATCTAGGGTTCGGCTACCCGCCTCCCCCAAGCTTCAAAACATAACCGCTCACCTAGATTGCGGAGAAACAAGGATCAGGTGACGACGACTTAAATTTTTTCCGATGACGACGCGAATCCCGGATCGATCCAACCCCAAGCCTCCTCCTTGTTCCTTCTCCTCTTCTCCCTAGGCGGCCTTGTGCGACTCCAAGGGTGAGTCGCACGGCTGCAATAAGAGGGTTTTATTCCCTCATCCATCTTTTCAAAGATGGCCTCAAGACTCACTTAACTCATACCCAGAACTCGACTAAACCCGAACTCAACTTGGGTTCCGACTCAACCCAAAACATGACTCGAGTTAACTTAGTTTAAGGTGATTTCATAAAAGAAAAGTTAATCATCCACATAGGTTTCATGAATCATTAGCTGAGTCATACCTTTTCACTCGAGACGATCCTGAGGCTCGACTTGACTGCCCCCGGGTCCGGCGCGCTGCACCAAAATAGATTTTTATATTAGGAAACTTTTTCGGGTCTTACAACCTTTCCCCCTTAATGGAAATTCGTCCTCAAATTTAGTTGAAGAACAAGGACTTACCGGCTCCTCAAACATGGAAGAGTAGCGCTCTCTCTTGTTCTACTCTACCTCCCATGTGGCCTCTTGCCCGGAATGGTGCTCCCAACTGACCTTTACCAAGAGAATTTCTTTGGACCTTAGTTTCCTAATCTGGCGGTCAAGAATCTCTACTGTCCTTTCCTCGAATAAGATGGCCGAACCTACCTCGATAGAAGAGGGCTTGATCACATGTGAATCATCTTTTACATACTTCCGCAACATGGATACATGGAAGACCGGGTACACTCTGCTCAGGCTAGGAGACAATGCCAACTCATAGGCCACCTCGCCCCTCCGCTTGAGAACGAGAAAAGGCCCAATGTATCTAGGGCTCAGCTTCCCCTTCTTCTCAAATCGGACCACCCCTTTCACAAGAGAGACCTTCAGGAATACTAAGTCACCCTTTGCAAATTCCAATTCCCTGGCCTTTTTGTCGGCATACATTTTCTACTGATTTTGAGCCGCCAACAATCATTCCTTAATGACCTTTACTTTCTCTACCGCTTCCTCAACCAGATCGGGGCCCACCATGAGTGATTCCTCTGTCTCAAACTAGCCCACTGGAGACCTACACCGCCGCCCATACAAGGCCTCAAAAGGAGCCATGCCAATGCCACTATGATAGCTATTGTTGTAGGCGAATTCTATCAACGGTAGGTGCCTCTCCCAACCGTTGGCCATATCCAGGACGCATGCTCTCAGCATGTCCTCCAAGGTTTGGATGGTCCTCTCTGACTGCCCGTCAGTCTGTGGATGGAAAGCTGTGTTGAAACGCACCTGGGTACCCAAATCTTCTTTGAAGGACTGCCAAAACCGGGCTGTGAACTGGGTACTGTGGTCGGATATAATCATCACCGGGGTACCATGATATGCCACAATCCTATCCAAGAATAGTCGGGTATGCTGCTCCGCAGAGAAGGTAGTCTTCATTGGTATGAAGTGTGCGGTCTTGGTTAACCGGTCATCTACCACCCAAATGGAATCAAAACCGCCTTTTGACTTAGGAAATCCGATCACTAGATCCATGGTGATTTTCTCCCATTTCCACTCGGGCACCTCGAGGTTTTGCAGAAGCCCTGCAGGCTTTAGGTGTTCGGCCTTCACCTGCTGGCAGACCAAATATTTGGAAATAAACTCCGCCACTTCTATTTTCATACCTTTCCACTAACAATGCTGCCTTAAATCCCGGTACATCTTGGTGGCCCCCGGATGCATCGTATAAGTGGAATGATGACCTAGTTCCAGGACTTGCCTCCGTAACTCAGCCATGTCTAGTACAACTATCCGGTCTTTGAACCTCAGCACACCCTCTGAGTCCAATCTAAAACTGTTCTCTACATCACCTCTTTGCACCAGGTCCTTGGTCAGTTCACAAAAGGCATCTTCTCTCTGCGCAGCACGCAACATGTCCACCAGCGTGGACTGACTCGCAGGTATGCCATCAGGGCACCTGAAGCTGACACTGATAAGGTTGCACCCCCATCAAGGCACAAAGCCAATTCTCAAGCTAGAGGCATCTGCTTAACTTCTAAATGAGCTAAACTGCCCATGGGCTTTCTGCTCAGAGCATCTGCTACCACATTTGCTTTCCCCGGATGATACATAATAGTGCAATCATAATCCTTTAGGAGCTCCAGCCACCTCCTCTGCCTGAGGTTTAGCTCCTTCTGGGTAAGCAAGTACTAGAGGCTCTTGTGATCTGTGTAGATCTCGCAAGTTTCCCCGTACAGGTAGTGTCGTCAAAGCTTCAGTGCAAAGACCACTGCCGCTAATTCTAGGTCATGCGTCGGATAGTTCTTCTCATGAACTTTCAACTGGCGAGATGCATAAGCAATGACCCTGCCATACTGCATCAGGACGCAACTCAGGCCAACCCGAGAGGCATCACAGAAGACTACAAACCCTCCTGAGCCGAAAGGTACTGCCAACACGGGTGCAGATGTCAAACATGCCTTGAGCTTCTGAAAGCACGCCTCGCATTTGTCATCCCAAATGAACCTGACCTTCTTCTAGGTCAACCGAGTCAAAGGGGCTGCAATTATGGAGAAATTCTCCACAAACATCCGGTAATACCCGGCCAAACCAAGAAAACTGCGGATCTCAATCACACTAGTTGGCCATTTCCAGCTCTGCACCACTTCAATCTTGGCAGGATCTACCCTTATCCCTTCCTTGGACACTACATGGCCCAAGAACCCTACACTTTCCAACCAAAATTCACACTTGGAAAATTTTGCAAACAATCGGTGCTCTCTGAGGGTTTCCAGGACCATTCTCAGGTGCTTAGAGTGCTCTTCCTCACTCTTGGAGTAAACCAAAATGTCGTCAATGAAGACGATCACAAAGCTATCTAGGTACTCCTTAAATACCCTATTCACTAGGTCCATGAAGGCAGCAAGTGCATTTGTTAGGCCAAAGGACATCACTAGGAACTCATAGTGATCGTAGTGAGTCCTAAAGGCCGCCTTAGGCTCATCGTTGTCCCAGATTCTCAGATGATGGTACCCGGACCTTAGATCTATCTTTGAAAACCATTGTGCCCCCTGCAACTGGTCAAATAGATCGTCTATCCTCGACAGTGGGTAGCGATTCTTGACGGTCATCTTGTTCAACTGCCTATAGTTGATGCACATGCGCATCGACCCATCCTTCTTCTTCACGAAGAGAACCGGGGCACCCCAGGGTGACACGCTCGGCCGAATGAAACCGAGGTCTAGCATTTCCTGCAATTGCACCTTTAACTCCTTGAGTTAGGCCGGTGCCATCCTATAAGGTGGAATGGAAATTGGTTTCACCCCGGGCTGCAAGTCAATGCAAAAATCAACTTCCCTTCTAGGCGGCAATCCCGATAATTTCTCGGGAAATACATCAGGGAAATTCACATACTATTGGGGTTTCGCTGACATTCCTTGCCTCACCCCTTTCCTCCTCGGCCACAGATACGAAGGCCAGGAAGGATTGGCAACCGCCCCGAAGCAACTTACGAGCCTTTAGGGCTGAGATGACCCCTATCGGCTTGCTACCTCCCTCCCCTTGGAAGGTGAACTACGGCAGCCCAGACTTATTAAACATCACCACTTTAGCTCTGCAATCCAATATCGTAGAGTGCTTTGCCAACCAGCCCATGCCAAGGATGACATCAAGCTCAAGAGTGGGTAGGAGTGTCAATTCCGCAATCAACACATGGTCGCAAATGAGCACCTCACAATCTTGGTATATTGAATTTGCTAAGATTGCATCGCCTGTAGGTGTTGATACTATCAATGGCCCATCGAGCATGGAGGGTGCCATTGGAAATTTCACAGCAAATATGGCAGACACAAACGAGTGCGTGGCACCCGGATCAAATAAAACATATGCAGTGGATGAACATACTAGAATAGTACATGTTATCACTGCCTTAGACGCCTCTGCCCACATGGTTCATAGCAAACACCCTGGCAGACGGTCTCTCTGAATGGCTCACTTGCGACCCCCTTTGAATGCCACGGTCGAGCCCCCAGATCCCTGCGGTCGAAATTTCTTCTTGGTCGGCCCGTCATTCCTCTCGAACGACACCAAGGCTTTCTTCCGAAGGGCCTCAACCACCACCCGTGCAAGAGTGGAATCCTCGATGTAGTGGATGAGCCTGCCTATCTAAGGCCTAAATCCCCCAACAAACCTCTTGACCATGGCAGTCTCATATGCTACTGAGGTTTGATGATATTTGGAAAGCTGGTGAAATTCCATTCATACTCTGACACTGACATGCCACTAGACTTGCACAACATCTCAAAGTCCTGTGCCCGCCTATTGCGAACACTCATTAATACATGACATGCTCATGAATGCCAAAATCACTCGGCCCATGCCGGCCCCATAGAAAACAATACATTCATACGATCCAAACCGGCCCAAATTAACCTGGCAATCATAAAAGTCGGTCGCTAGAATCTATCTAGTGAGCCTTCAACCTGGGCCCTCTCTGGTTGGGTATGGCCCACCAAACCAAATCCACTCGGGTCTAAAGTTAGTGTGGATTCCCTTGGGTCTAACTTCAGCGTGGCTCACTCACGCAGTATCAAAACCCAAAATCCACTCGCCGAGTCGGGGCCAACTTGCCAAGTCGGTACGCTTCTCGGCTCGGCCATCTCTCATCCACAAGCACAACACAATCAATATCCATGCACAGTACGCACAAGTACATAAAGAATATTTTCTACCGACAATTGGGGTACGCGTCTACGCGCCCTAACTTGACCCTCTCTTGGGTCTAACCTCTTGGCTCTATGTTTCATCACCCAATTTATTGCCATTGCCGCTCAGTGCAGCATTGGGAGCCTCCATTGCACTATCACAGAAAAGAAAAAGAGGTTGCTTGTTACATAATAAATTATTAACAAAACTCTTTAAACTTACTAACCGCATGGTGCGCTGAGTGCAGGAGTGGTCGCCCAATCTCGTAGCATAACTATACTGTATGTCGACACGCTAGCATATGTCTCATACGGTACCCAACACTGAGTCATAGACAAGACCTAACCTAGTGCTCTGATGCCAACTTTGTCACATCCCAACTGAGGGTAATGTGATCGGCCAGGGCCTACCTCCTGCCCTGTAGCCTACTGTCTACACTGACACCAATAAAGTCAAGACACATCGAGTAAAAGAAATCTCATCATTCTTTATAAAAAGTTTGCAGAGTTACAATCCATATGTTTTCCAAAATGAGTAGAAACATCAACATCAAAGAAACCGAATGTTCAAGAAACAAGATTCTACAATACTTTTTCAATTACAACTGTCACTGCAGAAACAAAACCAAAAACTACTAAGCACTAGTCTAAGACTCATGGACGCCGCTACGAGATATGGCACCGCCTCCCGCCAACCAGCTGCACGATGTCGACATACCAAGTCACTGCTCATGCTCTGCAAAAATAAGAATAAACTGTGAGTCCACTTGGGACTCAGTGAGTGGCTCAAATGAACCTCCACATAAGCCTCAATCGTGCATATATCATATAAGGCATCAAAGAAAATGTACAAGGAGGTAAAGTTTATTTCTAATGTGATTACCAACCCCAACGGGTCCATTTGTACCAACTGAATATGATAGCTTGCCATCTTGGCTTATCAAGCCTTCGACATCCAGCCCTTAGGCCTACTCATAGAGTAATATCCCGGCTACAGCCATTCCTACCATATCCGGTAGTGTCATACTGGCCATTGACCACATCATCTCAAGAAGTAAGTAAACAATCCCGGGCCGTCGACTAGGATGGTCCACTAGTCTTCGGACACCGTCTGGGGTAAGTATAGCTAGTCCCACGCAACTGGGGTCTGGCACCTAGTGGACCCACTGGCGCACCTCTAGATCCAATACTGGCCGAGCTGAGCATTGGTCATTTCCGACCTCCTCGCTCCTCGGCGGACCATCTCAAACACATCACACAATCAATATCCTAGAGTTTCCATATATGTAGACTTCGGGCCTTTGCTCGTATCTGGCCTAAGTCCGGCTACCGGGACAACAATTTATGCCGCCCTTTCAATATATGAACACCTACGAGTTCTAAATTTTCAAAAGTATATAAAGAGTCATAGAAGTGTTATCGTCTCCTAACTAAGTTTCCATATATGTGTTATGAACTTTTAGTGAAGACTTACATGCTACCCATCCTTCTACACTGCATTGGGTGAAAATTTCCATGTGTCTACCTTAGAATACCACCCAAGAACATTTAGGGCAGCATGTATAATCCAAAGGAAAATATTCAAATATTGCAACCTTCATCATATATGACCACAATGTATATACATAATAATTTTTATACTACCTTAGGAATACTAGCACAATAAGGAGCAACTATCTAGCATAGCAAGGTAGTAATGAATTTAAATAACTTGTATGAAATTCATAACATGGTAACAATGTCAACATCCAAAGTTTAAGCATCTAATGCTAAGAATGGAATTAAAACTAGCATTTCTACAATTCAAAATCAATCAAGCTACTTGCTAAGTTTGGTGTTCTTCCTAAGTATTGTCATATCTCCATGTATGATCCTTATAATCATGCAATTTTCATCTAAAGCTAATCTCTCCTCCTCTCCCTAACCTTGGCCAAACCATGAGCAAGGAAGACCTTGCTCGGCCATGGCCCTTGTGGTACGAAAAGAGGGAGGAGACTCTAGCTATACCTGTACATCTTCAATTCCGCATACAACTTAAATACTAATGAACTAATTTACCTTTCCCTCTTCCTTGGCCGAACACTCTTCATGAGTTGTAGGGTTCGTTCAGCCACTTCAAGGGATTTCTAGGGAGAACATACTTCATAATACGCGAGATATACAAAGGGAACTACATCAAACAGTGATATGAGGTCATCTAAGGGCCTTCTTGCCGTCAAGGGAATCGGAGAAAATTTTGGCATGACCTTTCCCCTTTTGCATGACTTGGCAGCCCCAAGATCTTGCAAAATGATGAAGAAAACAGTGAGTTCCGAAAAGAAACCTCATAAAATAGTGAACACACGTCGTAGGAAATCATGATTCGTTGGAAGGATCGCGAGAACTCAACATATTTCATCTAGGGTTCGGGTACCCGCCTCCCCCAAGCTTCAAAACAAAACCACTCACCTAGATTGCGGAGAAACAAGGATCGGGTGACGACGACTTGAAATTTTTCCGGCGACGACGCGAATCCCGGATCGATCCAAGCCCCGAGCCTCCTCCTTGCTCCTTCTCCTCTTCTCCCTAGGCGGCCTTGTGCGACACCAAGGGTGAGTCGCACAACTGGAATAAGAAGGTTTTATTCCCTCATCCATCTTTCGAAAGATGACCTCAAGACTCACTCAACTCATACCCGGAACTCGACTAAACCCAAACTCAACTTGGGTTCCGACTCAACCCAAAACATGACTCGAGTTAACTTAATTTAAGGTATGATTTCATAAAAGGAAAGTTAATCATCCACATAGGTTTCATGAATCATTAGCCGAGTAATACCTTTTCACTCGAAACGATCTTGAGGCTCGACTCGACTACCCCCGGGTCGGGCGCGCTGCACCAAAATAGATTTTTATATTAGGAAACTTTTCCGGGTCTTACACGAAATCACGTTTGTTGATGAAAATGGGTAAAAAATTCAAACCGATTTTGCGAAACCCAGTTTTCATGAAACACTTTTTCTACACGAAGTCGAACTCGGGTCCGGGTAGAATTCGGCTTTTCGCGAAATGGGCAGTGACATACTTGTAATTATAACAAACTTATCCATCCCGTTTCGCGAAATCGAACAAAACCTGCCCAACTCGCGATTTGGGTCATCTCTCGACCCGACGCCTCCTTGGAGCTCTGCGGCAAAAAAAAATCGCCGAAGGTGACAACTCCACTAAGTTCCTTTTCTCCGTCGGATCTCGTCCAAAAACCTCTCATTTCTCCGTCGCAAGGTAACTTTCTTCATTTCTTCATCTTCTTCTCGGTCGGATCTGGCCCGATTACCCCCTTTTCATCGTCTTCCTTCTTCTCGAGTGGATCTAGGATTTCTTATTCTGTTTCTTATTTTCATCAGATCTAGGGTTTCTTGTTCTGTTTCTTATTTCGTCGGATCTAGGGTTTATGACCTAGTTCTTTTTTTCGTCGGATCTAGGGTTTCTTGTTCTATTTCTAGGGTTTCTTGTTTTGTTTCTTATTTGCGTCGGATCTAGGGTTTATGACCTAGTTCTTATTTTCGTCGGATCTAGGATTTCTTATTATGTTTCTTATTTTCGTCGGATCTAGAGTTTCTTGTTCTGTTTCTTATTTTCGTCGAATCTAGGGTTTATGACCTAGTTACCGGCCATTGATCACGAATGTTGCCTAGTATTTTTCATTGTTCATCCGTAAGTTGCTATTTATGACCTAGATTACAAAAAGTTATGTTGTTTATTTTAGATCTGAATCTGTGTATATTGTTGTTTATATTATTGTTTACAGAAAGTTATGTTGTTATATTGTTCTTGTTTTAAATTAATGCATTCAAAATGAAGTTGTTCATGACTTCATTTTGCTTGGATCTTACAATGACAGACAATAAATTAGTATTAGTTTATCTACTGTTTTCATGATTGACTTATTTTTAATTTTTTTCATTGCCTCAATCAAGTTCTGTTTCATGCTTGACTTTTCTTGCATACTTAATTTGTGAGATAAATATGCCACCTTTAGATTGCTTTATCTGTAGACTTGTAATATCCTAGATATTTTTATTTATTTTCCCTTCTACTACTTGTGTTTGCCAGCCTAGTGGGCTAGTTCGAGGTCGAGCCGAGTCGACTCGTGGTCCGGTGCGAGCTTGCGAGCTCGGGTAAGTTGAATTATGAGTTATAATTATATAGCTAATTTATTTGATTATGTTACATGTGGATGTGCATGTGCTTATTGCTTGTATTTTATCATGGGGTTAGTTTGGGTTAGCGGGTTGCGAATCCGGGTTGAGAAGAATGCGGGTTAGGGTGTGGTTAGCTGGAAGTGAGAGGGGATTATAAAACTCCTCCCCCCCTAGGGCTGGCGGCCCCCTATTGGAGCCGCACCAGCAAAGAGAGAGAGGAGAGCAGCCGCCGAGCCAAGCCAGCAGCCGCCCGCCCATCTCCCCCTTCCCTTTAAGCCAGCCGTTGAGGAGAAGAGCCAAGCCTAGCCAAGCCCTTCTCTCTCTCTCTCTCTTCTTCTCCCCATTGGAAAAGACAAACTTTGTGATGCATGTCAACTAGGCAAGAAAGTTAAATCATCATTTCATAGCATTAATCAAGTAAGCACATCTAAAACACTTGAATTTGTGCACATGGATCTTTTTGGTCCATGTGATGTAGCTAGTCTAGGTGGAAAACTATATTGCTATGTGCTAGTTGATGATTTCTCAATATTTACATAGGTTTTCTTTTTAGCTAAGAAAAATAAAACTTTTGAGTTTTTCAAAAAATTTACTAGGAGATCGAGTTACAAATGAGAAAGGAGTTTCAATTTTAAAAATTAGAAGTGACAATGGAGGAGAATTTAAAAATGAAAAGTTTTCCCGATTTTGTGATGAATTGGGTATTGAACATACATTTTCTTCCCCTATAACCCCTCAACAAAATGGGGTGGTTGAGAGGAAGAATAGAACCTTACAAGAGATGGCTAGGACTATGCTTTGCAAAAAAATAATTTGCCCAAGTACTTTTGGGCCGAAGCCATAAATACCTCTTGTTATGTACTTAATCGTGTTTTATTGAGACCTAAAATAAATAAAAAACACCTTTGAAGCTTTGGAATAATAAAATCCCAAGTGTGGGATATTTTCATGTTTTTGGATGTAAATGTTTTATCTTAAACACTAAGGAGCATTTAGAAAAATTTGATTCTAAATCTGATGAAGGAATTTTCCTAGGTTACTCCAATAATTATAAGGCATATAGAGTATATAATCGTAGGACTATGATTGTTGAAGAATCTATGCATGTCACATTTGAAGAAACTAATGATTCTTCTAGAAATGTTAAGATTGTGAATGTAGGTGAGGAACTTGAGGAACTCGCATTTCATGAAAAAGATGTGGAGGATGAAGACAATGAGGAAACTCAAGATGAAGAACCACCATCCTCAACTCTACCTCAAGATGAAGACGAAGAAGAGGAAGCTCTACCACCTCTCCCTAAAGGATATCGGTTGATAAGGGATCATCCAATAGATCAAGTCATTGGAGAACCATCAACGGGAGTGGTAACGCGCTCTAAACTTAAAAACATTTATCAATATGTAGCATTCATATCTCAAGTAGAGCCAAAGAACATTAAGGAAGTAATAGAAGATGAATTTTGGGAAATATCTATGCAAGAAGAACTCAATAAATTTGATGGAAATGAAGTATGGGACTTAGTACCTAGACCTAGCGGACAAACCGTGATTGGGGCTAAATGAGTGTTTAGAAATAAGTTAGATGAAGGAGGTTTAGTCATTAGAAACAAAGCTAGGTTAGTGGCCCAAGGGTACAATCAAGAAGAAGGAATAAATTATAATGAAACTTATGCTCCCGTAGCTAGATTAGAAGCAATTCGAATGCTTTTGGCTTATGCTAGTTTTAAAGGCTTTAAACTTTTTCAAATGGATGTCAAAAGTGCATTTTTAAATGGTTTTATCGATGAAGAAGTATATGTTGAACAACCCCCCGGATTTGAAAGTTTTGAGTTTTCAAATCATGTTTCAAACTTAAAAAGGCTTTATATGGTTTAAAACAAGCCCCTAGGGCTTGGTATGAAAGGCTTTCCACTTTTTTGATTGATCAAGGCTTTACTATTGGAAAAGCCGATGTCTCCCTTTTTATAAAACACAATGAAAATGATATTTTACTTGTGCAAATTTATGTTGATGACATAGTTTTTGGTGCTACTAATGAAACCCTTTGTGAGTGGTTTGCTAAGTGTATGCAAGATGAATTTGAGATGAGCATGATGGGAGAGCTCTCCTTCATGCTTAGTCTTCAAATCAAGCAAACCAACAAATGAATCTTCATCAATCAAGCCAAGTACACAAAGGAGCTCATCAAAAGATTTGGGATGAATGAAGCCAAGATAGCTTCTACACCAATGAGCACATCCATCAAGCTTGACAAAGATGAAGATGGTGTCAAAGTAGACGAAAAATGATATCGAGGTATGATTGGAAGCCTTCTTTACTTAACCGCAAGTAAACCTGATATCATGTTTAGTGTTTGTGCATGTGCTAGGTTTCAATCTTGTCCTAGAATATCTCACTTAAGTGCGGTCAAACGCATATTGAGATATTTGAAGGGCACGATTGACTTAGGACTATGGTATCCATGTAATGGATCTTGTTATATTACTTGCTTGATTGATCCTTACTCATGCTCAATTCAATTGTAATTGCATCTAGCTATACTTAGGATCAAGAAACTTGAATTGGGTAGTTAAGTTGATTAAAACCAAAAAGAATTGAATTGAACTTACTAAGTAGCGTACATACTATTCAACTCCCCCTTTTAGTATGAACATTTCACCAACAGAAAACTGGTCAACCAAGGAGTCGTCCTTCACCTCTTTGGAGTATCCAGCCTTTGAGAAGTCATCTTCTAGGCTAAGGAACTTGTCTTGCTCTAATGCTTTGTCAAAACTCGCAGTATATTACAGAGTAGCCTCACCTTGGCATTCCTCGATCTTGCCCTTAATCCTGTGAACCTCCCCCATCAAGCTTCTGAACTTCAGCACGAAGGACGGAGACCTCATCATTCAACTTAGCTTTCTCCTTGGCAGAAGACTAACTTTAAGTTTGAGGCCGTCAGCACCACTTTCAGGTCCTCGGCTATTCCTTTGAAGACACCGGCCTCCGCCTTGGCCTCTTTTGCCTCCCCCCGCAGCTCGGACATCTTGTCCCCGACCTCGCAAGAGTGTTAAGGAGATGTAAAACACCGTCCTCCTTCGCCCTCAACCTCCTCTCCCTCTCTTCCAGCTTGGCCTGGTAAGATAACTTCATGGACTCGAACTCCCGAGTTCGGGCCTCGGACACTTCTAGAATAGAAGATTTGTCCTTCTTCAACTGCCTCGCTAGGCCAGCCAACTGAAGTCCTTGAACTTCAACATATTTGATCGTCCTAGCCGAACCCGCCTCCCTAAGAAGATTGATAGTACCATTTGGCAATAGATGCTGGTCACAATTATTATCAAAGTGAAACTCTTCGGACCATAGGGAGCGTGACCAGTTATAGCATTCATAGCATACAATCCTTGTCGAACCTGATGAGGGTCAGCTGCGCTGAGGTGTCGCTGCACCTGGGAACTCTTCACCACAACCATCACTGCCGTCATCACAACAACCATGGTTGGCTCCAAGGGGACAACTTCCTGAGGCAGCAGTTCCTCCTCCAAAATGATGATGCCCGGAGCCCTATCCCTACTCTTTCGCTTGAGAGGAGGGGGAGAAGGCAAGGGGACCCTCATTCTGTTCGAGCCTTTCTATTCAGAGGACTGAGCCCGAGGTCCTACGATCCTTATCAGTTTCGAGAAAGGCAGACAAGGAGAGACGTCATCTACTAGCTTCTTCCCCTTATCGGTTGCTAGCGCCTTCCCTTTCAACTCTTTTGGCTTGGCCTAAAGAGACGTCGGGTTCATCTTCGGGGCCATGTTATCTATAAGATAAAGTTCAAAGTCAGCATACTAAAGAAATGACTGCGATGATAGACAAATGACATACGACCTGGAACTTACTCATATAGCTTATGACCGAGGGTTCATCGTGGTCTAAAAACCTTATCACCAGCCTCTCCTCAGGAAAAATGGCCTCCTCCTCTAGGGTAAGGATGGTGTTTGGGTTTCGCCTACAGAATAAGGGGAGCCTCTCTGTGGGCGAGACATCGTCCAAGAAAAATTGCCAGTCGCTCAGCCTGAACCTCACCTTGAAGATCTTCTTCTTAAAATTCTTATAAGAACTCTTGAATAGGCCGAAGAGTTTTCTCCTCGAGGTGTTATTGAAGGACACACGTTGGCCCTTCTGTGTCCCTTTGGCTTAGAAGAAAGAAAAGAACACGCCAAGTCTCGACTCGATGCCCAAAAATTCCATTAAAATCTCAAAACAACGATGAACGCCTAACTATTCGAGTGAAGCTACGTCGGGGCGATATTCACTTGGATCAATATTCCACACTCAAAATCCATAAAAGGCAGTTTGACACCAAGATCCTTGAACATTCTTTGACAAACAAAAATGAACTCTGGGTCCATCCTAGAGTGGAAGACCCTATCGTCTGGGGAGGAAGGAAGGCATTCAGAGGCTGTCTTGTCACCAAAACGGGAGAGTAGCACACCTTTAAGGAAGGCTGCAAAACGTTGTTCGATCCGGTCATCGCCGAGCTCTCCCGCCTTATTTTGTCATGAACCCAGGAGTATGGTTCCGCTGCCTCGCCCAGTCTATGTATTATGCTCTTCCCCCTACCGGTCATTTTCAACCAAACTGGAAACTCTAGTAAACTAGGGACGAGTTAGGCCTATGAACCTAAGTCTGACCTCGACAAAGCGGAAGTAAGGAGATAAGATACAAAGGACTCACCAGAAAATGGATAGGGACAAGCGGGACGATGAACGGACAATGATGTCGTCGGTGAAAGTCTTAGGAGCAAGAAAGTAGGAAAGTAGAAAACAAACAAGAACTCTGAACATGAGAAAACTCGAAATGAAGGGAAGGATGGAGTTTTAAAGCCCAGGAAGTGACAACCTCTTTATCGAACAACTAGCATTCACATTTCGTTGACAGAACAAATTCTAGCCGAGCACTCCATTATCGGCAGATACCCAAACGCCTCAAAGATGAACGGTCAAATCTTCATGCCATGATTACTCCTTGCCAGAATTAAATGCTAGAAAAGCAGGCACTGCTAGGAGACGAACATGTGAAAAAGACACCCCTTTTTCCTGCTTCCACCATACCGAGTGTTGAAATCGAAAAGTTGCAAAACGACAAAACCTAGATAAGTTGAACTCACCTAGCTCAGTGATTTGACTAAGGACAGAACTCATCACGCACTTATATTCCGACCTGAGGTCAAAAGTTTGGTTAAGATTAGATGCCCGGCAAACAGATTGAGGTCAGCACAAAGTCATCGGACTCCGATCAAGTTTAGGGGCTATGGATTGGACCATCTCATAAAACAAACACGACACACAACGTGTATATTCTCTGTTCCAATTCCATACACCACCTCGAATTCGTTCTCACTTGAGCATTAGAGTGTCTTTATAGGTCAACACTGGAGTCGTGCTGAACTAGGAGATAAGAGACTGTTGGTGAAATGGTCACACTAGATGGGGGGTGAATAGTATATTTGTTAGTCTTAAACTTAATTCTAGTTTCAATTATTTTCTTGATTACTTATTTTAATGCACTATTCAACTACTAAATGAATGTGAAAGCGAATAAAACAAGTCAAGTAATCAAGATGCAAAGTAAGCAATGCAAACAAAGAGATTTATAGTGGTCCGGGCCTACTCCACTACCTAAGCACCCCACTTAGGATTTTCAAACTAAATTTTACTAGATTAATTATTTCCCTTACAACGATGACGTTTTCACCGGAGAGTCTCCGCTCTCACACCAAAGGCACTTCCATATACAGAAGTCTCGACCTTCCTACCGAGAGCACTCTCCCACCTCAAACCTAAAGGACGACAATACTAATCCTAGTCAACTAAGTTTACACCGGTGGATTTAAACCTCAAACACTAAGGCTATCACCCAATTTCAAGACCTACACTCTAGATTTTACACTAACTCAAATACAATGAATAAAACACAAAAATACAAGTAAATGGAGCAAATAAATAATACAATCAATACTTAGCTCCAAATAATGAATCCGAGCTCCACTTGATGCATTGAAGATGAATCGATTGAAGCTCAAATGTAAGATTAATAATCTATGGATCAAGGCTACGATTTTTACAAAAAGTAGCTCAATGAGAGCTTAGAAGGTGTAGATTATGTCTCAGTGGGCTCAACAACATTTGAGGAAGGCTCTCTTGGCTTTTATTTATAAGCTATGAAGTGTTGGCATCAAACAAACAACCCAACAAGCATTTTTTTGCCCGTTGGCGCCACCCGGTCACTGGTCCGATCGAAGGTCGATCGACCGACCAAGCGATCGTCCAAGCGACCGGAGCCCACTGTGGATTCTGGGCTCCGTTTGGTCAACCGTCACTACGATTGAACCTAGGAAATCAACCTTGTTTGTTGATTTTTCTGCTCATTTGTTCGTTTCTGGGTTCCGTCTTCACTAAGTCCTCTTATATAATATTTCTTAACTTTAAGTTAAAACATAAATGTTATATAAGTATTATCCTCCATTTGGATTCAATAAAAATATCTAAAAGATTAAAATTCTTAAGAATCAAAATCTAACTTTTGGGGTCTAGTACAAATTTTCGAAAAACGAAAATTTTATAATCTTCCGGGTCAAATATGAATCGATTAAAGGCTTCAAAAATTTTTTAAAAAATATCTCGTTATCTAGTTTTTACCTAAGGAACCATTATCGGAATTTTTGATGCTAAGAAAATATCTAGATCATATAGCCCTCCAAAGAGCCTCCCTAGGCTTAGTGAATTTCATGATCATTAATGAGTTTTCGTGTTTTGGGCTTTGGTTTTTATTTTTGGGTTCTTTGCATCATAAAAAAGGATTACATATTCATTCTAGATACTCTAAAATTAAACTGTATCTTTCCGAAGAATCTCGAACGATGATGAACGTCCTTGTCGATTTCTTTGATTTTTTCGATTAGGGACGTCGAGTGCTAACCGACTTGGAACATGAAAGTATTTCTCAATGAAATATTTGTTTCATGTTTGTTATCATCAAAATTGAGATTAAGACCAAGATAAAAAGTTTTAGGCCAACAAAAACCCGCAGCACTTTCGATTTCAAGCGAGAACACTATGGATCCATTTTTGACGTAGAGGCACTCGAAGTTGACGATTTCGCTTGGATCAGTGGAGTATTGAAAAGATTGTTAAGGAGTTTCTTACATATGACGTTATGATTGCTTTACTTGTAGGGATTGAATTCCTGAACTTATTCGTTCATAACAAACGACTAAGGAAATTGGTCTTGTCCTCGAACCCTACGCGCAGGTTATTGGTTTGACTAATGGTCTTGTCATGAACACTAAGTTGAAAGTATAATTGGTTTGATTAACCATTGGTCAATTGTTCATGACACTAATTGACTGCGTGAAGTTTTGAAGAAATCAAAGACCTACTCTTACGTTATGCGGAATATATTTGAATACATTTTTCTTCTATTTTTAAGTAAAGTGATTTTAATTTGAATAATAACAAAATTGATAGTATTTTTCGACAAGTAATTATGAGAAATTGTCTTAAATAAATATTTATATATTTTTTTAATAAAGATAAAAAATCATAATAGATGATCATGCTAAAAATTGAATAATATGTTGCCACCAATCATACTATCCACCGTTGGCAAACAAACATCTAGATTAATTGTCTATATGATGTCTAAATAATATCAATATTCTCCCTAAAATTTCTTTTTATCAATTTAATTTATAGCTTATCAACCATAGTTGAGAAATGATTATTTATAAATTGAATGGTAGTTGTGATTGGTTTATAAATGATGAGCATCTTTTAATTTTA
Source organism: Canna indica (assembly GCA_034359265.1). NCBI lineage: Eukaryota > Viridiplantae > Streptophyta > Magnoliopsida > Zingiberales > Cannaceae > Canna > Canna indica. The sequence continues at coordinate 44,450,034 of CP136890.1, read as the reverse complement.
TGTTAATTATTATTTAAATGAAGTGTTGTTCTAAATAATTAATATTAATTTATAGTCCTAATATATATATATATATATATATTAAAAGCAAATTGATATATATAATTAATATCAGAAATGTCATGTCGCATATTCACTACCCAGCTTTGCTCACATGTCAAATTAAGATTTTTCTCAATTTTATATTTTTTTCTCAATTTCACTTCTCTTTCCTCTCTCTCCCACGTGACTCCTTTCTCTCCCACGTGACTCCTTTCTCACACATATCTCTTCTCTCTCACATGCCTCCTTTTAGACTCTCTCTAAAAATATTTTTTTATATTAGTTTTGAGTTTTTGAAAGTTCATTTATCAAACTTTTAAAATAGTATTTCAAAACTAAATTAAAAAAAATGTTTTTTAATGTATTAAATTATTTTTTATATTAGTTTTTGAAATTTTATTTCTTAATTTTGTTTGTAATAATATTTCAAAACCATATAAATCGATGAAGTTTAAAATATTTTAAATTCTTTATTTTATAATTTGTTTTAATTTCTTATGTAGTTTAAAATAATTAGATTTTTTATTTTCTAATTTTATTCAATTTTTTACATTATATCTATATTATATTTAATTTTTATTCATAATAATATTGCTTTTTTGTAAATTCTCTATATATTTTAGTAGATAAAAATATTTTTTAATGTATTGAATATTGTTTTATATTAGGTTTTTAAATATCATTCCTTTAATTTATTTTTAATAGTATTTCAAATAAAATATATTTATATAGTTTAAAATAATTTAATTTTTTTAATTTCTAATTTATTTCAGTTTGTTATATTATATCTATATTTATTTTATTTTATCCATTAAAATATTATTATTTTTGTAATTTTTTTCTTTTTCATATATTTTAGTTGTTTAAATCTATATATATTTATTATAATTTATGTGACTTTTTATTTTAAAAATTATAAATTATATCATTACAACGATGATTCTTTAATTAAAAATTACTCTCTATAAATAAATATGTTTTAGAATAAATGAGTATGATTATATAAGAAACAAAATATTAATGTTGATTCCTTATTTATATTTATATTTTTGCTTTTTTATAATTATAAATTTTACTTTATTTTTTATAATTTTTCTATATTAATTCTTTAAGCATATTTTTATGATAATATTTTGTATACACTTATAAATTTTCATACATGTGATATTTATTATTACTCTTAATTATTTAAGTATGATTATTATTATTTTAAATTTTAATTTAATATGAATTAATTTTAATAATTTTATTTATTATAATTTTTAAATTTTATTTAAATTATATATACATATATAATCGTGCAATACACGAGTTCTCAGCTAATTATCATAATAAAGCAGGATATGTACCTTTATTGTTGCATTGGAAGATTAACTTAAGTTTAAGCCACAACTACATATATGGAGTCCAGTAGTCATATATAAAACATTGGATCAAATTAATCCAAAAAAGCTGAGCAATTACTTGGAATCATAATTTGGATTTGGGATTTTCTCATATCCATAACTAAATTGTCAAAGTTCTAAATTTATCATTCATTTCAAAATATGATTCCCTCCTTTTACTAAAGATTTTTCTAATAACTTTAAGTGGTTCAAAATAATTTTTTTTTTATTAATTATAATTTTTTTTAGAAATTTATATTAATATTATAGTATATAAAAATTTATTTTAGTGGCCAATAGTGTTATTATTTTATTTTTGAAAAAAATAAAATATTTTTTCAAAAATCTTTAAATGCTTAAATTATAGACTTGTTAAGTAAAATGCAACATGAATTAATTTTTTAACAATCATTGTAATATTTCTTTTAGTGTCTAAAGAGTTTCGACTTTTTGTGTAAAAGTCTTTAAGTGCATAAATTATATACTATTTTTATAGTAATTTTGCACTAAAAGAATAAAAAAATAATAATTTTGGTTACTAATAAATTCTTTAGACAATAACAGACACTACTAGAATATTGGCTATCAGTCACGGGGCTCACCGACAATCGTCTAGGCCATCAAAACTATTCATGATTTTTCGGCGACCGTGGCTGATGTAACCAAATCAATCGCGACTGGCATACAACCGCCTAAGGCCGTCGCTCATAGCTGATGGTGCGCACGAGGCGCGAAATGAAATTTCTTAGTAGCGACGGCTTAGCGGGGGCCCGAAAGCCGTCGGTGATATAAATAAGTCATTAGTCACAGCTAACAACGGCTGTCGCTTATTAATTCATGGCTTAGAGAGGGATACGTCGGCCATCAATGATATACTTAATAGTAATACACAGTTTATCGATGGCTGGAGGGCCGTCGGTGATATACCATTTATTTGTGTTCGTGCTCGACCCTTCCTCTTCTCCTTCTTTTCTTCTCTCCCGCTACTGTCGCCACCCACTCTAGATGTCGTGCCTCATCGCTGCGATCATCACCATAACTGCCCGTCGTCGGTCCTCTCGTCGCTGCCCTCGCCGCGTGTTGCCCCGAACCGTGAGGTATCATCTCTGTCGGCGCCCCCCTTTTGATCGCCACCGTCAGTGACGGTGTCTACACGCCGAGCGCCGACATTGGAGAACGGCACCGACGTGTAGGCGCTGGCGCCGAATTTGGGGCTGAATCCCTCGGCCCCAACCAGATGGAACAGTAGCTGGCAATTGCCAACTATTGTTTGATTTAGGTTTTAATTTTTTTATGTTTATTTATTATTTGTAGATTAATTTATTATAGATTAATTTTAGATTAATTATCTGTTAATTATAGATTAATTAATTTTTTTGCTATTAGATTAAATTTAGGTTACTTTTAATGTTACGGTTAATTAATTATAATTAGAATAAATGTTATGGTTAATTTTAGTTGGGTGTAATTATAATTTTAAAATCGTCCATTTTGGACTCGTGCGCGCCGAAATCATCCATTGTGGACTCGCACCGGAATCGTCCACTGTGGACTCGCACCGGCATCCACAAATTTAGAAAATAATCATGACGAGTTGATACGTTTCACGTACGCATCGATAATTCAAGTTTTAATTTTGCAAAATCTTAAATCCGTTCAGGGGTTGTATGTTCGTATAAACGAAGTAGATGATCTTTTATACGACATACAACCCTTGAATTGTCCCTAATTGGATAATTTGGGAACATAGTTATTTATATTACACTTAGTTTATTTCTTTTAGTCATTATTCATTTTTAAATTTTGGCTATTGTATCTCCCTTGTTCTCCGATACGCGCCCAGATGATATGCGTATTCGGAGAACTGTAGGGAGATGATGTTGAAATTTAAAATGAAGTTAATGACTAAAAAAAATATTACGTGCAATATAAATAATATGAATCCCGAATGAAATAGGGCCATCCCACCTAAAGACATTACTTAAAGATATTGCCAACTTTTGGACAAAACATGTCTGGTATGTCGGGCGATCGAAGTTGGATGTACCGACGAATTCATCGTGGAGCTATAACGGATGGATTTCGAGTAGGCGTAACTTACTTCTTAAATTTCGCCTACTCGAATCAAAAATTCATAAGTGGTGATAAAATTTGATGTCCATGCCGAAAATGTTCGAACATAAAATTTTTGGATTGAGAAACTGTCACAATGCATATGTATACAAAAGGATTTACACCAAGATATTTTCTATGGAATTGTCACAGAGAGTCACGGAGAGTCGGGACGTCGAGCAATCCAGTTGTCCAAACTCATGGTGGATCTTCTAGTGTCGTTGTTTTCTCTTCCAAACCACCTAATCCTTATAGAACAATGATTCTGGATAGTTTTGACGGATAATTCCATTTAAATGAGAATGTTGAGTCAGTTACTGAGACGGCAGTGCCACCAAATACTACAACAATTGAAGTCACTGAAAAAATAACCTGCGATACAAATTGAATTGTTGAATAAGGAGGCTGTAGAATTTTACGAGATGTCGAAAGCTGCCAATGAACCTTTGTATGAGAATTGTCCTAAATATACAATATTTTTGGCAATGACGCAACCCCTGAACATCAAGTTTGATTGTAATATCAGCGGGGTTGCGTTTGAACAGATTGCAGGCTTTATCAATGGTATGCTACCTCTAGATAACAAGTTTGAGGCAACTTTTTATAAGATAAAAAAGTTAATAAGGAAATTAGGGCTTTGGGTATGAAAAGATACACGTGTGCCCAAATAATTGCATTTTATATTATAAAGAAAATACACAATAGGAGCAATGACCTGTATGTGAGCATCCTCGTTACAAGGAGAAGAAATCAGTCTGACATAAAGATATCCCCTTTGCTAGGGATACTAGAAATATCATATTGGGATTGTGCATGGATGGTTTTAATCTGTTTGGTAATTTGGCAACTCCGTATTCAGTATGATCAGTGTTGTTAACAGTTTATAATTTACCACCGTCAATGTGTATGAAAGATAAATTTATCTATCTTTCGATGATTATTCTGGGTCCTCGAAATAAAATTGACGTATTTCTTCGACCCCTAATTGATGAACTGAAAACATTGCAGGCTGAGGGAGCTGTCACTTATGATTGTCACCGAAAGCAAGACTTTACTTTACGAGCTGCTATATTGTGGACAATCAATGATTTCCTGGCCTACAGCATGTTGTCCAGTTGGAGCACGCATGGGCGACTCTCTTGTCCATATTGCATGGAACACTCAAAAGTTTCCAGTCTTGAGAACGGTCAGAAAATTTTCTTCTTTGATTGTCATCGCTGGTTCTTATCGTCTACCACCAGTATCGAAAGAATTGTGACAAATTTACCAAGGGTAGAGTCGAAAGAGATGAGCCACCACCGATGTTGTCTGGTGAATAGATGTTAGTACATATTGAATTGCTTCCAGAGATTATTTTTGGTCGGAATGTAAGAATTTTAGGCTTTGGTCAAACATATTACTGGATGAAAAAAATATCTTTTGAGAATTGTCGTATTGGAGTTCATTACTGATTCGGCATAATTTGTACGTCGTGCACATTGAAAATAATGTGTTTGATAATAGTTTTAACACTGTGATGGATATTTTCGATAAAACTAAAGATAATCTAAAGGTCTGACATGATGTGAAAATACTTTGTAGGAGGCCTGAGTTAGAGTTGCAAGAGGTCAACGGACGACTTCATAAGCCAAAGGCGACGTATGTGTTAAATAAACAACAGATGAAAGATGTGTGTTAATGGATCAAAGAACTCAAATTACCCGATGGATATGCCTCAAACTTATCTCGATGTGTGAACATCGATGGATGCAAAATATCGGGGATGAAGAGCCACGATTGTCATGTATTCATGCAGAGATTGCTTCCAATCGCATTTCAAGATTATCTATTATATATAATCTAATTATCCGAGAAGTGCATGCCTGAGGAGGCATTCCTCGCGGGACTACCCCCGACGATTACCACTTGCCACCCCTTGTATCCACCGACCCTTCACCTTCAATCACAATCCCCCCACCTTCGGCCACCATCCCCCCACCTCTAGCCACAATTCCCCCACCTAATCTAGCCACCATCCCCCCCACCTCTGGCCATCATCCCTTCAGTAGATCCAGGCCCGTCCACATCGAGACATAGGCCATGAGGGCCAAACAGAATTCTCCCTCCGCCACCTGAGGGAGAATCGCGCAGATTAGTTGGTGTGCGCGGAAGAAGGTAAGTAGATGCATTAATTATTGCTTATAAATTAATTATAATTCAATATATCATAATATAAAATTGTATTATATTTGGTGCAGGTTTGAGCAGGAGGACGTCCCACGCACGATAGCAGGGATGATCCAAAAGTTTATGCACGGGGTGTGGCCTACATGGTCTCACATGCCCTGTGAGTATATGAATTTATTATGACGAGAGTTCTGGTAAGTATATTTATTAAATTAATGTTAATATTAAATATTGATCGATAATAATATTTTTTTTTTGCAGACTCATTATACATGGTCGAAGGACCAGACCACTTTTGTAGAGGCTGCTTGGGAGCGTGTTGCCCGCGCTCGCTACAACGAGCTGCTTCAGTAGGCCCGTACAATCGTGATGAGAGAGCTAGGGGCCACACAAATTGGGGAGACTTGGGGACACGCCCCCCGAGTGGATTCCTAGATTTGTGTGGGACTAGCTTATTGAGCGGTGGGACACGCTTGAGTGGTTGGAGGTCTCTCGGATAGCGTCGAGAAATAGCATGTCCAGGGGGGACGACACAGGGGTGCGCCACACTAGTGGCTCCGTGTCTTTTGAGGTGCATGAGCATCGTATGGTATGTATAATTTCTTTACTTTTAATTAAATTATATATTATGTATAATAATACTAATGTATTTATTTTCTAATGTAAGACGCGGGTGGCGGAGGATGGTACCGTCCAATGCCCCTCACTGATTCAGGTGTTTGAGCGCACTCACCTCGATCATCATGATAAGTATTTATGTCTATTTGATTTACGCAATTTTTATTTAGAGTAAATACTTAATTTTAAAAAAATACGAACTTTGAACTTTTTCCCATTTTTAGTATAAACTTTTTCCGTTAGCAAGTAAATACACCAAATTTCATTTTGTTACCCCCATTTAGCACGCACCGTCATTTTTGATGATTTTGGTTGATGTGTCACTTAATGGAGAATACGTGGTAAATACTTATCCTACATGGCAAGTATTTATTACAAAAAGGATAAATTGATAATAATTTTATATGAGAAGGATGACGTGGTTTTTCTTCTCAAAGACCTTGACGCTAATTGCACTCCACGGGGAGAAGCTCGTCGTCGTCGTTGTCGCCATCGCAGGGGATGAGCTCGTCGTCATTGCCGTCGTCGTCGGAGGAGCTCATCAACGTCGCCGTCGCCACAGCTTGAACTTAATGAGTTAAGGACGATGATGTACCTCCTTCGGCCGAGACCACCTGGAGCTCGACGAGTCTTCTTGTAGCGTAGATTAAGCTTTAGCGTAAAAGCTTAAGCTATCTCGCTCCGCTCCTCTGATCGCCATGCTTTTTTTTGTCTCCAGTGAGGGCGCCATCTCGTCGTCCCATGCCACCATCGTCCGCACCTAGACTTTGATGCAGGCAGCTATGCGTCGGCTGGAGAAGGAGTTCTATCAGATTCTCACCGCCAATCGTAGTACTATTTGCAAAGGAAGAAGAACAATAGTACTTCACCTGGAAGTCCTTGTTGACCAGCATCCCAACGGTGTAAAAGGCGATGCCGAAGAAACCCATCACTAGCTCCATCTCCATCACTAGTGTGTACGTGATCGTCTGCTTCGCCATGGCATACGTCAGCTCCACCATCGGTAGCACTAGCCTGTACAGTGCCGCCGCCCCCAGCGTCAACGCGAACCCCCTATAGTAGTTGCTCCGCGTCACGCTCCTCGATCAGTCCGAACTCACATGGAGCCCCAGCATCATTGTGCCCACCGTCAGCAGCGCCACAGGCGTTCAGCGAGTACGGTGTGAACTTCTGCCGCACGACGAGGAAGGCGAAGAGAGCCGTGAAGGCTAGCTGCGTCGATATCAACAATGCCGAGGTTGAGACGGGGAGGAAGGCGAGCTTGTAGGCGTAGAGGAAGTCGTTGAGGCCAATGAGGAGGCGGAGGATGGTGCACGCGAGAAAGAGCCACGGGGTGAGGAAGAATAGCCTGGCAGGCGAGTCTAGGCTGCGGCGGCGGCGGTAGAGAAAGGAGATGATGAGGGGGAGGATGAGGGCGGGCCAGCCGCCGGTCTCGAGCCAGGCAGAGAGCCACTGGCGCTTGTCGCCGCTGTGGAAGTACTGGTGGAGGTGGAGGAGGAGGAGGGGTTTGTCGGTGCTGTCGAGGGACAAAAGGACGCTGTTGACAATGACGGGGGCGCGCTTGAGGGATTTACTCGTATGGGAAGGTGACGCATCCTTGGCGTAAGCGGTGCAAGGGTTTTAGATATCCTGCATGATATGCTATTTATATGTTGACTGGTTTCATGCTTGATTGGTTTTAGATATCCTGCATGATAAGCTATTTATATGTTGACTGATTTTAGCTTACAAATATAATTTAAACTTATTCTTTCTGGTATTGCAAATCTAGTTCACTGTTTTCATGCTTGACTTATTTTTAAATTCTTTCATTGCCTCAATCAAGTTCTGTTTCATGCTTGACTGATTTTAGATATCCTGCATGATGTGCTATTTATATGTTGACTAGTTTTAGCTTACAAATATAATTTGAATTTATTCTTACTGGTATTGCAAATCTAGTTCATTGTTTTCATGCTTGACTTATTTTTAAATTCTTTCATTGCCTCAGTCAAGTTATGTTTCATGCTTGACTAGTTTTACATATCCTACATGATTCAATTTTAAATTTTTCTCTTTTTCTCCTCGTAATATGATAGTGTCATAGGTGTATTTTTATTGTTATATTTATCTTTTTTCCTGAAATTAGTATCGATGTCATAAGGAACTTGGTTTGGTGTTTTTGATCGATGGAATAAATTGAATATGGTTGTACTTTTATCTCTTCTTTCAAGATGGTTACTGCTTTGTTGATCTGCTAATGATCATCAAACTAGTTTTTGAGCTTTATTTTGGTGCTGAATTATTATTACATGCACTGTTTAATTATTGATTCTTTGGTATATTTAATTTTCTTCCTTTCATCATATTCATGTGATGCTTTACTTTGCATCAGTTTCTTAGAACTTCCTGTGTACTTTATTCAAATGAACTTGTAAATTGTGTTTTGAGTAAATAACATAATAATGTTTATTGCTAAATGCTAATGTTGTGGTTATCTACTATGGGCTATTTTATTCACCATCTTTATGTTATGTTTGCCAGGTTCTTTTTGCCATTAGTAATAATTATTTTCATGGAATAATATCTTATGATTGCTAGTACAAAAATGAATTTTGCAAAGAATATTATAGGGTGGTTGCGAGAACTTTGTTTCCAAGCCATTTGGTTGATCATGAAAGAATGAATGCTTACAACTTATCTTGTTGAGCATGAGAGGTACGTGGTCACAAGAATGCATGTGACATTGAAATCACACTGTGAGATAGAGATAGACCAACTCTCCAATTGTCTATGCATCCATACAAACCTATTCTGATTGAATTAGGATAACTAGTACTTGAGCCATCAAGTAGATCCCCACGCTCCATCATTGAAATCTACTGTTAGTATGCTGTTAGTATGCTTTTATGAGTTCATTTATATATTGCTATTAATATGCTGTTATGTATGTTGTATGGATCAATTTGAGTTAGTATGTATGCTGTTGTACGCTATTATGATGCATTTATTAGTATGATAGATAATTAATTTGTATTAGTATGACTGTTTATTGACTTCATTTGACTGTTTATTGCTTACTTCATTTATATTGCTTTACTGTTTCATTTATATTTATGTAAATGTTTATACGTGGCTTATGGTTAGCTTACAAATATGTTTCCCCCTAGATATAATAGTTGAATATATGGGTGGCCATCAGAATCTGAGGGAAAAGTCGGAGTCCTGGCCAAAGAATGTCACGGAAGAATTTTTGTACCTCTTGCATAATAAATAAGCTAAATTAGGCAATCTCAATTTTGATAAGACTGTGTGGGAAGATATTAGTAAAAAACTGGAGGAGAAGTGTGGGATTAATTACGGGGTGGAGAAATGTAAGTCCAAAAAAACACGACTTCTTTGTTTATATAAGCATTTCCAAGAGTTGATTAACCACACTGGGGTCACATGGAATCCTGACACGGGGAAGATTGATGTCGATGAAATAGTATGGAACTCATCGGTATGTTGTTTTGTATTTAATCAATGGGCTTTTAGTTAGTTGGTTTAAGAAAAAAAAATTTGTGTGCAGAAAGGAACGACAAAAAGTTATTTCAAACCCTTTAAGAACGGGCCACCACCACACTATAATTTGATGGAATTGATATTTTAAAATCAACCCGCAACTAGTGGGATGGCCCGATCATCAACACAACCCCCAATGGATTCGGATGAAGAGCGTATGTTAGAGAATGAATATTTGAATACGGATGTACGTGGGAAGGAGCCCTTAGTGGAGGAAGATGATGATAGTGTTGAGGAGGTAGATAGACGTCCATCTATTTCCTCACGCGACAATAAAAGAGGTAAATCATCGGTGATATCAACTCTAGAATATGAGAAGAAAAAGTTGTATGAACTTATTTTCAATCACTATGCAGCCCGTCAAAGTGATGCAGCTTCAGTGTGCATATCACCCCCGGATCCATATAGCATCCCAAATTGTATTGGACGCATTACTAGTGTGGAAGGGCTACCTGAAGCTCACTTGTTAAAGACAATGACTTACTTGGTTGAGCACCCAGATGCTCGACCACTTATTATGTCATTGAATGACAAACAGCTGAAGAAATGGATGCAAAGTTTGCATGAGTGACACTTTATTTTAATTTGTATGATGTCGGATTGAACAATATGTGTAAGAATACTTTTTTTTTTCATACTTTGGTTATGAACTGAACGGAACAATTTATTTCTTGTTTGTTTCCTTTAATGCGTTATGTTTTCATGCAAATAGTATAACTTATTTTTTAATTATCGTAGAATGAGTCATCAACCTCCACATACATTTTATAGCGATGAAGAAATTTTCGATGACTTGGTATTATTACTCATGTTGGATATATTGGATAAGTTGGATGAATTAGAAAATCCAACCCCAAGAAGAGCAATGCGCACTTCAATTTTGAGAAGTGCAGACTATGTGCAGGAGTTAATACATAGTCCTATACGATGCTACGAGAACTTGCGTATGGAGCCAAGTCTATTTCTTAGATTATGCATCGATCTTAGGAGACTTGGCTTAGAAGACCAAAATATATTTGTGGAGGAAGCAGTTGTAATGTTCTTATATACAATGTGTCATAATGAACGAGTGAGAGTGGTTGCGGAGTGCTATCAACACTCCACTCAAATGTGTCACAAGTGGTTCAAGTTGACACTTGCAGCGATTCTTAGGTTGGGAACAGACATTATCAAACCCCGAGAACCTTGAACTGTTCAACCTGAAATTGAAGGGCATCCTAGGTGGTTCCCTTATTTTAAGGTAAAATATTTTCCTAGTCCTTATGTATAATTCCATAGGGGTTTTCTAATATTTGAACAATCCTTTTGTAGAATTGCATAGGGGTGATAGATGGGACACATATCTCGGCATTCATTCCCACAAATAAGGCATCTTTCTATCGGGGCCGTAAGGGAACCATTACACAAAATGTAATGGCAGCATGCTCTCACAGCATGTTATTCACCTACGTGAAGAGTGGTTGGGAGGGAAGCGCGAATGACGCGCGTATTTTCAGCCACACTATTTATTCTCCTAACTCAAATTTTCCTATGCCAATAGGAGGTAAATTTAACTCAACGTAATTACTTCATTAGTGTTGATTTGGTTTTAATAGAATTTTTTCTTACCTTTTGTTAGATGAATTCTACGTGGTTGATGCGGGATACCCGAATGTATTTGGATTTTTGGCACATTATCGTGGTGAAAGGTACCATAGATCAGATTATCGTAGTCGAGGCCCCTCAACAAAAAAAGAATTGTTCAATCAATGGCATTTCCTCCGTTCGGAACGTAATCGAATGATGCTTTGGACTATTGAAAGCATATTTTCTGATATTAAAGATGATGCCAAATTACTCGCTAGCAAGACAAAATAATATCGTATTGGCGTGTTGTACAATTCATAACTTCATTATTAAATATCGTAATTCGGATGAATTAATCGATATTTGGAACAATGAAGAAGTTATTATTGATGATGAAGAACAATCTTCACCCCTTATTTCCTCATCGGTAGGTGATGAATCTTCTTCAACTCAAAATGCTATACATAACATTCGGGAAGGGATTGCAAATTAGCTTTGGGCACATCGACGCTGATTGCCCTTGCTATTTTAATTAGGTTTAAACATGTAAATAGAATTCTATGGCTTGGACTTGTAATAGACTTAATTGCTACTTAGAATTCTACGATAGTGTATGTTACCAACAATATACTAATTTTAGTTTCATTAAATAGTATGGCAGCTTCTTCATCCCGAATAAGCAAAACATATTTGAGATATTGAAACAAAGAATATTTTTGCGGTTTGCGAGCCGCGATAAAGATAAGTGAAAGTTAGAAAAATCCCGGTCGATTATATGTGACTTGAATAAATAGAGACAAAATTGGCATTCCCAGTTGTGAATTCTTCCGATGGATCACTCCCATTGCAACGACAATACGCGATGAGGAAGAAGAAGTGAACAAAAGAAGTAGGGACCTCTTTTCACTTGAGGCAAAAATGAACAAGCTCCTTGACATGGGTTGCAAGGGGTTGATAGTACTTGTTTTCATTGCAATTATTTTTTTCTTTAAGTAGGGTAGATAACAATAATGATGTAAACATAATTACTTTATTGGACTACTAATGTAATTTGACTACTTTATCTTATTATCTGATTAACTTTAGTTTCATATCAGCGAGGAATTGGAGGCGATAACCAATCAATGGTTATGCGCACTTTCCTCCTAAGGTCGTAAAGTAATGTTGCCCTTTATCAGTTATGGTTTTATATAAATGAGTGGTTGTGCTTATATTTCATTGTTTGGTTGTGCTTATATAAATGAGTGGTTGTGCTTTATATTTTGGTTATTTTAAGATAATGGGCAAACTTTATTTTGGTGGATGATGAATTGGAGACGATCACCAATTAATGGTGATACGCATTTTCCTTCATTATCCTACATTTTTACCGTCAAAATTGATGTCATGAGGATTGTTGATGGACAAGGTAACAATGCTTGATCCCGTCCGACGTTTTTCGATTGGCAAATTCCAACTCATCAACCTCGGGCGAATGCAGTAACCTGCTCAGGATATAGCTAGTTAATAACAATATGTTATTATATTTGATACTTAAAAAACCTTGTATGCCATTGATCAGTGTTATCAGGTTACAATCTAAGTTAATCAAAACATGTTATTCTATTTGATACTTAAACAATCTTGTATTCCATTGATCATTATTACCAGTTACAATCTAAGTTAATAAAAATATGTCATTTTATTTGATACTTAGAAAACTTTGTATGTCATTGATCATTATTATCAAGTTACAATCAAAATTAATAAAAATATCTTTGCTGCTTCAACTGCCGCTTTCTCTGTCTCTATTTCGATCTCAGCTTTCATGTGTAGAATAATAAGAAAGAATGTGGACTAACTAATATATACTTATCTAATTTTACACTATATGTATAGCTCCGCCCCTAATCTCATACCAACAACTCTATCCATTCTAGTTATGTACCTTATCTCAACTCTCGACACTTATGAATCTAAATTATAAGCACAAGAATGTCAATGGAAGGTTGAGCATCATTTTATCAAAATATCAGCCACTAGATGAATAGATCAATCTGGTATAAATACTATCATCTGCGTATAATAATTTTATATTCAATTCATGTAATTCTATCTAACTCTATCAATGCATTAATTAAATGTAATTTTATAATTTTATAACTTCATAAAAACTACTACATCAATAATTTCAACAATTACTAAGTTGGGTTAGTTAAAGAAGTAAAAAAATATGAGTTCGTACTTAGTTGATACGTAGCTCATATTTAGTTGATATTTAATTGATAATTAATTCATGAAAATATTAATATTTAGCTTTTATTTTAATTAATTAATTAATTAATATTATTTACAAATATTATTTTGAATTATTTATAAATTAAAAAATGTAATAAAATATATTTTAATAATTTTTATATCCTAAATAAATAATATTCACAATATATTTATCAACTATTTAATATTATTCATATATTTTTTAAATTTAAGTTAATGACATCAAATTAAATAAATTATAATAAAAAAGTATAATTTACTAAATTGAAATTAAAACTATATTTGATAAACAAACACAGTTTCAATTTTCGTCCCCAAAATTATCAACGAAATCAATACAAAACAAATAAGTTTTCGCTGGTTTCATTTCACGAAACATGAAATTTCTACATGTCAAACAAATACGTTTTCGCCAAACAAAAAAATCGAAACCAAAATTCCGAAATTTGAAAATCCATTTCGATTTTCACGAAACGAAAAGTTAAAAAATATTTTCGCAAACAAACGCGCCCTTAAGCATGCACATCATTTTTATGTATTTTCTTATCCATAATTTTCTTATCATCTCAATACATTATTGATTTTTAATGTCAAATGAAATTACACATCAATTATCATATAAGAATTCAAATATATATATATTTGAAAATATCAAAATTTGCACTACAAAACAAATTTAAAAGACTGAAAATATTAAAATAAATTTTATAAGACTAAAGTCCAAAAACTTAAAAATTTATAAATAAATAGAAATAACAAAATCTTTTCTATCAATCTAAAACATAAAATTTGATTGAGTTGAGGTTAAATTAAATTCAACTAGGATTAGTCAAATTTTTATTTTAAAAATTTGAATATTTGGTTGGTAACTTATAATTGGGTGCATGGTTCAATTAAAGACTCTCCTAGGAAAAAAAAAAATTATTATGAAATTCGGTTTCATAGAAAAATTTTATGGAGTCGGGCTCCAATGATGAAGCACGAATCTCAAAACAAAATAAAAACTACTTTGAGATGCGTGCTTCATTGTAGGAGTCCGACTCCATAGAAATTGAGCTCTTCTCCGAGGGAACGCTGTGGAAGACTGTAACTGGCTTTTCCATCTTCCGAAAACGTAGTTGCGCTTGCACGCGCTCAGGTTAGGGCTTCGATCACTCCAGAGTAGTCCACGTGGCGGTGCACCGACAAGATAAACAAACCCATGATCGCGACCAATTGCAAACCCGCGTTAAGCCCAACTAGAAGACAAAGCCAGGAGCTGTAGCGCCTTACTCTCCTTTCGTCTTCAACTTTTGTTCCTCCTCTCCAAATGCGTGCAATTGTTGACTCGCTCTTCTCCTTCTCCATTATTATTTACATTGCACTCGTTATTACTCGTTATGGATCGCAAAAATATATACATATATTTATATTTATTCCCATGACGCCTCGTGACGCCATCTGGCTCACCAACTACCTCCTCCATTCGACGGAGTCAATCGTGGATTGCAGCTGTTGATTCTGTCAACCACCTCGACTCGCCTGGCCCCTCGACGAGGTCCATGTAGGACCCACTCCAGTATAGTTGTTTGATCACTTAACATTGACCATCTTGAATGGGTCGATGTGGGTGGGTAATGTTTCTCTTTCCTTGACCTTACACTCTCTCCCATATTATAAATCAACAAATCCAATTGTGATTACAAGGAAGCCATAATTAATAAGCAAGTACCTCTAACAAGAAGAGGAAGGAGGAGGAGGAAGCAAAGAGGGGCTTCTTTTTTCTGCTCTTTGTTTCACAACCATATATATATATATATATAGCATCTGGTATATGATCAAGCCCAGGTTAATAAAACTATGGAAAGGGAGGGCAGAATTAAAAAATCATGGAGATATAATAGAGATCCTATCGTATTAGTTACGGCTGTTCTTTGGGTTTTCCTCCCTCTTTCTGCTGCTGCTGCTGCTAAAGCTTCATTTGATTATAAGGAGGCGTTGTCTAAGAGTGTTCTCTACTTCGAGGCGCAGCGCTCCGGCCGGCTTCCATACAACCAGCGCGTCGCCTGGCGGAGCCACTCGGGCCTCACCGATGGCCTCCAACAAGGAGTGAGTACTCAGTATTTCTATCTAATCAATATTTAGTGAAATTGCGTATATCTTATATTGATTATATATATATGTGCAGGTAGATCTCGTGGGAGGGTATTATGACGCCGGCGACCATGTCAAGTTCGGCCTTCCCATGGCGTTCACTGTTACCATGCTGTCGTGGAGCGTCATCGAGTACGGAAACGAGATTGCGGCGGCCGGGGAATACCACCACGCTCTGGAGGCCATCAAGTGGGGCACCGATTACTTCATCAAAGCCCACACCCATCCTTATGTCCTCTGGGTCGAGGTGGGAGACGGCGACACCGACCACTACTGCTGGCAGAGGCCGGAGGACATGACGACCTCGCGGCAAGCGTACAAGATCGACACCGATAACCCAGGATCCGACGTCGCCGGCGAAACCGCGGCCGCCATGGCTGCTGCAGCCATCGTGTTCCGGGATTCCAATCCGCATTATTCCCACCTTCTGTTGCATCACGCCCAACAAGTAATTAATTTCCTATCATATTTTCTATATAATTTATGCACATAATAATCTTTTTCCGAATATATATATGCATACAGTTGTTTGAGTTTGCGGACAAATATCGGGGCAAGTACGACAGCAGCATCAGGGAAGCAAAGAGATACTATCCGTCGTGGAGCGGGTACGAGGACGAGCTACTGTGGGCGGCGCTGTGGCTCCACAGGGCGACGGGGAAGGCGGATTACTTGGACTACGTGGTGGCGAACGCCGAAGGCTTCGGCGGCACCGGGTGGGCGATAACCGAGTTTAGTTGGGACGTCAAGTTCGCTGGCGTTCAAATCCTGGCTTCCAAGGTTTGTTTTATTTAATTAATTAATTACATGATTAACATACATAACCTCTTCATATATAAAACGACAAACATATATAGTAATTAACTTTAGCGACAGGGAAAGTTAACTTTAGGCTTTATTCAATGCGATGAACTAATTAATTCAAACCAAAGAAGGTAAAAATAATTTTAAAAAAAGGAAGGATCAATAATTTTTTGACTGGTTCTTCCTCAGTCCAAATTAGGAAGTTGCACTTAGTAAAAGGTTGTTGGACCGAATCCGAAGTCTTTATGGCTACTACTTTACAATTAGGGTGATAGTTCATGTATTCAAAAATGAACGGTTGTGATTAAAGACATATTTGGAGCACATCAGTTTCTTTTTCTCTCTTGCTTAAGGAGCACGGAAGCATGGAAATAGGAAGAAAAGTTGCTTTATTTCTTTTGTAAAGAAAATTGAGGGCATATGTATCGTTATAACACGATATTAATAATGGTGTGACAGCTCACCATTCTTGCCCCATGCGGCACATGAATAGGAGCATGACTGAAAAGCCTATCTATCCACATCAACTTCCATTTATTATTGGCTATCAGTAATTTTAATCGCTATCATAAACATTAGTTATACGACTCAAGCTATTTCTACACCAAACAAATATCTTAATTGATTGTTGATCAGATATCATGCTTTCTTATTTGCTTAAGCTAATCTTCACTTTCTTTGTCTCAGCTTTTGATGGAAGAGAATCTGAAGAAGGTGCAAAGGCAAACCCTGGAACAATATCGATCCAAGGCTGAGCACTACATCTGTGCTTGTCTCAACAAGAACAATGGTAGCAACGTGCACCGCAGCCCCGGCGGCATGCTCTACATCCGTCAGTGGAACAACATGCAATATGTCTCCGGCGCCACCTTCCTCCTCAGCATCTATGCCGACCACTTGAAGGATGCTCGCTATGGCCTCCAATGCCCGGATGGCGCTGCTGAGCCTGATGATTTGATGGACTTGGTCAAATCCCAAGCCGATTATATATTAGGCTCTAATCCTATGCACATGAGCTACCTAGTGGGCTATGGCCCAAATTATCCTGTAAGGGTCCATCATAGAGGATCTTCCACAGTATCCTACAAGAAGAGCGATAGCTTCATTGGGTGCATGCAAGGGTACTACGATTGGTACGGGCGGCGCAGCCCGAACCCCAATGTGGTCATAGGGGCGCTTGTTGGCGGTCCCGATTCAAAGGACGAGTTTAGAGACCAACGAGAAAATTATATACAAACAGAGGCATGCACATATAACACTGCTCCTTTGGTGGGCGTCCTCGCCAAGTTACATCGGTTAATTTCTGGTCCACACATACAAAAAGTTTCAACCCCATCGTCCTTCTCTAGCTAGCGAGCAGTACAAAAGGCATCAATCTCTTGATTCTTTCTTCTTAAATTTTAAATTTTTTTTGGAAGACACTGCACATATAACATGCATGGGCCCGATAAACAAAATGTCAGGGCTTTTTTATTCTTTTAGCACTGAGTATGAGGGAATGCCAAATAAATTGAAAAGTCTAGGTGTATAGTACATCCTAAGTTTTCATACTTGTAAGTATATAGTAATATACTATAGAGAAAGAGAAAAAAAAGTTGAACATTCATACATATGCGTGGGCAAACTTGTTCAATGCTATTGTTATTGTTGTACATTTCATTTTGTGTTCATATATATTATTGCCTTAGAGTTAGGGCTTTCTGGTCCGGTTCAGTGTCCCTCCTCGTCTATTTCGATGCCGGCCAAGGGGGGACCTGCAAATGATACTCCGATGCTCAAATTACTGGGACTCCAAGATGAAAATAATGGAAAATGGAATTATGGTTACCCGAGACGCATGTGTCTATATTTATTGCAGGTGGTGGTGACGATGCCGTTTGAAAATCTTTTGATGATATTGCCTAGAATGAGTCGAGGTTGCACTACTAGAAATTAAGCTATCTGCGATGGCGATTTTGCGACGGCAACTATGTGATCGCAGATGCGACGATTCTGCGATCGCGAATGCCGTGGGGTCGCAAAGATGTTAATTTGGCGACGGCATTGCAATCGCATAGTTAATAACTTAGCGACTGCATGGCGACCGCGTGTGACCGCTTGTTGCGATCGCCGTCGCCGTCACCAAATACCGTCAGAAAATGAATTTTTTTCTCCTATTTTTTATCCCCGCGCTCGCGATTTTTATCCCTGTCCTATCTCTTTGTCTCTCTGTCTCTCTGCGTCTTGTCTGCCGCGCGCCCACCTCTCACTGCCTGCCTCTCGCCGCCCCCGTTCGCTGCCAGCCTCCATGGAGGGAAGCGATATATACTTTACTGGAAGCGATCTTCCACGAGCCCGCCTTTGATGGAGCCACTGAAACCCTAGGTGACAATGATGACGAAATCTAAGAGGAGCAAAAAGAAGACATCGAGATGCTCGACGTCGGAGGAGGAAGCAACGGAGAGAGACAGAAGGGATCTAAGGGACGCAAGAAGAAATGCCGGAGGAGGAAGGGCGGTGGCGGAGGCGACGCATGCGCTGCTTCCAGTATCGTCGACATGAACAGGTAATTATCCCTGCCCTAGTTCGTAGGCTTGAGCACTCAGATGGAGGTCTAGCAGGATTTTGAGCTCTTCAATTGCTGGCCCTTTGAAGATGTTGAGGTTTGCTCTCTAGCATCTCTTTCATGTAGTTCGTAGGTTCTGCTTGGTTTTGCTTTATCTTGTCACATGTCTTGGTCTGAAACTTCAAGGCAGGCTAGAGAGAGAAAGGTTCATCTTCCTATCTCTCTCTCCGTAGATTAATTGCGCGAGAACATGGTAAGCCACAACTCTCTGACATCTTAGATTTCTCTTTCTCTATACCTCGAAAGATTTCCTTAGACTTGTTGAACTCATTGCAGATTCTTCATTATGCTATATTATTCCTATTCCTAAATCATTTTTCGGTGGCAAAATGCATTGAACCTTACAACCTTGATGATATTTTTCCATTTAATGTGGAGGATTTGGGAGCTTGGGGTTATGGCACAACAGATGATACCTAGGTTTTATTTTTCTTGCATTTGTTGTTTTTTCCTCCTATTCTATCAAATCCAGTGGAAAATTTTAGTTTCTGCAGGATTTTTGTAGAACAAGTTGCATGCATGATATATTAGAAATCCTTGTAAAAAAATGATCGCTATAATTTCCCCAAATTAAATAGGGATATTTTAGCTTTTGCAGGGTATCGGCAATGAATGTTTCCAACATATGTGCTTTTGTAGGGTTCCTTGATCAAGTTTCAATGACAACATCCTATGAGGGAAAGAGCAAGAAAGCTACGTCAATGCATACTAATTATAAGGTAACAAAAAATTTTGCATATTAATGCTATGTATGTCTGAAAAAGCCTAATGGTAGATATGCATTTACCTAAATGAAGTCATTTGCCTTTATGAAACAAATTTGAGTCCTATTCATACGTAAGATACTTGTATTTCTGCATTTTATGCATTCTTTTTTCCATGTTGGCAATCAGTTTGTATACTTTAGAAGATAGTAACCATGAACTTATCAATTGAGTGATCAGGTAATTTATGGGAATTATGAAATTTGTTGTCCGATCAAATTGTGGTATCTATTCATGGATTATATTGATCTTCAAGAACATAACATGAACGAGAATATGCATGTTTTTTTTCTTCCTTCTCAAGCACATATTCATTAGCTTACATGACTTTGGTCACTTGTACAGGTTTGAGATCCCTTTCAATGTTTGGTGCGGTGGATGCAATTAAATGATTGTATACTATTATTGAGATTAAGAACTTAGGAAGAGTGAGAAAAGAAGAGTGTAATTACAAAATGTTTTTTGGAAATATCTGTCGGGGGTTTTGTTCTTGTCTGGTACATTATGACCCATCCCTCTCTCTTTTCACTCTGAGCACTATAAGGCATATTCATCTAATATTTTTTTCCTACAAGACTAAATTAGTAAATAATGGTGAACTATGGCAACTTATGGCATTTTGCATACCTAAAATGTAAGACGACCTTGTAATTTGGTGCAAAATATAATTGCCGCATTGCAATATACAACTTGTATATTTTGTTTACCAATGTTCATTCACATAAAACATGTATCTTCTGTATGCAGCATTGGCATTGAGAGCATAATCAATGAAGACAAGGATGTCTCAGCTGGTCTTCACAGTGATGCTATGTGCAACGCTTGTGAGATGGCAGTTGCATGGATGAAGAGTCAGCTTAGATGGAACCATACAGAAGAAAGCATGTTGAATTATGTCAATGAGGTTGGGTTATTTTCAACCATTTTTCCTTCTATCTCTATAGTAGTTGATATCTCCGTGTTTACCAACTATTAATTTACTAAAGTGGTTGTTCGATTCTCCTAAATTTAGTAAAGTGGTTTTATCCATGGATGTGGTCCTTTTCTTTATATCTCTGTGTTTACCAACTATTAATTGACTTCATAGGGTGTTAAAAAAGTTCTTGATGGTAGACTCTTAATTGGATGGTTTCGAAATGGAGTAGTTTGAGGTTTTGGAGCAAATATGGAAGGGAGCATTCGGATCAGCTCTCCTGGTGAGGCATAAGGTTGAGAACAAGAGGTGAGGGGAGGCGGTGTCGCTCCATCTTCTGTTCCAGTTCTTCGTGTTGTTCTTTAGCTATCCCATCTTTTGCAAGTGTCTCAGTCTTTATCTATCTCATTTCTTTGATTCTTTGTTACAGATATGTCTTGAAAAAGATTCGTCTTGCACGCCAGACCGACAGGTTCCGCCGGTCTGCCCACTAGGAAGTGAGCATCTTTACTGGTCCACATTTAGCATTTTCTAGCGGATTTATTGTAACAAGGCAAATATGTTTCCGAGGCTTGTGATCTCTGATGCGATCATTGTTTGAGAGAATTTGTCCTATTCTATTAGGTGGTAAAGACAGAGGGTATCAACTGTCAGAATTTATTGAGCGAATCTGTTATAAATGAAACTTCATAGCTGATCTGTTTCAAAATATAATTACAGATCCATTTATCACATGCTCTGTATGGTATGCATCTAGTTACTTTAATACTTGTGTATCTGGATATATCTGAGATTAAATACTGAACTATGCAATTTCTACTTGTAAGGAAATAATGATTACCTAAAGACATATCTGAATTGCTATCTGGTCTACCAAATACAATTTTGGACCTTCAGCCACACCAGATCCATTCATTTTATGTTGAATGAATTTATATTTTTTGAATTTTTTTTTAAAAAATATGCACATCTGCGATGGCTCTGCGACCACAAAGGCCGTCGTAGATAATCAACCTGGTTGCGTGATACATCTTTGGCGACGGGAGGTGCGGTCGCAGTGCCGTCGCGGCGCTAAATGTTGCGACGACAAATGAGCGTCGCAGATATCACGCGACCACATTCTGCGATGGCCTTATACCGTCGCAAAATGGTCGTGGAAAATGTTTAATTGCTATCGCGGCGGTGGCGGTTGCAAACTTTTAGCGACTACCTCTTTTTGCGACCGCTATTTGTGACCGCCCTTAGCCGTCTCAGAAGGTCTTTAGCGACCGTTTTGCGATGGCGTTGTCCGACGCAAATGACCAAATTTTTAGTAGTGTTGATCTCGAAGATGACGGGATCGTAATAGCGTATCTCTCCTGATAAGGTAGGATATGGGTATCCTTTGTATAGCCGGGTGGGGTCCCGGGGTAGAGCCACTTGGTCTGGTCCGAATCTGATTCAGGGGCGTAGTTGAGCGGAGCCCCCTAGGTGGAGCCACTCGGTTCGGATCGAAATGAGTGGTGGGGCGCTGTTGGGTCTAATTCGATCGGGCCCTATAGTCTTAGTCCTGTCGACAACCCCCGAGCTCGGTCGGAGTCTATAAAATTACGTGTCGAGCTCTAAGTGAGGTTGACCTTCTGACCTCGGTTGATCACGGAAGGAGTACACATATTTTTATGTATTGCTTTCATATTTAGACACCAGATGTGACGCCTGCACGAGCTCTTCCAGATGTTTGTCACCTGTGCGGTAGATATATCTCGGTAAAAAAGTAATCATGAATAAAGATTCGATAATCGGTCCCCAAAGCATTGAGCGTTAGTTATATATAACTTGACGGAAAAATAGCCTCGTGGATCCGTTAGTTACGATGGTGGTTCTTGTTCCGGGTCTATAAATAGTCTCTTGCTTGTTGTGTGCTAGGAAGTATCGAAGATTACCATTCCGCCGGAGGTTGCTCTTATTTGTTTGGCGAAGTGTTCATTGTTGCCTTGGGTTTGTTTCACCGGGCTTAAGGATTGGGGCAAGAGAAGGAGTTCAAAGTGTGGGTCCGTACCATCGGGCTTACGATGAAGCCTATTTTCATGATTTTCAAGAGGCGTCGTGCTGGCTAGAACCCTTGTTAGTGGTTTCCAATTTGCTTCGCTGTCACTTTGAGTTCCTTTTATGCCCATCCTTCCAACTCCTGGGTTGTAGCAGAACCCTTAGCCGAAGTTTACGCAAGGCATCAAATCCTGGTAGCAGAACCCTTAGCCGAAGTTTTTCGCTTGCGCAGCTTGATTGGTGATGATGTTTTCGAAACGATCTACAAGTAGATGCTTTGTTTGGCAGTTTTACTTGCTTTTTTCGTTGATGAGTAGCCCTTTGTGGGTTTGTAAGTGTAACTATTCTCTTTGCGAAACCTTATGAATGAAAGAGATATCTTCCTTTTTTTTTCCTTGTTATGTTTTTTGTAGAGTTGATGTTCCTTGCATGTTTCGATTAGAATAGTATCTAAACTGTGGTTTGCTTGTTTGCAGTGCGACGACTATTAAGGTGGATTGGTCAAAATTGAATACTGATCGCATAAGGCATTGAGGCCAGAGATGATTTTAGTGGTCGGAGAAGAATGGCGGCTCTAGGGACCGAAGATCAAACTAGGTGAAAACCAAGCTCGCGAGAATCACACTTTGGGTCGTGTTGCTCGCAGAGAGCATGTCGGGCTAAGCCGGAGGCCGTGTTTAGGGCCAAGGACCAGACTCGATGAAAACCTAGCTCGCGAGAAGCGTGCTTGGGGTCGTGTTGCTCGTTGAGAGCGAGCTGGGCTGAGTTGGAGGCCGCATTTAGGGCCAAGGACTGGACTCGGTGAAAATCGAGCTCGCGAGAAGATCGCTTGAGGTCTTTGGAGGCGTAGGAGTCCAAGATAGACACTGAGGCCGGCGAGCCAGACTAGTGAAGACCGAGTTCTAGTCGTTGAATGAGGTGTTGAGTTTGAGCCTTAGACCGGTGGGGAGCAAATCTTAATTGCTTAGGCACTTGGTGACACTTGAGGATAGGGGGAATTGGGCGAGGAGGAACGACGCGTCACGTGGGTCAAGGGCCACTTGTGATGTTGGTGAAATGGCCACACTAGAGGGGGGTGAATAGTGTGTTTACTAATTTTTTTGCCTAAATCCGATTTTAATCGGTTCTTTGATTACTTAGGGAAATTACGAATTGAGTAGTAAGCATAAGAAAAGTAAATATGATAATGAAGTAAACAAGAGTAGAAGCAATGCAAACATAATGATTTATAATGGTTTGGCCCCAATGCATACTCCACTACCTAAGCATCCCGCTTAGGATTACTAAACTTTACTAGAATAATTATTTCCCTTACAAAGAGGATTTTACACCGAAAAGTCTCCTCTTTCAAACCGAAGGCACTTTCACACCCGGAAGTATCCCGCCTTCCTACCGAGAGCACTTTCTCACATCAACCTAAGGGACAACTCAACTAATCCTAGTAAATTAAGTTTACAATGGTGGACTTAAGCCTTAACACCAAGGCAACTACCAACTCAATCAAACCTAGCAACCTAGGTTTACACAAATGATATACAATGAAAATAAACCACAAAATACACAAACAATGAAGCAAATAAATAATACAATAAATACTTAGCTCCAAACACGTGTCCTAGTTCCTCTTAATGCATCAATGATAGAGGAAGGCCAAATCAAGGTTGTATCATGAGAACTAGGGTTTGCAAAGAAATGACTCAAGAAATCTTTAGAAATAATCAAGGGTGGCTCAATGAAGGTCCAGAAGATAGAAGAAGGCACTCAAGGGCTAATATATATAAGCCATAAGAAGAGAGAGCCAAAATAGCTCTCCCAACAGGCTGATTTCTGTCCGTTGGCGATGCTCGGTCGCTTGCTTATCGATCATTGGTCAATCGACCGAGCGACCGAAGGCCTACTGCCAAATTCTGGCAACATTAGGTCGATCGACTGGTCGATCGAAACTGGGCAAACTACTTGGTTTGGCTCATTTTTCTGCTCGTTTATTTGTTTTTGGTTTCGGTCTTTGCTAAGTCTACTTATATAACATTTAAAGTTAATAACTTTAAAACATAAATATTATATAAGGATTATCCCTTATTTGGATTCAATAAAAATATATAAAAAATTAAAATCCCGAAGAATCAAAATCTAACTTTTGGGGTCTATTACAAATTTCCGAAAACCGAAAATTTTATAATCTCTCGGGTCAAATATGGGTAGGCTAAAAGCTTCCAAAAAATTCTTAAATATATCTCGTTATCTAGTTTTTACCAGTATTTCTGAAGCCAAGAAAATGTCTAGGTCATATAGCCCTCCACGGAGCTCCCTAGGCTTAGTGAATTTCAAGGTCATTTTCTGATTTTCTAGTTTTCCATGTTTTGGGGTTCGGGATTGGTTTTTGGGTTTCTTTGTATCATCATTAGGTTTTAGAATTTATCTAGACACCCTAAACCTAGACTCTATCTTCCCGACGAATCCAAGCGCATTGACCAACGTCCTTTCGATTTCTCCGATATTTTCGATCGTGGACGTCGTGCGCTAACCAATATGGAACCTGAAAATAACTCTCCATGAAATTATTAGTTTTATGTTTGTTATCATCAAAACCAAGATTAAGACCAAGGTTGAAAACCTTAGGCCAACATGTGAGACCGCGTAAATTCCTCCTACGAAGTATGAAAATGGCTGCGAGGAGTGTTAGAGACAAACATCATACATAGAATAGAAAGAATGATTTCTTAGTGAAATATCAAAAGATACATCTTGTCCCATCGAGAGTCAGGCTTACCTTACACACAAAGTAGCCTCATTAAAACCTTTCATGGGAAAAAACCACCAAGTAGGTACTCGAGCCTTGTTGTAATTTAAGGGTGGAACCTTTAGCTGTAGTAGACTCGTAGGGAGGCTCACGTTCTAGGACCACGGGAGTTCACGTCTGGAGAGCTCGACAATTCTGTAAGCACCCTTTTCGAGGACCTCTGTGATTTGGTAGGGGCCTTCCCAGTTTGGAGTAAGCTTGCCTTCTCCAGTTGATTTCCTTTGTGGTTCAATCTTTCGAAGAACAAGGTCTCATTCTGCAAAGTTTCTGAGCCTGACACGTTTGCCATAGTTTTAGGCAATCTTGAGTTTCATTGCCTCTTCTCTGATTTTGGTGAGCTCTCGTTCTTCTTTGATAAGATCAAGCTTGGTTACTCGGGCCTCTGCGTTGCCCTGCTCTTCAAAGGTAATCATGCGGAGGTTTGGCTCTGCAATCTCAATAGGGATCATGGCCTAGACAAGCTGGTAAGGTGTTTTCAAGGTATAAGATTGGGTGGTGGTCTTGTAACTCCAAAGTACCACAGGTAGCTCTTCGACCTAGTATGCCTTGACCCGGCCGAGCTTCTTCTTTAATCATGTTAGAATTATTTTGTTGGCTACTTCAGCCAGGCTATTTGTTTACAGGTGCTAACGGATGAAAAGAGTTGTTTGATGCCGAGGTCTGAGCAGAATTCTCGAAATCAACAGTCCATGAACTACGTTCCATTGTTGCTAACGAGCTCACGTGGTATTCCAAATATGCAGATGATACTTTTCCGAATGAACTTTTGAACTTTATCAGTTACAATTGTAGATAGGGGTTCTGCCTCTATACACTTGGTGAAGTAGTCGATCGCTACGACGAAGAATTTGAATTGCCCCAATGCTTGGGGAAAAGGACCGAGGTGGTCTATGCCCCATTTGTGGAACAACCAGCTAACATTAGAGATGTGCAATGGTTCAGACTGCAGTTGAGAAACTTTTGAGAACCTTTGACATTTGTCACATTTTTTGACGTAGAGACTACAATCTACTTTCATGCTTCGCCAGAAGTAGTCGGCCCGGAGGAGTTTAGCTGCTAGGTATTGTTCAAATATCCACACTAGAAGAAGGGGGGGGGGGGTTGAATAGTGTGTAGGTAAAACTAGGTTCAACTACAATCTTTTCGATTCAAACTCGTTCACAACCAAATCGATGTTCTTTTAAGTATGATGCTTAGATAAGTAAATATATCAAATGAAAGCAAGTAAAAAGACAATAAGGACTCACTTCTCAATCCTTTGAGAAGCCTCAACACCTATTCACTTAGGCAAGATACAAATTACAAAGAACCCTAAGATGTTTATCTAACAGACCTTACAAGCTAACAATGAGAAATACACTTAAATAATGATGGAAAACAAGTACAAAAGGAGCAAGGAAATAAACCAAGTTAGTGTGCTCCTTTCTTAGCCTTCCAAGCCTCCAACTCCTCAACTCGAATGGTGAAGATTGAAGCCGGAGTCAAGTCGCAAGGAACACTCCGAGTAGAAGATGAATCATCGAAGCTCGGGCATGGAAATCAACTTTAGAGGGCTTAAGAATCTCTCTTGAAGGCTTAATGAGTAGTTCGAAGGGTTAGGTGAGTGTTTATGAGGGGCATTTATAACACCTCATCCGAACAGGTCACACAACAGGCATTTTTTTGCCCGTTGACGCCGCCCAATCGGTGACCAACTGATAGCTGGTCGATCGGAGCCCTTTGTCTATTTTCGGGCTTCTCCGATCGATGGCAGGCTGATGGGCCGATCGACTGCCCATCGGTCGGATCTGCCGTTTCTTGATTTTCGCTGATTTTTCGCCCTATGTTATATTTTTGGGTTTCGTCTTCGAGTCTTGACTTGGAATTTATTACAATCAGGTTTGGGTTGATATCCTAGAGGCATATTATAATGATTTTTATTTCTAATCCTAGGATTCTACGCGATCGTCATTGGAGCCATTTTTGACGTTTATTCTTGGTATTTATCCAAACAAAGTTCACACGCGTATCGTACCATCAACTCGAATGCATTTGATTCATATTTGTTATCATCAAAATAGAGATGAAGGCATAGGGCAAACCCTTGGGCCAACAATCTTCTCTTTTTTGATGATGACAAACAAAACATGAAAATTAAACAATTCTAAATGCTCATTTGTGAGTTCTTGATAAATCCATTAGAAAACTAACATATGCTCCCCCTATTAGGGGTGAGCAAGATTCCCCGATTCACCGAAACCGAACCGAAACCAAATTAACCGAACCAAATTATTTCGGTTCGGTTTTCGGTTTATTTTGTTTGGGATTTCGGTTTTCGGTTCGGTTCGGTGAATTTACCGAAAAAAATTGGTTTTAACCTAATTTATTGAATATATATATATATGTATAATAAAATTAATATCATGTATTTGTATTTGCCTTGGTGGTTAAGTGAAGCTTTAACCCTCCCGCTCGCCCAAGTTTGAATCCTAGTGCATGTGTATTATTATTTATTTTATATTCGATTATATATATAATATATGTTAGTTAGATATAAATTGGTAATGAAGTTTGCTAAGATGGTTATTGACTTATGAAGTTAAAGTTTTGGTATTCCTACTTATCGGGGTTTGAGTCTTGGCAAATATATTTTTTTGGTTTTTTTTTTCAATATTTTCGATTAACCGAATCAAATTAACCCAACCGAACTGAAAATTTGGTTAACCGAACCGAATTAACCAAATTTTTTTGGTTCGATAAACAGTTAAAAAATTTCTTTTGATTCGGTTCGATTAACCGATGATTTGGTTCAGTTATTAATCGAACCGAACCAATGCTCACCGCTACCCCCTATCAACATGCATATCTAACTTATGACTCCCCCTATCTATATGAATCACAAAACAAATTCTCCCCCTTTTGACATCAATCCAAGTATCATCTACCACTTATTAATGATTTTATTATGAAAACTACAAAATCCACAAAATCCAAGTATCATCTACCAGTATAGTCCTCCTTACCAATGTGAGCCTATGGAAGGCAAACATAGATAAGTCACAAAGCCCCACCACAAGGCATTACATTAGTGTGATGGGGGAAGTGCTCTTTTCTGAGATTTATTGATGATGTGATCTCGCCTGGAGTTCTTTTGAGGGGTTGAGCCAGTGTTGCTTTCGCGTGTCTCCTCCTGAGCTTGGTTCAAGATTTTCAACCAGCTGCTCGTTCTTGTCCCTGGCAAATGTTTGTGGCCCAATAGGTGCGTTTCTCGATTCGACTATCTTCGGCTTGAGGTATTTATTGTAGCACCACCGGGCTTCCTTTTGATCAGCATGTAATACTCCTACCTTCGTCTTCGAGATAGCAAACTTTACTACTATATGAGGAAAATATACGAAAGCCCCCAGAGTGTTTAAGGATGGTCGCCCCTTGATCATATGATATGGGCCGGGTATTTTAATGACGAGATATTGCACATCGATCATCTTTGCTTCAGGTCTAGAGTACAATGTTGTCCTTAGCTATAGGACTCCGCAGACATTGACCCTCTATCTCGAGAAACCTACCAGGTCCCCTTTGCGAGGTGTGAGTGAGGCTTCGATCAATTGCATCTTTTCAAAGGTGGAGTGGAAACGAATATCGATCGAGCTCTTGAGAAATAACAACCAAGTCATGTAAATTCTGATTAGTTCCATGGAAGTCGGATTCATAGAATGATATTATCGTGGTTCTAAGGATAGGTCTGCGCGGGCGAACGGTGTTGTCAATTGACATGATTGCTCGAAGGGACCCCTCTTCCTAGCCGAGCTTGACTCCCCGCCTCCCGCGAATCCACTGGCGATGTAGTCGATTACCCCTCGGGGTTCATTCGCTTAACTACACTCTTTTTGGGACCTCGGGGGTGTTCAACTTAGCCGTCGAGGGTCGCGACTCCTGCTCCGACCTCTCTCCTTCTTGTAATGAAGGTATTTGTCAAGGTGTCTTGTGCGGACTAGATCTTCCAACTGATCTCCGAGCATTACACACTCCTCGGTACTGTCTCCATAGGTGTCATGGTATGCGCATTTTTAGTTCATGTCGGCGTTGGGCGGTAGCTTTTATTTTCCTGCGTTGGCAGAGTATTTGATGTGCTTCAAGTGGTAAATATCCTAGAGGATAATTTCTTTCTTGGCATTAAGGGGATTATGTCTTTCGAACCGGGCACTCAGGCGAGGTGGAGACCTCGACCCTCTGCCTTTTCCTCGTTCGTGCTGGCTGGGGTCTTCACCCCTTCTATCTTCCTTCTTGGGTCTTTTGTCCTCGATCATGGCTTTGAGGTTTTCTAGTCGATCTTCTTCGCTTCTATTTGATCTTCCATATTTATGAAACCCGTCGCCTTTTCCTGGAACTCGGCCATGTCTTTGTGTTCGACCAAGGCAATTTGGTCAGCAAAAGGCCCGGGCTTTAGCTCGTGTTGGATGTAGAAAAGTTTGATTTGTAGATCGAGGTAGGAGATGTCAGATGCTATGGTGTGGTACCTATTTAGTTATTCTCTTAGGGGCTTATGTTGCCCCTGCCTGATATAGTGCAGGGCTGCTCATGTCTTGTGATATACTCGTGATGTGGTGAATTGTTGAAGGAAGGCATGGGTAAGGTCGCCGAAGGAGTGGATTGATTTCGGCGAGAGGGATGCGAACCATAATAGGGCAGCCTTTCCTAGGAAGACTGGAAAAGCTTGGCAGAGCGCAGAGTCAGCCCCCCATGATAGTACATCGCGGTTTGAAAAGCCGTTAGGTGCAGTGCGGGGTCACCCATACCGTCATAGGGTCTTGAGGTGGAGGGTAGCTCACTTTTAGGTGGGAGGCGAGTTGCCATGATATGGTTGGTGAAGGGCCCTGTGTCGAGAGGAGAGACTACCTTGATTCCTGGAGCACTAGAAACTGTGTCTTTTTTCGGTCGAGGGGTGCCGAAGATTTTGTCTCGAATGATAGAGATTGGTCTCCTTCTTTCTGAGTGGTGTCTCTCCATGCTCTGAACGGCAGTGTTCATGTTCAGCCGAGGGAAGCCCCTGAGGCTGCGCTGGTATCTGGACTTGTGTCGTTGGTTGTTGATATTGTGCTTCTATCTTGTTTGCCCATTGTCGGGGCTCTTCAAGGAGAAGGGAGGATGGTACTGGAGCCAGAACATCTACTTATATAACATTTATTAACTTCGCTAACGTGCAAATATGCGCCTATCGACGAGCCGTTTCTTATAAGGGGTTATAAATACCCATCCCAATCTTTCTTCTAGCCTAGAATTGATGCTTCTAAGCCTCAAAGAGCCATTCCTTGCATCTCTACAACAATCCTTGAGCCATCTTTGCAAAGAGCCCTAGTTTTGATCTCCACTTGTTGATTAAGCCTTGAAGCTTCATATATTCATCTTCTCAAGGCATCAAGAGGACTAGGGAGTCTCTTTTGGAACTAAGTACTTGTTGTTTGATTTGTTGCTCCAATTGTTATTATATTTTGTTGTTTATTTTATTATAATTGAACTTGTGTAAACCTAGAGTGCTAGGTTGATTGAGTTGGTGGTTGCCTTGGTGTTAAGGCTTAATTCCACCGGTGTAAACTTAGTTTACTATGATTATTTCTTATTGTCCTTAGGTTTGAGGTGGGAGAGTGCTCTTGGTAGGAAGGCGGGAGACTTCCGGGTGTGGAAGTGCCTTTGGTGTGAGAGCGGAGACTCTCCGGTGAAAACGTCCTCATTGTAAAGGAAACAAGATAGTCTAGTAAAGCTAGTTTGGAAATCCTAAGCGGGGTGCTTAGGTAGTGGAGTAGGCATTGGGGCCGGACCACTATAAATAATTATGTTAGCATTGTGTTTCTTACATTTCTTATTGCTTATCATTTATATATATTGCTTCCGCTTACTTCTCGATTCATGAATTGTCTAAGTAATCTAAGAAACGATTAAAATCGAATTTAGACTAATTGTTTAGTTAACATACTATTCACCCCCCCCTCTGGTGCCCCATCGTGGAGCCGAGTAAAGCATTACCTCCCCCACAATGGTTGGAACCCAGAGCCAAGCGACCGCCGCCGCACGCCAATGTCAATGACCCAACGACGATGATCGATCGTAGCCTGGTGACGCTGAAACAACATGGAGCGACGCTCCAATACCAAGCCCCCTTCCCCCTGAAGAGCCTCGACAGCGGGCAAACGAGATAAGAGGCACAACATCAACAACCAGCGACATAGGCCAAGATACCAACACAGCCTCAGGGGCAGTCCCCAGCTGAACATGGACACTGTCGTTCAGAGCATACAAAGACCAACCACTCAAAAAGAAGGAGAACAGTCTTCGTCCATCGAGACAAAATCTCCAACACTCCTCGACCAGAAAAAGACACTGCTCCTAGGGCCCAAGGAATCGAGGTAGTCTCTCCCCTCGACGTAGGACCCTTCGCCAAGCATATTATGACAATTCGCCTTCCGCCTAGAAGTGAGCTACCCACTACTTTAAAACACTACGATGGTACGAGTGATCCCGCACTGCAGCTAATGGCATTTTGGACTGCGATGTACTATCACGGGGTGAACGACTTCACGCTCTACCAAGTCTTTCTGATCTTCCTGGGGAAGGCTGCTTTACTATGGTTCTCATCCCTCCCGCTAGGATTGATCAACTCCTTCAACGACCTTTCGCAGGTTTTCTTTCGATGATTCACCACATTGCATGTATATCACAAAACAGGAGCAGCCCTGCACTACATCAGGCAAGGGCAACATGTGCCCCTAAGAGAATATCTGAACAGGTACCACGCCATAGCATATGATATCCCCAACCTCGATCCGCAAATCAAACTTTTCTGCATCCAACACGAGCTGAAGCACAGGCCTTTTGCTGACCAAATCGCCTTGGCCGAACCCAAAGACATGGCCGACTTCCAAGAAAAGGCAGCAGGTTTCATAAAGATGGAAGATCAAAGAGAAGCAAAGAGGATCGACTGGAAAAACCTCAAAGCCGCGATTGAAGACAAAAGGCCCAAAAAAGAAGATAGAATGACTGAGGACCACAGTGGACATGAACGAGGAAATGGCAGAGGGTCGAGGTCTCCACCTTGCTCGAGTGCCCGCTTGGAAAGACATACTCCCCTCAACGCCAAGAAAGAAGCTGTCCTCCGAGACATATACCACTTGAAGCTCATCAAATAAGTATGCATACCATGACACCTATGGACACAAGAAGTACGCATACCATGACACCTATGGACACACTACATAGGAATGTGTTATGCTCGGAGATCAGCTGGAAGATCTAGTCCGCACAGGACACCTTGACAAATACCTTCGCCACATGAAGGAGAGAGGTCGGAGCAGGAGTCGCGACCCTCGACGGCGAAGCCGAACACCCTCGAGGTTCGAGAAAGAGCGCAGTCAAGCAAACGAACGCCGAGGAGTAATCGACTACATCGTAGGGCAGATTCATAGGAGGTGGGGACTCAAGCTTGGCTAGGAAGAGGTCCCTTCGGGCAGTCATAGCGGTCGACAACGTCGTTCACCCGTGCCGACCTATCCCCAGAACCCCAGTAATATCATTCTATGAATTCGACTTTCGAGGAACTGATGAGAATCTACACGACCCAATCATTATTTTTGTGATTGTAGGGAATTTCATTGTCGAAAAGGTCATCGTCGATCATGGGAGCTCGGCCGATATTCTTTTCCACTCCACCTTTGAAAAGATGAAATTGACCGAAGCCTCACTCACACCTTGCAAAGGGGACCTGGTAGGTTTGTCAAGAGAGAGGGTCGATGGCTAAGGACAACATTCGACTCCCGACCTAAAGCGAAGATGATCAATGTGCAGTATCTCGTCATCAACATACCCAGCTTATATCATATGATCTTAGGACGACCATCGTTAAACACTATAGAGGCTGTTGTGTCTACTCCTCATCTAGTAGTAACGTTTCCTATCTCGGAGATAGAAGTAGGAGTGTTACATGCTGATAAGAAGGAAGCTCGTTGGTGCTATAATGAATGCCTCAAGCTGAAGATGGCCGAACTGGGAAACACATCTATCAGACCACAAACATTTCCCACAGACAAGAACAAGCGACTAGTTTAAAATTCGGAACCAAGCTCAAGATGAGACACGCAGAAGCAACCCCGCCTCAACTCCTGAAAAGAACTTCAGGCGAGATCACATCATCAATAAAGCTCTAAAAAGAGCACTCCCCCTGTACACACTACTTCTTTATCGCTCAAATAAAGTTATATTTCTCGTAATTCTCTCTATGAATAATCAAGAAACTATTAAAGCGATCTTGATGTTTGAAACTCATTTGTGTCCCCGCATACGAACATGTTCTAAACACTCTTAAGCACGACATTGCATTTTCGGGCTCATGGTTTTCGGCTCCAAATGCCTAAACACTCCACACAGCGATCAAAACCTGGTTTTCACCAGTTTGGCTCACTAGTCTCAGCGCCTATCTCAGGCTCCCACGCCCACAACAACCCAACGCGCGCTCCTTGTGAGCTCGGTTTTCACAGAGTTTGGTCTCTAGCTACCACGCAAACAC
Source organism: Canna indica (assembly GCA_034359265.1). Lineage (NCBI taxonomy): Eukaryota > Viridiplantae > Streptophyta > Magnoliopsida > Zingiberales > Cannaceae > Canna > Canna indica. Next base: position 44,415,769 of record CP136890.1, on the reverse strand, counting down.
ATTCGGCCTCAATGACCTCATACTACTCCTCGCATGCGGTTCCGCCTTACGCTCCTCGACGATCTCGGCCTAACTCCCGAGTGCGGTCTCTAGCTACCACGCCAACACATTCAGCCTCAACGCCCTCATACGACTCCTCGCCTGCGGTTCTGCCTTACGCTCCTCGGTGAGCTCGATCTGAACCTCCGAGTGCGGTCTCTGGCTGCCACACCAACATATTCGGCCTCAGCGCCCCTGTATAACTCCTGGTACACGGTCCCGTCTTACGCTTCTTAGCGAGCTCGGCCTGAACCCTTGAGTACCTAACTCCTCACACCAATTACTTTTGGCCATGACCTCAACATGACAAGGCCCTAACATACACCTTTCGGCGGGCTCAACCTAAGATGCTACTACTTATACGTAATTAATAAGGTTCAACCATGAACCAAACCTCAAATGGCTCAATAACAAACTTGATTTCAGACGGTTCAATCATGAACTAGATTTTAGAAGGTTCAACTATATACATATCCCACAAGATTAAACCTTGAATCATCATCATTCAACTAATAGGTTTCAATCTGACACCAGATGGTTTATACTCCCACCCAGAGCCCAAAAGATGGGGCAAGGACATTTCCTTCATGAAATACTGAGCGAAAGATATTTGCGTATGAAACAACACAAATTAAGCTCACGAAGGAGCAGCAGTTCCCACAGAGACAACAAATTAGACCCACACAAGGGCAATCTTTAAAGTCAAAATGAAAGGATGGGGTTAAATCAGCCAATCCCCCCAAAAGAAGTCCCCAAGTAAACAACATAAGATAATCTAAAGGAGCCGCTAAGAAGAAGATACGCCTGCCTTGGCGCACTCAGCAGGACCGTCCTTTTCCATGACAGGAAATCCTATGGGAGAAAATGAGAATTGACCCTGAGTAGCGGTCGAAAGGTCTCCTTTGAGCGACCAAGAAAATTCTCTCTTAGCCTCGGGATTCACTAGAGCATTGCCCTTAACTTCCTTATGGAAGCTCATTCCTGAAAAATCAGCACTAAGAGCCAAAAGATTAGCTTGCTCAGAAGCTCTCTCAAAGCCCTCTATATATATGGCGAGGGCATTATCTCGGAGGCACTTCACCTCCTCCTCAAGAGAACCCCTTAGCTAGATTGTACCTTGCAACCTCGGCCCTCAAAAGGGACTTAATTCTTACCGCCACAGAAAGGTATAGGTAGTCCATCTCCAACTCCGTCCTAGCTTCGCTTTCTAACTCTGCTATCCGGGCAGTAGACTTCGAAACAGTTGTGCTCAAACGAGTGACTTCTTCGGCCTTTGCCTCCAAGACCCTCTCCATCTCCATCATCCTATGTTTGGAGGCCGTGACTTCTTCATGTTCCCTTCGCGAGATCTCCTGCAACTTGCCTAGGGAAAGCTGGACATGCTCCCAAATGTCCACCCCATCTGAGAAGACCAACTGGCTCTTGGAATAAAAATGCGATGCTGAACTTGGTTGACGAGCCTCTGTCGATGTGCTTACCACCACTTTCGGGAGTAGGGACGCATTCCCTTGAGGATGAACAATCGACTCTGCAAGAAGGTTCTCTCCAGAATACCGAGCCCTCTTTTGACGCCTTACCAGCGAACCAAGGAGGACTGGGGAATCTGAAGAGGATGACGAGCCGACAGCTTCCACCCTTGCTCTCGAAGCATGTGGCTTCTGAGGCTGTGAAACCCTCATAGGCCTCAACAACTCGTCCACCATTGGATTCTTTCCCTTATCCTCGGCGGGCCTCTCCCGCATCTCTGCCAAACGAGAGCGCGTACGTGGAACGTTCAAGAATAGGGTATGCATCCTTGAACGACAAAGAAGTGCTGAACATCTCACTCGAAAAGACAATGAACCCTAAGTCAAACAACAAACACTAGAGGTTGAGAAAGCTTACCGGTGAAAGTTAGCGAATGCAGGAAGGAACTAGTTAAGGGAGATACCACTGAAGCTTTCCATAGACGAAGGCCAAGGAAGCGCATGAAAAATAATGAGCGGGGAAGGAAAAGCCCTGTTTATAGACCCCACTTCCCCATCGAACGGTCCACGAGAAAAAGGAAAACTAAATCTACACCGACCAACTCAGTGATCGACGCCCCCCTAGAAACTCCCTCCATCACACGAATGAGTGCCTTTTTTCACCATGAAAAATGAGGAGGCAAGGACCAATCAACAACCGCCACGCAGGGTGAGAAGATCTCCACTAGCGAATCACCATACTAAGCGTGGAAGTCGAGAAGGCGCATGTTAAACACGGCACCGATTTGACGTACTCCAAACTAAAACGAAGAGTCACCACGTGCGTGCCAGAAATAATGCACAAACCACTTATGGCAGCCCGACTCCTCTCCAGCCTTTCGTGTCATTATGGCCAACCTCAGCTACCTTGGCTTTCCTGATCATTCTTTTTAGATAAGCTCCAGCGGTCAAACAGACTAACACCAGTGGCTAAACAGACTAATATCTTCTCCCTGGTCACCTAGTACATCTTAGCCAACTCATCCAAGATTTCCCAAACATCAAAGAAAGAGACTCACTCAACTAAAGAGCTCGCCACACAGTCTTCCAAACTCCAACCAAGCTCGGGGCCTATGGACTCGACTAGAACTATTGGTCCCGGTCGGATTAAACCCAGCAGCGCCCCATCGTTCACCACGAACCAAACCACGTGGCCCCACCTTGGGGGCTCCGCTCGAACAACACCTCTGGACCAGACTCAAATCGAGTTAGATGGCTCCATCTGGGGGCTCACCCGGCCAAACATGGACTCCTACGTCCTCCCTTATTACAAGGGATATACCATCATAAATCTGTCATCTCCGGGATTGACCTTGACCCATTCTGGGTAACAATCCCAGTGAGATTGCCAGGGCAGCATGATCACCTCCACCTGTAATATATACAGACGCGGCACACTTAAGTAACCCTACGTTCCAATTTGAGTAACCTCCACCTTAGAGTCACCCCAACTTGGGCATCAAAGTGTCTTTTGCAGTCCCCTCGACGTCGAACCAGACACGGCGATACACCAGACCAGACTGGAAGATCTTGACTCTCGGGTCGGAATAGTATATATTGGAGGTGGAGGTGATCATCCTGCTGGATAATCTCGGTAGAATTGTTACCCAGAATCGATCGAGGCCAATCCCGGAGGTGACGGGTTTATGATGGTATATCCCTCGTGATAAGGGAGGATACAAGAGTCCATGTTTAGCTGGGTGGGTTCCTCGAATAAAGCCGTTTGACTTGGCTTTGAGTCTGGCTCAAACGCGTCGCTTGGGCGAGGCCGCGTGGTTTGGTTCGAAGTGAATGGTCGAGCGCTGTTGGGTCTAGTTCGATTGGGCCCAATAGTTCTAGTCCAGTCCACAACCAAAAACTCATTTTCAAGTTTTCGCTCAAGTTATCAAAATTATTTTTAGAAATGATTTCACTCAAACAATAGTGAGAACAATATTAGAAATGGAATCAAAATAGTATACATAAACTTTCATTTGACGTTTTCGACGAAAAATCGAAGTATCGAATTCTTGATGAGATTTTGAAATTTTTACACAACAAACTAGATTATTTAATAAAGGTGAATCTGATTTTTAGTTGAATTTTGAAGTTGGATTTCAGAAATACAAAGTATCATTGTCTACAAATGGTAATTAAATTACCATTTGTAGACAATGATACTTTGTATTTCTAAAATCCAACTTCAAAATTCAACTAAAAATGAGATTCTTGATGAGATTTTGAAATTTTTACACAACAAACTAGATTATTTAATAAAGGTGCATATTCAAAGATCATATCAAAATCAATTTTGTACATTTTTCTAAAATTCAGTTTTAATCAATGAGTTTGTCATATCAGTAGACATCAATTTTTTTTGAATTTTTGAGTCAGTTTTTAAGAATCAATCAAGATTCTACAGATTCAAGAATCACTCAAAAATGATTTGTCTACAATTTTCTAAAAATAATTGAGTGATGGTATATCAAACTAGTATAATCAAGCTTATCGTCCTAACAATGACCAAATATCAATTTCATCACTTTACTCATGAATTTCCAAATCTTAAGCACATAGAAACCTAACATCAGTAAATCTAAACATGTTTCTCATGTATGGATACAAAATGAGATATCTAAGTCAAAATATTGACTTAGGTCAAACTTATTTGAATGAGATTTTCATGAAACCACATCTATACCATTTTATCCATATTTTCATGAATTTTCAATTCTAAATACATTGAAACATGTCTTATATATACGTAAATATATTTATGAAGTTTGGACTTAAAATGAAGTATCCAAGTCTACTTGTTGACTTGGGTCAAACCTTTCCAAGTTTAAGTTCACTAAAGTGATCTAGTTACTCTTCTTTTCATCTACCCATGATTTTTTGAATTTAACCACATGAAAACAAATCATGAGCAACCCAAAACATGTTGGTCAAGTTTCAACCTAAAATGAAGTCTCAAAGATGAATTTCAACCAAGTGCAAATTTCATTCAATCAAGATATCATGAAATTGACTAAGTTATCAAAAATTTTCCTACTCATGAAATTCTAAGCATTCATCACGCTTAATCAATCATGAGCGTAGAGAAGTCATTAAAGCATAATTATTGAGGTGATTAAACTAGATTTTAATAAACAAGATCATACCTCATTCAAGATAAATTTTGCCAATCTTGTCAACTTTCTTTCCCGATTTTATTTAGCCTTCCAAATTATATTTTCTAAACTTGCAAGTAGATTGGTCTCTTGTAGAGATGGGAGGAGACCCACTCCTATATTTTCTCTTGTTAAAAACTCAAAATTACTAAGAATGCATTGAAAAAGTGGGCTTTTGAGAACCATACCCATGAGACCTCTGAATAGAGGATCCTGCTTGCACTTCTTGATGATATTCAAAGCAAAATCCAGAATGACCCATCTCATGAGGACCTTCATGCACAAGAAAAGGAATTGAAAGCGAAACTGCATACCTCCCTAGATGATGAGGAGGCGACCCTAAGGCAAAAATCTAGAGTTCAATGGCTAAATTTGGGAGACTCAAACACTCCATATTTTTGTTGGGCGTTCAGGCAGCGGTGTAATTCGAATGCAACCCATTCAATTCAAAATTCTTCTGGTCAGCGAGTGTATGGTGAGCAAGTAGAGCAAGAGGTGATTAATTTTTTCAGGAGTCTGTTTAACGCCCCCCCAAGAAGAGGTGGATTTCTCTATCCTTCAAACACATAGGTAGCTCCGGCAGGAAAGTATTGATCAAATTGACTAGACCTATCCTGGTCCATGAAATCTATGAGTCTATTGATGCGTCTCTGAATGATAAAGCTCCAGGTATTGATGGTTTCACTAAGAAGTTTTTCATTGCTACCTGGGTATTACAGGGAAGTATGTTATAGAAGTTATATAGAGCTTCTTTAAATCTAGGAAGCTCCTTGCTGAGGTTAACATCACTTCTATCACACTGGTCCCTAAGAAGAGGAGCCCTAAAACCTTCTCTGATTATAGGCCTATCTTGGTCTACAAGATGATATACAGGTTTATCTCAAAGATACTTGCTAATAGGCTCCAAAGGGTTCTTGAGGATTTCATTGGACCGAACCAGCATGCCTTCCTAAAGGGGCAGCTTATTCATGAAAATATAGCCTTTTGCCACGAGCTGATGATTGGATATCACTGAAACATGGTCTGCCTCATATGGCAATCAAGATTGACATCCATAAAGCCTATGACTCTGTGCGGATTGAGCTTCTCAAATGATACAAATTCCCTAATTTTTTTGTTGATTATATTAGAGCCGGCATCTCCAATCCCAAGTTCACACTGAATTTAAGCGATGCATCCTGTGTGAAAATATATGTCTCTTAGGAAACTTCTATTAAGGACAGTTGAATAGAAAGTTGCAACTGCTACTAAAAGTAAAGTAAGAATCAAAACAAAAGCACACACAAACACAAGAGGTTTATTTATGCAGTTCAGTGATAAAACCAGTCACCTAATCTGTGGGGCACTCATTGGACAGATGCCCAATCCACTCTCTATAAGTACAATATTAGTCATTTAGATTTCACACCTGAAATCCGACTACCCGTACTATAGTGAATTGGAAATAACAAAAACCTATTCGATATTACAAGTACATACCGACTTACCTCTCTATGACATCCCAGCCACAGAGTTTCGTCCTCCACATAGCCTTGTGTTGTAGTGAGTTATCCACCCGAAACTTATCTTCTCCTGAAGATAATAAATATTGATTGTTGCATTTCTGCACTCAACAGTCTCAACTCCTCTTAATAATTGGCAACACGGTGTTCGTACACGGAGAGAGTTGCAGATCAGATCTTTTCATTTGAATTTATATGTGTCAATTGAAAGATCTGAATCAATGATGTTTATAGCTATTTGTTTAATAAACCCATCAGTTTAACAACTAACATCCATCGGTTCAAAAACAAATAGACAACACATAGCTCCTAATGACCATAAAGATCGAAGTGTAACGCCTGAAATATTTAAAGCAGTTATTCGGGCAAATAGAGAATAAATGATGATTAAAAGATGTCAGAGACAACAAAAGGAATCATCACTAATAATCCAGACCAAGAGTCATTATCTCTGGGGGAAACAAAAATCCTCTTTTTACGTAGAGTTCCTCATAATTGAGACTATCTGCAATATAGAGACTGTCTGCAGTTGAGATTGTCTACACACAATTGAGACTATCTGCAATATATGTAGAGTTCCTCATAGTTATGGCCGAGACCATTACTTTTGCCAAATACATCCAACATACAAAGGCTAACACTAACACTATGGGTTTTTTCAGAGCAGTAGAGGCCCCTACGTCAGGGATGTCCTATGGCCCCATATCTATTTATATTGGTTATGCTGCACTTCTTAGATCTTTTGGAGCAAAAAGATGATATGGGCTCACTTTTCCCCCACACCATATGTCGTGATCCGCTTGTCACCCACCTTATTTTTGCCAATGACTTACTTTTATTCTCCAGAGCAAATACTACATCGACCACCATAATTGGTGATTTCCTAGCGCATTTCCACCAAGTGTCCGGGCTACGGACTAGTAATCATAAGTCACATCTGTACACCTCGGGCGCTCCCTTAGATATGAGATCCTCTATTGTTGACATTCTAGACATGCCATTCGGGTCGCTACCGGTCAGGTACTTGGGGATCCCTCTACTATCGACTAGACCATCTTTCCATGAATGCCAGCCTCTACTTGACAGTATTTAAGCTAAACCTAATGGGTGGACTAGCATGTGCCTCTCTTATGCTAGCCGCCTAGAGTTGATGAAGTCGGTGCTTATGGGGAAAATTTCATATTGGTGCTCCTCTTTTTCATTGCCTCAATAGGTCATTATTCGCATTGAACAGCTCCTTTCCCGCTTCCTTTGGTCTAGTAGAGCCTAGAAATGTAACCAATCAGATAGCTTGGCTCTTAATATGTAAACCAAAGGAGAAATGAGGACTTCGCTTAAGAAATATTAGAAAGCTTAACCAAGCATGCTTAATGAGATATGTGTGAAAGGAATAGTGCCATTGAGCCAATCACATGTCGATGTTTTTAGAGACTATTCAAGGGTAATCAACTTAATGAGGCAATTTTTTCATCATATGCTGCATCTTTATTCATAAAGATTGTGATGAACCCCATGAACCTGAGCAAAGATTCCGAGGCCATGATGATATCATGATAGTGAGACTTGGAATCCAGATGCCCATGTTTGTGTTGGCTTAAGGTTTTCAACCTTGGTCATAATCTCAGTTTTGATGATAACAAACATGGAACTAATGTTTCATTGAGAAATTCCTTCAGGTTCCATATCAGTTAGCGCTCGACGTCCTCGATTGGAAATATCAAAGAAATCGGAAAATCAGATGGACGTTGGTCGACGCGCTCGGATTCGTCGAGAAGATAGAGTCTAGGTTTAGGAGTTTATGTTGTAAATCCTCATGATTATGCATAAGATCCCAAAAACCAACCCCGAATCCCAAAATATGAAAACCCGAAAGCCGACTTGAAATTCACTAAGCCTAGGGTGCTCCTTGGAGGGCTATATGACCTAGATATTTTCCTAACATAAAAAATGGCGGTAATTGTTCCATGGGTAGAAAATAGATAACGAGGTATTTTTAAGGATTTTTTGGAAGTCTTTAGCCTACCCATATTTCACCCAAGAAATTAGGAAATTTCCGTTTTCCAAAAATTTGTACTAGACCCCAAAAAATAGATTTTGATTCTTAAGGATTTTGATTTTTTAGATATTTTTATTGAATCCAAATGGGGGGTAATCCTTATATAACATTTATGTCTTAAAGTTATTAATCGACCTGCGACCGAACGACGAAAACAGCTAGTTTTTCGTCCGTTGTCAAGCCGTTTCTTTGGGGGGGGGGGGGGGTTATAAATATCCATCCCAATCTTATTTCTAGCCCACCATTTGATTCTTCCAAGCCTAAAAGTGTGACCCTAAGCATCTCTACAAGCTTTCATTGAGCCATCCTTTCAAGAACCCTAGTTTTGATCTCCACAACTTGATTTAGCCTTCCATGCTTCACCAAGTCATCATCACAAGGCATCAAGAGGACTAGGGAGTTTCTTTTGGAGCTAAGTACTTATTGTTTGATTTATTGCTCCAATTTTTATTATTTTTTTGTTGTTTATTTCATTGTAATTGAACTTGTGTAAACCTAGAGTGCTAGGTTGATTGAGTTGGTGGTTGCCTTGGTGTTGAGGCTTAAATTTACCATTTTAAACTTAGTTTGCTAGGATTAGTTCTTGTTGTCCTTAGGTTTGATGTGGGAGAGTGCTCTCGGTGGGAAGGCGGGAGACTTCCGGATGTGGAAGTGCCTTCGGTGTGAGAGTAGAGACTCTCCGGTGAAAACGTCCTCGTTGTAAAGGAAACAAGATAATCTAGTAAAACCAGTTTGGAAATCCTAAGCGGGGTGCTTAGGTAGTGGAGTAGGCATTGGGGCCGAATCATTATAAATAATTGTGTTTGCATTGATTCTACTTGTGTTCATTTCATTATCACATTTACTTTGCTTCCGCTTGCTACTCAAGTTGTAATTTGCCTAAGTAACCAAAGAAATGATTAAAATTGGATTTTGGATAATTGATTAGTAAACACACTATTCACCCCCCCTCTAATGTGACCATTTCACCCAACATTTGGTATCAGAGCGGGTCATAGATTGAGATTTCACCGTCTCCTTTACATCGTCTCTCGATCCGAAAAATGGCACTAGAGTGTTTAGCGTCCTCACCTCCTATGTTCGATGCCTCGAACTTTGGTCTTTGAAAATAGAGGATGTACACATAATTAAAGACTAAGGGTTTTGGTGTCCTTAACATGTTAAGACTAGAATTCATTGAACCTAAGGTTGACATGCATGGTTGGAGTGAATTAGATAAGAAAATGTTTAAGTATAATGGGGATGCCATGAATTGTATACTTTGCACATTACCAAATAGCATCCTAGAAAAAGTCATGCATTGCTCTTCGGCTTATGATTTATGGGCCACTTTAAATGTTTTATATGATTATGCCAAAACCGAAGAGATTGGCACTTTTGATGAAGGTGGTGATGACAATGGTCACTGACCTACTACTAATCTCCGTTTTGATGCCTATAGTGCTTCTAGTCAAAGGAGCAACTCTAAGAGCCGAAAACGAAAGGTGATTTATCATGCTTGCAAAGAAAAGGGCCACATTAAAAAGAATTGCCCTTCATTATTGAATAAAGCAAAGAAGAGGTCAAAAGCTTCTACATCATCATCCCATTCAAATGAAGCATCCTCTTGCAATGGCTATAAAGTTACTTCGAAAGTTTGCCTCATGAGTACCAATGTTGAGGTATGCTCTTTCCCTTCTAGTCATAATAATTATAATGATAGTACTAGCTCTTCTAGTTCATTCAATATGTCATATGAAGAACTAGTTGAGGAATGTCAAAAAATGTATGCCTTGCTTGTTAAAAAGGATAATGAAAATAAAAGATTGAAGAAAGATAATATAAGGCTTAACTCTCATGTGGATGAATTAAAACTAGAAAATGAGAGAATGAAATCTTGTTCTTTTGATTTTTCCCATGATAGGTTGAAACTTGAGCTTAAGGACTTAAAGCTTGAGAATGAAAATTTGAAACTTGAGAATTCAAAAATTATAAGTCAAAACAACAATTTGAAATCTCAATCTAAAGCCTTATATCAATCTCTTGATTCATTGAAAAATGAGGCTGTGTCCTTAAACAAGAAAGTAAACGAATTGAAAATTGTTTCATTTCATAAGAACACTAGAAATGCTTATGTAAAGAATGCCCATGTTCATCAACATTCTCATGCTATGCATTCTACCATTAGACCTTAGGATCATAAGAAGAAGAATGATTTCTCTAAGAATGCTCATACTCATCATGTCAAGCATTCTAAAGATAGATCTAATGTCCATAGCAAAAATGAAAAGAAATTCAATGGACATTGTTTTTGTTGTGGTATTTTTGGCCATGCTATTTATGATTGTGCATTCAAGAAAAATCCAAGTGTAGCTAGGACACTTTGGATTCCTAGGCCATCTAACCCCTAAGGACCCAAATCAATTTGGGTACCAAAGATCTCATATTCTATTGTAGGGGGAGCTACCACACTAGGGTGAGATGAAGTTGGTTGATTGAAGTTGCTTGGGGATTCAAAGATTGTACCATTTCAAAGTTGCAACTTTAAGTCATCATGATGCCTTGGGTGATGAAATTATTGGCATCAAACACTTTGGTATCATCTCCTATACCCTCTTGCTTAAATTATACTTGGAATTTGATATATGCTTAATATTAGTAGATTTTCCGCTCTTGATAAAATTTTAAAAACGTTTTTGATTTTTGATTTCTGGTCTCTTCGGAGACCTATGTGGCCTATAACGGGCCTAAGCGACCTTGCGGTTCTAAATCGTAGGCTCATTGTGGCCTTTTGGTTTTCAACCAATAGGAAGGGTTGGAGATCTTACTTTTCAAAATTTCATATTTTGAGATCTCTCGATTCGTTTTGGTTTCATGACAATTCTACTTGAAACAAATTTATCACTATCTAGCTTAGGTTGAAGTTCTCAGATGAAGATTTCTATTTCACCTTTGCTATTTAGTATGCTAACTTGCTAGTTATTATATCATTGTGCTACTAATGATTTTTGGCTTGCAAGTTGACATTTATGAAAATGGAAGGCTAATAATTAGGAGAAAATGGATAAGTTTGGCAAAATTCTCATGTAAGAGGTATGTCTTTGAATTTCATAAAAATCTTAGCATAATACCTCAATATTCACGTTTTATTGGTGTCTCTATACTCATGATTAGAATTGCATGATAAATCTTTGAATTCTCATGAGTAGGTCAAATTTTAGTACTTAGGCAAACTTCATTGAATGAAACTTGCTCTAGGTTGATATTCATTATTAGAGACCTTCTTCTATTAAAGTAAAAACTAGTTAAACATGTTTAGAGATCTTACTTTCAAATATTTCATATTTTAATATCTCTTTGATTCATTTTGATATCATGATAACTCATTAAAATGAATCTCTACTATCTAGCATAGGTTAAGATTTTTAAACGAAACTTTGCATTAAACCTTTGCTATTTAGTAAGTTAGCTTACTAGTTGGTATATGATTTCATTATGATACTAATGAAGCCTACTTGCAAGTTGAGAAAGTGGTAAAATTTGGAAGGCTAAAGGAAAATGGAAAGAAAGTGAAAATTTTGGAATTTCTCAAGAAATGAGGTATGAGTTTCATTTTGGTAAAATTCTTGCATAACACCTCTATTTTGTTGGTAAAATGATTTCTCTATGCTCATAAATGATCTTGCATGATAATTGATTGAAATCTCATGAGTAGATAAAATTTTGATAGTTAGGCAATTTCCTGAAATCTTGTTTGAATGAAATGTGCCATAGGCTAAATTTCATCTTAGAGACTTCATTTTAAGTTGAAACTTTATAAACATGTTTGAGTGCAGTCATGATTTGCTTCCATGTGATTAAAATTGAAAAATCATGAGAAAATGGATAAATTGATAACAACTTCACTTTAGGAGACCTAAAGTTGAGTAGAGTTGACCCAAATCAATAAATTGACTTAGAAACTTTATTTTAGGTCCAAGTTTCACAAACATGTTTAGATTTACTCATGTTAGGTGTCCATATATTTAAATTTGAAAAACCATGAGTAAATGTTAAAATTTGATACTTAGCAATCTCATGATACCATGCATGTTTTTTTAATGAAATCATGCTAAGGTGGAATTTTGACCAAATAAAATCATTTTCATTTCAAACTTGATAAACGAGCTTTAAATGATTATATCTAGATATCTGGAAAGTTTGAATAAAAATTGAGAACTTTTGAAAAATGGCTAATATTTACGAAAATGCCACTAGATTTCAGTTATTTTAAGAAAAATGCAAAAAATTGATTTTTTGATGATTCTTGAAATTGCAAGTTTTTTGAAAAATCTGGTCTCTTCAGTAAAAATTTCAAAAAATTTCAGTAAGAATATAATTTGATATGGGTTTTTGAAATTGGATTTCAAAACTTTAAAGTATCGTTCTTTCCAAATGTTCATTTTTCCGATACTTTGATTTTTGGTCCAATCTTCCAATGAGACTTCAAGTAAGATATTTTGAATTCACTTTTGGTATCGTTCAAATATTTTAGACAGAAAAATTATTTCTAAAATAATTTTTGACTCCTTGACCAATACTTGGAAATATCATTACTTGAGTTTGATACATGACTTCTAGTTTTAGATTATGTTTAGCATTTTATCATATCATGTATTGATTAGTCTCATTTGTATGAATGTTTTCATCCCTTGAGTTGAGATCTTCATGCTTCATGAAAACTAATTTTAGAATCTCAACTTTGACTCGATTGACTTTTCTTGCCCTTTTTTGATTGATGTCAAAAGGGAGAGAAAAATATAGGTAAATGGGAAGAAAATATAGGAAAACCATGCATATAGATAGGGGGAGTTCTATTATATAGATATGCATGTTGATAGGGGGAGAAATCCATTAGTTGATATCCTTTGTGCTTTAATATATATATTTTCTTAAGGATGTTTGTCATCATCAAAAATGGGGAGATTGTTGGCTTAAGGTTTTCAACCTTGGTCTTAATCTCGGTTTTGATGATAACAAACATGGAACTAATGTTTCATTGAGAAATTCCTTCAGGTTTCATATCAGTTAGCGCTCGACGTCCTCGATCGAAAATATCGGAGAAATTAGAAAATCAGAAGGACGTTGGTTAACGCGCTCGAATTCGTCGGGAAGATAGAGTCTAGGTTTAGAGAGTCTAGTTTATGTTGTAAACCCTCATGATGATGCATAGGATCCCAAAAACGAACCCCAAATCCAAAAACATGAAAACCCGAAAACCGCCCTGAAATTCACTAAGCCTAGGGAGCTCATTGGAGGGTTATATGGCCTAGATATTTTCCTAACACAAAAAATGGTGGTAATTATTCCTTGGGTTGGAAATAGATAACGAGGTATTTTTAAGGGTTTTTTGGAAGCGTTTAGCCTACCCATATTTGACCCAAGAAATTAGGAAATTTTCGTTTTCCGAAAATTTATACTAGACCCCAAAAACTAGATTTTGATTCTTAAGGATTTCGATTTTTTAGATATTTTTATTGAATCCAAATGGGGGTAATCCTTATATAATATTTATATTTTAAAGATATTAACTTAAAGTTAATAAATATTATATAAGTAGACTTAGCAAAGACGGAACTAGAAAACGAACAAACCAAGCAAAGAAATATGCCCTGCCTAAGTTCGGACGAACGACTGGTTGACCGACCGAAGAAGAAGGTATTTCGATCGAACGGTGCTAGAATTTGGCAGTAGCCAATTCGGTCGACTGGTCGATCGACCGAACAGTGCCCAGAAGCAGTAGAATGCCGCGGTCAATCCGTCGGTCGACCGATGATCCACTAGCCTATGACCGAACAACGGAAATGGCTAGTTTTCTGCCCGTTGTCGAGCCGTTTCTTGTGGGGGGGTGATAAATACCCGTCCCAATCTTATTTCTAGCCCACCATTTGTTGCTTCCAAGCTTAAAAGTGTGATCCTAAGCATCTCTGCAAGCTTTCATTGAGCCATCCTTGCAAGAACCCTAGTTTTGATCTCCACACCTTAATTTAGCCTTTCAAGCTTCACCAATTCATCATCTCAAGGCATCAAGAGGACTAGGGAGTTTCTTTTGGAGCTAAGTACTTATTGTTTGATTTATTGCTCCAATTGTGATTGTTTCTTTATTATTTATTTCATTTTAATTGAACTTGTGTAAACCTAGAGTGCTAGGTTGATTGAGTTGGTGGTTGCCTTGGTGTTGAGGCTTAAATTCATCATTGCAAACTTAGTTTGCTAGGATTAGTTCTTGTTGTCCTTAGGTTTGAGGTGGGAGAGTGCTCTCGGTAGGAAGGCGGGAGACTTCCGGGTGTGGAAGTCCCTTCTGTTTGAGAGTAGAGACTCTCCGGTGAAAACGTCATCGTTGTAAAGGAAACAAGATAATCTAGTAAAACTAGTTTGGAAATCCTAAGCGGGGTGCTTAGGTAGTGGAGTAGGCATTGGGGCCAAACCACTATAAATAATTGTGTTTGCATTGATTCTACTTGTGTTTATTTCATTATCACATTTACTTTGCTTCCGCTTGCTACTCAACTTGTAATTTGCCTAAGTAACTAAAGAAATGATTAAAACCGGATTTAGGCTAATTGATTAGTAAACACACTATTCACCCCCCCTCTAGTGTGGCCATTTCACCAACAGTTCGAAATGTTCCTAGTCGTAGGATCACCGATTATGGGATTGGTGATTCCGGATAGACTAGTGCACTTAGTACTTGCCATATACTATAAGGGGTAGCTAATCTCATAGTTACATATAAGCCGACATTAGTGTGCAAGTGCAGGTGCTCATTAGGGAATGAGTTCACTGAACGAACCTGCACGAGGAACACAAAATGGAATCCTTACATGAGTGTCAATAGGATGTTCCTCGGGTGATAGTAGGTGCAAGCATCCCTTGGACATGCGGTTGTTATGGTTACCTAGTGAGTGACGACCCATTGCTTTGGTTGTCATGTACCTGGTATTACTGAGCATGTGGAAGCATTCATGGAGGTAGGTGAGCAACCAACATGGAATCAGTTACTCCTAGTCATGACACGTTGCTAGGCATCAATCTTGACTTGTGAGTGGAGTACCTCAATCAACACTAAAGGGGTTTAGTGGAGGCTCAAAAGATTCGAATAGAAGTCGTTCTATTGGATCCGACTCTCCATTATGCACAACTCACTGCTGGCTTAGTGTGGGGTCCAATGGGTCACACACAAGGGCTAACCTCGTAATGGACTTTATGAGATAGAGTCTGAATGCGGCACTATATGTCTACTAGCATGGACATGCTGTAACTCGATCACGGATCTCGTTTACATACATAATAGGAAAGGTATTTCTTATAGGAATGAATGCGCGAGGAAGGAGTTCCTTCCTAACCCTAATTTGCAGGGCATCCCTAAATTGTAGGGATTGACACATAATAATATTTTATATGGTTGATTAAATTTAGTTGTGAATGAAATATTTAACTAACCACTTGACGGTGATTTTATTTAATTATGAATTAAATATAATTTGATTTTGAATAAAAATTACATGGTGGGAAAATTAGTTTCTAACCATGAGCATAACCAATTAATTAGGAATTAATTAATTTGGATAAATCCTAATTAATAGTAATTTGATTTATGGAGATAAATCATAAGATTAATAGATATATGATTTATGAGGATTAATAGATATATTAATTAATAGGAATTCATAGGAATTCAAATTTTTTAGATAAACCTCTTTCATATTGTTTAGGGGATTGGTTCATTTAGATAATTATCATTCTTATTGATGGGCATTCAATTTATGTAGATAAATTAATGTTCTATTTAATTATTTTTGATTTATTCTGAATAAATTATAAAACTATTAAATATGAAAATTAACTAGGAGGCAAACCCCGAATTTTTGAAATCCGGGGTGAGTTCAAAATTGAACTCAAGTGGCCGGCCCCCATTTTCTCTCATGTGGCCACCCCCTTTAAAAGAGGCAAAGGGTGGCCGAACCATGGATGAAAAAATAGAGAGAAAGGAAAAGATCAAGAGAGAAAAAGATTGTGAATCTTGAGAGGGCTTCTTGTGTGGAAGAGTATCAAGAACCCTAAGTTCTTCTCCTTGGTGGTCGGCCTCCTCCTTCTTGATCCTCCTGTCTTCTTTTCTTTGGTGTGCTGCAATCTTCATCTTCTTGGAGGAGTCCAAGAGGACAGCGAGGTATCTTCACCTCTTCTCTTTCATTCCGATGTTTTCTCATCCTCTATCCTTCCCTCTTTGGTGGTCGGTTCTTGGTGGAAGGGACGTCCTTGCCTTGGTGGATTTCGGAATTGAGAAAGCTTCTCCGTTGAGCCACAACGAGCCCCGGTGTTCACTGCCCCTTTTGTTGTGAGGTGCTTGGTGCGGACTTACGTTGGAGGACGTGCGTGTGTGCGTCTCAAAATGGGGATAGAGCAGCCATACCAATCGCAAGTTGAGGTATATCATCTCCTTCTTCTCCTATGTTGAATTCCTTAATATTGCTAAAGTAGATTGCTATTTTCGGAATGGTTTGAATTTTTTAAATTGCTATTTCCGCTGTATTTTCTATTTTCATCCCAACAATGTGTGGGCCATTGCTTCCAAAAAAGAATCTCTTTGGGTGAGATGGATGCACAGTATTTTCATGAGGTTAGACTTCATTTGGTCCCGTCGCACACCAGCTGTGATTTCGTGGGTGACGAGAAGTATTTTCAATGTAAAGCACTTAGCACAACCTCACATCACTCACAGGATTGGAAATGGTAGATCTACAATGCTATGGCATGAACCTTGGCATCTAGATGGAATTATTATTCATATAGTGGAGTGCTTCCCATACAGCATCCCTGTATCTGCTAGTGATAATGTAGCATTGATCAGACCTTCTACTGGATGGGACATAACAGGCTACCAGCGCTCTTGCCTCTACGAGGCTAGGTGAAAGCTCCAACATATTCATACCTTGAACAATCATAGCGATGATAATATCCTTTGGAGCGTCTCCCCCTCTGGAAAGTTCACTATCAAAACTGCGTATGACACTTTGGCCTCTACAGAACTAGATGTTGATTGGCATGACTTGGTCTAGTACAAGAATCATATCCCTCGGTATTCTTTTATTTCTTAGTTGGCTTTTTGGAATAGACTTCCTACTTTTGATCGTATGCAGGCTTGGGGTCGGCGTGGCCGAAACATATGCTATCTCTGTTAGAATGCTTGCGAGAGTCTGGACCATATTTTCTTCGACTTTGATTACGTGCATAAAGTCTGGGAGGAGGTTCTCAAAAGGTGCAACCTGAGTCCTCGCAGAAGAACATGGTCTGATAATTGGGTTTGGTTCCTTCATCACTTCAAGGGATCCTCTAAGGCAAAAAATCAAAGGAAGCTCTCCCTCACCACTTCGATATACCACATCTGGACTGAACAGAACCGCAGAATGCATGATAAGCAAAAGAAAACTTGGGAAATCCTGGCAGGCGCAATCACTCAAGATATTCAGAGTAGGAGAGGATGCGTCCCCCAGTGCTAGCAAACTAACCGACTATTGATGACCACCTCAGGATTTTATTATCACTTTTTGGTTATTGCCTTTCCCGAGCTCTGGGACTTTGTACTTAGTACCTACTTCTATTTTTTTGTGAGTTTTGAGTCATCATGACTTGTGTGCCTTTCTCCGGCTATGGGAGATTCTTTCTTTTGATTGCTACATTTTTATCGTAGTGGGACCATCACCTCTAGGTTTTGGGTCTCGACCTTGCTGATGGCAATGTCGAAGGTGAGATTCGTGACTCTTTTGTCCTAGGGTGATTGGCTACTGAACTTTTTCATGTACACAACTTTTTCATTATTAATACATATACACTTGCCTTGTTGCAAAAAAAAAACTTGCAAGTAGGATTCATTAGTAGCATAATGAAATCATTGACCAACTAGCAAGCTAGCATACTAGATAACAAGGTTTAAATGCAATGTCTCATTCAAAAGACATAACTTAAGGTTGTTCCTGCCTGAGGATCAGAGTAGCCCAGTCCGGCTTAGTGTCTCTCCTGATCAGGTGCAACTCCGGCGAGGGGGGGACCTATAAAAGGCACTCCGACGCTCAAGTTAGTGGGACTCCTAGGTCGAGGTAACAGAATATGGAACTTAGGGTACCTGAGGCTTGTTGTGTTTGTTTTTATTGCAGGTAGAGATGATGGTGCCACCCGGCAATCTCTCAGGGATATTGCTCAGAATGGGTCGAGGCTGATCCTAGAGATGGCAGGCTTATAATGGCGTATCCTTCATGATAAGGAAGGACGTGGGTGTCCATGTATGACCCGATGGAGACCCGGGCAGAGCCGTACTATCACGGATCATTTTTTTTATGCGGAAGAATCCATGTGACACCCTTGCTTCCCGTGCAAGGGGTTAGCCTTAAGCCAATCTGCTTGGCCAATGCCGAAAAGCCGCGGGCTCCCACTTCGCGTGGGTCGAAGCCTCTGTGTGCTTGGATGCAAAAACGTTATTGTGCCAAATGGCTGATTGTATGAAAATCCAAGGAAATGCTTGAACGAAAGCTAGAACGAAAGGCTAGAGTGTGCCCAGGCTATACCTGGGTACTATACTTGTGGAGCCTAACCCCCAAGTGCCACCCCCAAAGATACCAAAATCATGAGGAGCATCACAAAATTCCTATGTTTGCACACCCCTACCGTCCATGCCACGCCTAGGCAAACGAGGCCATTTGCCTAGGTGTGAGCAAGAGCGGTGGGCGATGCATGAGCGCATTTTACAATGTATATTTATATGGATGCTCATGATGCAATATTTACAATGCACGTTAGGGACTGTCATGACACATACAAGACTTGACAATCCCGAAGGTCCCTAACATTCTCCCCCACTTACGAAGTCGACGCTCTCGTTGACTTATTTCTTGAAGGCATTGGAGAGGCCTTGGCTCTTGATCTTCCACTTCTTCATCTTACGGACTAGGTATCGTCGCTCTGTATCGTTCGGCTTTCGACTCTCGTAAGTGGTGGAATGTCATTCCTGCATGAGGATGCCTCCAACTGCGACGTCCGCCAACTCCGGTGGGGCCTTTCTATAAGGAGGTCGATATGGGGCTTGCTCCCTAGTCCCTGCTGTGGGTTCGCACTGCGCATTGCGTCTTAAGAGCCATCAGCCCTGTGCGGGTGTCTTACGAGCCATCTGCGCTGCCCACAAAATTTGCGACTTAGAGGCCATCTGCCATGCGCACAAGCCTTGCGTCTTATGAGCTATCTAGTCTGTACACGAACATTGCGACTTACGGATCATCTGCCCTGCACACACTTGCATCTTATGAGCCATATGCTCTGTGCGATCAAGATGGTCTTCCTGTTTTACCGTAGTCACCTTTGTGAATTTGCCTTGTCGGACTCCTTCCTTCACTTGTATGGCGGAAAGGAGTTTGTTCTGGCTTCTTGGTGCTGAACGCATTGTTGGAACGATGTTGGGGTTGTCCTCCCCCATCAAGCATATCGTGTTGAGGAAGGGGGCATGGGTACCACCTTTGCCGATTTGAGGAACTCTATCCCTAGAATGACTTGATAGTCATCGTGGGGCATGCCATCGGGTTGATCTACTCTTTTCATCCTCCAATTTTCAACGAAACATCTCTTGCGATGCCGTCGATCTTTCGTGTTTCGAAATTCACTGCTTTGACATGACTCAAACTTTTCCCTAGTATGAGTCCAATTTGCTTCACCTCCTCTCTAGCAATGAAGTTATGTGTTGCTCCTGAGTCTACCATCGCTCAGGTGGTTCTGCTGTTCAGCTTGATGTCGATGAACATTAGCTCGACCATTCATCACTTCTGGACTCTTTGTCGTGGGTTTTTGCTTCCCCACTTGAGTCTTGAGAGCATTGAGCAGTCGTACTGCTCCCGTGTTAATTTTCCCATTATACTCGTCTTCGCTGGAGTGGTTGCTCGATGACCCCCCGCCGTGACTCGATGAGGCAACTGCTTTTCCTTTGCCCTTATCTTTCTTCGTGGAGATGTTGGACATTGTCTCCACCATGGTTTCTGCTATCAGGACACTCAATGCTTGTCGTTCTGGACATCATTGGGCTAAGTGATGTCCTTTACACAATGGACAAGTAGGCGAAACTGTCGAATGGTTCCCTCTCGGAGGGGACCCTCTTTGAGTATGCTCTCTCGAGGTGTATGGTCTGTGGGTGTGATTCCTCCATCTTGTATCGCCTACGAATCCTTTGCCCTGAGAGTTGCCGGGCCCCCAAAATCTCAGTTTGAAGGGCGTCGCCTGCCCACGGCTGCTATCCTTCTAGGAAGGTAAACATTTGATCAGTCTCGACCATGTTTGAAATGTCCAACATGATAGTCGAGAACTTCTTCACATACTCCCGAACTGAATTGTCTTAATGAAGTTATCGTAACTTCCATTGGGCGGTGAACTCTACATTCTCGGGAAAGAATTGCACTTTCAATTCACGCTTGAGTTCATCCCCAGTGTCAATCTTGAAGTGTCAATTTGCACCACCAAAGTTTTGCATCTTCAGATAAATACATGGTTACAACGCACACTTTCATATCATTATCAACCGTCCTCGTGACCTTGAAGTACTGCTCCAAGTCGAAGAGGAAGTTTTCCACTGCTTTGGCATCCTGGGCCCCATCGTAAGGCTTTGGTTTGGGTGCTCTGAGGTGGTGTTGTGGCGCTTCATTCTGCCGTGAACTGCCATCGCCCGAGTGGATCTCTCGGATTAGAAACATGACTTTAGCCTTTAGCTCTGCAATCTCATCTTGCAGATGTTTGACTACATCTTGAGTTTCTTCATGGAGTCCCTCTAGCCTTGACTCCAAGATTTCTGGCGCGTTGGCTATCTTCCCAACAAGGGCCATGCCGGTCGCGTGAGCATCGCATTTTCTCCAACTCTCCAAGTCGTTGGGCAGTAGTTCTGGTCTGCCTGACTTGTTGTGTTTGCGTTGGCTCTTCCACCAACGCTTCCTCCGGAACGATCATCATCACGTCGATGACACCACTCATTTCACCGATTGTCTTGCGACCCACGATTCGTTAAGAAAATCTCTCCAGCGAGATTGTTGAGCGCCCCAATGTCATTTGTCTCCAATGACGAAGGCATGAGTCTGTTGACGGTTTACGTTGATTGCTTGCACCAAAGCTTTGCGAGCTTGCCTCGCTTTGATACCAACTATCATGAATCAATTATTTTATGCGGAAGAATTCGTGCGGCACCCTTGAACGAAAGACTAGAGTGTGCCCAGGCTATACCTGGGTACTATACTTGTGGAGCCTAACCCTCAAGTGCCACCCCCAAGGACACCAAAAGCACGAGGAGCATGACAAAATTCATATGTTCGCACACTCCCACCATCCATGCCACGCTTAGCCAAACAAGGCTATTTGCCTAGGTGTGAGCAAGAGCGGTGAGTGGTGCATGAGCGCGTTTTACAATGCATATTTACATGGATGCTCATGTTGCAATATTTACAATGCACGTTAGGGACCATCATGACACATACAGGACTTGACAACCCCGAAGGTCCCTAACAGTACGGTCTGGCTCGAGTCAAGTACATGAGTGTGGCCAGGTGGAGCCCCCAGGAGTAGCCATCTGGTTTGGCTCGAGGTGAGCTGTAGGGCGCTGCTGAGTCTGATCTGATCGGGCCCAATAGTTCTAGTCCAGTTCAAAGTTATAAAGTCAAGATTCATTTCAGAATAAAGTATCATGATACCAAATGAATCAAGAGATCTCAAAATATGAAATATTTGAAAATTAAGATCTCCAACCCTTCGTATTGGTTGAAAACCGAAAGGTCACAATGAGCCAATGATAAAACCGCATGGTCGCACTAGCCTGTTATAGGCTACAAAGGTCTTCGAAGAGATCGGAAATCAAAATAAAAGAATCATTTCATGAAATATATGGAGAGCGAAGAAATCAACCAAAATCAATCATGTATCAAAATTCCAACTTTAATATAAAAGTTAGAGTTATAGGAATGATACCAAACTACTTTTGTTGCCAACCTTACATAGGATTCTTCATTCAGTTCCATGGTCAACTTCAACATTCATTTCTCTTTACCCTTGTGTGGTAGCTCCCCCTACATAAGAGCATGAAACATTTGGTACCTAAATGATTTCGGGTCCTTGGGGGTCAATAGGCCTAGGAACCCAAAGTGTCTTAACTATACTAAGGTTCATCTTAGAAGTGCAATCATAGATAGCGTGGCCATAAATACCTCAACAAAAGCAATGACCATTAATTTTTTTTCTTTTCATAAGATTTAATGTAGAATGCTTGACTTGAGAAGGAGGATAAACATAAGCGTTCTTAAAAGAAATATTTCATTTTCCTAGGATTTCAAAAAGATGAAACATTTTTATTTCTATAATTCTTAGGAGAAGAAACATTAACCTTCCTACTCAAGACCAAAACCTCATTTTTCAAATCATTCATGGACTTATGTAAAGCATACAATTGAGTTTTTAACATGCAATTTTTATTTTTCAAATGGTCATTTTTAGTTTTAAAGTCCATGATTTCAATACTCAAAGCATCATGACATGGATATAAAGAACTAGTTTTTAGCTTCTCATTTTCAAGTTTTAATTCACGTACATGAGAATTAAGTCTTGAATTTTCTTTTTTCAAGTTTTTATTTTCGTTATCCTTTTTAACAAGCAATGCATACATTTTTCTATACTCATCTACTAATTCATCATAAGGCATATCATGAAAACTAGATGAGTTAACACTATCATTATTATTAACATGACTAGATGAATGAGAGTGTACCTCATCATTCACATATGACAGTATATGTCTCTTAGGGAACTTGTATAAAAGACAGTTTCTTAGGAAGTTGCAACTGTTATAACAACTGTCTTAAGTAGCAGACTAATAATCAAAATAAAATAAACGCAAACACAAGTACTTATTTATGCAGTTCAGTGACAAAAGATGTCACCTAATATGCGGGGCACTCATCGGACAAATGCCCAATCCACTTTTAGCTCTAGAATTTCACACACCAAAATCCAGCTATTCGTACTATAGTGAATTGAAAATAACAAAACCTATTGTTATTACAAGTATATACCAGCTTGCCTCTCTATGACGTCCCAGCCACAGAGTCCTGTCCTCTACACAATTGTTGTGTTGTAATGAGTTAGCATCCCACAATCATCTCAGCATAAAGATATGATGAGTAGGTTGTTGACTACTTTGCACTAAGCAGTCTCAACTTCTATAAAACTGGCAACATACTATTGGAACAATGGAGTTGTCAACAACAGATCCCTTCTTGAGTATTTATAAGAGATAAGTGAAGGATCTGAATAAATGATGACTTCAAACACTCACCTCTTCGCAGACTTCTGTTTCAAACAGTCAACATAAATAGGCAGCATAAACAAATGAACATTTA
Organism: Canna indica; assembly: GCA_034359265.1. Lineage (NCBI taxonomy): Eukaryota > Viridiplantae > Streptophyta > Magnoliopsida > Zingiberales > Cannaceae > Canna > Canna indica. The sequence goes on along the minus strand of CP136890.1, from coordinate 44,392,093 downwards.
AGCAAACAGTAATGCCTAGAAATAATGTTTAAAAAGACTCTTCAAAACTCAACTGAACGCAGTCATAAATAATGATGATTAAATGAACAATAATATCAAAGGAATAATCATTAAACCATAAGTGAATCAGCCATCATACTCGCACCAAAGAAACTGTCTAGAATACCATAAACTGTAGGTGGATGAAAATTGTCTCTCCGTAGTTGAAAATGCTTTTAGATTACCAATGCATAAGTACAGCTGAAAGCTTCTTTTTGCCGAATATAGCCAACAACAAAAAAAACACTAACATTCTCCCCCTTTGGCTTATTTGGCAAAACCTAAACAGATTAGATCATGAAAATGGATGATAGAAGACAGTTTCTACTGAAATATAATAACTGTTAAAAAGATAATTCAACAGTTAATAACAAAAAGTATCCATCATTCATGGTCATTGTTTAGAACAAAAAAAAATACAGTCAACCATATTCTCAATGAAGAAAAAGGATTACACCCAGCAAATCATCCAGAGTATGAAATACATACAACCACAGTCTTTAAGTATCATGACCAACAACCAGAACAGTAAAAAGTATCATCACCACAGACAAGTATCACAACCACAGTCAAAGAGCAGTTAAAACTGCAAAGTTGTAACTCCATGGAAGTTACAACTACTTTTTGCCTATGAGGAGTTCTTTGCCTATGAGCAGTTTATGCTGAAAATTATGATACTGTGTGTGATGTCTATTAACTCTTTGGTTACAAATGTTGTGACTGGGATATACTCTGGATACTCTCTTGACAGTTTGTGTTATACTCTGAATATTCTCTTGACAGCTCGTGCTTTGCAAAATAAGCCAAAGGGGGAGATTGTTGGTGTTTGGCTTATGATGTGTTGGCTTTATTTGGCAAAAGGATTATCGGCCAGTTCTCAATTGTATGACAGTTGAAACTACTATGGAGTTTATATAGAAGATCTCAGTTGAATGCTAGTTGATGTATTTGGCAAAAGAATGATCAGTCAGTTCTTAGTTGTATGTTAGTTGCAACTGTTGTGAAGTTTATGCTGAAGTTCTTAGTTTATACTTACAGATTACATTATGTTGTCTAACTGTTACTTGCTCTGTGGTTGCTTATTCCAGGTTATTCTCAGTTAAATGGGCAGTCTCAAATGTAAGAAACTTTGCTTATGTATTGACAGTTTTAACTGTGTTAGGACAGTTTCAACTTCTTACAGTTTGAGGTTTTTTTGGATATTTTTGTTGCGAATGTGATTGTTGCTGGACTTCTAGTTTAAATGATGATTCTTGATATTTCTGATTATTTAATCATCATTTATGACTTATGTCAGTTGAGTAGTGGAGAGTTTCCTACTCTTTATTTCTAGGCGTTACTATTCTCTTTTAATGATCGTATGTTTATAATGCTTATTTATGTTGACTGGTTCAAACTATTGTTTGCGTAAAGGATAGTGATTGATGTCAGCATTTATTCATATCCTTACAAGTTGTATGTTGAAGGCAGTTACAACTATGTGAGGATAGTTTTAACTGCTCTGCAGTCTATAGTTTTTTGGGTGGGGATGTTTCGCAAATGATGACCTTTGGTTTCTAGTGTTAATGATGATTCAATTTTATATCTCATATATTTTTTAATCATCTTTAATTACTTGTTATTTGCCTATGGAAGAAATAAAGTAGTATTTATTGATGGGCCAGTAATTATCTTGAAGCTTTTATGACCAAAGACAATTATGGAAGAAATGAATTGGTCTTCATTAATGGGTTGGTAGTTTTTAAAAAAAGCTCTTATGATGGAAGTTTTTCTTGAAGCTTTTATGGCCAAAGTATTATGTTGAGTTTTGGATGTCTTTTGAGTTTGAAACTGCTGAAGTTAAGATTCTTTGTTAAATGACATTTATGGAAGTTGGTTGGCCTTCTCTATTTATGATGAAAGAGAAGATATGAATTTGCAAGACAGATAGTTTTAACTGCGCGTTGGGCAGTCTCAACTGCTCTTGCTATAGTGAAATCTATATTGTTGTAGATATGATTATCCTACTGCAATTTTGCTTGAATGCTCTTGAGATTATTGATTATATATATATATATATATATATATATATATATATATATATATATGGTGGAGTCAATCTTGATTATTCATTTATGCTGACTTTTGAACTTGATCATCTATGATGACTTTTGGACTTGGGCTTATATGATGCTTAATGGAGTTTTAGCCATCATTGAGCTACTACTTTATGGTCTTGGTCGTTCACTTTGAAGGAGTTATAGTCATCATAAAGCTTTATGGCCTTGGTCATTCATTTGTGGAGTTAATGGTCATTATGGAGTTTTATAGGAGTTGAGACTGCTGTGTGCAGACTACTGAGTGCAAACATTTCTTATCTTCAAGAGAAGATTGGTTTTGGGTGAAGATCTTACTATAACACAAGACTGTGTGGAGGACAGAACTCTGTGGCTGAGATGTCATAGAGAGGCAAGTTGGTATTTTACTTGTAATAACAAATAATATTTTTGTTATTTCCAATTCATTGTAGTACTATAGTTGAATTTCGGGTGTGAAATCCAGAGGACTTATTCTGTACTTATAGAGAGTGGATTGGGCATCTGTCCGGTGAGTGCCCCGCAGATTATGTGACATGTGTTGTCATTGAACTGCGTAAACAAATCATTGTGTTTGCATGCTTGTGATTTTTTTTTTGGTACTTAGTTTGCTACCTACAAGCAGTTGCAATAGTAGTTGCAACTTCCTATTCAACTACCCTTAATAGAAGTTCCCTGAAAGACACAATACTTTCAGTATCTTCACCTCTTCTCTTTCATTTCGGTATTTTCTCATCCTCTCTCCTTCACTCTTTGGTGTACGATTCTTGGTGGAAGGGTCGGCCTTGCCTTGGAGGATTTCGGGATTAAGAAAGCTTTTTCATTGAGCCACAACGAGCCCTGGTGTTCATTGCCCCTAATGTTGTGAGGTGCTTAGTGGTGGACTATCGTTGGAGGACGTGCACGAGTGCTTCTCAAGACGGGGATAGGATCAGCCATACCAACCGCGATTTGAGGTATATCTTCTCCTTCTTCTCTAATGTTGAATTCCTTAATATTGCTGAAGTAGATCACTATTTTCGGGATGGTTTGAATTTTTAAATTGCTATTTCCGCTGCGTTTCTTATTCCCATCCCAACAGTGGTATCAGAACCACCTTTAGCAAATTTTTGGAGTTTTCATTTCACGTTTTGGTCATGTTTACGAACCGTTTGCTCCCTAAACGTCATGTAGCCCGATTTTGGTTTCTGGAGGTTTTTGAGTAGTTCTGTTAGATCCACGGTTCTTGTGATGAATCGACGTGGAAGCCTACTGTCCATATTGATTTTGGACAGAATTTAAACTAAAAAATCCCATGGGTTCATTGTTGAACAGCCCCAAGAACAAAAAAATTCAGCATGTGTTGTTTGAACCGTCACTACTAGAATTATGGGCATCAGCAACGGCGTGCAACGGCTGGCGCCGTTGCAATGGAGCCGTGGCAGAAAATCGTGTTGCTGATAACTTAGCAATGGATCAGGTTGCTAAGTTATCAGCAACGCGAAATTTGAAATTTTAATTTTTTTCGTTACCAGGTTCACATCATCAGCAACGGCTTTCACACGGCCGTCCGTGGGAAAGCCGTTGCTAAAAGTTTATCGAAAACCGTTGCTGATGACCTACAGCAACGGCTTAGCAACGGGCTTTTACTAACGGCGTTGTTACGAGCTCACCAGTCGTTGCTATTAATGTTATCAGCAACGGCTCCGCGTCCGTGGCAAATTTCCATTGATACATTGATACATTATCTGATACATAACTCACACACCCATACACTCATACACACATTCATTCACACATCACAAATACACCAAGATATACATCAAAACAATTATATTTATATTTATAATTATCCACAATAGTATAAAAAACTATTCAAATGCAAAATTGAAGTATCAATATCCAAACAAAATAAATTAAACAAGTATAATATCTCAGTAACAAAGTCAATATAAAAAAATCTCACGATGACAATGGAGGATGGCCTGGATCATTTGGCGGGGTCTGGAGTGCTTGAGTGTACACCGACGTGGATTGACTCGAGGACAATGGATGAGATGATGCAGAACAGATGCCTACTTCGGTATGACCTGACATGTTGCATAGCATAGCATGCATCTCCGCCATCATCTGACTCTGGCGCTCCATCATCTCAGTCTGACGTGCGACCGTCTCCTCTAGAGTCCTTATTCTGCTACTATGATCATTACTGGATCTGGAGGTGGATGACCGCTCACCAGCGACCGGAGGGGTCGGTGCCCCAAGTGGCCCTAGTACGGCTCGCGCATGACCACTATCTGCAAAGCCATATACGCGGCCATGGTCCCAGCCACCTGCGGCCTCGACCCACGTTGCTGCGTCAAAGTCCTCGGGGGTGCCCCTGCGCTGCACCACCGTCTGGCTGTAGGTCTCCTACTCGAGTTTGATTTTTTGTTTAATATTTATCATAAAACTTAAATTATAAATATATAATGAATAATTTAAACAAATATATAGTTACCATAATGTATGCAGCGCGGTTGTCGATGTACTCCCCCGTCCCATGTGCTCGACGGTGAGTCTGCTCAAACACCGCCATCGGGGAGGGTCGCTGGACAGTCCCGTCATCCGACACCATCGTCTACATTTACAAAACAAATACATTAATTAGTACACATAGTAACAAATAAAATATATAATTAAAAGGTATACTTACCATACGGTTCGCGTGCACTGCGAATGCAATAGAGCCGCCGGTGTGACGCGCTGCTCCCCCGACATGTGATTTCTAGCCGCATTCCTAGAAACCTCCTGCCATCGATCCGTCGACCATATTCCCATGAGCTGGTCCCATATATCCGGAGTAATCCAATCGGGGCCGTATCCCCGAGTCTCCGCGATGTTAGTAGTCCCAGCTCGTGCCATCGCTTGGGACCGGGCCTGCCCCAGTTGCCCGTTGTACCTTGCCCGGGAAATAGCCTCCCAGGCAGCGTAAATGAAGGGCCTTTGGTCCTTAGCCCATGTATAGCGAGCCTGTAGAATAATAATATCAGTACCAATATTAATAATCATGCATGTAAAAAATAATAATAATATGTGTCTTAAACTCGCGCCATAACATGTTGACGTGCTCGCTAGGCACGTGAGACCACGTAGGCCATGCCCCGTGCATGTATCGTCGAATAGTAGAAGAAATGCTCCTCGGCACTTCTTCTTGCTCGAACCTACACAACAAAAATAAATTTTAATATTATATTACGATATAATGAATTTGTAATGATTCATAATTCATGATATATTATCGCTCCCCAATCACGCTAATAAATCTACGTCACTCTGTGGCTGGTGGAGGCTGCCATCTGTTCGGCCCGCATGGCCGCCTGCGTCTGGATGTACTAGCCTCGGCAGTGTCATCGGCATGAGGATCAACAACAGGAGGATCAACAGCATGAGTAAGTGTAGGAGTCTCACCGATCAGGGACTCCGAAGCTCTCCTGCGACGTTAACCACGACCAGACATATCTGTCGAATAGACATATAAAATATTTAATATATACGATCTATAAATAGTAGAGATATATTTAATAAAATTAATACTTTACAATTATTCCTCATCATCTGAATAATAGTCTTCGAATTCTTCCTCTTCTTCCTCTTCTTCATCTTCTTCATCTCCAGCTTCCTCAATTTCTTGATCGTCATCATCAGCATATTCAACTTCTAATTGAATTGACGTTGTGTCTGTATCCTCGAGTATTGGAATAATACGATCTACAGCAGGAGGATCATCTTCTTGATAGAAACCATCTGTCATATCAGGTATCAGCTCATTTTCTCCTACTATCGGATCAATTTTTCCTCTACCTTTTGTCTTACAGACTACACGCCAATATGCTCTATCTTTATTTCGAGCCGGATACTTCGCGTAATATACATGTTCGGCTTGTGATGCCAATATAAAAGGCTCATTTGCTGCCAATTTAGATTTGTAATTAACCTCAACAAGTTTGTATTTTGGATGAACTTTCATGCCCCTTTCTGTTGTATCGAACCAATGACATCTAAATAGAATAACTGATTTCAAGCCGAAGTAGTGCAACTCTATCACTTCTTCCACCAGTCCATAAAAATCCATATCACATTCAACATAGGTTGTCCCTTTCACACAGACCCCAGCATTCATCGTCTTCTTTGTAAATGCATATTCAACCGTGTGAAATTTATACCCATTAACAAAATATCCGCTATAGCACGACACAAGTCGCGACGGTCCACTAACAAACTCAAATATTCTTTCATCTATTTCAGCTCTGTGATCTTTGCTGGAAGTCTGAATCCAAGTAGGGAAATCACGATTCCGTAATCTCTCAAATTCTTCATCGTTGTGAATAGAGTATTTTTGCACCATCTCAATGTCAAATATTTCAATGAATTGTTCAATCACTGGACAATTGAGTAATACATACAAGTGTGCCAAATGATACTCTTCCTCGCTTAAGTGTCGAGATGGATGAGAACCAAAAGCACGACCAGAGTGACAAAATATATTTAAACGTCCATCTGAATGTCGAACACCCCCGTCGTCGTTACGTGGAAGACGATCAAATCTTGTCTGTACTATCGATTCAAAGTAAAATGAGCAGAATGTTGAAATTTCTTGGATGATATACGATTAAGATATTGATCCTTCAACAGCTGCGGTGTTCTTTACTTTTTTCTTCAGACGATTCATGTATCTTTCAAATAAGTACATCCACCGATATTGAACGAGGCCACCAACTCGTGCCTCGTATGCCAAGTGTATCGGTAGATGCTCCATCGAGTCAAAAAATGCAGGAGGGAAAAACTGCTCCAGCTTGCATATGATTTCAACAATATTATTTTCAAGTGTTGACATATCTTCGACTCGAAGGACATTTGCACAGATGTTTCTAAAAAATATACTTAATTCAGACAACAGACCCCAAATATTATTAGGTAGAAGATCTCGAAATGCGATCGGAAGTAATCTCTGCATGAATACATGACAATCATGGCTCTTCATCCCTGATATTTTGCAATCATCGACGTTCACACATCGAGATAAGTTTGAAGCATATCCATCGGATAATTTGAGTTCTTTTACCCATTGACAAACATCTTTGATCTATTGTTTATTTAACACATATAGGGCCTTCGGTTTCAGATATCGTCCGTTGACCTCTTGTAACTCCAACTCTGGTCTTTTACAAAGTATTTTCATATCATGTCGGGCTTTGACATTATCTTTAGTTTTTCCGGAAATATCCAACAAAGTGTTGAAAATATTATCAAACACATTTTTTTCAATGTGCATGACATCTAAATTATGTCGAATCAATAATGAACTCCAATAGGGCAATTCCCAAAAGATACTTTTTTTCACCCAGTTATGTGTTTGGCCAAAACTTGACACTCTTTCATTGCGACCAAATACTATATCTGGAAGTGCTGAAACACGTGCTAACATTTGTTCACCAGACAACATCGGTGGTGGCCCATCTCTTTCGACTCTGCCCTTAGTAAATTTATTACGATTCCTTCGATACTGATGATTAGCCGGTAGGAATCGACGATGATAATCAAAGAATGAGATTTTTCATCCGTTCTGAAGACTGATTGATTTAGAGTGTTCCATACAATACAGACAAGAGAGTCGGCCGTGAATGCTCCAACCAGACAACATGTCGTACGCCGGGAAATCATTGATTGTCCACAAGACCGCGGCCTTTAAATTGAAGTTTTGCTTCCGATGACAATCATAAGTGACAGCTCCCTCAGTCCATAATGTTTTCAATTCATCTATCAATGGTCTGAGAAATATGTCAATTTCTTTTCGCGGACCCTTAGGACCCGGAATAATCATCGAAAGATAAATAAATTCATCTTTCATACACATTGACGGTGGCAAATTATAAACTGTCAGCAACACTGGCCAAACTGAATAAGGAGTTGCAGAATGTCCAAACGGATTAAAACCATCTGTGCACAATCCCAATCTTATATTTCTTGTATCCCTAGCAAATAAAGGATAATATGTATCCAAATATTTCCATGCTTCACTGTCGGATGGATGAGTCATTACTGTATCATCACGACTTCTTGCATGCCAACTCATGTAGGGGGCTGTCTTCTCCGACATGAATAATCTTTGAAGCCTCGGTGTTAGTGGAAAATACTGAAGCACCTTAAACAAGATATTTTTCTGTCGGACCGATTTCTTCTCCTTGTAACGAGGATGTTGAGATACAGGGCATTTATCCCACTGCACATTTTCTTTATAATATAAAATGCAGTTATTTTGACACGCGTGTATTTTTTCGTACCCAAGCCCCAATTTTCTCATTAGCTTTTTAGTCTTATAAAAGTTGGCTCAAACTTGTTATCAGTAGGCAGCATTCCATTAATTAATCCTGCAATCCGATCATACGCAACCCAGCTGATATTACAATCGGCCTTGATGTTTAGGAGCTGTGTCATTGCTGAAAACCTAGTGTATTTAGGACAATTCTCATACAAAGGTTCATCGGCAGCTTTCAATATCTCGTAAAATTCTACAGCTTCTTTAATCGGTAATTCAATCTCTACCGTAGTTTGTAGTTCTGTGATATCAACCGCTGTAGTATCTGGTGGGACTGATGTCTGAAGAACTGGCCGATCAACATTATCATTCAGGTGGAATTGACCCCCAAGACTATCAAGTATCATAGTTCTATAGGGATTAGATTGACTAGATGAAGAAGCACCAGCAGAGGAAGATTCACCATATGTCTGAATGATAGGATTAATCGACGTCCCGACTTCACGTGACTCCCCGTGACAAGTCCATAGAAAATATCTTGGTGCAAATCCTTTGCTATATAGATGCAGAGTGACAGTCTCCCGATCCAAAAATCGTCCATTCAAACAAATGCGGCACGGACATCGGATTTGATTACCAATGAAATTCCAATTCGAATAGGCAAAATTTAGGAAGTACGTTATGCCGAATCGAAACTCATTCGTTAAAGCTCCACGATCAAGACGTCGGTACATCCAACTTCGATCAGCCATCATGATTCTGTCAATCAATGACAATTTCTTTGGTTAATGTCTTTAGGTGAGATTGTCCTATTCCATTTGGGATTTATGTTATTTATATTGCACCAAGTACTTATTTTAACCGCTAACTTCATTCTAAATTTCGGCAGCATCTCCCTACTGTTCTCCGAATACGCATATCATCTGGGCGCGTATAGGAGAACAAGAGAGATGTTGCCGAAATTTAGAATAATTAGTTAACAGTTAAAAGAAAAACGTAAGTGCAGTACAAATAACTATATTCCCAAATTGTCCAATCAGGGACAATTCAAGAATTGTACGTCGTATAAAAGATCATCTACTTCTTTTACACGAACATACAATCCCCGAACGGATCTAAGGTTTTGCTAAATCATATCCGACTCATCGATGCGTACGTGAAACATATCAACTCGTCGGATGGATGATTATTTTCTAAATGTTTTGAGTCAATTCGAGTCCATATTCGACAATTCAGACACGAGTCCAAATTAGACGATTCCAGCAGGGGTCCAAAATGAACTATTCCGGCGCACGTCCGAAGTGGACGATTCCGGCGCGCGTCCGAAGTGGACGATTCCGGCACAATGCCGAAGTGGACAATTTCAACTTTAGTCCACTGAGGACAACTTTGGACTAATTAACAATATTTTAACTAATTAATTAATATTAATCTACATCATTTTCATTAACTCAAATAATTAACCTACCATTATTAAATATTAATCTAACTAAATTAAACTAAAAATTAATATAAACTCTAAAAATTAATCTAAACCCTAAAAATTAATCTAACAAATTAAATAATTAATCTAAATAAATAAATAATTAATTAATAAATAAATAAATAAATAAATATTCCACCACCGGCCGCAAACGAGAAGAGATGGCCGGGCGGCGATGAATACCTAAAATCGGCGATCGAGGACGAACGGCAGCGGCAGCTCGGCGGCGTCGGCGTCGGCAGCGGCTGTGAGAGGCGGGAGGAGGAGGCGGCAGCGGCAGCGGGAGGAAGAAGGGGCGGGCGTGATCTGCGACCTATATAAACTTATCAGCAACGGCTCACTTGCCCGTTAGAAAGCCGTTGCTAATAAGTTATCATCAACAACGGCTCACTTGTCTGTTAGAAAGCCGTTGCTGATAATTAAAATCATCAGCAACGGCTCGCGTGTCCGTTAGAAAGTCGTTGCAGATACAACATATCTGCAACGGCTTGAGCGGCTGTAAGAATGCCGTTGCAAATAGCAACGGCTTGAGCGGCCGTTGCTGATAGCTGTTGCTGAAGACTCAATTTCTAGAAGTGCATTTTGGGTGGAAACGTGATCGGATTTGCGCGATTTCGGATTCTATTTTTTCCTTTGTTTTTCATATATGATTTGATTCATGAAAGGATGATTATGGGTAAGTACTATGTTCATGTGACTCTATGTAAAATGTGGTTTTGATGATTGCTTGTAAATTTATGAAATTTCAGCATTGTAATTTTTAAATAGGGCCTGCGTACCATTGCCTTTCTCTTGAGAATTCTGATTGTAATTCACTTCTCCCTCTCCCTAAACCTTTCTCCAAGGGTTGTTTGGGGTCTTCTTCTTTTAGTTTTGTAAAATTAGATGTTTAGGGCCAGAATCGCGATGAGCACGATTTCTGCCCCATTTTGGTGCGCGCGCAAAGGGGAGGTGTTCGGAGCCATGTTGATGATGGCTTGAACCCTGGGAAGGCACTGATGGAATCGACAACCTACAAGGTGCTTTTGGGTCGCGCCTTGGCGAGACAGAGCTCCCTAAAAACCCTAGGATGATGGCCTTGGTTCGCCCGGTGGCTCAGGTGGAACCCTTAGAACATCCATAATCATCCTTATTTACTTAATGTTTTCATTTATTGCTCTTGCTTTAATTATTGATTGCTTAGATAAATTATAATTGCATGAAGAAAACCCTCCAACAATATTGAGTCCGAATGGCTAAGATATTAAGAATATCGGTCACGCCTTCCATCGTTATGAGGGACAAGTGTGTCTATTGTCACAACAGGTTTGTTATGCACACACTAGGCCTTTTGTGCTAATAGACACGTTGCACCTTATATGGCACATATCCCTTTTGTGTCTCTGCTACCAGCTTGAACATGATTTACCTTGTTGAGCTACACTCAATGGTGGTTGTTTTCTCGCTAGGGCATACGCACGATGGGTCTGACTCAACTAGGGCTCTTTGGTTTGTTGTGCACACACAAGGCCTTGGTTGCCTTAGATGAAAAAACATATGGAAGTCACATAGTGATTTGATCGGTGAAGTGTTACCTACCCATAGATCTATTAGGGTTTGTCGTGTTACATACGAGACCCGAGTAGGAGAAGTGTGATTCCATTTTTCCCCTAAGGAAGTCTACCAACGAGGGCTTCGCGCTTCCAAATCGGAGGGTATTATGCATGTAGAATATCTGCTCATTCATGTTTTTATTTTCTTTGTAGCACATCATGTCACCTTTACCATCGTTAGATTGATTCATTAATGAAAATAAATTAATTGGACCAAATTACGTTGATTGGATGCGAAATTTGAGGACCACCCTCATTTATGAGAATCTATCTCACATTCTTGATTCTTCGGGACCGATGCAACCACTTGGGGAAGGGGATTACATAGAGGAAGAGAGGACGACTTATGAGAAGCTGAAAGAATTTTGGAGTGAACATAGCACCATTGTTCAATGCATAATGCTAGCATCCATGTCCGATGAGTTGCAAAAGCAGCATGAACATTTGGATATCGAAGCTATCCTCAATCATCTTAAATTGTTGTATGGTGAGCATATGAGGACAGCTATGTACAATCTATCTAAACAACTCTTCCATGCCAAATGGAGGACAACACTCTTGTTGAGACCCATGTCCTCAAGCTATTCAATTTGATTGAGGAGTTAGAGAGGTTAGTGTTGGTGAAATGACTACACTAGAGGGGGGTGAATAGTGTGTTAACTAAATCTATTTGCCTAAATTCAATTTTAATCTTTTCTTAGATTACTTAGGCAATTCACGATTGAATGACTAAATGCGGAAGCGATTAACGATAAAGCAATTAACACAAGCAATATATCAATGCTAACACAAGGATTTATAGTGGTTCGGCCTCAATGCCTACTCCACTACCTAAGCACCGTGCTTAAGATTTCACACCCAAATCCACTAAATTATGAGTAGCTTACAATTATGGACTTTACACCAGAAAGACCCTACACTAACCTCGAAGGCACTTCCACACCCGGAAGTATCCCGACTTCCTACCGAGAGAGCTTTCCCACCTCAATTCCTAAGACCTACTCCTAACTTAGTTTACAAAAGTGGCTTTATACCTTCTACACCAAGGATACCACTCAATCACAAGACCTAACACTAGGCCTTCTTACAAGCTGAAGTAATCAATTCAAAACAAAATAAAAACACTTTAGTCATAAGAAGAGAGTAAAGATGACTTATCACAATAACAATACCTCTTCTTCTTGAGCCTAGCACCCTTGATGAGCCTTCCAATGAAGAACACTTGAAGATGAGGGATCAAGAGCTAGGTTTGAAGGATTTGATCAATGAGTAGTTTGGAGGATGCTAAAGATCACTCTTTGAGATTTTTAAGCATCATTAAGAGTTTGGGATGAGTATTTATAACCCCCCAAACAAAGGGCTCGTCAACGGGAGTATTTTTGCCTGTTGCTGACGCTCGGTCGCTTGCTGATCGATCGTTGGTCGACTGATTGAGCAACCGCCGAGCGACTGAAGGCAATATGTCGCTTTTGGGCACACTTCGGTGAACCGACTGGTCAACCGAATTGCCTACTGCCAATTTTTCACCACATTCGGTCGACCGGCTGGTCGACCCAAATTGCCTTATGTGAGATTTTCTCTTCTGCCGGTCGATCGAATCTGGGCAGGGCAATTTTCTTCTAAATTTTTCTTTCGTGGTTCATTTTCGGGTTTCGGCCTTCAGCGTGCGTCAACTTGAATAGCTTTCCATGTGTTCTTTAGACTCGTCCAAAATGTCTTTGGTGCACACGTCGAACTTATAGAGATTTCCGCAACGAACCCGAACGCGTCGATCAATGTCCTTTCGATTTTCCGATTTCTTCGATATTTCCGATCGAGGACATCGAGTGCTAATCGATATGGAACCTGAAAATATTTCTCAATGAAACATTAGTTCCATGTTTGTTATCATCAAAATCGGGATTAAGACCAAGGTTGAAAACCTTAGGCCAACAATCTCGCCCTTTTTGATGATGATAAATATCCTTAAGAAAATATATCTAAGGGATTTCTCCCCCTATCAACATGCATATCTATGAAAATAAACTCCCCCTATTTATATGCATGGTTTTCCTATATTATCCTCCATTTTAACTTATATTTTTCTCCCCCTTTTGACATCACTCAAAAAGGGCTAGAAAAGATAATTAAAATCAAGGTTGAGACTAGAAATCATTTTTCATGAAAGTCAAAGCCAACAAACTCAAGGGATGAAAACAAGACATCGAATAAGAGACTAAGTCATACATGATAGCATTAGCTAATAAATAAATTCCAAGTCTAGAAATCAAGTATAAGTTTAAGTATAGATACCATAAGTAGAACGATACCATAAGTGAATTTGAAATATCATACTTCAATTCTCGATCAAAGATTTCGACGAAAATCCAAAGTATCAAATAATGAGCACTTGCGAAGAACAATACTTTAAAGTTTTGAAATCCAATTTCAAAAATCCAAATCAAATCACATGCATACTCAAATTTTTTGAAATTTTCATGCCATAAACTGGATTTTTCAAGGAATATGCAGATTCAAGAATCAATAAAAAAATATTTTTCTGCATTTTTCTACAATTTATTGAGTTCTAGTGGTATTTTCGTAAATATAAGTCATTTTTTCAAACATTTTCAGATTTCATCCAAACTTTCTAAATACCAAAGTATGATCATTTAAAGCATGTATATTAAGATGGAGATGAAAATAATATCATTTGGTCAAAATATCAACCTAGCACAATTTCATTCAAAATAAGCAAGATAACATGAAATTGCAAGTATCAAATTTGATCATTTACTCATGGTTTTTCAAACTTAGACACATATACACCTAACATGAGTAAATCTAAACATGTTTGTGAAATTTGGGTTCAAAATGAAATTTCTAAGTCAATTTGTTGACTTAGGTCAAACTTTTCAAGAATGAGTCCCCTAAAGTAATCTAGTTATCACTTTGTCTATCTACAAATGGTTTTACAAATTTAAACACCTAGAAGCATGTCATGTGTATATCTTAACATGTTTCATGAGTTTGAACTTTAAAATGAAGTCTCTAATGACAAGTTCTAACATAGGGCAAGTTTCACTCAATCAAGATATCATGAAATTGCCTAAGTTATCAAAATTTTACCTACTCATGAAATTTCATATATTTTTCATGTTATTTCGATCATAAGCATAGAGACATCAATCAAACATGAAAATTGAGGTATTATACAAGGATTTTATGAAAATCGAAATCATACCTCATACTTGAAAATTTAGCCAAACTAATCTTTTTCATTCTAATTAGCCTTCCAGTTAACCTTAGATTTAACTTGCATGAGGAAATCATTGGTAACATAATGACATAATTATTTCAAGCAAGTTTATTCTAGATAGCAAAGTAAGCATCAAAGTTTTCATTCAAATTCCAACTTTGCTAAATAGTTCGAAATCCATTTTAATTGAAATCAAGTCATATCAAAACAAATTTTAAGAGATCACAAGAATAATAAATATGAAAACTTGATTCTCCAACCCTTCCTATTATGTTACCAGACTAGAAATATGCAATAACCAAAGACATACCGCATCCATGCGAATTTAGACAAACTTTTCATTTTTCATTGACATAGCCTTCCATTCTTAATTACCCATAACTTGCAAGTATACTTCATAATTAGAAAATGAAACCAAATCTACATGCAAGCTATCAAACTAAATAGCAAAGTGAAAAAAAAAAAAAACTAAGCAACATTTTCTAAATTCAATTTCACTAAATAGCATAGATTCATTTTTAAATAGATCATTCATGATAACAAAATAAATCAAGAGATCTCAAAATATGAAATATTTGAAAAATAAGATCTTCAACCCTTCCTATTGGTTGAAAATCAAAAGGCCACAATGAGCCTACGATTTAGAACCGCAAGGTCGCATTAGCCCTTTATAGGCTACATAGGTAAGAATCAACTCGAATTAAACAAGTATCATACACACCAACTTGAACGAAACAAAGCAAAGGAGATGTTACCAAATTAACTAGATGCTGATTTTTCATACCGAAGGCATCCATACAATGCAAAGTTACAACCAAGAAATGATACTTCATTTAAGTCGATGGTCAACTTAAACTCTTCACTTCTCTTTACCCTTGTGTGGTAGCGCCCCCTACAAGAGAGCAAGAAACCTTTGGTACCCAAATGGCTTTGGGTCCTTGGGGGTTAGTTGGCCTAGGTATCCAAAGTGTATTAGCAACACTTGGATTCTTCTTAAATGCACAATCATAGATTGCATGGTCATATGAACCACAACAAAAACAATGTCCATGAAACTTTTTATTTTTGCTATGGACGTGTGATTTATTACTAGAATGCTTGACATGTGATCTATGATGAACATGAGCATTTTCAAAGGAAATTTTCTTCTTTTGAAAATGAGGTTTAATGGTAGAATGCTTAACATGGGAATGATGATGGACATTGGCATTCTTTACATAAATATTTTTCATTCTTTGTTCTTAGGAGAAGAAACATTTTTGAATTCATTTACTTTCTTATTCAAAAACACAACCTCATTTTTCAAATCGTTCATGGATCTATGAATAACATGCAATTGAGTTTTCAACATGCTATTTTCATTCTTTAAGATGTCATTTTTTGTTTTCAAATCGTTAGTGTCAATACTTAAGGTATCATGGCATGGATTAGAGACACTAATTTTTAGCTTCTCATTTTCTAATTTTACATCATGTAATTGAGATGTAAGGCTTAAGTTTTCTTTCTTCAATTTTTTGTTTTCTTTATCTTTTTTAACAAGCAAGATGTACACTTTCTTATATTCATTTACTAACTCATCATATGACATTTCATGTGAACTAGAAGAGCTAGTATTATCATTATCATTATCATGACTAGGTGAAGAAAAAGTACCTCATTATTTGCAACCATGAGCCAAACTTTGGATGTGGCTTCATAGCCATGGCTAGAGGGTGCTTCAAATGAGTGAGATGTGGAGGTGGAAGCACTTGACCTCTTTCTTGCTTTGTTCTTCATGCTTGGGTAATTTTTCTTCACATGCCCCTTTTCTTTGCAAGCATGATAAATTACCTTTCATTTTCGGCTCTTAGAGTTGCTCCTTTGACTAGAAGCATTATGGGCATCAAAACCGAGATTAGTAGTAGATGAGTGACCATTGTCATCACCACCTTCATCAAAAGTGTCAATCTCTTTGGTTTTGGCATAATGATACAAAACATTTAAAGTGGCTCATAAATCATAAGCCGAAGAGCAATGCATGACTTTATTTAGGATGTCATTTGGTAATGTGCAAAGAATACAATTCATGGCATCTCCATTATACTTAAACATTTTCTTATCTAATTCACTCCAAGCATGCATGTCAATCTTAGATTCAATGAATTCTAAACTTAACATGTTAAAGACACCAAAACCTTTAGTCTTTAAATATATTTACATCCTATATTTCCAAAGACCAAATTTCGATTCATCGAACCAAGGAGGTATAGACGCTACCAACTCTAGTGCCATTTTCCGGATCGAGGCTAGATGTAGAGGAGACGGTGAAATCTCAATCTATGACCCGCTCTAATACCAAATATTGGTGAAATTGCCACACTAGAGGGGGGGGGTGAATAGTGTGTTAACTAAATCTATTTGCCTAAATTTAATTTTAATCTTTTCTAGATTACATAGGCAATTCACGATTGAATGACTAAATGCAGAAGCGATTAATGATAAAGCAATTAACACAGACAATATATCAATGCCAACACATGAATTTATAGTGGTTCGGCCTCAATGCCTACTCTACTACCTAAGCACCGTGCTTAGGATTTCACACCAAAATCTACTAAATTTGTCACACCCTAAACCCGGTATGACCGGCCAGGATACGCCACATACCTCGAAGCCTAACCCAACTCAAACACAACAACAATAACCTGAACAGTGGAAGATTTTTTTTTTGAAAAGAATAGACATGACAACACCAACCAAACCAAACCAAAACTCAATATGAACACCCTGAACAAGTTATTAAAAAAAGAGTTCAAATAAATAAATACGACTCCCCAAATAAAAATAAAAATACGGAAACCACGACCTGAGTCAACATGACTCAACAACTCAAAGAGACACTAAAATGACTCAGGTATCCTCCTCGACCACAACATGTCACGAGACTCGCTGCCCTGCCGCCACCAGCCGCGCAACTGTACCTCGGTACCTCTCTGATGTAGCTCAAGTGCTACAAAACAATAGTAATGAGGGGGTAAGTCCAACTAGGACTTAGTGAGCAAATCAGTCATCAATTCACCAACTCAATCATCATGCATAAAAACACAAATAGTCGATATAAATAACGTAATAGCAACGTCAGAAGAAAATAACAAAAATATATTCATAGCTCTATGCATGAAATCAACATCCGTCAACAAGTATAAAATATCTTTAAAAATGATGGAACAAGCATCAATAACACATCCACTACCCTACTCATATCCACAACAATAAATATAAGCATCCATCAATAAGTGTAAACATATCCATAATAATAAAATAGGATGAATGCAACACCTCAATCATATGCATGCTCCCCGGACCCGTCGGTCCCTCATAGCCACATAGGGTAGGTAGACGGGTGGCCGCCGAACTACCACCCAGCTCAATGCTATCTCTTTGGGGTATGCCCTCCCCTTACCGGCACTGGCTCTTCCGAGCTGGCCTGTTGGGGCATACGTTCCCCTCACCTACTCGGGTCTTCGGACTGTCTCTTTGGGGTATGATCTCCCCTCACTAGCCGAACTTCCGGAATAAGGCCAACGTTGTCTCTTTGGGGCATACCCTTCCCTCACCAACGAGGCTTCCAGGAAATGCAACAAGCACATCACAACACCACACACACAAGTATATAAGTATAAACAATATGTGCTATCAACAAGTAATAAAGGGTATATCAAGTGCATACCTCATCCTCCACGTCCTCCTGCTATACATCACAATCACATAAAGATATATATGTAGAAATAGCACTCATATATCATGAATGCTCATAACAAATCAATAATCATAAAATAGAATTATGACACTGTTAGAAAGGATGCACGTGTACCACGAAAGCAGTGCAAAAAGAAACTCCAACTATACATCATTGAACTGGAACATGATAAAATAACTCATCATAGAAACCACTGATCTAGGATAAAATTCACCTCATCAAATACTATATCCACATCTCAGAGCGAGCCATAGAAATATATAAAATATGATTTTTCAACTTGGCACGCAAAATGAGGCGATGCCTGGCTACAATTTTGAAAGTATGAAGGTCTGATGGTGAAACAGACCTCACCAATGAATTCAGAACGTCGATTAGGTGAAAATTCATATATAACATGAATAATTTTGCTAACTTTAAGGCCTCCAAATAATTATTTAGAATAATGAAAGAAATACTTTAATTTATTTAATAAATCACTGTTATAAATAAATATAACGGTGTTACAATCAATAAATCAGTAATAAAATCTCAGCTCTTCATCTAAACAGGACCACATCACAGCCTTCCATCTAATATGATGCAATCACAGCCCTCTATTTAACGTGATGCAATCTCGACCTTACATCTAACCAGATGCAATCACCACCCTTCATCTATATGATGAAATCATAACCTTACATCTAATCAGATGCAATCACAGCCCTCCATCTAACCAGATGCAATCACAGCTCTCCATCTACATGATGCAATCACAGTCTTTCATCCAATCAGAAGAAATCTCAGCCTTACACCTAACATGATGCATCCACAGCCTTACATCTATCCTGATGCAATCTCATCCCTCCATCTACATGATGAAATCTAAGCCTTACATCTACACAAGATCAAATCCCTGCCCATCATCTCAACCAATTTAATCCAACCCTTCATCTTATCCAAATCAATCTCAACCCTCCATTTAACTCACCCCCTTAGGTCATCTTCCTCCTCTCCTCCCCAACCCAACCGCCGCCACCCCTTCTCCGGTCGACGCCGGGCCGTCTGAGTCGCTGGCGCCGATGCCTGCCAATGCCCTGTCACCCCGTTGCCACCACGCGGTGGTGGCAGCACCTCATGCGACTGCCCGTGCGTGGCAGCGATGCTACGCCGGGCGCTGCTGCTCGCCGGGCGCCGCTGCCTCCGCATGCCTCGCCGACGCCCACTGCTTCCGTGGTGCCCAGCCGGACGCCGGCCGTCAAGATGCACAAGAAGACGGTAGAGAAAATAAAAAGGAAAAAGAGAAAATAAAATGATATTTTATTCCAACATGGTTTAATTAAGAAATGATCGATTCGACTTCCGATCCAATATGAGAAAATGCGTTAAAAATTGATGAAAAACCCCGAGATATGAGAACAATGACATGGATCAAGAATTGGAGAAAAGAGGGACTAAATCCACTCACCAGATGGAGAGAAAACGGAAGAAAAAGATGCGCAGGATCTTCCCCAATCGACACCGACGAACTCGTGAAAATCCGACTCCGGCGGCTCCTCTTCCTCGACGGCACCCTTTCTCTCCTCTCTCCTTTGCCTCGGATGGCATGCGGCTCAAAACCCTGGCTGCACACGCTAGGACTTAGTACTCCAATCCCTCCCAGATTCATTTTCACAATTTATTGATAACTTCCACATAAACAAGCATGATGTCTCACTTCCCGAGGTCCTTAATATGCTGAAGACTGCTGAGTCCCACCTTATGAAGGATAAGGACACAATCTTGTTAGTAGGAGATGCCTCTGAGGCAAAGTTATACTATATTAAGAACAAAGTGAAAAATATAACTGTGAAACCCATGACAGATATGAAGAAGAAAGGGAAAGTTGTTTCCAATGGCACCTACTATCATTGTGGTAAAGATGGCCACTGAAGTGCAACTGCAAGGAGTACTTTGTAGAGTTAAAACTAAAGATGGTTTTTGAAACTGCCACTTCAGGTGTGTACATTATAGAAAATACTACATCATTAAACTATACTTTATAATATTTGATATCAATCATCATCTACAAGATGTTGCAGGAGAAGAAGAAAAGTAGAAGACTTGAAAAAAAGGCAACTACGAGCTTCGTGAAGGCGATAGGCGCAAGAGTTGCAGCCTTAGCTGTAGGAACTTATCGTATAAATCTTCTATTTAACAAGATCGTTGATATTGATTTGTTCCAGTGTTAATAAAAGAACATCATTTTCCTTTGTTATATGAACAAGGTTGTGAAAAGTTCTTTAAAAGGCATGTCAAGCTAAGAACACGAATATCACACTTCTTTAATTCGGGACACCCATCCCCATAAAAGTCCCACCATTCAGCAGGGAGCATAGTTTTCCTACTACTTTTTGCAGTGTCCATACCAAAGAGGCCTCTTGCATAATGAAAATTAGGTAGCTGAACTAATCTTGTTCCTCTCGGTCTGATCAAGAACCAATCTTCCCATATAATTATACAACCCTTGTTTAATATCATCATCATCACCTTTAAAATTTGGGTCATAATGGAATTGGGGATTAAGGTAATATGCAGCAGCATGTAAAGGCCTATGAAGTTGGCCTTCCCACCTCTCATCAATGATTTTTAATATAGGTTCATAGCTCTAAACAACCAAGTCAGCAAGTTAGCAAGTGCAAATTAATAAGAGTATAAGACAATACAAAATAATTAAATTTCAAGTAGAATTGAACTATTGAAGTATACATTTTCTTAATGTTACCGAAGTTACTTTTTATCTTTTCTTTGGCAGAACTCATCCCTTCATATATGAAACTCATGGTTGGTTTTTCATCTGAATCAACCAAGCGAAGAACTGTAATGAGAGGGGCAGCAGCCTTGAGACAAATGATTATGTTCTTCCAAAGTCGACTATCCAAAGTCATGTTTTGGATTTTTTCCCCCTCAGGTGTAGATGCAAACTTACTTGATTTCCAATCCTTTGAGCTGAACATGCTCATCAAAGCTGCTTTGTTATCATTGAGGCAATTTAGAGTCAAATAAGCAATGGCAAATCTAGTCACACTAGCCTAATCAAGTCCTTCCCCTTCGTAAAATTCTTCATCATGCTAATGAGCATGGTTCTAGAGTAGATGTAGGGGGTAATTTTTCTTCCCTTCTTTATGGTTGTTTGATGCACCTTTAGTTTTTTTTCCAAATCATCCAATATCAAATCAATACAGTGAGCAGCACCTGCATTAACATTTCTCCAGCTGCTTTTTAGTTTGCTGCATTATTCGTAACCACTTGGACTACATTTTCCTCCCCTACAAATTTTATAGCATCATCCAACATCTTCATAACCTTATCAGTTGTCTTAGATATGTCAGAAGTGTCCAATGAATAAAGAAAAATAGTTCCTTTAGGGCTGTTCACCAAAAAGTTACAAATGCAATGCCTTTTCCTATCTGTCCATCCATAAGACATGATTGAACAACCAGTTCTCTCCCACTCCTCCCTAAACTCTTCAAGCGTCACATCAATGTTTGCCACTACTTTCTTCAAAAGCATTTCTCTCATATCAAGATAAGAAGGAGGTTTATAACCAATTCCATATCTCCCAACCATCTCACAAAACTTTTCAAACTTAGGATTCTTAACAACATTAAAGGGCAAGGCACTTGTATAGAAGAATAGACTGCATTGGTAATCAACTTGTTCCTTAAGGTCCTTCTTCATCATTCGATTTATTGTTACTTGAGTCCCATCACCTTTTCCTTTTGTAACAAAGTTAAGAATACCTTTCCCTTTACTTTGAGAAGAATTATCCTTTTCTATTTCCTCACTACAATCCTCATCAAATTTTCTTTTCTTTAATGATGCTTCTTTAGCCTCCGCAACAATCTTCAACATCAACTCTTTAACTTCTTGAGGCACAGTAGCACAAGGTTCAGAATCTTCTCTAGTACCAGCAAGATGATGTTTGAATCTAAAAATTCCCCCACTAATAGTTTTTGAGCAATAGTTGCATTTAACTTTCCTTCCATTGCCCTGAACATCAGTCCCATGTTTCCACCCAATACCAGTTCTATTTCCAGCAGCATTTTTTCTTCTAGTTCTAGAGGTAGCACCTCTGGTGGTGCCTATTGACCCTGTTCCTGATCCAACAGTTTTGGACATCCTGAAAAAACATATTATTTGTAACACAGCTAAATGAAAACTTAAACAACTTATAGAGATGACAAACTATAGAGCATAGAGATAACATGGCAAATATAGATGATGACAGATGACTAGTATATTGAACACTTGAACAACTTATATAGTAATATAGATGATGACAGATGAGTAGTATACTGAATTGGCAAAGTCAAACTCCATGTTTACTAAATTAAAATTGAACAACAAATTTGATTAGTAATTTAGTATACTGAAGTAACTGAAGTACTGAACAACAAATTACATAGATAGTAATTGACTAATTTCAACATTGAATTCAGCCATCATTGATTCATTTCAAGTTTTCAACATTGAATAGCTTATATAGATGACAATATGACATAGATTGTAAATTTGTAATTGAGTTCAAGTGTTCAACTATGAACTATAATTGAAATTACTATGAACTATGAACTAATTTCAACTATGAACTAAGCCGTCTTACAGAGACTCGGCGGATTGGAGAAATGTTACAGTGTAGAAATATTATAGATTGGAGACTCGGCGGCCGACAGATTGGAGAAATGTTACAGATTGGTCATTGGAGACTCGGCGGCCGGCGGATGGAGGCTTACAGCGTTACAGTACGAGGAGAAGAAGGTTGAAGGCTTAGTGCAAGTGGAGAAGAATTGAAGAAGTCTTACAGAGAAGAACACTACTAGAAAAATGGGCATCAGCAACGGCTGATGCCGTTGCTGAGCCGTTGCTGAAGAGAATCAGCAACGGCCGAGCCGTTGCAATAGAGCCGTGACAGAAACTCGCGTTGCTGATAACTTAGCGACGTATCAGCAACGGCCGCTCGGGCCGTCGCTAAAAATATTATCAGCAACGGACACGAAGCCGTTGCTGATAACATTAATAGCAACGGCCGCTGAGTCCGTAGCAACGCCGTTAGTAAAAGTCTGTCGCTAAGCCGTTGTTGTAGGTCATCAGCAACGGCTTTCGATAAACTTTTAGCAACGGCTTTCCCACGGACGGCCGTGGGAAAGCCGTTGCTGATGATGCGAACCTAGTAACGAAAACATTTTAAATTTTAAATTTCCATTGATACATTATCAGATACATAACTCACACACCCATACACTCATACACACATTCATTCACACATCACAAACACACCAAGATATACATCAAAACAATTATATTTATATTGATAATTATCTACGATAGTATAAACACAATTCAAATACAAAATTGAAGTATCAATATCTCAGTAACAAAGTCAATATAAATTAAACAAGTTCAATATCTCAGTAACAAAGTCAATATAAACAAAAGCTCACGATCACGATGGAGGATGGCCTGGATCATATGGCGGGGTCTGGAGTGCTTGAGTGTACACCGGCGTGGACTGACTCGAGGACGATGGATTAGATGATGCCGAAGAGATGCCTGCTTCGGGATGACTTGACATGTTGCATAGCATATCATGCATCTCCGCCATCATCTGACTCTGACGCGCGACCGTCTCCTCTAGAGTCCTTATTCTGCTACAATGATCATAACTGGATCTAGAGGTGGATGGCCGCTCACCAGCGACCAGAGGGGTCGGTGCCCCAAGTGGCCCTAGCACGGCTCGCGCATGACCACTATCTGCGAAGCCATATACGCGGCCATGGTCCCAGCCACCTGCGGCCTCGACCCACGATGCTGCGTCAAAGTCCTCGGGGGTACCCCCGCGCTGCACCACCGTCTGGCTGTACGTCTCCTACTTGAGTTTGATTTTTTGTTTAATATTTATCATAAAACTTAAATTATAAATATATAATGAATAATTTAAACAAATATATAATTACCACAATGTATGCAGCGCGGTTGTCGATGTACTCCCCCATCCCATGTGCTCGACGGTGAGTCCGCTCAAACACCGCCATCGGGGAGGGTCGCTGGATAGTCCCGTCATCCGACACCGTCGTCTACATTTACAAAACAAATACATTAATTAGTACACATAGTAACAAATAAAATATATAATTAAAAGATATACTTACCATACGGTTCGCGTGCACTGCAAATGCAATAGAGCCGCCGGTGTGACGAGCTGCTCCCCCCGACATGCGATTTCTAGCCGCATTCCGAGAAACCTCCTGCCATCGATCCGTCGACCATATTCCCACGAGCTGGTCCCATATATCCGGAGTAATCCAACCGAGGCCGTATCCCCGAGTCTCCGCGATGTTAGTGGTCCCAGCTCGGGCCATCGCCTGGGACCGAGCCTACCCTAGCTGCCCGTTGTACCTTGTCCGGGAAATAGCCTCCCAGGCAGCGTTATACGATTCAAAGTAAAATGAGCAGAATGTTGAAATTTCTTAGATGTTATACGATTCAGATATTGATCCTTCAACAGCTGCGGTGTTCTTTACTTTTTTCTTCAGACGATTCATGTATCTTTCAAATAAGTACATCCACCGATATTGAACGGGGCCACCAACTCGTGCCTCGTATGCCAAGTGTATTGGTAGATGCTCCATCGAGTCAAAAAATGCAGGAGGGAAAAACTGCTCCAGCTTGCATATGATTTCAACAATATTATTTTCAAGTGTTGACATATCTTTGACTCGAAGGACATTTGCACAGATGTTTCTAAAAAACATACTTAATTCAGTCAACAGACCCCAAATATTATCAGGTAGAAGATCTCGAAATGCGATCGGAAGTAATCTCTGCATGAATACATGACAATCATGGCTCTTCATCCCTGATATTTTGCAATCATCGACGTTCACACATCGAGATAAGTTTGAAGCATATCCATCGGGTAATCTGAGTTCTTTTACCCATTGACAAACATCTTTGATCTGTTGTTTATTTAACACATATAGGGCCTTCGGTTTCAGATATCGTCCGTTGACCTCTTGTAACTCCAACTATGGTCTTTTACAAAGTATTTTCATATCATGTCGGGCTTTGACATTATCTTTAGTTTTTCCAAAAATATCCATCAAAGTGTTGAAAATATTATCAAACACATTTTTTTCAATGTGCATGACATCTAAATTATGTCGAATCAATAATGAACTCCAATAGGGCAATTCCCAAAAGATACTTTTTTTCACCCAGTTGTGTGTTTGGCCAAAACCTAACACTCTTTCATTGCGACCAAATACTATATCTGGAAGTGCTGAAACACGTGCTAACATTTGTTCACCAGACAACATCGGTGGTGGCCCATCTCTTTCGACTATGCCCTTAGTAAATTTATTACGATTCCTTCGATACTGATGATTAACCGGTAGGAATCGACGATGACAATCAAAGAATGAGATTTTTCGTCCGTTCTGAAGACTGATTGATTTAGAGTGTTCCATACAATACGGACAAGAGAGTCGGCTGTGAGTGCTACAACCCGACAACATGCCATACGCGGGGAAATCATTGATTGTCCATAAGACCGTGGCCTTTAAATTGAAGTTTTGCTTCCGATGACAATCATAAGTGACAGCTCCCTCAGTCCACAATGTTTTCAATTCATCTATCAAGGGTCTGAGAAATATGTCAATTTCTTTTCGCGGACCCTTAGGACCCGGAATAATCATCGAAAGATAAATAAATTCATCTTTCATGCACATTGACGGTGGCAAATTATAAACTGTCAGCAGCACTGGCCAAACTGAATAAGGAGTTGCAGAATGTCCAAACGGATTGAAACCATCTGTGCACAATCCCAATCTGATATTTCTAGTATCCCTAGCAAATGAAGGATAACATGTATCCAAATGTTTCCATGCTTCACTGTCAGATGGATGAGTCATTACTGTATCATCATGACTTATTGCATGCCAACTCATGTAGGGGGCTGTCTTTTCCGACATGAATAATCTTTGAAGCCTCGGTGTTAGTGGAAAATACCGAAGCACCTTAAACGGGATATTTTTCTGTCGGACCGATTTCTTCTCCTTGTAACGAGGGTGTTGACATACAGGACATTTATCCAACTGCACATTTTCTTTATAATATAAAATGCAGTTATTTTGGCACGCGTGTATTTTTTCGTACCCAAGCCCCAATTTTCTCATTAGCTTTTTAGTCTTATAAAAAGTTGGCTCAAACTTGTTATCAGTAGGCAGCATTCCATTAATCAATCCAACAATCCGATCATACGCAACTCCGCTGATATTACAAGAGCTGTGTCATTGCTGAAAACCTAGTGTATTTAGGACAATTCTCATACAAAGGTTCATCGGCAGCTTTCAACATCTCGTAAAATTTTGCAGCTTCTTTATTCGGTAATTCAATCTCTACCGCAGTTTGTACTTCTGTGATATCAACTGCTGTAGTATCTTGTGGGACTGATGTCTGAAGAACTGGCCGATCAACATTATCATTCAGGTGGAATTGACCCCCAAGACTATCAAGTATCATAGTTCTATAGGGATTACATTGACCGAATGAAGAAGCACCAGCAGAGGAAGATTCACCATATGTCTGAACGATAGGATTGCTCGACGTCCCGACTTCGCGTGACTCCCCGTGACAAGTCCATAGAAAATATCATGGTGCAAATCCTTTGGTATATAGATGCAGAGTGACAGTCTCCCGATCCAAAAATCGTCCATTCGAACAAATGCGACACGGACATCGGATTTGATCACCGATGCTAACGAAATTCCGGTTCGAATAGGCGAAATTTAGGTAGTACGTTACGCCGCATTGAAACTCATTCGTTAAAGCTCCACGATGAAGACGTCGGTACATCCAACTTCGATCGTCCGACATGATTATGTCAATCAATGACAATTTCTTTGGTTAATGTCTTTAGGTGAGATTGTCCTATTCCATTCGGGATTTATGTTATTCATATTGCACTAAGTACTTCTTTTAATCGCTAACTTCATTCTAAATTTCGGCAGCATCTCTCTACAGTTCTCCAAATACGCATATCATCTGGGCGCGTATCGGAGAACAAGAGAGATGTTGCCGAAATTTAGAATAATTAGTTAACAGTTAAAAGAAAAATGTAAGTGCAGTACAAATAACTATATTCCCAAATTATCCAATCAGGGACCATTCAAGAATTGTACGTCGTATAAAAGATCATCTACTTCTTTTACACGAACATACAATCCCCGAACGGATCTAAGGTTTTGCTAAATCATATCCGACTCGTCAATGCGTACGTGAAACATATCAACTCGTCGGATGGATGATTATTTTCTAAATGTTTTGAGACAGTACGAGTCCATATTGGACGATTCCGGCGCCCGTCCGAAGTGGACGATTCCGGCGCGCGTCCGAAGTGGACGATTCCGGCGCGCGTCCGAAGTGGATAATTCCGAAATTAATCTAAACCCTAAAAATTATTCTAACAAAGTAAACAATTAATCTAAATAATTAATTAACAATTAATTAACAATTAGAAAACAATAAAAATATATTATTAAACTACAAATTCCGGCGCCGGAGTCAGGTGGACTCCGGCGCCGGCGTACAGTGGCCGGACACACTGTCCGACCAATGTACAAGGTCCGGCGGCGGCCATCGGCCGACCGCCGCCGGCCGAAACCCTATATTTAGGGTTTCGGTCGGATTTTCTACCGGCCGCAACGGGAAGAGACGGCCGACCGGAGGGCAAGTACCTGACAGTGTCGGCAGCAGCGGGAGGCGTCGTCGGCGTCGGCAGCGGCGGCGAGAGGCAGGAGAGGAGGCGGCGGCGGCAGCAGCGGGAGGAAGAAGGGGGGCGGGCGCGATCTGCGACCTATATAAACTTATTAGCAACGGCTCACTCGCCCGTTAGAAAGCCGTTGCTGATAAGTTATCATCAGCAACGGCTCACTTGTCCGTTAGCAAGCAGTTGCTAATAAGTTATCATCTGCAATGGCTCACTTGTCCGTTAGAAAGCCGTTGCTGATAATTAACATCATCAGCAACGGCTCGCATGTCCGTTAGAAAGCCATTGCAGATACAACATATCTGCAACGGCTCGAGCGGCCGTAAGAATGCCGTTGCAAATAGCAACGGCTTGAGCGGCCGTTGCTGAAGACCAAGTTTCTAGTAGTGGAAGTCGGGTAGTTGCTGACTCGCTGGGGTGCGATGGAGAAGTGTAGATTGCAGAGGCGCGCCGATGAGTGCAGGTGGAGAAGAAGTCGGGTAGTCCTAGTCTCCTAGACTCACCACTCGCCTGGGCGTCAAGGTGGGTATTCTTGTAGCCGCCGGTGAGTGCAGGTGGAGGTCACACGATTAGCTGCCGGTGTAGTCATCTGAAGTCGCCGATGGAGAAGAAGTCGGGATCGGGTAGCTGTCTGAAGTCGCCACTTGCCTAGGGCACGGATGTGTGAGCGACTAAGCGATTGGCCGAACGAATAAGGAGCATTAACCGAGTGAAGCAGAGCTACACCGGGTGACTCATCAAATTTGAGTTATTAAACTTTGAGTCATCAAATTGGGGTTGGATTCGGGTGAAGCAGAGCCACATTTGGGCTATTAAATGAACTCATGAACTTGGTCTTAAATTCGCGATTTTGACCGAGTTTGACCGAGTTCACCCAAGTCCATCCGAGTCCACCCAAAAACGAGTTTATGGATGAGTCATCTCGATTTTGAGATCTGGGATCGTAAACTTGGACGAGTTTACGAGTTAACTCGCGAGTTTGACAACACTAGCAACCACGAATAAAATCGTAACAACTAGTGGAAAGTTCACATGTTAAACCAATCCATGTAATTATTACTTCCCATCACTCACTTAGGAGACTACGTAGACTGCCTGAGTGATGATATCTAGCCATATGGTATGACCTAGATTCAGGCAATCCGCGATCTCTTAATGGTCAAATGTGTTGACACCATGCGGTGGCATTATGCAAATCCAAACTGGACTCAAATCAAGTACGAACTTTGGTTGAGCGGCTCAAAAAGGATAACTCATATAGGGTACAGGTGGATCTTTAGGAAAGACCTGAGCAGCTAGCAAGGTATGGACCTATAAGACTAGACTGGCTGTGAATGAGATCTAACCCAGACAATAGGTTGTCTTCAATAAGACATTCTCACCAATTCTAATGCTCAAGTCCATCAGGATATTGCTGGCCATTAGTGCGTACTATGAATACGAGATATGGCTAGTGGGTTTTTAGATTGCGTTCTTTCGTTATTAAGAAGTCTATACGACATAGCCAAAGGAGTTTGTATCCTTGGTTGGATCAAGTAAAGTATGCGAGCTGTGGAGGTCCATTTATGGACAACAGCTAGCATGAAGAGTTGAAACATCCATTTTGATGAGATAGCCAAAAAGGTTTTGATTTTATCAAAAATGTGGATGAACCTTGTGTAGACATGGTGTTTAGTGGGAGTGTAGTCATATTGTATGACATACTTGTGGGAAAAGCGTTCTCATGCTCCAGTTATTTCCTAAATTGGTTTTCTATGGTACATATGGGAAAAGCCTCCTGTATGCTTGACATTAGGATCTATGTGGGTAGGTCTGAATGGATGCCTGGTTTACCCCAGCCCATGTATGTGGATATAGAGCTAAAAGAGTTTTAGCATCGAAGGCAGTAGAAGAGGTTACTTGCCTAAGAGTCATTGCATCAGTCTTTCTAAGATGATGTTTGCTAAGACACCTGAGGAGAGACAAAAGATGAGTTAAATCCATTATGTTTCAGCAATGGGATCCATCTTGTGATGCTTTGCACTTGGCTTGACATTGCTTATGCCTTAGAGGTATCTAGCAGATTTTGGGCAAAACCTTGGAGAATAACATTGAAGAGAAAATGGAGAACTCTTTAAGGCACTTGAGAAGGAGAGGGTGTTCTA
Source organism: Canna indica (assembly GCA_034359265.1). Lineage (NCBI taxonomy): Eukaryota > Viridiplantae > Streptophyta > Magnoliopsida > Zingiberales > Cannaceae > Canna > Canna indica. The sequence continues at coordinate 44,361,719 of CP136890.1, read as the reverse complement.
TACGACAATGAAACCATATGATGGTATAAGGATACCTTTAATGGTGGTGTATGCAGTAAGCAGGAAAGTGTTGCTAGCTAGGTACTGTAAGCAGGAAAGTGTTGCTAGCTGGGTACTATAACTGGTTAGGTGACTAAGACTTTGTGCTTTGGTACTTACTATACCGCTTAGGATAGGATCAGATAAAGGTGTTTATCATTCAACAGGAGTCATTCCTGAGGTTGACAGTTCAGCACCGGTATTGTATGACAATACTAGGACTGTTGCTCAAAGTTAAGGAACTAAGATCCTGTGAAGATCAATGCTTTTCTTAAAAGGTGGTATCACCTCGTCGTTGGAAAGAGGTGATGTTTTGAAGACATCGATGTAGATTAAACTAATTACCACAGCAGCACATTCGATCACCACTGAAATTTGGTATATAGATACTAGGATGATTGGCTAAAGTGCATGTGGGAGATTGAAAAGAATAGTGCCCTTAAGCCAATCACATGTCGATGTGTTTAGGGACTATTCAAGGGTATATAAACTACTTAATGAGGCAAGTTTTTCATCATATGCTGCATATTTATTCATAAAGATTGTGATGAACCCCAAGAACTCGGGCAAATGATTCCAATGCCATGATGAGATCATACTAGTGAGACTTGGAATCCAGATGCCCATGTTCTAAATGTTCCTAGTCGTAGGATCACCAATTAGGGAATTAGTGATTCTGGATTAACTAGTGCACTTGGTACATACCCTATACGATAAGGGGCAGCTGATCTCACATTTAATTATGAACCACCATTAATATACAAGTGCAGGTGCTTCATTAGGGAATGAGTTCACTGAACGAGCCTGCACGAGGAACACAAAATGGAATCCTCACATAAGTGTCAATAGGATGTTTCTTAGGTGATAGTAGGTGCAAGCAGTCCTTTGACTTGCGGTTGTCATGGTTACCTTGTTTTTGAATTACGTGGAGAGTTTTAAAGAGGGCCGGATCTACTCTTGTAGCCGCCCAAGCCCGCTATAAATTGTTGGCCGAACCTCCTTCAAAGGGTGATGGAAGTTAATTAGTTCTTCATCTTCTTGGAGAAGATAAAGGACTTGATTCTTTAGAGGCTTCTTGAAGAGAAAGGCTCCAAAGAACTCCTCCTCCTCTCCATTGGTGGCCGGCCATCTACAGCCTCCTTCCTAGGTTTTCGTGAAGCTAAATTGAAGGTGTTCTCTCCTTGGATATGCCGCAATCTTCATCTTCTTGGAGGACTCCAAGAGGACAACAAGGTATCTTCACCTCTTCTCTTTCGTTATGTGTTTTCTCATCCTCTCTCCTTCCCTCTTTGGTGTTCGGTTCTTGGTGGAAGGGCTGGCCTTGCCTTGATGGATTTTGGGATTGAGAAAGCTTCTCCGTTGATCCACAACGAGCCCCAGTGTTCGCTACTCGTATTGTTGCGAGGTGCTTGGTGTGGACTATCGTTGGAGTACGTGCACAAGTGCTTCTTAAAACAGGGATAGGATCAGCCATACCAACTATGGTTTGAGGTATATCTTCTCCTTCTTCTCTGATGTTGAATTCCTTAATATTGCTAAAGTAGATCGTGGTTTTCGGGATGATTTGAATTTTTTAAATTGCTATTTCCACTGTGTTTCTTATTCCCATCCCACCACTAGATACCCTTGCAAGGCTCTCATGGCTATGTATTTATAAGCCATGAAGAGAAAAGCCAAGAAACATATTTCAACGGGCGTTTTTCTGCCCGTTGGACACCGTCCGGTCGGTAGCCGGTCGATCGGCCGAGTGACCGGCCCTCGACCGAAGCCTTCTACCCAGTTTGGGACAAGTCCGGTCAATGGCCGACTGATCGTCGGCCGATCGACCGATGACACGCAAAAAACTACCCAATTTCCTATTTTTTTTTGTTTGAAGTTGGTTCTTTAGTCTCCCTAAGTCTTATATAATATTTCTTAACTTTAAGTTAATAACTGTTATATAAGTTAATAATTTTAAAATACAAATGTTATATAAGGATTACCCCTCATTTGGATTCAATAAAATATCTAGAAAATCAAAATCCTTAAGAATCAAAATCTAACTTTTTGGGTCTAGTACAAATTTTCAAAAAATAGAAATTTTATAATCTCCCAGGTCAAATATGAATCAGTTAAAAGCATTCAATTCCTTAAAAATATGTCGTTAACTAGTTTTTACCTAATGAATAATTACTGGAACTTTTGGTGCCAAGAAAATGTCTAGGTTATATAGTCCTCCAAGGAGCTCCCTAGGCTTAGTGAATTAATGGCTGTTTTTTTTACTTTTCGGTTTTTCATGTTTTGGGGTTTGAGTTTGTTTTTTGGGTTCTTATGCATCAAATAGAGGATTTACAACACTTGCTAAACACCCTAAACTAATTTCTATCTTCCCGAAGAATCCCGGGCATCCTTGCCGATTTCTCCAATTTCTCCGATTTTTCCGATCGGGGACGTCGTGCGCTAACCGACTTGGAACCTGAAAATATATATCCATGAAAACATTAGCTCCATCTTTGTTATCATCAAATTTTAGATTAAGACCAAAGTTGAAAATCTTAGGCCAACATAGTAAACAAGAGTTGGAAATCCAGAGCGGGGTGCTTAGGTAGTGGAGTAGGCATTGTGGCCGAACCACTAGAAATGTATCGTGTTTGTATTGCCTCTACTGTGTTTGATTAATTGTCATATTTACTTTGCTTCCGCTTGCTATTCAATTTGTGAATTGCCTAAGTAACTTAAGAATTTTTTAAAACCGAAATTAGGTTAAGTTTTTAATAAACACACTATTCACCCTGTTGGCCTAAGATTTTCAACATTGGTCTTAATCTTAGTTTTGATGATAACAAACATGGAACTAATAGGTTTAGGGTTTTTAGATAAATTATAAAATCCTCTTTTATGATGCAAAGAACCCAAAAAACCTAACCCATAATTTGAAACTCGAACCGAAGAAAGAAACCGACTAAAACTCAATGTAGAGTACATGTACCGTTATGGATTTTTGAGTATAAACATGATTTGTTATAAACATGATTTGTTATGGATTTTTAAAATTGAATTCTGAAACTTTAATGTATCATTCTTTCCAAGTGCTCATTTTTCAATACTGTCACACCCCAAGTTTAGGGTCACGTGACCGGCCAGGATATACGTGCCTATACCCCGCAGCCTAACCCATGCACATGCCAGCTCATAAAAATAGCAGAATAAACAACATCTTTTATTAATAAAAAGAACCAAAACATATTTTTATTTGAAAACATCAAAGTTTTTAATAAATAGCTCAAGTACGGAAATAAATAAATCGAAGAGCAAAAGTTCTTTAACAAATAAAAGTATGAATAAAACATGAATATCCCCACGGGACTACAAATCCAAATACCAAAACAAAAGTGCATGACAAACTACTACAAACTCGACTACAACCCCTAACTAGGACTGCTATGAGATCATGTGGCTCCTCTGCCCTCCAGTTGCCCCAAGTGCTCCAGCCCACCTCACCGGTCAGGCTCTACAAAACAAAACAACGACAATGGGTGAGTTCAAAGAACTCAGTGAGCGGTTCTACCAACCCTCACAAAAACAAACATCACAGATAAGATCCATAAGGTAACACTCCTGACTCAAGCAGGAAACGGTCACAAGGGAGTGACTAGCTAATAGGCCATCCGGCCACCACCTGCCCGAAGGCAACCAAACATCCAAACGATGAAGAACAACAGGCCTAAGACTACCATGCCCTAAGGCAACAACACATACTAGGATAATCGGGAAGGCCCTCCGAACTTATCCTAGTATAAAGGAACTCAAGAGCAATCGGGAAGGCCCTCTGAACTTGCTCCACGACACGCGTAGGGACAATCGGGATTCGCCCATCCGAACTTGCTCCTTTAATATATCATAGGAGTAATCAGGTAGACTCTCCGAACTTACTCCTCTAAGATATCTTAGGAATAATCGGGTAGGCCCTTCGAACTTATTTCTTAAAAACCACCTCGGGTATAATCGGGTAGGCCCTCCGAACTTATCCCACGAGGCCAAACCAAAACAATCGGAAAAGGCCCTCTGAACTTATTTCACAGGTTGGGAATTAGTCATCCAACCTCCTGGGCCTAGCCGGCAATCCAGCTCTCCAACAATGCTCTCTGCCATTCATAAAGATATGGCGCACCATGACCTAAGTCAAATCTTTCGTACGATGTCTTAAGGGTGTTCCTATTGGAAAGTGTCTCAACACTCCAATACCCGACCCCAACTCCTAGACCCGTAATGTCATAAACATGTGTGGTTTTATTTCATGGATAAACTTCTCATGCTGGTTCGTAACAGATTATGCTGCCCCTTTGCCCAATTTTAATTATGCAATTAAAATTTAGTTCACCACAATTAGGGTTTTATTTTAGGGTTTTGTTTTAGCTTACTGTTCTGTCCAAAACTGATGTATCTAACCCGAATCTGGTTTCCAGAGTATGTCCAATGTTTCCGAACTATATTTTTTGGTCGAAACGATAGGTTATACGACTATTCTCAGCAAACTATGCACATTACAAACAGGATTTCAAAATCAGCCCTAAAACAAACAATTCAGTATGCAGCTTTCAGCCTAATTGAGTTTCAGCACATTAGAGATGATTTAATCCGAAAATTTCAGAATTTAATTCCTTAATTATCAACACAACAGAATTATATCATGGAGACAAAATTCTCAAAAATTAAATCATGTTTGTTTTAGCCAAGATTAACAAGCATCAAGATAATCTTTGAACAAGATCCCAACTTCATGATCAAGAACTCATATTAAGCACACCCATGGCTTTAAGATTAAAATCATATGTTTATAAACATGATTAAATTCCAAAAATCACAGATTTAAATCTAAGGCGTGCAACCACAATTTAAGAACCTAATTAGGCAAACAATTCAAGTTTTATACTTCAAGATAAACAAGATCGCTCACTTGGGCATTTCATCGAACACCTTGAGGGCACCCCTGATTCTTCCTTGGCCGAGCACCCCTAGGATCATCCTAGGATTTCTGAGCCCCATATTTAGGGCCTCCTCAAGCATGACACACAAAAATAACGGCAAGAATCTGAGAGATCATCGAAAACAAATCAAGAACATCAAGCCTCCAAGAACGATTTCAAGAAACCTGAAGAAATCCCGAAGAATGAGGGTAAAACCACTCACATAATTTGGAAGGATGATTAGAAGAAATCCCGGACGATGGACCTCGAATCTGGCTTCAAAGATGATAGCTCAACTCAAGAAGGGGGAAGAGAGGGGGTGGTGGCTCACCTCAAGCCGCCAGCTTGAGTAGAGAGAGGGGAAGAGAGAGGGGCTGGCTGGCGGTTGGCTAGCTCCTCTCGGCTCGGCCCTAAAGAGAAGGAAGAAGGAGCGGAAGGGAAGAAGCTCAGTGGTTGGGCTTGAGGGTGGTAGCTCGCAAGAGAGAGAGAGGAAGGGGACGGCTGGCGGCTCTTGCAGTTGGCGGCTGCTCCCTTCTCCCAATGCTTGTGTGGCTCCAATAGGGAGTCAGAAGCCATGGGGAGGGGGGTTTTATATGTTGGCCTAACATTTTCTACCTTGGTCTTAATCTCGGTTTTGATGATAACAAACATGGAACTAACATTTTATTGAGAAATCTTTCAGGTTCCAAGTCGGTTAGCGCACGACGTCCCCAATCAGAAAAATCGGAGAAATCGAAGAAATCGGCAAGGACGCTCGTCGATGCTCAGGATTCTTCAGGAAGTTAGAGTTTAGATTTAGGGTGGCTAGCATGTGTTGTAATCCTCTTTTATGATGCAAAGAATCCAAAAATCAAACCCGAACCCCAAAACATAAAAATCCAAAAACTGCGCTGAAATTCACTAAACCTAGGGAGCTCCTTGGAGGGCTATATGACCTAGTCATTTTCTTGACACAAAAAATGGCGGTAATTGTTCCTTGGGTAAACACTACATAACGAGGTATTTTTTAAAAAAAATTGGAAGCCTTTAGCATACCCATATTTGACCTGGGAGATTAGAAAATTTCTATTTTCCGAAAATTTGTACTAGACCCCAAAAACTAGATTTTGATTCTTAAGGATTTTGATTTTTTAGATATTTTTATTGAATCCAAATGAGGGGTAATCCTTATATAACATTTATGTTTTAAAGTTATTAGTGAAGACGGAACCCAGAAATGAGCAAACAAGCTGAAGATGATGGTATTTCGGTTGACCAACCGATCGACCGAACATTGCCCAGAAAGGGCAGAATACCTTCGGTTGCTTGGCGGTCGCTCGATCAGTCGACAGACGATCGACCGAACCTTCGACCGACGGTCGGTAACGGGCAAAAATCCACCTGTTGAGAAGAGGGGAGCTCTCTCTTCTCTTCATGGCTTATAAATAGGAAGCCATGAGAGCCTTCCTTCATGTTGTTGATCACTTCTAACCTCCTTGAGCCATCTTTTGATCAATTCTAAGTCCTCATTGAGCCAATCTTGTGAAAACCCTAGCTTGAACCTTTCATCTCTTTGAATTTGGTTATTCGCGATGATCTCTATTAAGCATCCATGGCTGAATGGTTAAAGCGCCCAACTCATAATTGGCAAACTCGTAGGTTCAATTCCTGCTGGATGCACGCCAGCGGGAACGTTTAATTTAATAAGTCTATTGGAATTGGCTCTGTATCAACGGAATCTCATCATCCATACATTCCATAAAGAATTGGTATGGTATATTCATACCATAACATATGAACAGTAAGAACTAGAATTCTTATCGATACTGGAACTCATAGGGAAGAAAATGGATTTATGGATGGAATCAAATATGCAGTATTCTTCATTGCTTCACCATCAAAAGCATCAAGAGGAAGATATGAATCTTGTTGTGGAGCTAAGTATTTTATTGTTTGATTTATTGCTCTATTTAGTGTTGTATTTTCTTGTTATTTCATTGTATTCGAGTTTCTATAAACCTAGAGTGCTAGGTTGATTGAGTTGGTGGTTGCCTTGGTGTTAAGGCTTAAATCCACTATTGTAAACTTAGTTTACTATGATTAGTTGAGTTTTCCATTAGGTTGAGATGGGAGAGTGCTCTCGGTAGGAAGGAGGGATACTTTCGGATGTGGAAGTGCCTTCAGTTTGAGAGCGGAGACTTTCCGCTTAAGTAGTGGAGTAGGCATTGGGGCCGAACCACTATAAATCTTTGTGTTAGCATTGATATTTTGCTTGTATTAATTGCTTTATTATTTATCGCTTCCGCATTTAGTCATTCAATCGTAAATTGCCTAAGTAATCAAGTAAACGATTAAAATTGAAATTAGGCGACAAATTTTGTTAACACACTATTCACCCCCCTCTAGTGTGGCCATTTCACCAACATTATGCTCCCTCCTCAACCCTAACTCCACAAGCCCTTTATCAAACCCGCATCCGCCTCAGGTCGAACCCGGACCCGGTAACTTAAATAATCTCATTCTAATCCCATGATAAACTATAAGAAACCACATAAGATAAACAATTATGCATACACAACATAAAATTAAATAAATTCAACTACTCAAGCAAAATTTTCATATTCATAATCCTACTTACCCGAGCTCGCAGGCTCGCACCGGACCATGAGTCGACTTGGCTCAACCTAGATCTAGTCCGCTAGGCTGGCAAACACAACCATAAAGTAAAATAATATAATTAAATGTCTAGGATATTACAAATACTTTGGATTTATGTTGAAATTTTCAAATGAGACTTAAAGTATGATGTTAGATTCATGTTTTAGGTATCGTTCTCATTTTGACTCGTGAAAAAATATTTCTAAAATGGTTTTTGATATGTTGACCGATACATGAAAATATCATTACTTGAGCTTGATACATGAATACTAGACTTAGAATTCTTTGATATCATGTATTGATTTGTCTCATAATGGAAATGTTGTTTTCGTCCCTTGGGTTGGCTTAGTTTTCATAAAAGGTAGTTTTCAAATCCCAACATTGACCATAGGTTGACTTTTCTCACCATTTTTTATTGATGTCAAAAAGAGGAGGAAAATATAGTAAAAAGGAAGAAAATATAGAGAAGCCATGCATATAGATAGGGGGAGTTTATTTTAATGGATATGCATGTTGAAAGGGAGATAAATCTCATGTTTGGTATCCTTTGTGCTTAGATGATATATTTTCTTAAGGATGTTTGTCATCATCAAAATGGGGAAGATTGGTGGCCTAAGATTTTCAACTTTGATCTTAATCTTGGTTTTGATGATAACAAACATAGAACTAATGATTTCATGGAGAATTCTTTTTTAGGTTCCATATCGGTTAGTGCGTGACGTCCACGATCGGAAGTATCAAAGAAATTGGAAAATCGGAAGGACGTTGGTTGGCGCGCTCAGATTCGTCGGGAAGATAGAGTCTAGGTTTAGAGTGTTTAGATGAATTGTAAAATCCTCTTTTATGATGCAAAGACCCCAAAAAACCTAACCCATAATCCAAAACCCGAACCAATGAAAGAAACCAGCTGAAACTCAATGCAGAGTATCGATACTCTACGACCGATCGATAGGCCAGTTGACCGAAATGAGCACAGAAAGCAGAAAGGGCTCCGGTCAATGAGCTGGTCGCTCGGTAGGTCGACCGGCCTTCGAACGGCCCAGCGACCGAGCGACGCCAATGGGCAGAAAGATACCCGTTGGGTAGCTTGTTTGGCCTCCTTCCCTCATGGCTTATAAATACAAGCCATGAGAGCCTTCCTTAGGGGTTGTTGAGCCTATTGAGACATCTCCTACACCTTCTAAGCTTTCATTGAGCCACTCTTTGTAGAAACCCTAGCCTTGATCCATAGATGTTACACCCCAAATCCAGTATGACCGGCCAGGATACGCCACGTACCCCAAAGCCTAACCCAACTCAAACACAATAGCAATAACCTGAACAGTGGGAATTTTTTTTTTTGAAAATAATAGACATGACATCCCGAACCAAACCAAACCAAAACTCAATATGAATACACTGAACAAGTTATTAAAAAGGAGTTCAAATAAATAAACAAGACTCCTAAAATAAAAATAAAATATGAAAACAACAAGCCAAGTCAACATGACTCAACAACTCAAAGAGACACTAAAATGACTCAGGTATCCTTCTCGATCACGACATGTCACGAGACCCACTGCCCTACCGCCTCCAGCCGCGCTACTGCACCCCTGTACCTCTCTGATTTAACTCAGGTGCTGCAAAACAATAGTAATGATGGGTAAGTCCAACTAGGACTTAGTGAGCAGATCATCCCCCAATCCACCAAATCAATCATCATGCACAAAAAAAACAAATAGCAGATATACAATATAAGCAACAATAGCAGGAATAATCAACAATAACCATCATTTACATGAGATATAAATATCACCAAGCATAACCATCCACCCATATAAATAATAATCATAGTGAGCATATCCAATAATCCAACAAGATGTAACATTCATCAAGTGTAACCATCTATAAGTATAAATGACAACCGAAATGCACATATCTAATATTCTAATGAATATAAACATCATGTAATTAACCAACCATCCAAATCAAGTCACCCGGGTCGGTCGTTAGTGTGGCGGTGCTGATGAGCTTCCCAGTCCAGGGACCCATTGATCCAATATCCAGGGACCCGTCAGTCTATGAGTCGGGCACTGATCACCTCTGTCTCAACGTGCTTCTGGCTCATGCCACCCGAGTCGGTCGTCAATGTGGCGGCTGACGAGTTTCCCGGTACACAATCACAAACACATCCAAGCATGTATATAATAACCAGTAATTAACAATAAGTAAATATAACATCCACAAATCGACAATAATCATCCAACACCCACACAAGCCACCCGAGTCGGTCGTCAGTGTGGCAGTGTTGATGAGCTTCCCGGTCCAGGGACCCGTCGGTCCAATATCCAGGGACCCATCAGTCCAATAATCCAGAGACCCGTCGGTCTATAAGTCGAGCGCTGATCACCTCTATCTCGGCGTACTTCCCGCTCTTGCCACCCAGGTCAATCAATAGGGTGACAACTGACGAGCTTTTCGGTCCACATCCACAAGCACATTCAAGCATTCACAACCAATCCATAGTATATATATAAACATGAAATAAAATAAATGCGTAACACCTTCATGCCTGTAAACCGTCCTGGGGGCCACCAGCGCCCTTAATATCCTCAAGTAAAGGGGCACATGTCTCATTCATAGCATGTAAGTAAGACAATTCAAGAGATAATCAAAATAAACTCTATGTGCACAATTAAATCAAGCCATGCCATTCATCTATAGAATATATGGAAACATCATCCATATTTTCAACATGTCAAGGGAAACCTATCTTTCACTTGACTTTAACCTCTTCCTTTTGTGTTTGCCCCTAAATTGAATGTATAAGCATATATGAGCAGTTTAATTCCTACCATCAGGTTCAAGCTCCCTAAATTGACGTGTACAACCCTAATGCTTGATCATCTAAAATCATGAAACAGTACCAAAAGGAACTTCAACAGTAAAATTTATGGAGTGAAGCAACAAGATGATATTTCTGCATAGGATAATATTGATCTAGGATGGGATTCACTTTATTAACTATTAAAAATAGCAAATCAACCAAAATTGGAATCATAAAACATATAAAACATAAATTTTCAACTTGGCACGCAAAACGAGGCATCGACCGCCTACTCCTTTCAAAATCTGGAGGTCTGATTGCGAAATAGACATCGCCAATGAATCCAGAATGTCGATTAGGTAAAAATTTATATATAACATTAATATTTTTGGTAATCTTAAGGCCTCCAAATAATTATTTAGAATAATGGAAGAAATGTCTTAATTTATTTAATAAATCACTGTTACGAATAAATATAACAGTGTTACAATCAATAACTCAGTAATGAAATCTCAGCCCTTCATCTAAACAAGATCAAATCACAACCTAACATCTAACATGATGCAATCACAGTCTTACATCTACCATGATGTAATCTCAGCTTTCCATCTATCATGATGCAATCACAGCTTTACATCTATCATGATGCAATCCCAGCCTTCCATCTATCATGATGCAATCCCAGCCTTCCATCTAACATGATGCAATCACAGCCCTCTATTTAACATGATGCAAGCTCAGCCTTACATCTAACGAGATGCAATCACAGCCCTCCATCTACATGATGCAATCACAGCCTTACATCTAACCAGATGCAATCACAATCCTCCATCTAAACAGATGCAATCCAAGTCTTACATCTAACCAGATGCACTCTCAACCCTCCATCAACACAGAATCAAATCTCTACCCTTCATCTCAATCAATTCAATCCAGCCCTTCATCTCATCCAAATCAATCTTTGCCCTTCATTTCATCTCCCCACCTAGGTCATCTTCATCTCCTCCTCCAATCCACCTGCCATCGCCGCTCACCACCAGGGATCCGGATGGACGGGGTCCCCACCGTTCGACAGTGGCTCAATGCCGCCTGGCGCTCGGTGGCGGCCCCATAGGTCGCGGCTAGGCCAGTTGCCCCAAGGGTCGGGCAACCGCCTAGGCCGCCCAGCCGCGGGCCACGCCTGGTGGCGCCGACCTGGACAAGCCACGGACCAGTCGCCGGCTTGCCCAGTTCGCGGCTTGACCCACTGCCGCCTGGTTGCGGCAGCTGTGCCAGCGGCGGCTCCACCAGGCCATTTTTTTTTTCTTTCTATATTTTTTATATAAAAAGAAGAAGAAGAACGATTTTTACTTCCGGTTGGACATGAGAACAATGACATGAATCAAGAATTGGAGAAAAGAATGTCTAAATCCAATCACCGGACGTAGAGAAAATGGAAGGAAAAGACACGCAAGAGCTTCCCCCGATCGACACCGACGAACTCGCGAAAAATTCGACTCCAGTGGCTCCTCCTCCTCGATGGTGCCCTCTCTCTCCTCTCTCGTTTGCCAAGGGTGGCGTGCGGCTTAAACACCTGGCCGCACACCCTAGAGTCTAATTTATAGACACTAGTTGGATCCAAATGACCAAAATACCCCTACCTAAGCTATTCGACTTAAACAGCCCATAACTCGCCCGTTCTAACACCTATTAGAGATCCGATTGCACCACTAAATTTACCTCGAGACCCTCTATCCTCCTAGCATGCTAAATCACATTGATAAGGCAAATAAAGTTTTCCTTAATTATTTTACATTAAATGCTTACTCGGGTCTAATCCCGAAGCATCCCGCTAATCCGCGCTAACTTGGGCCGACGATCCCCCACTCAAGAATAAAATATTATTATTAAGATTTTACATATTATAATAGATTCTTGATCTTTCCTTTGAGCTTCAATCGATTCATCATCAAGGCATCAAGAGGAGCTAGGATTCATTGTTTGGAGCTAAGTATTTGTTGTATTGTATTTAGAGCTCAATTTACTTGTATTTTTTTGTTCATTTCATTGTATTTGAAAGTGTGAAGACCTATGTTGTTAGGTCTTGTGTGGTTGGTGGTTGCCTTGGTGTTAAGGCTTAATTCCACTAGTGTAAACGTAGTGTGCTAGGGTTAGTTCTTGTTGCCCTTAGGTTTGAGGTGGGAGAGTGCTCTTGGTAGGAAGGCAGAGACTTTCGGATGTGGAAGTGCCTTCGGTGTGAGAGCGGAGACTCTCTAGTGAAAACGTCCTCATTGTAAAGGTAGCAAAATAATCTAGTAAAACTAGTTTGGAAATCCTAAGTGGGGTGCTTCGGTAGTGGAGTAGGCATTGGGCCCGAACCACTATAAATCGATGGTATTTGCATTGCTTGTACTTGTGTTTGTTTAATTAGCATATTTACTTTGCTTCCGCTTGCTATTAATATCGTGCATAGCCTAACTAATCAAGAAACGATTAAAACCAAAATTAGGCAAAAAGTTTAGATAACACACTATTCACCCCCTCTCTTGTGTGGCCATTTCACCAACACACACCCCCTCTAGTGTAGGCCATTTGACTTACATTTGGTATCAGAGCGGGTCGTAGATTGAGATTTCACCATCTCGTCTACATCTAGCCTCGATCCGAAAATGGCACTAGAGAGTTTAGGTTCTACACCTCCTAGGTTTGATAGCTACACTTTGGAGTTTGGAAACATATAATGTACACATTCATAAAAACTCAAAGTTTAGGGATTTATGAAATGTTGAAAACCCACTATCGAACCTAAGGTAGATACCACAAATGCATGGACCGAAAAACAAATTGACTTATTTAATTTAAATGCTAAAGCTATGAATTGCATATTTTGTTCCTTAGAAAAAGATATTTTAGAAAAGGTCATACATTGCACATCGGCTTTTGATGTTTGAGCCACATTGAATGTATTATATGATCATGGCAAAATCAAAGAGATTGACACTTTTAATGTAGGTGGTGATGACAATGGTCATTCACCTACCACTAATCTTGGTTTTGATGTCCATAGTGCTTCTAGTCAAAGAAGCAACTCTGAGAGCCAAAAGCGAAAGGTAATTTGTCATGCTTGCAAAGAGAAGGGATATGTGAAGAAAAATTGCCCTATCATAAAGAACAAAGCAAGGAAGAGGTCAAGTGCTTCTATCTCCACATCTCATTCACATGAAGCACCCTCCATCCATGACTATGAAGACACTTCCAAAGTGAGCCTCAAAAATGCAAATGATGAGGTACACTCTCCTTCTTTCTCTAGTCCTATTAATAGTGTTATCTCTTCCAATTCACATGATATGCCATATGATGAACTAGTAAATGAATGCAAGAATATATATGCCTTGCTTGTTAAAAAGGATAAGGAAAATAAATTGTTGAAGAAAGAAAATATTAGGCTTAATGCTCATTTGCGTGAATTCAAACAAGAAAATAAAAAGTTGAAGTCTAGGTCATTTGATTCATGCCATGATGATTTAGAACTTGAGCTTAAAGTTTTGAAATTTGAAAATGATGTTTTGAAATCTAAAATGAAATCAAGATACAATTAGTTGAAAAATAATTTCAAATTTGAGAATGAGATTTTGAAAAATAAAAATTATATGATGAAATCTCAATTACATGCCTTACACTATTCCATGGATACCTTGAAAAATGAGGTTGCTTTCTTGAGTAAAAAAGTTAAGATCTTACCAAATGATTCCTCTTTTAAGAATCCAAAAAGGAGAAATAACACATTTAAGAATACATTTGCATCTCATGCCTCTCATGTTAAGTATTCAACTTTAGTTGATCATGATCATAAGAAGAAGAATGTTTTTTCTAAAAATGCTCATACTCATCATGATTCACATGTCAAACATTCTAATGATAGATTTCATATCCATAACAAAAATGAAATTTCTTTTAATGAATATTGCTTTTGTTGTGGTATTTTTGGTCATGCTATATACGATTGTCCTTTCAAAATAAACCCAAGTGTTGTGAAAAATCTTTGGGTGCCTAAGCACATTGACCCCTAAGGACCCAAACTCAATTGGGTACCAAAAGTCTCATCTTCTATTGTAGGGGGAGCAACCTCACAAGGGTGAGATAAAGTTGGTTGATTGAAGTTGCTTGGGGATTCAAAGACCCATTTCAAAGTTGCAACTTCAAGTCAACATGATGCCTTGGGTAATGAAATTATGGTATCAAATACTTTGGTATCATCTCCTTGTCACGCCCCATCTCAGGGTCACGTGACCAGCCACGGTATGTGTATATACCCTGAAGCCTAACTCATGCATACAACCACGCAGATATAATGAGGATGAATAGACTGACATAAAATGGACCAAATGTTCAAATAGGAATAAATGTTTGTTCAGAGGAAAGTACAAACTCCAATATCTAAAAACAAGACATCTCTATGCGACATCTCTATGCATGAAAAATAATAATCAAGACTCGACTACGACTCGCTAACTCCGTCTGCTACGAGATCAGTGGTGCCATTTGCCCCTCCAACTGCACCATGTCTACTAGCCAGTACCTCACTGGTCAGGCTTTGCTAAACAAAAATTAAACAAAACGTGAGTCCATGTGGAACTCAGTGAGTGGTTCTACCAAACCTCCACCCAAATCCAAAAAACATGAGTACATAACATGAATAAAAATCTCAGATAAAATCATATTTAGTACACCACATGGCCAATTGGCCAACCTACTTGAAGTGAGAACATTCAATCATAATGGCCCACATGAATAATAATACTTGGCCATAACCAGCCATACAAACAAAAACAGTACTCGGCCTTGACCAACCGCACAAACATGAGCAGTACTCGGCCTGGACTAGCCGCAAGAACATGAGAAATAGTCGGCCTCGACCAGCCGCACAAGCCTAAGCAATACTCGGCCTCGACCAGACGCACAAGCATGAGTAATACTCGGCCTCGACCAGCCACACAAACTTGAGCAATACTCGGCATCGACCAGCCGCACAAACACAGTACACAATACACAGTGCAAACAAGATTTTTATACTCATCCAACAATCATAACTATAGTACATAATTCCGTGTCCCTACCTGTGATGTCTCTATGTTTGAAAATCAATATTTAATTCCTAATGTTCACCATCATCTATCAGTAGGGGTTTGTCATGATTTCATGTTCAACATGTCGTATTTATGTCTAATATTTATCTATCTTCTATACCTGATAAATATTGCAGGCATTCAATTATTTTTAGCATCCCTATAGATAATTACTGCAATTATAATTTATTTCACAGCTTTCCAAAAATAGGACAGCTCAACAATTAAATAACAACATTTATCAAATAATTCCCAGCAATTAAATATACCATTTCTGCACTTAAACAAATAAATTCTGCATACTAAATAAAATTCCAGCAATTACGCAAATGAGGAAGATACCAATTTAAGCATATGCTCAAGCATGGAATAAATTTACGAGTAAAATAAAATCATCTACATTACAGTCCTCCGCGCTTCCACGTCAATGAGGTCTGAGTGCACTGTGCAGTTTCAAATCCTCCCACGCCTTCTCCTTCCCTCACATGTATCCCAAAATCTAGCTGTCCAAACTGATGCCCACCATTTCCATCAGAGAGAAGGGGTCTCGAACATGATCCCCAAATTTCAGTCCAATCAGCCCTAGGACAGTGACCCGATCGTCCAATTTGGTGAAACTCAACGTAGTAGAATCCTGGAGAAAAAAACCAAAAATAAGGCTTCGGTAATTCCATGATAGCGACAGATCCGACTGTCAAAAACCAATCTCCATCAACCAAAATGTATATCAAGAAGTCTAAAACTTATTGTCCTAATTTCATTATGATCTAACCATGGACGCTCTGTCGATCGTGAAGTTTGCTGACGTCCGACGCTATAGGAACTGTTTGTCGAGATTCCGCCTTTCTCCCTCTCCATGCTTGCGCCTCTTCCGATGGATGCCCAAGGGGTTGTGGCTGCTGCTATGAGCCGCGTGCCCCAGAGGGATGAGGTATAAATACTAAAACCCCAATTGCCAAATGACCAAAGTACCCTTTACTTAAGTTGAGTATAAAATAAGTCATAACTCAACCAATACAAGACTGATTCGAGTTCCGCTCGAACCAAACAACCCATCTAAAGACTAATCAAACTTAGATGAATTAATTTCCTTGCACACAAAGGCCAATCTTCCATTCAAGCCCTCCAACGTTTTATTTAGCCCATCCTAACGCACGACCAAAATTTCCCGCTGGAATAATTAATTAAAAATTGTAAAAGAAATTTTTGCGGGTATTACAATCTTCCCCCCTTAAAGAAAATTCATCCTCGAATTTTGGGGTAAATAAAGACTACTAGCACATCAAACAAATATGGACATTTCTCCTGCAAATCACGCTCCACCTCCAAGGTCACCTCCTAATCCGAGTGGAGCTCCCTTCGGACCTTGACCAAGGGTACCTCCTTGCACCTAAGCTTCCAAACCTAACTATCAAGAATGTCGATGGGTCTCTCCTCAAATGAGACCGCGGTGTCCACCTCAACCACAGTAGGCTCATTCTCATCGAAACAAGAAACACAAGATATTTTTTTTTCAGACTGGGTGGAAGGGCCAACTCATAAGTCACGACTCCTCTATGCTACAAAATCGGCAAAGACCCAATAAACCTAGGGCTCAACTTTCATTTCTTACCAAATCTCAGCACACCCTACATAGGAGACATTTTCAGGAAAACCATGTCCCCCTCAAAAAACTTGACATGCCGGGCCTTCCCATTAGCATACATCTTTTGACGGCTTCGAGCTACCAAGAGTTGCTCCTTGATCATTTTACCTTATCCACGACATCCTGCACTAGATCTGGTCCAATCATCTGAGCCTTACCAGTCCGAAACTAGCCCATCAGGGATCTATATCAATGCCCATACAAGATTTCAAAAGGTGTCATCCCGATGCTACTCTAGTAGTTGATATAATAAGCAAACTCTACCAATGGCAGGTGTTTCTCCCAACCATCCTCCAAGTCCAAGACACAGGCTCTCATCATGACCTCTAGAGTCTGCATGGTCCTCTCTGACTGCCCGTCGGTCTGCGGAAGGAAGGTGCTACTGAACCTCACCTGAGTGCCCATGGCCTCCTGGAAAGACTGCCAAAATCTAGCTGAAAACTGGGTACCTTGATCAGATATGATCATCACCCGGACCCATGGTAGGCAACAAAACAATCCAAACATAGTCGAACATACTGATTTGTGGTGAAAGTCATCTTCATCGGAATAAAATGTGCCGACTTAGTGAGTCGGTCCACTACATCCCATATGGAATCATTACCATTCCTCGACCTGGGCAAGCCTCTCACAAAATCCATGGTAACCTTCTCTCATTTCCATTCTGACACCTCCAGACCATTTAGAAACCCTAAAGGTCTCAGATGTTCGGCCCTTACATGCTGGCAGACCAAGCAATTAGATACAAAACCTGCTACATCTCTCTCTTCATCTCTTCCCACCAGTAGTGCTGCCTCAGGTCACGGTATATTTTCGTGGCTCCCGGATGCATCATATAAGTGGAACTGTGAGCTATCTCAAGTACCTCCCTACAAACCCTAGCTATATCTAGCACCACTATCCTGTCTCAAAACCTCAGAGCACCCTTGGAGTCAATCCTGAATCTGTCACCAGCATCGCCTCTCTTGGCCAAATTCCTCACCAAAGCACAGAAAGCATCTTCCCCTTGGGCCGAACAGAGCATGTCAATTAGGGTAGACTAAACGCGAGAATGCACTACCAAGTCACCCGGGTCGAACACAAACAATATCATCCCATCGCCCAAACATCTGGTGAGTTCCCTCGCCAATAATCTCCTATCCACAGCCAGATGTGCCAAATCCACTACCAATTATAAAATTTGCCATGAGCAGAAATGGATAATTTTAATTAGCCCATTAGCCAACTTCCCAACTAACTCTTCCCAACCCAGAACTCGCTGAAATTTGGTATCAGATTTGTAAATGCCCACCACGCACTAACCCTGACAGTTTGTAGTGACTGGATGACACCTCGGTTTCCGAGCTCTGTCAAGAGTGCATAACAAATCAATTCTAGACAGCTAGAATACTTATAAATCCTTTCCCTCCATAACCATCAAGGTGTAGGATTTCTGGCACCTAACTCACCCAAACCAACCACATCTAGTTTCCCATGTGCATAACGCATGTAGATGCCCGGATTTGGAAACCAGATATCATACCAACATTCCTTATATCAAGGAAATTCATCCACTACAACCAAAGCTCATCCAGGACAACTCTATAACCCAACCATTAGGGTCCCAAAGTTTCAACCCATGCCATCATAGTGTTGCTTTGCACCAAGCACACATTCCCCCAAAGTTGGCAAAAGAAATCCATGAGGACATCACAAGTCCCAATTATTCCGGATTCAACTCATCCTCGCAGTTGGGACTGCCCTAAGGGTAGTCAATCCTTAAAGTTCCAGACTACGCTATCCAACTGCTCAACTACCTCATAGCTAAGGTCTACCATATCATAGACATATAAAATCAAATTCAAAAGTAGGGCTATTCAGATAGTTGAGGTATTAAGCCGAACTCCTCTGGTGCGTCTGTAAAATGCCCCATCTCGGCCCTTTCTAGGACCCAAAATTACCAACCCAAAACCAGTCCTGGGTAAATCAACTGAGCATAGATTATTCCTTAAGAAATGTATGTAAGCTGTGGTGCCTCATGCATAAATCATGCACCTGCCATACATGTGAAACATAATTTTACCACCTGTACCTCAAGAAATTTGAACACACAATTCAAAGATAGAAGTACTAATTTACAGTATAGACAACCGTGCAAGTGGTAGCTACAAACATACCCTTAGCTTTCATTCAATGGAAACATTCCCATTACCAATCGTCAATATGACCCATGATCTTTTATCCACATCCACAATCATATTCTAGAAATCTAGGGGAGAAAGTTATCTAATAATCCAGAATTTCAACCATAAGGAAAATTCATCATCAACCAACCCCTACAGATCCCTCCTGTAGGACTCTATCAACCGACCCCCTAGGCTACCCTAACCAAACTGCACCATAGAGATTTAAACTATATAACGAGAATCTCTTAATCATTCAAGATACTAAGTAAACATTGTAAGAATCTCTAATCCAGACACCCATTCAATGGTAGCCCCCAAAATTTGTGTACTCTCTAGCACAGGGCCATTCACGGCCTCAAGCTGTGCTATCCTGGGACTGTCCCAGATCCTCCTCAACTAGTTGTCTACTTCTACAACCCCGGCCCTACCGTCGGCCTCTTCGCTGGCCTTGGCCTTGGTCTTGTGTATATATGGAATTGTTTCCACAGCCACTAATCGCAGCAGTAAAAGTCTCCATCACACTAGCAATTTAAGAAAAGAAACATTATCACTATCAATTTATTTATTCACAAACCTTTAAATTACTAACCATATGATGCGCTGAGGTGCAAACTTGTCGCCTGATCTCATAACACAACCACACCGATGTCGACATGCTAGTTATGCATCATACGGTACCTAGACTCTAAGTTTTAGTTACACTGAACCACATGCTCTGGTACCACTTTGTCACGCCCCAACTCAGGGTCACGTGACTGGCTAGGGTATGTGTAAATACCCCAAAGCCTAAATCATGCATACAACCACACAAATATAATGAGGATGAATAGACTGACATAAAATGGACCAAATGTTCAAAACATGTTTGTTCAAAGGATGGTGCAGACTCCAATATCTCAAATCAAGACACCTCTATGCATGAAAAGAAATAATCAAGACTCGACTACGACTCCCTAACCTAGTCTGCTATGAGATCAGCGTTGTCGCTTGTCCCTCCAGCTGCGCCATGTCTACTAGCTAGTACCTCACTGGTCAGGCTCTGCTAAACAAAAATTAAAGAAATATGAGTCCATGAGGAACTCAGTGAGTGGTTCTACCAAACCTCCACCCAAATCCCAAATACATGAGTAAATAACATGAATAAAAATCTTAGATAAAATCAGGGATTTAGTACATCACCTGGCCAATTGGGTAACCTGAATGAAGTGAGAACATTCGTCCATAATGGCCCACATGCATAAATAATACTTGGCCTTAACCGGTCGTACAAACATAAGCATTACTCGGCCTCGACCAGCCGCACAAACAAGAGCAATACTCGTCCTCGACCAGTTGCATAAACATGAGCAATACTCAGCTTCAACCAACCGCACAAGCATGAGCAATACTCGGCCTCGACCTGCCGCACAAGCATGAGCAATACTCGGCTTTGACCAGCCGCACAAACTTGAGCAATACTCGGCCTCGACCAGCCACACAAACACAGTACACAATACACAGTGCACACAAGATTTCTATGCTCATCCAACGATCATGACTATAGTACATAATTATGTGTCCCTATCTGTGATGTCTCTATGGTTGAAATTGAGTATTTAATTCCTAATGTTCATTGTCATCTACCAGTAGGGGTATGTCATGATTTCATGTTCAACATGTCATATTTATCTCTAATATTTATTATCTTCGAAACCTGATAAATATTGCAAGCATGCAACTATTTTTAGCATCCATGTAGATGATTACTGTAATTAGAATTTAATTCACAGCTTTTCAAAAATAGGACAGCTCAATAATTAAATTACAATATTTATCAAATAATTCCCTACAATTAAATATACATTTCTGCACTTAAATAAATTAATTTTGCATACTAAAAAAAATTCCAGCAATTACGCAAATGAGGTAGATACCAATTTAAGCATATGCTCAAGCATGGAATTAATTTACGAGCAAAATAAAATCGTCTAAATTTCTTATATCATGATAACCTTCACATAAAAATATCCTCATCATGGTAGCATGAACATAGAATATAATCCTTATGATAACATCAACCTAAAATATAATCATCATGATAATCAACAACATAAAATATAAAACATAATTCCCATGGTAAACTCCCCCTTACCCATGCTCGGCCGACCCTCCCCAAATACCCCAATAGGGTACTCGGCCGGCCACCCACTTGTCTTACCTTGACTGCTCTCAATTAAATAGGAAGTCTAGTCACATAAATTATATCTATAATATAATTCCTAAACACTATCTTCCTTGCGCTATGCGGCCGAAGCTTGTCATGGGGGATTTCCATAGGGCCGGCCCCTTAGGGGTTTAGGAATTTGAGTTTCCACATGTGTTAAGTCTTCCTAAACTTTCTTAGGTGTTCATACACCCTAAACATGTAGATCTACAAGTTTCCTACGCTCTAAGATTTAAGGAAAATTTTGGCATGTCCTTCCCTAATTTTCCTATGTTCGGCCGACCCCAACTCTCAACGAAAACACTACAAAATTTTGAGAAATCACATTATTAACAAGAGGGTAAATCAAGAACAATAAACCACATGATCTGCCAAAGAATCGATTAGAAAAATCATCACAATTTGCAAAACAAGGGTTCGGCCAAAGCAAGGCCTTACCCTACATCTAAGGTTCAACCATTCATCAAAGAAGAAAATTAAAAAGGAAGGCAGTCCTCCCAGCTCCCACGTCAACAAGGTCCGTGTGTACTGCCCAGTTATAAGTCCTCCCACACCTTCTCCTTCCCTCATGTGTATCCCAAAATCTAGCCATCCAAACAGATCTCCACTATTCCTGTCCAAGAGCAAGGGATCTCAAACATGATCCCCAAATTTCAGTCCGATCAGCCCCAGGATAGTGTCTCGATCGTCCGATTTGGCGAAACTCGACGTAGTAGAATCTTGGAGAAGAAGACCAAAAATATATATCAAAGAATCTTCGATAATTCCTTGACAACGATGAATTCTGCCATCAAAAACCAATCTCCATAGACCAAAATATACATCAAGAAGTCTAAAACTTACTTTCCAAATTTCATTACGATTTGACCAAGGACGCTCCATCGATCGCGAAGTTTGCTGACATCCGACGCTACAGGAATTGTCCATGCGTGCGCCTCTTCCTGTGGACGCCCAAGGGGGTGTGGCTGCTGCTATGAGCCGTGTGCCCCTGAGGGATGAGGTATAAATACTAAAACCTCAATCACCAAATGACCAAAGTGCCCCTTAACTTAAGTTGAGTCTAAAACAAGTCATAACTCAACCCATACAAGTCCAATTCGAGTTCTGCTCGAACCTCCAAACTCGTCTCGAACCAAACAACCCATCTAAGGACTAATCAAAATTAGATGAATTAATTTCCTTGCGCGCAAAGGCCAATCTTCTATTCAAGCCCTCCGACGTTTCATCCGGCCCATCCTGACGCATGATCAAAATATCCTGTTGGAATAATTAAATAAAAAATTTAAAAGAAATTTTTGCGGGTATTACACTCCTATACATACATATTTAAATTAGAGTTAGAGTTTTGATATATGCTTAATATTAATAGACTTTCCATCTTGATATGAGTTTCAAAAGTGATTTTTGATTTTTTGATTTCCAGTCTCTTCGAAAACCTTTGACTTCTGGTCTTTTCAAAGACCTTTAAGTTTCAAAAATCGTAGGCTCTTTGTGGTCTTTCAGTTTCCAACATATTTTGAATTGCTTAGCTCATCACTTGTTCTCATTCTAATTATCAAGCATAATCATATCAAACATTCATCATAACTTAGAAACCTAGAGTGGAATTTAAATTAGTTGTGATCAAAGTAGAATTAAAGTCAATCACCTTAGACTCACACTATTCACGCCCCTCTAGTGTGTCTTAACACCTTCTAGGGATGTGGTGAGTGAAAGCGAAATGGCGACACTAGAGGGGGGGTGAATAGTATATTTACTAAATAATTAGCCTAAATTCACTTTTAATTGATTTCTTAAATCGGTTTAGGCAAGATGCAATTATGTGATTGTATGCGGAAGCTATAAATGATGGAGCAATAAAAACAAACAATCAAACCAATGCAAACACGCAATTTATAGTGGTTCGGCCCCAATGCCTACTCCACTACCTAAGCATCCCGCTTAGAATTTCCAAACTAGTATTACTAGATTAATTTATGTTTCCCTTATACACGAGGACTTTTCCCCGAAGAGACGCACTCTCGACCTAAGGCACTTCCACACCCGGAAGTCACCGCCTTCTTATCGAGAATCTTCTTTCACCTCAACCCTAAGGGACAACTAAACTAATCCTAGTAACAACTACGTTTAATTACACCGGTGAATTTAAGCCTCAAACACCAAGGCTACCACCAACTTCAAGACCTAACAGCAGGTCTTCTACAGACTCACAAATAAAACATAGTTTAAATAATAGATAAAATTACAATTGAAAAAGAGCTTAAAATGAAACCACGTGTTCGTGCTCTTTTCCAAGCCTTGAATCCTCCAACTCGTCAAATCGTGAAGCTTGAACAATTTCCGAGTTGAGGCAACAGCAGACGACGCTTGAAGAAGAACTTGATGAAGAACAGGGCGTGCTTTGATCAATCTTTTGGAAGGCTTTAAACTTCCCTTTAAATACTCAATAAACTCTGTTGAGATCTGGGAAGGAGATCAAATGAATCATACTTGGGTGTATTTATACCCAGGTGAAGAAACGACTGTTCAATGGATAGAAAACTATCCGTTATAGATCGCCGGTCGAAGCCCCGATCGAAGCATCGGTCGACCGATCATTCAACCGCTGAAACTTTTCCATGTGGTCGGTCGACCGACGGGTCAATTGCCAGACGCAAACCAATTGATCCACGATCTTCGGTCGACCCGTCGGTCGTCCGACGCGGTATTGCGTCATGGCTCATATGCAGGTCAGTCGACCGATTGTTCGACCGCCAGCCTCGGCCAGTTTCTTTCGCCATTCGGTCGACCCATCGGTCGACCGATGCGATCTTGCGTCACGGGTATCAGTAGGTCGGTCGACCACCTGAGCAACTACCCATTTTGGGCTTTTATCGGTTGACCGCAAAGTCGACCGAAGTAGCTCTGCTACTTTTTTTACCTTCGGACGGTCGACCGACCCGGTCGACCGAACCTAGGTTGAATGTTATTTCTTCAGCCTATTTCTTTCGTGCTTTGTTTCCGGGTTCCGACATTCAACGAGCATTATCTTGTAGAGCTTTTGACTTGATCTTTGGACTCGTCCAAGCGACTTTGGTGCACTCGTCGATCTTCGAGAAACTTCGCGATAAACCCGAGCGCGACGATCAATGTCCTTCTATTTTCCGATTTCTTCCGTTATTTTTGATCGAGGACTTCGAACGCTAATTGATATGGAACCTAAAACATATTCTCATTGAAATCATTAGCTCCATGTTTGTTATCATCAAAACCATCAAAACCGAGATTAAGGCTAAGGTTGAAAACCTAAAGCTAACAATCTCCCCCTTTTTGATGATAACAAACATCCTTAAGAAAATATAATTCATTAAAGCACATAAGGATATCAACTAAGGGATTTCTCCCCATATCAACATGCATATCTATATAATTAAACTTCCCCTATCTATATGCATGGATATCCTATATTTTCCTCCCCTTTATTATACTTTTCTCCCCATTTTAACTATACATTTCTCCTCCTTTTGACTATGCATTTCTCCCCCTTTCGACATATATTTTCTCTATAGACTTTTCCTAATTTTCTCCCCCTTTTGACATCAATCAAAAAGGGCAAGAAATATCTATCTATTTAAAGGGATGAAACACAAATAAGTTTTCATGAAGTTGAGACTCTAAGGATTTTTCATGAAACATGACAATCTCAACCTTAGGGATGGAAAACAAGTAATTAACATGATACCAACTTAAATCATACATGATATCAAGAAGTAATAGATAGAATTCAAGCCTAAATTATGTATGCACTCAACTCTGATACCAATATTATAGTTTATCTTTTTCATGATATTTTTGATTTCATTCAAAATTTCAAAATATCAAGATATGGTCATTCAAATCATGTATATCAAGTTTGAAGTGAAACTAATGTCATTTAATCAAATTTTGAACTTAGCATGTTTTCATTTGACATAAGGATGAAAACTATGAAAATGCTAAGTCTCAAGTTTTGATATCTACTCATGTTTTCTCATATTTAGGCATCTAGACATCAAACATGAGATAATGTAAGTCTATGAATTAAGTTTGGGCTTAAGATGAAATTTTTAATTCTCTTTGTTGACTTAGGTCAACCTATACTTCAAGATAAAAGAAATCAAACTTTAAATCTATACTAAATCATATTTTTGATGAAAAACTTTGGTATCAATTGTGGGATGAGAATTTTTGATACCACATATTGAATGGTCATTTGAAATGCATGAATAAGGTTTGAACTCAAAAGAATCATTCAAAGACCATTTTTCATCCTATATTGATTTTAATGAAAACATACCAAATGTAGTTTCTAGCTATCATTCAAGAATTCAAAATCATTCATAGAAATGACTTTACTCAATCAATGGTGTGAATGATATTAAAAACATAATCAAAATGGTATACATAAGTTTTCATTTGAAGTTTTTGAAGAAAAATCAAAGTATCGGAAAGATTAGTGTTTCAAGAATGATGATACTTTGTGTTTTGAAATCCAACTTCAAAAATTCACTATAAATTGGATTCTTGATGAAATGTTTTGAAATTTTTACTTAAGAAATTTGACTTTTCAGTGAATGTGAAGTTTCAAGAATCATTAAAAAAATATTTTTCTATATTTTCCTAGAAATAACTGAAATTGGTGATACCAATTGTTGAACAAATGACAATTTCGTAATTTTTTAGTTATTCTCAAAGAGTGCTCAGTTTTCATTCAAACTTTTATGACACCACATAATAATCATGTAAAGAGTGTATGTCAAGTTTGAGATGAAAATAATATCCTTAAGTCAAGATATCAACCTAGCATGGTTTCATTTAAAACTAAACTAATTTTTATGAAACTTGCTAAGTTTCAATCTTAATATTTAGTCATGATTTTTCAAATTTAAACCTATGGATACCTAACATGAGTAAATCTAAACATGTTCCATAAATATGGATTGAAAATGAGACCTTTAGGCCAACTTGTTGACTTAAGTCAACTTTGTTCAAGAGAGGTAAACATGAATTGACCTCTATGTCATTTTATCCATATTCATATTAATTTTTCATTCTAAGAGCATGGAAACATGTCAAACCTATTCCTAAACATGTTTATAAAGTTTTGGACTTAAAATGAATGTCAAAGTCAATTTGTTAACTTGGGTCAAACTTTTCAAGCTTAAGTCCCTAAAGTGATATAGATATCACATTGTTCATCTAGACATTATTTTTTATTTTTTAAACACCTAGACTCATATCATGTGTGTATCTAAACATTTTCATTTCATTTTTACCTTAACAGGAAGTCTCTAAAGAAGAATTTTAACCTAGTTCAATTTCATAAATATCATGATATCATGAAATGAGCTAAGTTATCAAGATTTTCCTACTCATGAAATTTCATACATATATCATGCAACATCAATCATGAGCATAGAGACATCATCAAACATGAAAATTTAATTATTTTTCAAAGATTTTTTACAAAATAAATTTCATACATTTTTCTTAAAAATTTGCACAATTTTTTCATTTCCTTTTTCATTTTCCTTTAGATAGCATAGCTTCCCAATTCTTATCACTTTCTTAACTTGCAATAATGCTTCATTAGTATCATAATGAATAATATGCCTACTAGCAAGCTAACATACTAAATAGCAAAGGTTCAATGCAAAGTTTTATTTTAAAATCCTAACCTATGCTAGATAGTAAATATTCATTTTAAATGAGTTTTCATGATATCTAAATGAATCTAAGAGATCCTAAGATGTGAAACTCGTTTGGACTTAAAAAGAATGTCTCTAATTACAAGTTCTAACTTAGGACAAGTTTCATTTAATGAAGTTTGCCTAAGTGCCATAATTCTACCTACTCATGAGAAATCAAGGATTTTACGTGCAATTCTAGTCATGAGTATAGAGACATAATTTAAGCTTAAGTAATGAGGTATAACACTAAGATTTGAATTTATCAACACTAGACCTTATTCGTGATGGTTTAGCCAAACTAATCTATTCTATTTAGTCTTCCTAAAATATTTATAACTTGCAAGTAAGCTACACTAATGTTTTAGTGAAAATATAGCTACCTCGCAAGCTAACCCAACCAAAAAGCAAAGAGAAGCATCAAGTATCATTATTAAAGTTCACTTTGCTAAATGGTTTGAAATCCGTTTTAACTAAAGTCAAGTTATACCAAAACGAATTTTGAGAGATCACAAAAATGATAAATGAAAACATGATCTCCAACCCTTCCTATTGGTTGAAAACCGAAAGGCCACAATGTGCCTACGATTTAGAACCGCAAGGTCGCTTATGCCCATTATAGGCCACTGGGGTCTCCGAGGAGACCGGGAAATCAAAATCAAAAATGTTTTTGAAAGAACTCTTTTGCAAGAGCGGGGAAAATCAATCAATTTAAACATGTATCATAATCTTCAACTAAGATTGAGCAATACAAGATAGAAGATGATACCGGAATAGTTTTGATGCCAACTTTACCTAAGGCATCAATATAGCTTCAAGTTGCAACCAAGGGAGGATTCATCATTCAAGTCCATGGTCAACTCCAACATATCGTCAAGTCTTCACCCTTGTGTGGTAGATCCCCCTACAATACAAGATGAGATTTTTGGTACCCAAATGGCTTTGGGTCATTGGGGGTTAGATGACCTAGGAATCCAAAGTGTCTTAACTACACTTGGATTTTTCTTGAATGCACAATCAAAAATAGTGTGGCCAAAAATACCACAACAAAAATAATGTCCATTGAATTTCTTTTTATTTATGCTATGGACATTAGACAAAATTATGGCCGCTACAATAGCTTATCCCCTAAAAAGAGATTGGAAGCTAAGTATGGATCACATCATATCCAATAAAGTGTGATTCCTCCTTTCAAACACACCATTG
Source organism: Canna indica (assembly GCA_034359265.1). NCBI lineage: Eukaryota > Viridiplantae > Streptophyta > Magnoliopsida > Zingiberales > Cannaceae > Canna > Canna indica. The sequence continues at coordinate 44,333,262 of CP136890.1, read as the reverse complement.
TGTCAGGAGGGGTCCATACAGAGACAGTCTTATTGTCTTCGAGATAGTTCATAAACCTAGTGGATAAGTATTCTCTGCCTTGATGAAGGCCTATAATACCGTTTTCGATATGTTTCTTTAACTTCACCTTCATACTCCTTAAAGGATTCAAAGGTATCGGGTTTGTGCCAAAATAGGTGGACGTACCTATGCCTAATCATATCATAGGAGTATCCTTTTCTGGCTTGAGTTGTTATCGGCCTACATACACAAATGTTGACCAACTCTAATCAACCCAGCGAGCCTTTCGGCAGGTCAGGTGAACAGAGACTCGATCAGAATCTCCTTGAGACACATTTCTTAAGTTCTGACTGCTATTCATAATCGTCCAAAGTCATAAAAGCCATAAGTAGGTAAGGTTAATTTTATTTCTTTGTGCGTTCGTACAAGAAATATTTATCATTGACTCATCAAAATAGTTCATGTGACAACTATTGCCTTTTAAAGACCTTTTCACAACCTTGTTCAGATAACAAATGAAAAGGATGTTCTTTTATTAACACTGAACATATCAATATCAACAGTCTTGTAGAATTGAAGACTTATACAATAGGTTCCTACAGGTGACGCTGCAACTCTTGCGTCATTCCCTACCCGAAGGTCATAATTGTCTTTTTGTCAAGTCTTTTACTTTTTCTCTTTTCCTACAACATCTTGCAGATGATGATTGATATCAAATACCTAAAGTATAAATTTAATGATGAAGTATTTTCTATAACGTACGCACCTAAAGCGGTGGTTAAAAAACCATCTTTAGTTTTAACTCTACAAATTACTCCTTGCATTTGCGCTTCCAGTGGTCATCTTTACCACAATGGTAGCAGGTGTCAATGGGAACAACTTTCTCTTTCTTCTTGATATTTCTCATTGGTTTCACGGTTCTGTTTTTCACTTTGTTCTTAACAGAGTATAACTTTGCCTCAGAGGCATCTTCCACTAACAAGACTATGTCCTTATCCTTCATAAGGTGGGACTCAGCAAACTTCAACATATTATGGAGCTCGAGAAGCAAGACATCCTGCTTGTTTATGTGGAATTTATCAACAAACTGTGAAAACGAATCCGGAAGGGATTGGAGTACTAAGTCCCGACTTAGTTCCGTGTCCATGGAGAACCCCAACCTCTCCAACTCCTCAATCACATTGATTAGTTTGAGGACATGGGTCTCAACAAGAGTGTTATCCTCCATTTTGGCATGGAAGGGTTGTTTAGATAGCTTGTATCTAGCTGTCCTCATATGCTCACCATTCAACAACTTGAGGTGATTGAGGATAGCTTTAGTATCCAAATGTTCATGCTGCTTTTGCAACTCATCGGATATGGATGCCAGCAATATTGAATAGTGGTGCTATCTTCACTCCAAATTTCTTGTAGCTTCTCATAAGCCATCCTCTCTTTTTCAGTATAATCCCCTTCCCCAAGGGGTGGCACCGGTCCCAAAGAATCAAGAATGTGAGATAGATTCTCATAAATGAGGACGATCCTCAAATTTTGCATCCAATTGATATAATTTGGTCTAGTTAATTTATTTTCATTGACAAAGCAACCTAACGATGGTAAAGGTGACATGATATGCAACAAAGAAAATAAAGACATGAATGAGCAGATATTCTACATGCATGTTTATTGAAGCCTTTTAATTAATCATGTCTCCAACTAATTTTTGTGGTTCCATAATACCCTCCGATTTGGAAGCGAGAAGCCCTCGTTGGTAGACTTCCTTAGGGGAAAATGCAATCCCACTTCTCCTACTCGGGTCTCACATGTTACATGACAAACCCTAATAGGTCCATGGGTAGGTAACTCTTTACCGATCACATCACTATGTGACTTCCATAAGTTTTGCCTCTAGGGCAACCAATGCCTTGTGTGTCCAAAACAAACCAAGGAGCCCTAGTTGAGTCAGACCCATCCTTCGTATGCCCTAGCGAGAAAATGACCACCCATGTCTGTAGCTCAACAAGGTAAGTCATGTTCAAGCCGGTAGCAGGGACACAAAAGCGATATGTGTCATACGAGGTGCAACGTATCTATCATCATAAAAGGCCTTGTGTGTGCATAATAAACCCGTTGTGATGATAAACACATTTGCCCCTCATAACGATGGAAGACATCACCGATATTCTTAATACCTTAGCCATTTAAACTCAATATTATTGGAGGGTTTCTTTATGCAATTATAATTTATCTAAGCAATCAACAATTGAAGCAAGAGCTACAAATAAAAGCATAAATGAAATAAGGTTGATTATAGATGTTCTAAGGGTACCACCCGAGCCACCGGGCGAACCAAGGCCATCATCCTAGGGTTTTTAGGGAGCTTCGTCTCGCCAAGGCGCTGCCCAAAACCAACTTGTAGGTTGCTGGTTCCATCAGTGCCTTCCCGGGGTTCAAGTCGTCATCAAGTTGGCGCCGAACACCTCCTCTCCGCGCGCGCACCAAAATGGGGCAACAAGCGTGCTCATTGCGAATCTGCCCCTAAACTTCTAATTTTACAAAACTAAAAGAAGAAGACCCCAAACAAACCTTGGGAAAAGTTTTAAGGAGAGGGAGAAGAGGATTACAATCAGAATTCTCAAGAGGAATGCAGGGGTACGTAGGCTCTATTTAAAAGATACAATATTGAAATTTCATAAATTTACAAGCAATCAACACAACCACGTTTTACACACAGTCACATGCACATAGGGCTCATCCATAATCATACTTTCATGCATCTTAACAATTAAGAAAATGAAAGGAAAAAAAGAAACAGAATCCAAAATCGCGCTATTCGTGTTACGTTTCCGTCCAAACGATCCAAACAAGATATGCTGAAAATTTTGGTTTTCGAGGTTGTTCAAGCATGAACCCAAGGGGCTCTTGAGTTTGAAATCTGTCCAAGACAAGTTTGGAAAGTAGGCTACCACCCCGATTCATCACATGAACCGTGGAGCCAAGAGAATGACTCAAGAACCCCCAAAAATAAAAACCGGGCAGTATGACATTTCGGGAGCGAATAGTTCGTAAACGCAACAATAACGCATAATAAAAATTCTCAAAAATTGCTAAAGGTGGCTCTGATACCACTGTTGCGATGGGAATAGAGAATGCAGCAGAATTAGCAATTCAAAAAAACTCAAACCATCCCAAAAATAGCGATCTACTTTAGCAATATTAAGGAATTCAACATAGGAGAAGTACGAGAAGATATACCTCAACTCGCGGTTGGTGTGGCTGCTCCTATCCCCATTTTGAGATACACACGCGCACGTCCTCCAACGTAAGTCCACACCAAGCACCTCGCAACAAAAGAGACAGCTAACACCGGGGCTCATTTTTGTAGGTAATTAATATTTATCTCCACACTAAGCCAACAGTGCATTGATTTATCTCATCCCTATTTTTAGGTGATTGGTTTTTGGAGAAATATAATTCCTATTGATAGGCTAATTTATGTAGGTAAATTAATATTTTATTTAATTGGTTTTTGATTTATTCCGAATAAATTAAAAAGCTATTAAATATGAAAATTAACTAGGAGGCAAACTGCGGATTTTTGAAATCCGGAATGAGTTCAAAATTGAACTCAAGTTGTTGGCCCCCCTTTTCTCTCATGTGGCCGCCCCCTTTAAAAGAGGTAAAGGGTTGCCGAACCATGGGTGGAAAAATAGAGACAAAGGAATAGATCAAGAGAGGAAAGATTGTACGTGAATCTTGAGATGGGTTCTTGTGTGGAAGAGTTCCAAGAACCCAAAGTGCTTCTCCTTAGTGGACCGGCCTCCTCCATCTTGATCCTCCCGTCTTCTTTTCTTTGGTCTACCACGATCTTCATCTTCTTGGAGGAGTCCAAGAGGACAACGAGGCATCTTCACCTCTTCTATTTCGTTCCGGTGTTTTCTCATCCTCTCCCCTTCCCTCTTTGGTGCCCGATTCTTGGTGGAATGGTTTTCCTTGCCTTGGTGGATTTCGGGATTGAGATAGCTTCGACGTTGAGGTTGCTAGGTTTATTTTGATTGTATATCAAGTGTATAAGCATAGGTTGCTAGGTTTGATCGAGTTCGTAGTTGCCTTGGTGTTAAGGCTTAAATCTACCATTGTAAACATAGTTTTCTAGGATTAGTTGAGTTGTCCCTTAGGTTGAGGTGGGAGAGATCTCTTGGTAGGAAGACATGATACTTCCAGGTGTGGAAGTGCCTTCGGTTTGAGAGCAGAGACTTTCCGATGTAAAGTCCTCTTTTTAAGGGAAACAATATAATCTAGTAAACCTAGTTTAGAAATCCTAAGCTGGGTGCATAGGTAGTAGAGTAGGCATTGGGGCCGAACCACTATAAATAATTATGTTAGCATTGTTTACCTTGTGTTTCTTATTGCTTATCATTTATATCTTGTTTTCGCTTACTACTCGATTTGTGAATTATCTAAGTAATCAAGTAAATGATTAAAATCGGAATTAGGTAAAAAGATTTAGATAACACACTATTCACCCCCCTCTAGTGTGGCCATTTCACCAACAATCGGCCCCCAGCCCATCGCGTCGTCCTTGTGAGCACTCACTACAACATTTTAGATGAACGGGAACGGTTGAAAACCGTTCCCAAAAGACAAAAAACCATTCCTATAGACCTACGGGAATGGTTTCCCATGTGTACTCAAATTAGCCATTCCGTTAGGTTATAGGAACGGTTTTCATCCCTATGGTCACGCTGCCAAAAAAACCATTCTCATAGGTCCAGCCTATGGGAACGGTTGTAAAAGTGTTCCTGTACCATGCCTATAGGAACGGCTAAAAAATTGTTCCTTTAAACCTATGTTATAGGAATGATTGAAAAATCGTTCCTATAGTCCCAGCCTATAGGAATGGTTTTTCACAACCGTTCCTATAGGTAAAACTTATAGGAACGGTTTAGAACCGTTCCTATAGGCTAAAATATAGGAACGGTTTTTTAACCGTTCCTAAAAGTCATACATATAGGCACGGTTAAAAACTGTTCCTATAGGCCAAAACTATAGAAACGGTACAGAAACCGTTCTTATAGTTGAGAGGAACCGTTCCTATAATTCCTGCACAGGTTCATATTTGTTCCTAAACCTGTAAACCATACAATTTTCACAGACAACCATACAATTTCACAAACGTAGATTAGAAAACATAAATTTCATTCAAACGTAGAATATATTTAATTGTTGACAAAATAACAAATTCACAATTATAGTATTCTCATTCCACAATTTCACAATTAAGTCTAACTAAAGTTCACAAACATGTGAAATTATTCTATCAAGCCTAGCATTCCCGTTAGCCAAGTCCTCTTGATCATCTCCTCCGTGAAATTTATCTTTCTTCTCTCAATTCATCATTTTTCTGCAAAAATCAATTAAAAATTAAAAATTATCAAAAGACTTCATAATCATATATTAAACTAAAATTACCGGATTTTGAGGATGATGTGTGGAAGTGGAAGAACCAAAGATGCTATTGGCATCCCTTGGAGTAGTTGGTGGTGCCAACAGAGCTGTTATAGCCTCTATGTCCAAATCTGGGTTCGCCTGTGAAATAAATGTCTTCAAAAGAGATTGCATTCCTTGCATATGGTTCTGTTTCTCTTCCACTTTTGTATGTCTTTCTTCCATTATTGCATGTTGCTCCTTCAAAGACTTCACCTCTTGATCATGTTTTTCCTGCATTGCTGCCATTTCTTTATTTTTTTTAAGATTATGGGTGTAATTGTTCCTCCATAACAACACACCCTTCCTGGCTTCTCTTTCCCAAACATAGATTGAACGGCCTCAGCAGCAGGTTTCCCATCATGCTCAACCACGATTTTAAGCTTTTCCTAAATGAACATTTAATAATGTTAGTGATAATAATAAATAATTAAGTAAAACAATAGCTAGAAGAAAAACTCACAATTGCCTCTTCAGTTTCATCATCTAAGGCTTTTCCATCCTTAGTCCAAGTTTCAACAAACATCTCAACTTGACTAGGTTCTTCATTCTTTTGAGCTTGCTTTATATAAATCACAAGAATGAGTTAAAATATAATATCGACATTACTATTCAAAATATGAATCTGTTTATGCAAAAAAATATTATCAATTTTTCTTTTATTACAGAAAATATTTTATTGCCCATCTGATGCCTCCATTTTTGCTGTGATCTGTTCAATCTATTTTGTTGGCACATATCCTACATCAATAACAAAGAAACTAAATATATGCAACCAGAAAAATTTACAAGTCTATATCAGTGCATAACCATTTTTAAAAAACAACTTGCTATAGGAAACAATATCAGTGCCTTCTTTATTAAGCTAATGAAGGAAACAATCAGGTTCTTAAAGGTCAGGTTGGAAGTGTACCCCAATCTTTTTTTTCTTTTTCTTTCTTCCTGTTACCGGACTTTTCTTTTTGTTTCCTTTTGCAAGATTTACCATAGAGATCATCATCATCTCTTTTGTCTAAGTGCCATCAATTGCATTCATTCATTTATAGCTAGGGGGCAAATCTAGTCTGACTCCAGAAAAAACTCAATTTGCTGGTTTCTAATTTGAATCTAAGATCATCTGAAGTGGAGAAGAATAACCTATAACCTATAGCTAGGTTCAAAATCAAGTCTTTGTGGCATGCTTTGTGTCATTTGATTAATTAGTATCAGATTTTCTTTTCAAAAGATTGTTTTGAATATAATTAAATAGAATAAATGTTGTTGAACCATAACATACTAATCAGAACTGGATGAGTGTTTGAGTCAAACTGGTGATGTCATGGTTAAAATTCAAAATCAACACTATGGTTAAAATTCAAACTGGTTCTCAAGAAGCTATTTAGTTTTTTAGGCATTTTCAATTGCTAACTCTGATCATAGTATCCTAATACGGGATACTATCAGTATCCTGATATATATATCAATATCAGGATATTGATATCCTGATACTGATATAGGAAGCTCCATCTTGTTCCTTGGCTGTAGCAGCATGATTCCACTATAAGCTGGATTGGGGAAATACCATAGAAGATGGAGCTCATACTTTTTTAATTCCTGCACATTAACAAAAGTTCTGGCCTAGTTTTGTTAATGTGCAGAAACTAAAAATGTATGAGCTGGTTCATCAACTCATGATTCATGATAAATAGAATGGAGAAGGAGGGTGAGGAATGTTAATGTTGGGGAAGAGTGGTATGAGATGTTTTGTGATGCTGCTTGGAGAAGATCTAAAGAAGCTGGTAGTGGTTTTGTAATTTTTAAAAATGAAATGTGGCTGCTTGCAGGGTGTAATAAAGAGGCGGCTGTCAGTCCTCTTCAAGCTGAGCTAAAATCATGTTCAAGTTTGGATATTTTTCAAAATTGCCATAATCTTGTTCTTGTTGCAGATATGTTAAACATAAATAGCTTTAATGTGGATGAGGATAACAAGGAGAAACTTAGAAGATTGAAGGGGAAGGAAATATCAGTATTCATATTTTTAGGATCAAGCTTCTACTTGTTTTTCATTTGCTTCAACCATTAAGTAATCTAGAAAAGTGACAAGAAAAAGCTTCACACTGATATTAGTATCCTGATATCAGTATCAAGATAGATACCGATATCCTGACATCAGTCTCAGGAGATATTAGTATTACTGATATCCTGAAATCAGTATCAGGATACTGATATCTTGCATGCTTCTTCTTTTTTGGTATTTTGGGCATCCTCATTATTGGTGAAATATATTATATGGCTCTTAAAACAAAATTAATTAAATAGCAACAACAATTAGTAGAAGAAAGTGTTTATATATAATGGTTGATCATAAAATTCAAGCTTCTACTTGTTTTTCATTTGCTTCCACCATTAAGTAATCCATAGAAAAGTGACAAGAAAAAGCTTCACACCCCAATCTTTCAGCAGCTGCACCAAACAACAAAATCCTCTCACCTTTTGTTGTTTGATTGCGACTGTGAATTATAATATCAAATTAGTGCCTTTGGCCACACATATGGTGCCTTTTGTCTCCTTCTATATAATTCCAAATGTTGATCCTACATCTCTTAACTTTTGTTTGCTGAATGTGCACTTACAATATGTATCCTGATACTGGATCCTGATATCAGTATCAGGGACCTGATATCAGTCTCAGGAGATATCAGTATTACTGATATCCTGATATCAGTATCAGGATACTGATATCAGGGTCTACTGCTTATTTTCCAGGAGATTATGTAGGACCACTTATTTTAGCACTTGTTTTTCTTATTAGTGGTTAATTTTTTGAATTAGCAGCAAGGTCATCAGGGTGCATAAAAGTATACTGACACAATTAGATGAGGGAACAAGATGGGATAAAGGTATCAGTTGTAAGCAAACAATAGCATTAAGTAGAAAAAGGTCTTGGTAGCAAGCCCTAAATTTCATGTGTTGATAAAGGTAATGAGGGAAGCAGATAGGATAAAGGTATCAGTCAACACAATTAGAGACTATAAGTAATGGACATAAAGCTTATTCTTTAACAACTATTAGTTTAAATTAAAAAAAACCTAGCTAGCTACTTACTTGGATGGGTTCATAGCTCCAATAATCAATCATTTGCTTGAAGTGTTTGAGACGAATGTCTGTAGGATAATTTTTTATCCTTTCGTTGTTTGTTGCGTAATTGTCAAAATGTTCCTTCTTGATTTTTGATTTGTGTTTCCTCCAAGCTTCATCCATAATTTTGAACACAACCCCTTTTCCTATTTCCGGAAGGATGAATTTTTTCTACAAAATGAAGCAAAACAAGCATTAATATTGACATGCAAATGTAAATGAACAATATAAAAAAATCATACATTGATATATTTCCATATGTCATCCTTGTTTGGTACAGCCTTCCAATTGGTGTAAATCAAGGGACACCAATTTGAATTTCATGCCACAGTTCCTAAAAATTGGCTCAAGTTTGAAACAGCTTTCTCATTGGGCCCAACTGGTTGTGCTTCACTATTGAAAATTATTTTTTATCGCTCCTCTAGCGATCTTCCATGAATTTTGTAGCACATTGTCTTTCCTCTTGCTTTCTTTTTTTGGTGTTCCTAATTGACATAACAATAATGATTTAAACATAAGCTAATTATAGAATTACATATAATGACATAATATACCTTCAGACGTATCGTGTTCCGGCTCATTGGGTATATTGTGCTCTTCCTCAATATTTGCTTCCTCTTCCAGCTCATCATGTATATTGTGTTCTTCCTCAACTTGGTCCATGTCTGTACATTCCTCTTCTAGTTGATCTTCTTCTAGCACTTGCATACCCATCTTCTCACGATATGCAACCACTGACATTGATGGACACAAAGGTGCAGTCTTTGTCTTCGTTCGTTGTTGCATACTCATCTCCTTGCTTATGGTTAACTTCTCTTTGTTGATCTTGAATTGTTGACATTTTTATCTTTGGTCCTTGGGTAGATCTTTGATATTGAATGATAGGTCTTTGTTGTTGCACTTGAGAATATCTTGTATTGGAATCGGAAGGAACTTGCTTTTGAGTAGAGGATATGGGTTTAGTGATGGCTGCATTAATTGGTTTTTTCCCTCTATCTTGCACATTGGAAATGGCATGTCTTATAGTAGAAACACTAGGTTGAGTGGGGACTGCATCCTTTGGCTTTTCATATGGTGTTTTTCCTCTCTCTTGCACATTGATATTCTTCTTATTGACCTCTAAACCGTGTCTTTTCAGCACTGTATGTTTGTTTCTAGCTGGCTGACTCTTTGAATTTAACTTCTTATTATGTTCAATCTTTTCACATTTAATTTTGTAATGCTTGGCTAACTCTTTGCTTGACTTTGCTTGTAGTGAAAAGTCCATATCACTTCCTTGTATCATCTCACTGCATAAATCATAGAATTTTTTTTTAATTTTCAGTTATATAAATCATAAATATATAGCATGTTCAAATATGAATAAAAGGAAGCTGCTATAGTAAGATCTAAACAGTTTGGATATTGGGGAAATTCCATGGTTGGTAGTAGGATAAATTTATTCTTTAGGATAAATGAAAGAGTAAAGAGAGCAACAAAGATATCTATGGCATGCCAAAAATAATAAACAACAAAGATATCTATCAGTATTAGTAATAAAGGATATTGATATGAGTATCCTGATATCAGGATACATCAATATCAGTATCTTGATATCTATCAGGATACTTCATTAATATCAGGATACATCAATATCAGTATCCTGATATCTATCAGGATACTACTCACAGAAATATTTGGCCCTTGTTTCATCAACAACACTACTCACTGTTTTTTTAGGCCCTTGTTTCACTTGGACTTACAAACAAAAGAAAAAAACAATGGTGAGATGAAACCAATGATACTGAATATTGAAAATTTGAAAGATGTTTTGAAAGAATGGAACAGAAATTGTGTGGGCAATTTGGAGAGAAATTTGGAAGAAACAAAGGAGCTGGGAAAGATTGAATTAAAAGAGGAGCTGGGGCTAGCAAGTGATGAAGAGAATAGAAGATTAAAACCAAAAGATTAAACCAAAAGATTGAAACTAACTAGTATCATATAAATCCAAAGAATGATACATGACACATTAGAAACATTCATTTTGAAGTCTATGCTAGAAACGGAAACAATAAACTGATTTAGCCAAGCAATTACTAAAAATAATTAGAAGTCAGATTAAATTTGTATACTTTTTGCTTAGAATATACATTTAGAAAGATTCAAAATTATATTAATGGTATGATGAGTTAGAGAATAGTTACAAGGAGTTGCTAATTTTGATCATTATGCAAAGAGAACACGTTTAACAACTAGCTAGTTTGCATCCACCCCAACATGCAGAGATTTTGAAGATTCAGGCAACTTACATGCTACTACTCATGGCAGAGAAAATTACATCTAGTTTCACTTTAGGTAAATCCACACTACTAAGACAGAATGGACAACTTGAATATACTAATCTGTAAGTACAATCAATATCTTTTTTGCATATTAACAAGCAAATTACCAACAGTTAAATATACATCAAACAATACATAGCAATGCTCTCCTTGATAATAATACTTTTTTTTTCAGAATGCAAAATCTACACCAGCATAGATCCTAGACCATAAAATCTCTCAAATTAACATCTATCTCTAATTGCTCATCCCTGTCATGACATGTACCATATTGAGTGTTTCTAGAGATCCAAATAGAAGTAGATGTACAAGATACTGAAATATGTATTTACAAATAAAAATTAACCCTGTACTCACTAAGAACTGGATTGATTTCACTTCATTCTACAATTTGTATATTTATTCGAACTTAAAGATTGAACTTCATAAGGACAATTGAAGTGTCCGAATATATAGCATGTTAAGCTATATATTGGTAATATGCCAAAATATAGAATGTTCAGCTAATTAAGAGTTCTCTGATCTGAATCAAGCTATTGGGTGTGGTGTTTAGATGTTGGGTCTTTTGCTTACTACTTTTTAGTTTCCTTTCTTTCCTTGCTTTATGACCTTAAGACTTGTTTTTATTCTATCCCTATCTCTACCTGTAATTGTTTCATTTCATTACTGTTGAATATCAAAATACTGATGTTGATATTAGTATCAGCATCCTGATATCAGCATCCTGATATCAGCATCAATATCCTCATATCGATATCAGGCTGCTGATATTAGCATCCTCATATTGATATTAGGCTACTGATATCAGTATCAACATCCTGATATTGATATTAGGATGCTGATATCAACATCCTCATATTGATATCAGGCTGCTGATATCAACATCGGCATCCTAATACTGATATTAGTATTAGGATCAAGGTGTGGCTGTAGAAAGGGTAATTATGAATATCTAAGTAGGCTTCAAAGAAATACATGAAGATCATAAAACATTCACAAATGTGGAACACCAATCAATCATCATATAACAGAAATTTAGCCTATGCATGAACAACCAAAAAGATAACCATCAAGGCATTGGAATCCTTATCAGCCACATTTATTAAAGGATAAATAGAGAATTGAAGTATCACCATTGCATAGGAATCCTTCAAATCCATCATGCTAGACAGATACATGAATATCAATCAAAGTAGTCCCAGAGTGTGTCATCAAAGTCGGACTCTTCTTCAGACTCAATTTCATTTGAAACAGCTGAATAATTTTCAACAATGGTGGGCTCTATGTTGTCCCTTGCCCATTCAACATCAATTTCATCATCAGGCAAAGACAAATTAGTTGCTGGTTTAAATGACTCAATATTATATATTTCTTCGGCACAATATGATTGGTCATTCACATTAGAAATCTCTTTATGAAGAGTTTTCATAACGTAATACCTATTGTCATTAGAGGGATCGCGAACATAGAAGCACTGTTGGACTTGAGAAGCGAGCACAAATGGATCATCCATATAACATTTTTTACGAAGTGAACACAAGTCAACCCATACTTTTTTTATTCTACTTCAAACCAATCACATATAAACAAGACAAACTTGAAATTACCATAATAGTCTAGCTCAATTATTTCATTAATTGCACCATAATAAGTAATTGCATTCGTCGTCGGATTTTGATCCTTACTACTAGCAAAGCTTTGAGTGATTGACACCAAAGTGACACCACTGTTTTGTGTCCTGCGACTTGCATGACGCTGCCTAGTATGAAATTTACATCCATTGATGACATAATCCGAAAACCTTCTTGCAACTTTATTTGGGCCTCTACACAACTCCTTCAGTCGATTAGGGACATCCTCCTCCATTGCACGATTTTTAAATCAATCAATGAAATCATGGCTTTGACTTTTTACTTTGGTCCACTTTCTTCCTCTCCTCCGGTTTATGATATTTTCATGTTCACTACAAAAAAAATATTTTGTTACAACAATTATTCAAATGAGTTTATAAACAAATTTTTAAGGGCAAAGAATAGTTATTTACCTAATGTAAGGCTGAACTTCATCACAATTGAACAAGATATACCGGTGAGCTAGGTTCTTCTCATTGTTGTTCATCGAAAATAAATTACCTTTTTCTTCCCTCCTATAGGACGACCCATGGGTAAAAAAAACTAGACAGCTCAGCATCAAAAGACTCACATGTGTCAGCATTTCTTGTCACTCTGTTCCACCGTGTGTCCACATTAGAGTTCATATAATTTGAGCAAAATGTCAAGCATTCCACAATCAAGTATCCCTCAGCTACTGAACCTTCAGGACGAGCTTTACTGCGCACGTAAGCCTTCTGCTTTCCCAACTCTCTTTCTGGTGAATACATCCACCGAGAATGAACAGGGTCACCCAATCTTATCTCATTTGGTAGATGAATGGGCAAATGAAGCAGTACATCAAAAAATGATGGAGGAAAAATCCTCTCTAATTGGCAAAGTGTTTCAAGAATCTCAAATTCCAAGGTCTCTAAATCATTCACATCAATAACTCTTTGACATATGGAACTAAAAAAAGAACATAGACGTATCAGAGGATAGGCCTTGATGAGGAAGTGTGTTAATCATTGCTACTGGGAGCAAGTAGTGTAGCATGAAATGAGCATCATGACTCTTGTACCCTAAGACTTTCAAGCCATCTTGGTGAACACAACTTGAAATATTTGTTGCACAACCATCGGGTAATTTTGCTTCCTTGAGAACGCTACAGAAAATAGACTTCTCATTTTTGTTCATGTTAAAGCATGCTTTTGCATACTTTACTTTCTTTCCTTGATCCACTGGTTTCGGATGAAGTTTCTTTCTAATTCCCAACTCTTGCAAATCTAAACGGGCATTAACATGATCTTTTGTCTTCCCCGTTATGTCCAACAAAGTCCCTATCACATTGTCAAATATGTTCTTTTCAATATGCATGACATCAAGATTATGTCGTAGTTTATTATGCTTCCAATATGACAATTCAAAAAAAATGGACCTCTTCTTCCAAGGACCACCAATGCTTTTCTTTTGCATCTTCCCAAATGAATTGACAAAGTCTTGCAACAAGTCCAAGATCTCTGTCCCTTCTAACAAATTAGGAGCATGCCTATATTATTCTTTTCCATTAAAATCTCGTGTGTTTCTTCTATAATCATGACTTATCGGCAAGAAAATACGGTGATCCATATAACAAATCTTTCTACTATGCTTCAAGTAAGCCGAATTAGTGTTATAATTACAAGATGGACATGTTAATTTTCCCTTTGTGCTCCAACCACTCAACATAGCATATCCAGGAAAGTCGCTAATAGTCCATAAAAGGGCTGCTCGCAACTTAAAAGTTTGATTCTTTGAAGCATCATATGTGTCTACTCCCAGCTCCCACACAATTTTCAACTCTTCAACCAATGGTTGCAAGTACACATCAATATCAGTCCCAGGAGAGTGTGGTCCAGGGATAATTAAAGACAACATAAAATACTCCGACTTCATACATAACCATGGTGGAAGGTTGTATGACATAAGTATTACCGACCATATACTATAAGAAATACTCATGGTCCTATATGGATTGAATCCATCGCTAGTCAACCCAAGTCTTATGTTCCGTGGGTCACTAGCAAAATCAAGATAACGCCCATCGAAGCCCTTCCATGCTCCGCCATCAGCAGGATGCCTTAACTTTCCATCTCTTATTCGCTCTTCCTCATGCCACCTCATTAAATTTGCAATCTTCTCACACATGAACAACCTTTGAATTTTAGGAATTAACGAAAAGTGTCTTAAAACTTTAGCCGCAACTTTGAGGCCTTGCTTGGGATTTTCTAGCTCATTCTCCGCCTGTGAATTCTCAACCCACCGTGAAGCATCGCAAATATGACAAGACTTGTCTTTCTCATGCTCTTTCCAATATAACATACAATTATTGGGACAAGCATCAATCTTTTTATAATCAAGGCCCAAGTCCCTTATCATGGCTCTTGTTTTATTAAAAGATTGGGTGATGTTCAAATCTAGCATAGCTTCTTTTAGTAGCTCTAAGAGTGCATTGAATGACACATTACTCCAACCAAGGAGACACTTCATCAAATATAACCGGATGGTGAAGGACAAGCTAGAGAAATTTTTACAACCGGGGTACAATTCCTTGTTTGCCTCCTCTAATAAATTATAAAACTTTTTGGCATCTTCATTAGGACCCTCTGTAACTCCATCTTCTTCTGCCACTTCTCTAAATCTATCATGCAACAATCCATCCGTATCATCCATGTCATCCATGCAATTCTCTGCATCATCGATGTCATCGTCCTCCTCTGTGGGCATTGTTAACTCCTCACCATGGTTTACCCAATCAGTGTAACCTTTTAGAAATCCATAGTCTATTAAATGTTCGAACACTACGTCTTTTGTCAACCAACGATCATTACCACATTTCGCACAATGGCATAAAATCTCCCCTCCCTGAGGCCTTCCATTATTATAAGCAAAATCTAGGAAACATTGGACACCATTGATATAATCTGTACTATATCTCGGCATTTGAACCTATTCTTTATCCATTGATTTCACTTAACTACATAAATAAAAAATGCAAAGGGTAAGAAACGACAACATCAACTTGATGAGTTATACATGCAACTCCAACATAGTGCAAAATCACTTAAAACATGTAGGCATAAATATGATCATCTTTAAAGTAAGTGATCATCTTGAACTCAACATTAATAAAATTTAATGGTAATTATGAGAAAAACATGTAGAACAAAGTGCTCATTTCCAAACACTTAGAACAAAGTATGAGAAAAACCAAAATGAATGTGATTGTCCTATGATTTTAAGTCAAACCTGATGAAAACCTAAGCGAAAGGAAATGTAATGGCATAAATCAAATCTAGCTAGTTTTTTGTTAATGATTTACAAGCTAACTCAGGTTCAGCCAAACTTGATATCCAATTTGAGCTTACAACCTAACTCAGGTTCACACCACTTCATAGAATCAAACTGAAAGAAGGCTAGTCTTGAGAAGGTTAACTGTTAAGTGGGATAATGTTGGTACGAAAGATTATTACTTTAAGATGTTCTTTCTTCCAAGTTATGATTTGTCTTATTTGATATGCAGCTAGTCTTGAGAAGGCTAAGCAAACTGTTATGGAAATGGTAATTCTACCAACTAAAAGAAGGGACCTATTTACAGGTCTTCGCAAGCCAGCTAGAGGTGCATCTTTAGAAGCAATTATTTAGCTTGAACTATACACTTTGGTGAAAGTATTTAGAGGTGATATTTATGTTGCTCAGGTTTGCTTCTCTTTGGCCCAATCTGAATATGGGAAAACAATGCTTGCTAAATCTGTTGCATTAGAATCAGAGACCACATTCTTTAATGTTTCTGCTTCATCTTTAACCTCAAAATGGGTATAACTTTGTCATATCTAGTTTCACATGCAAAGCTTTGATGGATTACCAATTTTTCTAATTAAAAAATTCTTATTCTTTACACTGTTGAAGTAGGTGGGAGAGTCTGAAAAGCTTGTCTGAACTCTTTGTGAGGTTGCTATTGACAAGCAGCCATATGTAATCTTCATGGATGAAGTATGCTACTATAACTCCATGCTTTATTTGTTTAAATTCTCAAAAAAATATCATTGTTTGTATATGTGAACCTTATTATTCTAATATGAGAAAGTCTTTGGCCAAATATCTAGTTCTTTTCATCAATAAGCAATCATTGGATTGCTTAAAATGGAATCAAACGTCAAATTTAAAGTAGAACATTAGGTCACAAAAACTTGTCACTTGGTTGGCTGTGAGGACTACTGGATGAAATTAGATTGAGATAGTCTTGACAAAGGAGTCTTGAACATCATAGGTCTTGATGAATTTTTCTTGAGGAAAGGGATAGTCAGCAAGCTAGTTAATTTTGGTTAGGAGTGCAAGTACGGTGTATTAATATACTTGATTTTGCTTGCTGGAATTAGAGTTGGCAGCCCAAAACACCTTCAAAATATTTGACAAAACCCTAGACTGACTGACAGATGCCAGCGCTTCCCTACTTAGACTACTCTCAAATTGGGTCAGGATGCTCCAATCTGCTTCAGGATAAAAACTTTCTTGTTATTTGAATTTAGATTATTTTCATTCATGTTGGTCTACCTTGTTTTTATATCATAGGATCCAAAATTGTATGATGTTATCTAGTTGGCTTGTAGAACTAGTTAGTTGATAACATGGAACTAAAGCTCAAATAACAACTTGCATCAGTTCCCTCAAATGTTATGTACGCACGGTACATTACAATGTTCAATTAGATTCAAGTAAGATAGATGATGAGCACCTCCTTTGGAAGCGCTTCTCGTCTCTGAATGGATATAGCTCCAATTGCTCTTTCACCTAGTCAGACATAATAAAATGGATGTTAGTTGAGACTAGAAGTGCTGATTGATTAAATAAGACTATAAGTACCAAGTATAAGACTATAAGACTATTGTGATAATGGATTACCAACCATGATAGATCAGCGAGCAGGACTACAGGACGCGATAGAGGAAAACCAGGACTGCAGGATGCGATACAGGACTGTAGGATGCGAGCAGGAGGATTACCAACGGCGATATATCAGATTGCGATAGAGAAGGAGGATTACCAGCAACGATGGATCAGGGCGCGAGCAGGAGGATTAGGCGTGCTTATCAGCGACGATAGAGCAGGCCAGATTAGGACGCGAGCAGAGGGAAAAAAGAAACAAGGGGGGGATTAGGCTTATCGGCGACGATAGAGCAAGAGTTACCAGTAGCGATGAGGAGTAGGATGCGAGCATGAACTACTAGCGGCGATAGAGCCGGAGTTACCAGCTACGAGTAGGAGGATTAGGAACTACGAGCAGCGGGTTTTGAAACTATTTTAGGGATTTAGGAACGGTTCAATTTTATTGTTCTGTTTTTGACATATAGGAACGATTTTGGGGTATTTTAAGAGAACGGTTCTTATAAGTGTTCCCATAGTATTTGGCTACGGAAATAATTTTGAAAACCGTTCCCATATATTGGCTACGGGAATAGTTTAAAACCGTTCCCATAAGTGATGTATGAGAACAATTTTTTAACCGTTCCCAAAAGTGACGTGGCCACAGTGACAAAATGTAGTAGTGGCTCTCCCCCTACTTTTTTTTCCTTGATTTCCCTTATACAACTTTGCAATACCTGGAAACCATCTTGGGCAGCAAATCCATGGTTACCGATGGTCGTATGGTCCTGTAAGACTTTTCTTTCCACATGTTTGAGTTAATAAGTGTTAAGCTTTGCATGCATCAGAGATGGTAGTCCAATTCTGTTTGGACAGCAAATTCCGTGAGGATCACATGACCCACATGGCCATGTGATCCTCACAAAATTTCATGAATATTCTTATTTCAATAACATACATTTTATGTTTGCTACTAAATACCATCTATTCTTTAAAAGAGAGACCTATGTAATCCACAATTTATAATGCTCCGAATACTAACAAGAATTCAGCAATGGTATTTAGAAGGCTAGTATTGCATGACACTTCTAATTAGTTAAACATATAATTCTTTGGTAAAGATGGTTGGCAACTAATGATATTGATCTCTATTCTGTGCATTTAAAAGATACAGTAAAAAAAACCAAAGAATTAAGGAGAATGTAATAAAGTTATGAGAAAGTACTTAAAGTAAGGAAATAGGCATGGGATATTTAAGAGCATTATGTTATTTATAGTAGTAAGCCAACATAATTCCTATGGCTTATATTATTCAGTGTTACCTGATGACAATGTTAGATAAGATGTGGGATGCATGGCAGAATTGTGCCTGGTGTACAATGTGAAGGACTCTCCTTAATTATGCATTCAGGAGAGTCCTTTTTTTATTAAATCTTCAATTGCAGCCCTAAGTGTCCTCCGCGACCAGTTGTCAGGGCCCAATTGGTGTATGCTGGAGCACGCCATCTGTCACTCAAGTGCTATGTTCACACCTTGTTTTTATTCAAATAACTTTTGCAACCTGATGTCATTGGACAAATGCGCTGCATGTTTTTTTCTTCTTTTGTTTTTAAATGTTGGTGTCCCTGTTGATAAGTTGCAATCATATTTCACGTTTTGGCTTAGGAAGTGTATATGCTATTAACAATCCGTTACCCTGTGAGTATCCAGTTTCTATTATCAACTGGCCTAGGCGCCTAGCACGTCTAGAAGCCAGTTTTGTTCCTTCGCTTTAACTTGAATTATGTTCTGATCGATTATTTGTATTTTGTACACAACTGATGGCAAGTTTTGTTTGCCATAGGTAAGCATTGTGATGGAGCAGATGCTTCGATTGCTTCATGATTGTGGCTTACTGTTACGAGCGGGCCAGACGCCACGCTGGAGCCCAGATTAGGAAGCGTCAACCGAGGATCCACACGTGGCTGATGGAGACAGCCCCATGCAACGTCCGTGTCGTGAAAGAAAGGTGCCGAAGTGACAACAAGAATTTGTTATGTAAAGAGATGACGTGTCGTTAGATCTGGAGCGGTCGTTAAGATCTGAAACGGACGGGGATATAAAGGTGATGATTGTAATCCAAGGGTTAATAAGAAATTATTAATTCCTCTGTTTCATCTTCTTCTTCTTCTCTTCTGCATCTTCTCTTCCGACTCTAGTTTCTCTTCCTCCGATCTCTCTCTTCTCCCTCTTTCTCTACACTACATCAAGATCAATCGCACAAGAGCATCTGGCTCTTGTGACATTGGTGCTTTCATTGGCTTGATCGCGGTAAGATGGAAACACGAGCGCAAGTAGTAGCCGATACACTCAAATAGCTCCAGGAAAATAGCATCCGCCATGATCAAATACTGGGATCTTTACAAGCGGGGTTGGAAGCACAACAACAGACGCTGGAGATGCAACGCCAGTCAATGGAGGCTCAACAACAAATGTTACAAAATGTAACTTCTCAGATCTCTATTCTATATTCTCAGTTAGTCCATATTTCTAAAGGGCAATCAGAGATTGCTGGGAGCAGTTCGCACAATAGTATGCAGATAATTCGAAGCAGAACTATGAATAGACGAGATCCAGATGAGGAGGACAGATTTCCCTTCCCTCCTAAGCCTCCACAGATCGAGCTGCCGATCTTTACGGGAACCGACGCTGAGGAATGGATAGCTTCAGCAGAGGATTTTTTTGAGTTTTACGCTACTGAGGACCAGCATCGCGTCACCATGGCGTCGTTCCGGATGGAAGGGATGGCCAAATAATGTTCAACGTAGTCGACCACTGTTGCCGATGCCGACAAAAAATGGATCGCCGAATATGACAGTAAGTCCAACAAGTAAAAGTGGAAATGGATTA
The DNA here is from genome assembly GCA_034359265.1 of Canna indica. Taxonomy (NCBI): domain Eukaryota; kingdom Viridiplantae; phylum Streptophyta; class Magnoliopsida; order Zingiberales; family Cannaceae; genus Canna; species Canna indica. The sequence goes on along the minus strand of CP136890.1, from coordinate 44,312,978 downwards.
CTGGGGATTAATAAAACACCAAACTCCTCTATTCTAATGAATAGTCGGCCGCGTCGCCTGACATTAGCAAAAGCTCAAAAAAGAAGGGAGCAAGGGCTATGCTATTATTGCGATGAGAAGTTTACCTGGGGTCATCGCTGTAAGTCTCCACAGTTGTTCATGATGGACGAAGGACCTCTTGAGAGTTTAGAAGCTAATAAACATCAAGCTGCATATACAGTGGATGAACTACCTGAGGTTGAGACCGAAGAACAATCATTGATATCCATCAACGCACTGTCAGGATACTTCTTTCCAATGACACTGCGATTTGAAGGGACGATAGGGGGTCGATTAATTCAGGTGTTGCTCGATGGTGGGAGCACGCACAACTTCATTCAGAGCAGAGTGGCTAAGTACTTGGGTTTAACAATTGAGACAGCTCCACACTTTGGGGTGATGGTTGGGAATGGTGCAAAAGTAAACAATGAAGGGGTAGTAAAGAATCTTTCAGTAACCATTCTGGGAACCACCATTACGATCATCAAATCCATTTGCTGCCGAACCAAGCTCCGATTAATGTCCGACTATACCGCTATCCACATTTCCAGAAGGAAGAGATAGAACAACAGGTGCAACAAATGATCAGTGAAGGACTGATACAATCCAGTAATAGTCCCTTCTCGTCGCCCGTATTATTGGTTAAAAAGGACGGGACGTGGCGATTTTGCGTTGATTATCGGGCTTTAAACGCTGCGACCGTCAAGGATCGGTTCCCCATTCCCACTGCCGATGAATTGTTCGATGAACTGGGAGGCGCTTGTATTTTTTCAAAGCTAGATCTGCTGTCGGGCTATCATCAGATAAGGGTGGCAAGGCAGAGCATCCATAAAACAGCATTCCGCACCCATGAGGGACATTATGAGTTTCTCGTAATGCCGTTCGGCCTGACGAACGCGCCAACCACCTTTGAAGCGACAATGAATCAAATATTTAAAGCTTACCTTCGGAGGTTTGTGCTTGTATTTTTCGACGACATCCTGGTGTATAGCCGATCTTACCATGAGCACTTGGAGCATTTAGAGATTGTCCTGATGATAGTGAAGAATCATCAGTTCGTAGCGAAAAGAACCAAGTGTTCTTTCGAATGCACAACAGTGGAATATTTGGGCCATTTGCTATCAGCTGATGGATTGCAGGTCGATCCGGCTAAAATTAAGGCAATACAACAATGGCCAATTCAAGCCAATATTAAACTAGTCAGGGGATTCTTGGGATTGGCGGGATACTACCGTCGATTAATCCGTAACTTTGCCAGTATTGCATCGCCCATTTCGGATTTATTAAGAAAAGAGGCCTTTAAATGGATGCCGGCAGCACAAGAAGCATTTATAAATCTTAAACAGTTGCTTAGTGAGGCGCCAGTATTAGCTCTTCCCGACTTTGGAAAGACCTTTGAGGTTGAAATAGATGTGTCGGGTTCGGGTATTGGCGCGGTGCTCTCCCAAGGAGGAAGGCCCGTAGCCTACTTCAATCAAAAATTGACCTCAAGAATGCAATCAGCAGCGGCGTATCAGCGAGAAATGTACGTTGTGACTCAGGCAATTGGGAAATTGAGGCAGTATTTACTCGGCAGAAGGTTCACTATAATCACATATCAACAGTCCTTAAGGGAGATGAACAAGCAAACGATACAGACCCCGGAGCAACAACGATGGTTGGTTAAACTCTTGGGGTACGATTTTGACATCAAATATAGGGCCGGAAAACATAATGCAGTTGCCGACGCCTTGTCGCGAACTCCGGATGCATGTTGCACGTCACTCGTGTAACCTATATATGGCATACTGGATGAAATCAAATGGCTCAATTTGGAGGATCCAACACTAATCAAGTTAATGAAGGAAGTCAAAGAAGGCAAAGCTTCTGAACCAGGATTTAAAGTCAGGAATGAAATATTGCTATATAAAGACCGAATTGTAATACCAGAGGATCGAACCTTAAGATCCTTACTCTTGAGGGAGTACCACAGTTCGATGGTTAGGGGCCATGCGGGAATCAACTGCACCTATCACCAACTCGCAGGAAGCTTTCACTGGAAAGGAATGCGGGGGGACATAAAGCAGTTTATTAACAATTGCCAAACATGCCAACGAATGAAAGTGGAACAAGCGTCACCAGCTGGGTTACTACAGCCTCTTCCGATCCCTAAGGAAGTATTTGAGGACATCACCATGGATTTTATAGTCGGCCTACCCAATTCGAATGGGAAAACTGATATCTTGGTCGTGGTAGACAGACTGACGAAGTATAGGCATGTTTTAGCAATGCATCGGCGATATTCCAGTGGAATGGTAGCGGAAGCTGTGTTAAGAGGAGTAATAAAACTACATGGTATTCCCAGGTCCATTGTTAGCGACCGGGATAGTCATTTCGTCGGCAAGGTGTGGAGAGAGTTAGCTCGGCTACAAGGAATAGAATTAAAATTCAGCTCTGCCTACCACCCGCAAATAGATGGGCAGACAGAGGCATTAAATCGATGCCTGGAAATGTATTTACGGTGCTTCACGGCTGAGGAACCAGCTGCATGGGAAATTTTTTTACCTTGGGCCGAGTATTGGTACAATACTGCGTTCCAATTGTCGGTAGGAATGACGCCTTTCAAGGCGCTATATGGGCGAGATCCTCCGACAATTATAAGGTACACGGGAAATGGAGTTGCAGACAATTCAGTAGCTCGGGAGCTAAGGGATAGAGATGAAGTAATCCGACGGCTTAAAAAGAACCTTACCCAAGCTCAACAGAGGATGAAGTTGCAGGCAGATCGAAGACGACGTGAGGTTACCTTTGAAGTGGGTAACTGGGTGTTCGTCAAGCTGCAACCCTATAGACAAATGTCGGTGTGACTACAAAGAAACCAAAAGCTCGGTCCAAAATTTTTTAGACCTTTCCGCATACAAGAAAAGATCGGAGCAGTAGCTTATAAATTAGAGTTGCCGTCGACGTCCAAATTACATCCTGTTTTCCACGTTTCGACCCTGAAATTATGTTGGGGAAAACCGGATATGCATATAACCCCTATTCCTTTATTGCGGACAGACGAAGGAAGGCAGATGGAGGGGAGCAATCAGACTCCTTCAGATGAATCCTTACCAGCGGAAGGTGATGCGGCGGAAGACAGAGACAACACTTATGTTCACAACCTTACGGACAAAGTTATTTTTGAAAAGGAGGGAAATGTTACGAGCGGGGCCAGATGCCACGCTGGAGCCCAGATCAGGAAGCGTCAACCGAGGATCCACACGTGGCTGTTGGAGACAGCCGCATGCAACGTCCACGTCGTGAAAGAAAGGTGCCGAAGTGGCAACAAGAATTTGTTATGTAAAGAGATGACGTGTCGTTAGATCTGGAGCGGACGTCGTTAATATCTGGAACGGACGGGGGATATAAAGGTTATGATTGTAATCCAAGGGTTAATAAGAAATTAGTAATTCCTTTGTTTCATCTTCTTCTTCTCTTCTGCATCTTCTCTTTCGACTCCAGTTTCTCTTCCTCCGATCTCTCTCTTCTCCCTCTTTTTCTACACTACATCAAGATCGATCACACAAGAGCATCTGGCTCTTGTGACACTTACCCATGGAGGATGTTGATTTCATCAATTCTGATGGTACAATGATAACTCATGCATTACAGTAATGTATAGATTTTAGCTGACTAGAAAGTTAATCAAGGCATGAGCTTGCATTATTAAAGAATTGTCAGCTAAATTTGGAAAGGTAGGTATAGATTTTAGCACCGTTGCTTAAGAAATTACAGTAATGTATTCTAGTTTAAATTAAGTCATGCAGACAAAACGTTTCATTGCGAACATCAATCTAAGAATTATTTTGTTACTTGGCTCTTTACTTTTTGTTTGAGCAAATGTGATATTAGTAATGTTGAAGTTGACAAAGTGATGAGAACTTGCATGTTTTGACGTGTTCTCTTTTAGTTTTTCTGAAACTGCAAGACAGAAACTTGCGCACTTATTTCAGAAATTTTAGTTCCAGAATGTTTCTCTTTTCATAAGATTTCAAATTTAAACACCCAATGGTAATTTCTTAATAATTTATGGAAAAGCTTCCGTTGTGTATGCAGAATTGGGCTTCCACGGAGCAACTATCGAAAATGCAAGTTCTTGCAGAGAGTAGGAAGCTGCAGGATTTGACTATTGGTCCTGTTCTTACTGTACGTGACCTAGTTTCATTGAGGGTTGAAGAAAGATGATCACTCTTTATATTGTTTAAAAATTAATCTTAATGACTACAGTTTCAAAGACTCAGTTATTGATTTTTATACCTCTTTCTCAGTGTGCTTGATATTGTGACATGGTGTTTGAATAGGTTACAGCAGAAAGCATGCTAGAACATGTTGATAATATGCTCAAGATCTCGGGATCAAAGCTTCTCTTTGGTGGTGTGGAGTTGGAAAATCATTCTATTCCAAAAATCTATTTTTTTAAAAAAAATATGAACCTTGTATTTATCAGGAGATTTGAGAAATACAAGTGTATGAGCAGATAAAGAGAAACAAAAGGAAAAAAACTAAAAGAAGCTTAAATCGAAAAAAGCCACATAGGGCAAGAAGCCGTCCATGGCGACCTCGAAATGGTGACGAGAGCTAGAATCAAAACAGCGAGTGTTACACTCGATACAGATCTTCCATCTCCAAATCATGATCGCTTTGTATTTGAGCAGTTTGCTGAAAGTGAATCAGAGCAGCGAGGCGTCCAAGGCAGATAGAATGGTGGAAAAGGATCCATATATAGATATGAAAGAAAGCATCCTCTCCCAACCGAACTGCGTGAAAGAGCAATGATTGAGGAGATGGTCGTGAGTTTCCACGGCGAACGAGTAGATCGAGCACGTAGGATCCACCTACATGCCATGATGAAGTAGTCTATCCTTGGTATGAAGCTTGCCCCTTAAAGCAAACCAATTCATGATGGAGACGTTTCTCGGGCAGCATGGTTGCCAAAGGAAAGGGGCCACTTGATCCTTGACTACGCGGTAGTTTAAAATCTGGTAGAGGGAACTCTAGAAAAAAATTTCGAAGGAGTCTAATTCCAATGGACTAAAATTAGAGAATTGGATCTTCCACCCACAAGGCCGACCAGCGGAGTCAAGCACCTTAAGATCCGCGATGAAAGCGTTTACCTCGATGGCAAGGGCAAACAAGTGAGGGAATTTCCTGCTAAGAGAGCTGCCACCATTCCAACGATCCGCGATGAATTTTGGAACCGTCACTGACGGAAAATTTGTGGAGAATCTGAAGATATCAAAAAGAAAGCAAATACCTTTCCAAAGAGAGGATAATAAAACTCTATCCTAATTCCCGAGGACTAGCAAAGCGGAATAAAAGGAGGTTGCGAAAGAGGTCCATAGGAGGTCCTTTCTGTTCCAAACTTTTCAAATCTAGTTGACTAAGCGTGCCTTGTTGTGTAATTGTATATCAATCAGTCCGAGGTCTCCGTCCACTAAGTCACCGAGAATAGAAGGCCAATTTATAAGAGATTTGCCGCGGCAGGTGGCATCTCTAGAGCTAGACCAGAAAAAACATCTTCTACACTGATCCAAGGAATTGATGACCCATTGGGGTGCAACAATGATTGAGAGCATATAGAAGGCCTAACTAGTCAGAGTACTATTGATCAGTGTGATTCTACCAACTCTAGAAAGATTCAGCCCCTGCCATGAGGCCAAGACCTTGTCATGCTTAGCGATAAGATTGTGCCAGTCTTCCTTAAGAGGTTTGCCGACTCTGAGCGGGAGGCCGAGATATTTGAGTGGAAAACCGCCAATATTACAACCAAGAATATTGGCCAAGCTACTGGCCGACTGAGCGTCACCATCTAAATGGACAACATAGGTTTTTTTTTGATGTTGATACGAAACTTGGAAGAGAGTTCAAAACATTTAAACATAAGCATTATTCGTTCAAAGCAATAGGCATTAGCCTTACATATCATGATCAAATCATCGGCGTAGAAGACATGAGATATTCCCTCCAGGATAAACTCGTGTAGAACTCCCTGAATCTGACCTCAGTGCACAGCTCGACTTATAAGTCTGGAGAGAACGTTAGCAAATAAGTTGAAAAGGAGAGGAGATATAGGATTCCCTTGTCGAAGACCTCTTTTATGAGTGAATAGATTACCGGAGGAGCCGTTGACGAGAACCGTAGATGATGAGGATTTAAGAAGGTGGGAAATCCAGTAGATCCATTGGGCTGGGAAGCCTCTAGCAGTCAACACATCTTCGATGAAATCCCAGCTTACTGAATCAAAAGCGCGCTCAAAGTCAAACTTAATGATACATGATTCCTGGTCCATGTGATGACAAGCCCATAAGGTCTCAGACACTGTCATGAAATAGTCCATAGTGCTTCGGCCCTGGGTGAAGACACCTTGCTTGTTGTCAATGAGAGAGGGCATAAGCGGTGTTAGTCTGTTAGCCAGTAATTTGGAGAAAATCTTGATGATGCTGTTCTCGAGACTGATAGGATGAAAGTCATTGGTTGAATCCGCACCATCGTTCTTAGGGATGAGAATGATAAGGGCCTAGTTAATCCTATGTAGATTCTCTGGATGAAGAAGCAGGTCATTGAGAATGTCGACTAGGCTGACCCCTAAAGAACTCCAAAATATCTTGAAAAAATCCAAAGGCAAACCATCTAGACCAAGTGCTTTAAAATTATTGGAGTGTTTGATGACCTCATGCACCTCACTAAAAGAGAAATGTGCGTCAAGGTCCCTAAGCAAGTGGAATTGCGGTTGAAAAATTGAATCCCAATCAACGTGAAGCAAAGGCTTTCGGGCAAAGCCCAAGATTGCTTTGAAATGAGATCTGAAGCAATTAGTGATCAACTCATGGCTCTAAATACGACCCTAATCTGTATGAAGGGAGGATATCCCGTTGGTTTTCCTTCTCAATGAGGCGCATTGCTGAAAATAACGGGTGTTGCAGTCACCTTCCTTAATACACCACTTCTTTGCATGTTGCCACCAGTAAATGTCGTCATCATTATAAAGCTTATCTAATTAGGCTTTGGTGGATTTAAGGAGATCCCACTCTGCCGGTGAACTAGAACCTGAATCAATGAGAGTGCTGAGTTCCAAAATCCTTTCTTCAAGGAGCTTGCGGTGAAGTTTCCAAGATTTCCTCCTAAGATGATCCCAATCCTTGAGAATACGTCTCATAGGTTTCCAGAGTGAATCCAGCAATCAAGAGGCCTATCAGAGGTAAGACCGGCAAATGATGACCTAAAAAGACTAGCTTGAATAATTTTGGAAAACTCGACTTGCTTGAACTAATAAGCCTCAAGTCAGAAGGGCTTAGCGCCTTATGATCTAAAAGAGTTATGTTTAAGAATCAGGGGAGTATGGTCGAATAACCTTTGAGAGCCACCAGAGAGCTTGAGATTCAGAAGGAAATTGAAGGCCGAGGAGCTGATAAGAACACAAAATACAACACAAAAGCAATAACTACCGCAAAGATAGGACAAATGAGAGTACCCTCACGTTTCGATCGCCGAGACCACCTTGAGAATGAGATCCTGAGGCCTTGAACAGATAAAACCCAGCTCCTTAATAGTCGCTAGAGTGTCATTGTTGATGCAAGTTGTCATGCCCGAGGTGATAGAGCCACATATGGGACTGCCCAGAGGAGATGCACAGCGGGAAGCAGATAAAGAACCATCAAACAGTGCCGCTTTGCGGGCCTTCGCAAGATGGACAGGATGAAGACATGCTTTCAAAGCGAGCCGGCTACTGCGATGGACGGCTAAAGGCCCAGGAGGCATGGACCGAGGCTTGCAGCCCATGGAAGCTAGGGAGAATGGGGCCTGCTCAACAGGCAAGCCCAAAATAGCCTGCCCAGGCTGACCTTTGATAGGAACCGAGCCAGAACTCGACAGAAGTGGCAAGGGGCTGGAGTCAAAATGTTGACCAGAGATTAGAGCCTCAGCAACCGACCACCCAAGGCTTGAAGCAGCTCCACAGAGGGCCCGGTCCCATCCTCTCGATAAACAAGAGAGCGGAAGAGAGGCCAACTCATCGGGGGGGGATGGGGGGGGGCGGACTCGAGATTGCCCGGTCCAAAAGCCCAGAGAGAACATTAGCTACAAGAGAGAAGTCGGATCCCAGCAGTAACGGGATGGGTCGTCGAGTGTACCTCAAATCTGGGTAACATATCCCAGGATCCGACGGGTCAAAACGGAAGTGGGTCGGATGGGAGACGATGCAGATCGAACAACAACTAGTCGAAGGGAGAACCGACTCGATGAAAGATGAACCCTGAACCTGGAAGGGGCTCAGACAAGTGGCAACCAGGCGGGACGGCAAAAAGGATGGAAGGACGTACTGCATGCAAACCTTGCATGCAGACAAACCCTTCCAAAGATGGAAACAAATTGCACTGCAGCAGAGATATGGGGAAGAGAATCCCGAAACAACCGTCTTCAGAAGCAACCTCGAAGCTTTAGCGTCCGAAAGAGGCAAGGCCGACAAGGGAGCAGAGCTGGAGACAGCTAACCGAGACAATAAAGGCAATAAAGCACTGGTCAACTGTGCCGAGGGAGGAGGGCACAGGACGACGTCAGAACCAAAAGCCGAAGAGGAAAGGAGCTCAGGTAATGAGACAGAGCTTCCCTACAAGCTTTCTATATGTTTCAACATCTTTGAACTCTTCATCTTGCTCTATACTTTGAGACTCTCCTTTCTCATTATACTGCATGGGTGTGGTAGATGGTTTACAATTTTCCAAACCTGATTCTTTTAACATATCAATGACATATTTTCTCTAGTTGAGATATGTACCATCATCTGTTCTTTGAACTTCAAGCCCTAGAAAGTATGTATGTTTTCCAAGGTCCCTGATTTTGAATTCTTGATTGAGTTTCAATTTCATGATTTCAATTTCACTGTTGTCATTGCCAGTTAATACTATGTCATCAACATATACTGTTATGACAGCTATGTTTTCCCCTCTTTTTTTGACAAATAAGCAAGGGTCTGAGGTGCACTGTGTGTATCCTTGCTTGATAAAGCTTGATGATAACTTGGAGTATCATTGTCTCCCTGCCTGTTTGAGCCCATATAAGGATTTCAACAGTTTACATACTCTATTATCACCTGCCTTTCCATATCCTGGGGGTCTTGCCATGTATACTTCTTCATCAAGCTCCCCGTGTAGATAGGCATTACTTACATCCAATTGATATAAGGGCCAATCCTTTGCAGCTGCTACTGCAATTATGGTTCGAATTGTGGCCATCTTTGACACAAGGCAAAGGTTTCATGATAGTCTGCCGCTTCTTTTTGTGTGAACCCTTTTGCAACCCGTCTAGATTTTAGTTTATCTATACTTTCATCTGATGTAAACTTTATTTTGTACACCCATTTACATCCCACAACAGTCTTCCCTGGTGGTAATTCAACCAGCTTCCAAGTATGGTTAGCTTCCAAAGCTTCTAACTCAAGTTGCATGGACTTCACCCAAGCTGGATCCTTATTACCAATTGTATAAGAATTGGGTTCTTGATGGGTGTCAAGGATATTGAGGAAGATTTTGTGCTCAACAGGGAGATTGTGTGTGTTCAAGAAATTTGCTAAGGGATATGGACTTGTCCTATTGGTTTGGCTTGATTTAGATTTGGGTGAGGAGGTAGATGATAAAAGGCTACACCGATAGTCTTGAAGCTTTGCAGGTCTTCTCACAATTCTACTACTTTTTCTCAAAGGCATTTCAGTAGGTTGTGATGAGTGAGTTTCATGTGGAGAATTTTGGTGCTCACTGGTTTCATGACAGTTTGGTTCAGGAAATTCTTCCTGAGGTTCTGAGGAAGAAGGAGAGTTTGAATGAGTTTCATGATCATACAAGCTTTCTTTCTCCTTAACAGATGACTGTTCTACAATGTTATTTGGACTTGAACTTGGTTTGTTCACTAAGGGTGCACTCATTGACTCACTTTCAACATTGGCTTGTGGAGAAAAAATAACCTTACTCATAGTCTTGGTATCAAAAGGAAAAACATGTTCAATGAACCTTATGTCTCTTGATACTATTATAGACTGAGTTTTGAGGTTGAATACCTTATACCCCTTCTTTCCATAGGGGTATCCAATGAAGACCCCTTCTTCAACCCTCGAATCTAACTTATCTCTCCCTCTTTTCAAGGTATTTGTGTAACATAGGCAGCCAAAAGCTCTAAGATGACTTATCTTTGGTTCTTGGTTGTACAACAACTTATAAGGGCTTTGATTGCCTACAATAGGACTAGGTAGCCTATTGATAAGGTATGTGGTTGTTAGCAAGCACTCACCCTAGAAACTAGGTGGCAATTGGGATTGAACTTAAGACATCTAGCTACTTGTAGTAGATGTCTATGTTTTCTTTCCACAATTGTGTTTTGTTGTGGGGTTTCAACGCATGAACTCTGATGGATGATGCCTTGTTTGATGAAAAATTCCCTCAAGGTTTGATTAAAAAATTCACTACCATTGTCACTCCTAACTACCTTAATGTTCTTAGTGAATTGTGTGCTTACCATCCTAATGAAACCTATTAGAATGTCAGATGCCTGTGATTTAAGTGAAAACAAGTAGGTCCAACAACATCTAGTACAATCATCTACTATGGTAAAAAAATAAGTATGACCATTATAAGTTGGGACCTTGTGAAGCCCCCAAACATCACAATGAATTAGGTCAAAAGGAAACTTTGATATATTTGTACTAGGAACAAAAAGTAGTCTGCATTGTTTAGCAATTGGGCAGATGTTACAAACAAGTTCTGAATTGACTTTTATTTCAGGTAAGTTGGACATCAACTTCATTCTAGAATGAGACATGTGTCCTAATCTAATATGCCACAAGGCATTTTTATCAGTCAAAATAGAAGCAGATACATTTTGGGAATGAAAATTGAACTGAGACCTGGCATTGCCTGCAAGCTTACAAGCTCCATCTATCATGTAAAGCCCATTCACTTCTCTACCAGTCCCCAAAACCCTCCTCGTAGCTAGGTCGTGGATGACAAAATTGTGAGGGTTAAATTCTACAGAACAATTCATCTCCTTGGTCAATTTGCTTATTGACAAAAGGTTGAAATTGAATGTGGGAACAGCTAAAACCCTGTTGAGTTGAATATTTTTGTTTAAGTAGGCAGTTCCTAAATGGCTAATAGGGATGGTATCACCATTGGGAAAGGTTATTTTCTCATTGGGCTTTAGTTTGCAATGGTTATCAAGTAAGGTTGTGCTACTAGTTATGTGGTCGGTGGCACCACTGTCAAGGATCCATAACTTGTGTAAATTGAATTCACTTGAGTTATTTTTCATACCTGCCATATTCACCATATGGTTACTAGTTCCCTTTTGACTCAGGAGATTCATCATAGTACTGAGAAGGTTGTTGTATTGCTCTAGTGACATGCCTATGTCTTTTTTGCTTGTCGAGCCATCCTCCATGTGTTTGACTATGTTATCTTCATTGCAGTCATTTGTATTGCTTGCCTGCACATGGTTCACTTGTCTGTTCAGCTGTTCATTAAATCTTTGTTTACCTTTGTATAATTTGTGGCCTATCGGATAACCATTGAGCCTGTAACAATTTTCTCTTAAATGTCCTGCTCTCTGGAAGTAATCACAAAACAATTTACTGTTGGGGCCTAGCAGCTTATATTTGGGTTTGTGTCAACCATTATTAGTGTTCCGACTCACACTACTCAATGCTACAGTTTCAATCTCCACACTCTGACTATTGCCTGCTTGTCTTTGTAGCTCTTCTTGTTCCAGCATGGCATAGGCCTGGTTAATCTCGGGAATTGGCTTCATGATCAGGATTTGTCCCCTGATTCCCACATAGACATCATTCATCCCCTTTAAGAACCATCGAAGCCTTCTCCTTATGTTGCTCTCTTTTCGTAGCTGACATATGCAACCATTCGAACATGCATTTAGAGCATCAATTTCATCCTACAAAGCCTTTAGTTTCGTGTAATAGGCAAATACAGATAGACTTTCTTGTCGTGTGGTGTAAATCTTCATCTCGATCTCAATGATTCTGGGCTCGTTTCCTCTGCCAAATCTATCTTCGAGATCTCACCACATTTCAGCTGCTGTCTTCGCATAGATCACACTCAAGCTGAGACTAGGTGCAATGGATTGAGTAATCCACGATTTAACCATATCATTACACCTCCTCCATTTATTGTATCTGTGTGTCGCCTCATCGGGCTGAATTAGGGTTCCATCGATGAACCCTAACTTGTTCTTCGTAGATAATGACATTATCATGGACTGCTTCCAAGTTAAGTAATTCTCATGGCCTATTAGCTGGATGGAAACCAAACTCATACCTGGATTGTCATTTCCAGCTAAGATATATGGATCATCTTCTATTTCCGTCTCACCAATGACTGATCCACTTTATCGTCGAAATTGCGATTACCCAATTGCTGATCTACTGGCTCCTGCCGATCTACGATTTCTTGCCATTGAGGATTAACCAAGACTTCTGATCCAGTTGTTCTTTGATCAGATCTACTGAGCTCCAATGGATTGCTCTAATACTATGTTGAATCTAGCTCCTCCACATGTGATTAGAAGAGAACCAAGGCATAGGCGCGAATAGATGAAGAAGATGAAGAGAATATTATTTCAAAAATATTAATCATTGTTGACTCCGTTCAACTAGCTAAACATTTGTACTGTGAGTAAGTGAAATAAGCGGGTAAAAACCATTACACACTAGATCCGTTTGTAAACCCGAAAAACTTAAAGAAAGCTAACAGACATAAAAGGGTATTCAGCTTATACAAGCGTTATTAAAAACATGGGTAAACTAGTAATCATCTGCCGTCTTCAACCTTCAGTAAATGAAGTCCTCATGCGCCATTGTTGCTGCAGACTCTGTAGCAACTCATCTTCTCTCAATACTCTCAACATGTATGCCGAGGGGAGCAATGACGGGGCTGGAGACGTCGGCGAACCAAAAAGCGACAAGATTGAAGCGGCAGGATAGATCGACTCAGGAGCAAATAGTGGCACCGAGGCAGGCGAGGAGATCGCTAGACCAGCCGGAGACCCAGCCAACTGAGAAAAGTCATCGTGGCCGACTCCAGAAGAGGGTGCAAAACTATCATCCTTAGGCGGCGCAACGTCCTCTTCCACTGGATCGAAGTCGGGGTCATCATCAGCATGAGGCAAGTCGCCTCCATCTCCATCACTGGGCGGAGGGGGGGAAGCAACAAAAGCCAAAGGGAAGGTCCTTTCCTGCTAAGTCACATAGACATCAACGGAGAAGCGGACGTCATCGACAACGGCATGAACAACATCTGGGATGGCCGAGAGCTCGCGAACATGCACCTGGATGCGACACGCAACTAGGTCGACCCAATGAAGAGAACCTTTATCGATGGCTTCGAAGGATGCGAAAGAACTCACAAGGGTGACGACAGACTCAATATTCTAAAAAATCTTTGGCAGGCCCTGGAGCTCTAACCTGACCCGTAACACCGGAGGAGCGACAGTAGAGAAGGTGGCATCACGACTCCACTCTTTAACCTCCAGGAAGACATGCTTCCAATGGAGGAATTGAGTGCGAAGAAGGCATTGCCAAAAATGAGCACTATCTTCCGTGGCATACGTTGTCACTAGAAAATGACCGTCGGGAAGACGAACCTGATGCCAAAGACGGTGATGGGGGCGGCCAAAAGGGAACTTGATGATATTTTGACACTAGATCAAGAACCAGAGAAGAACTCTTGAAGATGAACAACAGAGAGCTTAAGCTCTTAATTTGTTATTAATAGAAGTATTAACCAGTCCGTTTGAATCATCGCGCCATATGTAGCTGCAACTACAACACTTGATGAAATGTCTAAAATGCCCATGTACAACTCAGCTATTACATGTGGCAATTATTACACAATATCAAATGTAAACAAAGCTAGATTGAACTAATTAATTGCACAATATATGAACTATACTATATATGTACATAGTATTACACAATATGCTAATACTCCTCCCTCAAGTTGGTTCTGGAGAACATGTTCTCCAAACCTAACTTGATAAAAAATGCCTTGTGTTGTTGAGCTGGCAGTGCTTTTGTAAGTATATCAGCTACTTGGTGATTACTTGAAATATAAGTTGGTTCAATGATGCCTTGCTGAAATTTTTCCCATACAAAGTAATAGTCGATCTAAAGATGCTTGGTCCTTTCATGGAAAATGGGATTTGAAGTGATGTGTAGGGCAATCTGGTTGTCACAGTAAAGACTTGCAAGGGAACACCAATCTCATTCATTAGGTTTATTACCCATGTTAATTCTGCTACCGCACTTGATAAAGCTCTAAGTTCACTTTCAGCACTTGACTTGCTGATAGTCAACTATTTTTTACATTTCTAGCTAATTAATGATGCTCCAATCTTTACACAGTACCCAATAACTGACTTTCTAGTCAAATTATAATTCCCCCAATCAGCATCACAATAGCCAGTTACTATTGTGATTGGCCTTACTGGATAATGCAAGCCCATTCCAGGTGCATTCTTAAGGTATTTTACTACCCTCAAAGCTGCACTCATGTGTGACTGATTGGGTTGCTTGGTATGTTGACTCAGAGAATGAACACTATAAGTGATATCTGGTCTAGTGATAGTCACATATAGGAGCTTTCCTATAAGTTTTTGAAACTTGTATTTGTCTTCATCAGTGAGTTCTATTTCAGTGTCACTTGGATAGAATTTTTCCTTCACTTGCATTGGTGTTTCTTTTGGTTTAAAATCAATCAGTTTCATCTCATTTAACAAGTCCATGACATATTTTCTCTGACAAATGTGTGTTCCATTTTGATCTCTGTGAACTTCCAGCCCCAGAAAATAGGTCAAATTTCCTAAGTCCCAGATTTTAAACTGACTATTGAGATAGCCTTTTAAGTCATTTATTCCTTCCTCGTCATCACCTGTTATGATGATGTCATCTAATACACCAACACTATCACTGATTTCCCTTTGTTTTCTTTGATAAACATGCAAGAATCAGTGTAACACTTTTTATATCCGAATGCATTAATGCTCAATGAAAATTTGGCAAATCATTGCCTTCCTGCCTACTTAAGGCCATATATTGATTTTAACAATCTGCATACCCTTCTATCTTCTTTGAGTCCATATCCTAGTGGCTTTATCATGTAGACTTCCTCCTTTAATTCAACATGGAGGCTTACATCCATTTGTAGTAATGGTCATTCTTTTGATGTAGCAATAATAGCTATCAAGGCTCTTACTGTTGTCATTTTAGACACAAGGGCATATGTTTCAACATAATCTACTCCCTCAATTTGATTGAAACCTTTCGCAACAAGCGATTTTTGTTTTTCAATCTCTCCATTTGGCTTGAATTTTGTCCTGAAAACTCATTTACAACCTATTGCCTTGATTTTACCCAGGTCTTATTTTCCTCTAATGCATTTATTTCAGCTTGCATTGATTTTACCCAAACTGGGTTCTGAGCTGCAGCTTCATAACTACTAGGATCACTATTGGTATCTAGATAAGTTAAGAAGCTTTTGTGTGTTTCAGGTAAGTCATCTGGGTTGTAGTACCTTGATATGGAATATAGAATTGTTTTTCTTTTGATATCAGGCATAGCAGAATTGCACTGATAGTCATTTAATTTCTCTGGTTTCTTAGAAATTCTTTGACTTCTCCTTAATAAACATTCATGATATGTTTTTGTCATCTGTGGTTTTTGTATTTCCCTTGTTATTTCTTCTGTATTGTTCTCATCACTAGCTTGTATGTCATTCTCTTCAGTTGATTGTTCTGACATATCAGCTTTTGAATTCACATGGTACTGTCTGAGGTCCACTATCAGTTTATCTGGGTCTATCTTCCTCTTCAATTTCAGTATGTTGTTCTCTGGTGAACATTCATTTTCTTTTATGTATGCAAGTCTATCCCTTTGCTTACCTAATTCAGTAACCGAGAAGATTGTTTTTTATGTACTCTTATCATTGAAAGGCAGAATATGTTCTACAAACTTAACATTCCTAGAAACCTTAATTGTTTTAGTTTCTAAATCATAAACTTTGTATCCCCTTTTTTCATATGGATATCCAATGAACACACCCTCATATGCCTTAGGATCAAATTTCCACCTTCCTTGATTCAGTGTACTTGTGTAACACAAACAACCAAACACTTTTAAATGCTCTAGTGATGATTTACATTGATACATGACTTCATAATGTGACTTATTTTCAATGACAGGAATATGTATCCCGTTGATTAAATAAGTTGATGTCAGTATGCATTCACCCCAAAATTCTAGAGGCAATTATGATTGAAATTTTAAACTTCTTGCTACCTCCAATAAGTGCCTGTGTTTTCTCTCAACCCTTACATTTTGTTAAGGTGTTTCTACACAAGTACTTTGATGTATTATGCCATATTGATTGAGTACATAATTCATAGACTTGTTGAAAAATTCTATGCCATTATCAGTCCTAATAATCTTGATGACTTTGGTATACTGGGTTTGAACCATTTTAATGAAGCTGGTCATTATATCAGTCACTTGGCTCTTATATGAAAACAAATATGTCCAACAGCTTCGACTATAATCATCTACAATTGTCAAAAAACATCATGTGTCTTAACTCTATGAGGAACCCATACATCACAATATATCAAGTTAAAAATGCTTGATGTTTTATTCATGCTATGCTGAAAAGAAAGTTTACATTGCTTAGCTAATGGACATATATTGTAAAAGAAATCCGACATGCTTCTTATTTCATGTATATCTTTTGATAAAAGTTTCATGCGACTAGTAGAAATGTGGCCTAGTCTTAAGTGCCAAACAGAAGACAAATCAAGAGCTACTGACATTGCCTTTAAGCTATCAGGTTTCTTACAACTTGCCATAGGTGATATGCCCTCCATAAGGTACAGACCTCCTTGCTCCTTACCAGTCCCCAAAATTTTCTTCGAGATAAGGTCCTATATTACAAATCCATTTGAGTCAAATATCACTACATAATTCAGTTCTCTAGTTAATTTGCTGACTGATATCAGATGAACTTTGAATGAAGGAACTGACAATACTTTGTTAAGCTGGATATTTCTATTTACATAAACATCACCCATGCGTGTCACTTGTGTTTTGCTACCATTTGGTAATGATACATTGTCCTCTTTCCTTGGTTCAACAGAGTTATCAAGATTAACTTTTTCTGATGCTATATGGTTTGTAGCACCACTATCAACTATCCATGATTTAGGTAAACTACAGGTAAATAAGGAAATCTGATTACCTGCCATATTGACTTGTGGCTGATTTGGTAGTTTGCTCTTCAGCATATTTATGATGCTGTGCAATTGTTCTTCATTTAGCTCTGCAATTTCCACTTCTGCTTTTGAATTGCTTCCACCAGTTGATGGTTTGTAGGAGTTGCTTGCTTCATTGTTTTCTACTGCCAATGCCTTCGCATTATACCCTTTGTTTGACTGATCTTCTGCCTTTTGTTTTCCTTTGTACCACTTATGTCCAGGTGGAAAGCCATGTAACCAGTAGCAATTCTCCTTGGTATGTCCTGGTTTGGAGCAATGATCATAGTATTTTTTCTGAAATTGCTGATTTTTCCCTTTACTAGGCCTGTTCCACTCCTGTTTCTGATATGTACTATTTAAGGCAATACTCTCAATGTTCGAGTTCATGTTCATACCAATTTGTCTCTGACTTTCTTCTTGCTCCAAAATTGAATAAACTTGAGCTATGTTGGGCAGTGGTTTCATCAATAAAATCTGTCCTCTGATCCCCATATAGCTCTCGTTCAATCCCATTAAAAAATGCCTTAATTTTCCCTTTTCCAAACAATCACTTTGACTGTCTGCATTAACCGCTTCTAATTCATCCCATAAAGACTTCAATTTTGTGTAATAGGATGAAATTGATGTGTTACCTTGCTTAGTAGTTGTGATTTGCAGCTGCAACTCAAAGATTCTGGGTTCATTTATTTTCACGAACCTGTCTTCAAGGTCTGCCCACATCTTTTTCGCTGTGTCTGCATGCATAATGCTTGGACTGAGGCTAGATGAAATCGACTGGATGATCCATGATCTCATCATGTTGTTCACTACAAAAAAAATAGGGTATCACCAACGGACTAAATCTGTTGGTAATACTCAAAAATCTGTTGGTAATCTATTACCAACAGATTATCTGTTGGTAAATACGTCGGTGTTGACCATGCTAGGTATTACCAACGGATATTATTATATTTGTTGGTAACACCAACGACAATTATTGTCCGTTGGTAACACCAACGGAAAATATTATCCGTTGGTAACACCAACGAAAATAATATATGTTGGTGACACCAACGAATTATACTCCGTTGGTAACACCAACGGATATCATCTCCATTTATACTAACAGAACACTATTGGGATTACCAACGGAGTTCTTCGTTGGGAATACCAACGAAAACAGACGTCGGTATTATTCATAGGTTCAACAATGACATCCGTTGGTAATACATTTTATAATTAAAATATTCATACCCATATGAATTTTCATTTTCCTATATACAACCTAGAAGGCAAATCACGCATCAAATTTCTTATTACTCAATCACAAATATATATATATATATACACAACAAGTCAAGAAAAAAACTCATATTTTCATAACCAAATAATAGTGTCGTTTTCATAACCAAAACAACTAAGTACCGAGCATCTACAATCGAGTATATTATCAAACAAATACAAACCTTACTAAAAGTCAAATCTTCTCTAACATCAACCGAATTGTGTAGTGCAAAATCATAACCAAATACAAATCCATATCAACAAAATTAACAACCAACATGAAAATCATAACCCAGGTGGAGGTGGAGGTGGAGGTGCGGTGGAAGCAGAAGGCGAATCTATTGATTGCAAAGAGTTGACTGGAAAGCCGAGTTGTGTTAACATCAGCCGAAGTTGAGCTTCCACTTGTGCTTGTACTTGCGACTGCACTTGTGATTGTTGTGATTGCATTGATACTTCTAATTCAATAAAAAGACACCTTACACTTCCTAAAAGTGCTACAACAATAGTTGGCATACAAAAAAATATGATTAAGTTTGCTTTTAATGTTGTACGAATTGCAACTTACCATTCTACCAGGTACCAAGTACATAAGAATCTTTTTAGGCCTGGTTATCTCTGACATAATCTTCTTTTCAAGTTGAGCTACTTCAAGTTCCAAATTGTGATATTCAGCAAGTTCATCCTATGCTATTACAAAAACAAATTTACTTCACATGGAAAAAGAGGAGAATGATTTCAGCTAAGACAAATTACCTCTCCATAAGAATCAAGCAAAGCAGCTTCATGCTCCAATTTAGAAATCCTTTGCCCCATATCTAGTAATGCCTGAATTGAGTAATCAAATTATCTAACTAAGGTGAGAAATGCTAAGTCAAATTCAGTATTAATTAGAAATATAAATGACAACCTTCTCATACTGAAATTGATGAAATGAATTTTTAATGACATGCTCAGCTGTAAATTGACCTTCGGCAAGGCTCATCAAATTCAAGATCGAGTAATAGCTTAATCTGAATGTACTGACCAATGGAGCAGGTTTACCTAACACCATGTCCTTGAGAACATTCATTTCCATCTGAAAGGAAGACAAAAATAGAATTTTTGACAATCAAAATACCAATGAGCATTAAATAAACACTACAATGATTTATCCCTAGTCTTACCCAAAGCTACCATTTGCTCTCCAACTATAAAGAGGCATTCAAAAGATAAGAACTTGTGGCCAGCATTCACAGAAAAAGTACATATATTAGGCTCTTATCATTCTTTTCTAATATTAAGTTCCTTCATATTGCAAAATTTTCTATCTTGAGAAATGGAAGCAATGAATACATGTTATAGTGTTATTCATTATGCTCTACAAAACAGTGAGTTAGGATAGAATTAACTCATCAAATAATGATTTTCCTTTTGTAGATTTTAAAATCAACAAACATCCCCTAAGTGCTTGTAGGAAGATATATGTTATGCTACCATTAATGATTAATCTATGAGTGATTATTAGCTCTAAGCACTTTCAACACTTTCTATGAGTAGTTTCAAGTATTCAAGTATACTAAAGCTTCTCCTGTTGCAACAACTTATGAAGGGCTAAAATATCATGAAGTTTGTAAAAGCATATTTTACCTTTTCATTAACCATTATCACACATATACCACGCTCATCTTTTCCACGACGTCCCGCTCTTCCACTCATCTATACAAGTAAACAATATGGAATGGGAAAGAATAATTCATAAGTACACCATGAAAAGTTCTAGAAATGAAGTTATTAATTGCAATAACATTGTTCTTTAATATTATTCACATTTTAGAATTCATTTTTAATGCATTCTATATAATTTTCTTTGGTTCCAATATAAAGTGAATATGAAAATTCTCTTACCTATATATATTCACCAGATCCGATGTACCGATTACTATCACCATCCCATTTCTTAACAGCTGTAAAGACAACTATTTTTGCTGGCATATTTACTCCCATAGCGAACTGTGAATCAATTAAATAGAATACATATAAAAAATCCATCCACTTCAATATAGTGATGATTAACGGATGAATGTTTTTAAATTAAATAACAACTATAAGCTAGATATTGCATAATTCCCCACCAATGGATATTCTCTTAATCCAAACAGTATATTTCTAGTTGCCACATAAGAAGTTACTGAGTCACAATTTATTTGGAGAAGTTGTATTAAAAGAGATGAAAAATAAAGTTAAAAAAAAACAAGTATTTAAGAAAGCAAAACATACAGTTTAGTAGCAAAAAGGGCTTTCACAAGTCCTTCCTAAAAAAAAACAAAAAGAGTATTAAACACAAGAAATGTACTGCTAGAAAAACTATTTAATACCTTGGAAATGTACTGCTAGAAAAATCATTTAATACCTTGAAAATTCTCATCTTTGATTTCTATTAAGTATGAAAAGGCTGACGTTTCACTTTTAGGGATATAAGAATACAATTTCAATGTGAACAGACAAATGCTTTACAACATTTCAGTTTGCAAATTTAAGCATGAACTATTTATAACACAGCTTTGAATATTTTCTCCATAATTAGCATAGACTAGCTCAAAAGATGATAGCATCCATTAAGTCATGTCAATAGTGGTGGGAAAAGCTTGTCAAGGTACTGGAGCGAACTAAAAATTGCAATGTCAATATACATGTCTTGGCAAGTTCAATCTACAATGTCAACTATGGAGAGACTAGTTTCTGGACTGTCCAAGCCTAGGGAAAGATTTTCCTCGTGCGAACTTCTATCTTTACTCTTTAAAAGAAGATTGATGCTAAGAAAATTAGATCTTCTCTAAAGGAAGCTTGCAAGCAAGGCCTTTATGTCACTTTAAAGAGTAGTGAGCGAGCTAAAGCCAAGTGGAATAGTGGGGTTGGATCAAGAGAGCTCAGTCAAACCAATTCTCATTCACTTTCTCAACAGTCAAAGCTTGTTGATAAGCTTTTCTCAACAAAATAACTATAGACAGATAAACACAAGCACATCCCTTTCTCAAAAAATAACTCCTTGGTTTAAAGATATCTGACATTGGGTAGTTTCAACTTTCAACAGATAATAGCTTCTATAAAAAATAGAGATTGAAGAGGAAATAAAATATAGATTGCATTGATTAATGGAAGCATAACAGCCTATTATAGGCTTTACAATGAGAACTTGATAAACTCTAGATCCTAAAGATAAGGAAATACTATTCCATAAAAAACCATAAGCTAAGGAAAATGACCCACTAACACAACCACTAATAACATAATAAACACTGTAAATTAAAATTAAATAAGATAAATGTGAGACTTGGTAAACTAAGCCTTGGTAGCCACTAAACATGGAGAACAAGGAAGTTCCACAAACTTTTAACGCTCCTCCTTAGTGCAAGCTTTCGATCAATAATACCTAGGGCCATTCGAAAAGACTCAAACTTAGGCTTTGCCAAAGCCTTGGTGAATATGTCAGCCACTTGGTCGTTGGTGCGAATGCCTTTTAGATCAATTTCTTGGTTGAGAACTTTTTCACGAACAAAATGATGTCGAATCTCAATGTGCTTTGTCCGAGCATGGAAGACTGGATTTGTTGCAAGCTCAATAGCACTTTCATTGTCACATCTGTTCTCCACAGCATAATCAACTTTGCATAAAATATCTCCAATCAACCTCTTCAACCAAATACATTCTTTTGTGGCCATGGTTGCTGCCACATACTCAGCTTCGGTGCTAGAAAGAGCAACAACATCTTGCTTCTTGGAACACCAAGAGATCATTGTTGAACCAGTGTTAAAACAATAACCTGAAGTTGAGTGACGATCGCTTATATCTCTTGCCCAATCTGCATCACTAAATCCATTAAGCAAAAAATTATTACATCTCATGTACATGAGACCATAATTAAGAGATCCTTTCACATAACGCAGGATCCTTTTTGCTGCATCCAAATGATGAATTCTTGGATTCTACATAAATTGAGAAACAACACCAACAGAATATGAAATTTCTAGTCTAGTGATTGTCAAATAAATTAAGCTTCCAACAAGCTGCCGAAACTTTTTAGCATCCTTCAGTAGTTTTCCTTCATATTTCTTCAACTTGAGATTTAACTCCATAGGAGTAGCCATTTCTTTTGACTCCCCATGCCAAAGCGATCCAAGAGACTCTTTGCATAACCTCTTTGAGAAACAAAATATCATTGATATGATTTTTCTACTTCTAGACCAAGAAAACATCCAATCTCTCCCAAATTTTTCATCTCAAAACGAATAGAGAGATCATTTCTCAATTTAGAAATTTCTGATTCATTATCTCCAGTTAATATCATATCATCAACATATAATAGTACTAGGAGATGTAAATTTGATTATAATTTTATGAATAGACTAGAATCTGAATCCGAAATTCTAAAACCACAAAAGATGAGGTATTGAGCAACTTTACCATACCAGGCTCGTGGTGCTTGCTTTAGGCCATAGAGCGCTTTCTTCAAACGATAGACATGATCTGGAAATTGCTTTGAAACAAAACCTTTGGATTGCTCCATGAATACATCACGATCCAGCTCTCCATAGAGAAAAGCATTCTTAACATCAAGTTGCCACAACTTCCAATCTTTAAAAGCAGCAAGTGCAAAGATTGATCTCACAGTCACCATTTTTGCTATAGGGCTGAAAGTCTCCTCATAGTCTATTTCATAACTTTAAGAAAACCCATGAGCAACTAGACGAGCTTTAAACCTGTCAATTGTCCCATCTGGCTTTTTCTTCAGGCGGAAAACCCATTTGCAAGTCATCTGATGGAGAATGCCATTGTCATCACAAAATTTGAAGAACTCATCTGACAATATATTCTCCACCATTGTCACTTCGGAGACATTTTATCTTCTTCCCGAATTCTTTTTCAACATCATTCTTGAATTCGATGAACTTGGAAAGTAATTCACTCTTCTCTTTCAAAAACTTCACCCAAGTGAACCTTGAGTGATCATCCACCAACACCATAACATAGCAATGCCCATTGTAACTTGACGTTCTTGTTGGTCCCATCTGATCGGTGTGTACCAACTCGAACAATGTGGATCTCCGATTTGACGACCTTCTGAAAGGAAGACGATGAGACTTGCCATATTGGCAACCCTGACAGATCACATCCTCGGGTACATTCTAAAGGCGGACATGCTATCTACCAATATTTTGGAGGAAATCTATTTCAATAGCTGATAGCCTACATGACCCAACAGAGCATGCCAAATTGTAGCACTATCGGTTTGGCTTATTTTCTTTACATAGGCTTCACCTACTAACATAACAAACAAAGACCATTTCTTCTCAACGGTAAGAATCACATCAACAGATATAGTTTTCACATTATCAAGCACCTTCACATCATTTGGACCAAACAAGACATAATTTCCAGAATCAGTAATTTGAGGAACTGAAACTAAATTTTTGGTCAAACTAGGAACATAATAAACATCATGTAACTTGATGTTCTTGGTTCTTGTATCATCAGCAACATTGATTGTCACAACACCTTCTTTTACCACTGGATAAGTCAAGTTATCTGCAGTAACAATGACTCGTTCATCACGATGTTCATGCATCTCCTAGAACAAGGTGTCATTTCCGGTTACATGGTGAGAGCAACCCGAATCAATGATCCACTCCTCCTTGTTGGCATAATTTACTGATGTTGGAGGTGACTTTGCTTCAGCAGTAAAGCAATTCTCCCATTTCAGTTGATCATCTCCTTCTTTAGTACTCGAAACATTAGCTTTGGAAAGTTTCACACGGTAATTTATCTTGATATGCCCAAGTTTTCCACACCTGTAACATTTAAATATCTTTTTACCTTGTGAATTACCACCTTTTTCTGTATTTGAACTTTCTTCTTTGCTTTTGTTCCCGGTCGGTGCATTCTTCTTATTTGATTTTCCTCTTGAGAAGAGAACAACATCAGATTCAAAATTCTTTGCCATTTGTTTCGCCAAAGCTTCTTGATTAGATAGTAGATTCTCTAATTCTTCTACAGAAGATTGTTTTGACCACCCTTGAATGGAGGTAACGAAGGGTCCGCACTCCTTTTTTAGTCCACGAATAAGGTATCGTCGTAGACGGGCTTCACTAATTTTGTCATCCGGATCTATTTCTGAAATTTCAGCACAAATACTTTTAACTCGTAAAAAGTATTTTGGAATTGACATACCTTCCTGTTTTAATGATGCCAATTCGTTCTCCAGTAGCTGCAACCTTGCAGTGTTCTTTTTGGTAAACAATCTTGCAAGAGTTTTCCAGACTTCTTTTGGAGAGCTTACATCACGAACATGATCAATAAACTCTTTGCTAATAGATGTCCTCAAAGCAAAGAGAGCCTTGCCACACTTGATCTTCCATTTTCTTCATGATTCGGCATTCTCAGGGGTATTAGTAGGAATTCCTGCATCAGCACCGGTTACTAATTCCCATAAATTCTGACCTTGAAGATATGCCTCCATGCACATTCTCCAATACTTGTAATTGTTGCCTATAAGTTTTTCCACCCCATTCTGAGTGTTTCCGCCGTTAGCAATCTCCATGGTTGCATAAACAAAAAAAAAAAATCTATCACACTCAATTGAATCAAATCAGGATAAAAAAATAAACTTGTCTTTGAATGAAGCGAGAGGCCTTCAATATTTAATCATGCAATTTTTTTTCTTTTGATGTGAAGAAGAGAATGGGGGCCCACTGCTCCTTAATTGTTGTGCGCCTCTTCCCGGAATTTAACACATCACCTCCTCTCTTTTTTTCTTTATCACGTGGCTGAAGGGAAGAGAATGAGCCCACTAACTTTAATACTTGCATCACCTTTTTCCTGGAGAGAGATATCACGTGAACACTCCTTTTCTTTCTTATTGCTTCTTGTTGACATTAACACGAGAAAGAAGAAGGGTAAGCAATGACAGGTATTACCCGACGCAAGAAAGGAAAAAACCCATATAGGTTTAATGAAGAGTATAGAACCAAATAAAGGAGAAGGGCAAAAGTGTATTTTCCATTTATTTCCAAGTCATATAAATAGCATATTTCAAACTGAGAGGGGATCGATTCCTTTTTGAATTTGATTTCCTCCTCGATATTTTTTTCCGCTTTTGAGAGGTTCTCTGGATCATGTTCCAGATGAACCTAGTATTGCTTTTGTAATCTTTCCGATCACTGATGAATTAACCATCAGTTGAATAAAGATTGGTTGCGTCTTTCTCTTGCGATCTTTCCTCAATTCTGATTCGTTTCCGCATCATGGTATCAGAGCGGGCTGATTGAGCGAAATATCAAACCTAGAGTTTGCGTTCTTCCCCAAATCAGATGGCAAGAAACCGCAAGACCAGATCGACACCTTCAGTTGTTGCCGAGTCTGTGAACCAAGATCAAGAGGAAAGCCGTGCCACACCTGATGCAGTAGGATATGCAAACGATCCATATCAGATTCATAGTAGTGATTCGCCAGGTATTTTTCTTGTTTCTGTGAAGTTAATTGGACAAGAAAATTACTTGCCTTGGCGCGAATCCATGTTAATTTCACTATCTGCAAAAAATAAATTGGGATTTGTTGATGGCTCAATCCAAATGCCCGAAATGAACTCTCCAATGTTCAGCATTTGGAAACGCTGCAATGACCTAGTTAGATCCTGGATAGTACAGTCGATTGTCCCGGAGCTCACTACTAGTGTCATATATGCAAAGTCAGCATATAAAATGTGGTTGGACCTGGAAAACAGGTTCGGAAAGAGCAATGAACCCAGAATTTTTGAGCTGGAAGCTCAAATTTACACATTGAGGCAGGGAAACTTATCCATTGCTACCTACTTCACCAAGATAAAATCCCTATGGGATGAACTGGATGCAGTAGACTTGGATCTCGATTATGATTCTGACAAAGGAAGAAACAGAATTGAAAAGATGAGGCTGAGGCAATTCCTGATGGGCCTAAATGACTCTTACATACATATAAGAGGTCAGATACTACTTATGAAACCACTGCCTGATCTTAATCAGGCCTATTCCCTGCTTAGTCAAGAGGAGTCGCAAAGGAAAATAGGCATGCAAGGAAATGCCTCGGTTGATAGTGTTGCATTGAACACATTCAAACAGTCTCAAGGGGCAGGTTTTAGAGGTGAAAAGGGAAATGAAGGATATCAGCAAAGAAAATTCTGTGATTTCTGTAAAAGGGCAGGTCATACCCGAGAGAATTGTTTTAAAATACATGGATATCCTTCTGGAAACAAGAATTACAAAGGGAAACAAAAATACCCTAATCAGTTCAGTGATAGACAAGTGAACAATGCAGTGATGGACAAACCTGAAATGAAGGAGGAAGACAAACCTGAGTGTTCATCAAATAAGAAGGAAGAAGGGAATCATGGTGGCTTCACTGAAGAGCAATATCAAACTCTGCTAGGAATGTTCAATAACAGTCTG
Organism: Canna indica; assembly: GCA_034359265.1. Lineage (NCBI taxonomy): Eukaryota > Viridiplantae > Streptophyta > Magnoliopsida > Zingiberales > Cannaceae > Canna > Canna indica. The sequence goes on along the minus strand of CP136890.1, from coordinate 44,285,901 downwards.
AGCAACAAAGCAGTTGTCAATATGGCAGGTGAGTTACTTGACAGAAATTCTAGAGGATTAGAAAAGAAATGGATATTAGACAGTGGGACAACTGATCATATTGCCTCTAGTGAAATTGACTTGATACATACCTTCGAAACTGATAAAAAGGATAGAGTTTCATTACCCAATGGCACTTCAGTGCCTATCACTGGTATTGGTACAGTGCATGTAAACAAACATATCCAATTACAGCATGTTTTATCAGTTTCTGCCTTCAAATGCAACCTGATGTCAGTGAGTAGACTGACTAAAAGGTTAAGATGTTCTATAACATTTAATCCTTCCCATTTCATCATACAGGACCTTGTTTCGAAGGAGGTGATGGGTACTGGTGATGAAGAGAATGGACTCTATGTACTGAGGGAAACCAAAGGAGGTGAATGCAGGCAAGAGAATGAGATCAGGGCAATGAACGTGAAGCTGGATGCTTTGTCCTTATGGCATCTTAGACTAGGGCACATGCCATCTGATAGAATGAAAATTTTGTCTAAGTACTTACCAGATTTGAATTGTAATACTGACTTGTTTTGCAACATATGTCCAGTTGCAAAGTTGAACAGATTACCTTTTCCCCAAAGTTTAAATAAAGCTTCGGATTGCTTTGAACTTATACACCTTGATGTATGGGGTCCTCATAGAGTTAAAACATTTGATGGTTGCTCATATTTCCTGACAATGGTTGATGACTATTCTAGAGCTGTGTGGATATTTCTTTTCTCCTTTAAAAGCCAAGTCCCAGGAATACTGATAGACTTTGTGAAGATGATTAAGAATCAATATGATAAGTGCATCAAAGTAATTCGAACAGACAATGGTTCAGAATTCTTTAACAGCACAGTGAGGGAATATTTGGCTGACCAAGGCATTGCTCACCAAAGTTCTTGTGTGGAGACACCCCAGCAGAATGCTGTTGTGGAGAGGAAACACAAACACCTTTTAGAAGTGGCCAGAAGCTTGAGGTTTCAGGCACAGCTGCCTGAGATTTTTTGGGGTGAATGCATACAAACTGCTACATACCTAATCAATAGAATGCCAAGTGTTAAATTGGCAAACAAGAGTCCTAATGAGTTGCTATACAATTCTTCACCCAAGCTAGACCACTTAAGAGCTTTCGGATGCTTATGTTATGCTAGCACATTGAGACATGGGAGGACAAAGTTTGATGCTAGAGGTAGTGAGTCTGTTTTCATTGGATACCCACAAGGCAAAAAGGGATACAAGGTATATGACTTGAAGACTCAAAGCATAACTATGTCAAGAGATGTGATATTTGTAGAACACATTTTCCCTTTCAATAAGCACTGCATACAGGAGACTATATATCCAGTACCAATGAATTGTGATGGACCAACAGATGAATCCTGTTTTAGCACTGAAAATGACAATACTGTGACACACAGCCCAAAAGAAGTGAGTCAAAACTCTATGCATGAAATATCTGCTCACAATGATGACAGGAATATGAGGTTGCCAAATAAAGACACAAACAATACATCAGAGGGAACAATTCAGATATCAATAGAGAAGTAGCTGAAGATACAAATCAGTCACCTGTTCGAAGGAACAAAAGGATGATTAAGAAGCCTGTGAGGTTACAAGATTATGTGTGTAACCAAATGAGCAACAATTCACTTCAGGAAATCAAGAGGAGTCATGTTAGTACACCATATCCTATGATGAACTACATGAGACTAAACAACATTTCAGAAAACCATAAAAGGTTCATTGCCAACATAGATGTGAAACATGAACCAATCACATATGAGGAAGCAATGACAAATCCCGTATGGAGGAAATCCATGGAAGAAGAGTTAAAGGCACTCGAATTGAATAATACCTGGAATGTGTGCAAATTACCAGAAGGCAAAAATCCTGTAGGTTGCAGATGGATATATAAGATCAAATATAATCAAGATGGCACAGTGGACAGGTATAAGTCTCGACTAGTAGCCAAAGGCTACACCCAAGTTGAGGGTGTAGATTACTTTGATACTTTTGCTCCAGTATCAAAGATGGCCACCGTGAGAATAATACTTGCCATAGCATCAAGTTCAAGCTGGCCCATTCATCAACTAGATGTGAACAATGCCTATCTTCATGGAGAACTTGAAGAGGAAGTGTATATGAGACTTCCACCAGGGTATGGATCAGTCTCAGATGAAAAGGTATGCAAACTGAACAAGTCTTTGTATGGACTGAAGCAAGCTGGGAGGCAGTGGTTTTCAAAGCTGTCAACTAGCATCAAAGAGAAGGGTTTTGTTCAAGGCAATGGAGACCCATGTTTGTTCATCAAAAGAAGTGACAACAGAATAGTATTAGCTCTCATCTATGTTGATGATATCATACTCACAGGTTCTGATAGTGAGGGAATAGATGAGCTGAAAAGATATCTGAATGACAAGTTCAAAATTAAGAACTTAGTCTCCTTAAAGTACTTCCTTGGATTAGAAATACAAAGGAGTGATGCAGGAATTCATATCTGTCAACGCAAGTACATTATGGACCTGCTATCAGATATGAAATTGGTAGAATGCAAACCCAAACCTACTCCAATGGCTTTCAATAGAAAGCTTGATAAGGAGATGTCAGAAGCTGAAGAACCATTTGAGGAAAACTCAGCTTACAGACAACTCATAGGGAAGCTGCTGTATGTCACAGTTACAAGACCGGACATAATGTTCAGTGTCCATAAACTGAGTCAGCATGTCCAGAGCCCTACAGTGAATCATTACCTAGCTGCGTTAAGAATTCTGAAGTATCTAAAAGGAACTGTAGGATTGGGGCTGTTCTACTCATCAGATTCTGATATAACCCTAACTGGGTATTCCGACGCAGACTGGGGTGGCTGCAACCAAAGTAGACGATCAGTAACAGGTTACATCGTCAAGTTGGGTTCCTCAATTGTCAATTGGAAGTGCAAGAAGCAGCCCACAGTTAGTCGATCTAGTGCAGAGAGCGAATTAAGGGCATTGTCTAGCACTACAGCAGAACTGGTATGGATATTGAACCTCTTGACAGAAATCGGGGTACATCAACAAGGAACAATACCTCTGTTCTGTGATTCGCAAAGTGCATTACACATCACTCACAATCCTGTCTTTCATGAGCGAACCAAACACCTCGAAATGGATTGTTACTTTGTCCGAGAAAAGTATCAAGCCAAGATTGTGGAACCGAAATATATCCCAAGCGAGGAGCAACCGGCTGATATCCTCACCAAAGCTCTATCTACACCTCAACATTGGAAGCTATGTTCCAAGTTGGGAATGGAGAATCCCTTCTCCATTCAACCAACTTGCCAGGGGAGTGTTGACATTAACATGAGAAAGAAGAAGGGTAAGCAATGACAGGTATTACCCGACGCAAGAAAGGAAAAGACCCATATAGGTTTAATGAAGAGTATAGAACCAAATAAAGGAGAAGGGCAAAAGTGTATTTTCCATTTATTTCCAAGTCATATAAATAGCATATTTCAAACTGAGAGGGGATCGATTCCTTTTTGAATTTGATTTCCTCCTCGATAATTTTTTCCGCTTTTGAGAGGTTCTCTGGATCATGTTCCAGATGAACCTAGTATTGCTTTTGTAATCTTTCCGATCACTGATGAATTAACCATCAGTTGAATAAAGATTGGTTGCGTCTTTCTCTTGCGATCTTTCCTCAATTCTGATTCATTTCCGCATCACTTCTTCTTCCTCACGCAACCATGAGGAAACTATGGCTTCTTCCTCATGCGAGATGAACAAGCTGGGATAAATTTGCGACGCCTTCACAGGGACGTGGTGCTTCTTCCTGGGATCAAGACTTGACGCTCCTCCTTCCTGCCCAATGAAGCCGATAGATCTTCTTCACGTCAGCAACTAACGTCGGGCAGTGGAGATGATGCTTCACGCGTCCTGGAATCACCTGAGTGGGAGATAGGTCTAGTTTACGTTGATGCTGGTCGAAAGACGGTGTAGAATCGGAAAGGAGCTGGTGCAATCTGATGGTGTAGACGGTGTAGACGGTGTAGAATCTCTCCTCTAACCTGGCAGCTCCGATACCATATAAAAAATAGAGAGGGAAGAGAAAATAAAATGTAGATTACATTGATTAATGGAAGCATAACATTTTTTTTATAGGCTTTACAATGAGAACTTGATAAACTCTAGATCCTAAAGATAAGAAAATACTATTCCATAAAAAATCATAAACTAAGAATAATGATCTACTAACATAACCACTAATAATATGATAAACACTGTAAATTAAAATTAAATAAGATAAATGTGAGGCTTGATAAACTAAGCCTTGATAGCCACTAAATATGGAGAACAAGGAAGTTCCACTAACTTTTAATAGCTTCTATATAGAAATCTGCTATTTCAGACAAGTATAGCTTAAAGATATCTGATGTTTGGTAGTTTCAATAGATAATAGCTTCTTATTTAGAAATATGCTTCTTTGACAACGCGTGGTTTTCTTAATGCATGGTTGTGTACTTAAACTCTAGAAAGATATAGGTAATCCAAGAAGCTATATAAGAACAGAAAAAAATGATTGAACTTTCCACTGAATGAATGAGCAATTTAACAATGCTATATGGGTAAATAACAGCAAATGACAACAACATCAAACTATGTTAGGTGTAAGTAGCATAACAAAGAAGTTAATAAATTATACTATAGTAGAAGAGAAAAGACAAATAATAATAATAAGATTAATATTTCAATGTCAGAATTCAAAAGATGGAGATCATGTCTGCAACTTCAGTCCAGAGAAGCAACAAAGCATTTATAATAATGTTCTAAACCCTTGTGAATCTGACGACAACGTACTATGAATCTTAACCAAATACAGTAGTGAAAAAAGCTTAATCTAGTAAATAAATTAGCATTTTACCATGCAAAAAACAAGTTAAATTTTAAGGAAACCATATGCTATTGATGTTTATAGAAACCTTTGAATAGGTACCTTCACAATCTTGTAGATGTCAGAACCACCAAAAGCAGTTCCACCTTTTGCAATCCTACCGCTTGCTTTCCCACCACTCTTGTTTCCATCTACTTGAGTCTTTTGCTTTGTAAATGTCTCCTACAGCTTCATGAAATTATCCTCTTTAAACTGCTCATTCTCATCTACAACAAGATACAAACCAGAGCCACCGATGGGAAACACATAATGTTGCAAGGGAGTGGGTCAATAATAAGGATTATATAAAAAAATAGTAATAAAAACGAATAATACTAAGGCACAATAATGTTATAAAATAAACACATAATGTTGCAAGGGAGTGGGTCAATATTGACGAAACACAAATAAAGGATCTTCCAAAGTCTTCAACTGGATGATGAAGCAAGCCACTTCCAAGGCAGCTGGTCAACATTCTTGTAAGTTGAGGATTGCAGTATATTTATCCCTTCTCTAATGCATTTGTTAATTTGTCTTTTCTTTTTGCAGTATAATTATGTCAAGTATTAAACTCAAACTTGTTATGGATTATCGCCGTCTCTTTTTTATTTATTTTGGTGGCAAAATTCGTCACCATCAGCTATGTTTGTGGAAGCAAGTGATATGTGACTGGCCTGTTATTCATTATAATAGCTTGCGTTTGTAGTTTGATGTAGTATTTAAAAGACGCTAGTTATTGTTTTCTATTCAGTCTAAGTGAGCACTCAATGAAATTTTAGACAGAGGAATTTTATTTATTTATTTATTAAACATCATTAAGATGCATACCATGATATAGATAATTTAATTCAAAGCATATGTTCAGTGAAAAGATGAAAGATACCTTTTGAGTCCTTAAATGCAATTTGATCGATTGTGCAGTCAATGGGAATGGATATTGCAGTAAATTTTGACTGAATAGATCAATTAATCAGATCAATTTATACTTTCTACTAGACTCTTGAACACTAGAATCTACTGAAATAGATATTTGAAAATGCACAAAAAACAAACCGAGGGGAGCAAGATATTGCAGTAGGCGTGCAACAACGATGTTATCAATCAGAGATTTTTGACGATGTAAATGCCCATGGAGTGATGTTATCAATCAGAGATCGTCTGTTTGTTATAACAACAAGAAACAAGATTAAGAGAAAAGGAATCGTACCAGTGATGTTGCCAGTTTGCAGCGAGCACCACGAACAACAGTAACAATACTACCACCAGGGCCTTGACCTCTACCTCATCCAGCATTTGATTTGATCTCCTTGCACCGGCGGTGGAGATGGCGCAGCGAAGGATTAGGGATTAGAGGTGTCAGGAGGTGGCGCAGGGGGAGGTGTTGCGGGAGGTGGCACGGGGAGAGCACCGATGGGGGAGGTGGCACTGGGAGGTATTGCGGGGAGAGAGGATTGCAACGAAGAAAAGAAGAGGGTAAATGCATCGGCGAGGGAGGTGGCGTGGGAAGGTGTCGGGGGAGAGAGAATCACAGCAAAGAAGGGGAAAGAGGTGTCGCAAGGAGAGGCACGGGAAGAGAGGATTGCAGCGAGAAATCCAACAGCGGGGGAGGTGGAGCGGGAAGGTGTCGGGGGAGAGAATCACAGCGGGGAGGTATCGCTGTCGGATGGATTTGTCAGGGGAGAGAGGCGCGGGGAGTTTGTTGGCTGCGGATGAATTCGTCGGGTCGCGAAAAGGTATTAGGGTTGGAAAAAATATGGCGCGGAAGTAATATTTTGATGAGTTAGTGGGAGGGAAATTTTTGGTCGGCTGAAATAAAAAGGAGGAAAAAATTATAGGTTGATTTATCAACCGATTTTTTAATCCGTTGGTAATACCAACAAATTTAATTTGTTGGTAATAAATCCATCGGTGATGCTATGTTTTCTTGTTGTGGTTGCATCTCCTCCATAATCCAAATCTTGGCGATGTCTCTTCAGGGGGTTCGATCTTCCCATTTACGAACCATAATTTGTTCTTCGCGGAAAGGGCGATCAACATAGATGTTTTCCAGGACAAGTAGTTCTCATGACCTGTTAATTGAATCGCAACCAAAGCAACACTGGGATTGTCATTACCTTGAAGCAGGTATGGATTGTCCTCAATCTCGACAAATTCCACCATTCATCTGCTCTCTGGTATGCTCCTCGATTGATTCCCCAGTTTGTGATCTGGCCACCTGCGATCTTCTCTTCCTCGCCATCTTCTTCAATGATTCCTTTCTTTAACTTTTCTTCTCTCGATTAGGATCGCTGCTCCGATACCATGATGATATTTTGACACTAGATCAAGAATCAGAGAAGAACTCTTGAAGATGAACAGCAGAGAGCTTAAGCTCTTAATTTGTTATTAATAGAAGTATTAACCAGTCTGTTTGAATCGTCGCGCCATATGTAGCTGCAACTACAACACTCGATGAAATGTCTAAAATGCCCATGTACAACTCAGCTATTACATGCGGTAATTATTACACAAGATCAATTGTAAACAAAGCTAGATTGAACTAATTAATTGCACAGTATATGAACTATACTATATATGTACACAGTATTACACAATATGCTAATAGAACTGGTCAGTGAGGAAAAACGCGACGTCAGCCTCTGGACGAAGCTGGCCACGAATGGAGACCACCACGTAGCGACAGGCCAAGTAACGTGAATGATCAGCCACCGACGCCGAGTTGGGAAGGTACGCCAAGGCACTCCGGGGTGAGGGGAGCCGGGAGGATGAGAAGCTTGGGAGGAGATAGCCATGGAACCAACTGTTGAAGTCAAATTATAGTCAAGGTTTCAAATAGTCACTGGTCTGATGCATACTTGAAATAATTAGCTGTTTAGTTGATTTGTCTCTTACATGAGTTAGTGTTTGTTTGATGGTTGAGTCAAATAACTTTAGTGCTAACTTGAGTTAGCTTACTGAAGTCAGGAATACTATATAAGCCCCAGATGTTGGTTTCAGTTTAGACGCTCTGTTCTATTATTTCTTTTTCTTCAAATTCCTGCATATAGTTCAATCTGTTTGAGTTCTGTAATCTTCTTCTTCAATCAATGAAGTAAAGCTTTCCTTTCTATTGTTATTCGATACATCTGTGCTTTGATCAGTATTAACAATTGGTATCAGAGCTCGGTTTCAGCGTAGATGGCGAACGCGGGACAGGTGAATCCCTCGGTTCCCCATTTCGATGGAGTAGAGTATGAGGATTGGTCGCTGATGATGCAGACCTTCTTCATTTCTCAAGATCTTTGGGAAATTGTATCGAATGGATTCTTGGAGGAGAACCACAATGCAGGAGCACTTCGGGAGATCAGAAAGAAGGATGCTAAGGCTTTGAGCTTCATCCAGCAAGCACTGGATCGGAAGATATTCAAACGGATCTCTGGAGCTCGATCTGCAAAGGCGGCTTGGGTTCTCTTGATGAATGCGTATCAGGGAACAACGAAGGTGAAGAAGGTGAAGATGCAGACGATGCGAAGGCGATTTGAGGATTGCTTCATGAAAGATGAGGAGGATGTCTCGCAGTATATATGTTGCCAGAGTACTGGATCTGGTGAACCAGATGGTACAATACGGTGAATACATGCCTGAGCGCAGGATTGTCGAGAAGATCCTTCGGAGTCTGTCCGACAAGTATGATCACATCTCTGCAGCGATCGAAGAGGGCAACGATACTGAGGAAATGACCACTGACGAACTCCTCGGGTCTCTTTTGTCGCATGAGGACAGATTGAAGAGACACGAGGAAAGAAGGGAGGAGCGTGCCCTAAAATCCAGAGCAATGGAGATTAGAGGAAAAGGGCGCTGGTCCAAGGGAGAAGGGTATTCTGCAAAGAATCGGGAGAAAAAATATTCTGGTGCTAGTGAAGAATCTGGGGAGGATTCCGACACTAGAAGTCAGGTATCATCCTCTTGTACTAAGTCAAAGCATAAATCCTTCAAGAAAGTGCAATGCTATTACTGTAAGAGGTATGGACATATTGAGAGATTTTGTAAGATCAAAGCTAAGCATATGAGCAACTTAGCTAGAGAATTCGAAGAAGAGGAAGAAGCTGAGGTTGTTCTAATGGCTAGCATAAATAGCAAATTAGGAGAATGGTTTATTGACAGTGGTTGCAGTAACCACATGTCAGCTGAGCTAAATCTCTTTACAGGCCTGGACAGAACACATCAAGCTGAGGTAAAATTTGGAGATGGTTCTGTCAAGATGGCAAGAGGTAAGGGACACTTGAGGTTGAATCAAAGGGATGACAAGCTCATTAGAAATGTGTTGTATGTGCCAGAATTGGATTCCAACCTACTGAGTGTTGGACAACTGATGAAAGAAGGGTTCTCCCTTGTATTTGAAGGAGAAAATTGTACTGTGTACATTGATAAAGCAAGGAACTGTGAGCTGATTCGAGTTCCTGTAGCTCGCAATAACTTGTTTAGCTTCAACCCTCATTCAACAGGCCATGCTCTCAAGGCCAAAGTCTCAGATGTGAGCTGGTTATGGCACAGCAGACTGGGGCACATCAACATTGACTATGTCAAGAAAATGAGCTCAAAGAATATGGTGCATGGTCTACCTGAAGTTAGGGGAGTATTGGAACAGATATGTGATGGTTGTGCGCTTGGAAAAATGCATAGACTGCCCTTTCCAGCTAAAGCACTAGCAAGATCAACAAGACCACTTCAAATTGTGCATTCGGATGTCTGTGGACCTATGCAAGAGATGTCTGTAAGTGGTTATAAATATTTTATTCTGTTCATTGATGATTTCAGTAGATTTGTTTGGATTAGATTTCTCAAACAGAAATCAGATGTCTTTAATCAATTTAAAGACTTCAAGAACAAAATTGAGGTAGAACTTGGTACAAAAATTGGAATACTTAGAACTGATAGAGGAGGTGAGTATCTAAGCAGCAAGTTCAATGATTTTTGCAATGATCTTGGAGTGAGAAGACAATTGTCAGCTAGCTACTCTCCACAACAAAATGGTGTTGCGGAGAGGAAGAATAGAGCACTGACAGAGATGATAAGGAGTATGCTGAAAGCTAAGTGTATGCCAAAAAATTTGTGGGCTGAAGCTGCAAAAACTGGTGTTTACCTGATGAACAGAACCTACTCTTCAGCATTGAAGGATAGGACTCCATTTGAAGCTCTATATCAGAAGAAACCATGGGTGGAACATCTAAAAGTATTCGGCAGTATTGCATATGCTCATATCCCACACCAGCTCAGAAAAAAACTAGATGACAAGAGTGTCAAATGTGTGTTCCTTGGATATAGTTCTGAATCAAAGGCATACCGGGTCCTTAATCCCAAAACAATGCAGATTGTAGTGAGCAGAGATGTAGTTGTGGATGAACATCAGTCCTGGGACTGGGATGAACCTCAAGTATCAGAAAAACCTGAGAGCAATCAACCACTTGACACAACTCAGGTTGAGAATGCTCAATCTGAAAATGAAATATCAGTAAAATCTGAAGCTGACAGTTTGCAGGATAATGCTACTGATGATAATAAACCTGCAAGAACACAAGCATCAACAAGAGATACTGATAAAATAGAAGCAGTCGAAGATGACTCACCACCAAAGAAATACAGAAGCTTGACTGAGATTTATGAAATGACCCAGCAATGTAACTCAGCTCAGGTTGCTAAACCTTTGAGTTACAATGAGGCAAAGAGAAACAAGCATTGGGTAGAAGCTATGGATGAAGAAATGAACTCAATTGAAGAGCACAACTCATGGGAGCTTGTTGAATTGCCGGCTGGTAAGAAGCCTGTCAGTTTGAAGTGGATTTGCAAGGTAAAATATCAGTCGGATGGTACCCTGCAAAAGTATAAGGCAAGACTAGTGGCAAGGGGATTCATGCAAGTGGAAGGTGTAGACTTTCAAGAAATTTTTGCACCAGTAGCAAGAGTTGAAACCATAAGAGTCTTGCTTGCATTAGCTGCCTTCAGAGATTGGAAGGTGTTCCAATTAGATGTCAAGTCTGCCTTTTTAAATGGTGAATTAACTGAGGAGGTATATGTTAGCCAACCAGAGGGCTACATTATGCAGGGAAGTGAAACAAAGGTCTATAGATTAAAGAAGGCTCTCTATGGCTTGAGACAAGCTCCAAGAGCTTGGTATCAAAAAATAGACCACTACTTTGTAGATCAAGGCTTCAGGAGGAGTATGAACGATCACACTCTGTACACTTTGAGAAGTGAAGAAGAGGTGTTGATTGCCTGCTTATATGTTGATGATTTGCTCATAATAGGGAGCAGTTTTAGTGTTGTTCAAAGCTTTAAAGTCAATATGTTTAATCAGTTTGAGATGACTGATTTAGGTGAAGTTAAATACTTCCTTGGATTTGAAATTGAAAAGCTAGATGAAGGATTCTACATGTACCAAAGAAAATATATTAAAGATATGCTAGAAAGATTCAACATGACAAATTGCAATCCTGTGAAAACTCCCATGGCTACAAATTCAAAACTGATTTGTAATGAAGCTGAAGAAAAGGCAGACCGAGAGAGTTATCAACAAATCATAGGCAGCTTAATGTATTTGACAAATACTTGACCTGATTTGATGTTTGCAGTGGGAGTGTTGTCAAGACACATGAAGGAACCACTCACCTCTCATATGATAGCTGCAAAAAGAGTGTTGAGATATGTTAAAGGCACAGCTGAACTTGGTCTGATGTATAAATCTGGCTGTAATGAATTACTATCAGTGTATGCAGATGCTGATTGGGCCGGATGTTCAGAAGACAGGAGGAGTACCACAGGCTATGTACTGCTGCTTGGTTCTACTGCAGTCTGCTGGTGTTCAAGGAAACAAGACACAGTGGCTTTGTCGACTGCTGAAGCAGAGTATATGGCAGTCTCGGTAGCAGCATGTCACACAGTGTGGTTAAGAAGAATTCTTGGAGAACTGGAGAGACCTCAGAATGAAGCAACAATTCTATGGTGTGACAATTCTTCGGCCATTGCTATGTCTAAAAATCCAGTTCAACAGTCCAGATCAAGACATATAGATACCAAACATCATTTTGTAGGGGAATTGGTTGGTGCCGGCACAATTGAGATAAAACATTGCAACTCTTCAAACCAGTTTGCAGACATCTTTACTAAGGCTTTACCCACTGAAACTTTTGAAAAACTCAGAGAACAGATTGGAATCTTAAAGATATAATTTGAGGAGGAGTGTTGAAGTCAAATTATAGTCAAGGTTTCAAATAGTCACTGGTCTGATGCATACTTGAAATAATTAGCTGTTTAGTTGATTTGTCTCTTACATGAGTTAGTGTTTGTTTGATGGTTGAGTCAAATAACTTTAGTGCTAACTTGAGTTAGCTTACTGAAGTCAGGAATACTATATAAGCCCCAGATGTTGGTTTCAGTTTAGACGCTCTGTTCTATTATTTCTTTTTCTTCAAATTCCTGCATATAGTTCAATCTGTTTGAGTTCTGTAATCTTCTTCTTCAATCAATGAAGTAAAGCTTCCCTTTCTATTGTTATTCGATACATCTGTGCTTTGATAAGTATTAACACCAACTCCATCTCAGTGACCGAGGAGAGCACAGGAGAAGCCAACGGAGTAGGCGGGTAGGCAGAAGAAGCTGAGGAAGAAGATTGAATCATAGTTGAATGGGAATAAGTCGAGCACTTCCTCCATGAATGACTGGATTGGAAGCAAACAAAACAACGAGGACACAATGAGCAAGAGCGGGCTCGATGACCAACCCTGAAGCAATTAAAATATTTGGCTACCGAGTGAAGCTTGGAAATAAATGAAGGAGGGTTGTAGGAGACAAGAGGAATAAATGAACAAGATGAGGCAGAAGAGGATGAAGGAGCTGCTTTAACTCCTAGGCGCACCACGTCAGCAAAAGTGGCACCTGAAGAGATCCAAGACTTGGACGAGGGCTTAGGGGAGTCAACAATGGAAACATGATGTTTTGCTGGTGCTGCGAATCACGGTGCGCCAACAAAAAGAGGCCGTAAGGGAAGGGGATGAGACAATCGCACGAACCGAGGCAGGAGGGACCACACGGGAAGGAGGAAGGAACGAAGAAGAGGGAGGGGGCGGGGGCGGGGGCGGGGGCGAGGGGGGGGGGGGGGAGCAACAAGGGAGGGGGCATGAGGGGATGAGGGAGGAAGATGACGAGCGCTCATGGCGACCTCTCACTTTTTCTCTATCTTGATACTTGAGTATCAAAAAACAGAAGTAGAAACCAAAAGAACAGAGTGCAACTTCTATGGACAGCCTTGCCATTAAAAACTTATGAACGAATGGATATGAGCTTTAAGTGACTGATTAAGGATAAAGGGAATGGATATGTTCAACGACTGAATATGAATAGAAAGGGAATGGATATGAACATATCCATTCCCTTTCTATTCATGTTCAGTCGCTTGAAGTCTATATACCTTAGTATAGATATATGTTGTAGTGGACATAAATTGATCGGTGATTCCTCTCTTGCATCCATGCAGGAAGTTCTTGGAAAGATAGTGAATGGGACAACATATTATGGATTTAGGGTGAGGACCACAAAATGAAATCATTACATGAGTGTCAATAGGATGTTCCTCGGTTGATAGTAGGTGCAAGCAGTCCTTGGACCTGAAGTTGTCATGGTTACCTTGTGAGTGACGACCCATTGCTTTGGTTCTATACCTACGTGGCCCTCGGTGTCATGTGCCGGGTATTACTGGCCATGGGGAAACATTCATGGAGGTAGGTGAGCAACCAACATGGAATCAGTTACTCCTAGTGAGAGATGATAATGTCCTATGTGTCCCTGCAAGTGTCGACTTGGGAATCTTAGGCCAGAGTAGACATGAAAGTCAGGAAGATGTTTCTGATGTTTCATTATTGAGACGACATCTTGGCGGGTGGAATACATATGAATCGGTATTAGGGTTTGACACTTCTTCCATACCTGAGCTGACTTCGAGACATAGTAATCGAGGGATTTAGTTGCACGGTAACTAATCACCGAAGCGCGTTCCATCCTTGTAGATTGAACCTCATACTATTCGGGTAGTCATGATACGTTACTAGACGTTAATCTTGGCTTGTAAGTGGAGTCTCTCACGACCACACTAAAGGGATTTAGTGGAGGCTCGTAAGATTCGAATAGAAATCATTTTGTCAGATTCGACTCTTCGTTATGCACAACTCACTGCTGGCTTAGTGTGGGGCTCAATGGGTCACACACAATAGGCTAACCTCGTAACAGGCTTTATGAGATAGAGTCCGAATGTGGCTCTATGTGTCTACTAGCATGGACATGCTGCAACTCGATCAAGGATCTCATTTTCGGACATAATAGGAAAGGTATTTTCTATAGGAACGAATACGCGAGGAAGGAGTTCCTCGGTAACCCTAATTTGTAGGCTAGCCCTATTTGGTAGGGTAACCCTAAAGTCATAGGGTATGGCATGCGATATTATTTTTGAGGTTGATTAAACTTAATTATGAATTAAGTAATTAATTAACCATTAGACGAGGATTATGTTTAATTAAGAATAAAACATAATTACATGGAGGGAAAATTTTAATTTTTCCCTTTCGCCTACAACTATTAATTAGGAATTGATTTTATTTATCTTTGGTGCCTAATTCTTGGTGGAAGGGCTGGCCTAGCCTTCGTGGATTTCGGAATTGAGAAAGCTTCTCCGTTGAGCAACAACGAGCCCCGTTATTCGCTGTACCTTTTGTTGCGAGGTGCTTGGTGTGGACTTACTTACGTTGGAGGACATGCGCGTGTGCGTCTCAGAACAGGGATAGGAGTAGCGATACCAACCGCGAGTTGCGGTATATCTTCTCATTCTTCTCCTATGTTGAATTCCTTAATATTGCTAAAGTAGATCGCTATTTTCGGGATGGTTTGAATTTTTTTTAAAAATTGTTATTTCTGTTGTGTTTTCTATTCCCATCCCAATAGTGGTATCAATTTTTGGAATTTTATTATGCGTTATTGTTGCGTTTACGAACTATTCGCTCCCTAAACGTCATGTTGCCCAATTTTTATTTTCGGGGGTTCTTGAGTCGTTCTTTTGGCTCCACGATTCATGTGATGAATCGAGGTGGTAGCCTACTGTTAAACTTATCTTGGACAGATTTTGAACTCATGAATCCCATGGGTCCATGGTTGAACAGCCCCGAAAACCAAAATTTTTAGCATGTCTTGTTTGGACTATTTTGGGAGGAAACGTAACCCGAATAGTGCATTTTCGGATTTTGTTTTTTTCCTTTCCTTTCCTTAATTATTAAGATGCAAGAAAGGATGATTATGGATGAGCCCTATGTGCATGTGACTATGTGTAAAACGTGGTTGTGTTGATTGCTTGTAAGTTTATGAAATTTCAGCATTGCATCTTTTAAATATGGCATATATGCGTACCCTTGCCATCCTCTTGAGAATTTTGATTGTAATCCTCTTCTCCCGCTCCTTAAACCTTTCCCCAAGGGTTGTTTGGGGTTTTCTTCTTTTAGAATTGTTAAATTAGAAGTTTAGGGGCATATTCGCGACGTGCACGCTTGCTGCTCCGTTTTGGTACGTGCGCGGAGAGGAGGTGTTCGGCACGATGTTGATGACGGCTTGAACCCCGGGAAGGCACTGATGGAGCTGGCAACCTACAAGGTGGTTTTGGGCAGTGCCTTGGCGAGACAGAGCTCTCTAAAAACCCTAGGATGATGGCCTTGGTTCGCCCGGTGTCTCGGGTGGAACCCTTAGATGATCCATAATCATCCTTATTCACTTAGCAAAAAAATTATGTTCTACCTACGTTTTTAAGGTTTGCAAAATAGACTAAAAAATCACAAGGTTTGCAAAAAAATTATGTTCTACCCGCGTTTTCAAAATTCGCCTGTAAATGCACAACCTTTACACCCGTTTATGCCATCTACCAAATCATCAAGCGTCGTCTCAACTTAGCTGACCACACTTGACGATTTGGTAGATGGCATAAACGAATATAAAGATTGTGCATTTATAGACAAATTTTGAAAATGCAGGTAGAACATCAAATTTCTGCAAACCCGTTAATGACCTATCAAGGTCTGGGACGGGTGAAATACACATTTATACAAATCCACTGCCACCGTAATCCTAGCAATTATATTATACATGTTCTTGAAACGTAAACATATTGATATTTTCCTTTCAACTCAAGATTTGAATAAAATTATCACATTGCCAAGCATTAAATGAAATGGAAGAAAAAAATATGCTCTAATTGCTTACTGTTTGAATCATCCAATTCAACAAACTTTAAAAAACAATATAATTGAATAATCAAGTCCCAAAAAATACAAGTTATCTTCCTTATCTAATGGGAAATTAGACTTAAAATTATAAGGTTGGCAGAAATTTTGTGTTCTACCCGCGTTTTTAAAATTCGCTTGTAAATGTGCAACATTTACATCTATTTATGCCATCTACCAAATCGTCAAGCGTCATCTCAACTTAGCTGATGGTGCTTGACGATTTGGTAGATGGCATAAACGGATGTAAAGATTGTACATTTACAGGCGAATTTTGAAAACATGGGTAGAACAAAGAATTTATGAAAACCTTATGATTTTTTAGTCTATTTCCCTTTTATGTATTGCTCTTGCTTCAATTGTTGATTGCTTAGATAAACTATAATTGCTTGAAGAAACCCTCCAATAATATTGAGTCCGAATGGCTAAGATATTAAGAATATCGGTCACGCCTTCCATCATTATGAGGGACAAGTGTGTCTATTGTCACAACGGGTTTGTTGTGCACACACAAGGCCTTTTGTGCTAATAGACATGTTGCACCTCATATGACACATATCCTTTTTGTGTCTCTACTACCGGCTTGAACATGACTTACCTTGTTGAGCTACACTCAAGGGTGGTTGTTTTCTCGTTAGGGCATACGAACGATGGGTCCGACTCAACTAGGGCTCTTTGGTTTGTTGTGCACACACAAGGCCTTGGTTGCCTTAGAGGCAAAAACTTATGGAGTCACATAGTGCTGTGATAGGTAAAGAGTTACCTACCCACGGACCTATTAGGTTTTGTCGTGATACAAGCGAGATCCGAGAACGAGAAGTGGGATTCCATTTTCCCCTAAGGAAGTTTACCAACGAGGGCTTCCCGCTTCCAAACCGGAGGGTATTATGGAACCACAAAAATTAGTGGGAGACATGATTAATTAAAAGACCTCAATAAACATGCATGTAGAATATCTACTCTTTCACGTCTTTATTTTCTTTGTAGCATATCATGTCACCTTTACCGTCATTAGATTGCTTCATCAATGAAAATAAATTAACTGGACCAAATTACGTCGATTGTATGCGAAATTTGAGGATCGTCCTCATTTATGAGAATCTGTCTCACATTCTTGATTCTCCGAGACTGATGCCACCCCTTGACGAAGGGGATTACACCGAGGAAGAGAGGATGACTTATGAGAAGCTGCAAGAAATTTGGAGTGAAGATAGCACCACTGTTCAATGTAGAATGCTGGCATCCATGTCTGATGAGTTGAAAAAGTAGCAATGAACATTTGGATACTGAAGATATCATCGATCACCTCAAGTTGTTGTATGGTGAGCATTTGAGGACAGCTAGGTACGAGCTATCTAAACAATTCTTCCATGCCGAAATGGAGGATAACACTCTTGTTGAGACCCATGTCCTCAAACTAATCAATTTGATTGAGGAGTTAAAGAGGTTGGGGTTCTCCATGGACAAGCAACTAAGTCAAGACATAGTACTCCAATCCCTCCCGGGCTCCTTTTCACAGTTTGTTAAAAACTTCCACATAAACAAGCAGGACGTCTCGCTTCCCGAGCTCCTTAATATGCGGAAGACTATTGAGTCCCACCTTATAAAGGATAAGGACACAGTCTTGTTAGTGGGAGGTGCCTCTGAGGCAAAGTTATACTCTGTTAAGAACAAAGTGAAAAATAAAACTGTGAAATCCGTGAGAAATATTAAGAAGAAAGGGAAAGTTGTTCCCAATGGCAACTGCTACCATTTTAGTAAAGATGGTCATTGGAAGCGCAACTGCAAGGAGTATTTTGTAGAGTTAAAACTGAAGATGGTTTTTGAAACCGCCGCTTCAGGTGCGTACGTTATAGAAAATACTTTGTCATTAAACTCTACTTTATGGTATTTGATATTGTGTATTTGACATCAATCATTATCTGCAAGATGTTGTAGGAGAAGAAGAAAAGTAGAAGACTTTAGAAAAGGCAACTACGACCTTTGGGAAGGCGATAGGCGCAAGAGTTAGCATCCTTTGCTGTAGGAACCTATCGAATAAGTCTTCTATTCAACAAGACAGTTGATATTGATCTGTTCTAGTGTTAAAAAATAACATCCTTTTCCTTTGTTATCTGAACAAGGTTGTGAAAAGTTCTTTAAAAGGCAATAGTTGCCGCATGAACCATTCTAATGAGCTGTATGCGACTGTACATGTCTCAATTGGTTTAATGGTTTTAAATGTTAATGATAAATATTTTAAAACGCACAAAAAAATAAAATTAACCTTACCTACTTCTGGATTTTATGACTTTGGGCGATTATGAATCGCAGTTAGAACTTGAGAAGTGTATCTCAAGGAGATTCTAACCGAGTCTCTGTTCACCAAACCTAGTGAAAGGCTCGCTGATAACAAGCCGATAACAACTCAAGCCAGAAAATGATACTCCTACAATATGATTAGGCATGGGTATATCCATTTGTTTTGGCACAAACCTGATACCTTTGAATCATTTAAGGAGCATGAAGGTGAAGTTAAAGAAACATATTGGAAAAAGTATTATAGGTCTTCAATTGGATCGAGGCAGAGAATACTTATCCACTTGGATTCTGAATTATCTCGAAGACAATAAGATTGTCTCTGTATGGACCCCTCCTAACACAATAGTGTGTCTGAAAGGAGGAATCGCACCTTATTGGATATGATGTGATCCATACTTAGCTTCCAATTTCTTTTAAGAGGATAAGACATTGTAGCGGCCATAATTTTGTCTGTTTCTGATACACCATATAAGATATGGAATAGCAAGAAACCGAGTCTAAGACATCTCATGATTTGGGGTTGACTGGCGTATGACAAACTTGACTAGGTGCAAATTTTGAGGCATACCCTAAAAAGTGTTTTGCGTATCAAGTTCTCCTAACTGAACAAAAGGAGTTTTGTCACCACTTTCTGAGAAAAGGGGTTTGTCGAGGAAAGTGGGAGTGGAAGATATGTTGAACTTGGTAAAGTTCAGCAACCACGAATAAAATCGCAACAACTAGTGGAAAGTTCACAGGTTAAACCAATCAATGTAATTTTTACTTCCCATCACTCTTATAGGAGATTGCGTAAACTGCCTAAGTGATATCTAGCCATAGGGTATGACCTAGACTCAGGCAATCCGCGATCTCTAATTAATGGTCAAATTTGTTAACACCATGCGGTGGCATTATGCAAATCCAAACTGGACTCAAACCAAGAACAGACTTTTGTTGATCGGCTAAAAAAGAATGACTCCTATAGGGCGCAGGTGGATCTTTAGCAAAGATCTGAGCAGCTAGCAAGGTGTGGTTCTATAAGACCAGACTCGCTGTGAATGAGATTTAACCCAGACAATAGCTTGTCTACAATAAGACATTCTCACCAGTTCTAACACTCAAGTCCATCAGAATATTGCTAGCCATTAGTGCGTACTATGAATACGAGATATAGCTAGTGGGTGTCTAGACTGCGTTCTTCCATTTTGAAGAAGTCTATATGACATAGCTAGAGGAGTTCGTATCCTCGGTTGGACCCAGTAACGTATACGAGCTGCAAAGGTCCATTTGTGGACTACAGCTAGCATCGAAGAGTTGAAACATCCATTTTGATGAGATAGTCAAAACGGTTTTGATTTTAGGGTAATTACCTAAATATATTTCAAACTATACACTTTTTCTCAATTGTAGCCAATTCCAAAATATTACCAAATTGTATACCAAACTTTGACATTTATCTCAATTACATCCTCCCGTCAACTCTCCATTAGTAACTCCGTTAAGGCGATGATGTGGCATTCTGACGTGGTTTAAAATAATTTTTTATTTAAAAATATTTTACAAATTCACGTTAATTTATATTAAATAATATAAAATAATATTTTTTATTTTTTATTAAAAAATCATTCCATATTCACCTTGGACATGGCTTGGAGTTATTCTTTAACATAAAATAAAAAATATTATTTTATATTATTTAATAAAAATTAAAGTGATTTTTTTTTAAAATAAAAAATATTATTTTAATCCACATTAGAAAGCCATGTCATCGTCTTAACAGGGCTGCTGACGGAGAGTTAACGGGAGGATATAATTGAGACAAATGTCAAAGTTCGGGATGTAATTTGGTAATATTTTGAAATTAGCCACAAATGAGAAAAAGTGCATAGTTCAAGTAATTACCCTTGATTTTATCAAAAAAGTAGATGAACCTTGTGTAGACAATGTGTTTAGTGGGAGTGTAGTCATATTGTATGACATACTTGTGGGAAAAGCGTTCTCATGCTACAGTTATTTCCCATACTGATTCTCTACGGAACATCTGGGAAATGCCTCCTATATGCTTGACATTAGGATCTATTTGGATAGGTCTGAAAGGATGCCTGGTTTACCCCAGCCCATGTATATTGATACATTGCTAAAAGAGTTTTAGCATCGAAGGCAGTAAAAGAGGTTACTTGCCTAAGAGTCATTGCATCAGTCTTTCTAAGATGGTGTCTGCTAAGACACCAGGAGAGACAAAATATGAGTGAGACCCATTATGCTTCAGCAGTGGGATCCATCATGTGATGTTTTGCACTTGGCTTGATATTGCTTCTACCTTAGAGGTATATAACAGATTTCAGGCAAAATCCTGGAGAATAACATAGAAAAGCAAATGGAGAACTCTCTCAGGCGCTTGAGAAGGATGAGAGACATTCTATACGACAATGAAACCATATGATGGTATGAAGATACCTATACATGGTGGTGCAGTAAGCAGGAAAGTGTTCCTAGTTGGGTACTGTAACCGGTAAGGTGACCAATGCTTTATGCTTTGCTACTTACTCTGCCGCTAAGGATAGCATCGGATAAAGGAGTTTATCATTCAATGGGAGTTGTTCCTGAGGTTGCCAGTTCAGCACCGGTATTATATGACAATACTAGGATAGTTGCTCAAAGTTAAGGAACTAAGATCCCGTGAAGATCATTGCTTTTCTTAAAAGGCGGTATCATCTCGTTGTTGGAAAATAGGTGATGACTGAAAGACATTGATGTAGATTAAACTGATTACCATAGCAGCAGATTCGATCACCATTAAAATTTGGTATACAAATACTAGGAAGATTGGCAAAAGTGCAAGTGGGAGATTGAAAGGAATAGTATCCTTGAGCCAATCACATGTCGATGTGTTTAGAGACTATTTAAGGGTAATCAACTTATTAAGGCAACCTTTTCATCAATGTGCTGCATCTTTATTCATAAAGATTTTGATGAACCCGAGGAAATGATTTCGATGCCATGATGAGATTATGCCGGTGAGACTTGGAATCCAGATGTCCATGTTCTAGATGTTTCTAGTCATAGGATCACCAATTAGGGGATCGATCGGTGATTTCGGATATACTAGTGCACTTGGTGCATGCCCTATACGATAAAGGGTAGCTAATCTCACAGTTACCTATGGGCCGTCATTAATGTACCAGTGCAAGTGCTCATTAGGGAATGAGTTCACTAAACAGACCTACACGAGGAACACAAAATGGAATCCTTACATGGGTTTCAATAGGATGTTCCTCGGGTGATAGTAGGTACAAGTAGTCCTCGGACCTGAGGTTGTCATGGTTACCTTGTGAGTGATGACCCATTGCTTTGGTTCTATCT
The DNA here is from genome assembly GCA_034359265.1 of Canna indica. NCBI lineage: Eukaryota > Viridiplantae > Streptophyta > Magnoliopsida > Zingiberales > Cannaceae > Canna > Canna indica. Next base: position 44,264,038 of record CP136890.1, on the reverse strand, counting down.
CTACGTGGCCCTGAGCGTCATGTGTCGGGTATTACTAGGCATGAGGAAGCATTCATGGAGGTAGGTGAGCAACCAACATGGAATTGGTTACTTCTAGTGAGAGGAGATGATGTCTTATGTGTCCCTGCAAGTGTCGACTCGAGAATCTCTAGCCAGAGTAGACATGAAAGTCATGAAGATATTTTTAACCTTTCATTATTGAGATGACATCTTGGCGGGTGGAATACATATGAATAGGTATTAGGGTTTGACACTTCTTTTGTACCCTAGTTGATTTTAGGACATTGTAACCGAGGGATTTAGTTGCACAGTAACTAATCACCAAAGGGCATTCGATCCCTGTAGATTAAACCTCACACTATCCGGGTAGTCATGACCCGAGTTTGGGTTGGATGAGTCATTCCCAACCTGGTGGGGGCACCAGAAGCTAGCTAGCCATCCTAGCTGAAGGACCTAAAGATTTATTTTATGCAGATCGAGTCGAAATGTGGACATTGTGGAATTATGTAATTACATGTTTGTGTGTCCGATTATGGCTAGGTATTATTTATGCACGTGGGCCAGATGTGGCCAAGTAGCACTTATATTGTATAGGACCATTATGGTCGAATGTTCTCATTCATGCAGGTGGGCCAAACGGCCAGGTGGTGTACCAAATCCTCGAGTTAATTTGAGAATTTACTTAATGCTAAATATATTCATGTACTTGGGATTTAGGTGGAGGTTTGGTTGAACCACTCACTGAGTTCCTCATGGACTCACGTTTTGTTTAATTTTTGTTTTCTAGAACCTAACCAGTGAGGTACTGGCTAGTGGAAATGACACAGTTGGAGGGGCAAACGGCACCGTTGATCTCATAGCTGACTGAATAGAGAGTCGTAGTTGTGTAATGTATTTTCTTTTCATGCATTGAGTTGTCGTTGTTAGGGACTTTGGAGTCTGTATTTCCTTTGAACAAATATTCATTCACATCAGTTTACTCATTTCATTTTATGTTTCGTCATCCTTATTGTCAGATTATCTGTGTGGTTTGAAATGCTTGGGTCAGGCTTCGGGGTATTGACACATATCCTGGCCGGCCACGTGACCTTGAGTTGGTGCGTGACAATGATATCTTAATGCCTAGGTAAAGTTGGCATCAAAAGCACTTTGGTTTCATCACCCTTTCTCTACTTGTCTGTCTCGAAGATGGTGTTTACGATACTTGTTATATTTGAGTTGGTTTTGTCCGCTCTTGATTAACTTAAAAAATGATTTTTGATTTTGATTTCTCGGTCTATTCGAAGACCTTGGCAGCCTATAATGGGCTCATGCGTCATTGTCGTTTTAAATCATAAGCTAATTGTGGCCTTTCTGTTTTCAACCAATATGAAGGATTGGAGACCAATTTTTGATTAATATTACATTTGTGATATCTAAAATTTCATTTTGATATCATTTGAATTCTTTAAAAATGAATTTGAAGCTATTTAGCAAAGTAGATATTGATAACGATATTTGATTCTTTTCTTCGCTACTTAGTTTGATAATTTGCTAGTAGTCACATTTTCATTATACTACTAATCAGTATTACTCGTAAGTTATTGGGATACTAATGTAAGGCTAGTAGGAAAAAATGAGAAATGAAAATCACAAGTTTGAGAAAATTATCTTGAATGAGGTACGAGTTTGACCCATGTTAAAATCTAGCATAATTAACTCAATATTCACGCTTTAATGATTTCTCTATGCATATGATTGATTATGCATGATAAATATTTAAAATTTCATGAGTAGAAAAAATTTGGGTAAATAGCATAGAAATTCACATAGTTTCACAAAAAGATCTACCAATTTTTTCATTTTTGGCATGTAAATTCACATAGTTTGCATCCATTATTTCATCTATCAGTTCATCAAGAGTCTCGTCAAATTTGCTGACATGGAAGAAAACAGTGCTCGTGTGGCTTACAGACTCATACATGAAAGAAGAAAATTGGTAGACCTTAAATTTTTATGAAACTATATGAATGTTTAAGCTATTTACCAATTTCTAAGATTTATTATATAATTTATTTTTGTAATTAAACATTATGAGGAGAAACCAAAAAAATGTAGTTAGTTAGAAAATAGCTAAGAAAAGCCTAGTTCCAACAAAACTGCAACACTGACAATGGAGTTAAAATGAGCTCCAAAAAAATTGTAAAAGAAATATCGGGTTCAGAAAATCATAACTTATTTATGTTTTCAACAAATTGTATGTCATTAGAGACAACTTGAAGAGTAGAATGTTCAAGGGACATGATGGAAATTTTTAAAATTTATTATATAATTTATTTTTTGCAATTAAATACTTTTTGTAATTAATTGCATATTTTTAGTTCCTCTTCAAAGTGTTTAATTATAAAAAATAAATTATATAATAAATTTTAAAAATGGATAAATAGCCTAGAAATTCACACAGGTTCATACATAAGAGTAGAATATTCAAGGGACATGATGGAAATTTTTAAAACTCTTATATAATTTATTTTTTGCAATTAAATACTTTTTGTAATTAAGTGCATATTTTTCGGGCGCCCGAAGTTACATAATTTTAGTTCCTCTTTAAATGGTTTAACTGCAAAAATAAATTATATAATGAATTTTAAAAATTTTCATCATGTCCCTTGAACATTATATTGTTCAAGCCAGATCCAATGATTTACAGTTTGTTGAAATTAAATGGATTTCATATGAATAAGTAATGATTTTCTTAACCCGGTATTCCTTTTTATAATTTTTTTGGGGCTCATTTTAATTTAATTTTTAGTGCTATTAGATTTGTTCGAATCAAAATTTTCTTAGCTATTTTCTAAAATTAATTGTATATTTTTCGGGCGTCGTTGCATATTTTTAGTTCATCTTCAAAGTGTTTAATTACAAAAATAAATTATATAATAAATTTTAAAAATAGGTAAATAGCCTAAAAATTCACACAGTTTCATACAAAAATAATTTTTTTTCTTCCACGTATGAACACGTTAGCCACGCAAGCACCATTTTTTTCTATGTCAACAAATTTGATGAGGCTCTTAACGAATTGGTGGATGAAATAAAAGATGCAAACCATGTGAATTTACCAGCCAAAAATGAAAAAATTGGTCAATGTTAAATTTTTGTGATACTATATAAATTTCTAGTCTATTTTTTCGAATTTTTTTGATAACTTAGTCAATTTCATGATATCTTGATTGAATGAAATTTGCTCTAGGTTGAAATTCATATTAGAGACTTCATTTTATGTTGAAACTTCACCAACATGTTTTGGTTTGATCATGATTTGTTTCCATGTGATTAATATCGAAAAATCATGGGTAGATGATCAAATTGATAACTAATCAACTTTAGGGACAAACTTGAGAAAGTTTGACCTAAGTCAACATATTGACTTAGACTTCATGTCACGCCCCGATTTCGAAGGTCGCGTGATCGGCCAGAGTAGGCAGTCGTACTCCGAAGCTTACCGACAAACCCACATACCATGCATATATGAATTACACAACGGAAACAATGAGGTAAAAGACTCATGATGCTTAAGTATGTAATCAAAGGTGCAATAACAAACTCCAAGTGTTTACAAGTTCATGACCATGACAATACCTAATGCAAAACAAAAAGAACCCTATGACTCGACTACGACTAGACCCATCATGAGATCTGCAGAACAAACTTGCTCTCCCAACCGCGTCATATCGACGCAGTGATCGTACCTCACTAGTCAGGATCTGCAAAACAATATAAATAAAGTTGTGAGTTCCAAAGGAACTCAATGAGTGGCTCCACCTGAGCCCTCTCGAAGCTACCCCGAGCATAAATATAAGCAGGCAAAAACTATAAATATGGAAGTGCTAAAATATAATAGAATGCAAGGAAAAGCCATTCATCCACCAACTCGTGCTAAAAAATACAACAACCACTTGGTTCATGCCGCCCCAAACATCCAAGCACAATAACCACTCAGCCTATGTATTAGGAAGAAATTGGGTCTTCCTGCAATGATCCAAAAATCCAAACGCCAAAAGAAAAAAATACCAAAATGAGTAAATCCAAAAAATATAAAGAACACCAAAATTTACGTCGTTCAGCCCGGCGGGGTACCGAGCCTACTCCACGAGGAGAAGAGGACACTTGATTTTATTAGAAGGAGGAGAAAACACGGACAATACAAGAGAAACTGAATACAATTGATATCTAAACTGTAAATAAAAAATATTGCCTATACTCAGATATTTTTCTGCACCCCGGAATTTGGATTCCTACTTCTGCCTGAAAACTGTGGATGCGGCGTCCTTAATCTTCTTGCTTCTGCCTGAGATGGTGTGAAGGAGAAGAGAACCGCTGAAAAGGAATCCTGCCTAAGAAATGGAGTAGATGGGATGCTCTGGAATAATTGGGATCATCTAGAACCGCATTTTAGTCCCTATTTATAATCGAAGGAGCCAATTTATACGTGCAGGATTTGGCTACAGCATAGATTAATTTGATCGAACGACTGATGCTAATATTTTGACCAAAATCAAAGGCGGTGGAGAAGCTTGCGGTTGGGAGCAATCAAAATCCGAGTTCCAAGCATGGAACTCAGTCAAAGATGGCGGCTGGAGAAAGATGCTCGCGTGTAGCAATTGGTTGTGCGCTGCACGCAGCAGTGCCAGCTTCTGCTTGCGCATGTGCTACACACGCAGCGCCTGGGTTGGGCTTGGCCCAAACATTCGGCACCTGGGTTGGGCCGAGCCTAGTAACTATTGTAGGCTTGTTCTTTTTTTTTCTTTTTTTTTCTTGATCCAACTTGGCCCATTTCGAGATCGGATTTAAAATGATTCAACCCTCACAATTTCCTCCTTTGATGAATTTTAAGCCCGATGTGTTGCATTCTCCTCTTCTCCCAAGAGCCCTGTAGGGCTAACCTGCACATTGAATCAATCTTACCAAGTTCAGGCAGTGTTCAAATTTGATCGTTGGTAGTACTTTAGTCAGCATATCAGCAGGATTGTGAGCCGTGTCTATTTTCTAAAGCTTTATTTCTCCTTTTGAAATTATATCCCTAATGAAATGGAATCTGACGTCGATGTGCTTCGTCATTTCATGGAACATCTGATCTTTTGATAGATGAATTGCACTCTAACTATAACTATGTACGGCTATGTCCCCATTTTGAGAAGTTAATTATTTTATTAGGTTCCCAAGCTAGATTGCTTCTTTAATTGCTTCTGTAATATTCATGTACTCTACCTTAGTGGTGGAGAGGGCGACAGTGGGTTGTAGGTCGGCTTTCCAACTTACAACAGTTCCGCCTATAGTGAAGATGTAGACGATAATCGATATCTTCTTATCAAGGTCACCGGCATAGTCCGAGTCTGAGTATTCTGCAAACGATTCATTAGTTCCACCAAAAACAAGACTAGCTTTAGAAGTACCTTGTAAGTAGTGCATGATCCATTTAACTGCTTCCCAATGTGCTTTTCTCGGATTTGCCATGTACCGACTGACAACAATGACTGCATATGCTATGTTTGGGTGAGTACAGATCATGGCATACATAAGACAGCCAACTGTACTTGCATAGGGTACCTGTGACATGCTAACTTTTTCTTTTTCATCTTTCGTGCATAGTAATTCTGATAATTTGAAGTGCGCTACAAGAGGTGTCTTGACGGATTTTGCTTCTTGCATGCCAAAGCGCTCAACCACCTGCTTTACATAACTCTCTTGAGTTAGGTACAACTTTCTTGCTTTGCGGTCTCGCTTTATCTCCATCCCAAGGATTTTTCTTGCAGCCCAAGGTCCTTCATGTCAAATTCACCTTTAAGGTATTTCTTAAGCATGTCTATTTCAGTAATATCTTTTGCCGCAATAGGCATGTCATCAACATAAAGAAACAGATAAATCATAGAACTTGTTGTTTTCTTTAAATAAACACAACTGTCAAGAAATGATCTTCTGAAATCAATACCAAGCATGAACTGATCAAACCTCTTATACCATTGTCTGGGAGATTGCATAAGGCCATAGAGTAACTTCTTTAGGAGGCAGACATGATCAACTTTATTTTTCTCTTCAAACCCTTCTGGTTGTGCAATGTAGATATGTTCTTCTAAGTTACCATGTAGGAAAGCTGTCTTTACGTCAAGCTGTTCTAACTCCAAGTCTTGCATGGCTACTAATGCTAGAAGAACTCGAATAGAGGTATGCTTAACCACATGAGAGAAAATATCTTTGTAGTCAATCCCTTCCTTTTGACTGTATCCCTTTGCCACCAGCCGAGCTTTATAGATACCGCCTTCTTTGAGTTTATAGATCCACTTGCACCCAACAAGTTTCTTGTGCGGTGGAGGCTTCACAAGTTCCCAATTATTATTTTTCTGCAAGGACTTGAATTCTTCTATCATAACTTCATGCCACTTTCTTGAATCTGTCTGACTTAGGGCTTCTTTATAGGAGGTTGGTTCTTCAGTGCACGGAGTTTCTTCTGCCGCTGCTAGAGCATATGTAGCAACATTTGCATAGCTAGGATTAGGACGTGGTGCTCGCCTAGGTCGGTTGAGGGCGATGGAATAAGGATTCTCCTCCTCAACTTGATATTGCTCCTCCTGGACCCTGTGTGGCTCCTCCTGGACCTGAACATGTTCTTCAGTGGCCTTTTCTAATGAAGCAGTGTCATTGGCTTCTATGGAAGGCGGTTGAGGCGCAGATGTAGGGAACCAGAATTCTTTGGTAGCAGGCTGAGGTAGTGTTTCTTCTGGTGGCACTGTAGGTTCCTGTGAGTCCTCCTCTTCTTGGTTCTTCTTTTTCATTTTCAAGATACATGTTCATCAAAAATTACATCTCTATGAATTTCTGCTTTACAATTATTTAGACATCACACTTTATAGTCTTTCACTCCACTAGAATATCCTAAGAAAATATATTTCTTTAATCTAGGTTCTAATTTTCCTTCATTCACGCTGACATAGATAGTGCTCCCAAAAATTTTAAGATGATCATAAGAGGTTGGCGACCCAGTCCATTTTTTTCTCAGGCATCTTGAAATCAATGGATGAAGAAGGAGATCAATTAATCAGGTAGCAAGCGGTGGATGCCTCTGCCCAAAAACTTTTAGAAAGGTTAGCATTAGAAATCATACTTCTCAACCTTTCTATGATGGTGCGATTCATCCTTTCTGCTACTATATTTTGCTGAGGTGTGTAGGGAACTATGTGATGTCTTATGATCCCTTCTTTGGAGCAAAAATCTTAATTCTCCACTGCAAAATTCTAGGCCATTGTCGGTTCGTAGGGTTCGAACATATCTACCGGTTTGCTTCTCAATCATTGCCTTCCAAGACTAAAATTTAGAGAAGACATCAGATTTATTTTTAATAAAATAAGCTCATACCTTCGTGCAGTAATCATTAATAAATGTGAGCATGTATCGAACTCCTCCTTGAGATTCAACTGGTGATGGCCCCCATAGATCAGAGTGGATGTAGTCCAATTTTTCTTTTGCATAGTGTTGCCCTATGGAGAATAAGACTCTTTTCTGTTTGCCATAGATGCGATGTTCACATAAATCTCACTTAGCAAATTTTTTATTTTCCATGTAGTCCCTTTTGTTCAAGAATTAGAATGCTCCTTTCATTAATATGTCCTAATCTCATATGCCATAATTTAGCAATATCATCATCAGAGTGTTCAGAGGTTACCATAGCTGCACCACTTGTTACCGTTGTGCCTTTCAGGATGTAGAGTTGGTTTACTTTTAGTGCTTTCATTACTGTTAAGGACCCCTTCGTGACTCTCAAAACTCCATCTTGGCCTGAATACTTGTATCCAAGTGCATCTAGAGAAGATAAAGAAATTAAATTTTTGTTAAGACTTAGAACGTGCCATACCTGAGTTAGAGTCCTTGTAATGTCATCGTGCATTTTGATTTTTACTAAGCCAACACCTGCTACTTGACATGATGAGTCATTTCCCATTAGCACTTCCTTACCAACAGCATGTTCATATGTGGTAAACCATTCTCGGTGCGGTGTCATATGATAAGAGCAACCTGAATCTAAAATCCATTCATCTTGAGATCTAGCATAACAAGCAGAAATAGTAAGTACCTCTACTTTTTCATCCTCATCTGTATAGGATGCTTCCCCATTCCGATTTTGTTCCTCCTGTCTCCGTTTCAGCTTATGGCATTCTGATTTGATGTGTCACATCTTTTTGCAATAATAGCACTACACGTTTTTGGACTTGGATTTATATCTGAACTTACCCCGGCTTTTGACCCTTGACCTATTTCGTCCTCTAGTGTTCAGGGCTTCTCCACGGCTTCTAGAGGATCCTATGGTAAGTTGAGAGTCGACAACCTCCTTGGACACTAGCATTGTTGTCACCTCATCCAGAGTAATAGTATTCTTGCCATACAATAAACTTTCACGAAAATTTTTAAAAGAAGCAGGGAGAGTAATTAGAAGCATAAAAGCTTTATCTTCTTCCTCAAATGTAACACTCATATCCTCAAGATCAACAAGAATAGAACGGAAAGTGCTAATATGATTTTTAACAGAAGTGTCATCAGTCATGCGTAAAAAATATAATTTCTATCTAAGTGTCATCTTACTTGTAAGAGTTTTATCCTGGTAGATTATAGCAAGCTTTTTCCATACATCTGCGGCAGTCTTCTCTGATGCAACTTCTCGTAGTGCCTCATCGCAGACGTTCATGTAAAAGGTGGTTTTAGCACTTTCATCGGACCGGTCATTTTCCCTTTCAATGCCTTCCATTGCATCTCGCCCACGAATAGTGTCTTGAAGGTTCTCTTTGATCAAAATTGCTTTCATCTTCAAAGCCCATAATGAGTAGTTGACATTATGGTCCAATTTTTGGATTTCATATTTTGCCCCTAACATTGTGGATTGTTGGCTCTGATACTACAACTGTTAGGAAGAAATTGGGTTTTCCTGCAAGGATCCAAATATCCAAACACCAAAAGGAAAAATACCAAAACGAGTAAATCTAGAAAATATAAAGAACATCAAAATTTACGTAGTTCAGCCCGGCAAGGTACCAGACCTACTCCACGAGGAGAAGAGGGCACTTGATTTTATTAGAAGGAGGAGAAAACACGGCCAATACAAGAGAAACTAAATACAACTGATATCTAAACTGTAAATGAAAAATATTGCCTATACTCAAATATTTTTCTGCACCCCGAAATCTGGATTCCTGCTTCTGCCTAAAAACTATGGATGCGGCATCCTTGATCTTCTTACTTCTACCTGAGACGGTGTGAAGGAGAAGAGGAATCCTGCCTGAGAAATGGAGTAGATGGGATGCTCTGGAATAATTGGGATCATCTAGAACCGCATTTTAGTCCCTATTTATAATCGAAGGAGCCGATTTATACGTGCAGGATTCGGTGGCTACAACACAGATTAATTTGATCGAACGGTTGATGCTAATATTGTGACCGAAATCAAAGGCGGTGGAGAAGCTTGCTGCTAGGAGCAGTCAAAATCTAAGTTCTATGCATGGAACTCGGTCAAAGATGGCGTTTGGAGAAAGATGCCCGCGTGCAACAATTGGCTGTGTGTTGCACGCGTGCGCTGCACGCACATGCAGAGGCAAGCTGGGCTTGGGTCGGGCCGAGCCTAGTAACTACTGCAGGCTTCTTCTTCTTTTTTTTCTTCTTTTTTTCTTGATCCAACTTGGCCCATTTCGAGATCGGGTTTAAAATGGTTCAACCCTCACACTATGCCGACCCAAACATCGAGGCGCACAAGTCGATCGCTAGAACATCTATCTACCAAGCTTCCCGCCTGGGCCCTTTGAACTAGGACGACCTACTAGTTTCGGTGCCCACTCCGGTTGGGAATGACCCTCCAACCAATGCCACTAGGGTCCATCGCCAACATGGCTCATTGATGGAAACTCTCGACCCGTATCCATACGCATCGAGTCGGGACCAACTTGCCAAGTTGGTACGCTTTTCGGCCCGACCATCGTCCATCTACACTCACAAACACAAACAATGTTTCTACATCGTACATATAGGTACATAAATATCTTTCGGAGGATTTTAATATTTTTGCCGAACTCGGGTACGCCTCTACGCGCCCCAACCCGACCCTCTCTTGGGCCCACACCTCGGCTTTATATTTTATTGCCCAAAAATACATTTCAGCATGTATTCTATAAATTTCAGCTTGTACCGAGTAAATTCAGCAACATGAAATTTCAGCATACTAGGTACATATTTCAGCATGAAATTTCAGCCTACAATTTCATCATATGTATTTCAGCATATAAATATGTATTACAGCATTACAGCATACACATTTCAGATTATATATTATTTTCAGCATGTATACATTCCAGCCTTCATATTCAGCCTATATACCAATACATTTCAGCCTACACTACTATGCAATAAACTCAAATTTCAGCATATATACCATGCTACTAAATTACAGATTTCAGCATCTATAAATCAGTAAATTTCAGCCTCATTTTTCTACTTCAAAACAATAAAGTTCAGCAAGCATTATTTAACTACAAGGAAATCTAATCGGAGAGATGTTATAAGTCCTAAGGCGAGCCGACCCTAGTAGACTTCTTCTCACTCATGAAGGTGTAGCCGCATGGGCCCTAGACTCCCGTTCTCCGACTCAAAATCCTACTCGAATACCATCCACTAATCCTTTTCCCAACCCAAGTATCTAAGTCCTAAAATTCTTCTCTTTATCTAGTTACCCTAGGGCTGCCCTACCCGATTCTTCTCAAGGATGATATCCCCTTCCAAACAATACCTATATGAGGGGAAATATTAATACAACAATTCAAGGAGACAAACAATAAAAATTACAGCATGATTTCTTTACATTAGCCCTAAACTGTAGGGTGAACCACACTAGGTTTCATTCTCTAGGCAATACGTCATCTTATCCATTCCAAGGATCATAGGTAACGAGAATTTCATAGAGATAAAAGAGAGGAAAAGTTCAGATTTCCCTAAGAAAAGGATCGGCCAAGGAAAAGGGTATTCCTAGGTCTAGAAAACAAGAACCACTCACAAACTCAAAAATTCGGCTTGATAGATTTAACTTCCAGGATTAAAAGATAAATTCGAGCAAATAATATTTCAACACCAACCATGCTCCTCATACCTAATATTTTCAGCAATAACACTATCATACAAGGATACAAACCAACCTACGTTTTCGTACACAAAATCCGGAAATTTCAGCATATTATGATGCTATTCCAGCAAACAAACTTCAGCCATCATCCACAAAAAAATTAACATGGAGAAGTACCATACTTGTTATGACTTTGAGAATAATATTTCAGCTTCTACTCTTGGAAGAGAATACAAGCTAAACTGATTTGTGAAAGCAATAGTGTCGGCTTAATTAAATGGGTAAAATCTGGAATTTGCACATGCACTTTAGGAGCGATAACGAGAATTATTTGACGGCCAAAAGTTCTTTAAATCGTGCAATGAACCAGGAATTTTCAGCAAGCGTATAACTCAATAATAGGAAATTTCAACATTCCAAAGGTGCGCGAACTCAAAATTTCAGCATCATATCGTTCACCAAAACCAGGATTTACATGTCTATTCTAACACACTCGGCTACAACATCCTCTAAGTTGGTCATACACGTGGCGGGATTTCCAGCCCTTCGACTCGGATTTATGGCGACTAATCGCACACGAATACCACCCGACAACAACCTGAAATCTTTATCTACTCTAAACATAGGGTCAGCCCTTAATTGGTCACCTCTCTTCTCATCATGTAGCTACCGAGTATGCCAAGGGCTTCAACTCCTAAACAAGCTCCGCTATGCCTTGGAATTTTGGCTTAAGCCATGGTTTCAATACTACATAAACACGGCACATTCGATCACCACAAGTCCAGCAGCCCCTTTGATCTCTAAGGCTGGCTAGGCAAAAGCCCCTCCCAAACCCCTAAGAAAAACTGGATTCACAACCTGCCCGAACAGAGAAGGCATGCATCAAATCGGAAGAATAAAATTTGTATTCAACATTAATAATCATCATAAGGGGAAGAACAAGAATTCTATAGGTGCTGGTTTAGAGTTCACTCATAGAGGAAGAAGAAGACGATGACAAAATGGTTGTAGCGAAGCCCCGCGGCGATGGCCTTCGACGTTGAGAACTCCGGCCAAGAGATGCAGTGGGCGCCTCCTTCCTCAAGACCTGGGTGGCGTGCGGCTCCTCCTGGTGTATTACACTTGATTTTAGGTCCAAACTTTATAAACATGTTCTGGTGTACACTTCACATGTTTTCATGTATTTAGAGTGAAAAATTCATGAGAATATGCATAAAATGACATTGAGGTCAATTCATGATGACCTCATTTGAACAAGTTTGACCCAAGTCAACAAATTGACTTAAAGGTCTCATTTTCAATCCATATTTGAGAAACATGTTTAGACTTACTCATGTTAGGTGTCCAAAGGTTTAAGTTTGAAAAATCATGAGTAAATAATAAGACACTTAGCAAGTTTTATGATAATTAGCTTATTTTAGAATGAAATCATGCTAGATTGATATCTTGACTTAAGGACATAATTTTCATTTCAAACCTGACATACATTCTTTACATGATCGTTATGTGGTGTCATAAAACTTTGAATGAGAACTGAACACGTTTTAAAAAATAAATAAAAATTATGAAAATGCCATTAAATTTCAACATTTTCAATTAATTTTAGAAAAAATGTACAAAATTGATTTTGAGTTGATTCTTGAAACTGCACCTTCATTGAAAAATATAGTTTGTTGTGAAAAAATTTCATCAAGAATCTGATTTTTAATTTAATTTTGACGTTGGATTTCAGAAATTCAAAGTGTCACTTACTTGAAATGGTAATTTTTCGATACTCTGATTTTTCGTCAAAAAACTTCAAATGAAAACTTTTGTATGTTGTTTTGATTCCTCTTCTATTGTCATTCATAGTATTATTTGAGTGAAATCAATTATAGGGATGATTTAACTTGAACGATAACTTGAAATATCGGTTTTTGTTTGAAATCAAAATGGAACAAAAAATGAACATAGAGAATTCATTATAAGTTCAAACTTGACATATGCATCTCAAATAATCATTCAGCGGTGTTTGAAAAGTTTGAATCAAAACTAAAAACTTTTGAAAAAAATACCTGAAATTTATGAAAATGCCACTGAATTTTTAGAAATTTTATGAATTTACATAAAACTTATTTTTGACTGATTGTTGAACTTGTAGATTCCTTGAAAATTCTTGTTCATACAATTAAACTTTTAAAAAAATTCGTTAACAATATGATTTAATACAGATTTAAGAGTAGACTTGAAATATCTGACATAGAAACATTATTTTAAGCCCAAACTTGTCTGACATACTTATATTCACTCATATTAGATATCTAGGTACCTAAATTAGAGAAAACATGAGTAAATAGAGAAATTTGATACTTAACATTTTCATGTTTTCATGCCTACTTTGAAGGAAATCGTGCTAAGTTCATATTTTGATCAAATAACATTATCTTCACTTCAAACTTGATATACATGCTTTACATGACCATATATTGGTTTTGAAAGTTTGAGTGAATTCTGGAAATGTCATAAAATCTCACTTATTTACGAAAATGCCACTGATGTTCAATGAATTTTCGAAAAATACAAAAAATTGATTTTTGGTTGCTACTTGAATATGCATTTTCCTTGAAAAAACTAGTTAATGACATAAAAATTTCGAAAGTCTTTAGTATGAATATGATTTGATATGGATTTTTGAAATTTAAAGTATCACTCTTCTCAAATTGCACATTTTTTCGATACTTTGAATTTTCATGAGACTTGAAGTTTGATATTTTGAATTCATGTTTGGTATCGTTCTACTCATTTGATGAGAAAAATTATTTCTAAAATGATTTTTGACACATTGACCGATACATGAAAATATTGATACTTAATTTACCATATGATTCTTTTCCTGCCTAGTACACATCATGGAATAAATGAGGCTACAAATGGCAAAGGCATAGGGCACCTTAGCCATCTTTTCCCTTTCGTTGGGTGTTTGATATCCTGCCTAGTACACAGCATGGCATAAATGAGGCTACAAATGGCAAAGGCATAGGGCACCTTAGCCATCTTTTCCCTCTCGTTGGGTGTTTGGGGTGACATTGTTAGCTGAAGGGTTCTTCCTTCATGCTTTATTCTCCTCATGATTATTTTGATGATAACAAACCCATTTAACAAGTGTTTGAAGTATGAAAGTTGTAGGATCGATGAAAGATTCGTCAAGCCTATCATCTCTCGATCAATCCTCAAAATAGATCAATGCGTGCGTCAAAAATGTGTTGGATAGCATGGAGAATCCTTCAAAGACAAAGCACGCTAAAGAACGAAGCCGGAAACCAAGCGCGAAATGAGAAATCCAAAGATAAAAAATCTTCTAGCTCTGTTTCGGTCTATCGAGCGGTCGACCGAATGATCTTTAGTATTGGCAGCAGCCAATTCGGTCGACCGAATGATGCGCAAAAGTGGCAGTAGCCATTCGGTCGACCAGTCGGTCGACCAAAATTGGCGAAGGAATTTTTGCATGGCTGCGTCGATCGACCGGTTGGTCGACCGACCAATGCCAAAAATTGGCAGAGAGTTCATCGGTCGATCGACCGATTGGTCGACCGCGCCAAATCTCACAACAATCGGTCGACCCGTCGGTCGACCGAATGGCGTATAAATGCTGGCTTCGGTCGACCGGTTTTGAAGTAGATATTTCTCCGTCAACCGGTTGACCGATCAAGGAAAAAATGTTATAGTGAGCCAGCGGTCGATTGGTCGGTCGACCGACGATCGGACCATTGACCGGGCGTCTGTAACAGTAGAAAATAATCCCGTTGACGCCCTATTTCAGCTGGGTCTATAAATACGCCCTTCTAATCTTTATTAACATCCTGTCACTCAAATTTTTGATGATAAAAAGCTTCAAAGAGTGATTCAATTCCATCATCCAAACCTTTAAAGCACTAAACGTTCATCAGCTGAGTCTTGATCCCTTGCTGCCAAAGGAGTTTTATTTCAAAGGGTTGATCAAGCTGGTTAAGCACGAGAAGAAGAGGCCGTTAAGCGTGATAAGCTACTATTCCTCTTCTTGTAACAAGTTTTTATTAAATTTGTTTTTCAACTCTTGTATTTTGATTTGTAGGAAGACCTAGGTTGATAGGTCTTGTGTGTAGAAGTGGTTTCCTGTTGTGAGGGAGTAAAGCCACTTGTGTAAACTTAGTTTACTATGATTAGTTAAGTTGTCCCTTAGGGTTGAGGTGGAAGAGTGCTCCCGATAAGAAGGCGGTGTGGAAGTGCCTTAGGTCGAGAGTGTGACTCTTCAAGTCAAAGTCCTCATTGTAAGGGAGACTCGAATTAGTCTAGTTAACTTAGTTTGAAAATCCTAAGTGGGGTGCTTAGGTAGTGGAGTAGGCATTGGGGTCGAACCACCATAAATCTGTGTGTTTGCGTTGATTTATCGATTGTATTAATTGCTTTATTATTTATCGCGTCTACATCAAAATCACTGAATCATAAATTGCCTAAACAATCTAAGTAAACGATTAAAATCGAATTAGGCAAATAACATTAGAAAACACACTATTCACCCCCCCCCTCTAGTGCATCGTTTCATACAATAGACATCGCTTTGGTTCAACTAGATCCCAAACTTGGTTCCTATATGTGGAGTCAGTCCATTTCGAACTTCACGGCTTCCAGCCATTTTGAGGAGTCTACATCAAATATATCTTCCTCGTAAGTAGTCGAATCATCCACATGGTCATTATATTCATGAATGAACAACTCTTGTGCATTCTCAGGAAGATAACTGTATTTAATGGGAGGATGAGATATTCTACTTGTCCTTCGAGGTTTGGTGACATTCTCAATGTGAATAGGCTCATTCACAGATTGATCAATATCCATGGGGTTAGACACTTGATTAGTTTGTTGGACTGATGACTCATTTAATTCTATTTCCCTTCTCATACATCCATCTTGAACAAACTCTTTCAAGCAAGATGGCATCTCTATTGACAACAACTCTTTGGACTTAGTTTTCACCAGCCTAGCTCGTTGGCTATCACGCCGCTACTTCCGGCCTCAGCGCCTTAACACAACTAGGACTCCTTTTTCACCAGTCTGGCTCGTTGGCTATTATGCCACTACTTCTGACCTCAACACCCTTACACGACGAGGACTTGGTTTTGACCAGCTTCGCTCGTTGGCTATCGCGCCACTACTTCCAGCCTCGGCGCCCTTACACGACCAGGACTTGGTTTTCACCACCTTGGCTCGATGGCTATCACGCCATTATTACCGGCCTCAACCCTCACACGACTAGGACTTGGCTTTCACCAGCCTGGCTCATTGGCTATCACGCCACTACTTTCGGCCTCATTGCCCTCACACGACAAGGACTCGGTTTTCACCAGTTTGGCTCGTTGGCTATTACACCACTACTTCTAGCCTCAGCGCCCTTACATGACCAGGACATGGTTTTCACAAGGCTAGCTTGTTGGTTATCATACCACTGCTTTTGGCCCCAGAGCCCAACACTCCATTCAGCGACTAGAACTCAGTTTACACCAGTCTGGCACGCCGGACTCAGTGCCTATCTCGGGCTCCTACGCCCTCAACGACCCTAAGCGCACTTCTCGCGAGCTCGGTTTTCACTGAGTCTGGTCCTCGGTATTGGGATAGGAATTAAAAACACAGCGGAAAAAGCAATCCAAAAATTCAAACTATCCAAAATTAGTGATCTACTTTAGCAATCTTTAAGGAATTCAATCAATGAGTAGAAGGAGAAGATATACCTTACACCGCGGATGATATGGCTGCTCCTATCCCTGTTTCAAGACGTACATGCGCACGTCCTCCAAGGAAGGTCCACACCAGGCACCTCGCAACCAAGGAGCAATGAACACCATGACTCGTTGTGGCTCAACGGAGAGGCAATCTCAACCCCAAAACACACCAAGGTGAAGCTGGCCCTTCCACCAAGAACCGAGCACCAAAAGGAAGGAAGAGAGGATGAGAAAACTGCAGAACAAGAAGGAGGATGAAGGAATACCTCGTTGTCCTTCATGTACACCTCCAAGAAGATAAAGAGATAACACACCCAAGAGGAAGAGACCTTCAATTCGGCTTCACAAACCCAGGAAGGAAGGACAAGATGGCCGGCCACCCATGGAGATCAAGATGAGCTATTGGGAGTCTTTCTCTTCAAGAAGCTTCTCAAGAATTCAAGCCCTTGCTCTTCTCTAAGATCTCCAACCAATTTGCTCCACCCCCTTGAAGGAGGTTAGGCCATCTATTTATAAGGGGCATAGGTTGCCCCCTGGTAGACCCAGTCCCCACTTTTTAAATCCTCTCCTTGGAATTCAAAATTTCAGGGTTTGCCTCCAAAACAATAATTTATATTTAATTGATTTATAATTAATTCAAAATTAATTTAATCCAACTAAATATAAACTTTAATTTATCTCTATAAATTAAATTCTTATTTATTAAGATTTAACATGTGCGAATCCATATAATTTAGGAATGCCCTACAAATTAGGGTTACCGAGGAACTCCTTCCACGCATATTCGTTCCTATAGGAACATATCTTTCCTATCATGTCTGTAAATGAGATCCGTGATCGTGTTGCAGCATGTTAATGCTAGTCGACATATAGTGCTGCATTCAGACTTTATCTCAAAAGATCCGTTACGAGGTTAGCCTGATGTGTGTGACCCATTGGGCCCCACACTAAGCCAACAGTGAGTTGGGCATGACTGAGAGTCGGATCCGACAAAATAACTTCTATTCGAATCTTATGATCCACCACTAAACCCCTTTAGTGTGGTCGTGAGAGACTCCACTCACAAGTCAAGATTCTAATAACCAAGGAACGGAACTATTATTATTTCATCTAAGTTGAATAACCAAGGACTTTATTTTACTGTAGATTCTAATAACTTAACTCGAAAAGTTTTGATTTGATTATGATCCAAAGAGGAAAAAAATGAAATAATCATTCCATAAAAAAAAATAGAGTAGAGTAAGGTAAGCATCCGTTTTGTTTTTTGTTTGCATAACATGTATACGCCATGCCATACAATTGAAATAGAAAGATCCAGGGTACGATTCCAAAATTTGTACTAGATCTATGGGGTAGCTGATGAGAGAAGTTTTTGTTGAGAAATAGGAAATTAGATTTGAAAGAAATTATTCCTACGGAACCCTTCATCAGTCGTACCTGTACTGTAATAATATGAATGACTCGCTATTCACTCGGTTTCTAGTCAATAATAAGATTATGTAGGAGAGATGGCTGAGGGGTTAAAGGCGTAGTATTGGAACTGCTATGTAGGCTTTTGTTTACCGAGGGTTCGAATCCCTCTCTTTCCGCTTCTCTTAATTCACCAACGTTACTGAACACAATATATTAAATATTAAATCAAATAACAATCGATATCATCATCCCAACAAGAGGACCTTTATTTGAATTTGATAAAAATTGTTTATTCCTAATTACTGTGGTCCGTAAAATACAAATATCGGAAAAAGAAAGAGCAAAAAATCTTACCGCTGGTCCATTTGTGATACGTGAATGAGAAAAATGCGGATCAAGGCCCTTAGATCTATTTATTTTATTCCATTCCGGCGAAAAGAAAAAAAACTCTCTGAAACTTTCTTTGTTATTTTCGTTAGGTTCAAGTCTGACGGGAATAATATTCTACGACTAACAACTCATTTATTTTCAAACCGATCCATTTACTATCTATTATTTGATTTACTACTCCTTTATATTGTAATGAGTCAAAAGTCAAATGTTTTGGCAATTCCTCGGGGGGGGGATAAAGCAATATACTTTTGAATCAGAGCTTTCGATTTTTTATTTTCCTTCGTAGTAATAATATCTCTGGGTTTACAACGATAACTTGGTATATCCACTATACGACCATTAACTAAAATATGTCTATGGTTAACTAATTGCCTGGCTCCAGGAATGGTCGAAGTCATACCCAAACGGAAAAGGATGTTATCCAAACGCATCTCAAGTAATTGTAGTAAAACCTGACCTGTTGACCCTTTGGCTTTTCCAGCGATATGCACATATCTAAGCAATTGTCGCTCTGTCAGACCATAATGAAAACGCAATTTTTGTTTTTCTTCTAGACGAATACGATATTGCGATCTTTTCCCAGAACGTAATTGGTTTTTAAGATCACTTCCGGATCTAGGTCTTTTACTAGTTAGTCCTGGTAAAGCCCCCAGACGGCGTATTTTTTTGAAACGAGGTCCTCGGTAACGAGACATCTAGCAACATCTCATGACTACCCGAATAGTGTGAGGTTCAATCTACAGGGATCGAACGTCCTTCGGTGATTAGTTACCGTGCAACTAAGCCCCTCGGTTACAACGTCCTGACGTCGGCTAAGGTACGGAAAGTGTCAAACCCTAATACTGATTCTTATGTATTCTACCCGCTAAGATGTCATATTGAAATGTTAGAAACATCTTCCTCACTTTCATATCTACTCTGGCTAGAGATTCTCGAGTCGACAATTGCAGGGACACATAGGACATTATCTCCTCTCACTAGGAGTAACTGATTTCATGTTGGTCGCTCACCTACCTCCATGAATGCTTTCCCATGCCCAGTAATACCTGACACATGATGCTGAGGGCCACGTAGGGATATAACCAAGGCAATAGGTCATCACTCACAAGGTAACCATGACAACCTCAGGTCCAACGACTGCTTGCAGCTACTATCACCCGAGGAACATCCTATTGACACTCATGTAAGGATTCCATTTTGTGTTCCTCGTACCGGTTCGTTCAATGAACTAATTCCCAAAAGAGCACCTGCACTTGTACATTAATGACAGCTCATAGATAACTGTGAGATCAGCTACCCCTTATTGTATAGGGCATGTACCAAGTGCACTAGTCTATCCGGAATCATCGATCCCCTAATTGGTGATCCTATGACTAGGAACATTTAGAACATTGGCATCTGGATTACAAGTCTCACAGGCATGAACTCATCATGACCTCAGAATTAGTTGCTTGGGTTCATGGGGTTCATCACAATCTTTATCAATAAAGATGCAGCATATTGATGAAAAGGTTGCCTTATTAAGTTGATTACCCTTGAATAGTCCCTAAACACATCGACATATGGTTGGCTCAAGGGCACTATTCTTTTTAATCTCCCACTTGCACTTTAGCCAATCAACCAAATTTCAGTGGTGATCGAATCTGTTGTTGTGGTAATTAGTTTAATCTACATCAATGTCTTTCAGTCATCACCTCTTTCCGACAATGAGGTGATACCGCCTTTTAAGAGAAGCAATGATCTTCACGGGATCTTAGTTCCTTAACTTTGAGCAACAATCCTAGTATTGTCATACAATACTGATGCTGAACTAGCAACCTTAGGAACAATTCCCACTGAATGATAAACTCCTTTATCTGGTACTATCCTAAGCGGCAAATTTAGTAGCAAAGCACAAAGCCATAGTCACCTTACCGGTTATAGTACCCAGCTAGGAATACTTTCTTGCTTACTGCACCACCACTAAAGGTATCCTCATACCATCATATGGTTTCATTGTCGTATAGAATGCCTCTCATTCTTCTCAAGTGCCAGAGAGAGTTATCTATTTGTTTTTCAATGTTATTCTCCAGGGTTTTGCTTGGAATATGCTAGATACCTCTAAGGTACAAGCAATATCAAGCTAAGTGCAAAACATCATGGTGGATCCCACTGCCAAAGCATAATGGATCTCACTCATCTTTTATGTCTCCTTAGTTGTCTTAGCAGACATCATCTTAGAAAGACTGATGCAATCAATCTTAGGCAAGTAATCTCTTTTACTACCTTCGATGCTAAAACTCTTTTAGCACTGTATCAACATACATGGTTTGGGGTAAACCAGGCATCCTTTCAGACCTATCCATATATATAGATCCTAATGTCAAGCATACAAGAGGCCTTTCCCACATGTACCATAGAGAATTAGTATGGGAAATAACTAGAGCGTGAGAACGCTTTTCCCACAAGTATGTCATACAATATGACTACACTCCCACTAAACACCTTGTCTACACAAGGTTCGTCCACATACCTTACTCGGTCCAACCGAGGATACAAACTCCTATAGCTATGTCATATAGATTTCTTCATAATGGAAAAGCGCATTCTAGACACCCACTAGCCAGATCTCGTATTCATAGCACACACTTATGGCTAGCAATATCTTGATGGACATGAGTGTTGGAACTGGTGAGAATGTCTTATTGCACACAACCTATTATCTGAGTTAGATCTTATTCACAGCCAGTCTGGTCTTATAGGTCCACACCATGCCAGCACCCTATATAGGAGTCATCCTTTTAGCGCCGGTCAAACAAAGTCCGCACTTGGTTTGCGTCCAATTTGGATTTGCATAATGCCATTGCATGGTGCCAACACATTTGACTATTAAGAGATCGCGGATTGCCTGAATCTAGGTCATACCCTATGGCTAGATATCATCACTCAAGCAGTCTACGTAGTTTCCTAGAAGAGTGATGGAAAGTAATAATTACATGGATTAGTTTAACCTGTGAATTATTCACTAGTTGTCGCGAATTTATTCGTGGTTGCTGAACTTCACCAAGTTCAACACATCTTCCACTCCCACTTTCCTCAACAAACTCCTTTTTTAAGAAAGTGATGACAAAACTCCTTTTGTTCAGTTGAAGAACTTGATACCCAAAACACTTTTAAGCACTACTACAAACTTGGTCTTCAGCAACGGCTATCAGCAACGGCCGCTCAAGCCGTTGCTATTTGCAACGGCGTTCTTACGGCCGCTCGAGCCGTTGCAGATATCTGTATCAGTCATTCCATATCTTATATGGTGTATCAGAGACAGACAAAATTATGGCTGCTACAATAACTTATCCTATAAAAAGAGATTGGAAGCTAAGTATGGATCACATCATATCCAATAAGGTGTGATTCCTCCTTTCAAACACACCATTGTGTCAAGAGGGGTCCATACAGAGACAATCTTATTATCTTCGAGATAATTCACAAACTTAGTGGATAAGTATGCTCTGCCTCGATCCAATTGAAGGCCTATAATACCTTTTCCAATATGTTTCTTTAACTTCACCTTCATACTCCTTAAATGATTCAAAGGTATCGGCTTTGTGCCAAAATAGGTGGATGTACCCGTGCCTAATTATATCGTAAGAGTATCCTTTTTTGGCTTGAGTTGTTATCGACATGCATACACCTATATAGATCAATTCTAATCAACTCAACGAGCCTTTAGCCAGGTCTGGTGAACAAAGACTCAATCAGAATCTCCTTGAGACACACTTCTCAAGTTCTGACTATGATTCATAATCGCCCAAAGTCATAAAAGCCAGAAGTGGGTGAGGTTAATTTTATCTCTTTGTGCGTTCATTCAAAAATATTTATCATTAACTTCAAGAACCATTAAACCAATTTAAATTGGTCCAGTCCCATGTAACTCATCAGAATGGTTCATGTGGCAACTATTGCCTATTAAAGAACTTTTCACAACCTTGTTCAGAGAACAAAAGGAAAGGATGTTCTTTTATTAACACTGGAACAAATCAATATCAATGGTCTTGTCAAATAGAAGACTTATACAATAGGTTTCTACATCTAAAGCTACAACTCTTGCGCCTTTGCCTACTCGAAGGTCGTAGTTGCCTTTTGTCTAATCTTCAACTTTTTTTCTTATCCTGCAACATCTTGCATATGATGATTGGTATCAAATATTCGGTAGAGTCAATGACGAAATATTATTATAATGTGCGCACCTGAAGAGACAGTTTTTTAAAAAAAACCATCTTCAGTTTCTTCTCTGCAAAACTCTACTTGCAGTTGCGCTTCTAGTGGCCATATTTACCATAATGGTAGTAGGTGCCATTGGGAATAACTTTCTCTTTCTTCTTAATATTAATCAAAGGTTTCAGAGCTTTGTTTTTCACTTTGTTCTTAACAGAGTATAACTTTGCCTCAAAGGCATCTCTCACTAATGAGACCATGTCCTTTTCCTACATAAGGTGGGACTTAGTAGTCTTCCGGAAACGAGTCATCCTGCTTGTTTATGTGGAAGTTATCATCAAACTGTGAAAATGAATCTGGGAGGGATTGGAGTGCTAAGTCCTGACTTAGCCCCTTAGCCATGCATACGCTCAATTTCTCTAACCTCTTGATCAAATCGATTAGTTTGAGGATATGGGTTTCAGCAGGGGTCCCTTCCATCATCTTGGCCTGGATGATTTGCTTTGATAGCTCAAACCTAGCAGTCTGGCTCTCTTCACCATACAACTCCTTGAGGTGAGAGAGGATGGGCCTAGCGTCCATCTTTTCATGTTGTCGTTGCAACACATCGGACATAGAGGCGAGCATAATGCACTAAACAGTAGTGTTGTCATCTTGCCACTTCTTGTAAGTGGCTCTCACTTCCTCGGTAGCCCTTTTTGGAAGGGGTATCCTGTGGCCTTTAATCAAGAACATGGGAAAGTCTTTCCTGGGTGAGGATAATCCTCAAATTTCGAAACCAATCAATGTAATTTTGTCTAGTTAATTTATTAGCATCAAGAATACAACGCAACGATGGTGGAGATGACATGTTATGAAAAGAAAGGCATAAATGAACAGATATGTTATATGCATGATTATTAAGGTCTTATGATTAATCATGGCTCCCACTAATTTTCGTGATTCCCAAATGACCCTCCTGTTAGGAAGTGGGAAGCCCTCGTTGGTAGACTTCCTTAGGGGAAGATGGAACCTCACTTCTCCTATTCGGGTCTCGCATTTAACACGACAAACCCTAATAGGTCCATGGGTAGGTAACTCTTTACCAATCACATCGTTATACGACTTCCATCAAGTTTTGCCTCAAGGGTTACCCCATGGTATTGTGTTTGCACAACAAACCAAGGAGTCCTAGTTGAGTCGAACCCATCGTTCGTATACCTTAGCGAGAAAACAACCACCCTTGAGTTTGCTCAACAAGGTAAGTCACGTTCAAGTTAGTAGTAGAGACACAAGGGTATGTGCCATATGAGATGCAACGTGTCTATTGGCACAAAAGGCCTAGTGTTTGCACAACAATACTGTTGTGACAATAGACACACTTGTACCTCATAATGATGGAAGACGTGACCAATATTCTTAATATCTTAGCCATTCGGACTCAATATTATTTGAGAGTTTCTTCATGCAATTATAATTATCTAAGCTATCAACAATTGAAGCAAAAGCAATAAATAAAAGCATAATGTAAATAAGGATGATTATGGATGTTCTAAGGGTTCCACCCGAGCCACCGGGCGAACCAAGGGCATCATCCTAGGGTTTTAGGGAGCTCCGTCTCACCAAGGCGCTGCCTGGTAATATCTTGTAGGTTGCCGGTTCCATCAGTGCCTTTCCGGGGTTCAAGTCATCATCATCATGGCGCCGAACACCTCCTCTCCACACCCGCACCAAAATGGGGCAGCAAGCGTGCTCGTCGCGAATCTTCCCCAAAACTTCTAATTTTACAAAACTAAAAGAAGAAGACCCCAAACAACCATTGGGGAAAGGGTTAAGGAGAGGGAGAAGAAGATTACAGTCAGAATTCTCAAGAAAGCAGGGGTACGCAGGCCCTATTCAAAAGTTACAATGCTGAAATTTCACAAACTTACAAGCAATCAACACAACCACCTTTTACACACAGTCATTGCACATAGGGCTCATCCATAATCATCCTTTCATGCATCTTAACAATTAAGAAAAAGAAAGGAAACAACAGAATTTGAAAATGCGTTAATCGGGTTACGTTTTCGGGGTTGTTCAACCATGAACCCATGGGGTTCTTGAGTTCGAAATATGTCCAAGACAAGTTTGGACAGTAGGCTACCACCCCGATTCATCGCATGAACCGTGGATCCAAAAGAACGACTCAAGAACCCCCAAAAATAAAAATCGGGCAGCATGACATTTAGGGAGCAAACTGTCATGGGTCAATTGTTTTGTGCAGAAGAACCCGTGCGGCACCCTTGCATCCCGTGCAAGGGATAAGCCTTTCATATCGAATCCATCCCGAATTGGGCTTTCTGACTTAACATCCTGGGGCATATGTTGGTCCAAGTGCCAACCTCGCGCTCCATATCCGCGCCCCCAAAAGACCATGTTGGCTGAATGGTATAGAAGGCGTAAAGTAAAATAACATTACACGACTATGGATGCAAGAAAACATAAAACCGGGTGTAGGACGAGCTCCGCAATTGTCTTGGGCGAAGATCGATATGCCGCATGCCCATATGGGCCACTCATTCGTCTCCGCCCAAGGCAACTGCTTTGTTACCAACGCTCTCCTACATTATACAAGAGACTCTTGACCCCCAAGTGTCACCCCCAAGGTTCCCAAAAGCACGAGGAGTATGACAAAATCATGGCCACGCGAGATGGTGATTTTCCATGGCCACGACCATGACGAATGTAGGAAAACTGCTCCGCTTAGCCATCGCGCACGCACCAAGCGCCGAATGGCCTTGAAATGCATCCAACTCATACTGTGGGCCCTCGGGGATCGCACAAAGGATTTTACATATATGAACTACAATAAAAGCCAAAATTACATGGACGCGAAAACATATTTACAAACATATAGGGAACATTCCGTCATGATTTGTCGTAGCTCGGGCGCATGGAAAAGTCCCTAACATCCTCCCCCACTTCAAGCTTCGATGTCCTCATCGAACTCGCCTTGGCCGCACCGCTTTTATTGCATAGGCTGCAATTGCTGAAGGGAATTCTTCACAAGTAGTCGAAGGGAACATCGCCTGACGTTACACGCCGTAGTGGGGCTGAAACATGTCGAGTTTCGCCGTGAAGTCTGCCACCAGGAAATGGCTACTTGGAACATCATTGAGTTTCATCATCTCTTATTGTTGTGAGAAAGGGCTTTGAGATTCCCAAACTCGTTGCTGGGCAATGAAAGTCCCAGACTTGTGGAGAAAATGAGTGTCGTTGAGCAACGCTCGCTTGAAGGGGCACCAACGCCGTTGATCAACAATCGTTTGAATGGACACCGAGAAATAGCTACTGGATTCACCAAGTCTCGATGTTGCTGGGCTATGAGGGTCCCAGACTTTGTGGGGCACACGAGCGACGCTGAGCAAAGCTCGCATGAAGGAACCCGAGAAATGGTTACTCAATTCACCAAGTCCCATTTTTGTTGGGCAACAAAAAGTCCCAGACTTAAGGAGCATACGAGCAACGCTCGTCTCAAATAACATATGGGTGTCGTTGTGCAACACCCAAGTGATGAATAGTTCCATGGCTGCACTACACTAGAGCATTGCCTCCACCGCCGCCTTGAGCCGATCACTACTTGATCACTCGCCCTTCGCAGGAGTCATGGCGCCCTCCTCCGAGCCCATCTCAACGAGCTTCAAGTCTTATGGATCACTGTTTGCTCACTCGCCCCCCGCAAAGGTCATGGCTCCCTCCTCCGAGCCCATCTCAACAAGCTTCAAGTCTTACGCTGCTCCTCGAATCACGACTTGAGGGATTTTCTCTAACCGGGTCACAACATCCGCGAACTCTCCGCACTAAGAGCATTGCTGCAACACCACAGCTGTTCTTCACTAGTGCTTGGTTCGGACATGCCAATCTTGCGTCTTAAGAGCCATCTGCTCTGTGCACAAATCTTGCATCTTAGAGGCCATCTTGCCATGCGCACCAACCTTGCGACTTAGGGGACATCAGCCCTGCGCACCAACTTGGTGTCTCACGATCAATCTGCTCTGTGCTGCATCTTAGGGGACATCGTCCTGCGCACCATCCTTGGTGACTCACGAGCCATCGGCTCTACGCTGCGTCTTAGGGAACAATGCCCTGCGCACTACCCTCGCGTCTTATTAGAGAGTCTGCTTTGCGCACAATGTGCATCTTACTAGAGATCTGCTCCGCGTAGGACTTTGTGTCTTATGAGAGAGTCTGCTCTGCGCACCACTTTGCGTCTTATGAGAGATCTGCTCTGCGCACATAACTTAAGAGCCATCTGCTCTGCGTGCAAACGACTTTGTATCTAAGGGGCCCATCTGTCCTGCGCAAAAGTCATGGTCTTCACATTGATCAACGAATGCTTGCCTCCCTGAATACAACAGTCGAAAGGTTCATTGACTAGGTTCACTGCATCAGCAACTCGAGCGCCACAGATGGAAGGTACATCGACTATGTATGCATCAAGGACTTTCTCAATTGGAGGCTTGTAATTCTCTCTCTGATACCAACTGTCACGGGTCAATTGTTTTGTGCGGAAGAACCTGTGCGGCACCTTTGCATCCCGTGCAAGGGATAAGCCTATCATATCAAATCCATCCCGAATTGGGCTTTTCGATTTAACATCGTGGGGCATATATTGGTCCACGTGCCAACCTCGCGCTCCATATCCGTGCTCCCAAAAGATCATGTTGGCCGAATGGTATTGAAGGCATAAAGTAAAACAACATTACACAACTATGGATGCAAGAAAACATAAAACTAGGTGTAGGATGAGCTTCGCAATTGTATTGGGTGAAGATCGACATGTCGCATGCCCATATGGGCCACTCGTTCATCTCCGCCCAAGGCAACCGCTTTGTTTGCCAACGCTCTCCTACAATATACAAGAGACTCCTAACCCCCAAGTGCCACGCCCAAGGTTCCCAAAAGCACGAGGAGCATGACAAAATCGTGGCCACGCGAGATGGTCATTACCCAAGGCCACGGCCATGACGAATGCAGGAAAACTGCTCTGCTTAGCTGTCGCACACGTACCAAGCGCCGAATGGCCTCGAAATGCATCCAACTCATACCGTGGGCCCTTGGGATCGTACAAAGAATTTTACACGTACGAACTACAATGAAAGCCAAATTTTATGGATGCGAAAATATATTTTCAAACATGTAGGGAACTTTTTGTCATGATTCGTCGTAGCTCGGGCGCATCAAAAAGTCCCTAACAAAACGGTTCGTAAATGAAACAATAACGCGTAATAAAAATTCTGAAAAATTGCTAAAGGTGGCTCTGATACCACTGTTGGGAGAGGAATCGAAAACGTAGCGGAAAAAGCAATTTAAAAATTCAAACTATCTTGAAATCAGTGATCTACTTTAGCAATCTTTAAGGAATTCAATCAACGAGTAGAAGGAGAAGATATACCTTATACTGTGGATGGTATGGCTGCTCCTATCCCCGTATCAAGACGCACACGCACGTGTCCTCCAAGGAAGGTCCACACCAGGCACCTCGGAACCAAGGGGCAGCGAACACCATGACTCGTTGTGGCTCAACGGAGAGGCAATCTCAACCCCAAAACACACCATGGTGAAGCCGACCCTTCCACCAAGAACTGAGCACCAAAAGGAAGGAAGGGATGATGAGAAAACTGCGAAACGAGAAGGAAGATGAAGGAATTCCTCGCTGTCCTTCATGGACTCCTCCAAGAAGATGAAGGAGATGACACGCCCAAGAGGAAGAGACCTTCAATTCGGCTTCACAAACCCGGGAAGGAAGAACAAGATGGCCGGCCACCCACGGAGATCAAGATGAGCTCTTTGGAGTCTTTCTCTTCAAGAAGCTTCTCAAGAAATCCAAGCCCTTGCTCTTCTCCAAGACCTCCAACCAATTTTCTCAACCTACTTGAAGGAGGTTAAACCATCTATTTATAAGGGGAATAGGTTGCCTCCTAGGTAGACCCGGCCCCCCCTTTTTAAGTCCTCTCCCCGAAATTCAAAATTTCGGAGTTTGCCTCCAAAATAATAATTTATATTTAATTGATTTATAATTAATTTGAAATTAATTTAATCCAACTAAATATAAACTTTAATTTATCTCTATAAACTAAATCCTTATTTATTAAGATTTCTCATGTGCCAATCCCTACAATTTAGGGATGCCCGACAAATTAAGGTTACCGAGGAACTCATTCCTCGTATATTCGTTCCTATAGGAAAACATCTTTCCTATCATGTCCGTAATCGAGATCTATGATCGTGTTGCAGCATATCCATGCTAGTAGACATATAGTGCCGCATTCGGACTTTATCTCATAAGGTCCGTTGCGAGGTTAGCCTGTTATGTGTGACCCATTGGGCCCCACACTAAGCCAGTAGTGAGTTGTGCATAACATAGAGTTAGATCCGATAGTATTGGTGAAATGGTCACACTAGAGGGGGGGATGAATAGTGTGTTAACTAAACTTTTTGCCTAATTTCGGTTTTACACGTTTTCTTAAACTAGTTAGGCAAATTGTAATTTATCAACTAAATGCGGAAGCAATAAAAAAACAGTTAAACACAATCAAAGATAGCAATGCTAACACAATGAGATTTATAGTGGTTCGGCCCCAATGGCTACTCCACTATCTAAGCACCCTAATTAGGATTTTCAAACTAAGATTTACTAGATTAATTATTTCCCTTACGAAGAGAATTTTACACCGAAAAGTCTCCGCTCTCAAACCGAAGGCACTTCCACACCCGGAAGTATCCCACCTTCCTACTGAGAGCACTCTCCCACCTCAACCTAAGGGACAACTCAACTAATCCCAGTAAACTAAGTTTACAATGGTGGACTTAAGCCTTAACACTGAGGCAACCACCAACTCAATCAAACCTAGCAACCTAGGTTTATACAAGCTTTAATACAATGAAATAAACAATAAAATATACAAATAATGGAGCAAATAAATAATACAATAAATATTTAGCTCCAAATGAAGTTTCCTAGCTTCCTCTTGATGCCTTTGATGGTGAATCAATGAAGGCAAGGCTTACTCAAGTAGTTAAGAGATCAATGCTAGGGATCAATAAAGCTCAAGGATCATCAAAATATGGCTCAATGTATGTTAGATGAAGTATGTTAGATGAGCGTTGGCATGAAATAACCAACTCAACGGCTAGGAAATTAGCCGTTTCTGTCGTCCGGTCGTAGGTCTAGTCGATCATCGGTCAACCGACCGAGCGACCACATGGCTACTGCCAAATTTTGGCAACATTCGATCGACTGACTGATCGACCAAAATTGGGCAGACTACTTGGTTTGGCTGATTTTTCTGCTCATTTGTTCGTTTCTAGGTTCGGTCTTCACTAGGTCCTCTTATATAATATTTCTTAACTCTAAGTTAAACATAAATATTATATAAGGATTACCCTCCATTTGGATTAAATAAAAATATCTAAAAAATCAAAATTTAATTTTTGGGGTCTAGTACAAATTTTTGAAAAACGGAAATTTTATTATCTCCCGAGTCAAATATGGGTATACTAAAGGCTTCCAAAAATCCTTAAAGATACCTCATTATCTAGTTTTTACTTAAGGAACAATTATCGATATTTTTGGTGCCAAGAAAATGTCTAGGTTATATAGCCTTCCAAGGAGCTCCCTAGGCTTAGTGAATTTCAGGGTCATTTTCTGATTTTCTAGTTTTTCATGTTTTTGAGTTTGGGATTGGTTTTGGGTTTCTTTGCATTATCATGAGGATTTATAATTTATCTAGACACCCTAAACCTGGACTCTATCTTCCCGACGAATTCGAGTGTGTCGACCAACGTCCTTTCGATTTTATGATTTCTCTGATATTTCCGATCGTGGACGTCGTGCGCTAACCAATATGGAACCTGAAAATAATTTTCCATGAAATCATTAGTTCCATGTTTGTTATCATCAATACCGAGACTAAGACCAAGGTAGAAAATCTTAGGCCAACAGATAGAATGACTTCTATTATAATCTTAAGATCCACCACTAAACCCCTTTAGTGTGGTCGTGGGAGACACCACTCACAAGTCAAGATAGACATCTAGCAACGTGTCATGACTACCCGGGTAGTGTGAGGTTCAATCTACAGGGATTGAACGTCCTTCGGTGCTTAGTTACCATGCAACTAAGTCCCTCGGTTACAACGTCCCGATGTTGGCTAAGGTATGGAAGAAGTGTCAAATCCTAATACCGATTCTTATGTATTCCACCCGCCAAGATGTCGTCTCAATAATAAAACGTCAGAAACATCTTCCTGACTTTCATATCTACTCTGGCCAGAGATTCCCGCATCCACACTTACAGGGATACATAGGACATTATCTCCTCTCACTTGGAGTAACTGATTCCATGTTGGTCGCTCACCTACCTCCATAAATGCTTCCCCATGCCCAGTAATACCCGGCACATGACGCTGAGGGCCACGTAGGGATAGAACCAAGGTAATTGATCGTCACTCACAAGGTAACCATGACAACCTCAAGTCCAAGGACTACTTGCACCTACTATCACCCGAGGAACATCCTATTGACACTCATATAAGGATTCCATTTTGTGTTCCTCGTGTAGGTCCATTCAGTGAACTCATTCCCTAATGAGCACCTACACTTGTACATTAATGATGGCTCATAGCTAACTGTGAGATCAGCTACCCCTTATCGTATAGGGCATGTACCAAGTGCACTAGTCTATCCGGAATCACTGATCCCCTAATTGGTGATCCTACGACTAGGAACATTTAGAACATTGGCATCTGGATTCCAAGTCTCACTGGCATAAACTTATCATGGCCTCAGAATCAGTTGCCCGGGTTCATGGGGTTCATCACAATCTTTATGAATAAAGATGCAGCATATTGACGAAAAGGTTGCCTAATTAAGTTGATTACCCTTGAATAGTCTCTATACACATCGAGATGTGATTGGCTTAAAGGAACTATTTCTTTCACTCAGCCCCTAGAGCCATCACTTTCGGCTTTAGCGCCCTTACATGATCATGACTCGATTTTCACCAACCTGGCTCGTTGGCTATCACGTCTCCACTTTCAGCCTTAGCACCCTTACGTAACTAGGACTCAATTTTCTGGAGTTTGGCCCGTTGGCTATCACACCACTACTTCCGGCCTCAACACCCTTACATGACTAGGACATTGTTTTCACCAACCTGGCTCGTTGGCTCTCAAACCACTACTCCCGGCCTCAACGCCCTTACACGACCATGACTTGATTTTCACCAGTCCCATTCGATGGCTATCACGTCATTACTTCTGGCCTCAGCGCCCTTACACGACAAGGACTTAGTTTTCGCAAGCCTGGCTCGTTGGCTATCACACCACTATTTTCGACATCAGTGCCCTAACACGACTAGGACTTGGTTTTCACCAGCATGGCTAGTTGGTTATCACGTCACTACTTCCGACCTTAGCACCCTCACACGACTAGGACTCGGTTTTCACCAGTCTAGCTCGTTGGCTATTACGCCACTACTTCTAGACCCAACTCCCTTACACGACCAGGACTTGGTTTTCACCAGCCTAGCTCGTTGGTGATCACGTCACTACTTTTGGCCCTAGAGCCCAACTCTCCATTCAGCGACAAGAACTCGATTTAACCAATTTGGCTCGCCAGCCTCAGTGCCTATCTCGGTCTCAAACGCCCTCATCACCAAGCGCTCTTCTCGCGAGCTCGGTTTTCACCAAGTCCGGTCCTCGGCCCCCAAAGCCATCACTTTTGGCCTTAGCGCCCTTACATGAGATTAAACCCAAAAAAGTGCGCTTTTTGAGTTCACGGTGGCAAGTTCCTCGGCTTCATGCTGACGCACCGAGGGATAGAAGCCAATCTAGAGAAATGCTGAGCCATTCAAGAGATGTCCGCGCAACATCAAGAAAGTACAGCAGTTCACTAGGAGGATGACCGCATTATCCTAATTCCTCTACAAGTCGGCTGGCCACGCTGCCCCCTTCTTTAAGATCTAAAGGAAGAAGTAGAATTTCCATTGAGATGAAAAATGTGAAGAGGCTTTCGAAGAGCTCAAACACTTTCTTACTAGCCCATCGGTTTTGGACAAGCCGCAACAGGGAGAAACCCTTTTTCTCTACCTCACAGTCACAGAAAACACGCTCAACTCGGTCCTGATCCGAGAATAAGAAAAAGATCAAAAGCCGATCCACTTTGTCAGCAGGGTTCCCCAAGGACCAAAAATAGATACCAAAGGCTAGAAAAGCTCGCCTTCGCCCTGATCATCTTGGCCTGAAGATTGAGGCCATATTTTCAGAGGCACCACATCTAGTGCGTACTGAGCAACCGATTAGATAGGTACTAGCTAAATCGGGACTCACAGGACGAATGATATCTTAGTCAGTAGAACTATGAGAATTTGCCACTGTTGTAAGGTATCTCTCACTAGTACTTTCTTTAATCATTAACTTTGATAGTTCCGTGATTCAGCACATACCTCGGGAAGAAAATACCAGTACTAACCTACTATCCAAACTCGCTAGTACGAAAAAGCCTCAAAACAACATGTCAGTCATTGAGCAAGTCCTCGAACATCCGAGCATCCAACTGGCCAACACCTCGGCCGAGGTCTAAACAGTCGAGCAAAGCACAAACTAGAGGACACCTTACATCAATTACCTCAAACGTGGTGAGATCCCAAAACACACACTACAACACAATCGACCTATAGAGACACATAATTAGAGACATATTAGATTTTTGTTTCTAAATCTTCACATTTAGAGACTAATAAACATAAAATTTGTTCCTAATTAGTCTCTAAAACTAGCTTTAGAATCAGATCAATTAAGTGACTCTATTATTGGTGTTTCTATAGCTTAGAGACAAATAAATTAAGTGATTTTGTTATTGTTGTTTCTATAGATCTTTATAGGCTAATTAGGAACAAATTTTGTGTCTATTAGTCTCTAAATGTGATGATTTAGAAATAAAAATATAATTTGTCTCTAATTTTGTGTCTCTATAGGTCAGTTGTGTTGTAGTGACATATTCATGTAAATTTAAAAGAATAACAAGCTATTATACACTCCTCAATAATCAGCTCTACAAAAAGATGGTACTCTCGACAACTCCAGCTTGCTACTTCTGGCCAAGCATGAAAGTAAATTGCAGCCTCTATGTCAAAAAATGTGACAAATGTCAAAAATTCTCCGAGGTCTCATATTAGCACCTTCAACCACTACATAGCTCGGGCACCAACTGGCTATTCCACAAATGGGGCATCGACCTCCTCGGCCCATTCCTCCAAGCACCAGGGCAAATCAAATTTTTGGTCGTAGCAATAAACTACTTTACCAAATGGATAATGGTTGAACCCCTATCTTCAATTGTGATTGAAAAAGTTCAAAAGTTTGTTTGAAAAAATATCATTTGCAGGTACGGGGTACCACGCGAACTCGTCAACGACAATGGGACACAGTTCACGGATCATCGGTTTCGATAGTTCTGCTCAGACCTCAACATTTGACAACTCATTTCGTTTGTCAAACATCCACAAATAAACAACTTGGTTAAAGCAGCCAATAAGGTCATCCTAACAGGATTAAAAAAGAAGCTCGATCGAGTCAAGGGATAGTGGGCCGAAGAGGTACCCAAAGTTCTCTAGAGTTACAACACAACTACCCAATCCTCCACCTAGGAGACCCCTTAATGGCTCCTTTATGTAGCAGAGGCCATGATCCCCGTTGAGATCGCAGAGCCCAAACTCTACAGAATTACCTTCAAAGAGCAGGGAAACATAGAAGTATGATTCGCTGAGCTCGATCTTATTGAGGAAGATTGAGAGCTCGCCAAAATTAAAGAAGAAGTATGAAACTTAAGATTGTTCAAAAATATGACAAGTGTGTCAAGCCTAGAAGCTTTGCAGAAGGAGACCTTGTACTCAGAAAAATTGAACCATAAAGAAAACCAGCCTGAGAAGGAAAACTCGCTCCGTACTAGGAGGGCCCCTATCGGATCACAGAGGTCCTCGGAAAAGACGCCTACAGAATCGCCGAACTCTCTTGGTGAGAGCTCCCACAATCGTGGAACGAGGCCTCTCTATGGTCCTACTACAGCTAAGCATCCACACTTAAACTACAACAAGGCCATAGTACTCTTTCCCCTACTTGGCGATTTTTTCTCACTAGGTTTTCCCCAGGAAAGGTTTTAACGAGGCTCCATCATGTTTAAGCCGAGCTTAACTCTTAGAGGGATGCAACATATCTCTATAAATGATATTACTCATTCTATTTTGCACATTTCTTTTGTGTTTGATGTCACTTGAAGCCATCGCATACCTTCTACGGGCAATTTACATGGTCTCACAAGCGGCCCTTGACCCACGTGATGCACCACTCCCTTGTTCTCGGCGCTACAAAGCCCCCGTGAGTAATTGGGACTCAATTTTCACCAGCCTAAGCTCATTGGCCTCAGAACCCACTCAGCGACCAGAATTCGGTTTTCAGCAGTCTGGCTCACCGACCTCAGTGCCTATTATGGGCTCCCACGCCCCCAATGACCCCAAGTGCGCTTCTTGTGAGCTTGGTTTTCACCGAGTCTGATCCTTGGCTCTAAATACGGCCTCCGACTTAGCTCGACACACTCTAAATGAGCAACATGACCCTAAGCACGCTTCCAGGGAGCTCAGTTCTCACCAAGTCTAATCTTCGGCCCCTAGAGCCGTTACTTCCGGCCTCAGTGCCCTTACACAACCAGGACTCGGTTTTCACCAGCCTGGCTTTGTTGGCCACTGCGCCACTACTTCCGGCCTCAAAGCCCTTACTCGATCCCTCGCGCGGGGTCATGCCTTACGCTCCTCGGCGAGCTCATCTTGAACCCCCGAGTGGTGGTTCTCGGTCTCTAGAGCTACTACTTCCGGCCTCAATGTCTTTCTCACAATTACCAAATAGGTAAACACAAACTTAAATAATATTTTTTCTAGCATAGACATGCAGTTAACAGAGCCTCAGCAAATTGAAGTGATGATCAAACTCGTCGAAAACACAACAAGGATAAACACATAAGACATCCTCTTTATTCATGAAGTCCACAAAAGGGATATTTACACTTACAAACCCATAAAGGGAAGCTCATCAACAAAATACAGATAGCCTGTCGGTAAAACAACAACTTAGAAAACATCCCAGGAACATTGTCACCGACCAAGATGCACCAACAAAAACCTCGGATCAGGATTCTGCTGCCAGGATATAATTCCATACGCAGACTTGGTCAAGAAAGCTCCCTCAACACAAGAGTTGAAGGGCAAGGAGGAGAGGAGAGGGAAAGGTCCAGGACTATGGAAAAGGTCCCAGCCAGCCAAAGAGCATGATGCCTCCCCCGACGCATGAACCATGGAGATGGCTTCGCCGTAAGCCCGATGTTACAGACCCACGGTCGAAACCCCGTCTCCTGCTTTCATCTTTAAACTCGATGGTTCAAACCCACGGCGAACGACGAACCATTCGCCAACAAAATAAGAGTAAACCTCGGAGGGATGGTGATCTTCAAAACCTCCCACTCCATGCTCAACAATGCACACAATACTAAGGGGGCTATTTATAGACCCAAAACGAAAACCGCCTCTCCGGTGGACAGTTCTTTCATAAGTGGAATCACGTCCCGTCACAATTGGCGCTCGAACGCCTCAAAAATCGCCCACTAGATTTTTGCTTATAAATGGCTTTCCTATCAAACTATATTTGTCGTACAGGTGGCAAACATCCAGCCTGGATACCGAAGCGTCGCATAAGAAGCTGTGCACCCTCCATGTCATCAGTGGAGGTCGAAAACCGACATCACTTAGAGCTCGGCACCCTCCAAACTCCGACCAAGCTCAGGGGCTATGAACTGGACTACAACTATTAGGTCTGGTTGGATTAGACCTAGCGGCGCCCCACAACACAACTCGAGCAAAACCAGACGGCTCCGCCTAGGGGCTCCACTCGGCCATACATGGACATCCACGTCCTTCCTTATCACAAGTGATACGCCATTACAAGCTCGCCATCTCCGAG
Source organism: Canna indica (assembly GCA_034359265.1). NCBI lineage: Eukaryota > Viridiplantae > Streptophyta > Magnoliopsida > Zingiberales > Cannaceae > Canna > Canna indica. The sequence goes on along the minus strand of CP136890.1, from coordinate 44,227,142 downwards.
ATCAGCCACGACCCATTCTGAGCAATATCCCCGCTAGATTATCGGGCAGTATCATCGCCTCCACCCGCAATAAATATAAACATGGCATGCCTCAGGTAACCTAAGTTCCCTATTCGTTTACCTCCACCTTGGAGTCTCACTAACTTGAGCGTCGAACTATCTTTTGCAGATCTCTTGTCGGAGTTGTACCTGACCAAGAGAAACACCGAGCCGGACCGAACTACTCCAATTCTCAAGCATGAACAAATAACATAGTCCAGATACATATCTCAAAGAAAAAATCTAAAGACGAATGGATTTGGAGTTTGGATGGCAGAAGTGACTAACGTTGTAACTCAACTTATAATTTCATAAAAGAAAGGCACGTGAAAGAATGTTTGGAGCCTCAAAGTCATAACTGGAAGAATGTTTGGAGCCTCAAAGTCTTACCTAAAATAAAGATTTTTATTTGAAAATTACTATGGGTAGACTTCTAACAACTTGGTACCTAGCCAAACACAGTAAAGTAGCTCCTAACACCTGTTATGTTTGCAATGGAGGAAAAGATTGCATCAATCACATTCTGTTTGAGTGTCCATTTGTATAAAACTTATGGAAAAAATTAGAAATGGAACTCAATCACAGATTTAAGCTTAAAAGCAAATGGAGTGAGCGATCATGGCTCAACGAATGTGAAGAAATAAAAACAAACTTAAGTGATTGGCTTTCTGAAATAATTGCAGTATCTTTTTGGAACTTATGGAAGAATAAGAATAATGCTTGTTTTCACAACAGTAAATCTGGACCAAACTCACTGTTTTGTAAAGTTGTGGCTGATATTAGGTGGAATAGCATTTCTGATAAGTGCAAGAAAGTTTCAAATGATACTGAAAACATTAAACAGAAAAGACTTGATGAAAAACAGTAATTGCTCCCGCTCATTCAAAAAAGGTGTCTTCACCTTTAGCTGCTGAAATATGGGACATTTGGCTGGGAATGTCTAAAGCTAATGAATTAAAGCTTAGTAATGTGCTAGTGTTTTCTGACTGCTTGCAGGCCATTAATATTTTGAGGAAAAAAAACAAACCACCATGGTATTTGCACAACGTGATTATGGATATATGTACAGCAGGGAAACAACTCAGTGGTATCACATTAGAAGAGCTAGAACTTAATAATAAAGCACACATGATTGCAAAGGAAGGATGCTGTAGAAGTTCCAAAGATCATCAGGAGTTAAGAAACAAAGCAGCAGGTCACTGTCATACAACAAGCAATGAAGATAAGGTACAGGAGCTCAATGTATATGTTTCTCAAGAAGATGTAGTTCAGGAGCTCAATGAGCATGATGCAAATGCTAAAAGCTATGTAAATAGTATTGTTTCCATAGACTCAACATCTGTAAAAACCTTAGTGATTACTAATAAAGTGAATGATTCTCATATTCCTTTAGCACGACTATTAGTCCTCTGCGTCCTCTATCGTATCAATAAAGCAGAGAGAGTGACCTTGACTTTTAAAAAAATTATATGACACTCCCACTATGTAGTAAAAATCTGACTTGAGGTTCTTTGTTTTAAAAAAACATATATGACACTCCCACTATGCCGTAATAATCATTTCATTGATAGAAAAAGACTAATATTTCTCTTAACTTAAATAAAGATCAAATTTGGATCACACTTCTTGAATAAGCATCCACAATAGTAAAAAAAAATAACCGTTGTCATCATAAGTGGGCACTTTATGAGGTCCCTTGTAGTTGGAAATCACATCACATCAGTCTGCTTGGGTCCACAGAAGTATTCAATCTTTTAAAATTAATGTATCCATCAGATATAAATTAAATGAAGTTGCTTCACTCGCAAGCATATGCATGCAAGTACACATCAATCTATGGCCCGCATCCAACTTTTTTATATGCTCATGTCTTCGCTATTGTTGTTCAAGTCTACACGCGGAGAGACTTTGAATTTATTGTTGAAGAAAATGACAATTTACTCTAGAAAGCTTCACTTATTTTTTAAGGTTCATACTTTATCTTTTTTACTACAGTCTATGACTATGAATGTTATGAGCTAAAATCTTTAAATGACAAAGTTAGTCTTTAGTTTATTGCTTCTAGTTTAGCAATTTTTTATATAACTGATCTGCAATTTATAGATTATTTTTTATATTATATATGTGAATAAATTATATTACCGTCACCTCTGCTTTACTTTTATTTTACTATCACTTTTCAATTTTGATTCAACAAACTCTTATCCTAGTTAGTGTTCAAATTTAATATTTTAGTATTAAATATCTCAATTATTATCATAAGTTGATGACATATTAAAACAAATCTTTTAACTAATTATATTGTTAAAAATTGAAAAATTATGTAAAATGCCATGACCTATATGTGACTGTGGTGGAGCCGTTGCAATTAGCAATGACCTAGCGAGAGTCGCATTAAGCTGACACAAGTATGACACATCTAGTATTGTTTTACAACGCGGTGCCTATGTTGTCACATATAAGTGAGTAATTTTATTTCGCTATATTGCAATTGTCTTTTTCATCATTCCTCTCCTCACATTATTCACATCTTATTCAGAGGATTAATTTGATACAAATCCACTGAAGTTACTGAAATAACCTTGTACAAATAAATAGTTCTTTTAGCTACTAAGGACTTTTTGGTACTTTTGCATCTGATAGTTAAATAATGCTCTCAGCTACAAATGTATAAGTAGCTGAGATGCAAGTTATTTTTTTTATTTACTGTTTTCTTTTTTTTGCGAACATTTTTCTCCACAAAATTTCTCTGCCAAGCTCTCAGATCCATTATGAGAGTTATTGTTCTTTCTTCCTATCAAATGAATAAAATGTGTTGAGCTCAAGAGAATCAATCTCTTTGAGCTTAGATTCCTTTTTTCATTCAAGTTCTTTTCCGCTACATGGTATCAGAGCAGTGAAAGATCGATCCAAGGGAGAGGAAGTCGGAAGCCTATTCGCATTGTTTACACAAGCGATCAGATCAAATCTCCAACTCCTGATGGCCAGAAATCGCAAAGCGTCGACGTCTAGGTCGAATATTGGGGAATCGCAAAGTGTACAAGAAGATGCGGATGGCTCCCCTTCAAATCCCTACCTTCTTCAAGGAAGCGATCACCCTGGTATGTCGCTGGTTTCTTCTCATCTTTAAGGGAATGAAAACTATCTTCCCTGGAAAGAGTCAATGAAGATCTCATTGTTACCGAAAAATAAATTTGGTTTCGTGGAAGGATCTGTCTGTGAACCTGAAGAAACATCTCAGAAACATAAGATGTGAATGAGATGTGACAACATGGTTCGTTCATGGCTATTGAATTCAATCACACCAGAACTCAGCCCTAGTGTGATTTACACTACTACAGCTTATGAAATTTGGCAAGACCTAGAAGGCAGGTTTAGCCAAAGTAATGAACCCAGAGTTTTTGGTATTGAACTGTAAATTTGGAATACTAGGCAAGGAGCAATGACCATTTCTACATACTACACTAAATTAAAGGGTTTTTGGGATGAAATGAATGTCATTGAAATTGATGGAGCTACACATTGCAACTGCAAAATTCAAAAGGAGAACCGAGAAAGAGCAAGACTTAGGTAATTTCTCATGGGTTTGCATGAGTCCTATGTAGGAATAAGGGGTCAATTGCTCTTGATGAAGCCGCTTCCTAGCATTTTTCAGACCTATTCCATTTTGGAACAAGAGGAGTCACAAAGGCAACTAAGGTCTTCAGCAACTACTAGTTGATGAGATTGAAAGTGTTGCATTAAATACATATCACCAAACTCAATCTCATCCTTACAAACAAATTGAAAAAGGCAGGCCTCAATTTGGTCCAAGAAAGTTATGTGAATATTGTAAAAAGCGAGGCCACACCAAAGAAATTTGCTACAGGCTCCATGGATTCCCTCCTGATCACAAATTCTACAAGGGAAAACAAAAGACAAATGAGTGGGGAGAAAATTCCACAGGTGAAAAATTGGCAAACAATGCTCAATTAGCCAAAATAGATTGCACAGAGGGAGTTGGAAGTGACACTGATACAAGTCACATGAGTAAAAAATAATTAGCTGAACAAGTCCAACACCTGACAAAACAATGCAACACCTTGATGAATTTGATGAACCAAAAGCAAGCTATCAATCACCAAGTGAATATGGCAGGTAAGCCAACACACTCAGTTGCTTGTACTCATACCAATCAATGGATTATGGACAGTGGATCTACTGACCATGTTACTTCACCTTTTGTCCAGTTAGAAAAAAACTCAAAACAAACCCATGCCAACACAATATCTTTGCCAAATGGAGAAATAACACAAGTGTTTGAAATAGGAACAACATTTTTTATATAACAAAATTAAAAAGTCACAATAGGTGACCATACTAAATATCGAACCCTAAATCTCTAGACAACATACAACATGTTGCCACCAACTGTGCTACCCATAGTTGGCAAATAGGAACAACATACTTGAGTAAACACATTAAGTTAGAAAACACTCAATTTGTACCTACTTTCAAGTTCAATTTGTTATCAGTTAGCAAGTTGACAAATGACTCAAACTGTTCCATAACATTTGACCCAAATAATTTTGTCATTCAGGACCTCACTAACAAGAAGATTTTGGGGAGTGGTAAGGTGAAAAATGGGCTATACTATATGAATGGAGCCTCCACCCATGTCAATAGACAATTATCAGGTCCTTTTGTTTTTCACATGCTTCTTTAGATAGTACCAGCTTATGGCACATGAGGTTAGGAAATGTGTCTTCAAATAAATTGAGGTTGATGAGTAGTATTGTACCTGAGCTCACACAAACCTTAGAGTTGTTTTATAATATCTGTCCATTAGCAAAATAAACTTGTTTACCTTTCCCAAAAAGATTGAATAAAGCTTTGTTTCCTTTCGAAATTATTCATGTTGATGTTTGGGGACCTCATAAAGTGCCCACTTACTATTGTGGATGCTTATTCAAGAAGTGTTTGGACTTATTTGTTTTCCTCCCAAATTCAAGTTCCTCACCTAATCACAAATTTCATCAAGCTAATGAAAAATCAGTTTGAGAAAAATATCAAAATTATTAAATCAGACAATGGAAGTGAGTTTTACAATGATACCTTGTCTACCTTTCTAGCAAATGAGGGTATAGTTCACCAAAGCACATGTGTAGAAACTCCACAACAAAATGCCTTAGTGGAGAGAAAACATAGACATCTATTAGATGTAGCTAGAAGCCTCAAATTTCAATCCCAGTTGCCTTTAAGTTTTTGGGGAGAATGCCTCATGACTGCAACTTATCTCATTAACAGAATACCAAATTCTTCCATAGATGACTTGGGTCTTTATGAGAAGATGTATAAGAAAAAGCCAAACCTTTCTCATTTGAGATCATTTGGATGCTTGAGATCATTTGGATGCTTGTGTGCTAGTGAGTCTGTCTTCATAGGTTATCCCTATGGCAAGAAAGGTTAAAAGGTATATATACAATGTAAAAACTCATTCCATATCCATCTCCAGAAATGTGACTTTGAAGATATATATCCATTCAATACTTCTTCACCTCAAAAAAACAATTTTCCCAATACCTGTCACAAATCACCCCTCTTCTACTTCGGATAACATTCTTGAATGTCCTACCAAACACTTGAGTAAATCATCCACTAAAGTTATAAGTGAGGATAGTGAAACAAACCACACTAGTGAGCATCTTCCTACATAAAATGTGGAGAGTGAAACTGAAGTTGAACCACCACCTCAAACTGAACTTGTTCCGGTCAGAAAAAGTCAAAGAGCAAGCAAAAAATCTTTAAGGCTCCGAGACTATTGTTGTAGCTCAAAAGTCACCAAACCAGGAACCAAGATTGAAAACAGAACCTATCCTTACCACTTCAAAATTATATAAGCCTGAATGACATACCTAACAACCACAAAAGTTTCCTTACCTTGACAACCAACATTGTCATAGAACCTATAGAGAAGCTGTCTAGAACCAGGACTGGGGAAGTTCAATGCAAACTAAGTTAAAGGCTTTAGAATAAAATAATACTTGGGAAATTTGTGTGTTGTCATCTAAAAAGAAAGCTATAGGAAGCAAATGGGTTTTCAGAAACAAATACAATCCAGATGGAAGTGTTGAGAAATTCAAATCTAGGGTAGTGGCAAAATGTTTTACTCAAATAGAAGGTGTAGACTACTTGGAAACCTTTGCACCAGTGTCCAAAATGACAATAGTAAGGACACTAATTGCCATTGTAGCCTCAAAAAATTGGCCTTTACAACAGCTTGATATAAACAATGCATACTTGCATGGGGACATTAATGACGAGGTTTATATGTTAAAGCCACTAGGTTATGGAAATGAAAAGAATACCATAGTTTGTAAGTTAAAAAAATCCTTATATGGTCTAAAGCAAGCTGGTAAACAATGGTTTGAAAAATTATCCACAAGTATCCTCTTAATTGGTTTCAAACATAATTCAGCTGATCCTTGCTTATTCATAAAAGCAAGTGGAAACAAGTTGGTAATCATCCTAGTGTATGTGGATGACATAATATTAACTGGCATTGATCAGGAAGAAATGAAAGCTTTAAAAGGCTTCCTGAATACTAGTTTCAAAATAAAAGACCTGGGAAACCTAACCTATTTTCTAGGATTAGAGGTACACAGAACAAAAGTTGGAATCTACATTTGACAAAAAAAGTACATCACAGATCTACTTACTGATATGAAATTAAGGGAGTGTAAACCCAAAGACACACCAATGTTAGCAAACAGAAAGTTTGACAATGAAACTTCAAAATTACATCCTTTATTTGAAGATGATTCATTGTACAAGAGCTTAATAAGAAAGCTGCTTTACATAATTGTTACAAGGCCAGACATTTTTTATAGTGTACAAGCTTTAAGTCAATTTACACAAAGGCCAAAGGTATCACATTACAAGGTTGCCATTCGAATATTGAAATATCTAAAAGAAGCTCCAAGCATGGGTCTGTTCTATCCAACTGAAGCTACTTCCACCTTATTTGGATACTCTAATGTTGATTGGGGCAGCTGTGTTATGTCCAGAAGGTCAATTTCAAGTTACTTGGTAAAAATTGGATATTGTTTAGTGAGCTGGAAATGTAAGAAATAACCAACCATCAGCAAATCTAGTGCTAAGATCGAGTGAGCATCGAGCATTATCAAGTCTGACGGTAGAAATTGCATGGTTCATTAAAGTTTTAGTTGAAATTAACTTCGATATAATACTGCCAGCTCCAATCTATTGTGACAATAGAAGTGGACTTCATATAACTGTCAATCTTGTGTTCTATGAAAGAACAAAACACCTCCCAAGAAAGAAAAAAACACTTTCCATAAAAGAACAAAACATCTTAAAATTGGTTGTTATTTCATTAGAGAAAAGTATCTAGAAGGAACAGACAAACCAGTTTACATACCAGGAGTATAAAGAGGATGAATCTGATACAAATTCACTGAAGTTACTGAAATAATCTTGTACAAATAAATAATTCTTTTAGCTATTAAGGATTTTTTGGTACTTTTGCATCTTATAGTTAAATAATGCTCTCAGCTACAAATGTATAAGTAGTTGAGATGCAAGTAGTTTTTTTTACTTAGTATTTTATTTTCTATGCGAATCTTTTTCTCCACGAAACTTCTTTGCCAAGCTCTCAAATTCATTCGGAGGAGAGTTCTTGTTCTTTCTATTTACTAAATGAATAAAATATGTTAAGCTCAACAAAAACAATCTTTTTGAACTCAGATTCTCTTTTTCGTTCAAGTTCTTTTTCGCTGCACATCACTTTGACACTCTCCACCACTAGCTTGCCACCGTTGAACTGGCAACCAACAATGCCTCCAAATGATTTTTTCTTGAATTTAGGATTTTGATTCTGAAAATTATTAAAATATTACATTTTAATTAGGTTGAATTATGCTTAATTAATTAGTTTAACTGAAGCCTGTATAGATTTTGATTCATTTGAAAATAAAAATTAATTAGGTTTTAATTAACGGTTTAAATACGAACATTTTTAATTAAAAAAAATTGTTTATGTTTTAACTAATAATTTAATTAGATTTTTAGTTAAATTCTAATATTTTATTAATTAAATCTTATTTTAAAATTATATTTGATTAAGTTTTGATTTGATTAAAAATATAAGCAATGAAGGACCACAATTATCATCTTTTCATGGAAATCTTGCTTCATATTAGGGATGGCACTGGGGAGAATTTGGGACGACGAACTCAATCCTATCTCAAACTATAATATTCTAGATATTATTATTTAATTCTTTTATTGTTGTGATTGTCAGCCTAGCGGGCTAGTTGGAGGTCGAGCCGAGTCAACTCATGGACCGGTGCGATATTGAGAGCACGGGTAAATCAAATTATGATTTATAATAATATAGTTTAATTTATTGAATTATGCTGCATATGAGTGTGCATGTGATTGATTCTTGTTTTTAGCATGGGGTTAGTTTGGATTAGCGGGTTGCGGATCCGAATTGATGTGAGTGCGGGCTATAAGGTGTGGATAAGAGGGAATAGGAAGGGATTATAAAATCCCCCCTAGGGCTAGGCGGGCTCCCTTTGGAGCCGCACCAGCCGAGTAGAAGAGAGGAGCCGCCCAGCAAAGCCGAGCCGTCCCTCTCCCCTTTCCCCTCTCTTGGAGCCGCAGCCTCCAAGGAAACCGAGCCGCCCCTCCCCTCTCCCTCTTCCTAAATCAGGTGAGTGGATCTTCCCACCCCTTTTTCTTGGATTTCTTGTGTTCTTGAGCTATTCTTGAAATCGAGGTATTTTTTTGAGTTTTTTTTGTCCGTCGACTCTCGAGTTCTTGCTGTTTTCTTTAATTTGTTGTCATGGAAGAGGAGGCCCGAAAACCCCCCTATGGGGCTCAGCAACCCTAGGATGACCCTAGGGGTGCTCGACCAAAGAGGGGCTTGGGTCTCCCTCAAAGTGTTCGATGAAATATCTAAAAGAAGTCCTTGATGTTTTCTTTAAGATCTAGGCTTTAGATTAATTTTCTTAATTAAATTCCTTTGATGTCAATGCATGATTTGTATCTAATTTCAACTTATGAATCTATGTTTGCATGTGGAAATATTTATCTTGATGCCATGTATGGATTCTTGATTAAAAGTTTAAGTCTTGATCTTAAGATGATGTAGATGCATGCAATATCTTGATTAGAAATTATGAATTAATTTTTGTATGATGGACTTGATGTTATAAATATGTGGTGATGGTAATTTAAGATTTATTTGTTGAGATTTTCGGGTTAATTACCTTAACATGCTGAAAATATAATTTGTTGAAATTTCATGCTGATTTTGTAATCTCTGTTGTGGTGCGTATGGTTTATTGAATATAGTTATGTAACCTATCATTTTGACTAGATAACATAGTTTAGATCCAAAGGACACACTGTGGAAGTCATATTCGACTTGGGTGCACCAGTTTTGAGCTCAACAGTAAACTGAAAACAAAACCCTAATTTTGGCAAATAAAAATTTTAATTGTATAATTAAAATTCAAGGGGCAGCATAATCTGTTAAGAGCTAACAAATTAAATTCTATGCATGAAATAAAATCTCATGATTTTATGATATTACAGGTCTAGGAGTTGGGATCGGGCATTGAGTGTTGCGGCACTTCCCAATAAAGACATCCCTAAGACACTGTAGGAGGCACTTGACTTAGGTCTTGTTAACGCCATATCTTTATGAATGACGGAGAGACTCGGATAGGAGCCAGATTGCGGGCTTGGCCCGAAAGGTTGAATGGTTAATTCCCAACCTATGTTAAGGAACAAGTTCGGATGGGCAAATCCCAATTGTTCCCAAGTTTCTATATTTTAAGGAATAAGTTCGGATGGGTGAATCCCGATTATTCCTTCGTTATCTTTAAGGAACAAGTTCGGATGAGTGAATCCCGATTGTTCATGTGTTTCTCGTGGAACAAGTTCGGACGGGCAAATCTCGATTGTTCCCGAATTGCTTTATTTAATGAACAAGTTCGGATGGATGAATTCTGATTGTTCCTATGTTTCTCGTGGAACAAGTTCGGACGGGCAAATCCCGATTGTTCCCGAGTTGCTTTATTTAAGGAACAAGTTTGGACGGGCAAATCCCGATTGTTCCCGAGTTGCTTTATTTAAGGAATAGGTTCGGATGGGAAAATCTTGATTATTCCTACGCTTTATCTAAGGGTTCTATTATAGGATAAGCTCGGATGGGTCAATCTCGATTATCCTCATAACCCTTGAGTGTGATATATGCCTTAGGGCACGGGTAGGCTGAGGCCTGTTGCATTTCACTGTTTAGTGAAATGGTTTTGCCTTTGGGCATGTGATGGCTAGTTGGCCAGTTAGCTAGTTATACCACTTGATGATTTACCCCTTATGAGTTAGGGGCATTTTATTCTTTCTCTCTGTGGTTGATTTTTATGGTGGGGGTTGGTAGAATCGCTCACTGAGTTATTTTGAAGTCACCTATTGTTTTTTTATTTCTTTTGCAGAGCCTGACTAGTGAGGTAGGCTGGAGCACTTGACGCGGTTGGAGGGCAGAGGAGTCGCATTGATCTCATAGCAGTCCTAGTTAGGGGTCGTAGTCGAGTCTTTGGTAGTTGTCATGCACTTATATTTTTGGTATATTAGAACTGTAGTCCCTTGGGGATATTTATGTCTTGTATTCATATTTCATTTGTTAAGAACAAACTGTTGAACTTTGATTTATTTATTTCCGCACTTTAAATACTGTTAAAAGACTTTACTTCTCAAATGAAAATCTATTTGGTTTTCTCGTTCATAAATGAAAAGTATTATTCTTTCGCTTTGTTTAATTTATGAGTTAGCATGTGCATGGGTTAAGCTGCGGGGTATAGACACGTATATGTCGGTCACGTGATCCTTAGTTGGGGCGTGACACAAACCCATTAAGCATACTCAGTCCTAAATTCGTCTCAAATCCGTTACTATTTTGAAGGGTAATTCCCAAACCCATCTCATTAATTTAACGGGTAACCACTGGGTACCCGCTTTTCGCCGGTTAATAAATTTTATATAAAAAAAATTATTCTACAATCTACGTACTTATCATAACATCTAAGACTAGTTAACAAATTTATATAAAAAAATTATTCTACATACTTATACTTATCGTAACATCTAATATTATGACTTATACAAATAGTTTAAAATTACAAAAAGTGCTCAAATGACAAATACAAACTACAAGTTCAAATTGATTATAACAAGTGGTACAAATAATATAACACTTAGTTCATTAAGCTTCCAAATACAAATGACACACATACAAGTTTCATAATATAACACTTAGTTCATTACCTCATTACATTAAAACAAGTGATACACATACTTAAAATAGTGTTATCGTAACACACATAGCAGGGGCGATTGAGGGGCGGCGGGTCACGAGACACGGGTGACTAAATGTGTTATTGTGTTAGGGTATAGCCTTATAGGTAATTAAAATAGTGTATTGTTATATTATATAATGTGTTAGGGTATAGGTAATTAAATATGTTATTGTTGTATAATATATACTTAACTTTAATTTAAAAAATAAATTATATTGAACTTGAATTAGAAAGACATAATTATCTTATATACATGAATAATATGAAAGGTATTTTAGTAATTTTATACTTAATAGGTTTGGGACGGATTTTAAACTAAAATCCTGAACTCATCCCAAACCCTACAGGGTTTTTACCTCAAAATCATATACCTGTCCTACGACCCAATAGGCAAAACCCGCTGATGACCTATTAGGGTCTGGGATGGCTGAAATACCCATTTATATAAATCCACTGACACCCATACTTAATATTGCATTTCGTGATATTCTACCTAATAAGATTTCAGATTAAGTATGTTTTTAGAGATATTTGTATGAAAGCCATGACCCCGTGATTAAGAATGCAATATTTTTAAAATATATTGTTAGTATTATAAAATTTGAGTGATTTTATATAAAAAGAGGTTAATTATAAAATATATCCCAACTTTTGATGTGTTTTCCTAATTTATTCTCACTTTCCAATTTTCCCAATTCAATATATCACTTTTCGAATTATTACAAATCTATCCTACCGTCTACTTAGCGTCAACTTCGCACGTCTGAATGCCGACGTGACTAATAATCCCAATCAGTATTCAGACACGAACTTTAACTTTTTTTTTTTTTCGGCCTCACCTAACCCAGTCAGCAGATCACGACAAGTTAATTTAAAAAATCCACCTTTAACTTCCCGAACCTTGTCGCCTGCTCGCCGCCCGTCTTTCTCTCAATCCCCGACGTCGCCTGCATCTCTTCGTGCTCCCAGTCTTCATCCCCGTCGACTCTGGTATCTCTCTTTTAGTTTTCACCTGCTCGCTCGCTTTCCTCCCTTTTGTCTGGTATGGTTAGTATAAATTCTAGAAATTTTTCATTAGTGATGATACTATTAAATATAGGATTTCATAGTAAAATTTTCCAACAGTGATGATACTATTAAATATGATTTGTCATTGTAGGCTTTGTTTCGACAAAAAAAATTCAACAAAAGAGAGGGATTTCTTCTCTTTGTTGAAAATTACGAATTTGACACTGGATAGACGATGAGATAGATTTGTAACAAATCGAAAAGTGATGTAATGAATTAAAAAAAATTGAAAAATGGAGATATATTAGAAAAATACATCAAAAGTCGGGATTATTTTGTAATTAGTACTTATCAAATCAGATTTAAATGCAAATAAAAAAATTAATATTTCAAAATAAAATAATTGACAGTAAATAAAGATATAAAATTATGATTTCATAATATAAAACTTTTTCGATCAATTCATTATCACGTTCTCAAATAGATTGGATTAAAATTAACATAATCTAAGCAATAACAATTAAAATAGTATAAATTGCATTAGATAGGAGCAACCAAAATTAAATTTATCTTTTACTTAATTATTGGTGCATTGGAGGAATTTAATTCAATTAAATATATCAAAAAATATGTCTGTCCCTCCGTATTTCTTTCTTCCATTTCTTTTTGTCATCCACCTATGCGTCTACTTCTAATCATCTCCATCAAATTATAATTTATTTCACAAATTTAACTCATTCTTTAATTTGTATCAATTATATATCGAACTATCAGATTAATATTAATTCTAGCCCGATATCAAATGTCTGTCAATATCACCGTTAGATGCTGATGTGACATCTCACTCAGCATATTAAAAAATAATTTTTATTAATCGTGTTGCAACGTCGGCTTTTAATTATGTATTTTTTTAAAAAAATAAAAAAAATTCTTTTTCTACTTACAACCATTGCCACATCATCTATTAAAAAATATTATTTTTTAAAAAAATAATTGATACATTATTTTCTTGTCTCCATAACCCAATTCTTCGTCAACGGGAAGGGGTTTCCGGATCAAGCACTCTAGGTCTGCTCGCCTTCCTGGATCGCTGGAGTCAGACACCTCGCTGCAACCCCCTGCGAGCGAGCGCGCTAGGCCTGCATCCACGTCAGATCCGACGTGCTCGAGCTTGGATCCACCGACACCATCTTCCACAACCGTGATATCATTGGCAAGATCTGTGCCCTGTTCAACTTAAACTCTCCCCCCTCCCTAATCTGCCGCCGCCGCTGCTACATCGCCCTGGCTCACACCGCAATCTGCTGTTGTAACTCTGTCACGCCCCAACTCAGGATCACATGATCGGCCAGGGTATACGTGCCTATACCCCGTAACTTGAACCAAACACATGCCAACCCACAACAATAAATCACTACTAGAAATTGAGTCTTCAGCAACGGCTATCAGCAACGGTCGCTCAAGCCGTTGCATATATGTTGTATCTGCAATGGCTTTCTAACGGACACGCGAGCCGTTGCTCATGATTTTAATTATCAGCAACGGCTTTCTAATGAACAAGTGAGCCGTTGTTGATGATAACTTATTAGCAACGGCTTTCTAACGGGCGAGTGAGCCGTTCTGATAAGTTTATATAGGTCGCAGAACGCGCCCGCCGGTCGCAGATCGCGCCCGCCCCTTCTTCCTCCCGCCTCTCTCCGCCGGTGCCGACGCCAACGATGTCGAGCTGCCGCTGCTGACGCTGCCATCCGTCCTCTTTTTATTTGTTAATTAATTATTTAATTAATTATTTAGATTAATTGTTTAATTTGTTAGATTAATTTTTAGGGTTTAGATTAATTTCGGAATTGTCCACTTGGGCATTGCGCCGGAATCGTCCACTTCGGACGCGCGCCGGAATCGTCCACTTCGGACTCCTGCCGGAATCGTCTAATTTGGACTCGTGTCGGAATTGTCCAATATGGACTCGAACTGTCTCGAAACATTTAGAAAATAATCATCCATCCGACGAGTTGATATGTTTCACGTACGCATCGACGAGTAGGATATGATTTAGCAAAACCTTAGATCCGTTCGGGGATTGTATGTTCGTGTAAAAGAAGTAGATGATCTTTTATACGATGTACAATTCTTGAATTGTCCCTGATTGGACAATTTGGGAATATAGTTATTTGTACTGCACTTACGTTTTTCTTTTAACTGTTAACTAATTATTCTAAATTTCGGCAACATCTCTCTTGTTCTCCGATACGCGCCCAGATGATATGCGTATTCGGAGAACAGTAGGGAGATGCTGCCGAAATTTAGAATGAAGTTAGCGGTTAAAATAAGTACTTAGTGCAATATAAATAACATAAATCCCGAATGGAATAGGACAATCTCACCTAAAGACATTAACCAAAGAAATTGTCATTGATTGACAGAATCATGTCGGCTGATCGAAGTTGGATGTACCGACGTCTTGATCGTGGAGCTTTAACGAATGAGTTTCGATTAGGCGTAACGTACTTCCTAAATTTCGCCTATTCAAATCAGAATTTCGTTAGCATTGGTGATCAAATCCGATGTCCGTGCCGCATTTGTTTGAATAGATGATTTTTGGATCGGGAGACTGTCACTCTGCATCTATATAACAAAGGATTTGCACCAAGATATTTTCTATGGACTTGTCATGGGGAGTCACGTAAAGTCGGGATGTCGAGTAATCCTGTCGTTCAGACATATGGTGAATCTTCCTCTGCTGGTGCTTCTTCATCTAGTCAATCTAATCCCTATAGAACTATGATACTTGATAGTCTTGGGGGTCAATTCCACCTGAATGATAATGTTGATCGGCCAGTTCTTCAGACATCAGTCCCACCAGATACTACAGCGGTTGATATCACAGAAGTACAAACTGTGGTAGAGATTGAATTACCGAATAAAGAAGCTGTAGAATTTTACGAGATGTTGAAAGCTGCCGATGAACCTTTGTATGAGAATTGTCCTAAATACACTAGGTTTTCAGCAATGACACAGTTCCTAAACATCAAGGCCGATTGTAATATCAGCGCGGTTGCGTATGATCGGATTGCTGGATTGATTAATGGAATGGTGCCTACTGATAACAAGTTTGAGCAAACTTTTTATAAGACTAAAAAGCTAATGCGAAAATTGGGGCTTGGGTACGAAAAAATACACGCGTGCCAAAATAACTGCATTTTATATTATAAAGAAAATGTGCAGTTGGATAAATGCCCTGTATGTCAACATCCTCGTTACAAGGAGAAGAAATCGGTCCGACAGAAAAATATCCCGTTTAAGGTGCTTCGATATTTTCCACTAACACCAAGGCTTCAAAGATTATTCATGTCGGAAAAGACAGCCCCCTACAAGAGTTGGCATGCAAGAAGTCGTGATGATACAGTAATGACTCATCCATCCGACAGTGAAGCATGGAAATATTTGGATACATATTATCCTTCATTTGCTAGGGATACTAGAAATATAAAATTGGGATTGTGCACAGATGGTTTTAATCCGTTTGGACATTCTGCAACTCCTTATTCAGTTTGGCCAGTGCTGCTGACAGTTTATAATTTGCCACCGTCAATGTGTATGAAAGATAAATTTATTTATCTTTCGATGATTATTCCGGGTCCTAAGGGTCCGCGAAAAGAAATTGACATATTTCTCAGACCCTTGATAGATGAATTGAAAACATTGTGGACTGAGGGAGCTGTCACTTATGATTGTCATCGGAAACAAAACTTCAATTTAAAGGCCGCAGTCTTGTGAACAATCAATAATTTCCCGGCGTACGGCATGTTGTCTGGTTGGAGCACTCACGACCGACTCTCTTGTCCATATTGTATGGAACACTCTAAATCAATCAGTCTTTAGAACAGACGAAAAATCTCATTCTTTGATTGTCATCGTCGATTCCTACCGGCTAATCATTAGTATCGAAGTAATTGTAATAAATTTACTAAGGGCAAAGTCGAAAGAGATGGGCCACCACCAATGTTGTCTAGTGAACAAATGTTAGCACGTGTTTCAGCACTTCCAGATATAGTATTTGGTCGCAATGAAAGAGTGTCAGGTTTTGGCCAAACACATAACTGGGTGAAAAAAGTATCTTTTGGGAATTGCCCTATTGGAGTTCATTATTGATTCGGCATAATTTAGATGTCATGCACATTGAAAAAAATGTGTTTGATAATATTTTCAACACTTTGATGGATATTTTCGGAAAAACTAAAGATAATGTCAAAGCCCGACATGATATGAAAATACTTTGTAAAAGACCAGAGTTGAAGTTACAAGAGGTCAACAGACGATATCTGAAACCGAAGGCCCTATATGTGTTAAATAAACAACAGATCAAAGATGTTTGTCAATGGGTAAAAGAACTCAGATTACCCGATGGATATGCTTCAAACTTATCTCGATGTGTGAACGTCGATGATTGCAAAATATCAGGGATGAAGAGCCATGATTGTCATGTATTCATGCAGAGATTACTTCCGATCGCATTTCGAGATCTTCTACCTGATAATATTTGGGGTCCGTTGACTGAATTAAGTATGTTTTTTAGAAACATCTGTGCAAATGTCCTTCGAGTCAAAGATATGTCAACACTTGAAAATAATATTGTTGAAATCATATGCAAGCTGGAGCAGTTTTTCCCTCCTGCATTTTTTGACTCGATGGAGCATCTACCGATACACTTGGCATACGAGGCACGAGTTGGTGGCCCCGTTCAATATCGGTGGATGTACTTATTTGAAAGATACATGAATCGTCTGAAGAAAAAAGTAAAGAACACCACAGTTGTTGAAGGATCAATATCTGAATCGTATATCATCCAAGAAATTTCAACATTCTGCTCATTTTACTTTGAATCGACAGTACATACAAGATTTGATCGTCTTCCACGTAACGACGATGGGGGTGTTCGACATTCAGATGGACGTTTAAATATATTTTGTCACTCTGGTCGTGCTTTTGGTTCTCGTCCATCTCGACACTTAAGCGAGGAAGAGTATCATTTGGCAGACTTGTATGTATTACTCAATTGTCCAGAGATTGAACAATTCATTGAAATATTTGACATTGAGATGGTGCAAAAATACTCTATTCACAACGATGAAGAATTGGAGAGATTACGGAATCGTGATTTCCCTAATTGGATTCAGACTTACAGCAAAGATCACAGAGCTAAAATAGATGAAAGAATATTTGAGTTTGTTAGTGGACCGTCGCGACTTGTGTCGTGCTATAGCGGATATTTTGTTAATGGGTATAAATTTCACATGGTTGAATATGCATTTATAAAGAAGACGATGAATGCTGGGGTCTGTGTGAAAGGGACAACCTATATTGAATGTGATATGAATTTTTATGGATTGGTGGAAGAAGTGATAGAGTTGCACTACTTCGGCTTGAAATCAGTTATTCTATTTAGATGTCATTGGTTCGATACAACAGAAAGGGGCATGAAAGTTCATCCAAAATACAAACTTGTTGAGGTTAATTACAAATCTAAATTGGCAGCAAATGAGCCTTTTATATTGGCATCACAAGCCGAACAAGTATATTAGGCGAAGTATCCGGCTAGAAATAAAGATAGAGCAGATTGGCCTGTAGTCTGTAAGACAAAAGGTAGAGGAAAAATTGATCCGATAGTAGGAGAAAATGAGCTGATACCTGATATGATAGATGGTTTCTATCAAGAAGATGATCCTCCTGCTGTAGATCGTATTATTCCAATACTCGAGGATGCAGACACAACGTCAATTCAATTAGAAGTTGAATATGCTGATGATGACGATCATGAAATTGAGGACGCTGGAGATGAAGAAGATGAAGAAGAGGAAGAAGAGGAAGAAGAGGAAGAATTCGAAGACTATTATTCAAATGATGAGGATTAATTGTAAAATATATATTTTTATTAAATATATCTCTACTATTTATACAATAATCTGATTATATGTCTATTCGATAGATATGTCTGGTCGTGATTATCGTCGCAGGAGAGCTTTGGAGTCTTCGATCGGTGAGACTCCTACACTTACTCATGCTGCTGATCCTCCTGTTCTTGATCCTCATGCCGATGATACTGCTGAGGCTAGTACATCCAGACATAGGCGGCCATGCAGGCTGAACAGGTGGCAGCCTCCACCAGCCACAGAGTCACGTAGATTTATTAGCATGATTGGGGAGCGGTAATATATCATGAATTATGAATCATTACTATTAAAATTTATTTTTGTTGTGCAGGTTCGAGCAAGAAGAAGTGCCGAGGAGCATTTCTTCTACTATTCGACGATACATGCACGGGGCATGGCCTACGTGGTCTCACGTGCCTAGCGAGCACGTCGACATGTTATGGCGCGAGTTTGAGGCACGTATTATTATTATTTTTACATGCATAATGATTAATATTGGTACTGATATTATTATTCTGCAGGCTCGCTATACATGGGCTGAGCACCAAAGGCCCTTCATTTACGCTGCCTGGGAGGCTATTTCTCGGGCAAGGTACAACGGCAGCAGGGGCAGGCCCGGTCCCAGGCGATGGCACGAGCTGGGACTACTAACATCGCGGAGACTCGGGGATACGGCCCCGATTGGATTACTCCGGATATATGGGACCAGCTCGTGGGAATATGGTCGACGGATCAATGGCAGGAGGTTTCTCGGAATGCGGCTAGGAATCGCATGTCGGGGGGAGCAGCGCGTCACACCGGCGGCTCTGTTGCATTTGCAGTGCACGCGAACCGTATGGTAAGTATATCTTTTAATTATATATTTTATTTGTTACTATGTGTACTAATTAATGTATTTGTTTTGTAAATATAGACGACGGTGTTGGATGACGGGACTGTCCAGCGACTCTCCCCGATGGCGGTGTTTGAGCGGACTCACCGTCGAGCACATGGGACGGGGGAGTACATCGACAACCGCGCTGCATACATTATGGTAACTATATATTTGTTTAAATTATTCATTATATATTTATAATTTAAGTTTTATGATAAATATTAAACAAAAAATCAAACTCGAGTAGGAGACCTACAGCCAGACGGTGGTGCAGCGCGGGGGCACCCCCGAGGACTTTGACACAGCAACGTGGGTCGAGGCCGCAGGTGGCTGGGACCATGGCCGCGTATATGGCTTTGCAGATAGTGGTCATGCGCGAGCCGTACTAGGGCCACTTGGGGCACCTACCCCTCCGGTCGCTGGTGAGCGGCCGTCCACCTCCAGATGCAGTTATGATCATAGTAGCAGAATAAGGACTCTAAAGGAGACGGTCGCGCGTCAGAGTCAGATGATGGCGGAGATGCATGCTATGCTACGCAACATGTCAGGTCATCCCGAAGCAGACATCTCTTTGGCATCATCTCATCCATCGTCCTCGAGTCAATCCACGCCGGTGTACACTCAAGCACTCCAGACCCCGCCAAATGATCCAGGCCATCCTCTATCGTCATCGTGAGATTTTTTTTATATTGACTTTGTTACTAAGATATTATACTTGTTTAATTTATTTTGTTTGGATATTGATACTTCAATTTTGCATTTGAATAGTTTTTATACTATTGTGGATAATTATCAATATAAATATAATTGTTTTGATGTATATCTTGGTGTATTTGTGATGTGTGAATGAATGTGTGTATGAGTGTATAGGTGTGTGAGTTATGTATCAGATAATGTATCAATGTATCAATGGAAATTTAAAATTTTAATTTTTTTCGTTACCAGGTTCACATCATCAGCAACGGCTTTCCCACGGCCATCCGTGGGAAAGCTGTTGCTAAAAGTTTATCGAAAGCCGTTGTTGTAGGTCATCAGCAACGGCTTAGCAACGGGCTTTTACTAACGGCGTTGCTACGGGATCACCGGCCATTGCTATTAATGTTATCAGCAACGGCTCCGCGTTCGTGGCAAAACCGTTGCTGATAATATTTTTAGCAACGGCCCAAGCGGTTGTTGCTGATCCATTGCTAAGTTATCAGCAACGCGATTTTTTGCCACGGCTCCATTGCAGCGGCGCCAGCCATTGCTGATGCCCATTTTTCTAGTAGTGAATCATAGCAGAAAGAACGTAAAGAGTTTGATTATTCAAAGTGAAAACCAAATAAGATTTCATAAGAAGTAAGTTTAGCAAAAAGAGAAAAGTGCGAAAATAATAAATCAAAGTCCAATAAACCACCAATAATGAAATCTGAAATAAACGTCATAAACGTCCACAGTGGACTACAACCGCCAAATGCAAAAACATAGTGCATGATAAAACTACTACTAACTCGACTACGAATCCCAACTAGGACTGCTATGAGATCATGTGGCTCCTCTGCCCTCCAGCTGCACCAAGTGCTCCAGCCCATCCCACCGGTCAGGCTCTGCAAAACAAAAATAAAATGACAACGGGTGAGTTCAAAAGAACTCAGTGAGTGATTCTTCTAACCGCCACAAAAAACCAAACACAGATATGAGGTATAAAGCAAAACTCCTGACTCAAGCAGGAAAGGTCACAAGGGAGTAACCAGCTAACAGGCCCTCTAGCCACCACCAGCCCGAAGGCAGCCAACACCCAAACAGTGAAGATCAACAAGCCTAAGCTTACCATGCCCTAAAGCAACAAAACATACTAAGATAATCGGGTAGGCCCTCCGAACTTATCCTAATATAAAGAAACTCGGGAGCAATCGAGATTGACCCATCCGAACTTGATCCAAGAGACGCGTAGGAACAATCGGTAATCGCCCATCTGAACTTGCCCCTTTAAGATATTTTAGGAATAATCGGGATTTGCCCGTCCGAACTTATTCATTAAAAGCACCTCGGGAATAATCGGGATAGGCCCTCCGAACTTATTCCACGAGGCCAAATCGGAACAATCAGGACTTGACCATCCGAACTTGTTCTAATGAATAACGTAGGAGTAATCGGGATTCGCTCATGCGAACTTACCCCTTTAAATATAGAATCTTGGGAACAATCTAGATTTGCCCATCCGAACTTGTTCCACAAGATACACAGGAACAATCGAGATTTGTCCATTCGAACTTGTTCCACAGGTTGGGAATTAGGCATCCAACCTTCCGGACCTAACCCGTAATCCGGCTCCTCAACGAGCCTCTCCGCCATTCATAAACTTATGACGCAACATGACCTAAGTCAAGTCTCAACACTCCAATACCCGACCCCAACTCCTAGACCTGTAATGTCATAACCCGTGAGGTTTTATTTCATGCATAACTTTATTTGTTGGTTCATAACAGATTATGCTGACCCTTTGCTTAATTTTAATTACGCAATTAAAATTTAGATCACCAAGATTAGGGTTCTGTTTTTAGGGTTTTATTTTAGCTTACTATTATGTCCGAAACCGATGTATCTAACCTGAATCTGATCTCCAGAGTGTGTCCTATGTTTCCAACCTATATTTTATGGTTAAAATGATAGGTTACACGGCTATTCTCGAAAAACTATACACAACATAACAAGTATTTCAAAATCAACACAGATTCATCATCTCAGCATGAAATTCCAGCAACATTGAATTTTCAGCATATCATGAAAATAAATCCAAAATTTACAGAAATTAAATCTGTAATTACCTTCATAACAGAATTATATCAATGAGACCAAACTCACAAGAATCAAATCATGATTGTTTAACCAAGATTAGCAAGCATCAAGATAATCTTCAAAAAGAATCAAATTACATGATCAAGAATCTCATATCAAGAACACCCATGGCTTCAAGATCCAATCTTATTTTTACAAAACAAGATCATCATCCAAAAAATCACAGATTTAATTCCAAGGCATGCAACAACAATACAAGAACCTAAATTGGTAAGCAACTCAAGGTATAGACCTCAAGATAAACAAGAACTCTCACTTAGGCATTTCATCGAACACCTTGAGGGCACCCTTGTTTTCTCCCTTGGCCGAGCACCCCTAAGATCATCCTAGGGATGTCGAGCCCCACAGGGGAGAATTTAGGGCCTCCTCAAACACGGTAAACAAAAAGAACAATGAGAATTTGAGAGATCGTCGGAAAATAAATCAAGAACATCTTTGCCTTTAAGGACGACTTCAATAATTCATAGAAAATCAGAGAAGGAGGGATAAAACCACTCACCTTGATTAGGAAGAAAAAAATAGAGAGGAACTTCCAAGTGATGGCCTCTAAATCCGGCCTCAAAGGGGCGGCTCGGCTCAACAAGGGGGCGGCAGCTCCAAGATCAAGAAGAAAGAGGCGCCGGCTTCAAGAAGGCATGGCTTCCAAGAGAGGGGAAAGAAGAGGGGAAGGGCTCGGCGGCTCCAAGGATGAGGAAGAGGGGAGAGGGGCAGCTCGGTTTGGCTGGGTGACTCCTCTCTCCACGCGGCTTGTGCAGCTCCAATAGGGAGCCGCAAGGCAAAGGGGGGGGGATTTTATAATCCCCTCAAACCTAAATCCCTAATCCTCTTATGAAACTTGCACCCGCCTCGAGCCAAATTCAAACCCTCTAACCCGACTAAGCTTAATTAAATCCAAATTAATCACATGCTCCACATAAACATCCAACACATACACACCCACATGCGATATAATTTAACAATCATGCATACCCAACATAAAATTAATTAAATTTATCTACACAAGCAAAATTTGCACCACTCAAATTCCTACTTACCCGAGCTCGCAAGCTCGCACTGGACCATGAGTCGACTTGGCTCGACCTCGAATTACAATCCCTATATCCTTAAAACGTAGTTGGAAAACTAAAATTAATATCTAGGATATTACAATCCTCCCTCCTTAAAGAAAATTCGTTCTCAAATTTTAAAAAAAAGAACTTAAGCACTCACCAGATCGACAAACAATGAAGGATATCGCTCCCTCATATCCTGCTCCATCTCCTAAGTGACCTCCTGCCCAGAATGGTGCTCCCACCTGACCTTAACCAAGGGGATCTCCTTGGACCTAAATTTTCTAACCTGCCGGTCTAGCACCTCAACTGGCCACTCCTCATGGAAAACTACTGAATCCACCTCCATTGCGGTAGGCTCAATCACATGGGACTCATCCCGAATGTACTTCTACAGCATAGTTACATGAAACACTGGATGCACTCGGTCCATACTAGGAGGTAAGGCCAATTCATAGGCCACATCTCCCTTGCGCCTGAGAATAGGGAACGACCCAATGGACTTAGGGCTTAGCTTCCCTTTTTACCAAACCTCACCACCACTTTCATAGGGGACACCTTGAGGAATACCATGTCCCCCTCAGCAAACTCTAACTCCCTGGCCTTTCCATCAGCATACATCTCCTGGTAACTCTAAGCCGCCAATAGCCTCTCTTTGATTAGCTTCAGTTTTTCTACTGCTTCCTCCACCAGGTCAGGTCCCATCATAAGGGAATCCCTTGCCTCAAACCAGCCTATAGGCAACCTGCATCTCCGCCCATACAATGCCTTAAATGGGGTCATCCCGATACTGCTGTGGAAGTCGTTATTGTAGGCAAACTCAATCAGAGGTAAGTGCCTCTCCCAACTACCCTTCAAATCTAGAACACATGCTCTCAGCATATCCTCCAAAGTCTGAATGGTTCGCTCCGACTGACCATCTGACTGAGGGTAAAATGCAGTGTTGAACTGAACCTAAGTGCCCAATACCTCTTGAAAAGACTGTCAAAATTGAGTCGTGAACTGTGTACGCCGATTTGAGATGATCATAATCGGAACACCATGATAAGCGATGATCCGATCCAAAAATAACCTTGCATACTGCATGGCTGAAAAGGTCATCCTCACTGGTATAAAATTCGAAGTCTTGGTTAGGCAATCCACCACTACCAAGATAGAATCATTGCCTTTCCTAGACTTTGGCAACCCCATCAAAAAATCCATGGTTATCTTCTCCTATTTTCACTCTAGTACTTCTAGGTTCTAGAGCAACCCTGCCGGCTTAAAATGCCCAGCCTTAACTTGCTGACACACCAGACACGAACCCGGCCACTTCTCTTTTCATACCCTTCCACCAATAATTCTGCCTTAGATCTCGGTACATCTTTGTGGCTCTCAGATGCATAGTGTATGTGGACCGACGAGCCATCTCTAGCACCTACCTATGAACCTCCATCATATCTGGCACCACTATCCGGTTCTTAAACCTCAAAACGCCCTCCGAGTCAACACCGAACCAATGATCGGCATCGCCCCTCCTGGCCAGATCCTTAGTGAGAGCACAGGAAGCATACTCCTCCTGCGCTGATCGCAACATATCAACCAACGTGGACTGCACCCTTAGGTGAGCCACCAGTGCACCAGAAGCTGAAACTGACCAGACTGCCCCGCCATCCAAACATATGGCCAAATCCTGGGCCAACGGTCTCCTCCTGACTACCAAATGTGCCAGACTGCCCATAGACTTTCTGCTCAAAGCATCAGCTACCACATTAGCCTTTCCTGGATGGTATATGATCGTGCAGTCATACTCCTTCAAAAGCTCAAGCCATCTTCTCTACCTTAGGTTCAACTCTTTCTGGGTGAGCAAATATTGGAGGCTCTTATGATCAGTGTATATCACACAAGTCTCGCCATAGAGGTAGTGACACCATAGCTTAAATGCGAACACCACCGCTGCTAGCTCAAGGTCATGAGTCGGGTAATTCTTCTCGTGAACCTTCAACTGCCGAGAGGCATAAACTATCACCCTACCATTCTGCATCAACACACAACCCAAGCCGACCTGGGAGGCATCACAATAAACAACAAATCCTCCCGAGCCTGAGGGTACTACTATAACTGGTGTCGACGTCAAGCGGTCCTCGAGCTTTAGAAAGCTCTCCTCGCACTTACCTTCCCATTCGAACTTGACCTTCTTCTAAGTCAGGCGGGTCAATGGCACTACAATCCTAGAGATATTCTCCACAAACTTTCTATAATAACCTATCAAACCCAGGAAACTGCGAATCTCAGCGACATTAGTTGGCATCTACCAATTCTGGACTACTTCTATCTTTGCGGGGTCCACATTTACCCCTTCGCTAGACACCACATGGCCAAGGAACCCTACACTCTTCAACCAGAACTCACACTTGGAGAATATGGCATACAATCTGTGCTCCCTGAGAGTTTCCAGAATAACCCTCAAGTGCTCAGCATGCTCCTCCCCGCTCTTGGAATAAATCAAGATGTCATCAATGAATACTATTACAAATTTATCCAAGTATTCCATGAACACTCAGTTCATCAGGTCCACAAATGGTGTAGGTGCATTAGTCAGCCCAAAGGACATCACTAGGAACTCGAAGTGCTCATACCTCGACCTAAAAGCAGTCTTAGGGACATCACTGTCCCGGATCCTCAACTGATGATACCCTGACCGCAAGTCAACCGTAGAAAATCATTGAGCCCCCTAAAGCTGAACAAATAAATCATCAATCCTGGGCAGCGGGTACCGATTCTTCACCGTCACCTTATTAAGCTGCCGGTAGTCAATGCACATCTGCATGGACCCATCTTTCTTTTTCACAAAGAGCACTGGAGCACCCCAATGCGAAACACTTGGGCGAATGAAGCCTAACTTAAGCAGCTCTTGCATCTGGGACTTCAACTCCCTCAACTCAGGTGGTGCCGACTGATACGGCAGAATGGAGATTGGCTTCACTCCAGGCTGCAAATCAATACAGAACTCAATCTCCCTCTCTGGAGGCAACCCTGACAACTCCTCCGAAAACACATTAGAGAACCCGCACACCATGGGCGCCCCCCCCCCCAGATGTCCCTAGCCGCACCTCCGCCTTCCACTACCACAGACACAAAGGCCAAGAAGGATTGCAACCGCCCTGAAGTAGCTTCCGAGCCTTGAGAGCTGAAATTACTATCAACGAATCCCCCCTTCCCTCACCCTGGAAGGTAAACTAGGGCAATCCGGGCTTACCGAAGGTCACAGTCTTAGCCTTGTAATCCATTGAGGTGAAATGGTCCGCAAACCAGTCCATGCCCAAAATTACATCAACCTTTAACATCGACAGGAGTGTCAATTCGGATATCAGCACGTGCCCACAAATGATAACCTCGCAACCCCGAAAGACTGTCTCTGCCATCACAAAAATGCCTGTAGGCGTAGACACCACAAGTGTCAAATCAAGCATAGAAGGTTCCCCTGCCAACTTAGCAGCAACAAAGCAGATACAAAAGAGTGTGTAGCACCCGGATCAAACAAGACATATACAATAGCGGAACCAACAGTGAGGTTACTTGACACTACTGCCCTGGACGCCTCAACACCCTCTTGGTTCATAGCAAACACCCGTGCAGCGGGCCTCTCTGAATCACCAGCTCACTGGCCTCCCCCCTGAGTATGACACCTCTGAGCCACGGAACTCATTGACATAGGTGCCTTTCCTCTGGTCTGATCAGGATGCTGACTGCCCTTGCCTGGACAATCCTATATTTCCAAACTATATTTTTTGGTCAAAACGATAGGTTACATGACTATGTTCAGATGAATACACACATGACAACCAGCAATTTAAAAATAGCACAGATTCATTATTTCAGCATGCAATTTCAGCAACATCAAATATAAATATCATAGCATAAAAATACATCCGAAATTCCCAGAAATTAAGCCCTTAATTATCATTTAAACAGAATATAAATCTTGAGATAAATTTCTCAATTTCCATGCTTAACAACAAGGCTAACAAGCACTAACAACATCTTGAACAAGAACAAGCACCATGATCAAGAATCCCTCTTTCAAAAACCCTCATGGCATCAACATCAAGATTCATTTTCTTTTATTAAACATGATTTTATCTAAAAATCACATATTAAACACAAGGCTTGCTTGAAATATAGGAACTCGATTTCATAAGCAATACAAAATACGGATCTCAAGAACACCAAAAACTTTTGCTTAAGCATTTCACCGAATACCTTGAGGGCACCCTTGATTCACCCTTGGCCGAGCACCCCTAGGGTAAACCTAGGGCTGCCGAGCCACAAAGGGAGAGTTTGGGCCCTCCTCCCACGATTTGCCACAAGAAATTGGTACTCAAAATCCATGATTCGTTGAGAAAATACAAGAATCAAGAATAAGCCCAAATCGGCTCAAAACCAAGAAAGAACCCAAAAAAAGAGAGGCAAAATCACTCACCTAAATAAGAAGGATGAATAAAGGAGAAATCCTGGATAACGGCCCTCGAATTCAGCTTCAAAAGATGGCGGCTCGACTCAAAGGAAGGGACAAGAGGGGCGGCAGCTCACCCCAACCCGTCGACTTGAAGAGAGGGAAAGAGGAAGAGAGAGGGGCTGGCTTGGCTCCAAAGGAAAGGAAGAAGGAGAGGAAGGAGAAGGGGAAGAAGCCTTGGGCGGCTCAGCTCTAGAGGGCGGCGGTGGCTCCAAAGGGAAGAGGAGAGGGGCTGGTGGCTTTTGCGGCTGGCTTCTCTTCTCAAAGGTCTTGTGCGGCTCCAATCGGGAGCCACAAGCCAAGCAGAGGAAGTTTTATACTCCCTCCTCAACCCTAACTCCTTCAAACCCTTTATCCAACCCGCATCCACCTCAAGCCGAACCCGACCAGCTAGCTTAATTAACTTATTTAATTTTATTCTCCACATAACCATATGCACACCCACATGCGACATAATTTAAACAATCATGCAAACACATCAAAAATTAAATAAATTAATCTACACAAGCAAAAATTACATAACTCATATTTTTTTACTTACCCGAGCTCACAAGCTTGCACTGGACCATGAGTCAACTCGGCTCGACTTCGAACTAGTCTGCTAGGCTGGCAAACACAACCATAAAGGAAAAGATATAGTTATAATATCTAGGATATTACAGATACTGGCTTGGTAGGGCCGAAATGGACGGGTTTACTTACTCTCAAGGGTTGGCCAACTGGCTAGTTATCATGATGTGATTAGTTTAAGTTCCATATTCGTATCATACTGTTATATATGTTATTGTACCAGGGATTTAAGTGGAAGTTTGGAAGAACCATTAACTGAGAGCCTGACCTGTGAGGTATGGCTTGATGGCGTGGTGCAACTGGAGGGCAGGTGGTGATGCAGATCTCGTAGCAGGCGGCCATGTAGTCATAGTCATGTTGTTAGAGTTGTTAGACATGCACTAAACAGTTTTTACTTTTGAAAACATATATTGTTTTAAACTTGAGATGTTCTTTTGAAACTAAAACTATTTGAAAATTGTTTTGGACTTTCAATAAAGATTGGCGCCTTTGTTTCTTTTATTCATGTTTTCCTTGATGTTGGTGTATACTTGGTGTTATTGTTTAGTGCATGTGGTAGGCTTTGGGGTACTAACACATACCCTAGCCGATCACACGACCCTGAGTTGGGGCGTGACATGAACATCCCGGAATAGCCCAGAACAGCCCGGATGGACATCCCAGGATAGCCCAGAATAACCCGTATGGACAACCTGGAACAACTCGAATGGACATTCCAAAATAAGCTTGAAAACTATATAGAATTTCAAGAATGCCCCCAATGGCTCTATTTTGAATCTCTACCCATTGAACTTGTTAGAAACCAAACTCCCACCCTTGGGATCTCTATATAAGACCCCCAAACTTGCCTTTTAAACCACCTAACAGTTCATGAGATATCTTTCAACATCCAAGAGCCTTCATTGAGTCAATCTTTGTGGAAAACCCTAGCTTTGAGCTTTTACCTTCTTGATTGAGCATTCAACCTTGAGTTTCATCATCAAAGGCATCAAGAGTGTCATGCCCCAACTTAGGGTGGCATGATCGGCCAGGGTTTATGTTCTATCCTAAAGCCTACCACATGCACTAAATATAAAAATGCTGAGAATACTCACCAACCAGAAAACATACAAGTAGAAGAACACGACACAAACTTTTATTTGATTTAAAAGAAAGTTTCGAACAATTTTCAAAGAGTTGTAAAAACATACCAACGATTAAGTACAACTCGATTTAAAAGTCAAATACATGTTTTCAAATTAAACATCACTTAGTGCATATAAAGAAACAACCCTAGACTACGAATACTGGACGTTGCTACGAGATCTACGCCACTGCTGCCCTCCAGCTGCACCATGACTCCAAGCCTCACCTCACTGGTCGGGCTTTGCAAAAACAAGAGAAATAAATCGTGAGTCCACATGGGACTCAGTGAGCGGTCCTTCCGAATCTTCACATAAATCCCCAATAACAACATGCATATAAGTCAGCAATTTATAAATTTAGGGATCTAATCTAGTCATGATATGACGATCGGCCCGAAGGCCATCCTGCATAAACCATACAACCGACCAAAATGGCCCTACCAGACTGGGCAACACTCAGCCACTAGAACCTGTTCCGAAATTGGTGGCTCGGCTCTGCCTGGCCTTTACCATAAAATAATGATCCGACCGCACGACCCACATATCACATAAGGAAAGTCTGAGCAATCACCGGGCCATCGACTAGGATGGTCAATTAGTCTCAGGAACCCACTGGGTTAGGGATAGCTAGTCCCACCCATCTTGGGTCTACCGTCAGCATGGCCCACTGATGGAATCTCAAGACCCTCTACCACCCGAGTCTAACACTTAGCGGGCCGCTGGTGCAATCTCAAGACCCTAATCACCCACCGAGTCAAGCATTAGTCATTACGACCGTCCATGCTTCTCAGCCGATCATCGCAATCACAATACACAAGCAAAGTGTTCTGCAAAAACTTTTAGATGTTTTATTTGGAAAACCTTTGGATGTTATTTAAAACTTCTGGTGATTTGAACTTGGTTTGATTAAACTGATTCCGAACAGTTAATAAAGTTGGTATTCTTGCTTTTGTTTACGACTTGATGTTATTCTGGTTATTGTTCTATGAATTGTTGGTCAGTGCATAGGGTAGGCTTCGGGGTACTGACTCGTACCCTGGCCGGTCACGCGTACCCTGAGTCAGGATGGGACAATCCTAGATATTTAAATTTATTATTTTTCCTCTTGTGGGTGTTTGCCAGCCTAGCGGACTAGTTCATGGTCGAGCCGAGTCGACTCATGGTCAAGAGCGAGCTTGCGAGCTCAGGTAAGTAGGATATCGATTTGTGAATTTGTGAATTTTTAGGCTGGGGTAGTTGAGATTATTTAATTTGATGTTGTGTGTGCATAATTGCTAATTATGTTCATATGGATATTTAATTAATTGCTTGTGATTTGTTAGAATAAGTTTAATTAAATTAATTAAGTCTATCGCGTTAGCGGGTTTTGTTTTGGTTTAAGGTGGAGTGGGTTTTGGATTAAGGTGTTTAAGGGGTTAGGGTTGAGGTTGGAGTATAAGACTGTCTTCTCATGGCTTGTGGTTCCTATTTTGGAGCCACCAAAAGAATTGAGAAAGGGAGCCAGCCGCCAAACCAAGCCAAGCTTGGAGCCGCCCCTTGGAGCCGCCGCCACCACTGAGCCAAGCCGCCGCTTGAGCCAGCCCTTTCCCTCCTCCTCTCTCTTCCTTCCCATTGGAGCCAAGCCGAGAGGAGCCAGCTCCTCTCCTTCTCCTCTCTCTCCCTCTCTCCAAGCCGGCAGCTTGGAGTGCGCCGTCGCCCCTTGGAACCTCTTCTTGGGTTGAGCCGTCGGCCGTTTGAAGCCGAATTTGTGGATCGTCATCCAGGATTTCTTCCTTAGTTCTTCTTCCAATTAATGTGAGTGGTTTACCCTCTCTCTTCGCGATTCTAATCGGATTCTTGAAGCCGTTCTTGATGGCTCGTTAATTATGCATTGATCTTGGATTTTCTTCGAGTTCTTGCCATGTTTTCTTGAAGTTGTGCTTGAGGAGACCCTAATCTCCCCTCTATGGGGCTCGGCAACCCTAGGGTAATCCTAGGGGTGCTCGGCCAAGGGGGAAACTCGGGTCGCCCTCAAGATGTTCGATGAAAAGCCCGAATGAGTTTCTTGATGGGCAAATCTTGATCTATTCTCCCAATTTGGTTTCTTGACTTGTGGATTGCATGTTTAGGATTAAATCTGTGATTTTGGGTAGAAATCATGCGGTAGGATTAAGATGTTGATATTGATGTCTTAGGGGTTCTTGAGAAGGGGGTTCTTGATCTTAATGCTTGACTCTTGATTTGAGTGTATGGGTTCTTGTTAATCTTGATAAAGCATGATTTCTGAGAATTAATTCTCGAGATTTGAATTCTGTCCTAATGATGATTTAGGGTTTATTTCTATTAATTTCGGAATTAATTCTATATGTGTGCTGAAATTGCATGATGGTAGAATTGTATGTTGAGATGATGAATCTGTGCTGATTTTAATTTGTTTGTTGTAATGTGTGTATATGTGTGAATATAGTTGTGTAACCTATCGTTTCGACCAGAAAATATAATTTGGAAATATAGGACACACTTTGGACACTAGATTCGGGTAAGACACAATAGTTCCGAGCAGAACAGTAACCTGAAATAAAACCCTAAAACAAAACCCTAATTAAGATGATCTAAATTTTAATTATATAATTAAAATTGGGTTAACGGTGAGCATAATTTATTATGAACTAACTTATAAGGTATTCATGAAATAAAACCACACGGGTTCATGACATTACGAGTCTAAGGGATAGGGTTCGGGTTGTAGTGTTGAGATGCTTCATAATGAGGACACCCCTAGGACACCGTAGGAGAATCTTAACTTAGGTCGTGATACACCATATGCTTGAGCATGACTGAGCAGCTCAATTACGACCCGAGTTACGGGCTACGCCTGGGTGGTTGGACGCCAAATTGCCAACCTACAGAACAAGTTCAGAGGGCCTTTCTCGATTGTTCTGGTTCAGCCTCATGGGATAAGTTTGGAGGGCCTACCCGATTATCCCCGAGGTGGTGTTAAGGAATTAGTTCAGAGTGCCTTTCCCGATTATTCCTATGATATCCTTTAGGAGTAAGTTCGGGGGACCTTTCTTGATTACTCCTATGATATCTTAAAAGGGCAATTTCGGATGGGCGAATCCCGATTGTCCCTACGCATCTCTTCGAGCAAGTTCGGAGGGCCTTTCCCGATTGCTCCCGAGTTTCTGTATACTAGGATAAATTCGGAGGGCCTTCCCGATTATCCTAGTTTGTGTTGTTGCCATCGGGCATGGTGGGCTTTGGCCAGATGCACTTCTTTAGTATGTGTTGTTGGCTTTGGGCATGGTTGGGTTCGGCCTGATGCACTTCTTGGAGGGTTAGATGCCTTGGGCATGGGTGGCCTGTTGGCCTGGTAGCTAGTCACACCTTTGTGACATTGCCTCTTTAGAGATAGATTTTATTCTTGTTATCTCTGTGTTTTTATTTGTGAGGGTTGGTAAAACCGCTCGCTGAGTTCTTTGAACTCACCCATTATCGTTTGATTTCTTTTTTGCAGAGCTTGACCGATGAGGTGGGCCGGAGCACTTGGCGCAGCGGGAGGGCTGTGGAGCCGCATGATCTCATAGCAGTCTTAGTTAGGATCTTAGTCGAGTCCTTTGGTAGTAGTCATGCACTTGTATTAGCTTGATTTGGAGTTGTAGCCCTGAGAGCATTTATGTCATTTATTTTAGGTTTTATTGTATCTGAACTTTTGAATTGTTGAACTTAACTATTATTTCTGCACTTAACATTTCATCAAGCTTCTTAAAATAAAACAATGTTTTGGTTCGCTTTTTATTTGTTATAAAACTTGTTATTTCTTTCGCTATATTTACTTGTTGAGTTTGCATGTGCATGGTTTAGACTGCGGGGTATAGGCACGTATACCCTGGCCGGTCACGTGACCTTGAGTTGGGGCGTGACAAAGTTGGTATCTGAGCATGTGGTTCGGTCTGACTACGACCTAGAGTTGTCACTGGATAGGGCATTGCTAGCGTGTTAGTATACGGTAGGGGTATGCTATGAGATCAATGGGCTAAGTCTACACCTCAGCGCGACATATGGTTTAGGTAGTGACAGTAACTCTACTGAATGCCGAGGCCGAGGCCGAGGCAGGGGCCGGGGTGGTGGGAGACCACCGCAGGCCCGAGAGGATGTGGGATAGGATCCCATGGTTGTTCAGTTGCAAGCCCGGGTGGCTGAGATGACAGAGGCACTCCGCAAGGAGCTGGAGCTGAGGCAGCCGCCACAACCAGTACCAGTAGTACCTGTGGTACCAGAGGTGGTCCAGCCAGTAGCACCGATGGCCAGATCCTCTAGAGCACCTTCATTTGCAGATTTTGTTGCATTCAGGCCACCGGAGTATATAGGGACATATCAGCGGGTGGAGCTCACCAGTTTCCTGTGAGATTGCTATGAGCTATGTCGGGAGCTTGGTTGTTCTTCTGAGATGACTGCTCGACTGATCGGGTTACAGCTGAGAGGTCCATCCAAGGATTGGCTTCACACCTACCTGGGAGGAGTTTAAAGCTACTATGCTGGAGAAGTACCTGTCGATGAGCATCCGGGACAAGCGGGCGAAAGAGTTCGAGATACTACGTCAAACGGGCAGTATGTCAGTGACCGATTATAAGATGGAGTTCACTCGGCTCTCGAAGTACAATTCCACCCTGATAGCTACAGAGACCGCCAAGGTCAAGAGGTTTGTTGAGGGGTTGACACTGTAGATCGCCAGATTGATCCACTACACCGAGGACACTTCCTTTGCTCGGGCTGTAAATGAGCCAGTCCAAAAGGAGGCATTGGTACCGACAGACAGGCATGATAGTCCCCAGAAGAAAAAGCTTCGGCCCTAAGCATCGGGGGGTCAGCCAGCTCACTCAAAGGGGACTTTCAGGACAGTAGATCCACCGCAGGGCGAAGGTCATAACAGTTCTAGAGGCCACATGGGTTCGGGACCAGGGGCATCATCTGGAGGTTTACAGTGGAGATCTGGATCGCAACAGTGTAACCGATGTCACAGGAGGCATTTGGGGTTTGCTGGGGACATTCGGAGGTATATTTTAACTGTGGGCAGACTGGACATTTCAGAAGGGATTGTCCTGGCAAGGGCAGTAAGCAGCCTGATCAGACGAAAGGAAAGGCACCAATGTCAGTGGGTCCCGTAGTTTAGAGGGGTTAGACTCAGGGAGGAGGCCAACGAGCTGGTGGTTCAGAGAGGCCCACTAGACGGTTGTTTGCTTTGAACCAGGAGGGGGTTGAGGCATCCATGGTAGTGGTGTCAGGTAATATTGTTGTTGGGTCTGCCATTGCATATGTCTTGTTTGATCTGGGTTCTACGCACTCTTTTGTATATGTTGTGTTTGCTGCTAAGTTGCCAGTGGTACCTTCTATGCTTGAGTTACCTCTTGTGGTGTCTACGCCTACGGGTGTTTCTCTGATGGCAAAGACGGTCTTTCAGCGCTGCGAGGTTGTCATTTGTGGGCATGTATTGATGGACAATTTGACACTCCTAATGATTTTAGAGCTTGACATAATTTTGGGCATGGACTGGTTGGCGGACCATTTCACCTCAGTGGATTATAGGGCTAAGACTATTACCTTCAGTAAGCTCGAATTGCCCTAGTTTACCTTCCAAGGGGATGGAAGGGGAGAGCCGTTAACAACAATTTTTGCTCTTAAGGCTCGGAAACTACTTTTGGGCGGATGCTAGTCCTTTTTGGCTTTTGTGTTAGTGGTAGAGGAAGGCGGAGGTGCAGCCAAGGACATCGGGGGGACGCCCGTGGTGAGTGGGTTCTCTGATGTGTTTCCAGAGGAGTTGCTAGAGTACCTCCAAAGAGAGAGAGATCAAATTCTATATCGATTTGCAGCCAGAGGTGAAGCCGATCTCCATTCCTCCGTATTGGATGGCACCAGCTGAGTTGAGGGAGTTGAAGTCCCAGTTGCAAGAGCTGCTTGATCTGAGTTTCATTCACCCTAGTGTTTC
Source organism: Canna indica (assembly GCA_034359265.1). NCBI lineage: Eukaryota > Viridiplantae > Streptophyta > Magnoliopsida > Zingiberales > Cannaceae > Canna > Canna indica. The sequence continues at coordinate 44,191,884 of CP136890.1, read as the reverse complement.
GCCTTAGTGTGCTCCAGTGCTCTTTGTAAAGAAGAAGGATGGGTCCATGCGGATGTGCATTGATTACCGACAGCTTAATAAGGTAACAATGAAGAATCGGTACCCGTTGCCCAAGATTGATGACCTATTTGATCAACTTCAGGAAGCTCAGTGGTTTTCTAAGATTAACCTGCGGTCAGGGTATCATCAGTTGAGGATCCGGGACAGTGACGTCCCTAAGACTGCATTCTGGTCGAGGTATGGGCACTTTGAGTTCCTGGTGATATCCTTCGGGCTAACTAATGCACTTGTAGCATTTATGGACCTGATGAACCGGGTGTTCAAGTAATACCTGGATAAATTTGTAATTGTGTTATTGATGATATTTTGATTTACTCTAGGAGCAGGGAGGAGCATGCTGAGCACTTGAGGGTAGTTTTGAAAATTCTCAGGGAGCACAGATTGTACGCCAAATTCTCCAAGTACGAGTTCTGGCTGGAGAGTGTTGGGTTCCTTGGTCATGTGGTGTCCAGGGAAGGGGTAAAGGTGGACACCACAAAGATAGAAGCAGTTCATAACTGGAAAAGTCCGACTAATGTCACTAAGATCCATAGTTTCCTGGGGTTGGCAGGTTATTACAAGAAATTTATGGAAAATTTCTCTAGGATTGCAGCACCATTGACCCGCCTGACTTAGAAGAAGGTCAAGTTTGAATGGGACAGTAAGTGCGATGAGAGCTTTTTGAAGCTCAAGACTGCTTGACGTCAGCGCTAGTTCTAGCAGTACCCTCAGGTTTAGGAGATTTTGTTATTTATTGTGATGCCTCCTGAGTCGGCTTGGATTGTGTGCTGATGCAGAATGACAGAGTGATAGCTTATGCCTCCAAGCAGTTGAAGGTTCACGAAAAGAATTACCCAACTCATGATCTTGAGCTGATAGCGGTGGTGTTCGCATTGAAGCTGTGGCGTCACTACCTTTATAGCGAGGCTTGTGAGATATACACTGGATCATAAGAGTCTCCAGTATTTGCTCACCCAGAAGGAGTTGAATCTGAGGCAGAGGAGATTGCTCTTCGATCTACCTATACTGTGCATCCGGGAGTCACGAAGATGTACCAAGATCTCAGACAGAATTATTGGTGGAAATGCATGAAAAGAGAGGTGGTCGAGTTCATGTCTAAATGCTTGTTGTGTTAGCAGGTGAAGGCTGAGCATTTGAAGCCGGCAGGTTTGCTCTAGAACTTAGGGTTACCGGAGTGGAAATGGGAGAAGATAACCATGGATTTTGGGACAGGATTGTCAAAGTCTAGGAAGTGCAATGATTCTATCTGGGTAGTGGTGGATCGCCTAACCAAGACTTCACATTTTATACCAATCAGGATGACCTTTTCAGCTGAGCAGTATGCGAGGTTGTTCTTGGATCAGATCATCGCTTATCATGGATTCCTGTTATGATCATCTCAGATCGGGGCACCTAGTTCACGGCTCGATTTTGGCAATCCTTCGAGGAGGCGTTGGGCACTCAGGTTCAGTTCAGTACCGCATTTCACCCTTAGACAGATGGTTAGTCAGAGCGGACTATTCAGACGCTGGAGGATATGCTGAGGGCATGTGTCTTAGACCTGGAGGGCAGTTGGGAGAGGCACTTACCTCTGATTGAGTTTGCCTACAATAATAGCTACCACAACAACATTGGGATGGCCCCATTTGAGGCGTTGTATGGGCGGAGATGCAGGTCGCCTGTAGACTGGTTTGAGACAAGGGATTCCCTTATGATGGGACCTGATCTGGTGGAAAAGGCTATGGAAAAAGTGAAGCAAATCAGAGAGAGGTTGTTAGCAGCTTAGAGTCGCTAGAAGATGTATGCTGATGGAAAGGCCAGGGAGGTAGAGTTTGCTGAGGGGGACATGGTGTTCCTCAAGGTGTCCCCTATGGAAGGGGTGGTGAGGTTTGGTTAGAAAGGAAAGCTACGCCCTAGGTTCATTGGATCGTTTTCTATTCTCAGGCACAGGGGAGCTGTGGCCTATGAGTTGGCCCTACCTCCTAGTATGGATCGAGTATATCCAGTGTTCCATATGTCTATGCAAAGGAAGTACATTCAGGATGAGTCCCATATGACCGAGCCTACCGCAGTGGAGGTGGATTCAGTAGTCTCTTATAAGGAGCGGCCATTTGAGGTGCTAGACCGGCAGACCCGGAAGTTGAGGCCCAAGGAGATCCCCTTGGTTAAGATCAGATGGGAGCCCCATTCTGGCCAGGAGGCCACCTTGGAGGTGGAGCAAGATATGAGAGAGCGTTATCCTTTATTATTTGATGATGTGGTGAGTCCTCATTTTCTTTTCTGAAATTCGAGGATGAATTTTCTTTAAGGAGGAAGGATTGTAATATCCTAGATATTTAAATTTATTATTTTTTCTCTTATGTGTTGGCCAGCCTAGCGGACTAGTTCGTGGTCGAGCAGAGTCGACTCATGGTCCGGAGCGAGCTTGCGAGCTCGGGTAAGTAGGATAAGGATTTATGAATTTAAGAATTTATGAATCTATGAATTTTTGGCTTGGATAGTTGAGATTATTTAATTTGATGTTGTGTGTGCATAATTGCTAATTATGTTCATATGGGTATTTAATTAATTGCTTGTGATTTGTTAGAATAAGTTTAATTACATTAATTAAGTCTATCGGGTTAGCGGGTTTGGTTTTGGTTTAAGGTGGATGCGAGTTTTGGATTAAGGTGTTTAAGGGGTTAGGGTTGAGGTGGGAGTATAAAACCCCCTCCTCATGGCTTGTGACTTCTATTTTGGAGCCACCTAAAGAATTGAGAAAGGGAGCCAGCCGCCACGCCATGCCAAGCCGCCAGCCCCCTTTCCCTCTTCCCCATGGAGCTACCGCCACCATGGAGCCAAGCCGCCGCCTAAGCCAGCCCTTACCCTCCTCCTCTCTCTTCCTTCCCTTTGGAGCCAAGCCGAGAGGAGCTAGTCGAGCAAGCCCCTCTCCTTCTCCTCTCTCCAAGCCGACGGCTTGGAGTGAGCCGCCGCCCCTTGGAGCCTCTTCTTGGGTAGAGCCGCCAGCCTTTTGAAGCCGGATTTGAGGGCCGTCATCCGGGATTTCTTCCTTAGTTCTTCTTCCAATTAAGGTGAGTGGTTTACCCTCTCCCTTCTGGATTTTAATCGGATTCTTGAAGCCATTCTTGACGGCTCGGTAATTATGCCTTGTTCTTGGATTTTCTTCGAGTTCTTGCCATGTTTTCTTGAAGTTGTGCTTGAGGAGACCCTAATCTCCCCTCTATGGGGCTCGGCAGCCCTAGGGTAACCCTAGGGGTGCTCGGCCAAGGGGGAAACTCGGGTCGTCCTCAAGGTGTTCGATGAAAAGCCCGAATGAGTTTCTTGATGTGCAAATCTTGATTTATTCTCCCAATTTGGTTTCTTGATTTGTGGATTGCATGCTTAGGATTAAATCTGTGATTTTGGGTAGAAATCATGCGGTAGGATTAAGATCTTGATATTGATGCCTTAGGGGTTCTTGAGAAGGGGGTTCTTGATCTTAATGCTTGACTCTTGATTTGAGTGTATGAGTTCTTGTTAATCTTGATAAAGCATGATTTCTGAGAATTAATTCTTGAGATTTGAATACAGTCCTAATGATAATTTAGGGGTTTATTTCTGTTAATTTCGGAATTAATTCTATAAGTATGCTGAAATTACATGTTGCTGGAATTGTATGCTGAGATGATGAATCTGTGTTGATTTAAATTTTAATTTGTTTGCTGTGATGTGTGTATATGTGTGAATATATATATTCATGTAACCTATCGTTTCGACCAGAAAACATAGTTTGGAAATATAGGACACACTTTGGAGACTAGATTCGGGTTAGACACAGTAGTTCTGGGCAGAACAGTAACTTAAAATAAAATCCTAATTGAGATGATCTAAATTTTAATTATATAATTAAAATTGGATTAAGGGTGAGCATAATCTATTATGAACCGACTTATAATGTATTCATGAAATAAAACCACACGGGTTCATGACATTACGGGTCTAAGGGAGAGGGTTTGGGTTGGAGTGTTGAGATACTTCATAATAAGGACACCCCTAGGACACTGTAGGAGAATATTGACTTAGGTGTTGATGTGTCATATCCTTGAACATGGCGGAGCGGCTCAATTAGGAGCCGAGTTACGGGCTACACCCTGGTGGTTGGACACCAAATTCCCAACCTGCAGAACATGTTCAGAGGGCCTTTCACGATAGTTCTGGTTTAGCCTCGTGGGATAAATTCGGAGGGCCTTTCTGTTAATTTTTGGATTTAATTCTATGGTATGCTGAAAATTTCATGTTGCTAGAATTGTATGCTAAAAATTTCATGTTTCTAGAATTGTATACTGAGATGATGAATCTGTGCTGATTTTAGTTTGTTTACTGTGGTGTTTGTATTTCTATGAATATAGTCATGTATCCAATCGTTTCGACCAAAAAACATAGTTTGGAAACATAGGACACACTTTGGAGACTAGATTCGGGTTAGATACATCAATACATGGCAGAACAGTAAGCTAAAATAAAATCCTAAAGCAAAACCCTAATCTTGGTGATTTAAATTTTAATTGCACAATTAAAATTGGGTTAAGGGTCATCATAATCTGTTATGAACCAATACATAAGTTTTGCATGAAATAAAACCACATGGGTTCATAATATTACGGGTCTAAGGGATAGGGTTCGGGTTGGAGTGTTGAGACGCTTCATAATGAGGACACCCCTAGGACACCGTAGGAGAATCTTGACTTAGGTCTTGATGCGCTATATCCTTGAGCATGGCGGAGCCGGGTTACGGGCTACGCCCAAGTAGTTGGACGCCAAATTCCCAAACTGCAGAATAAGTTTGGAGGGCCTTTCCCGATTGTTCTGGTTCAGCCTCGTCGGATAAGTTCGGAGGGCCTACCTGATTATCCCCGAGGTGGTGTTAATGAATAAGTTCGGAGGGTCTTTCCTGATTATTCTTCTGATATCCTTTAGGAGTAAATTCGGAGGGTCTTTTCCGATTACTCCTATGATATCTTAAAGGGGCAAGTTCGGGTGGACGAATCCCGATTGTCCCTACATGTCTCGTCGAGCAAGTTTGGAGGGAGGGCCTTTCCTGATTGCTCCTGAGTTGGAGTTCGTTGTGGGCGACTTGGCATTCCTAAAGGTTTCTCCTATGAAAGGGGTGCTCCAATTTGGGAAGAATGGAAAGTTGAGCCCTAGGTTCATTGGGCCTTTCCCTATTCTCAAGCAAAGGGGCGCGGTGGCTTACGAACTAGCCTTGCCTCCTAGTCTGAGCAGAGTTCACCCAGTTTTCCATGTGTCAATGCTCTGGAGGTATGTGAAGGATGAATCCCATGTGATCGAGCCGACTGTGGTTGAGGTGGACACGGCGGTCTCGTATGAGGACAGGCCAGTGGAGATACTTGGCAAGCAGATCAGGAAGCTAAGGTCCAAGGAGATTCCCTTGGTAAAAGTTAGGTGGGAGCACCACTCTGGGCAAGAGGCCACTTGGGAGGTAGAGCGGGATATGAGAGAGCGCTACCCTTCCTTGTTTGAAGAGCCGGTAAGTCCTTGTAACCCAACAAAATTCGAGGACGAATTTCCCTTATGGGGGAAAGGTTGTAATACCCGGGGTTTCCTAATATAAAATTTCTCATGGTGCAGCCCATCGAGTCGCGAGCTAGCCGGGTCGAGTCGCGTGATCGCCTCAAATAGCAGGTAAAATTTATTTAAGTCATATCAAAGTGTTGGTGTTTGAGTGGATGAACATATTGTTTGACTCAAGTTTGGTTGAGTTTAGTCTGCGGATTGAGTCGGGACTCGAACCGGGTTAGGTGGAGTCACATAGAGGGGTGAGTAAGTGAATGAGGGGTAAATGAGTCATTGGATGAGGGGAGATAAAACCCCTCACCCAAGCTAGCCATGCGGCTCAAGGAGAGAGCCGCACGTAGCCCGAGCAAAAGAGAGAGAGAGGAAGAGAGGGGAGATCTTGTCGGCGCCGAGTTTGCGTCGACACTCAAGGAGATCGAAACTCGTCTTCATCAAGGCTTCTTGGTGATCCGATGAAGGTGAGTGGTTAGTGTAGTTTTTGATGGGAGGCGGGTGGCCGGCCCTACAAGTTTTGAAATTGGGTTTTTCTTCGCGAGTTGTTGCCGATTGACGTGTTTCTTCATGTTAGAACTTTAATCTTTGTTTATTCCGTGATCTTGTGTTTCAGAACGTGTTGATTTCTCTTTTTTGAGGACTGGCCGAGTAGAGCAAAAAGGGGAAAGGTCATGCCAAAATTTTCCCCAATTTCCTCGCTCGTCTTGCAACCCTCGTATCGTCTTGTGTTAGATATGTTTTAGACTTAAGGATTGATACTCGTGTTGACGCTGCAACCATGTTTACCACCCCTACGGGGTTTGGCCGAGCAGGTTACTACCCTGCTTGAGTCAGTCGAGCCGTGGAAAGGGGAGGGAAATTGGGGCTGTTCGGATCGATTCACTGGATCTCACGTTATGTCGTCTTAATTCCCACTTTCATGCTTAATGTTAGGTTCAATTTAAATTATATGTTTACTGTTCATCTTGTTAATTGATAGCAATTTTAATCTACATTCTCATGAGTATGAAAATGTTCTTGCTAATGCCCATATGGACATGATGGTTATGGTACATGCATCCAAGGAAAGGTTTCATTTAATTTTTTATATCATGTTAAATTGTTGCTATGTTTATTGCATGTTCCTTATTGCTTTAATCAATGAAATATTTACCTCTTTAATTTGGCTTCTTCATGATGTTGTTACTCATGATTAAATTTGGTAAATGTCATTGACAATGGAAGGCCGAGTGCTCTTCTATAGTCGGCAAGTTCGATCAATCTAGAAAGAATGGTTTAGGTATCTAGTGGTCACAATTAACCTAGATACAAGATACACTTACTAGGTTCTACACCTAGGGAAACAATATGACCCTAGGAGGAGGGTCGGACATGGGCTACGCCCGAAAAACAAAACATAGGAAAACTTGCACAACCGGATTCTGGTTGTGGTTGAGATGGTCTACTGAGAAGTGTCATTAGCCGAATGGCTATCACACGACTCAGCGTTTCATAGGGTCTTGAGATTACACCAGCGGGCCCGCTAGGTGTTAGACCCGAGTGGCGAAGGGTCTTGAGATTTCGTCAGTGGGCCACGCTGATGGTAGACCCGAGTGGGTGGGACTAGCTATCCCTAACACGGAGGATCTTTGAAGCTAGTGGCCATCCTAGTTGATGGATCCGAATTATAAAGGTTCCTAATTGAGAAGCCCTTAGGGGCTGGTTTGAGTTGGCCGACCGGCCGGGTTATGTAGAAGGTAGAACCGGACCTTCCATATATATTTTAGGCCATTATTGCCCGAGCTATTAACATGGATATGGGCCCGAGAGGCTGGTTCATCCATTCCTTTGTATTGGCAAACTGATTACTTCTGGGATGTGATTTTATATAAATTCCTTACATATGTTATTGCTGAGGTTTTAAGTGGAGGTTCGAAAGAACCGCTCACCGAGTTCCTCGTGAACTCACGATTTGCTTTATTGTTATTTTGTAGAGCTCGACCAGTGACGTACAACCTGGTGGCATGGCACGTAGGAGAGCGGGAGTGGGTGCAGATCTCATAGCTGGCAGTTGTTAGTCGTAGTCGTGTCTAATAGAGTTCATGTTTGCACTGTGTTATTTCAGTAAACACTTTTAGATGTTTTATTTGGAAAACCTTTGGATGTTATTTTAAAACTTGTGATGATTTAGAACTTGGTTTGATTAAACAGATTTCGAACCGTTAATAAAGTTGGTATTCTTGCTTTTGTTTTCGACTTGATGTTATTCTGGTTATTGTTCTATGAATTGTTGGTCAGTGCATAGGGTAGGCTTCGGGGTACTGACTCGTACCCTGGCCAGTCACGCGTACCCTGAGTCGGGACGTGACAAGGGATAGATCAGCGGGTGGAGGTCACTAGTTTCCTGGGAAATTGCTATGAGCTGTGCCGGGAGCTTGGTTGTTCTTCTGAGACGATCGCTCGACTGATCGGGTTACAGCTGAGAGGTCCAGCTAAGGATTTGGAGTTGTAGCCTTGAGGGCATTTATGTCATTTATTTTAGGTTTTATTATATCTGAACTTTTGAATTGTTGAACTTAACTGTTATTTCTGCATTTTACATTTCATTGAGCTTCTTGAAATAAAACTATGTTTTGGTTCATTTTTCATTTGAAATAACTTGTTATTTCTTTCGTTGTATTTACTTGTTGAGTTCGCATGTGCATCGTTTAGGCTGCGATGTATAGGCACGTATACCGTGGCCGGTCACGTGACCCGGATGGACATTCCAGAATAATCTCGAAAATTGTCCAGAATTCTCGGAATGTCCCCAACGGCTTTATTTCGCATTTCTACCCATTGAACTTGATGGAAACCGAGCTCCTACCCTTGGGACCTCTATACAAGCTCTCAAACTTACCTTCCTTTGCCCCTAAAACTTTATTGAGTCATTCTAACATTATTTGCAAGCTTTTCTTGAGCCATTTTTGTGCAAATCCTAGTTTCATAGAGAAACCTTGATTAAGCCTTCTCTCTTCATTTATTCATCACCCAAAAGCATCAAGAGGACTAGGAAACTTGTATTCGACCTAAGTTTACTTGGTTTTTTTTATTGCTTCATTTGTTATTGCATTTTTGGTATTTGTTTCATCGTTACTTAAGTTTGTAAAGATCTAGTTGTAGATCTTGAGTTTGCTGGTTGCCTTGGGGTTGAGGCTTAAATCCACCAGTGTAAACGTAGTTCACTAGGATTAGTTGTGTTGTCCTTAGGTTTGAGGTGAGAGAGTGCTCTCGGTAAGAAGATAGAGGCTTTCGGGTGTGGAAGTGTCTTCGGTGTGAGAGCGGAGACGCTCTGGTGAAACTCATTGTAAGAAAATACTATAATCTAGTAAACTAGAGTTGAAAATTCTAAGACGGGATGCTTAGGTAGTAGAGTAGGCATTAGAGCCGAACTACTATAAATTTATCTTGTTAGCATTGCCTTTGGTTGAGTGTGATTAGCTTGTTCTTACTTTGATTATCTTGTTATTCAATCACTAATTTCTCCTAACTTGATAAACTCATCTAATATCATATAGTAGATGGATACTTGGGTTTTGTATCAGTATTACTTGTGCTTGCTTAATTGCTATTTACTCACTTCCGCATTCATCTAGTTTAATTGAGCTATTGCTTAAGTAATCAAGAAACAATTAAAATTGAATTTACGCTAAAATTTAGTGAACACACTATTCACCCCTCCTGCCCCTCTAGTGTAGTCCATTTCCCCAACATTAACCTCCCAAGTCATAACAAAGCTAGGTTGGAACATTTGATCTGGAAATTTTGAAAGAAAATCAACCTAACTTGGGTAACACTTATCAGATCGCTCTACCCCAATCTGCTCGAAGCCACTTCAATTGGAAGACAAGCACTCTCATCGATTTGGAAGAATATTACTAAGTTATTTGACTTGTTTGACATCTCTGTTTCTTTCCAAGTGCATGGGTTCCAACATCGATATCAAGTTCTAGCATGACACTTAGTGTGGTGGCATTAAACTCAAGGACAAATTTCCTAGTCTCTTCGTCCTGGCCATCAATCCTTGCTCTTCCTTACATGATTACAAGCAGTTCTACAATGGGGAAATCGTGGGTTGGAATATTCATTTTTAGAATTATGTCCTTATTGATCACCTACAGCTTTTGGCAGAAGAGTTAGCTCCTTATCTGAACAGAACCGACCAAGATGATGTCATTTGGAAGTGGTCCTCTAATGGGGAGTACATCACAAGTTCTCTCTATTGGCCTGGCAAGTTCAAGTAGATCAGCTTTGGCACAGAAGCAACCTGCATAGTTTTGAGGACAAAAAGTGCACTTACACTAAGCTGGCCATCGAAGGAGCGCACTTACACTATGTTGAAGTTGACCAAAGAGTTGAATCAAGGATCCTTCTATCTAACTTCAAGCTTTCACCAAGATGCCTTAGGTAAAATTGGCATCAAATATTTTGGTATCATCTTCTATCTAACTTTGATCCATTTTAGTTGAACTAATTTATGATACTATGCATAATTCGATTGAGTTTTGTCCACTTTCGATATGATTTCAAAAATATTTTTGATTTTGATTTCTGATCTCTTCAGAGACCTTGGTGGCCTATAATGGGCCTAAGCGACCTTGCGGTTCTAAATCGTAGGTTAATTGTAATCTTTCGGTTTTCAACCAATAGAAAGGGTTGAAGATCATATTTTCATATTTATTACTCTTTTGATCTATTAAGATTCATTTTGGTATCACTTGATTTCATTTAAAATGAATTTCAAACTATTTAACAAAGTGAACTTTGATAATGATACTTGATGCTTCTCTTTGCTTTTTGGTTTCGTTAGCTTGCTAAGTTGCTATATTCTCCCTAAAATATTAGTGTAGCTTACTTGCAAGTTATGAGTATTTTAGGAAGGCTAATAATTAGGAGGAAAATGATAAGTTTGGCAAGTTATCATGAATAAGGTATAACTTCGATTCTTTTAAAATTTTAGTGTTATAAATTATGTCTCTATACTCATGATTAGAATTGCATGTTAAACCCTTGAATTCTCATGAGTAGGTAGAATTTTAGTACTTAGGCAAATTTCATTGAATGAAACTTGCTCTAGGTTGATATTCATTATTAGAAACCTTCTTTTTAAGTCCAAACTAGTTAAACATGTTTAGATATCTTACTTTTCAAATATTTCATATTTTAAGATATCTTTGATTCTTTTTGATATCATGATAACTCCTTAAAATGAATCTCTACTATCTAGCATAGGTTAAGACTTTTAAATGAAACTTTGCATTGAACCTTTACTATGTGGTAAGTTAGCTTGCTAGTTGGTATATGATTTCATTATGATACTAATGAAGCCTACTTGCAAGTTGAGAAAATGATAAGTTTGGAAGGCTAAAGAAAATTGGGAAAGAAAATGAAAATTGTGGAACTTCTCAAGAAATGAGGTATGAGTTTCATTTTGGCAAAATTCTTGCATAACACCTCAATTTTCTTGATTAAATGATTTCTCTATGCTCATGAATGACTTTGCATCATAATTGATTGAAATCTCATGAGTAGATAAAATTTTGATACTTAGGCTATTTCATATCATCAAGTTTGAATGAAATGTGTCCTAAGTAGAATTTCATCGTAGAGACTTCATTTTAAGTTGAAACTTGATAAACATATTTGAGTTCACTCATGATTTACTTCCATGTGATTAAAATTGTACAATCATGTGAAAATGGATAAATTGATAACAAGTTCACTTTAGAAGACCTTAAGTTGAGTAGAGTTGACCTAAATCAACATATTGACTTAGAAATTTTATTTTAGGTCCAAACTTCATAAACATGTTTAGATTTACTCATGTTAGGTGTCGATGTGTTTAAATTTGAAAAACCATGAGTAAATATTAAAATTTGATACTTAGCAATTTCATGATACCATGCTTGTTTTTGAATGAAATCATGCTAAGGTAAAATTTTGACCAAATGATATTATTTTCATTTCAAACTTGATAAAAATGTTTTAAATGATAATATGTTAATATCTGGAAAGTTTGAATGAAAATTGGAAACTTTTGAAAAATAGCTAATATTTACAAAAATGCCACTACATTTCAGATATTTTTAGAAAAATGCAGAAAATTGATTTTTGGATGCTTCTTGAAACTACATGTTCTCTGAAAAATCAAGTTTCTCCACTAAAAATTTTAAAAAATTTCAGTAAGAATATGATTTGATATGGATTTATTAAATTTAATTTCAAAACTTAAAAATATCATTCTTCCCAAATGTTCATTTTTTCGATATTTGATTTTTGGTCCAATCTTCAAATGAAACTTCAAGTGTGATAATTTTAATTCATTTTTTATATTGTTCTCATTTTTTCTCGTAAAAAAATCATTTCTAAAATGATTTTTGATATTTTGACAAATACTTGAAAATATCCATACTTGAATTTATACATGATTTCCGGATTTGGATTTTAGTTATCATTCATTGCTATCATGTATGATTTAGTCTCATATTAGATAGTTGGTTTTCATCCCTTCGGTTGAGATCTTCATGCTTTATAAAAACTAATTTTAAAGTCTCAACTTTGACTAGATTGACTTTTCTTGCCCTTTTTGATTGATGTCAAAAGGGGGAAAAAAATATAGATAATGTAAGACTCGAGCTTTCCTAATATAAAATTTATTTTTGGTGCAGTCCACCGGACCGGAGTAAGTCGGGTCGAGTCGCGAAATCACTGCGAGTAGAAGGTATAATTTAAGCTTTATGAAATTTTATTAGTTAAATGTTCCTTCTTTTTTAAACATAAGATGCCTTAGTATGAGTCGAGTTTAAATCGTGTATGCAGATTTAATCAGGGCTCAAATCAAACTCGGAATGAGTCGAGTAAGGGCTTAAGTGAGGAAGGGCTTTTTAGTCAAAAAAAAATATATATAAAACCCCTCACCCCAGCCGCCGTACGGCTAAAGAAGGAGCCACACGCAGCCCAAGGTGAAGGGAGAGAAGAGGATTCCGAGTGGTGGGGCAAGAAATTGGTGTCGTCGCCGGAGATTGGAGTCATCGTCGCTTAGATCGTCTTCCTTTTTTATCAAGGTGAGTGGTCGAACTTAGTTTAGTAGGGTAGGCGTGTGGACGACCCTTAGAGATGATGAAACATTGTTTTTCTCGCGTCGGATCTTGTGGATCTGAAGTTTCTCTAGGTTTATGGTTTTCTAATGCAAGTTGTAATATTGCGATGAATGTTCCCGCATCATTTTCTTGGTTTTAGGGGCCGACCAACTGAGGGAGAAAGCGGAAAGGTCATTCTGAAATTTTCCCCAAATTCCTTGAGTTGCTTAAACCCCTTGGGTCGATCCCTTTTCATGTGTAGATAATTCGTGAAGTTAGATCTTACGATCTCATGGTAAATTGTCCTTCCTTTCCCCTTCAAGAAGGTTCGGCCGAACAAGTACCCTTGTTTAGGGATCGGCCGAGTGGAGAGGAGAGTAGATTTGATACAATGTGTTGATTTCATCTCTTGGAAATTATGTTCGTCGATTAAAATTGTCGATTTAGCGATTGATGAATGGATTGTTGATGCTAGTAGATGAGATTTAAAATTGTAGGAGAAAATCTTCTTGAATGCGCATATATGGCTAAGATTATGTATGGTAGATGATTTGTAGAATTTCTTTCATCAAATTATTAATGCTATCATCAAATTATTATGGTAGATGATTATGTATGGCATTTTAGTCAAATGATGAGGGGAATAAAACCCCTCACCCAAAAAAGCCGTGCGGCTCAAGGAGAGAGCCACACGCAGCCCAAGAGGAAGGGGGAACGAGAGGGATCTTATCGGCGCCGAGTTCGCATCGACGCTTGAGGAAATCGGAGCTCGTCTTCATCGAGGTTACCTTGTGATCCGATCAAGGTGAGTGGTAAATGTGATTGTGAAGGGAGGCGGGTGGCCAACCCTAGGAGTTTTGAAATCAGGTTCTTTCGCGAGTTTCTTGTCGATCGTCGTGTTTTCTCGTGTTGGAACTCTAAACAATTGATATACCTGTGATCTCATGTTTTAAATCGTAGTTTCTTTGTGTTTTATGGGCTGGCCGAGGAAAAAGGGGAAAGGTCATGCCGAAATTTTCTCCAATTTCCTCGATCGTCTTGCAACTCATGGATCGTTTATGTTCGTTATATTTTAGATCTTTGGATTGATGCTTGCGTTGTTGTCGGAAACATGCCCACTTTTCCTAGAGGCCGAGCAAGGGCAAGGGTGAAAAAGTCAGGACTGTTCGGATTAATATGCTAGGTTTCATGTTATGTTGTCTTGATTCACACTTACATGCTTAGTATTAGGTTGAACTTATATTATATGATTGTTGTTCATCTTAGGACTGGTTAGTAACTATAGATCTATATTCTCATGGTTATGGAAATGTTCTTACTAATGCATACATGGATAGGTTTGTTATGGCATATGAATTAAAGGAAAAGTTTCATTAATTTTCAGATATTATGCTCAATCGTTGCTATGTATATTGCATGTTCCTTATCGGTTTAGTTAATGGAATTTATTCTCTTTAATTCGGCTTTCACATGGTAATTGTTGTTCATGATTATTTTTGGCAAGTGTCAAGGACAATAGTAGATCGAGCATTTATCTATAGTCGGTAAGTTCCAACAACTCTAGAAAGAATGGTTTCGGTACCAAGCGGTGACCTTTAACCTAGAGACAAGTACACTTACTAGATTCCACACCGAGGGATAGTTAGCGGATATCAATATCCTAGTAGTGCGACCCGAGGGGGAGGGTCGGACATGGGCAACGCCCGGAAAGCAAAACACAAGAAAACTTGCACAACCTGGTTCTGGTTGTAGTTGAGATGGTCTACTGAGGAGTGTCATTAGCCGAATGGCTACCACATGACTCAGCGGTATATAGGGTCTTGAGATTGCACCAGCGGTCCCGCTAGGTGTTAGACCCGAGTGGCGGAGGGTCTTCAGATTTCGTTAGTGGGCCACACTGATGGTAGACCCGAGTTGGGTGGGACTAGCTATCCCTAACCCGGAGGATTCCTAAGGCTAGTGGACATCCTAGTTGACGGATCCGAGACATGAAAGTTCATATTGAGAAGCCCTTATGGGCTGATTTTGGGTAGGCCGATCGGCCTGGTTATGTAGAAGGAAGAAATGAACCTTCTATATATATTTTTAGGCCATTTGCAGCTGAGCTAGTGAAATGGATAAGGGCCTGAGAGGCCGGTTCATCCATTCTTCTGTCTTGGCAAACTGATTAACTTCTTTGGTGTGATAATATTTTAATTCCTTATTCGTATCATACCTTGTATATTTTATCTTGCCGAGGTTTTAAGTTGAGGTTTGAAATAACCGCTCACCGAGTTCCTCGTGAAGTCACGGTTTATTTATTGTTGTTTTGTAGAGCCCGACCACTGAGGTACGGCTAGGTGGCATGGCGCGCAGGAGGGCAGACGTGGGTGCATATCTGGTAGCTGGCTGCTTTATAGTCGTAGTCATGGTTGAGTAGAGTCTTGTGTATGCCCTGAGTTGGTTTTGTGAAACATAGAGATGTTTCTTTGCAAACCTTTAGATGTTTATTTAAAAACCTTGTGATGTTTTCGAACTTAGTTTGGTTGAGCTGTTTTCAATAACTAATAAAGTTTGGTACTGTTGCCTTTGTTTACGATTTCCATGTCGGTATGATTGTGTTTTATGAGTCATTGGTCAGTGCATATGGTAGGCTTCGGGGTACTAGCACGTACCCTGGCCGATCACGCATACCCTGAGTTGGGGCGTGACATATTGAAACTACCATGATAGATTAATTGTTACCTTGCTAGAATTTATTGAATAAATGCAAAATTTAATTATTTTATTGTTGCAATTATGCGGTTACTCATGGTAGTAGAGGTAGGTTAATTTTCTTATAACTTATGGGTTGTGACATGCATGTATTTGGACATTTCTACACTTATGATGTGTAGTTCACACTTGAAATGTGGCATATGACGCTAAAGGACTATTAGGAAACTCTAGGGTGCTTGTTATTTAGAGAAACTCGAATGTAGACAAGCTAGGTCTCACACCTAGGGAACAACCAACGAGCAATAGTTTGCGAATGGTAAGGCCCAGAGAAAAGGGCTAAGCACGGGTGAATGCTCAGGATTTTAAATAAGGAAACTTTAGGACACTTTGCTTGTGTGATGTGATTGGGATGGTCAGCCGAGAAGCATGGATAGTCGGAATGACTAATGCTTGACTCGGCCAGTGATTTGGGTCTTGAGATTGCACCAGCGGGCCCGCTAGGTGTTAGACCCCAATTGGGTGGGACTAGCTATCCCTAACTCGGTAGGTGTCCGGAGACTAGTAGACCATCCTAGTCGACGGCCTAGTGTTTGCTCTAATTTACTTATGGGTTATGTAGGTCGTGCGGCCAGAATACTTCTATCATTGTGCGGTAAGGTTGTTTAGAGCCGAACCATTGGTTCATGAGCAGACCCTAGTGGCCAGGTGCTATTCTATTTAGTTGGGCTGTAATGGCTAGTTATATGACTGTATGGACTATACAGGATGGCTCTTGGGGTCGGTTGTCATATCAGGACTAGATTAGATTCGTAACTTTATATTTTTCTGACTTATATACATGTGATTATCGGGGATTTGTGTGGAGGTTCGGAAGAACCGCTCACTGAATCCCATGTGGACTCACGGTTTATTTCTCTTATCTCGCAGAACCCGACCAGTGAGGTGAGGCTTGGTGTCATGGTGCAGCTAGAGGGCAAGCAGTGGCGTAGATCTCGTAACAGCGTCCAGTAGTCATAGCCGTGATGTCTAGGATTGTTTTCTATACATACACTGGGAGTTGTTTATTTGAAAACATGTATTCGACTTTAACTCGAGCTGTTTTATTTTGTAGTTGATGTTTCGAACTCTTTTTAGAATTATGAACCTTCTTTAAAAATTAAATAAACGCTGCATCGTTGTTTTTATTTACATGCTTCTGATTTATTGACATTTAATGTATGTGGGTAGGACACAGACCCTGGCCGGTCAGGCGACCCTAAGTTGGGGCGTGACAGATAAAGAGGAAGAAAATATAGGAAAACCATGCATATAGATAGGGGGAGTTCCATTATGTAGATATGCATGCTGATAGAGGGAGAAATCCCATGTTTGATATCGTTTGTGCTTAAATGATATATTTTCTTAAGGATGTTTATCATCATCAAAAAGAAGAGATTATTGGCCTAAGGTTTTCAACCTTGGTCTTAATCTCGATTTTGATGATAACAAACATAGAACTAATGTTTCATTGAGAAATACTTTCAGGTTCCAAGTCGGTTAGCGTTCGACGTCCCTGATTGAAAAAATCAGAGAAATCAGAGAAATCGGCAAGGACGCTCGTTAACGCTCGAGATTCTTCGAGAAGTTAGAGTTTAGGTTTAGGGTGTATATGTAATCCTCTCTTATGATCCAAAAAACCCAAAAACCAAACTCGAGAAAATATGAAAAATAAAAAAATAAAAAAATGGCCCTGAAATTCACTGAGCCTAGGAGCTCCTTGGAGGGCTATATTGTTGGCTTTAGATTTTCAACCTTAGCCCTAATCTCGATCTTGATGGTTTAGATGATAACAAACATGGAACTAATGATTTCATTGAGAATATCTTTTAGGTTCCATATCGACTAGCGTTCGTGTCCTCGATCGGATAAATCGGAGAAATCACAAAATCGGAAGGACATTCATCGTCGCGCTCAGGTTCATCGCGGAAGTCTCTCGAAGATCGACGAGTGCACCAAAGTCACTTGGATGAGTCCAAAGATCAAGTAAAAAGCTCTCCAAGATGATGCTCGTTGAAAGCCGGAACCCAGAAACAAAGCGCTAAAAAAAATCAAGGCTGGAAACTCAATTCAGCCTATGTTCAGTCGACCGGGCGGTCGACCGAATAGGGGTAAGAAGAAGGAGCTAGCCATTTCGATCGACCGGTCAGTCGACCAAACAGTGCCGAAAATAGGCAGTGCGTGTTTCGGTCGACCAGTCGGCCTACCGATAGAGGCTGGATTGAGGTCGAGGCTGGCGGTCGACCAACCTGCATATGAGCCGTGACGCAATACCGCGTCGATCGACCAAAGATCGTGGATCAATTGATTTGCATCTGGCGGTCGACCAGTCGGTCGACCGACCACAGGGATAATTGCAGTGGTCAAATGACTGGTCGATCGATGCTTCGACCGACGCTTCGACCGGCAGTTTGTAACAGATAGTTTTCTACCCGTTGAATAGTCGTTGCTTCACGACGGTATAAATACACCCCCTGATACTTCATTTAAACTCCTTCTACCCGATTTTCAACCAATAGGAAGGATTGGAGATCTTATGTTTGAAAATTTTATATTTTGAGATCTCTTGATTCATTTTGTTATCATGAATAATTTCTTTGAAAATGAATCCATGCTATTTAGTGAAGTTGAATTTAATAAATGATACTTGATTATTCTCTTCACTATTTAGTTTGATAGCTTGCATGTAGATTTAGTTTAATCTTCTACTTATAAAGTATACTTGCAAGTTATAAACATTTTAGGAAGGCTAAGTAGGAAGAAAAAGTTTAGTTTGGCTAAATCATCATGAATATGGTATAACTTTGATAAATTCAAAATCTTAGTGTTATACCTAAATGATTAAGCTTAAACAATGTCTCTATTCTCATGATTAGATTTGCATATTAACACACTTGAATTCTCATGAGTAGGTAGAATTTTAGCACTTAGGCAAATTTCATCAAATGAAGCTTGCTCTAGGTTGATATTCATTATTAGAGACATTCCTTTAAGTCCAAACTAATTTAACATGATTAGAGATCTTATTTCTCAAATGTTCACATCTTAGGATCTCTTAGATTCATTATGATATCATGATACCTTATTTAAAAATGAATCTCTACTATCTAGCATAGGTTAAGGTTTTTAAATGTAAAATTTGTTTTGAACCTTGCTATTTAGCATGTCAGCTTGCTAGTAGTCATACTATTTCATTATGATACTAACGATATCTACTTGCAAGTGATAAAAATTTGAAAAGCTATGCTATCTAAAAGAAATTGAAAAAGGAAATGAAAAAGTTGGGCAAACTTTCAATAAAAGGTATGAATTTAATTTTGCAAAAATTTTAATATAAAAATTGAATATCCATGCTTAATGATGTCTCTATGCTCATGATTGTTTGTGTATGACAAATATATGGAATTTCATGAGTAGGAAAATATTTTAATAACTTAGGCAATTTCATGATATCTTGATTGAATGAAATTTGCTCTAGGTTAAAATTCATATTAGAGACCTCATCTTGAGTTAGTGATTGTTAAACATGTTTAGATATACATATGACATGAGTCTAGGTGTTTAAAAAAATGAAAATTCATGTCTAGATGAACAATGTGATATCTATATCACTTTAGGAGACTTAAGCTTGAAAAGTTTGACCCGAGTCAACAAATTGACATGGACATTCATTTTAAGTCCAAAACTTCATAAACATGTTTAGGAATAGGTATGACATGTTTCCAAGCACTAAGAGTGAAAAATTCATATGGATAAGAATAAAATGACATAGATGTGAATTCATGATAACCTTTTTTGAACCAAGTTGACTTGAAGGTCTCATTTATGATCCATATTTGAGAAACATGTTTAGATTTACTCATGTTAGGTATCCATAGGTTTAAATTTGAAAAATCATGAGTAAATGTTAAGATTGAAACTTAGCAAGTTTCATAAAAACTAGTTTAGTTTTGAATGAAACTATGCTAGGTTGATATCTTGACTTAAGGACATAACTTTCATTTCAAACTTGACATATACTCTTTACATGACCATCATGTGGTGTCATGAAAGTTTGAATGAAAATTGAACAAATCTTTTAGAATAACTGAAAATTACAAAAGTATCATTTCAACCTACAATTAGTAAATTTCAGTTATTTTTAAAAAAATATAGAAAAATCTTTTTTAGGTGATACTTGAAACTACACCTTCATTGAAAAATCTAGTTTCTTAAGTAAATATTTCAAAACATTTCATCAAGAATCTAATTTATAATGAACTTTTGAAGTTGGATTTCAAAACTCAAAGTATCATCCTTAATTGAAATATCAATCTTCTATACTTTGATTTTTCTTCAAAATCTTCAATAAAAACTCATGTACACCATTTGGATTCTAATTCTAATATCATTCACACATTTTCATGAGTAAAATTGTTTCCAGGAATGAATTTGATATTTTGGATGATAGCTAGGATCCATTTGTTTACTTGAAAACAATATAGGATGAAAAATGGACTTTGACTTTTAAATTCATTTTGAGTTCAATCTTGAAACATGCATTTCAAATGACTATTCAATAATTGGTATCAAAATTTTCATCCCACATTTGGTATCAAAATGAGTATTCTATATTTGGTATCAAATCTTTTATCCAAAAATTGGTTTCAAAATCATTTGTCAAAAATATAATTTTGATTAAACTTAAAAGGGTGATATTTGAAAACTATAAGTATAGGTTGACTTAAGTCAACAAAGTAATTTAAAAATCTCATCTTAAGCCCAATCTTAACTCATAGTCTTACACTATCCCATGTTAGATGTCTAAATGCCTAAGTATGAGAAAACATGAGTAGATAGCCAAATTTGATACTTAGCATCTTCATGGTTTCAAGCATACTTTGAATGGAATCATGCTAAGTTTATAAACTCTTGAGAACATACATGATTTAATTTTAAATTGTATCTATCACTTTCTTCTATCATGTATGAATTTTGTTTTCATATCAAATATTGTTATCCATCCCTTTGATTGAAACCTTCATGTTTTATGTTAAATACTTTCTTGGGTCTCATCTCCCTAAAAAATTAATTGTGTTTCATCCCTTTGAGTAGATAGCCTCTCTTGCCCTTTTTGATTGATGTCAAAAGGGGAAGAAGAGTATGGATAAAGGGGGAGAAGAGTATGGATCAAAAGGGGGTAAGTGTATAAGAAAAAGGGGGAGAAAAATATAGGAAATCTATGCATATAGATAGGGGGAGTTTATCTCATAGATATGCATGTTGATAGAGAGAGAAATCCCTTATTTGATATACTTATGCTTTAATGATTATATGTTTTCTTAAGGATGTTTGTCATCATCAAAAAGGGGGAGATTGTTGGCTTTAGGTTTTCAACCTTAGCCTTAATCTCGATCTTGATGGTTTTGATGTCAACAAACATGGAACTAATAATTTCATTGAGAATATCTTTAAGGTTCCATATCGACTAGCGTTCGATGTCCTCGATCGGATAAATCGAAGAAATCGCAAAATCGGAAGGACATTGATCGTCGCGCTCGAGTTCGTCGCGGAAGTCTCTCGAAGATCGACGAGTGCACCAAAGTCTCTTGGACGAGTCCAGAGATCAAGTCAAAAGCCCTCCAAGATGATGCTTGTTGAAAGCCGAAACCCGAAAACAAAGCGCGAAAAAAAATCAAGGCTGGAAACTCAATTCAGCCTATGTTCGGTCGACCGGGCGGTCGACCGAATAGGGGTAAGAAGAAGGAGCCAGCCATTTAGGTCGACCGGTCGATCAACCGAACACTGCCAAAAATAGGTAGTGGGTGCTTCGGTCGACTGATAGAGGATGGATTGAGGCCAAGGCTGGCGATCGACCGGTGATCGACCAATCGGTCGACCGACCTACATATGAGCCGCGATGCAATACCGCATCGGTCGACCAATGGGTCGACCGAAGATCGTGGATCAATTGATTTGCGTTTGGTGGTCGACCAGTCGGTCGACCAACCACATGGATATTTGCAACAGTCGAATGACCGGTCGATCGATGCTTCGACCGGCGGTCTGTAACGAATAGTTTTCTACCCGTTGAACAACCGTTGCTTCACGAGGGTATAAATACACCCTCTAATACTTCATTTAAACTCTTTCTCCCAATCTTACAGTGATCATTGAGCATTCTAAGGGAGATTTAAAGCCTTCCAAGGAGTAATCGCGCGCGATCTGCTTCTCGAGCGAGTTCCACTTCAAGCGCAAGTTCTTCCTCAACTCGAGAATTAAATCGAGTAGTTCGTCTTGACGAGTAGGAGGCATTGAAGGCTTGAGAAGAGCACTAATGCTTGGTTTATCCTTTAGCTCTTTTCAATTGTAATTTTACTGTTATTTTAATTGTTTGATTTGTTTGTGTGAAGACCTAGGGTGTTAGGTCTTGCTGTGTGTGAATTGGTATCTTGGTATAAGAGTAAAGCCACTTGTGTAAACTTAGTTGTTATTAGGATTAATTCTTGTTGTCCCTTAGGTTAAGGTGGGAAAGAGCTCTCGGTAGGAAGGCGGGATACTTCCAGGTGTGGAAGTGCCTTCGATTGGAGAGCGAGTCTTTCCGGTGAAAAGTCCTTGTTGTATGGGAAACTAATTAATCTAGTAAAACTTAGTTTGGAAATCCTAAGTGGGGTGCTTAGGTAGTGGAGTAGGCATTGGGGCCGAACCACTATAAATTATTGTGTTAGCATTGATTTCATTTGTTGTGCTTAATTGCTTAAATATTTATCGCTTCCGCATTCATTCATCGAATCGCAAATCGCCTAATCGATCTAAGTAAATGATTAAAATTGAATTTAGGCGAATTCTTTAGTACACACACTATTCACCCCCCCTGTAGTGTCACCATTTTGCCTTCAATTGGTATCAGAGCGGGTTTGTAGATTGAGATTTCTCCATCCATTCTACACCTTGTCTCGATCTCGAAATGGCTCTAGAGTCGGTAGCGTCTTCACCCCCTAGGTTCGATGAATCAAACTTTGGTCTATGGAAATCTAGGATGTACACATTTATGAAGACTAAAGGTTTTGGTGTATTTAACATGTTACATTGGGAATTTATTGAACCTAAGGTTGATATGCATGCATGGAGTGAAATGGACAAGAAAATGTTTAAGTTTAATGGAGATGTCATGACTTGCATAATTTGCACATTACCAAATGGCATTCTAGAAAAAGTCATGCATTGTTCTTCGGCTCATGATTTATGGGCTAGTTTAAATATTTTATACGATCATGCCAAAATCGAAGAGATTGGCACTTTTAATGAAGGTGGTGATGACAATGGTCACTCACCTACTACTAATATCGGTTTTGATGACCATAGCTCTTCTAGTCAAAGAAGTAGCACTAAGAGCCAAAAAAGAAAAGTAATCTATCATGCTTGCAAAGAAAAGGGCATGTGAAGAAAAATTGCCCAAGCATGAAGAACAAAGCAAGGAAGAGGTCAAGTGCTTCTACCTCCACCTCTACCTCATTTGAAGCACCCTCTAGCAAAGACTATGAAGCTATTTCAAAAGGTTGCCTCATGAGTACCAATGATGAGGTACACTCTTTCCCTTCTAGTCATAATAATAAAAATGTTAGTACTAGCTCTTCTAGTTCATTCAATATGCCATATGAAGAACTAGTTGATGAATGTCAAAAAATGCATGCCTTGCTAGTTAAGAAAGATAAAGAAAACAAAAAATTGAAGAAAGAAAACTCAAATCTTAGCTCTCAATTACATGATGTAAAATTAGAAAATGAGAAGCTAAGAATTAGTGTCAACAATCCATGCCATGATAATTTAAGTATTGATACTAAGGATTTGAAAAATGAAAATGACATATTGAAGAATGAAAATAGCATGTTGAAAACTCAATTGCATGCTATTCATACATCAATGAATGATTTGAAAAATGAGTCCAGAGATCAAGTCAAAAGCCCTCCAAGATGATGCTCGTTGAAAGCTGAAATCCGGAAACAAAGCGCGAAAAAAAATCAACGCTGGAAACTCAATTCAGCCTATGTTCGGTCGACCGGGCGGTCGACAGAATAGGGGTAAGAAGAAGGAGCCAGCCATTTAAGTCGACCGGTCGATCGACCGAACATTGCCGAAAATAGGTAGTGGGTGCTTCGGTCGACCGATAGAGGATGGATTGAGGCCAAGGCTGCCGATCGACCAATCGGTCGACCGACCTACATATGAGCCGCGACGCAATACCGCATCGGTCGACCGACGGGTCGACCGAAGATCGTGGATCAATTGATTTGCGTCTGGTGGTCGACCAGTCGGTCGACCAACCACAGGGATATTTGCAACAGTCAAATGACCGATCGATCGATGCTTCGACCGACGCTTCGATCAACGGTCTGTAACGAATAGTTTTCTACCCGTTGAACAGCCGTTGCTTCACGAGGGTATAAATACACCCTCTAATACTTCATTTAAACTCCTTCTCCCAATCTTACAGTGATCATTGAGCATTCTAAGGGAGATTTAAAGTCTTCCAAGGAGTAATTGCGCGCGATCTGCTTCTCAAGCGAGTTCCACTTCAAGCGCAAGTTCTTCCTCAACTCGAGAATTAAATCGAGCAGTTCGTCTTGACGAGTAGGAGGCATTGAAGGCTTGAGAAGAGCACTAATGCTTGGTTTATCCTTTAGCTCTTTTCAATTGTAATTTTACTGTTATTTTAACTGTTTGATTTGTTTGTGTGAAGACCTAGGATGTTAGGTCTTGCTGTGTGTGAAGTGGTATCTTGGTATAAGAGTAAAGCCACTTGTGTAAACTTAGTTGTTATTAGGATTAATTCTTGTTGTCCCTTAGGTTAAGGTGGGAAAGAGCTCTCGGTAGGAAGGCGGGATACTTCCAGGTGTGGAAGTGCCTTCGATTGGAGAGCGAGTCTTTCCGGTGAAAAGTCCTTGTTGTATGGGAAACTAATTAATCTAGTAAAACTTAGTTTGGAAATCCTAAGCGGGGTGCTTAGGTAGTGGAGTAGGCATTGGGGCCGAACCACTATAAATTATTGTGTTAGCATTGATTTCATTTGTTGTGCTTAATTGCTTAAATATTTATCGCTTACGCATTCATTCATCGAATTGCAAATCGCCTAATCGATCTAAGTAAACGATTAATATTAAAATTTAGGCGAATTCTTTAGTACACACACTATTCACCCCCCTAGTGTCGCCATTTCGCCTTCATATATCACCTAGACATTTTCTTGGCACCAAAAGTCCGAGTAATTGTTCCTTAGGTAAAAACTAATAAATGACATATGTGATGTCAACGCCTACGAGCGACTCATTAATAGCAAAATCAATCTTCCGTGACTGCGAAGTGCTAGTTGGTGGTCATGGGTTGAAGGCAGAATTGACACTTCTGCCTATGCTTGAAATTGATGTCACCCTCGGCAAGGATTGGCTGGCGAAGCACTTCACATCAGTTAATTGTAGGACTAAGACTGTCACGTTCAGTAAGCTGGGTTGCCGCAATTCACCTTCCGTGGGGTAGGAAAGGCTGAGCCCATGGGCGTCATTTCAGCCCTTAAGGCTCGTAAATTGCTGTTAGGCAGCTGCTAGTCCTTCTTGGCATTCGTACCTATGGCCGAGGAAAAGGGGGGCATGGCTCAGTAGGTTAGTAGAACTCCGGTGATATGTGAGTTCCCTGATGTCTTCCCAAAAGAATTGCCCAGATTGCCGCCTTAGAGAAAAATCGAATTGTGCATTGAATTGTAGCCCGGTGCAGCACAGATCCCCATCCCACCTTATAGGATGGCGCCGGTTGGACTTCGTGAGTTAAATGCGCAGTTGCAGGAATTTTTGGACTTGGGTTTCATTCGCCCAAGTGTGTCCCCGTGGGGTGCTCCGGTCTTATTTGTGAAGAAAAAGGACGGGTCCATGCGCATGTGCATCGACTATAGGTAGGTCAACAAGGTGATAATCAAAAATTATTACCCGCTGCCTAGAATCGACGACTTGTTAGACTAGTTGCAGGGGGCGCAGTGGTTTTCAGGGATTGATTTGAGGTCTGGATAGCATCAGCTGAGAATCCGAGACCATGATGTACCCAAGACCCCCTTCAGGACCCGCTACGGCCATTACGAGTTCCTGGTAATTTCATTTGGGTTGACGAACGCCCCTGCGGCCTTTATGGACCTCATGAACATAGTATTCAAATAATATCTGGATAGATTTGTGATCGTCTTTATTGATGATATCCTAGTGTATTCCAAGTGCAAGGAGGAACACTCCGAGCATTTGGAAATGGTCATGGGAACCCTCAGAAAACATCAGTTGTACTCTAAATTCACCAAGTGTGAGTTTTGGCTAGAAAGTGTGGGATTCCTAGGGCATATAGTGTCCTAGGAAGGAATCAGTGTGGACCCTGCAAAGATAGAGGCAGTAAAGGACTGGAAGCGGCCGACCAGTGTGTCCGAAGTCCACAGTTTCTTGGGGTTAGCCGGATGTTACAGAAAGTTTGTAGAAAATTCTCAAAAATTGCAGCTCCTCTAACTCGGTTAACCCAGAAGAAAGTCAAATTTGAGTGGGATGGGAAGTGTGAGGAGAGCTTCTTGAAGCTCAAAGAATGCCTAACGTCGGCACCAATTTTGGTCGTACCTTCTAGCTCGGGAGGATTTGTGGTATACTATGACGCCTCTCGGGTTGGCCTGGGCTGTGTCCTGATGCAGTATGGCAGGGTTATTGCCTATGTGTCTCGTCTATTGAAAGTGAATGAAAAGAATTATCCAGTCCATGATTTGGAACTAGTGGCGGTAGTGGTTGCTCTAAAGTTTTGGTGTAATACTCGGAGTTTCCTAATATAAAATTTCTCGTGGTGCAGCCCATCGAGTCGGGACCTAGACGGGTCGAGTCACGTGCTCGCCTCGTATAGCAGGTAAAAATTTATTTAAGTCTTATTGAAGTGTTAGTGGTTGAGTGGATGATCATATTGTTGACTCAAGTTTGGGTTGAGTTTAGTCCGCGAATCGAGTCGGGACTCGTACCGGGTTAGGTGGAGTCGTATGAGAGGGGTTTAAGTCATTATGTAGGGGTAAAAGGGTCAAGTGATGAGGGGAATAAAACCCCTCATCTTGGCAGCCGTGCGACTCAAGGGAGGAGCCACATGCAGCCCAAGTCAAGTGGTTAGTGTAGCTTTTGAAGGGAGGCAAGAGGCCAGCCCTAAGAGATTTGAAATTTGATTTTCTTCGCGAGTTCTTGCCGATCGATGTGTTTCTTCGAGTAGAGTTTTAAATCGATGTATGTATCTGTGATTTTATGTATTAGATCGTGTTTTCTCGCATTTTGTGGGCTGCCGAGTTGAGAAAATAAGGGAAAGGTCATGCCGAAATTTTCCCCGAAATTTCCTCGCTCGTTTCGCAGCCCGTAGATCGCTTTGGTGTCCATGATATGTTAGATCGATGGATTTATTTTGTGTTCT
This sequence comes from Canna indica, assembly GCA_034359265.1. NCBI lineage: Eukaryota > Viridiplantae > Streptophyta > Magnoliopsida > Zingiberales > Cannaceae > Canna > Canna indica. Next base: position 44,165,008 of record CP136890.1, on the reverse strand, counting down.
TGTTGCAGCCATGCCCCTTCAATTTGAGAACTCGGCCGAACAAGGGTTTACCCTGCTTGAGTCAGCCGAGCAGTGGTATGAGTGGGGAATGTGGACTACTTTAGTTAAAATGCATGGTTCCGAGTTGTGTTTTCTTGTTAAATATTAGATCCGTAGACCAATGCATATAAATTATGGATGAAATTTCAGCCCCTTCCCATCTATAGGGTTCGGCCGAGCAAGGGTAAAGGGGGAAACTGGATGATTTTGAGTAGTTGTTCATACCTTCCCGTTCGATGCTAATTCATATTCATGTTACAAAATTTCTCGCTTGTCATATGAATTGTTTAGTGATAGATCTACATCATCACATTTTAGAAATGTTCTTTCTAATGCTTATATGGATATGATGGTTATGGTATATGTATTCAAAGAAAGATTTCATTTAATTCCTCATATCATGTTTAATTGGTTCTATGCTTAGTGTATGTTCCTTATTGGTTTAATCATTGAATTATTTACCTCTTTAATTCGGTTTCTTCATGATGTTGCTACCCATGATTAATTTGGTAAGTGAGGTGACAATGGTAGGCCGAGTGCCTTCGTAGTCGGCAAGTTCGCTCAATCTAGGGAGAATGGTTTAGGTGACTAGTGGTGACATTTAACCTAGATACAAGATATACTTACTAGGCTCTTCCTTTAAGGAAACAATGTGACATTGGGGTAAGTGGTCGGATATGGGAAATGCCCGGAAAGCAAAATACAATATACTTGCACAACCTGGTTTTGATTGTGGTTGATGGTCTATTGAGAAGTGTCATTAGCCGAATGGCTACCACACGACTCAGCGGTTTATAGGGTCTTGAGATTGCACCAGCGGGCCCACTAGGTGTTAGACCCGAGTAGCGGAGGATCTTGAGATTTCATCAGTGGGCCACGCTGACGGTAGACCCGAGTGGGTGGGACTAGCTATCCCTTACCCGGAGTATCTCTGGAACTAGTGGCCATCCTAGTTGTCGGATCCGAAGCATAAAAGTTTCTAATTGAGGAGCCCGTAGGACCTGGTTTGAGTAGGCCGACCGGCCGGGTTAAGTAGAAGGAAGAATCGATCCTTCTATATATATTTTAGGCCATTATTGCCCGAGCTTTCATCATGGACATGGGCCCGAGAGGCCGGTTCATCCACTCATCCGTACTGGCACACTGATTATTTATGGAATGTGATTTTATATTAATTCCTTATATATGTGATTGCCGAGGTTTTAAGTAGAGGTTTGAAAGAACCGCTCACTGAGTTCCTCGTGAACTAACGGTTTTCTTTTATTGTTGTTTTGCAGAGCCCGACTAGAGAGGTACGGCTTGGTGGCATGGCGTGCAGGAGAGCAGACGTGGGTGCAGATCTCATAGCTGGCAGTTGTTAGTCGTAGTCGTGTCTATTAGAGTCTGATGTATGCACTGTGTTATTTTTTGTAAAACTTTGAAATGTTTTATTTGGAAAAAAAATACCTTCGGATGTTTAGTTGAAACTTGTGATGTTTTAGAACTTGGTGTAATCAAACTAATTTCGAACATTTCATAATGTTGGTATTGTTGTTTTGGTTATTACTTGATATGTTCTGGTTATCTTATTGTGAGTTGTTGGCCAGTGCATAGGGTAGGCTTCGGGGTACTGACTCGTACCCTGGCCGGTCACGCGTACCTTGAGTCGGGGCGTGACATTTGGCATCACTACTTGTATGGTGAGGCTGTTGTGTGAAATGGCAAACTAGAGGGGGGATGAATAGTGTGTTTACTAATATTTTCGCCTAATTTCAATTTTAATCGTTTAGTTGATTACTTAGGCAATTAACAAATTGAATAACAAACAGAAGCAAAGTAGATATGTTAATTAAGCAAACACAAATAGGAACAATGCAAACACAGTGATTTATAGTGGTTCGGCCACAATGCCTACTCCACTACCTAAGCACCCCGCTTAGGATTTCCAAACTAAGTTTACTAGATTATCTTGATTCCTTTACAATGAGGACGTTTTCACCGGAGAGTCTCTGCTCTCACACCGAAGACACTTCTACAGCCGGAAATCTCCGCCTTCCTACCGAGAGCACTCTCCCACCTCAATCCTTAGGACAACAAGAACTAATCCTAGCAAACTACGTTTACACCGGTGGAATTAAGCCTCAAACACAAAGGCAACCACCAACTCAATCAACCTAGCACTCTAGGTTTACACAAACTTTAAATACAATGAAATAAACAAAAAATACACAAGTAATGGAGTAAATAAATCAAACAACTTATACTTAGCTCCAAAACAATGAATCCTAGCTCCTCTTGATGCCTTTGATGGTGAATCAATTAAACTTGAAGGCAAACTCTAGGAATGAAAGCTTAGACTAGGATTTCTCAAAGAGAATGACTCAATGAAAGCTTAGAGTTGATCAATGATGGCTCAATGAAGGTTAAGAATGATCAAGAAGGGTTTTGGGAAGGCTTGGGTTTAAGTAGTTATAGAGCCAAGAGGTAGTGGGATGAAACGGGTGGCTCAACAGGCGGATTTTTTACCGTTACAGCCGATCGGTCGAATCATCGGTCGATCGCCCGATCGATCGCTGGCTATCTGGGAAGAAAATTCGTGGATCGGTCGACCGATGGGTCGACCGACTATCGCGAAATCTCATTTGGTTGATCAAAACCAGCACCGCGGCTAGCCCTCTGTAGTCCGGTCGATCGACGCAGCTACTACCATTTTTTGGCTTCTGTCAGTCGACCGACCCTGGGCTGAACAGGGCAGACTGTAATTTTGCATGGGTTTTTCTACTCGTTTTGGTTCCGTCTTCGCTAAGCCTACTTATATAATATTTACTAACATTAAGTTAATAACTTTAAAACATAAATGTTATATAAGAAATTACAATGTATCTAGACACCCTAAATCTAAATTTTATCATCTTGAAGAATCCCAAGCGCCGACGAGCGTCCTTGCCGATTTCTTTGATTTCTTCGATTTTTTCGATCGGGGACGTCGAGCGCTAACCGATATGGAACCTGAAAATAACTCTCCATGAAATCATTAGTTCCATGTTTGTTATCATCAAAACTGAGATTAAGACCAAGGTTGAAAACCTTAAGGCAACAATCTCCCCCTTTTTGATGATGACAAACATCCATAAGAAAATATATCATTAAACCATATAGGATATCAACTAAGGGATTTCTCCCCCTATCAACATGCATATCTATGAGATAAACTCTCCCTATCTATATGCATGGATTTCCTATATTTTCCTCCCTATTTACCTATACTTTTCTCTCTCTTTTTCTTATACACTTCTCCCCCTTTTTCTGATACTTCTCTCCCCCTTTTGACATCAATCAAAAAGGGCAAGAAAGGTCTATCTAGACACAGGGATGAAAAGCAAATATGAAGTTGAGACTCTAAAGATTTTTCATGAAACATGACAATCTCAACCAAAGGGATGGAATACCAAATATATGATATGAAACAAAGTCATACATAATAGAAAAAAATACATACAATTCAAAACTAAATCATGTATGCGCTCAAGTATGTATGAACTTAGCATGATTTCAATTGAAATAAGCATGAAAACTATGAAAATATCAAGTCTCAAGTTTTGCTATCTACTCATGTTTTCTCAAACTTAGGCATCTAGACATCATTCATGAACTTTCATTTGAAGTTTCCGAGAAATCAAAGTATTGAAAAAAAAATTGATATTTCAAAAAGATGATACTTTGCATTTTGAAAATCCAACTTCAAAATTTCACTATAAATTAGATTCTTGATGAAACTTTTTGAAATTTTTACACAACATACTAGATTTTTCAATGTAGGTTCAGCCTCAAGAATCATCTCAAAATTAATTTTCTATATTTTTCTAGAAATAACTGAAATTACTACCAAATGTAGATTGAAATGGTATTTTTGTAATTTTCAGTTATTCTTAAAACTTCTTCAATTTTCATTCAAACTTTCATGACACCACATGATGGTCATGTAAAGAGTATATGTCAAGTTTGGAATGAAAATTATGTCCTTAAGTCAAGATATCAATCTAGCATGGTTTCATTCAAAACAAAACTAGTTTTTATGAAATTTGCTAAGTTTCAATCTTAACATTTACTCATGATTTTTCAAACTTAAATCAATGGATACTTAACATGAGTAAATCTAAACATGTTTCACAAATATGGATTGAAAATGAAACCTCTAAGTCAATTTTTGACTTGGGTCAACTTTGTTCAACAGAGGTAAGTATGAATTGACCTCTATTGTCATTTTATCCATATATCCATATGAATTTTTTTACTCTAAGAGCATGGAAACATGTCATAACTATTCCTAAACATGTTTATGAAATTTGGACTTAACATCAAGTGTCCAAGTCAATTTGTTGCTTGGGTCCAACTTTATCAAGCTTAAGTCCTCTAATGTGATCTAGTTATCACATATTCATCTACACATTAATTTTCAAGATTAGATACCTAGACTCATGTGATATGTGTATCTAAACATGTTCATTAGGTGTTTTACTCAAAATGAGGTCTCTAATAAGAATTTTAATCTAGAGCAAGTTTCATTCAATCAAGATATCATGAAATTGACCAAGTTATCAAAATGTTTTCCTACTCATGAAAATTCATATACTTGTCATGCAAAAACAATCATGAGTATAGAGACATCATTAATCATGAAAATTCAATTATTTTTCAAAGATTTTTTGCAAAATAAAATCCATACCTTATTTTTAGAAATTTGCCAAACTTTTCATTTCCTTTTTTATTTTCTTTTAGATAGCATATCTTTCCAATTCTTAACTTGCAAGTAGACTTCATTAGTATCATAATGAAATAATATGACTACTAGCAAGCTAACATACTAAATAGCAAGGTTCAAAACAAATTTTACATTTAAAAACCTTAACCTATGCTAGATAGTAGAGATTCATTTTTAAATAAGGTGTCATGATATCATAATGAATCTAAGAGATCCTAAGATGTGAACATTTGAGAAATAAGATCTCTAATCATGTTAAACTAGTTTGGACTTAAAATAAGGTCTCTAGTATCAACCTAGAGCAAGTTTCATTTGATGAAATTTGCCTAAGTGCTAATATTCTACCTACTCATGAGAATTCAAGTGTGTTAACATGCAAATACAATCATGAGTATTGAGACATTATTTAAGTTAAAGCATTAAGGTATAACACTAAGATTTGAATTTATCAAGGTTATACCTTATACATGATCATTTGCCAAACTAATCTTTTTCTTCCTAATTAGCCTTCCTAAAACCTTATAACTTGCAAGTAAGCTACCCTAATATTTTAGAGAAAATATAGCTACTTAGCAAGCTAACTCAACCAAAAAGCAAAGAGAAGCATTAAGTATCATTATCAAATATTACATTGCTAAATGGTTTCAAATTCGTTTCAAGGTAAAGTCAAGTGATACCAAAACGAATTTTAAGAGATCACAAAAATAATATATGAAAAATATGCTCTCCAACCATTCCTATTGGTTGAAAACCGAAAGGCCACAATGAGCCTACGATTTAGAACTGCAGGTCGCTTAGGCCCATTACAGGCCACCTGGGTCTCCGAAGAGACCGAAGATCAAAAATCAAAAACATTTTTGAAAGCATATCATGAGTGGGAAAAATAATCAATTTAAGCAAGTATCATGAACTCCAACTATTAATGGATCAATTAAAGTTAGGAGATGATACCAAACCTTTTAGATGCCAACTTTCTTTTCCATAGGCATCTAGGTGAGAATCTTGAAGTTACAACCATGTAAAGATCTTTCATTGAACTCTTTGGTCAACTTCAACACATAATCAATCTTTCACTCTTGCGTGGTAGCTCCCCATACAAAAGAAGATGAGAATTTTGGTACTCAAATGGCTATGGGTCCTTGGGGGTGAGTTGGCCTAGGAATCCAAAGTGTCTTAACTACACTTGGAAATCTTTTAAATGCGCAATCATGGATAGCATGGCCATATATACCACAACAAAAATAATTTCCATGAAATTTCTTCTTTTGGGCATGAGGTTTAAAGGAAGAATGCTTGACATGAGAGGCATGATGAGCATGAGCATTCTTAGATGAAACATTTTTATTTTGAGCATGAGGTTTAAATGTGGAATGCCTAACATGAGAATGATGACAAACATTTGCATTCTTTACATGAGCATTTGTATTTCTAGAGTTCTTGAAGGAGGACATATTTGATAAATCATTTATTTTCCTATTCAAGAATACAACCTCATTCTTTAAGTCATTAATGGATTTGGGTAAAGCATGAGATTGAGATTTCAACAAACAATTTTCATTTTTCAAATTCTTATTTTCCATTTTGAAATCATTTGAAGAATCATTATCCTTAAGTTTTAATCTATTTTTCAAGCTCTCATTTTCATTTTTAATCTTGGATGTCTTGTTTAATAATTCATCATTTTCAATTTCTAATTCTTCATTTCTATATTTCAAGTCCTTAATTTCAAGTTTTAGAGCATCATGGCAAGAATCAAAAGAACTAGTATTCATTTTTTCATTTTCTAATTCATGTACATGAGAGCTAAGCCTTAAATTTTCTTTCTTAAATTTCTTATTTTCTTTATTCTTTTTCACAAGCAAGGCATACATTTTTTTATATTCCTCAACTAGTTCTTCATATGGCATGTCAAATGAACTAGATGAGCTATGACTATCATTATCAATCAAATTCTTATCATGACAAGAGGTGGAAGGATTTACCTCATTTTTTAATCCCATGAGGCACAATTGAGAAGTAGCTCTATTGTCATGATGAGAGGATGCTTCGAGGGAATCGAAGGACGATGTAGAAGCATTTGACCTCTTCCTTGCTTTGTTTTTCAATAATGGGCAATTCTTCTTGATATGCCCCTTCTCCTTGCACAAATGGCATATCACCTTTCTTTTTCGGCTTCTTGATTTGCTTCTTTGACTAGAAGCACTAAGATCATCAAAACCGAGATTAGTACTAGGGGGATGACCACTATCATCACCACCCTCAACGAAAGTATTAAGCTCTTCGGTTTTAGCATAATCATATAACATATTCAATATTGCCCAAATATCAAAAGTCGAAGAACAATGCATAACATTTTCTAGTATTTCATTTGAAAATGAGCAATATAGGAGATGCGTTGTTTTGGCATTCAATTCAAATAATTTTACTTGTTCCTGAGTCCAATCATTTATGTCAATGGTGGGCTCAACATACTCATTCTTTAGCATACACAATAAATCTAAACTTTGTGTTTTAAGAAATGTATACATCCTATTCTTCCAAACACCAAAGTTTTCTTTATCAAACTTAGGTAGTGCACATGTTAATGGTGAACTCTCTAGCGCCATTTTCTCGGATCGAGGCAAGATGTAAATGAGATGGTGAACTCTCAATCCACAACCTACTCTGATACCAATTGTTGTGTGAAATGGCACACTAGAGGGGGGTGAATAGTGTATTTACTAATATTTTCGCCTAATTTCAATTTTAATTGTTTAGTTGATTACTTAGGCAATTAACAAATTAAATAACAAACAGAAGCAAAGTAGATATGTTAATTAAGCAAACACAAATAGGAACAATGCAAACACAGTGATTTATAGTGGTTCGGCCTCAATGTCTACTCCACTACCTAAGCACCCCGCTTAGGATTTCCAAACTAAGTTTACTAGATTATCTTGATTCCTTTACAATAAGGACGTTTTCACCGGAGAGTCTCCGCTCTCACACCGAAGACACTTCCACCGAGAGCACTCTCCCACCTCAATCCTGAGGACAACAAGAACTAATCCTAGCAAACTACGTTTACACCAATGGAATTAAGCCTCAAACACAAAGGCAACCACCAACTCAATCAACCTAGCACTCTAGGTTTACACAAACTTTAAATACAATGAAATAAACATAAAATACACAAGTAATGGAGCAAATAAATCAAACAACTTATACTTAGCTCCAAAACAATGAATCCTAGCTCCTCTTGATGCCTTTGATGGTGAATCAATTAAACTTGAAGGCAAACTCTAGGAATGAAAGCTTAGACTAGGATTTCTCAAAGAGAATGACTCAATGAAAGCTTAGAGTTGATCAATGATTGCTCAATGAAGGCTAAGAGTGATCAAGAAGGGTTTTGGGAAGGCTTGGGTTTAAGTATTTATAGAGCCAAGAGGTAGTGGGATGAAATGGGTGGCTCAATGGGATGAAATGGCTCATCGATCGACCGCCCGATCGACCGCTGGCAATCTGGGAAGAAAATGCGTCGATCGATCGACCGATGGGTCGACCGACTGTCGCAAAATCTCATTCGGTCGACCGAAACCAGCACCGTGACTAGTCCTCTGTAGTCCGATCGATCGACGCAGCTACTGCCATTTTTTGGCTTCTGTCGGTCGACCGACCCTGGGCTGAATAGGGCAGACTGCCATTTTGCATGGGTTTTTCTACTCGGTTTGGTTCCGTCTTCGCAACGCCTACTTATATAACATTTACTAACATTAAGTTAATAAGTTTAAAACATAAATGTTATATAAGGATTACCCCCCATTTGGATTCAATAAAAATATCTCAAAAATCAAAATCCTTAAGAATCAAAATCTTGTTTTTGGGGTCTAGTACAAATTTTTCGAAAACGAAAATTTTCTGAACTCTTGGGTCAAATATGGGTATGCTAACAGCTTCCAAAAAATCCTTAAAATTAACTCGTTATCTAATTTTGAACCAAGGAACAATTACCGCCTTTTTTCATCTCAAGAAACTATCTAAGTCATATAGCCCTCCAAGGAACTCCCTAGGCTTAAAGGATTTCAGGGCGGTTCCGAAATTTTCATGTTTTTGGGTTCGGGTTTGGTTTTAGGGATCTTATGCACCATCATGAGGAATTACTATGTATCTAGACACCCTAAACCTAAACTCTATCATCTTGAAGAATCCCGAGCGCCGACAAGCGTCCTTGCTGATTTATTCGATTTCTTCGATTTTTTCGATCGGGGACGTTGAGCGCTAATCGAAATGGAACCTGAAAATAACTCTCCATGAAATCATTAGTTCCATGTTTGTTATCATCAAAATTGAGATTAAGGCCAAAGTTGAAAATCTTAAGCCAACAGAGACTTCTGAGATTTATACCAACCACAAAAGCCTTCAGTACTTGCTCACCTAAAAGGAGCTTAATTTAAGGCAAAGAAGATGGCTCAAACTCCTAAAAGATTATGATTGTACCATCTTGTATCACCCCGAAAAGGCCAATGTGGTGGCAGACACATGGAGCAGAAAGTCTATGGGCAGCCTATCCCATTTGGCAGTCGGAAGAAGGTCGTTAGTGTGAGACTTGGCACTATCCTTGGATAAGGGAGCAGTGTTAGCGGTGTCAGCGTCAGGTGCCCTAGTGGCGCACCTGCGGGTACAATCCACACTGGTGGATATGTTGCGTGCCGCGCAGGGAGAGGATGTCTTTTGTGCACTAACGAATGACTTAGTGTAGAGAGGCGATGTAGAGAATGGATTTAGGTTGGACTCAGAGGATGTGCTGAGGTTCAGAGACCGAATCGTGGTGCCTGATATGGTAGAGGTGCGCAGGCAAGTCCTAGAGCTGGGTCATCGCTCCACTTATATGATGCATCCGGGAGCCACCAAAATGTATCGAGATTTAAGGCAGCGTTACTGGTGGAAGGGCATGAAAAGGGAGGTTGCAAAATTCATATCCAAGTGTTGGTCTGTCAACAGGTAAAGGCCGAACACTTGAACCTCGTGGGGCAATTGCAAAACCTAGAGGTTCCTGTGTGGAAGTGGGAGAAGATGACCATAGATCTAGTGACAGGGTTGCCTAAGTCAAAAGGTGGTTTTGATTCTACCTGGGTGGTGGTTGACAGATTGACAAAGACCGCCCATTTCATACCCATCAAGACAACCTTTTCTCTAGAGCAGTACGCCAAACTATTCTTGGACGGGATTGTGGCATACCATGGTACCCCAGTGATGATCATATCCGATCGTGGTACCCAGTTCACAGCCTAATTTTCGCAGTCCTTCCAGGAAGCCTTGGGTACGTAGGTGCGCTTCAGCACAGCTTTCCATCTGCAGACAGATGGACAGTCAGAGAGGACCATCCAAACATTGGAAGATATGCTGAGGGTGTGCGTCCTGGATATGGCCGGCGGGTGGGAGAAACACCTACCATTGATCGAGTTCGCCTACAACAATAGCTATCATAGTAGCATTGGCATGGCTCCTTTTGAGGCCTTGTATGGGCGGCGGTGTACGTCTCCTGTGGGCTGGTTTGAAGTCAGAGAATCACTCATGGTGGGTCCTGATTTGGTTGCGGAAGCAGTAGAGAAGGTGAAAACTATAAAGGAAAGATTGCTGGCGGTCCAGAGCCGTCAGAAAATATATGCCGATAAGAAGGCCAGAGAGTTAGAGATCGCTGAGGGCGACTTGGTGCTCCTGAAGGTTTTCCCTATGAAAGGGGTCATCCGGTTTGGGAATAAGGGGAAGTTGAGCCCTAGGTTCATTGGGCCTTTCCCTATTCTCAAGCGGAGAAGCGCAGTGGCTTACGAATTGGCTTTGCCTCCTAGCCTGAGCAGAGTTCACCTAGTTTTTCATATATCTATGCTCAGGCGTTATATAAGAGACGATTTGCATATGATCGAGCCCTCTTCTATTGAAGTACATTCGGCTGTCTCATTCGAGGAAAAGCCGATGGATATCCTCGACCGCCAAATTAGAAAGCTGAGGTCCAAAGAAATCCCCCTGGTGAAAGTTAGATGGGAGCACCACTCCGGGCAAGAGGCCACTTCGGCGGTAGAGCGAGACATGAGAGAGTGCTACCCTTCCTTGTTTGAAGACCTGGTAAGTCCTTGCAATCCAATTAAATTTGAGGACGAATTTCCCTTAAGGGGGGAAGGTTGTAAGACCCAAAAAAAAATTCTAATATAAAAATCTATTTTTGGTGTAGCGCGCCAAAACAGGAGTTAGTCGAGTCGAGTCGCGGAGTCACCTCGAGTAGAAGGTATAACTCGGCTTATGAAGTTTAAATTGGTTAGAGGGATATTTCCTTATTAAGAATTAGATGTCCTTTTTGAGTCGAGTTCAAATCGTGTATGCGGATCGAATTGGGGCCCAAATCGGACTCGGATCGAATCGAATAGAGGCTAAGTCAGTTAGAGGGTCATTTATGTCATTGGTGGATGAAGGGATAAAACCCTTCATCATGAGCGGTGCGGCTCATTCTTGAGCCGCACGCCACCCGAGCAAGAGAGGGAGGAGGGGAGATCTTGGGTCGGCGCCGGAAACCGTGTCACCGTCGGAAGGATCGAGGTCGTCAACATCCACCCTTTCTTCTTCCTTGATCAAGGTGAGTGGTTACTTTTCGTTGATTTGGGGGAGGCGGGTAGCCGAACCCCTAGGACTTCTAGGTGTCGAGTTTCTAGAGAGTTTTTCGTCGATTCATGGTACCTTGACCTTCTCACCACTGTTTTAATTATTGTTGCATCGGATCTCCATAATTTTTGTCAGATTCTTGATATCTTAGGGGCTGCCGAGTCAAGGAAAAAGGGAAAGGTCATGCCAAAAATTTCCCCAATTCCCTTGACGAATGTAAACCCCCTTTGAACGATCTTAAACCCATATCGAGTGGATTCATGATTTACTTACTGAAAGTGACGATTGGAACTCATCCTCTAAAGCCTAGTAGGCTCGGCCAAGCAAAGGGAAAACACCATGTCCATGGGTTGGCCGAGCATGGGGTGTGCGGCTTGATCAAGGTCTTAATTAGGATGATAGATCTGAAACAAGATATTAGGGTTGGGGTTGGTCCTTCCCTCTTGTTCCCATCCTTGGAGGCTCGGCCGAGCAAGGCATGCTTTGCTCAAGTCTCGGCCGAGCAAGGATTGGGGGAGATGGTGATCTCTAGAAGATAAACTTCATGGTTAGGAATACTCAAAATAATAGGGCATAACAAGTTTCTTAGATTGACAATTAGAATCAAGATGACATTTAGGTAAGATCTAACTAAGGAAGGCTTCTATGTTGATGCATGTAATTAGTAGAATGGTAGGATAGTAACCATCCTTAGACCTTTCCTCTTTAAATTCTAAAATATGGTGATACTTTTACCATGTTAGATAATTTATTTCCTTGTTGAATTTATGGTTTAATGCAGAATTTAAATTCTTTATCATTGAATCATGTGGCTATACATAGTAGGAGTTGTGAAGAAATTTCATTATAGTTTATATGTTGTCCGGTATTGTTAATGGGTGCATTTCCAAGTCTATAACATGTAGTTTACATTAGCAAAAGGTAGCATATGACACTAGATGATTTACATGAAATTATAAAGTGTGTGTTAGATATGGAAACTCAAAAGTAGACGAGCTAGGCCTCACACCTAAGAAATATTTTGCGAACAATAGTATGCGCATGATATTGCCGAAATTAAAAGGCTGAGAACGGGCGGACGCCTGGGACTTTAAATAAGGAAACTTTAGGACACCATGTTTGTGTGATGTGATTATGGTGGTCTGCCGAGAATCATGGATAGTCGGAATGACTAATGCTTGACTCAGCCAGTGATTGGGTCCTGAGATTGCACCAGCAGGCCCGCTAGGTGTCAGACCCCAGTTGGGTGGGATAAGCTATCCCTATCCCAATCGGTGTTCGGAGACTAGCAGACCATCCTAGTCGACGGCCCGGAGTTTTCTTTGATTCACTTATGTGCTATGTGGCCCAAACGACCAGTATGTTACTATTTGTATGTTGTAGGGCTGGTTATAGCCGAATCACTAGACCATGAGTAGGCCCTAGGGGCCGGGTGCCATGTGGCATAGTTAGGCTATTATGGCTGCTTACATGAATGTATGGCCTATACAGGACGACCCTTGGGGTCGGTTGTCATAACAGAAGCAACTTATATCCCTAACTTTATATTTTGCTGCCATATATATATGTGTGTGTGTGTGTGTGTGTGTGTGTGTGTGATTATTGGGGAATTGAGGAGCGACCAGTTGAGGTGCTAGACTGTTAGATTAAAAAATTGAGGTCCAAGAAGATTTTCCTGGTTAAGGTTAGGTGGGAGCACCATTCCAGGCAGGAGGCCACCTGGGAGGTGGAGCAAGATATGAGGGAGCGATATCCTTCATTGTTTGATGATCTGGTAAGTCTTCAAGCTTCTTTTTCCAAAATTCGAGGACAAATTTTCTTTAAGGACGGAGAATTGTAATATCCTAGGTATTATTATTAAATTCCCATTATTGTTTGTGTTTGTCGGCCTAGCAGGCTAGTCCGAGGTCGAGCCGAGTCAACTCATGGTCCATTGCAAGCTTGCGAGCTCGGGTAAGTAGGAATATGAGTCATGCGATTTATTTTCCTGCGTAGATAATTTATTTAATTATTTTATTACGTGTGCTTGAATTATTAAACTATGTTGCATATAAGTGATGCTTGTATTTAGCATGGGGTTAGTTTGGGTTAGCAGATTGCGGATCCGGATTGATGTGAGTGAGGGTTAGGGTGTGGATAGGAGGCTTTTGGAGGGGATTATAATTCCCCCCCCCCTTTTGGCTTGCGGCTCCCCATTGGAGCCGCACAAGCCGAGTAGGAGAGAGGAGCCGCCCAAGTCGAGCCGCCCCTCTCCCCTGTTCCTTCTCTTTGAGCCACCGAGTGGTGCCAGGCTGAGAGCCTAGCCGCCTTCCTTCCCCTCTCATCCTCCCTCTCCCTTGGAAGCTAAGCCGCCGCCCTCTTTCCCCCTTCTTGGAGCCACCGGCTTGAGGTGGAGCACCCCCCCCCCCCCCCCCCCCCTCTTTTTCTTTGTCTTGGAGCTGAGTGCTTGAAGGCCGGATTCGGAGGCCTCCGCTTGGAAGTTCTTCTCTAATTCTTTTTCCTAATCAAAGTGAGTGGTTTTACCCCTCCTTTCTCGGGTTTTCTCGTGTTCTTGAGCTGATATGGGCATAATATTGTTTTTGTGGTTTTTCGTCGATTCATGGGTTTTGATTGCCAAGTTCTTGTGTCGATTTATGGGAAGAGGGCCCGAGACTTCCCCTTGTGGCTCGGCAGCCCTAGGTTTACCCTAGGGGTGCTCGGCCAAGGTGGAAGAAGGGGTGCCCTCAAGGTGTTCGATGAAATGCCTAAGTGAAGGTTTTTGTTTATCATAAGATCTATACCTTGAATTACTTACCAATTTAGGTTCTTGTAATGTTGATGCATGCTTTAAAATTAAATCTGTGATTTTTGGAATTTAATCATGTTTATAAAAAATAGGATTTTAATCTTGAAGCCATGGGTGTGCTTGATATGGGTTCTTGATCATGAAGTTGGATTCTTGTTTAAAGATTATCTTGATGCTTGCTAATCTTGGCTAAACAAATATGATTTAATTCTTGTGAATTTTGTCTCAATGTTATAATTCTGTTTTGAGAGTGATTAAGGATTTAATTTATGTAAAATTCGGATTTATTTCCTTGATGTGCTGGAAACTCTTTTGCTGAAAACTATATGCTAAATTGTTGATTTAGGGCTGATTTTGAAATCTATGTTGTGGTGTGTATAGTTTATTGAATATAGTTATGTAACCTATCATTTTAACCAGAAAATATAGTCTGGATCCAAAGGACACACTTTGGGAGTCAGATTCGACTCGGGTGCACCAGTTTGGGGCTCAATAGTAAATTTAAAACAAAACCCTAATCTTGGAAAATAGAAATTTTAATTGAATAATTAAAATTCAAGGGGCAGCATAATCTCTTAAGAACCAAAAAATTAAATATTATGCATCAAATAAAACCTCATGGATTTATGACATTACAGGTCTAGGAGTTGGGGTCAGGCATTGGAGTGTTGAGACGCTTCCCAATAAGGACACCCCTAAGACACCGTAGAAGACACTTGTGTTAGATCTTGTCATCGTCATATCATATGAATGGTAGAGAGGCTCGGATAGGAGCCGTATTGCGGGCCTTGCCCGGAAGGTTGGATGATAAATTCTCAACCTTTGGAACAAGTTCGGATGGGAAAATCCCGATTGTTCCTGTGTATATTGTGAGATAAGTTCGGATGGGAAAATCTCGATTGTTTCCAATATTCTATATTTAAAGGAATAAATTCGGATGGGCGAATCCCGATTAATCCTGTGCGTTCCTTCGTGTCTCGTGGAGCAAGTTCAGATGGGCAAATCTCGATTGCTTCCGAGTTTCTTTGTTATAGGATAAGTTCGGATGGGCCAATCCCGATTATCCTAGTAACCCTTGATTATGATTTGTTGCCTTAGGGCATGGTAGGCTTAGGCCTATTGTACTCCACTGCTAGAGTGTTGGTTGCCTTTGGGCATGTGGTGGTCAGATGGTCTGATAGCTAGTCACACCCTTGTGACTTTACTCCTGTTTGAGACAGGTGTTTTATCATATGCTATATTTCTGTGATTGGTTTCTCGTAGGGGTTGGTAGAACCGCTCACTGAGTTCTTTGAACTCACCCGTTGTCATTTTGTTTTATTTTGCAGAGCCTGGCCGGTGAGGTGGGTTGGAGCACTTGGTGCAGTTGAAGGACAGAGGAGCCACATTGATCTCATAGCAGTCCTAGTTAGGGGTCGTAGTCGAGTCTGTAGTAGTTTTGTCATGCACTTGTGATTTGGTGTTTTGGAGTTGTAGTCCCTTGGGAACATTCATGTCTTTCATTTCAGATTTCACTTGCAAACGAACCGTACGACATTCATGGGCAGCACGGGCCCGGCCCGAAGAATTTTGGGTCGGGTCAGGCACGGCCCATCAATGCCCAAGGGGCGGGCTGGGCTCGCCCCCTGTGCACGTGGGTCGTGCTCAACACGGCACTCGGGCCAAGCACGACACGCGCACCATGCTGGCCAGAGCACGATACACGTGCTGTGCTGGCCCGATCAAAGCCAGGTCTGATGCGTGTCAAACCTGGCCAGACCGAGGGTCGCGTGTGTTAGACCTGGGTCTGACGCGCACCAGACTTGGGCCAGAGTGCCAGACCAAGGTCTAGCGTGCGCCAGACTAGGTCTGGCTCGGGACAAACCTGATTAATTTTAAAAAAATTATATTATTTTATTATTTAAAATCTCCTATAAATATCTTATCATCTTCTTCATTTTATCTATCTCCATTCTCATCTCCCAACTCTTTCTCTCAAGTCTCAACAATCTAAATTCATTTACAATCATTCTCAATAACTTTTTAAGTTCATCAAGGATTCAAGATTAATTATTGTCAATTTTTGTTAATCTCTTAAATTTATTTCATTGACTAGTATAATATTTATACTTTTTATATTACTTTTTACTAATGACGGTTAGAGATGTTTCAAATTATTCTCCACAAGCTGGATTAAATATATTAGGAAAAATATCTCCTAGTACGACTATCAGTACCATTCAACAAAACCAAAATATAGAGATGAGTCAATCTATTAATTTATGTCCATCGGGTAGAAAAAGAATTGCGGTATGGGAATATTTTGAGAAAATTATTAAAGCTGATGGCACCATAACAAAAGTTCGGTGCAAAAAATATAAAAAAATTCTTTCGGCTTCAACAACAAGAGGAACTGGTCATCTTTTATGTCATACAAAGGATCATAACACTAAGGTTACACAAGCTCAACAAATTCTTAATTTATTTTCTTTTAGTTTAACAATTTTTTCGTATGATCATGATTTTCAACGTCGAGAACTTGCAAAATTAATTGTTCAAAGTGAATCTCCTTTTAGTTTTGTTGATCAACCAAGATTTTCTACTTGGATTCGAAATCTTTTACAATCAAAATATAAAAAAATTACTTGAAATACAATGAAAAGTGATGCTTTAAAATTATTTTTTATATATAGAGAAAATACAATAAATAGTTTTCAAAATAATAAATCAAAAATTTCTTTAACATCTAATGTTTGGTCTAGTCAACGTAATACTAATTCTTACATTTGTGTTACTGCGCATTGGATTGATGAAATTTTTATTTTGCAAAAAGAATAATTAGTTTTAAAGTTTTTGAATATCCACACACTTCTGTTGCTATTTTTTCTGCTATTAGATTTGTAATATCTTTCTATAATATAAATGATAAAAAAATTTGATTAGTTTTGATAATGCTAGTAATAATGATGTTGTTATTCCTCCCTTTATATAATTATTTAAGTCGAATTATTTCATATTCGTTGTGTTTGTCATGTCCTTAATTTATGTGTACAAGATAGTTTAAAACTAGTAAATATACATGTAAAAGAAATAAGAGATGTTATTAGATATATGCGTTCTTCAAAAGTAAGAACACAAGAATTTAAAAAATTATGTCAATCTTTTAATAAACCATTTAAAAAATTTAATTGTGATGTTATTACTAGATGGAATTCAACATATCATATAGTTAGGTCTACTACATAATACCAAGAGATCCTTATAATATTTTATAATGAAAATATGTCTAGTGACCCAATTAATGATAATGATTGGTTAGTTATTGTGTATATTACTCAAATTTTAGAACTTTTTAATAAAGCTATCGAACAACTTTCCGGTATTTATTATCTTACATGTAATTTAACTCTTTCACATATAGTTCGTATTAGTGAAGTATTTTCTTCATATAGACGTCATCCGTTATTTGCACAAATTATTTCTTTAATGGAATCTAAATTTAAAAAGTATTGGTCAGATATACCTAGTTTATTTTGTTTAGCAATATGTTTAGACCCTAGAATGAAAATTGATGGTTTAAATATGTTGTTAGATGATTATTAAAACAATATGGAATTACATAATGTTGAAGAAAAAAAATCTAGAATTTTGAATTTATTGAATTCTATGTTTGTATTTTACGCTTCAAAATTTGATGATACAATTAAATAAGCTAACATCTTCTTCTTCTAGATTAAGAGATGATAGTAGAAATAATATTAATTCTCAACTTGGTCATAGGATAAAAAAAACTAAATCTACTAATTTCAATAAATTGGCTTTTTTTTCTAGATCATAATCATTCTGAAGAAATAGATGATAATGAGATTTTAGCATAGTGGAAAAAACAAAAAAATGTGTATCCTATTGTTTCCATTATTTCACGTGATATACTAACTGTTCATGTGTCTATAGTAGCTTCTAAGTCTTGTTTTAGTGCAGAAAATAAAATTCTCAACGAAAGAATGAGCCGAATGAGTGCAGAAACGGTTGAAATGTGCATTTGCTTAAAAGACTGGTTGGATGCTGAAGATAGATTACAAGATAAGGGAGGACACGATACTTCATCATCGGGAGAGGAGAAAGCTCAAACAAGCGAAGCTGGTGCTATTGGTCCAAGTACAAGTTAAATCATCAGGGATTAC
Organism: Canna indica; assembly: GCA_034359265.1. NCBI lineage: Eukaryota > Viridiplantae > Streptophyta > Magnoliopsida > Zingiberales > Cannaceae > Canna > Canna indica. Next base: position 44,146,647 of record CP136890.1, on the reverse strand, counting down.
GGATGATTAAAAATATAAAAAGAACTACCTAGACCTGATCCTTAAAAAGTTTAATCATTGGAGAGTACAAGTTTAACTATAGAAGGTACGTAGGCAATTTTTTAAGATGTGGTTTATTATAATATTAAAAAAATTGTTTTATCATTTCATGAATATTTTTGTATTCAAGATAAATAAAAATTTAATTATAATTTGTACTACTTTTTATTAATCTGTACTACTTTACATATAAAAAATATGTTAAAAAATAAATAATAAAACTTAGCACAATAGTTAAGCTATCTCAAACAAAATTAGATGTATGAGGTTTGAAACTCACCCTTGGTCTTTAAATTTTAAATTTTAATTTTAATGCTTTAAAAATTTCAGGCCGGCCTGAGCCCGGTTTGAAAAATTTCAGGCTCAGGCCCGAGCTGGGCCTACCCCCAGAACTATCGGGCCGTGCCTGGCCGTGCCTGGCCGTGCTTGGCACGGCCCGGTCAACACTCGGCGCACGGCCCGAAGCTGGGCCGGCCATTGCCACCTCTATTAACTGTGATGTTGTTAAGTGTTAATTGTGATGTTGATGTATAATTGCTGTTAAGTGTGACATTGATGTTTAGTCGCTGTTAAAATTATTAGTGTGGATTGTGGAATAGGAACATCAATTTTGATATTTTGTTAATTGTTTTGATTGTTAACTGTTGGAATAATTGTTTTGATTGTAGATTAAATTTCTTGTTGTTAACTAATTGTAGATTAAAATATTGTCAATTTTGAACGTGGATATAGAATACTACTGGATAACAATTATGAGTTATCAACAAAATTGATAACAGTTTGCTCAAAAAAAAAATTTGTTCAGAAGTCGATTAATTTGGTCGATTAACCGAACCGAACCAAAACTTTTCGGTTAATTCGGTCGGTTAATCGAAAGTTTTGGTTCGAAAAATAGTTAATAGAATCTGTGGAAAATCGGTTCGGTTAATTTACCAAATCGATCGATACACACCCCTACAAACTCAATATTGGTGGAGGGCCTTTTATGCAATTATTATATCTTAGCTAACAACTAATTTGTGCAAAACAGTAAATAAAAGCATAAATAAATAATTAAGGATAATTATGGACGATTCTAAAATGACCCACTCGAGCCACAGGGTGAATCAAGACCATCATCCTAAGGTTTTTGGAGCGTCGTATCGCCAAGGTGCTGTCAAAACTTCATATTGAGGTTGTCGGTTCAATCAGTGTCTTCACAGTGTTCAAGTCATCATCTCCATGGACCCGAACTCCTCTCCGTGTGTACCGAAGTAGGGCAGCAAGCATGCTCAAGTAACCTGCCCCTAAACATTTACTTTATATACTTAAAAGAAGAAGACATCAAACAACCCTTAGGAGAGGCTTAAGGAGAGGGAGAAGTGGTTACAACCAAAATTCTCAAGACGAAGGCAGGAGTATATAAGCCCTATTTAAAAAATACAATATCGAAAATTCAACTTTCAGGGTTGTCATCGCATGAACCCAAAGGGCTCTTCAGTTCATTTTCTGTCCCGAAAAGGCAAGAACAGTAGGCTTCGTCCCCGACTCAACACTTGAGCCATGAAGCCAATGAACAACTCAAGAAGCGTAAGCGCACAGTTTTGGACGTGAACGGATCGTAAACACAAACGGTTTAGGATGCGAACGATTCGTAAATATAATAATAATGCAAAATCAGAATTTCAAAACTCGCTAAAGGTGACTCTAATATTTGGGATCGAGAGAGAAAATGCAGTGGAAAAATAGCGGAAAAAATATATTACAAAAATCTTAAAATCATTCAAAAAATAGCGATCTACTTTAGTAATGTATAGAAATTCAATAGGAAAGCAAAGAGCAATTTTAAATTAGACATCATTAAATTTGAAGGTAGAAAAAATAAAATAGAAAAATTCGAGGTAAACTGAGGAAATTTTTGAAAAAAAAAAAAGTAAAATTAAAACAAAGACATGGAGTCGAGTCAGACGCGTTAAAGACAGAAATTAAAACAGATGAGGATCCCCAAGTCAACGATATTTTAGTGGAAAGTCAAGTCATTGCCAACGTGTCCACGCGTCTCTCAAGTCATCTGCTTTGTCCCTCTTCACGCGGAAGCCATCGCAAGTAAAATTATTAATCAACAAGAATCTCCGTCGTCATCTTCACAAGAAATTTAACTCTCTGTATTAATTAATCAAAAACTAACGCTCTTTTTGACATAATTGATGGACTATATATTAGAAGATGTGGACTTTGTCTGCTTGTAATTACGAGAGCAGAGGAATATTACTCAGTGATGGCTGGCTGCTTGTGCTCTCTTCATGTGGCAAGTGGACAATTGAATTGCATGGAAATTGCCAAAATTATGAACTTGGTCGGTTGGTCTTTTTAAATTGTCATTAAAATTCTTTGAGTGAAACTGCAAGTACAGCATGTGAGAATGACATGAATAATTCATAACTCAATCTGCAAATTTTAGATGCCTTAACATTTAGAAGCCCTGCATAATTTAAGTCTTAACACAAAAACAGAGAGGGAGTTAGGGAGAGGTGTGGCGGTTGACCGTTGGAAGAAGTGACATCAAATTAAGATTAAAGGAAATCTAGTTAGTTAGCACAAGCTCTGCTCGAACTCCTCCTTTTACCTTCCGCGCTGCTTCCGCGCACCTTCGGTGAGTTTATTTAATTCCAAACGTCGCTGTTGCGGCTGCACTTCTTCTCTCTGCAAGTCCTCTTCTTCCCTCCATATATACTCCCTCGCACAGCTTCTAAATCTCTGCTCTTCCATCGCCAACTTGAGCTCAATCCCTCGTCCCAGCTTCCATTCATTCCTTCCTTCTCAAGCAGCCATATATGGCGGCCAAGCGACACCACGACGACTCTGACCAAGAACGCGAACAGTCGGGCGACAAGCGAATGCGTCGTCTTCCTTCGTTTCCGACGTTAGTAGCTTCAATAGCCGCCGCTCGTCATTCTTCTCGTGTTATGATTCTTTGTTCCTTTAGGGATAATGGAGGGGTGCTAATCTCATTATGATTTATTGAAATAAATCTGTTGTGGCAGGGTGATTAGAGAGGCAATCATGGCGAAATCTCTGCAGAACATCTTGTTCACTTTAGAGCCATTGCTTCGCAAAGTGGTACCTGAGTTATCTTTTAAATTAATCATGCTAATGTCATGTCAGCTTTAGAGCCTTTTCTTAATTCCTGGAAATGAACAAAAAGCTAGGTTGATGACCCTCTTCCTTAATCGAAGAGGAACTAATGCTCTTTTTTTTATTGGAATCAGGTTCAAGAGGAGGTGGAGAGAGGAGTAATCCACAGCATGCGCTCATTTCAAAGGTAAATTTGTTAAAAGGTTTATCTTTTTAGTTCCACAGAGAAATCAATCTGAGCCAATAATTTTTATCTTGGCAGATCTAATTCGATACAAATTGAAGCAGCAGCAGCAGAATCGTCAAACTTGAAGCTTGTCTTCAAGAACCAGCTCTCACTCCCCATATTCACTGGCAGCAAAATAGAGGACATCGAGAACAAACCCCTCCAGCTCGCCGTCGTCAACATGCTCACCGGCGAGGAAGTTCCCGCGTCGTCCCTTCCTTCACCCATCAAATTAGAACTCCTTGTTCTTGACGGAGACTTTCCATCCGATGATAAGGAGGATTGGACAACTGCTGAGTTCCAGAACAACGTTGTGAAGGAGAGGACAGGGAAAAGGCCACTGCTCACCGGAGATGTTAATGTCACGCTAAGAGATGGCACCGTTCTGATCCCTGACCTCTCCTTCACTGATAACTCTAGCTGGATCAGAAGCCGGCACTTCAGGATCGGCACCAGAGTTGTGCCTGGTAGCTATGATGGGCCAAAAATTAAGGAAGCCATGACCGAGCCCTTCATGGTTAAAGATCACAGAGGAGAATGTGAGCACGAATTCCTTAATCTTATCATTTTGAGATGTAATTCTGAAGTGAAGATTTAACTGATGAATCGTTGAATTCTGCTGCAGTGTACCGGAAGCATTACCCTCCGGCTCTCGGTGATGAGGTATGGAGACTGGAGAGAATTGGGAAGGATGGAGCATTTCACAAGAAGCTTTCAGCTCAAAAAATCTACACCGTTCAAGACTTCTTGAAGCTGTTGGCTGTTGACCCCCGTCTCCTCCGCAATGTACCTTCTTGGCCTTATCATTACTAATCTAATGCTATGGTATTCCAAATGCTCTGTAATCTTATAGAGATTGCTGTCATGGATTAGATTCTGGGAGTGGGGATGTCGGACAGGGTTTGGGAGGCGACAGTTGCTCATGCGAAGACCTGCATTATCGGGGAGAAGCTTTACCTCTTCCATGGATCGCAGTGCAGTCTTCTCCTGAGTCCTGTATGTGAAGTTGTAGGGATCATAAATGGCAGCATCACACTCACATTGCAGGATCTTGGCAGATCTCAAAGAGTGAGTATTGAAACCATATTCATCTATCTATTTTCTGCTGATTCAAGTTCATACCCTCTGACGGTGCCAAGACCATCAATTGTCAAATATTTTGCAGGCCTATGTGCAAAATCTGGTCAGTGAGGCATATCAAAACTGGGATAAGATGGAGGAGACTGACGCGCTATTTACTCAGAGAAATATTATGGCACAAAGTTAGTGAATCAAATTTCTTATGTTTCTGTGATGGATTAAACCAAGTTGTACAAAATCCTAACATTTTGGATTATTAGCAGATGTTCCGATGCATCAGAGTGGGGTGGAAACATTGCCTTGGTATCAAGTTCATCAAGAGAATGAAATAAATTACCAAGTTGATGAGTTTGGAATCCCTGACCCAGCTGCTCTTCCTTGCTTCGACTGAAACAAGCAACAGGCACTCTGATAATATGCTACTTTTGATGTATATTAAGGTTATGATTATGTAATATGTTTTACTGGCACGAATCATTCGCCCTGATTGCTTGTTTGTGATGAAGAGAAGTTAGCAAGCTGACATGAGGCGCATATGTAATTCTTTTATTTTTGCTTTCATTTCTTTCTGTAACATAGATTTTGTATTTAACTTTGTTTTCAGGTAGATGGAGTAGATTGATGTCCTTTACAAACATTAGGACACGATCTATTTCAAACTACATATGCTGATGTGATATTTAGGAAACATTGGATATTGTATGCACGATTACATCAACAAGGATCTGTTGTTCTATTGGTTCATTTTTCTCTGCGTGCATATTTCCACCTTGCTACAGTTATTGCATGAAATTGAAGTCATTTGGCATGTCACAGTTGAGGATTTATTGTCTTGGAGATGGAAAAATTGTGGTGGGTACACAATCAACCCCCTTTAATGTCTCTTCAACTATAATGGAATCATGGACCCTGCTGCTTCCCTCTACTCCTACACTTTAATACAAGTTTATATTTCTTCAAAAAAAAAAGATCCATGTTTCTCTGATTGATTCATCATTTTTATTTATCATGCTGAAGATAGATGAGGAGGTTTATGATATGCATCATATCAATAATCAGTTGTGGTCGAGCAAGAACAAAAGGAGAAAGAGTTATATAGAGGTGAATACTCACTTCATTTTTGTTTTGTGAAGATTGTCAGTTTAAACTTTCAAAACAAGACACAATTAATACAAAAAATGATATTTCTTCCAGTGGCAGTAAGAAATTACAACCCAATTACATTGTAATTTATATCATTTCTGTTGATAGGAAACATACATAAACCAATTAATTGTTAGCTAAAGCAATTTGCCACAAATTGTTGGAAAATTTTGCACTCGGTTATTAGATTTGTTGATCAAGGTTGAGATCTAAAAGAATGAAAAGTCAGTGTCCTGCTCGGAGTGCTCTCTACGTGGTTTCTGATGCTTTGGAACTAGTCACTTCTTTCTTTCTACTCATTATCACTACTCTATGATTTCAGCTGGCTTTTACGAATTGCGAGTATATCAGATTGGCTCTCTTCAGGAGTGTATTGATGAAAAAAATCTTTGAATCATCTCATAACTGGTGAAAGTGATAACAGCTGCAGGAGTTGTTCTCACCAAATTTGTCCCATAGCCACGGTAAAGTCCAGATATGCCATCCTTTTGAAAGATCTTCTTAAAGCAGTCCAAACCACCAGCATAATGAGCTGGAGAGTTCCGATAGTGTCCTTGTTCTTGCAGCTTGGACCGCACAACCTGAGGAAAAAAAAGTATCATTGGTCAAGAAAAAGAGGGAAGGATGAGAATTATGCTTTTCATCAAGGATAATGGGTGGAGTACCTCATGAGGATAGGTCATTGTGGACGCAAGAACTTTAGACAGAGAAGAAGCAATAGCCACGCTACCAGCACTGAGGCTATCCACTGTTATATTATCTGAACACATGAAAGTTTAGAACAATTTGTAATGAATAAAAAAACAATGTGTATATGAATATAGCCTATTACCTCTATTTGCTAAGTATGTTTTCATATTTTCATATACTGGAAACTGGATAGCCACATGGCTAATACCAGCTAAAGCTGGAAGAAGACCACTGTCAAGCATAAGAAAGCATCCCCCAATAATTATTTAAGATCCCCAAAGATAAAAAAAACATGAGATGATTATAACTGGGTAATGATAACCTAACCTGTATAACCCTCGAATACCTTCTTCATGCGAAATTCTTCTCAGTGCAGATATTATTCCTCTGTAAGGAATTACTGCAGGTTTCATCATTTGAGTCTAATGTCAAACAACATAAAAGAAACAACACATTAAGTGACAAAAATTGATGATTACAAGTCAAACCAAGAACATCAAAAGCCAGAACTTAAATTAAAAAAATGCTACCATAATCAAGCAATCTAGATGACTTAAAATTAAGGCATTTTGCATCATTTAGTGCAAAGAATCCAATAGGACCATTAAAATAATGCTATAGAACAAACCATGAGTAGCTTATGTATGAATAATACTATTAATGAAAATGAAACCTGCTGATTATATTTAATGTCATTACTTTTTTCCAATTAAAAAAAGAGATAAAAGCTTCATGGATAATGAACTGTACTTGAAGTCTTGTCTTGACAACCCACAGTGGATTGGTTACAAATGTTGTTGCAGCTCCTGCACCAGAAGCAGCAATGATATTTGCACCAATTGAAAGTTGATTGTCTGTGCCAACTGCATCTGAAATTTTGACCATCATTTTAACATACAATTGAAATTTGTCAATGGGAAAACAATAATGGAAAAGCATAGTCCATTTCAAAAAAAAAATCTATAATGGAAGATAATTGTTGAAGAAAATCTCAAACCAACCGTGAGAATGGAGTAGGCTTTTAAGCTTATTATAAACTGTAAAGTACACCTGAAGATGAAGGTTGACCATAAGGATGTCAGAAATTTATAACTAAAACAAGATTATTTTATTAAAACCAAAGTGTAGAAATCAAATACTATAGAGAACTTTCATAAGCATTTAGCTTTTATAGTAATAGTTATTTGTATCTCATATCATCCTATTATAAGCTAGCAACTCAATTAATGTTCTAATCAAGCCCATTGCCAAATGATGATGGTATCATGGTGATACCCATACATAAATTAATTCTCTTCACTAGTACTACAAATTTCTGCTATGTAATTTTCCCATGTTATAAATCACAAAGCTTGAATCCTCTAATGCTGTGACAGTAATTTGAATAATTCAGCATCATAAAGTTATTACTTACAATCATATGCAAGAAACTGAGTGTAATACCCCAGTTTAGTCCCACATGGGAAGTAGGTTGAATGTGGTGTTGGCTTATAAGGCTTGATGGGTGTGCTACTATCAACTTCAGCTTAAGCATTTTAATTAAACCAATAGGTTGGCCTATGAAGTTGATGGGTCAGTTATCCCATCAAGCGGGTTGTAACATTGAGGAACACATTTGAACAAAGAAACAACCAGTTAATCATAAACTAAACAATATCTCTATAGAAGAATGTGTGTTTACATATATGAGGTAGCCATGCTCATTTATACTACTTCAGAAAGAGCAGCATCAGTCTACATTTAGAAGTGTTAAACTAAATCTTGAGTGTATCATTTATACAGTACTTTTTGTAGACTGAAGAATTTGTTGATTGACTAAATATTAAGATTATAATTCAATGGACAAATGATCAAACTAAATAGAAAATATTGTTTTCAACAAGCACAAAGTGAAACAGTGAATGAAGTACATGATTCAAAAAAATAATCCAATAATGCTAAATGCAACAAAAATGCCTAGCTGGAGCCATATCTATGCATATCAAGATTATTATTCAGGGATTTCAATTCACAAGTCAAACATCTATAAGCGAATGATGAAGGTAAGCAAACTTATATACTTACTGCCCAATTTGGAAGCAATGCCAAAATTGTTGGAGAAAGTCCATGATACATTCCTCTAAACCCTTCTTTTCTAACTATTTCTTGTAGGCTCGAAAATATAATACTTCCTGATTTGAGGTAAAAAAGAACCGATCATCAAAAAGTCTTGAATAGCAACTCTTTTGGTGGATACAAGGGAAACTATGAAGGAACTCAAACAGGAGTAAATGGTTGTCTAGGAGATACTCCAACCAGAACAACATAATAGAATTTTCCTTTGAGGAGAAAACAACAAATAAAAATTGGCAGAGCTCATATGAAAAAAGTAACAATGATCAAAAGGAAAACTATAAAGGATACAGTAACAGAAAGTATATATGCATAATTTAGTTACACATTTCAGTTAGTGTACCATGATAACCTACACTAGATACTCACACTCGTGAAGCTTCTTAGAGAACACCACAAGCAACCTAATATGCTTTAAGATCATATAATCTAAGATTATATAAAGGAATTATCTACTAGAAATCCAAACGGGCAATGCTTCAAATAGCAGGTCATTATCTTATTATACCATTCACCCCATTCCTGGAACACAACAGTCAATGATAAAGAGGCTAACATCAATAGTTATGACAAGCTAGAGTTTCTTCAAAGTCACTACACGTAATCCATGATTGTTCACAATTCAGAAAGATAACAACATAGTATATTGCAAACATGTGACATCTACATGTTAGCTCAGCACTTTGTTAGGCTACAAATTATTTGTATCACCAATAAAAAATTGCTTCAACTGCTCACTAGCTAAATTATCTTTTAGAAGAAATTGAAATTCGTATAGGAAAGCCACCTAATTTACTTAAAATAGGAGGAAAAAGAAATAGTAGCATCACAAAAGCAAACCCCGGAAGGAAGACGTTGCAATATTTGGCAATCCATGGACCTGAAGCCTCGTCTTGATCACGTCCAGCGGGCACACAAACGTGGCCGCAATCATCCCTGCAACCAAAACAATTCAAGTGACCAAATTGCAGACTCTAATAGAAATATAGATAGAACAAATACAAAAATCTTTCATTTCTTTGTAAATTTAGGGTTTGCACTCTGTCCATTTTTTTTTCAATTAAAACCCTAAATTTACAAAGAAAGAGATAGATCCCTTCTTAAACAAATTTCTTTTTCCTAGGACGAAAAAATATAAAATTATTAAGTTCAAAAAGAATAAATTTATTACTCAATGAAACAAAATAACTGCGACAAATTCAAACCTAGTCAAAAGTCGAAAAGTAGAGAAGGGGAAAAAGAGATGGAAAAATAAGGAAAGGAACCGACCCGCAGAGGCGCCAGCGAAGGCATTGCAGAGGAGATCTCGAGAAGTGGGATGGTGGAATTCCTCCGGCATGATCCCCAGGTCCTCGGCTAAGCGGGCAGAACCAGACTCCTATCCTCTGCAGGAGAACGAATCTTAATGGGATTCGGCACTAGCAATAGAAGGGGAGAGAGGATCAAATCGAACGGGAAAAGGAAGGGAAGATTATTTTAATCGAAGAGGAGAGATGAAAAATTGGAAAGCAGGACTACCGATATTTTATTACAAATATTTGGGAATGAGGAGGAGGACGAGGGTTTAAATAGCGACGCAGATGAAGGATGACGACGGTTTTCAACTTCTGGGACGTTGAAATTGCCAACTCACGTGGATGTTTTAATTTCCACGTGTTTATCTTTAACCAAATATTTGTATATAATAAATTCCACGTGTTTATCTTTAACCAAATATTTGTATATAATAAAAACACAATACATTAATATATAATAAGAAATTGATTTACCTAAACACGCGTATTCTTATTTTAAAATAAAATTAATATTTTCTAAACTAATCCAATACCAAATAAATTTCATGTTGTGTTGATACAAACTAAAAACCCTAAAAACCTTCTGTAAGATGAAAAAAAGAGTGGAGATAAAAAAAATTCATTTTTCTTTAAAAAATGAGAAAAAAGAATTAATTCCTAAAAGATAGTTTTCTTATGCAGAATTATTTTCTAAATTTTTTTATTTATTTGTGATTCCCTTATCTTAAAAAATTTCTCAAATGAAAATATAATTTACTTCTACGACGTCCAATTTTTTTCTACAGACAATCATGTTCCGGAAGTCGCATATCTTGAGTCAAAATATAAAGTGTCAAATAATTTGATTGTGTGCAAGAAAAATGAATAAAAAATATAGAAAATTTGAAATAATTATAAAAAATGTATGATTTATTGACAAATTTATAAATACTTTATGATATTTATTAAATTTATAATATTTATATAATTATAATACTCAAATTACTCCCTATTCATTTATGTAACTATAAGTATATTGACCGCCTATATATGCAATTTATTACGTAGAAAAATTTAAAAATAATGTGCTTATAAAATTAATAGACCTAATAATTTAAAATGAGATTTTAATCATAATTATATTGATAATTAGGGAAATGAAAATTCCTAAATACCAATATAACTATAAATATGATCATATTTTATGTTTGTTGGTTAAGATCATAAATACGTGAAATTTAAAATTTCATATGCGCATATATATATATGCGATTATAAATTTTTCTCCAAAGCTCATAATTGTCAAGTCAATTATAATATTTTATTTTAGGTTGTTATGTCTATAAATTTTATAAGCTTGTCAAATTTATAAAAAAATTGATAATAAAATATATATATAAGTCCTGAAGGACTTTGAACAAAGTCCATAACTATCAATATATTATAAATTTGGGAGGAAAATTTGGATATATATTATAAAATTAATATCATAAAGTATTTATGGTTTTACCAATAAATAATAGAGTTTTTATGAATTTTCTAAAAAAAATTATTATTATTTTATTTATATTTTTAGTTTTTTTAGTTTTTTATAATTTTCAAAAATTCTCTAATATATATTTAAAGGAATATACTAAACTATGTTTAATGACTCTTTATTTTATAATATATTTGAATTTTGTCAATTTAAGAATCGTTATTAAAAAATTAAGTTGCATTGATTCATGGGATAAGTTGAAGAACAAAAATAAGGACCACTCAAATGTCACATGTGACTATGTGAGGTTGCAATTGCCCACCTGACCATTTACATGTCTTGTGAGAACGTTGATTCAACTCAGCCTTTTGAATGAGCAAATTTAAAAAGAATGATAATGGGGTTGACCAAGCAGTAAAGTAAATAATTGAGCAGATTTAAAAAGAATTATCAATTGTAGGATATTTCATTTTTAATTATCTAAATTATCCCTCAATTATATCCTTCATGTTAATCGGATCCTTTTTTATCAAAAATTTAACTAAATTATCTTTTCAAAAAATGTAGGAAAAATAATCAGATGGTAAAATAACATATATTGAGAAAAACAAACTAAAGAGCTTAGTTTTTATGTTGAATTGGGTTCATTATTCATGTATGATTATTTGACTCAATAAATACGATTCCAACTTATGTTAATATCCTAACAATTAGTATACAAGTCTCATTGTTCTAAGTTTAAATCAAGTTAAATGGTTCTTCCAAAAATGAAAATTCCTTGGATAAGCCTGAATGAATGACGCCACCTCATTTACGTCCAGATGAAAAAGCTCTATAACTATATGAATATGATTTTATTAATCACATAAGAAATTAGGATAAATACTTTTGTGTGTACTATTGAATTAGTTACAAGATAAAAAAATACTAATTTCACCTGAGAAATATTACAACATATGTACGTTAATATATCCGTTCACCGCTTAAACGGCTTAAACTTTTTGAGCAATTATCCGAAATAATAATTTGGATATAAATTTTTTTTAGATTTATGAATTTAAATTTTTTCATATCCATAAGTCAACGTTTCAAATTTATCCTCCATTTGAAAATATGATTTTTCTTTTATTAATTAAAGATTTTAAAAAAAAATTAAGTGGCTCAAAATAAAATATTTTTTATTATTCATAATATTTTTTTTCAATAATTCATATTAATATTATAGTAGATAAAAAATTATTTTAGTGGCTAATCATAATATTATTTTATTTTTAAAATATTTTTTAAAAATCCTTAAATGCTCAAATTATACACTTGTTAAATAAAATACAACGTGAATTAATTTTTTAACAATCTTGTAGTATTGCTCACTACTAGAATAGTCACTGTCATCGACGACTCAAACCGCCGGTGAAGACTATCACGGGCCGCCCGTGGCAAAAGGTCGTTGCTTATGTGTGCGTCTTAGATAATTTCTGACGGTCGACCACGCACATTGTCTCTGATTTAAACACATCGGTAACGGCTCACGGTGGCTGTCATTGATATAAACACATTAGTTGCAGCTTGGAGCCGTCAGTGATATTATTAGCAACCGTGATATTTGGTGCTTCCGAGGTCATCAGTCATTTACGATACACTTTCAGCCACGACCTAGTGACGGTTAGCCATGGCTGAAGTTATATCCTATAACTGAAAAATTTTAAAATTTTAAAAATTTGTGTATACAATAATATTTATACATTACAATCTATTTACAACCACAAACCATCATACACATACATTTTCAACTAATCATATAAGTTTTACTTAAATATCATCAATCTAAGCCTCAAACTGGAGGTAAACAAGTATCAAATATCAAATGTAAAGTATATATACAACTATCAAGTATATTGTCACACCCCAACTAAGGGTAGTGTGATCGGCCAGGGCCTACATCCTGTCATGTAGCCTACTGTTTACACTGACACAAGGAAAACCAAGACATATCGAATAAAAGATATCTCAACACACTTTATTAAAAGTTTTCAAAGTCATAATTTTTATGTTTTTCAAAACAAGTAAGAACACCAACATCAAAATAACTGAACGTTGAAGTAACAAGATTTACAACTCTTTCTCAAATACAACTGTTAGTGCAGAAACAAAACAAACACTACTAGACACTGGTCTAAGACTCATGGATGCTGCTATGAGATATCGCACCACCTCCCACCCACCAGCTGCACCATGTCGATAAGCTAAGTCACTGCTCATCCTCTGCAAAAATAAAGAATAAACTGTGAGTCCACTTGGGACTCAGTGAGCGGCTCTAGTGAACCTCCACATAAGCCTCAGTCATGCACATATCATATAAGGCAACAAAATGAATGTACAAGGAGGTAGAATACTTCTAATGCGACTACCGACCCCCAATGGGTTGTAAAACTGAATATGATAACCTATCATCTCGACCTATTAAGCCTTCGGCATTCGGCCCTTGGGCCTACTTATGAAATAAATATCTCGGCTACAGCCATCCCTACCATATCAGGTAGTATCATATTGGCCATCGGCCACATCATCTCAAGATGTAAGCAAACAATCCCAGGTCGTCGACTAGGATGGTCCACTAGTCTTCGGACACCATCTGGGGTAAGGATAGCTAGTTTCATCCAACTGGGGTCTAGCACCTAGCGGGCCCGCTGGCGCACCTCAAGACCCAACACTGGCCGAGCTGAGCATTGGTCGTTCTCGACCTCCACGCTCCTCGACGGACCATCTTAAGCACATCACACAATCAATATCCTAGGGTTTCTATATATACACTTCGGGTCATTGCCCGTATCTGGCCCTAATCCAGTCTACAGGGTCAACAATTTATGCCGCCCTTTCACAATGTGTACACCTAGGAGTTCTAGGTTTCCAAATATTTACAAGAAGTCCTAGAAGTGATATCGTCTCCTAGCTAAGTTTCCATATAAACACGAAGGACGTCTCGCGACGCTTTACATGTTGTCTACCCTTCTACACTACCTTGGGTGAGGAATTTCTTAAACTGACTTTGGAATTTTGCCCATGAACATTTTTGGACAGTATGTATAATCTAAAGAAAAATATTCAAATATTACAACATCTACTATAAATAACCACAATATTCATGCATAACAACTTTACACTACCTTAGGAATTAAGCTCAATAAGAAACAATTATCTAACTTGGCAAGGTAGTAATGAATTCAAAAATGTAGGAAATACTAAGCATGGTAAACAATTGCAACATTTCAAAATTTAAAGATCTAATGCTAAGGATGGTCATAAGGCTAGCATTCCTATAATTCAAAATTAATCAATCTACTTGCTATGATTGATGTTCTTCCTAAGTATTGTCATACCTACATGTGTGAACCTTATAATCAAGTAAGTTTTCATCTAAAGCTACTCTCTTCTCCCCTCCCTAGTCTTGGCCGAGCCATGAGCAAGAAGAACCTTGCTCGGCCATGGCCCTTAAGGTAGGAAAGGGAAATGAGACTCTAGCTATACTTCTAATTCTTTGATTCTGAGTATAACTTAATATCAATGGACTATTTTACCCCTTCCCTTACCCTTGGCCGAACCCTCTTCATGAGGTGTAGGGTACATTCGGCCACATCAAGAGAGATCTAGGGAAGATATGCTTCATGACGCGTGAAACCTACGATTTGAACTACATCAATCATGAATATGAGATCATCTAAGGGTCTTCTTGCCGTCAAGGGAATTGGGAAAAATTTTGGCATGACCTTTCCCCTTTTCCCATGACTCGGCAGCCCTAACAATTGAAAATCGACGAAGAAACAAGGTACTTCGACAAGAAATCATACAAAACAGCAATTACACGTCGATAAAACCAAGATCCGACGAAAAGATCGCGAGAAACTCGTCCTATCACAACTAGGGGTTAGGCTACCCGCCTCACCCATGCTTCTAACTCTAACCACTCACCTAGATTGCGGAGAACGAAAGATCGGGCGATGACGACTTCAAATTTTCCAGCGACGACACGAAATCCCGAATCGATCCAAGTCCTCCAAGCTTTCCCTTGCTCTTCTTCCTCTCTCCCCTAGGCAGCCTTGTGCGACTCAAGGGATGAGTCGCACGGCTACAAGATGATGATTTTAATCCCTCATCTAGCTTTCCAAAGATAGCTCCATGACTCACTTAACTCATACTCGAACCTCGACTAAACCTGAACTCAACTTGGGTTCTGACCCAACCCATAATATGAATCGATTTAACTTGAATTAAGGAATGAATTCATAAAAGGAAAGTTAATCACCCACATAGATTCCATGAATCATTAGTCGAGTCATACCTTTTCACTCGAGGCGATCCTGAGGCTCGACCCGACTACCCCTGGGTCCGGCGCGCTGGACCAAAACATATTTTTATATTAGGAAATTTTTTCGGGTCTTACATATATAAATAACTATAAGCCTCAAACGGAGGCAAACAAGTATCAAACAAGTATAAAAATATCAAATGTAAAGTATATGAACATCTATCAAGTATCTAAGCCTCAAACGGGGGCTAACTATCAAAATATAGTCAAAATACAGTAAATCAAAATCTCACGGATGCGGTGGAGGCAGTGGAGTCGACAGCGACTGGGTCAGGAGAGTCGATTGGGTCGAGGAGGACGATGGTTGGGACATCATCAGTAGAATGCCCGAGTGAGATGCAATTTGAGTGAGGAGGGCCTGCATGCTTTGCATCGTCTGTCTCAATTCATCATTCGTTCGTCTCTGCTCCTTCATCGTCTGTCTATGTTGTGTAAGCTCGAACTCCAAGGTCGCTATTCAGCTCTGGTCTTGCGTTCAGGATGTCGAGGGTCGCTCACCCGTAGCGGGAGGAGTCAGTGCCCCAAGTGGCCCTAACACGACATGTGCATGACCACTGTCTACAAAGCCATAAATACGACTGTCACGCCCCAACTCAGGGTCACATGACCGGCCAGGGTCATATGTGCCTATACCCCGTAGCCTAAACCATGCACATGCCAACTCATAAGAAATAACAATAGCGAAAAGAAATAAATAAGCTTTTATTTCAAATAGAAATCAAACCAGAGTTCATCATAAACAAATTTTAGCAGAAGAATGAAAATGCAGAAATAATAAATCAAGTTCAACAGACCAAATACAATGAAATCTGAGTAAAATGATATAAATGCCCTCAAGGGCTATAACTCAAAAAAAAAACAACACAAGTGCATGACACACTACCAACAGACTCCACTACGACCCTAACTAGGACTGCTATGAGATCAATGTAGCTCCTCCGCCCTCCAGCCGCGCCAAGTGCTCCAGCCCACCTCACCAGCCAGGCTCTGTAAAACAAAACAACGACAATGGGTGAGTTCAAAGAACTCAGTGAGCGGTTCTACCAACCCCCACAAAAAAAAACATCATAGATAAGATGCATCAAGCATAAAACCCCTTAGTCAAGCAAGAAAAGATCATAATGAAGTGACCAGCTAACAGGCCATCCGGCCACCACCTGCCCGAAGGCAGCCAACACCTAAACGGTGAAGATCAACAGGCCTAAGCCTACCATGCCCTAAGGCATTAACACATACTAGGATAATCGGGAAGGCTCTCCGAAGTTATCCTAGTACAAGAAACTCGGGAGCAATCGGGAAGGCCCTCCGAACTTGCTCCACGAGACACGTAGGGACAATCGGGATTCGCTTATCCGAGCTTGCCCTTTTAAAATATCATAGGAGTAATCGGGTAGGCTTTCCGAACTTACTCCTCTAAGATATCTCAGGAATAATCGGGTAGGCTCTCTGAACTTATTCCTTACAACCACCTCGGGGATAATCGGGTAAGCCCTCAGAACTTATCCCACAAGGCCAAATCAGAACAATCGGGGAAGTCCCTCCGAACTTGTTCCATAGGTTGGGAATTTGTCATCCAACCTCCCGGATCTAGCACGCAATTCGGTTCCTCAACGAGCCTCTTCGTCATTCATAAAGATATGACGCACCATGACCTAAGTCATGACTCTCTTCTATGGTGTCTTCGGGGTGTTCCTATTGGAAAGCATCTCAGCACTCCAACACCCGACCCCATCTCCTAGACCCGTAATGTCATACCCCCGTGTGGTTTTATTTCATGCATAAATTTCACATGTTGGTTCATAACAAATTATGCTGACCCTTTTGCCCAATTTTAATTATACAATTAAAATTTAGTTCACCAAAATTAGGGTTTTGTTTTAGGATTTTGTTTTAGCTTATTGTTCTGCCTAAAACCGATGTATCTAATCCGAATATGGTCTTCAGAGTGTATCCTATGTTTCCAAACTATATTTTCTAGTCAAAACGATAGGTTATATGTATGTTCAGATAAATACACACATCATAGCAAATAATTTAAAACAGTACAGATTCATCATTTCAGCAACATCAAATTTTTAGCATAGCATAAAAATATATCTGAAATTCCCAGAAATTAAGCCCTTAATTATCATTTAAATAGAATATAAATCTTGAGATAAATTTCTCAATTTCCATGCTTAACAACAAGGCTAACAAGCACTAACAACATCATGAACAAGAATAACACCATGATCAAGAACCCCTCTTTGAAGAACTCTCATGGCATCAACATCAAGATTCAATTTTTTTTTTATTAAACGTGATTTTATCTAAAAATCACATATTAAACACAAGGCTTCCTTGAACATATAGGAACTCGATTTCATAAGTAATACAAAACACGAATCTCAAGAACACCGAAAACTTTCGCTTAAACATTTCACCGAATACCTTGAGGGCACCCTTGATTCACCCTTAGCCGAGCACCCCTAGGGTAAACCTAGGGCTGCCGAGCCACAAAGGGAGAGTCTGGGCCCTCCTCCCATGATTCGGCATAAGAAATCGGTACTCAAAATCCACGATTCGTCGAGAAAACACAAGAATCAAGAATAAGCCCAAATCGGCTCAAAACCAAGAAAGAACTCGGAAAAGGAGAGACAAACCACTCACCTGAATAAAGGAGAAATCCCAAATGACGACCCCCGAATCCGGCTTCAAAATATGACGGCACGACTCAAAGGAGGGGACAAGAGGGGTGGCAGCTCACCTCAAGCTACCGGCTTGAAGAGAGGCAAAGGGGAAGAGAGAGGGGCTGGCTTGGCTCCAAAGGAAAGGAAGAAGGAGAGGAAGGAGAAGGGGAAAATGTCTTGGGCGGCTCGGCTCTAGAGGACGGCGACGGCTCCAAAGGGAAGAGGAGAGGGGCTGACGGCTTTGGCGGCTGGCTTCTCTTCTTAAAGGTCTTGTGCGGCTCCAATAGGGAGACACAAGCCAAGGGGAGGGGATTTTATACTCCCTCATCAACACTAACTCCTCCAAACCCTTTAACCAACCCGCACTACAAAAAAACAAGGTATCACCAACGGATTAAATCTGTTGGTAATAGTAAAAAATTCGTTGGTAATAGCCAAGAATACATTGGTAATACTAATACCAACGGATTTTCATTGGTAAAGTCCATTGGTGATACTATGCTAGGTATTACCAATGGATATTACAATTATCTGTTGGTATTACCAACAAATAAAGATATATTTGTTGGTAATTACCAACAAATTAGTTGGTAATTTGGTTGGTAATACCTATAAATGATATACTTGTTGGTAATTATTTGTTGGTGAAAATCTATTTTCTTGTAGTGCCGCATCCACCTCAAGCAGAACCTAAACCCGCTAATTTAATTAACATAACTAATTCTATTCTCCACATAACCATATGCACACCCACATGCGACATAATTTAAACAATCATGTAAACACAACAAAAATTAAATAAATTAATCTACACAAGCAAAAATTACATAACTCATATTTTTTTACTTACCCGAGCTCGCAAGCTCGCACCGGACCATAAGTCGACTCGACTCGACCTCGAACTAGTCCGCTAGGCTGGCAAACACAACCATAAAGGAAAAAAAATATAATTAAAATATCTAGGATATTACAACGGTCGTGCTCCCAGCCACCTACGACCTCGACCCATGCTCCTGCGTCAAACTCCTGCGGTGTGCCTCCGCGCTAGATCACGGTCCCCGTGTATGTCTCATACACGCATTTATATTTTAAATACTACATATATATAAACTATAAATAAAAGAGTAAATACCCTAAAAAAATACGAACTTTAGACCATTTCTCATTTTTAGCATAAACTTTTTCCGTTAGTAAGGAAATACACAAACTTTCATTTCGTTATCCTATTTAGCACGCACCGTCATTTTTGATGGTTTTTGCTGACTTTGACGTTAACGGCGACGACGTGACAAATTTTATCCTACCTAGATTATTATTTTATTATTTTAATCAAATTTATTATTAAAAATTTTATTATTATTATTTTTCTTCTCTCCTCGACTTCCTCCTCATCTTCTCCCTCGATGGTCGCCGCCGTCGAGGTGAATCTGGTGTACCTTCTCATCAGCTCCCTCTCTCCGGCCACCTCCCATGTTGATCCGATGCTACCCCTTGCACCGCTTACGCCAAGGATGCGTCACCTTCCCATACGAGTAAATCCCTCAAGCGCGCCCCCGTCGTTGTCAATAGCGTCCTTTTGTCCCTCGACAGCACCGGCAAACCCCTCCTCCTCCTCCACCTCCACCAGTACTTCCACAGCGGCGACAAGCGCCAGTGGCTCTCTGCCTGGCTCGAGACCGGCGGCTGGCCCGCCCTCATCCTCCCCCTCATCATCTCCTTTCTCTACCGCCGCTGCCGCAGCCTAGACTCGCCTGCCAGGCTATTCTTCCTCACCCCGTGGCTCTTCCTCGCGTGCACCATCCTCGGCCTCCTCATTGGCCTCAACGACTTCCTCTACGCCTACAAGCTCGCCTTCCTCCCCGTCTCAACCTCGGCATTGTTGATATCGACGCAGCTAGCCTTCACAGCTCTCTTCGCCTTCCTCGTCGTGCGGCAGAAGTTCACACCGTACTCGCTGAACGCCTGTGGCGCTGCTGACGGTGGGCACAATGATGCTGGGGCTCCATGTGAGTTCGGACCGATCGAGGAGCGTGACGAGGAGCAACTACTATAGGGGGTTCGCGTTGACGCTGGGGGCGGCGGCACTGTACAGGCTAGTGCTACCGATGGTGGAGCTGACGTATGCCATGGCGAAGCAGACGATCACGTACACGCTAGTGATGGAGATGGAGCTAGTGATGGGTTTCTTCGGCATCGCCTTTTACACCGTTGGGATGCTGGTCAACAAGGACTTCCAGGTGAAGTACTATTGTTCTTCTTCCTTTGCAAATAGTACTACGATTGGCGGTGAGAATCTGATAGAACTCCTTCTCCAGCCGACGCATAGCTGCCTGCATCAAAGTCTAGGTGCGGACGATGGTGGCATGGGACGACGAGATGGCGCCCTCACTGGAGACAAAAAAAAGCATGGCGATCAGAGGAGCGGAGCGAGATAGCTTAAGCTTTTACGCTAAAGCTTAATCTACGCTACAAGAAGACTCGTCGAGCTCCAGGTGGTCTCAGCCGAAGGAGGTACATCATCGTCCTTAACTCATTAAGTTCAAGCTGTGGCGACGGCGACGATGATGAGCTCCTCCTCCGACGACGGCAATGACGACGAGC
This sequence comes from Canna indica, assembly GCA_034359265.1. NCBI lineage: Eukaryota > Viridiplantae > Streptophyta > Magnoliopsida > Zingiberales > Cannaceae > Canna > Canna indica. Next base: position 44,125,859 of record CP136890.1, on the reverse strand, counting down.
TCATCCCCTGCGATGGCGACAACGACGACGACGAGCTTCTCCCCGTGGAGTGCAATTAGCGTCAAGGTCTTTGAGAAGAAAAACCACGTCATCCTTCTCATATAAAATTATTATCAATTTATCCTTTTTGTAATAAATACTTGCCATGTAGGATAAGTATTTACCACGTATTCTCCATTAAGTGACACATCAACCAAAATCATCAAAAATGACGGTGCGTGCTAAATGAGATAACAAAATGAAATTTGGTGTATTTACTTGCTAACGGAAAAAGTTTATACTAAAAATGGGAAAAAGTTCAAAGTTCGTATTTTTTTTAAAATTAAGTATTTACTCTAAATAAAAATTGCGTAAATCAAATAAACATAAATACTTATCATGATGATCGAGGTGAGTGCGCTCAAACACCTGAATCAGTGAGGGGCATTGGACGGTACCATCCTCCTCCACCCGCGTCTTACATTAGAAAATAAATACATTAGTATTATTATACATAATATATAATTTAATTAAAAGTAAAAAAATTATACATACCATACGATGCTCATGCACCTCAAAAGACACGGAGCCACTAGTGTGGCACGCCCCTGTGTCGTCCCCCCCGGCATGCTATTTCTCGACGCTGTCCGAGAGACCTCCAGCTACTCCAGCGTGTCCCACCGCTCAATAAGCTAGTCCCACACAAATCTAGGAATCCACTCGGGGGGCGTGTCCCCAAGTCTCCCCAATCTGTGTGGCCCCTAGCTCTCTCATCACGATTGTACGGGCCTACTGAAGCAGCTCGTTGTAGCGAGCGCGGGCAACACGCTCCCAAGCAGCCTCTACAAAAGTGGTCTGGTCCTTCGACCATGTATAATGAGTCTGCAAAAAAAATTTATTATTATCGATCAATATTTAATATTAACATTAATTTAATAAATATACTTACCAGAACTCTCGTCATAATAAATTCATATACTCACAGGGCACGTGAGACCATGTAGGCCACACCCCGTGCATAAACTTTTGGATCGTCCCTGCTATCGTGCGTGGGACGTCCTCCTGCTCAAACCTGCACCAAATATAATACAATTTTATATTATGATATATTGAATTATAATTAATTTATAAGCAATAATTAATGCATCTACTTACCTTCTTCCACGCACACCAACTAATCTGCGCGATTCTCCCTCGGGTGGCGGAGGGAGAATTCTGTTTGGCCCTCATGGCCTATGTCTCGATGTGGACGGGCCTGGATCTACTGAAGGGATGATGGCCAGAGGTGGGGGGGATGGTGGCTAGATTAGGTGGGGGAATTGTGGCTAGAGGTGGGGGGATGGTGGCCGAAGGTGGGGGGATGGTGATTGAAGGTGAAGGGTCGGTGGATACAGGGGGTGGCAAGTGGTAATCGTCGGGGGTAGTCCCGCGAGGAATGCCTCCTCGGGCATGCACTTCTCGGATAATTAGATTATATATAATAGATAATCTTGAAACGCGATTGGAAGCAATCTCTGCATGAATACATGACAATCGTGGCTCTTCATCCCCGATATTTTGCATCCATCGATGTTCACACATCGAGATAAGTTTGAGGCATATCCATCGGGTAATTTGAGTTCTTTGATCCATTAACACACATCTTTCATCTGTTGTTTATTTAACACATACGTCGCCTTTGGCTTATGAAGTCGTCCGTTGACCTCTTGCAACTCTAACTCAGGCCTCTTACAAAGTATTTTCACATCATGTCAGACCTTTAGATTATCTTTAGTTTTATCGAAAATATCCATCACAGTGTTAAAACTATTATCAAACACATTATTTTCAATGTGCACGACGTACAAATTATGCCGAATCAGTAATGAACTCCAATACGACAATTCTCAAAAGATATTTTTTTCATCCAGTAATATGTTTGACCAAAGCCTAAAATTCTTACATTCCGACCAAAAATAATCTCTGGAAGCAATTCAATATGTACTAACATCTATTCACCAGACAACATCGGTGGTGGCTCATCTCTTTCGACTCTACCCTTGGTAAATTTGTCACAATTCTTTCGATACTGGTGGTAGACGATAAGAACCAGCGATGACAATCAAAGAAGAAAATTTTCTGACCGTTCTCAAGACTGGAAGCTTTTGAGTGTTCCATGCAATATGGACAAGAGAGTCGCCCATGCGTGCTCCAACTGGACAACATGCTGTAGGCCAGGAAATCATTGATTGTCCACAATATAGCAGCTCGTAAAGTAAAGTCTTGCTTTCGGTGACAATCATAAGTGACAGCTCCCTCAGCCTGCAATGTTTTTCAGTTCATCAATTAGGGGTCGAAGAAATACGTCAATTTTATTTCGAGGACCCCTAGGACCCAGAATAATCATCGAAAGATAGATAAATTTATCTTTCATACACATTGACGGTGGTAAATTATAAACTGTTAACAACACTGATCATACTGAATACGGAGTTGCCAAATTACCAAACAGATTAAAACCATCCATGCACAATCCCAATATGATATTTCTAGTATCCCTAGCAAAGGGGATATCTTTCTGTCAGACTGATTTCTTCTCCTTGTAACGAGGATGTTCACATACAGGTCATTGCTCCTATTGTGTATTTTCTTTATAATATAAAATGCAATTATTTGGGCACACGTGTATCTTTTCATACCCAAGCCCTAATTTCCTTATTAACTTTTTTATCTTATAAAAAGTTGCCTCAAACTTGTTATCTAGAGGTAGCATACCATTGATAAAGCCTGCAATCTGTTCAAACGCAACCCCGCTGATATTACAATCAAACTTGATGTTCAGGGGTTGCGTCATTGCCAAAAATATTATATATTTAGGACAATTCTCATACAAAGGTTCATTGGCAGCTTTCGACATCTCGTAAAATTCTACAGCCTCCTTATTCAACAATTCAATTTGTATCGCAGGTTATTTTTTCAGTGACTTCAATTGTTGTAGTATTTGGTGGCACTGCCGTCTCAGTAACTGACTCAACATTCTCATTTAAATGGAATTATCCGTCAAGACTATCTAGAATTATTGTTCTATAAGGATTAGGTGGTTTGGAAGAGAAAACAACGACACTAGAAGATCCACCATGAGTTTGGACAACTGGATTGCTCGACGTCCCGACTCTCCGTGACTCTTTGTGACAATTCCATAGAAAATATCTTGGTGTAAATCCTTTTGTATACATATGCATTGTGACAGTTTCTCGATCCAAAAATTTTATGTTCGAACATTTCCGGCATGGACATCAAATTTTATCACCACTTATGAATTTTTTATTCGAGTAGGCGAAATTTAAGAAGTAAGTTACGCCTACTCGAAATCCATCCATTATAGCTCCACGATGAATTCGTCGGTACATCCAACTTCGATCGCCCGACATACCAGATATGTTTTGTCCAAAAGTTGGCAATATCTTTAAGTAATGTCTTTAGGTGGGATGACCCTATTTCATTCGGGATTCATATTATTTATATTGCACGTAATATTTTTTTTAGTCATTAACTTTATTTTAAATTTCAACATCATCTCCCTACAGTTCTCCGAATACGCATATCATCTGGGCGCGTATCGGAGAACAAGGGAGATACAATAGCCAAAATTTAAAAATGAATAATGACTAAAAGAAATAAACTAAGTGTAATAAAAATAACTATGTTCCCAAATTATCCAATTAGGGACAATTCAAGGGTTGTATGTCGTATAAAAGATCATCTACTTCGTTTACACGAACATACAACCCCTGAACGGATTTAAGATTTTGCAAAATTAAAACTTGAATTATCGATGCGTACGTGAAACGTATCAACTCGTCATGATTATTTTCTAAATTTGTGGATGCCGGTGCGAGTCCACAGTGGACGATTCCGGCGCGAGTCCACAATGGACGATTTCGGCGCGCACGAGTCCAAAATGGACGATTTTAAAATTATAATTACACCCAACTAAAATTAACCATAACATTTATTCTAATTATAATTAATTAACCCTAACATTAAAAGTAACCTAAATTTAATCTAATAGCAAAAAAATTAATTAATCTATAATTAACAGATAATTAATCTAAAATTAATCTATAATAAATTAATCTACAAATAATAAATAAACACAAAAAAATTAAAACCTAAATCAAACAATAGTTGGCAATTGCCGGCTACTGTTCCATCTGGTTGGGGCCGAGGGATTCGGCCCCAAATTCGGCGCCAGCGCCTACACGTCGGTGCCGTTCTCCAATGTCGGCGCTCGGCGTGTAGACACCGACACTGACGGTGGCGATCAAAAGGGGGGCGCTGACAGAGATGATACCTCACGGTTCGGGGCAACACGCGGCGAGGGCAGCGATGAGAGGACCGACGACGGGCAGTTATGGGTGGTGATCGCAGCGATGAGGCACGACATCTAGAGCGGGCGGCGACAGTAGCGGGAGAGAAGAAAAGAAGGAGAAGAGGAAGGGTCGAGCACGAACACAAATAAATGGTATATCACCGACGGCCCTCCAGCCATCGGTAAACTGTGTATTACTATTAAGTATATCATTGATGGCCGACGTATCCCTCTCTAAGCCATGAATTAATAAGCGACAGCCGTTGTTAGCTGTGACTAATGACTTATTTATATCACCGACGACTTTCGGGCCCCCGCTAAGCCGTCGCTACTAAGTTATTTCATTTCGCGCCTCGTGCGCACCATCAGCTATGAGCGACGGCCTTAGGCGGTTGTATGCCAGCCGCGATTGATTTGGTTACATCAGCCACGGTCGCCGAAAAATCGTGAATAGTTTTGATGGCCTAGACGATTGTCGGTGAGCGCCGTGACTGATAGCCAATATTCTAGTAGTGTCTGTTATTGTCTAAAGAATTTATTAGTAATCAAAATTATTATTTTTTTATTCTTTTAGTGCAAAATTACTATAAATAAACATAGTATATAATTTATGCACTTAAAGACTTTTACCCAAAAAGTCGAAACTCTTTAGACACTAAAAGAAATATTACAATGATTGTTAAAAAATTAATTCATGTTGCATTTTACTTAACAAGTCTATAATTTAAGCATTTAAAGATTTTTGAAAAAATATTTTATTTTTTTCAAAAATAAAATAATAACACTATTGGCCACTAAAATAAATTTTTATATACTATAATATTAATATAAATTTCTAAAAAATATTATAATTAATAAAAAATATTTTATTTTGAACCACTTAAAGTTATTAGAAAAATCTTTAGTAAAAGGAGGGAATCATATTTTGAAATGAATGATAAATTTAGAACTTTGACAATTTAGTTATGGATATGAGAAAATCCCAAATCCAAATTATGATTCCAAGTAATTGCTCAGCTTTTTTGGATTAATTTGATCCAATGTTTTATATATGACTACTGGACTCCATATATGTAGTTGTGGCTTAAACTTAAGTTAATCTTCCAATGCAACAATAAAGGTACATATCCTGCTTTATTATGATAATTAGCTGAGAACTCGTGTATTGCACGATTATATATGTATATATAATTTAAATAAAATTTAAAAATTATAATAAATAAAATTATTAAAATTAATTCATATTAAATTAAAATTTAAAATAATAATAATCATACTTAAATAATTAAGAGTAATAATAAATATCACATGTATGAAAATTTATAAGTGTATACAAAATATTACCATATAAAATATGCTTAAAGAATTAATATAGAAAAATTATAAAAAATAAAGTAAAATTTATAATTATAAAAAATCAAAAATGTAAATATAAATAAGGAATCAACATTAATATTTTGTTTCTTATATAATCATACTCATTTATTCTAAAACATATTTATTTATAGAGAGTAATTTTTAATTAAAGAATCATCATTGTAATGATATAATTTATAATTTTTAAAATAAAAAGTCACATAAATTATAATAAATATATATAGATTTAAACAACTAAAATATATGAAAAAGAAAAAAATTACAAAAATAATAATATTTTAATGGATAAAATAAAATAAATATAGATATAATATAACAAACTGAAATAAATTAGAAATTAAAAAAATTAAATTATTTTAAACTATATAAATATATTTTATTTTGAAATACTATTAAAATAAATTAAAGGAATGATATTTAAAAACCTAATATAAAATAATATTCAATACATTAAAAAATATTTTTATCTACTAAAATATATAGAGAATTTACAAAAAAGCAATATTATTATGAATAAAAATTAAATATAATATAGATATAATGTAAAAAATTGAATAAAATTAGAAAATAAAAAATCTAATTATTTTAAACTACATAAGAAATTAAAACAAATTATAAAATAAAGAATTTAAAATATTTTAAACTTCATCGATTTATATGGTTTTGAAATATTATTACAAACAAAATTAAGAAATAAAATTTCAAAAACTAATATAAAAAATAATTTAATACATTAAAAAACATTTTTTTAATTTAGTTTTGAAATACTATTTTAAAAATTTGATAAATGAACTTTCAAAAACTCAAAACTAATATAAAAAAATATTTTTAGAGAGAGTCTAAAAGGAGGCATGTGAGAGAGAAGAGATATGTGTGAGAAAGGAGTCACGTGGGAGAGAAAGGAGTCACGTGGGAGAGAGAGGAAAGAGAAGTGAAATTGAGAAAAAAATATAAAATTGAGAAAAATCTTAATTTGACATGTGAGCAAAGCTGGGTAGTGAATATGCGACATGACATTTCTGATATTAATTATATATATCAATTTGCTTTTAATATATATATATATATATATATTAGGACTATAAATTAATATTAATTATTTAGAACAACACTTCATTTAAATAATAATTAACATAAAATTAAAAGATGCTCATCATTTATGAACCAATCACAACTACCATTCAATTTATAAATAATCATTTCTCAACTATGGTTGATAAGCTATAAATTAAATTGATAAAAAGAAATTTTAGGGAGAATATTGATATTATTTAGACATCATATAGACAATTAATCTAGATGTTTGTTTGCCAACCGTGGATAGTATGATTGGTGGCAACATATTATTCAATTTTTAGTATGATCATCTATTATGATTTTTTATCTTTATTAAAAAAAAATATAAATATTTATTTAAGATAATTTCTCATAATTACTTGTCGAAAAATACTATCAATTTTGTTATTATTCAAATTAAAATCACTTTACTTAAAAATAGAAGAAAAATGTATTCAAATATATTCCGCATAACGTAAGAGTAGGTCTTTGATTTCTTCAAAACTTCACGCAGTCAATTAGTGTCATGAACAATTGACCAATGGTTAATCAAACCAATTATACTTTCAACTTAGTGTTCATGACAAGACCATTAGTCAAACCAATAACCTGCGCGTAGGGTTCGAGGACAAGACCAATTTCCTTAGTCGTTTGTTATGAACGAATAAGTTCAGGAATTCAATCCCTACAAGTAAAGCAATCATAACGTCATATGTAAGAAACTCCTTAACAATCTTTTCAATACTCCACTGATCCAAGCGAAATCGTCAACTTCGAGTGCCTCTACGTCAAAAATGGATCCATAGTGTTCTCGCTTGAAATCGAAAGTGCTGCGGGTTTTTGTTGGCCTAAAACTTTTTATCTTGGTCTTAATCTCAATTTTGATGATAACAAACATGAAACAAATATTTCATTGAGAAATACTTTCATGTTCCAAGTCGGTTAGCACTCGACGTCCCTAATCGAAAAAATCAAAGAAATCGACAAGGACGTTCATCATCGTTCGAGATTCTTCGGAAAGATACAGTTTAATTTTAGAGTATCTAGAATGAATATGTAATCCTTTTTTATGATGCAAAGAACCCAAAAATAAAAACCAAAACCCAAAACACGAAAACTCATTAATGATCATGAAATTCACTAAGCCTAGGGAGGCTCTTTGGAGGGCTATATGATCTAGATATTTTCTTAGCATCAAAAGTCCCGATAATGGTTCCTTAGGTAAAAACTAGATAACGAGATATTTTTTTAAAAAAATTTGAAGCCTTTAATCGATTCATATTTGACCCGGAAGATTATAAAATTTTCGTTTTTCGAAAATTTGTACTAGACCCCAAAAGTTAGATTTTGATTCTTAAGAATTTTAATTTTTTAGATATTTTTATTGAATCCAAATGGAGGATAATACTTATATAACATTTATGTTTTAACTTAAAGTTAAGAAATATTATATAAGAGGACTTAGTGAAGACGGAACCCAGAAACGAACAAATGAGCAGAAAAATCAACAAACAAGGTTGATTTCCTAGGTTCAATCGTAGTGACGGTTGACCAAACGGAGCCCAGAATCCACAGTGGGCTCCGGTCGCTCGGACGATCGCTTGGTCGGTCGATCGACCTTCGATCGGACCAGCGACCGGGTGGCACCAACGGGCAAAAAAATGCCTGTTGGGTTGTTTGTTTGATGCCAACTCTTCATAGCTTATAAATAAAAGCCAAGAGAGCCTTCCTCAAATGTTGTTGAGCCCACTGAGACATAATCTACACCTTCTAAGCTCTCATTGAGCTACTTTTTATAAAAATCCTAGCCTTGATCCATAGATTATTAATCTTACATTTGAGCTTCAATCGATTCATCTTTAATGCATCAAGTGGAGCTCGGATTCATTATTTGGAGCTAAGTATTGATTGTATTATTTATTTGCTCCATTTACTTGTATTTTTGTGTTTTATTCATTGTATTTGAGTTAGTGTAAAATCTAGAGTGTAGGTCTTGAAATTGGGTGATAGCCTTAGTGTTTGAGGTTTAAATCCACCGGTGTAAACTTAGTTGACTAGGATTAGTATTGTCGTCCTTTAGGTTTGAGGTGGGAGAGTGCTCTCGGTAGGAAGGTCGAGACTTCTGGATATGGAAGTGCCTTTGGTGTGAGAGCGGAGACTCTCCGGTGAAAACGTCATCGTTGTAAGGGAAATAATTAATCTAGTAAAATTTAGTTTGAAAATCCTAAGTGGGGTGCTTAGGTAGTGGAGTAGGCCCGGACCACTATAAATCTCTTTGTTTGCATTGCTTACTTTGCATCTTGATTACTTGACTTGTTTTATTCGCTTTCACATTCATTTAATAGTTGAATAGTGCATTAACATAAGTAATCAAGAAAATAATTGAAACTAGAATTAAGTTTAAGATTAACAAATATACTATTCACCCCCCATCTAGTGTGACCATTTCACCAACAGTCTCTTATCTCCTAGTTCAGCACGACTCCAGTGTTGACCTATAAAGACACTCTAATGCTCAAGTGAGAACGAATTCGAGGTGGTGTATGGAATTGGAACAGAGAATATACACGTTGTGCGTCGTGTCTGTTTTATGAGATGGTCCAATCCATAGCCCCTAAACTTGATCGGAGTCTGATGACTTTGTGCTGACCTCAATCTGTTTGCCGGGCATCTAATCTTAACCGAACTTTTGACCTCAGGTCGGAATATAAGTGCGTGATGAGTTCTGTCCTTAGTCAAATCACTGAGCTAGGTGAGTTCAACTTATCTAGGTTTTGTCGTTTTGCAACTTTTCGATTTCAACACTCGGTATGGTGGAAGCAGGAAAAAGGGGTGTCTTTTTCACATGTTCGTCTCCTAGCAGTGCCTGCTTTTCTAGCATTTAATTCTGGCAAGGAGTAATCATGGCATGAAGATTTGACCGTTCATCTTTGAGGCGTTTGGGTATCTGCCGATAATGGAGTGCTCGGCTAGAATTTGTTCTGTCAACGAAATGTGAATGCTAGTTGTTCGATAAAGAGGTTGTCACTTCCTGGGCTTTAAAACTCCATCCTTCCCTTCATTTCGAGTTTTCTCATGTTCAGAGTTCTTGTTTGTTTTCTACTTTCCTACTTTCTTGCTCCTAAGACTTTCACCGACGACATCATTGTCCGTTCATCGTCCCGCTTGTCCCTATCCATTTTCTGGTGAGTCCTTTGTATCTTATCTCCTTACTTCCGCTTTGTCGAGGTCAGACTTAGGTTCATAGGCCTAACTCGTCCCTAGTTTACTAGAGTTTCCAGTTTGGTTGAAAATGACCGGTAGGGGGAAGAGCATAATACATAGACTGGGCGAGGCAGCGGAACCATACTCCTGGGTTCATGACAAAATAAGGCGGGAGAGCTCGGCGATGACCGGATCGAACAACATTTTGCAGCCTTCCTTAAAGGTGTGCTACTCTCCCGTTTCGGTGACAAGACAGCCTCTGAATGCCTTCCTTCCTCACCAGACGATAGGGTCTTCCACTCTAGGATGGACCCAGAGTTCATTTTTGTTTGTCAAAGAATGTTCAAGGATCTTGGTGTCAAACTGCCTTTTATGGATTTTGAGTGTGGAATATTGATCCAAGTGAATATCGCCCCGACGTAGCTTCACTCGAATAGTTAGGCGTTCATCGTTGTTTTGAGATTTTAATGGAATTTTTGGGCATCGAGTCGAGACTTGGCGTGTTCTTTTCTTTCTTCTAAGCCAAAGGGACACAGAAGGGCCAACGTGTGTCCTTCAATAACACCTCGAGGAGAAAACTCTTCGGCCTATTCAAGAGTTCTTATAAGAATTTTAAGAAGAAGATCTTCAAGGTGAGGTTCAGGCTGAGCGACTGGCAATTTTTCTTGGACGAGGTCTCGCCCACAGAGAGGCTCCCCTTATTCTGTAGGCGAAACCCAAACACCATCCTTACCCTAGAGGAGGAGGCCATTTTGCCTGAGGAGAGGCTGGTGATAAGGTTTTTAGACCACGATGAACCCTTGGTCATAAGCTATATGAGTAAGTTCCAGGTCGTATGTCATTTGTCTATCATCGCAGTCATTTCTTTAGTATGCTGACTTTGAACTTTATCTTATAGATAACATGGCCCCGAAGATGAACCCGACGTCTCTTTAGGCCAAGCCAAAAGAGTTGAAAGGGAAGGCGCTAGCAACCGATAAGGGGAAGAAGCTAGTAGATGACGTCTCTCCTTGTCTGCCTTTCTCGAAACTGATAAGGATCGTAGGACCTCGGGCTCAGTCCTCTGAATAGAAAGGCTCGAACAGAATGAGGGTCCCCTTGCCTTCTCCCCCTCCTCTCAAGCGAAAGAGTAGGGATAGGGCTCCGGGCATCATCATTTTGGAGGAGGAACTGCTGCCTCAGGAAGTTGTCCCCTTGGAGCCAACCATGGTTGTTGTGATGACGATAGTGATGGTTGTGGTGAAGAGTTCCCAGGTGCAGCGACACCTCAGCGCAGCTGACCCTCATCAGGTTCGACAAGGATTGTATGCTATGAATGCTATAACTGGTCACGCTCCCTATGGTCCGAAGAGTTTCACTTTGATAATAATTGTGACCAGCATCTATTGCCAGATGGTACTATCAATCTTCTTAGGGAGGCGGGTTCGGCTAGGACGATCAAATATGTTGAAGTTCAAGGACTTCAGTTGGCTGGCCTAGCGAGGCAGTTGAAGAAGGACAAATCTTCTATTCTAGAAGTGTCCGAGGCCCGAACTCGGGAGTTCGAGTCCATGAAGTTATCTTACCAGGCCAAGCTGGAAGAGAGGGAGAGGAGGTTGAGGGCGAAGGAGGACGGTGTTTTACATCTCCTTAACACTCTTGCGAGGTCGGGGACAAGATGTCCGAGCTGCGGGGGGAGGCAAAAGAGGCCAAGGCGGAGGCCGGTGTCTTCAAAGGAATAGCCGAGGACCTGAAAGTGGTGCTGACGGCCTCAGAACTTAAAGTTAGTCTTCTGCCAAGGAGAAAGCTAAGTTGAATGATGAGGTCTCCGTCCTTCGTGCTGAAGTTCAGAAGCTTGATGGGGGAGGTTCACAGGATTAAGGGCAAGATCGAGGAATGCCAAGGTGAGGCTACTCTGTAATATATTGCGAGTTTTGACAAAGCATTAGAGCAAGACAAGTTCCTTAGCCTAGAAGATGACTTCTCAAAGGCTGGATACTCCAAAGAGGTGAAGGACGACTCCTTGGTTGACCAGTTTTCTGTTGGTGAAATGTTCATACTAAAAGGGGGAGTTGAATAGTATGTACGCTACTTAGTAAGTTCAATTCAATTCTTTTTGGTTTTAATCAACTTAACTACCCAATTCAAGTTTCTTGATCCTAAGTATAGCTAGATGCAATTACAATTGAATTGAGCATGAGTAAGGATCAATCAAGCAAGTAATATAACAAGATCCATTACATGGATACCATAGTCCTAAGTCAATCGTGCCCTTCAAATATCTCAATATGCATTTGACCGCACTTAAGTGAGATATTCTAGGACAAGATTGAAACCTAGCACATGCACAAACACTAAACATGATATCAGGTTTACTTGCGGTTAAGTAAAGAAGGCTTCCAATCATACCTCGATATCATTTTTCGTCTACTTTGACACCATCTTCATCTTTGTCAAGCTTGATGGATGTGCTCATTGGTGTAGAAGCTATCTTGGCTTCATTCATCCCAAATCTTTTGATGAGCTCCTTTGTGTACTTGGCTTGATTGATGAAGATTCATTTGTTGGTTTGCTTGATTTGAAGACTAAGCATGAAGGAGAGCTCTCCCATCATGCTCATCTCAAATTCATCTTGCATACACTTAGCAAATCACTCACAAAGGGTTTCATTAGTAGCACCAAAAACTATGTCATCAACATAAATTTGCACAAGTAAAATATCATTTTCATTGTGTTTTATAAAAAGGGAGACATCGGCTTTTCCAATGGTAAAGCCTTGATCAATCAAAAAAGTGGAAAGCCTTTCATACCAAGCCCTAGGGGCTTGTTTTAAACCATATAAAGCCTTTTTAAGTTTGAAACATGATTTGAAAACTCAAAACTTTCAAATCCGGGGGGTTGTTCAACATATACTTCTTCATCGATAAAACCATTTAAAAATGCACTTTTGACATCCATTTGAAAAAGTTTAAAGCCTTTAAAACTAGCATAAGCCAAAAGCATTCGAATTGCTTCTAATCTAGCTACGGGAGCATAAGTTTCATTATAATTTATTCCTTCTTCTTGATTGTACCCTTGGGCCACTAACCTAGCTTTGTTTCTAATGACTAAACCTCCTTCATCTAACTTATTTCTAAACACTCATTTAGTCCCAATCACGGTTTGTCCGCTAGGTCTAGGTACTAAGTCCCATACTTTATTTCCATCAAATTTATTGAGTTCTTCTTGCATAGATATTTCCCAAAATTCATCTTCTATTACTTCCTTAATGTTCTTTGGCTCTACTTGAGATATGAATGCTACATATTGACAAATGTTTTTAAGTTTAGAGCGCGTTACAACTCCCGTTGATAGTTCTCCAATGACTTGATCCATTGGATGATCCCTTATCAACCGATATCCTTTAGGGAGAGGTGGTAGAGCTTCCTCTTCTTCGTCTTCATCTTGAGGTAGAGTTGAGGATGGTGGTTCTTCATCTTGAGTTTCCTCATTGTCTTCATCCTCCACATTTTTTTCATGAAATGTGAGTTCCTCAAGTTCCTCACCTACATTCACAATCTTAACATTTCTAGAAGAATCATTAGTTTCTTCAAATGTGACATGCATAGATTCTTCAACAATCATAGTCCTACGATTATATACTCTATATGCCTTATAATTATTGGAGTAACCTAGGAAAATTCCTTCATCAGATTTAGAATCAATTTTTTCTAAATGCTCCTTAGTGTTTAAGATAAAACATTTACATCCAAAAACATGAAAATATCCCACACTTGGGATTTTATTATTCCAAAGCTTCAAAGGTGTTTTTTATTTATTTTAGGTCTCAATAAAACACGATTAAGCACATAACAAGAGGTATTTATGGCTTCGGCCCAAAAGTACTTGGGCAAATTATTTTTTTGCAAAGCATAGTCCTAGCCATCTCTTGTAAGGTTCTATTCTTCCTCTCAACCACCCCATTTTGTTGAGGGGTTATAGGGGAAGAAAATGTATGTTCAATACCCAATTCATCACAAAATCGGGAAAACTTTTCATTTTTAAATTCTCCTCCATTGTCACTTCTAATTTTTAAAATTGAAACTCCTTTCTCATTTGTAACTCTCCTAGTAAATTTTTTGAAAAACTCAAAAGTTTTATTTTTCTTAGCTAAAAAGAAAACCTATGTAAATATTGAGAAATCATCAACTAGCACATAACAATATAGTTTTCCACCTAGACTAGCTACATCACATGGACCAAAAAGATCCATGTGCACAAATTCAAGTGTTTTAGATGTGCTTACTTGATTAATGCTATGAAATGATGATTTAACTTTCTTGCCTAGTTGACATGCATCACAAAGTTTGTCTTTTCCAATGGGGAGAAGAAGAGAGAGAGAGAGAGAAGGGCTTGGCTAGGCTTGGCTCTTCTCCTCAACGGCTGGCTTAAAGGGAAGGGGGAGATGGGCGGGCGGTTGCTGGCTTGGCTCGGCGGCTGCTCTCCTCTCTCTCTTTGCTGGTGCGGCTCCAATAGGGGGCCGCCAGCCCTAGGGGGGGAGGAGTTTTATAATCCCCTCTCAACCCGGATTCGCAACCCGCTAACCCAAACTAACCCCATGATAAAATACAAGCAATAAGCACATGCACATCCACATGTAACATAATCAAATAAATTAGCTATATAATTATAACTCATAATTCAACTTACCCGAGCTCGCAAGCTCGCACCGGACCACGAGTCGACTCGGTTCGACCTCGAACTAGCCCACTAGGCTGGCAAACACAAGTAGTAGAAGGGAAAAATAAATAAAAATATCTAGGATATTACAAGTCTACAGATAAAGCAATCTAAAGGTGGCATATTTATCTCACAAATTAAGTATGCAAGAAATCTTATTCACAAGTTTGGGCTAGATAGTTCCAAAGTCGTCAGAACTCCTATCTCTACTCATGAGAAATTGAGTAAAAATGAAGAAGGAAAAAGTGTTGACCCTAGTCTTTACAGAAGTATGATATGGCAGTTTATTGTATCTAATTGCTAGCAGGCCTGACTTATGTTTCAATGTTGGATTATGTGCATGATATCAAGCTAATCCAAAAGAGTCTCATTTAAAGGTGGTTAAACAAATTCTCAAGTATGTTAAAGGTACTTTGGATTTTGGCCTTTTCTATTCTATTGATTCTAATCGCTGTCTAGTAGGATATACTGATGCAGATTGGGCTGGAAACATTGATGATAGTAAAAGTACATCAGGTGGTTGCTTCTATATTGGAACAAATTTGGTGGCATGGTGAAGTAAAAAGCAAAACTCTATCTCTCTTTCTTCAGCAAAAGCAGAATTCCTTGCAGCAGGCAGTTTTAGCACACAACTTATCTGGATGAGAAATATGTTGCTTGATTATGATTTAAAATGGGAAGAAATGATTCTATACTGTGATAATACCAGTGCTATAAATATATCAAAAATCCTTATTATGCATTCTCGAACTAAACACATTGACATTCGTTTTCATCACATCAGGGAGCTAGTTGAAAGAAAGGAGTTGCAACTGGAATACATTTCTACAGACAAGTAAGTTGCAGATGTTGGCCTAAGGTTTTTAACCTTGGTCTTAATCTCGGTTTTGATGATAACAAACATGGAACTAATGATTTCATGGAGAATTATTTTTAGGTTCCATATCGATTAGTGCACGACGTCCACGATCAGAAATATCAGAGAAATCGGAAAATCAGAAGGATGTTGGTCGACGCGCTCGAATTTGTCGGGAAGATAGAGTCTAGGTTTAGGGTGTCTAGATAAATTGTAAATCCTCATGATGATGCAAAGAAACCCAAAAACCAATCTCGAACCCCAAAACATGAAAAACTGAAAAATCAAAAAATGGCCCTGAAATTCACTAAGCCTAGGAAGCTCCTTGGAGGGCTATATATAACCTAGACATTTTCTTGGCACCAAAAGTGTTGGTAATTGTTCCTTAGGTAAAAACTAGATAACGAAATATTTTTAAATTTTTTTGGAAGCCTTTAGCCTACTCATATTTGAACTGGAAGATTATAAAATTTCTATTTTTCCGAAATTTGTACTACACCCCAAAAGTTAGATTTTGATTCTTAAGGATTTTGATTTTTTAGATATTTTTATTGAATCCAAATGGGGGATAATCCTTATATAACATTTATGTTTTAAAGTTATATAACATTTATCTTTTAAAGTTATTAACTTAGAGTTAAGAAATGTTATATAAGTAGACTTAGCGAAGACGGAATCCAGAAACGCACAAAAGAGCAGAAAAAATCAGCCAAACCAAGTAGTCTGCCCAGGTTCGGTAGACCGGTAGAAGATTAAGGTATTTCGGTTGACCGACCGATCGACCGATGCTCAGAAAGGGCAGAATGCCTTCGATCGCTCGATGGTCGCTCGGTCGGTCGACCGACGATCAACCGGCAAGTGATCGGGCATCGGCAACAGACAGAAAAATGCCCTTTGACGAGCCCCCTTGGTTGGGGGGTCATAAATACCCATCCCAAACTAATTTCTAAAGGGTTGTTGATGCATCTAAGCTTCCATAGAGCCATATTTTGAAGATCTTTGTGCTTGATTGAGCCACCATTCTTGAAACCCTTGTTTGATCTCTCCATTCCTTGATATAGCTTTCAAAGCTTCATCACCTTGAGACATCAAGAGGACTAGGGATTTTGTTGTGGAGCTAAGTATTTTATTGTTTGATTTATTGCTCCATTTAGTGTTGTGTTTTCTTATTTATTTCTTTGTATTTGAGTTAGTGTAAGACCTAGAGTGTAGGTCTTGAAATTGGGTGGTAGCCTTGGTGTTTGAGGTTTAAATCCACCGGTGTAAACGTAGTTTGCGAGGATTAGTTGAGTTGTCCTTAAGGTTGAGGTGGGACAATGCTCTCGGTAAGAAGGTGAGATACTTCCGGGTGTGGAAGTACCTTCGGTTTGAGAGTGGAGACTTTTCGGTGTAAAGTCCTCATTGTAAGGAAACTAATTAATCTAGTAAAACTAGTTTGAAAATCCTAAGTGGGGTGCTTAGGTAGTGGAGTAGATATTGGGGCCGAATCACTATAAATCAAAGTGTAGCATTGTTTCCTTTGCGTATTGAATTACTAATTATTTATCTTGCTTCCGCTTGCTACATAACTTGTGAATTACCTAAGTAGTTTAAGAAATGTTTAAAATCAGAATTATGTGAAAAAATTAATAAACATACTATTCACCCCCCCATACTGTAGGCCATTTCACCTACAACAGATATCTTCACAAAGGCATTAAGTGGAGAAAAGTTTGAGCAGTTGAGATCTGCTCTAGGTATGTGAGTCATGTGATGCGGTTTTCTACGGGAGAGTGGAATAATTGAAGAATCTTTCAATTATTTATCTTACCTTGTTCATTGAAAGATCTTTTTCTCTCCCTTATTATGGTTTTCAGCAGGCGTTTTTGAACCTTCAATTCTCCTCTTACTGCTCATTTATTTTATTTGGCGAAAGGCTGCTTTTTTGAGGATCGGAACAAGTAGGATTTATATGCTAAGTTATGTTCTCTTAGCGTTGCTTTTCGGTTCAGTATCTAAAAAAATAACCATCTTTCTTCAATCGATCTTTTCTCTACCTATTGTCTATTTAATCTGAAGTTTCAATCATGGGCTGTAAATCTAGCAAGATGAGTCTCGAGAAAGATATGAATGCTTATTTGGCAAAGGAAATGGTGTTTTCAAGTCCTTTTGAGAAAAGAGAAACACTTGTTCCAACTGCATCTCCAGATAAGATATCCTCACCTTCTACCTCTCAAAGTCAACCTCTGAGAAAGAAATGGAAGAAAAGAGCTTCAGGCCATGCTCTAAGAAGAAATGGTAGAGGTATGGATCTATATCCCTAAAAAATCCCCATCTAAAATTCTTGGTTCTGAGGGGAGGGATTATCGTTGAGGGGGAAGGTAAAAGATGAAGTCCTTGTTTCTTCTTTTGGTGATTCTTCTAAAATCAATAAATTTTGGTACTATTTCTTTGCTATTGCTGATGAATATCTTGAAAATATTCCAAGAAGGACTGGACCTGATTTGTTTTCTCCAGTTCTAGCTTAAGACTAAAACAGTCACAATTGAAACTGTATCTGAAGCTGTTAAAACTACTGATGCAAAACTTGAAATAGTCACTATTCTAACTACTACTGACATAACTCCAGCTCTTGCACCCAAAGCCCTGGACCTCTATCCGGGTCCTTCATCTACAGCAAAAAGAGCTATTCGTGATGATTTGTTTAAAACTCAAGTGTCATTGGCTCAGCTCCACCTGCAGGTAATATCTATTGAGAAAAAGATTCTTGAATATTTTTCAACTGGTCTTGTAGATTCTACATCTATGCATTTTGGGAAGGTCTCTAGTTCGTCCAGTCATGATAGCTCTAAGTGACTATTTTCTCTCCTTTGGCTTATTAGGCCAAAAAAGGGGAGATAAATGGGGGTGTCTGAATAAGTAAGTGTATGATAAATGTTATTTGACCGAGTCTGACCTGAACTGGTTGGTTTTCTGGTTGTATTTCTCTTGTCTGTATTTGTGATGGTTATGTTCGTGATCATGTGACTCTGTGATGGCTGGATATTTTCTCTGAACTATTCAATCATCTTGAGCAGTGTGTTTGTTTGAGAATCTTCCCTCGTGTTATTATTTTTTATTATTGACTCTAACAGGTTGGTTTTTGCCAAATAAGCCAAAGGGGGAGAATGTTAGTGTTGACCTTTGCATGTTGACTGTATTTGACAAAAGTAATGATCTTAGCTATAACTATGAAGAACTCTGCATATATTGAAGACAATCTCAACTGTGGGAAGACAGTTTCAATTGCTTCAAAAAATATATAGTTCTCTTGTCAAACATGCAGCGCAGAAAGATATCTTTTTGTCTCCTTCAGAGATAATGACTCTAGGTCTGCTTTATTAATGATGTTTCTCTTTGTTGTCTTTGAAGATCTTTTAATCATCATTAATTCTATATTTGCCAAAATATCTGCTTTAAATTTTTTTGCGACATTACTCCTTGATCTTTACGATCTGTAGGAGTTATGCGCTATCTATTTATTTTGGAACCGATGACTATTGATTGTTAAACTAATGGGTTCATTAAAACAAATAGTTATGTATAGCATTGATTCAGGTCTTTTGGATGTCTCATATAAATTCCGATGGAAAGATCTGATTTGCAAATCTCTCTATGTGCGTACACTGGATTGTCAATCGTCGAGAGGAGTTGAGACTGTTGTGCGTATACTGTTGAGTGCAGACATTTCTTATCTTCAGAAGAAGATTGGTTTCGGGTAGATAGCTCACTACAACACAAGGCTATGTGGAGGACAAAACTCTGTGGCTGGGATGTCATGGAGAGGCAAGTTGGTATTTTACTTGTAATAATAAATAATGTTTTTGTTAATTCACTGTAGTACTGTAGTCGGATTTTGGGTGTGAAATCCAGATGGCTTTTTGTAATTATAGAGAGTGAATTGGGCATCTATCCGATGAGTGCCCCTCAGATTAGGTGACTGGTTTATCACTGAACTGTGTAAATAAATCCCTTGTGTTTGCGTGTGTTCTTTTATTCTGATTCTTATCTTGCTTTTAGTAGTAGTTGCAATATCAGTTACAACTTTCATTCAACTGCGCTTAATAGAAGTTCCCTAAGAGACCTATATACTATCATTTAGGCTTCTATTTATAAGCCATGAGGAGAGGAGCATGAAACAGCCGTTGCAACAGGTCTTTTTTTGCCCGTTGGCGCTTGTCGGTCGATCATCCGCCTGAGCGACCAGTCATCGACCGCTAGACTTCTGTCGAATTTGAGGCTTTGGAGAAGGACAAATCTTCTATTCTAGAAGTGTCCGAGGCCATAACCCAGGAGTTTGAGTCCATGATCTTACCAGGCCGAGCTGGAAGAGAGGGAGAGGAGGACGGGATTTTACATGTCATCAACACTCTTGCTAAGATCGGGGACAAGATGTCAGAGCCACTTGGGGAGGAAAGGGAGGCCAAGACAGAGGCCGGTGTCTTCAAAGGAATCGCCAAGGACCTGAAAGCAGTGCTGACGGCCTCAGAACTTAAAGTTAGTGCTTCTGCTTACGCAGAGGCTAAGTTGAATGACGAGGTCTCCATCCTTCGTGCAGAAGTTCAGAAGCTTGATGGGGGAGGTTCACAAGATCAAGGGCGAGATCTCTACGCTACCAAGGTGAGGCTACTCTGCAATATACTATGAGTTTTGACAAAGCATTGGAGGAGGACAAGTTCATTAGCCTGGAAGCCGACTTCTCAAAGGCTGGATACCCCAAAGTGGTGAAGTATGACTCCTTGGTTGACCAATTTTCTTTTGGTGAAATGTTCATACTAGAAGGGGGGGTTGAATAGTGTGTACGCTAGTTAGTAAGTTCAATTCTTTTCGGTTTTAGTCAACTTAACTAGCCAATTCAAGTTTCTTGATCCTAAGTATAGCTAGATGCAATTACAATTGAATTGAGCACAAGTAAAGATCAATCAAGCAAGCAATATAACAATGCAAACAAGAGAATATATAGTGGTTCGACCAATCTCGCCTACTCCACTACCTTGGCTCCTTACCAAGGATTTCGAACCACTACTCGTTATAACTTGAATGTTTTTGCTAAGAATACAATAAGGACTTATCCCTCAACCCTAGAGGCGGGCCTCAACACCTATTCAATAGCAAAAACACTCAATTACAAAGGATTACACTACACCTACACATACACACATGCAAGTAGCAAGAAATAATAAATAAAAACACAAGTAATGGAGCTTAAATATAAAAACAAACTTGATGAAGCTCCAACACGACTCCTCCTTGCACTTCAAGGCTTCTAGGTGAATTTCTCGGTGAGAGCAAAGCTTGATGAAGTGAGGAGAGATTGAGAATATGGAAGTGAATATTAGGGCTTTAGATCAACTCTTTTAGGCTCAAATACTCTAGGATATACTCAATGAATCTCAAGAGATGTTAGGAGGCTGTTATTAGGCTTCTATTTATAAGCCATGATGAGAGAAGCATCAAACAACCATTGAAATAGGTCTTCTTTTGCCCGTTGACACCTGCCGGTCAATCGTCGGTGGATCGCCCGAGCAACTAGTCATCGACCGCCAGGCTTCTGTCGAATTTGAGCCTTTGGTGGTCGATCGACAGTCAATAGTCGATCGACCAACTATTGATCGGCGAGCGACCAGTACAGACATAGTCTGTAGGTTGATTTTTTTTTTGTTTGGATTTCAGCTTTCGGGTAGGGTTTTGGCTTTACATAAATACATCACATGGGTTGACTTAAGGCCTTAGAAGGATTTTACAATCATTTCAAACTGTAGGCCTAACTTTTAACTCGATCGCCTCTGAAGCCGCCGACACTTGAATTTTCACGATTTCTCCATATTTTTTCGATGAACTTTGCATGCGTATAATCGTCCAACCTGAGATCAAACACTTGATAAACCTATTAGAATAAGTTTGTTATCATCAAAATCAAGATGGTGACCAAGGTTGAAAACCTTAGGCCAACATTTTCCACGGAGGGGGAGGAGACTCGTGCACCGATGAGGGAAGCCGAGGGAGAATCCTCGATGAATGTTGTTGAGTTGACTTCCCCTCTAGTCCTCAAAATTGCCGCCGACGCCTCTAGAAGTGATGCCCACGTTGGTGAAATGGCCACACTAGAGGGGGGGATGAATAGTGTGTTAACTAAACTTGTCGCCTAAATTTTGTTTTAAGCGTTTTCTTGAACTACTTAGGCAAATTGCAATTTATCGACTAAATACGGAAGTGAGTAAAAAAGATAAGCAATGCGACGATACACAAAGAAAAAATGCTAACACAATTATTTATAGTGGTTCGGCCCCAATGCTTATTGCACTACCAAAGCACCTCGCTTAGGATTTCTAAACTAGCTTTACTAGATTGTATCATTTCCCTTACAAAGATGACTTTACACCGAAAAGTCTCCGCTCTCAAACCGAAGGCACTTCCACACCCGAAAGTATACCGCCTTCTTACTAAGAGCACTCTCCCACCTCAACCTAAGGGACAACACAAATAAGCCTAGTAAACTAAGTTTACAATGGTGGATTTAAGCCTTAACACCAAGGCAACCACCAACTCAATCAAACCTAGCAACCTAGGTTTACACAAGTTCAAATACAATGAAATAAACACCAAAATACAACAACTAATGGAGCAATAAATCAAACAACAAATACTTAGGTCCAAAAGAAACTCCCTAGTCCTCTTGATGCCTCAAGATGATGAATCGATGAAGCTTGAAGGCTAAATCAAGGAGTGGAGATCAAAACTAGGGTTCTTGCAAAGATGGCTCAATGAAAGCTTGTAGAGATACACAGAGTGACTTTTTGAGGCTTAGAAGCATCAACAACACCTTGTAAATGAGTTTGGGATGGGTATTTATAACCCCCCAAACACCATGGCTCGTAAACGGGTATTTTTCTACCCGTTGGTGATGCCCGGTCGCTTGCCGGTCGATCGTCGGTCGACCAGCCGAGCGACTGAAGGCATTATGCCCATTTCGGGCATCATTCGGTCGACCCAAAACAAGAAAAAACAAGGTAGTTTCGCTATTTTTTTGCTCGTTATTTGTTTTTGGGTTCCGTCTTCTCTAAGTCCTCTTATATAATATTTCTTAACTTTAAGTTAAAACATAAATGTTATATAAGGATAATCCCCATTTGGATTCAATAAAAATATCTAAAAAATCAAAATCCTTAAGACTCAAAATCTAACTTTTGGGATCTAGTACAAATTTTTGAAAATTAGAAATTTTATAATATCCCAGGTCAAATATGGGTAGGCTAAAGGCTTCCAAAAAATCCTTCAAAATATCTCATTATCTAGTTTTTACCAACGAAACAATTATCGGGACTTTTGGTGCCAAGAAAATGTCTAGGTCATATAGCTCTTCAAGTAGCTCCCTAGACATAGTGAATTTCAGGGTTGTTTTTTGATTTTTTGGTTTTTAATGTTTTGGGGTTCGGATTTAGTTTTTGGGTTCTTTGCATCATAAGATAGGATTACATATTCATTCTAGAAACCCTAAACCTAAACTCTAACTTTCCAAAGAATCCTGAGTGTCGACGAGTATCCTTGCTGATTTCTCCGATCGGGGACGTCAGACGCTAACCGACTTGGAACCTGAAAGTATTTCTCAATGAAACATTAGTTCCATGTTTGTTATCATCAAAACCGAGATTAGGAACAAGGTAGAAAATCTTATGCCAACAATCTCCTCCTTTTTGATGATGACAAACATCCTTAAGAAAATATATCATTTAAGCACAAAGGATATCAAACATGGGATTTCTCCCCCTATCAGCATGCATATCTACATAATGGAACTCCCCCTATCTATATGCATGAGTTTCCTATATTTTTTTCCCTTTTACCTATATTTTTCTCCCCCTTTTAACATCACTCAAAAAGGACAAGAAAAGTCAATCAAAAGTCAAAGTTGAAACTCTAAAAGATTTTTCGAAATCGCGAAAGTGTCGACTCAAGGGATGAAAACCAAAACATCGAATAAGAGACTAAGTCAATACATGATATCGTGAAATGATAAATGAAATCCAAAACCAAGAATCATGTAGTAACTTAAGTATCGATCTTTTCAAGTATCGGTCAAATAGTCAAAAATCACTTTAGAAATGATTTTTCTCATCAAGTGATTAGAACGATATCATAAGTGAATTTAAAATATCATACTTCACGTCTCATTTGAAAATTTCAACAAAAATTCAAAGTATCGAAAAATGAGCACTTGGAAAGAATGATACTTTAAAGTTCCGAAAATTCAATTTCAAAAATTCATAACATATCATATTTAACACAAGATTATTGAAAATTTTCCAAGTAAGATGCAGATTTAAGAATTAATCAAAAATCATTTTACTGCATTTTTCTAAAATTAATTAAGTTGTAGTGCCATTTTCATAAATAATTGGATTTTTTCCAAATGTTTCCAAATTTCACTCAAACTTTATAGATACAAAGATATGGTCATCTAAAGCATGTGCATCATGTTTGAAGTGAAAATAATATCGTTTGATCAAAATATGAACTTAACACGATTTCATTCAAAGTACACATGAAAATATGAAAATGCTAAGTGTCAAATTTTGCTATCTACTCATGTTTTCTAAAATTTAGGTACCTAGATATCTAAAATGAGTGAATCTAAGTATATCAATCAAGTTTGGGCTTAAGAAGAGGTTTCTAAGTTATTTTGTTGACCCAGGTCAAAGTACACTTCAAGTTTACAAAAATCAAATTTTTGAATCCTTATAAAATTATATTCTTGACGAATTTTTTTGAAACTTTAATTGAATAAACTAGATTTTTTAAGAAATCTACAAGTTCGAGAATTAGTCAAAAATCAGTTTTCTATAAATTCATAAAATTCTTGAAATCCAGGGGCATTTTTTGTAAATTTCAGGTATTTTTTTCAAAAGATGTCAATTTTGCTTCAAACTTTCCATACATCGCTGAATGATCATTTACGATGTGTGTCAAGTTTGAGCTCAAAATGAATTCTCTATATTCATTTTTCATCCTATCTTGATTTCAATGAAAAATCGATATTTCTAGCTATCATTCAAGTTATCAAAATCATTCATAGAAATGATTTTACTCAAGCAATGATGTGAATGATATTAGAAATAGAATCAAAATAGTATACATGAGTTTTCATTTCAAGTTTTTGATGAAGAATCAAAGTATTGAAAAAATGAGTATTTCAAGTAAGTGATACTTTGTGTTTCCGAAATCCAACTTCAAAATTCCATTATAAATCAGATTCTTGATAATTTTTTTTGAAATTTTTATACAACTAGATTTTTCAACGAAAGTGCAGTTTCAAGAATCATCACAAAATCATTTTTCTACATTATACTAAAATTGACTGAAAATGCTAATATTTCAATGGTATTTCTATAATTTTCAGTCATTTTTCAAAACGTGCTCTGTTTTCATTCAAACTTTTATAACACCACTTAATAGTCATGTAATGAGTGTATGTCAAGTTTGGAATGAAAATTATGTCCTTAAGTCAAGATATCAACCTAGCATGGTTTCATTCTAAACTAATCTAATTATCATGAAACTTGCTAAGTGTTAATCTTATCATTTACTCATGGTTTTTCAAATTTAAACCTACGTACACCAAACATGAGTAAATCTAAATATGTTCATCAAATATTGATTGAAAATGAGATATCTAAGTCAATTTGTTGACTTGGGTCAACTTGGTTCAAAAGGGGTAATCATGAAATCGCCTCTATGTCATTTTATCCATATAAATTTTTCATTCTAAATGCATGAAAACATGTCATACCTATTCCTAAATATGTTTATGAGATTTGGACTTAAAGTGAATTGTCCTAGTCGATTTGTTGACTTGGGTCAAACTTTTCTAGGCTTAAGTCCCCTAAAGTGATCTAGTTATCACCTTGTTAATCTACACATGAATTTTTAAGTTTAAATGCCTAGAATCATGTGACATGTGTATATAAACATATTTTCCAACTACTAACTCAAACATGAGGTCTCTAATATGAATTTCAACCTAGAGCAAGTTTCATTCAATCAAGATATCATGAAATTGCCTAGTTATCAAGATTTTACCTACTAATGAAATTTTATAGATTTATCATACAACATCAATCATGAGTATAAAGACATCATTAACCATGAATATTCAATTATTATACAAAGATTTTTGCAAAATTGAACTCATACCTCATTCTTGGAAAATTTCCCAATCTTTTCATTTCCTTTTCATTTTCTTCATAATAGGCCTTCTATTAACATTTTCAACTTGCACGTAGACTTCATTAATAGAAAATGAAACCAAAGCTACATGCAAGTGATAAAACTAAATAGCGAAGGTGAAAATAAACATCCTCATTTGAGAATTTCAACCTAAGCTAGATAGTGAAAGATTCGTTTCAAGTAGAATCGTCATGAAACCAAAATCAATCAAGAGATCTCAAAATGTAAGACTCGGGGTTTCCTAATATAAAAATTTCCTGGGTGCAGCCCATCGGATCGGGAACTAGCCGGGCCGAGTCACAAAATTGCCGCGAGTAAGAGGTATAATTTAAAATTTAAACGCATGGTTAATGTTTTTAGAATGTATGGGTTCGCGGATTGAATCGGGGCTCAATCTGGGTTTAGGTGGAGTCGAGTGAGAGGGTTTAAGTGAAGAGGGGTATCTTTGTCAAAAAAAAAGAATAAATCCCTCACCCCAAGCCGCCGTGTGGCTCAAGACAAGTCGAGCCGCACGTAGCTCGAGGGGAGGAAGAGAGGAGAAGATGAGCTCTTCGGCGGCGCCGGATCAGTGCCGTTGTCGAAGTGATCGGGATCGTTGTCATCTCATCCATCTTTTTCCCTAGTCGAGGTGAGTGGTTGAGCCAAGATCTCTAGGGTAGGCGGGTAGCCGACCCAAGTTATTGAGGATTTGTTGATTTCTCGTAATGATTCCATCGATTCAACGAGTTTTCTTCCGAGACTTGATCCTATCATGTGCATGCTGTTAATTAATGAATTTTCTCAAAGTTTTCCTTGAGTTTAAGGGTCGGCCGCATGAAGGGAAAAGGAGTAAGGTCATGCCTAATTTTCCCCTAATTTCCTAGAGTGGCCGAACCCTCTTGGATCAAATTTTTTTCATGATTGATGGTTTAATTCCTATTGATCATGGCCGAAAACCCTTTCTTCCACCTTGGTTAATCTCGGCCGAGCATGAGTAACCTAGGTTAGGTTCGGCCGAGTGGGTGTGAGGAGGGAAAAGGGGCTCGATTTGGTTCATGCTTACATGTTGAGTGTTAATTCATTGATTATGTTATAGATTACTCACTCAATATATGAATTGTTGGTAGTGGTAGATTGAGATTATCATGTTATAAGGAAATGTTCTTGAAAGTATATACATGGTTAGGATTTAGTATGGCATGTGAATCATGGAAATGTTTCAATTATTTTCTAATGTTAGTGCCCAATCTTTGCCATGTTATACTACTTGCTTCCTTACTGAAATTTAGAATTTAATTACTGAATTTAATCTCCTTATTTCGGCATTCACATGGATATTATTGTTGGTAAGGGTAGACCACATTTTTCTATGTTTCATTTGCTCAAATGAATCAAGAAGTAGGGGTTCTGTACCTATGAGTGGTAATTACCCTTGAGAAACAAAGTGCATAAACTAAGTTTCACACATAGGGATAGATAGAGAACATTAGGTGCTGTTTGGTTAGCGAAAATTATTTTCTGGTTTGGTTTCAGTGAAACTGAAAACTTGGTTTCGAAAACTTGGTTTTGGTTTCTAGTTTTCGGTTTTTTGAAAATGCGTTTGGTTAATAAAAACATCATCAGTTTTAGTTAGTTGAAACCAGTAAATATTTATTTGATTATAAAAAATAATATTAATTTTCCTTGAACATTTTTAGTAGTAATTAAATATTTAGTTAGTTTACAAAATTAAATATTTGTTACTATGGTTACAAAATATTTAAATGATTTAATTAATTAAGTTATTTGTAATTTAAGATTTTTTTGTTCAATTAGATATAAAAATTAATTAATAGTTATTATAAAATTTCAAAAAAAAACAAGTCCAATGATCTAAAATTAGGTTTGATTAAATTATAAATAGACCAACTTTAAGAAAATTGAGTTATTTAAAATTTGGGTTTGAGTCAATTAGATATAAATTGGTTTAATTATTTTATAAATTTAAGATAAAAGTTTGAGTTAAAAATAATGATTTTTATTTTTATTTTTAAAAATTCGATATAGTTTGATTTATTTTTAAATTAATTAATTTTATAAAAAAAATATTTATAATTACAAAGTTGTCACAGCATTTTGATGACGAAACCGACAGTCTCGAAACCACAGAAAACAACATTCTGTTGTTTTCATTTTTATTAAGAAAACTGGTTTCGTTTTCATTCTGGTTTCGATTCAGTTTCACGAAAACACTAAACCAAACACGTTTTCGTAAGCAGTTTTGGTTTCAATGAAACTGAAACCATGAAAACAGACTTGGTTTCGCTAACCAAACAGGCCCTTAGTGTTCGGCTAGTGCGACCTGAGGGAAGGGTCGGATATGGGCAATGCCCGAAAAACATAAATTGAATTATTATAGAAACCCTAATTGTGTATTGTGATTGAGATGGTCTACAGAGGAGTGCTATTAGCCGAACGACTACCACACAACTCAGCGGTGATTAGGGTCTTGAGATTGCACCAGGGGCCCCACTAGGTGTTAGACCTGAGTGGCGGAGGGTCTTGAGATTTTGTTAGTGGGCCACGCTGACGGTAGACCCGAGTTAGGTGGGGCTAGCTATCCCTAACCTGGAGGGTTCCTGAGACTAGTTGCCATCCTAGTTGACGAACCCGGTAATTTAGTTGTTTGAATAATATATGCCTTATTGGGGCACTCACAGAGGCCGACCTGGCCTGGTTTCGTAGAGAGGGGAAGTCTGGCATGGCCGAACCTTCTATATAGTTTAGGCCCATAGTGGCCGAGTGACACTGAGTTTGGTAAGGGTCCAAGAGGCCGGGTTACGAACTTGTACGACATAGTAAACTGGTTAGCTTAAATTCCTTAACTGTATCGTACTGTTATATATGGTAACTTATCGGGGATTTAAGTGGAGAACCGCTCACCGAGTTCCTCGTGAACTCATAGTTGTTTTGTTTTTGTAGAGCCCGACCAGTGAGGTACGACCTGGTGGCATGGTGCAGGTGGAGGCATATATCTCGTAGCAGGCATCCATGTAGTCGTAGTCGCGTTGTTAGAGTTGTTGGTCATGAACTGAAGGGTCTTGTAAAACACTTACTGCTTTCAAACTTGAAATGTTTCCTTTAAAAGTTGAGTTATTTTCTTTAAACTTAAAACTATTTTGACTTTAATAAAGCTTGGTCGCCATTTTATTTCATGATTCTCTTGTTGGTTTAGTGTTTTTTTATATATGTGATTGGTCAGTGCATGTGGTAGACTTCGGGGTATCAACATAGACCCCGGCCGGTCACACGACCCTGAGTTGGGGCGTGACACAAAATATGAAATTTTGAAAGAATAAGATCTCCAACCCTTCTTATTGGTTGAAAACCGAATGGCCACAATGAGCCTATGATTTAAAACTGCAATGTCGCATTAGCCCTTTATAGGCTTCATAGGTCTCCGAAGAGACCGGAAATCAAAAATCAAAAAGCATTTTTGAAGCTTATCAAGAGTGGGAGATCTACTAATATTAAACATATATGAAAACTCCAACTCTAATTTAAGCAACTGAGTACAGGAGTGTTGGCCTAACGTTTTCTACCTTGGTCTTAATCTCAGTTTTGATGATAACAAGTATGGAACTAATGTTTCATTGAGAAATATTTTTAGGTTCCATATCGGTTAGCGCACGACATCCACGATTAGAAATATCGGAGAAATCAGAAAATTAGAAGGACGTTGGTCGACGCACTCGAATTCTTCGGGAAGTTAAAGTTTAGGTCTAGGGTGTCTAGCTTGTATTGTAAATCCTCATGACGATGCATAAGAACCCAAAAAACCAATCCCGAACCCCTAAACGCAAAAACTTGAAAATTAGAAAGGCCCTACAATTCACTAAGCCTATGGAGCTTCTTGGAGGGCTATATGACCTAGATATTTTCTTGGCACCAAAAATCCCGGTAATTGTTCCTTTAGTAAAAACTAGATAATGAGATATTTTTAAAGATTTTTTGGAAGCTTTTAGCCTACCCATATTTGACCCGGGAGATTATAAAAGTTTCGATTTTCGGAAATTTGTACTAGACCCCAAAAGTTAGATTTTCTTTCTTAAGGATTTTGATTTTTTAGATATTTTTATTGAATCCAAATGGGGGGTAATCCTTATATAACATTTATGTTTTAAAGTTATTACCTTAAAGTTAATAAATATTATATAAGTAGACTTAGCGAAGACGAAAACCCAAAAACAAGCAAACAAGTAGACAAATAAGCCAAACCAAGCAGTCTGCCAAGGTTCGATCGACCGACAGAAGGAGAAGGCATTTTGGTCGACCAACCGATGCCTAGAATGGGCAGAATGCCTTTGGTCGCTCGGCGGTCGCTCGGCGGTCGCTCGGTCGGTCGAACAACGATCGATCGACAAGAGATCGGGCGTCGGCAACAGGCAGAAATATGCCCTTTGACAAGCCTTGAGTGTTGGGGGGTTATAAATACCCATCCCAAACTCATTTCTAAGGGGTTGTTGATGCCTCTAAGCCTCAAAGATCCACTCCTTGCATCTCTACAAGAATTCTTGTGTCATCTTTGCAAAGAACCCTAGCTTTGAGCCTAGAAACCTTGATATTGATTTTGAGCTTGCTTTGATTCATCTTGAAGTCATCAAGAGGTGCGATGACATCTTGTTTGAGAGCTAAGTTTATATTGTTTATTATTTGCTATCATTATTATTGTATTTTGGTGTTTATTTCATTGTATTTGAATTTGTGTAAACCTAGGTTACTAGGTTTGACAGAGTTGGTGGTTGCCTTGGTGTTAAGGCTTAAATCCACCATTGCAAACCTAGTTTGGTAGGATTAGTCGAGTTGTTCTTAGGTTGAGGTGTGAGAGTGCTCTCGGTAGGAAGACAGGATACTTCCTGGTGTGGAAGTGCATTCGGTTTGAGAGCGGATACTTTTTCGGTGTAAAGTACTCATTGTAAGGAAACCAATTAATCTAGTTAAAGTAGTTTGGAAATCCTAAGCGGGCTGCTCAGGTAGTGGAGTAGGCATTGGGGTCGAACCACTATAAATCATTGTGTTTGCATTGCTTACTTTTCTATCGATTACTTCACTTGTTTTATTCGCTTCCACATTTATCTAGTAGTCGAATAGTGCATTAACAAAAGTTATCAAGAAAATGATTAAAACCGGAATTAAGTTTAAGATTAGCAAACACACTATTCACCCCCCCTCTAGTGTGACCATTTCACCAACAAGGAGATGATACCAAAGTCTTTGATGCCAATTTCCATACCTATAGAGATTTCTCGTTTGGATTCAAGGTCAACTTCAATAGTCCATTTCTGTTTACCCTTGTGTGGTAGCTCCCCCTACAAGAGAACATGATACTTTTCGTACCCAAATGCCTTTAGGTCCTAGGGGGTTAGTGGGCTTAGGTACCCAAAGTGTCTTCACAACACTTGGGTTCATTTTGAAGGCACAATCATAGATGGCGTGCCCATAAACACCACAACAAAAATAATGTCCATGAAATTTCTTTTCATTTTTGCTATGGACATGAAATTTATCATTAGAATGCTTGACATATGAACTAAGATGAGCATGAGCATTCTTTAGAGAAACATTCATCTTTTTATGATCATGAGGTTTAGAGGTAGAATGCTTAACATGATAAGCATGATATGCATGAGTATTCTTAAAGGTGTCATTTCTCCTTTGTGGATTCTTAAAGGAAGAAACTTTTGTAAATTCATTTACCTTTTTACTCAATACCAAAACCTCCTTTTTCAAGTCATATATGGATTTATATAAAGCATGCATTTGAGATTTCAACATATAATTTTCCTTATTGATTTTTGAGTTTTCATTTTTCAAAATCTCATTCTCAATTTTGAAACCAATTTTCAAATTTTTATTTTCAAGCTTTAAGTCCTTAAGCTCAAGTTTTAATGTAGGAAGGATCAAATGAGCTAGATTTTAATTTCTCATTTCTAATTCTAGAGCATGCATATGTGAACTAAGTCTAGAATTCTCCTCTCTAACCTTTTTGTTTTCCTTATCCTTTTTTAAAACCAAGGCATATAATTTTTGACTTTCTTCTAATAATTCTTCATATGACATTTTAAGAGTATATGAAGAACTATTATCACTACTATTATCATACTCATTAACATGACTAGAAGAGGAAGAGATCTCATCATTAGCATCCGTGAGGCAAACATTTGAATTGGCTTCATAGTCATGGCAAGAGGGTGCTTCACTTGAATGGGATGATGATGTGTAAGCATTTGACCTCTTCTTTGCCTTGTTTTTCAATGATGGACAATTCTTCTTGATATGTCTTATTTCCTTGCATAAATGACAAATCACCTTCCTTTTTCGACTTTTAGTGCTTCTTTGACTCGAAACACTTAGGGCTTCAAAAACCACGTTAGTATTGGAGGGATGACCATTGTCATCACCGCCTTCAATAAAAGTTGCTAATTCCTCGGTTTTAGAATAATCATATAAGACATTAAATCTAGCCCAAACATCGAATGCGTTAGTGTTGGCTTTTATGTCTTGGGTATATTTGTTAAAAGCATTTCAAGTTGTTCTCGATAAAATTGACAGTTGCAATTGAAGACAGTCACAACTTCTCCTATATCTATGGATTTCAAGATGAGGATGCTGCGTAATGATGACTTTTGGGTTACCATAATTAATGATGATTATCTTTTATCTCTCTGATATTTTAATCATCATTAATTATATGTTTATTGCATATCTAATTTTATGGGTAGCGGAGTGACATTCATTAATGTCTCTAGGCGTTACTCCTTGAGCTTTATGGTGATTTAGAGTTGCCTATTTGGTCTGAACTAATGATATTAATGATCGGTGTTTAAGTCAACATTTATTCAGATTGGTCTGGTGTCACATATATATACTGGTGAGAAGATCTGAATAAAGATATCTCCAATGCGCATACATTGTGTTGCCAATTATATGAGGAGTTGAGATTGCTGAGTGCAAAGACGACAACAATCTACCTTTCTTATCTTAAAGCTAAGATGGTTGTGGGCTGTTAACTCACTATAACACAAGAACTGTGTGCAGGATAGGACTCTGTGGCTGGGATGTCATAAAGAGGCAAGTTGGTATGTATTTGTAATAGCAAATATATTTTTGTTATTTCCAATTCACTGTAGTACTGATAGTTGGAGTTCGGAGTGTGAAATCCTGAAGCTAAAATTATACTCGTTGATAGTGCATTGAGCATTTGTCTGGTTAGTGCCCCGCAAATTAGGTGCAATTGTCCATTAATAGAAGTTCCCTAAGAGACTATAGTTTCAATTGGTATCAGAGCAATTGTGCTAACATTTACCTGCACAGATCCTTGGAGTGTCTCTTTTCTTTCAGGCTCAAGGTGGAAAGAATGCCTAAGAGAAATTTTGTCAATGTTCCTCCATTACTCATCGAAACAAACTATTCTTATTGGAAGACTCGGATGAGAGCTTTCATCAAGTCCTTGGATGATCGTTGCTGGGACACTATAGAGGTTGGCTATACTCCTCCAACTATTGATGGGACTGAGCACTAGTCAATATTCTGAGGCCAAAATTATTGCAGCAAACTATGACAATAAGGCTCTAAATGATATCTTCAATTGTGTTGATCCCTCTCAATTTAAACTTATCTCTGCCTGCACTTTGGCAAAGCAAGCATGGTAGATTTTTGAAACAAATCATGAAGGATCATTGACTCATCAGAAGTCAAAAGTTGAAATCCTCATCACCAGATTTGAAAACCTAAAGATGGGAGAAGATGAAAATATTCAAGACTTTCATGGGCATATCAAAGACCTTATAAACAATGCTACCAACTTTGGAGAATCATATTTAGAAGAAAAGGTGGTAAGGAAAGTTCTGAGATCCATGCCTTCCAAGTTCAACTTGAAAGTTGTTGCCACTAGTGAAGTTCATCACCCATCGACTATTACTCTTGACACTCTGATGGGTAAATTTGAAACCTACGAGTTGAAACTGTCTGAAAAATATTCTCATAAAGAAAAGAAGAAAAATCATGCCTTCAGTGCTATTGAGAATGAGATCAAGTCTGAAGACTGTTATGAAGATGAGATGGATGATGTCTTTGCTTTTATGACAAAAAAATTCAAGAGATTTCTAAGAGCCAAGAATAAGCAAAACCAGAACTCGTAGTTGAATTCACAGTTCAAACAATAGTTTCAACCATCCAGTTTGACCAGTTCAAAATCAAACTTCTCTGCTGGAGAAAACAGAAGAAGTCAATCCTTTGGGCTAAAAAATGATTCAAAACAAAAGTCAAAAGGTGTCCAATGCTTTGAATCTGAAGGATTTGGACATGTGAGATCAGAATGTCCAAATCTACATAAGAGGTTCAAAAATTCCTTTACTGTTACCTAGAGTGATTATGAAGAAGAAATTGACTCAGAAGAGTCTGAACAAGACAACTTTATAGCATTCACAACTAGTATTGATGACACAGGAGTTTACCTCCTAACAACTCAGATGCAGATAATGATCATTGCAAAGTTCAATGTGCTGATAGTCTTAAGTAAGCCTACTAGGAGATGTTTGATAAATGGGTTGAAATGGTAAAACATAACAAGTCTCTCTGTAATCAAAACAAGTTCGTGATTGAATGAAAGAAGAAACTTGAGGAGAAAGTTCAAACTCTTCAAAATCAGATTACTGAAAAGGAAGACAAACAATCCAAGTTGATTGCTGAACTTGAAAAGGCAAAGAAGGAAGTTAGAATGATGAATTCTAGTGGTACTCTTAACAAAATTTTGAGTGCATGAAAATTTCCTTCTAATCACAATGGACTAGGATACACTAGTTCATGCCAGTTGAAACCCCAGTCTCAACTGCCTACTTAACTGAGGAACTGTCATAGAGGCTCTTCAAGTCAACAACAGCCTACTACAACGAGAGGGGATAGGGTACCCATATGCTACTATTTCAAGTGTAGATGACACATTATAGCAAATTGCTTCAAACTCGCCAACAAACTGAGGAGAAAGAATCATGTAAAAACCCCCAGGCAAAAAATTAAGCAAATCTGGATAAGGAAGACTGATATTAATAGATGTTATGGTGCTTTTATGTCAAAGATTGTTTCTTCTCTTGTCTGTTGGTATTTCGACAGTGGATGTTCTCAGTATATGACAGGGAGCTCGGACAATCTGAAAGATATTCAAATACATGGAGGTGCAACTTTTACTTTTGGAGATGGAGGACATGGGAATGTTGTAGGAGTTGGAACTCTCAATGTTCTAGGAATTCCTAATCTGGAAAATATCCTACTTGTGGAAGGTCTTAAGCCTAATTTGGTGAGTATAAGCCAACTGTGTGATCAAAATTTAAATGTTCAATTTACCAAAAATAGTTGCAAGGTTTTTGATAAGGATGGTGACTGTATCTTGAAGGGAATAGATCAAGAGACAACTGTTACAAAATTGCCTACTATTCTATTCATCTTTTAGTTATTTCTTCTGATATTAATCAGTGGCATCGACAGTTAGGCCATGTTAATTACAGAGATCTTAAGAAACTTGTAAATGGTGGAGCCGTCAAAGGAATTCCTAAAATTTCTGGAGAACCTGAAGTTGTATGCGGTCCTTGTCAAGAAGGAAAACAAACAAGGCAGACTCATCAGCAGTTACAACTAGTTACTACATCAAAACCTCTAGAGCTTCTTCACCTGGACCTGGTTGGTCCCATGTAGGTTGAAAGTATTGGTGATAAAAAGTATGTTCTTGTATGTGTTGATGATTTCTCTCACTTTACCTGAACAGAATTCCTAAGAGAGAAGTCTAATGCCTTCAGCAATTTTAGATCTCTGTGCTTGAGACTTCAGAATGAACAAGAACTTCCTATTATGAAGGTGATCAAAATAAGGAGTGATCACGGAAGAGAATTTGGGAATATTTCTTTCTTTGAATTCTGTGATGAAAATGGTATATTGCATGAATTTTCTGCTCTTAAGACTCCTCAATAGAATGGTGTAGTAGAAAGAAAAAACCGTACTATCCAGGAGATGGCTCATGTAACACTCAATTCCAAACACATTCCTGAGAGATTTTGGGCTGAGGCTATCAACACAGCTTGTTACATCATTAATCGAGTGTTTCTTAGACTAAAGTTTGATAAAACACCTTATGAATTATGGAATGGAAGAAAGTCTAACCTTACATATTTTCATTTTTTTGGTAGTAGGTGCTATGTTCTAAACGATAGGGAGTATCTTGGGAAGATGCAAAGCAAAAGTGATCGATGAAGCCATATTCTTGGGCTATTCCACTAATAGCAAGGCCTACCGAGTCTACAACAAAGGCACTCAAACTATGATGAAGTCACCAAATATGAAGGTTGATGACTCTCGAATCTGCTAGACTTTGACTACTGATGAGAAGGCAATTTCAACTATTGGTAAGTCTGCCCAGAATTCCTCCAAGGCCACTAAACAGTCATATGAAACTGCTGATCCAATAGACCTTGAGACTGACACTGAACAGGAAGAAGAAAGTGATGACTCGAGAGCTAAATAAACAGCAAGAACTCTCAAGAATCACCCCTTGTAAAATGTGATTGGCGATGTATATGATGGAGTTAAGACCAGGAATCAATCCAAGAAAAATCACCAGGAAATTATCAGGTACTCTTGCTACACTTCCATAGTTAAACCAAAAAATGTCAAGGAAGCTTTGAAAGATAAATTCTAGATTTTTGCTATGCAAGAGGAGTTACAACAGTTCATCATAAATGATGTATGAGAACTTATTCCAAGACCCGAAGGTGTCAATGTGGTTGAAACAAAATGGGTTTTCAAGAACAAGACTGATAAAGCAGGGAACATCACAAGAAATAAGGTCATACTTGTTGCTCAAGGGTTTAATCAAATTGAAGGACCTGATTATGATGAAACCTTTGAACCAATTGCAAGACTGGAATCCATCAAATTGCTTCTAGCATTTTCCTGTTGTATGAAGTTCAAACTATTCCAGATGGATGTTAAGACTGTCTTCCTGAATGGGTTTCTCAGTAAAGAAGTCTATGTTGAACAACCAAAAGGTTTTGAAGAAAGCTCTATATGGGCTTAAGCAAGCTCTTAGAGCTTGGTATGAGAGACTCGCCTTGTTCTTGCTTTTGAAATGGTACAAAAGAGGAAGTGCAGATCAAATCTTGTTCATCAAAAGGAAGGAGTCTCAACTGGTAATTGCTCAAATTTATGTTGATGATATTGTTTTTGGTTCAACCCCTGAAATTTATGTTAAACAATTTGTGGAAGACATGAAATCTAAGTTTAAGATGAGCATGGTTGGGGAAATGAATTATTTTTTCAGTCTCCAACTAAAGCGATCTAAAGAAGGGATATTCATCTCTCAGAGTAAGTATGTTAGGAATCTAATTCACAAGTTTGGACTAGATAGTTCTAAGGCAGTTAGAACTCCTATCTCAACTCATGAAAAACTGAGCAAAGATGAAGAAGGCAAGAATGTTGATCCTAGTCTCTACAGAAATATGATTGGTAGTCTTTTATATTTGACTGCTAGCAGACCTGACCTATGCTTCATTGTTGGTTTGTGTGTCAAATATCAAGTTAATCCAAAGGAGTCTCATCTTGAGGCAGTTAAAAGGATTCTGAAATATGTCAAAGGTACTTCAGATTTTAGTCTTTGGTACACTACTGGAATAACAAGCATCAACAACAGCTGAATCCGTCGCTACGCCGTTGCTGAAGACCATCAGCAACGGCCAGCAACGGCTACTCTCATTGTAATGCAGCCATTACAGATGATCACATACCTAATAACTTAACAACGGATCTACAACGACCGCTCACGCAGTTGTTAATGATATTATCAGCAACGGTTCCACAATGGGTTATACCTGTTGTTGATACATCATCAACCACGGCTTAGCAACGAGGTGCGGCTGTTGCTACTACTTTTATCAGCAATGGTTCCACAACAACGCGTCGATTGTTATAGATATTTCCATCAGCAATGGTCGTCATGCCATTGCAAAACCTTTACTGGAAGGCTATTGCTAAGCCGTTGCTGTTGTTCATCAGCAACAACTTTAAGTTTGCGGCCCAGGTATTACGATACACTTTCAGCAACGGCTTTCACACGGATGACCATGGGAAGGCCGTTGCTGATAATGTTAACCTGTAACTGAGAAATTTCAAAATTATAAATTTTCATTGATACATTTATAACCTGATACATAACTTGGACACCCATAAACACATTCATTCAAATACACATACATTCACACACACATCATAGATACACCCAAATATACATCAAAATAATTATACTTATAATTATAATTATCCACAATCATATAAAAAATATACAAAATCAAAAGTATCGTATCAATACGATACGAATCAATATATCAAGTCATAAAATAAGTAACTCTATCTAAGTAACAAGTATATAACAAGTCAATATCCAAGTCAATCAAGTCATAAAACAATAAAAACTCACTACGACGGTGGAGGAAGGTCGGGATCTGAGTGTACACCGACGTGAACCGAGTCGATGATGATGGATCTGAGTGTACACCGCTGGATTAACCTGTCATCTATCTCAGCATGGCATGCATCTCAGCCATCATCTGACTCTAATAAGCAATCATCTCACTCTATCGTGCAATCATCTCATCTAGTGTCGATATCCTCTCATTTTGATCATTAATCCTGGAGGTGGAGGGCCGCTCACCGACTGCCGGAGGGGTCGGTGCCCCAAGTAGCCCGAGTATAGCTTGCGCATGGCCACTATCAGCAAAGCCATAGACACGGCCGTGGTCCCAGCCACCTGCAGCCTCAACCCACGCTCCCACATCAAAGTCCTCGTGGGTGTCCCCGCGCTGCGTCACCGTCTGAGTGTAGGTCTCCTACACGAGTTTGGTTTTTGATTCATATTTTTCCTAAAAATTAAATTATAAATAAATAATGCATAATTGAAATAAATATACTTACCATGATGACTGCAGCATGGGTGTCGATGTACTCCCCCACCCCATGTCTTCTACGGTGAGTCTGCTCAAACACCTCCATTGGGGAGGGTCGCTGGATAGTCCCGTCATCCATCACCGTCGTCTACAGCTACGGTGTTCTTTACTTTGATCCTTCAACAACTGCGGTGTTCTTTACTTATTTATTGAGATGATTCATTTATCTTTCAAATAAGTACATCCACCAGTATTGAACGGGGCCACCAACTCGTGCCTCGTATGCCAAGTGTATCGGTAGATGCTCCATCTAGTCAAAAAAGGCAGGAGGCAAAAATTGCTCTAGCGTGCATACAATTTCAACAATATTAATTTCAAGTGCTGACATATCTTCGACTCGAAGGATATTTGCACAAATGTTTCTAAAAAACATACTTAATTCAGTCAACGGACCCCAAATATTATCAAGTAGAAGATCTCGGAATGCGATCGGATGAAATCTCTGCATGAATACATGACAATCATGGCTCTTGATCCTTGATATTTTGCAATCATCGACGTTCACACATCAAGATAAGTTTGAGGCATATCCATTGGGTAATTTGAGTTCTTTGATCCATTGACAAACATCTTTCATCTATTGTTTATTTAACACATACTGGGCCTTCGGCATCAGATATCGTCCGTTGACCTCTTGTAACTCCAACTCCGGCCTCTTACAAATTATTTTCAGATCATGTTGGGCCTTGATATTATCTTTAGTTTTCTCGGGAACATCCATCATAGTATAAAAAATATTATCAAACACATTTTTCTTAATGTGCGTGACGTCCAAGTTATGTCGAATCAATAATGAACTCCAATACGGCAATTCCCAAAAGATACTTTTTTTCACCCAGTTATGTGTTTGACCAAAGCCCGACACTCTTTCATTCTAACCAAACACTATCTCTGGAAATTCTAAAACACGTGCTAACATTTGTTCACCAAACAACATTGATGGTGGCTCATCTCTTTCAACTTTGCCCATAGTAAATTTATTACGATTCCTTCGATAATAATGGTTAGATGGCAGGAATCGACGATGACAATCAAAGAATGAGATTTTTCGTCCATTCTGAAGACTGAATGATTTAGAGTGTTCCATACAATACGGACAAGAGAGTCGGCCATGAGTGCTTCAACCAGACAACATGCCGCAGGCCGGGAAATCATTGATTGTACACAAGACCGCGACCTTTAAATTGAAGTTTTGTTTCCGATGATAATCATAAGTGATAGCTCCCTCTGTCCATAATATTTTCAATTCATCTATTAGGGATCTGAGAAACACGTCAATTTCTTTTCGTGGACCCTTAGGCCCGGAATA
Organism: Canna indica; assembly: GCA_034359265.1. NCBI lineage: Eukaryota > Viridiplantae > Streptophyta > Magnoliopsida > Zingiberales > Cannaceae > Canna > Canna indica. The sequence goes on along the minus strand of CP136890.1, from coordinate 44,085,783 downwards.
ATCATCGAAAGATAAATAAATTCATCTTTCATACACATTGACAACGGCAAATTATAAATTGTTAGCAACACTGGCCAAATTGAATAAGGAGTTGTAGAATGACCAAACAGATTAAAACCATCTATGCACAATCCCAATATGATATTTCTAGTATCCCTAGCAAATGAAGGATAACTTGTATCCAAATATTTCAATGCTTCACTGTCGGATGGATGAGTCATTACTGTATCATCATGACTTCTTGCATTCCAACTCATGTAGGGGGCCATCTTTTCCGACATGAATAATCTTTGAAGCCTCGGTGTAAGTGGAAAATACCAAAGCACCTTAATTGGAATATTTTCCTGTCGGACCGATTTCTTCTCCTTGTAACGAGGATGTTCACATAGAGGGCATTTATCCAACTGCACATTTTCTTTATAATATAAAAAGAAGTTATTTTGACACGCGTGTATTTTTTCGTACCCAAGCCCTAATTTTGTCATCAACTTTTTAGTCTTATAAAAAGTAGGCTCAAACATATATCAGTAGGCAATATTCCATTAATCAATCCCGCAATCCGATCAAACGCAACCCCGCTGATATTACAATTGGTCTTGATGTTTAGGAGTTGCGTCATTGCCAAAAACCTAGTGTATTTAGGACAATTCTCATACAAAGGTTCATCAACATCTTTCAACATCTCGTAAAATTCTGTGGTTTCTTTATTCGGCAATTCAATCTCTATCGCAGGTTGTACTTCTGGTGGCAATCTTGTGACATCAACACCTGTAGTATCTGGTAGCACTGACATCTCAGTAACTGGCCGATCGACATTATCATTCAGTTGGAATTGACCCCCAAGACTATCAAGTATAATAGTTCTATAGGAATTAGATGGATTGGATGAAGAAACACCAGCAGAGGAAGATTCACCATGTGTCTGAATGATAGGATTGCTCGACATCCCGACTTCACGTGACTCCCTGTGACAAGTCCATATAAAATATCTTGGTGCAAATCCTTTGCTATATCTAGGTGCAAATCCTGTGACATCAGATTTGATCACCGACGCTAACAAATTTCTGATTCAAATAGGCAAAATTTGAGAAGTAAGTTACGCTTAATCGAAACTCATTCATTAAAGCTACATGATCAAGATGTCGGTACATCTAACTTAGATCACCTGACATGATTCTGTCAATCAATGACAATATTTTCAGTTAATATCTTTAGGTGAGATGGTCCTATTCTATTCGGGATTCATATTATTTATATTGCACTAAGTATTTCTTTTAACCATTAACTTCATTTTAAATTTTGGCAGTATCTCCGTAGAGTTATCTGAATACACATATCTTTGGGCGCGTATTAGAGAAAAAGAGAGTTACAATAGCCAAAATTTAAGAATGAGTTAACAGTTAAAAGAAAAAACTAAGTGCAATACAAATAATATGTTTCCAAATTATCCAATTAGGGACAATTCAAGGGTTGTACGTCATATAAAAGATCATCTTCTTCTTTTACACGAACATACAACCCCCGAACGGATCTAAGGTTTTGCTAAATCATATCCGACTCGCCGATCCGTACGTGAAACGTATCAACTCACCGGATGGATGATTATTTTTTAAATTTATGAATGGCGGTTAGAGTTCACAGTGGACAAATTTGGCAGGAGTCCAAATTGGACGATTCCAACGAGAGTCCAAAGTGGATGATTCCGTCGCAAGTCCAAAGTGGATGTTTCTAATTAATCTAAATCTAAAGGTTAGCAATAAAATAAATCTAATTAATCTAAACTAAACTAAACTAATAGATATAATAATAAAATTATTCTAATTAATCTATACATGCATTAAACATTTAACCTAAAAAAACATTAAATACTAATCTAAACATTAATAAAATTAACATTGAAAAAAAATAAATATTAATCTAATCTACACATTAAATATTTAATCAACCTAGTTTAGGGTTTAATCTAAACAGATTTAATTAATTAGAGTAATTAAAAAAAAAGGGTTTAAAAAAACCCTAATTAACTCATTGTTTTGACGCCAGAGTCTAGTGTCTGACATATGTCAGACACTGGACAATGCTCCGGTGGCTGGCCGAAACCCTAAACCTAGGGTTTCAGCCGACCCTAGTATAGGAGAGGGTTCGACGGGTAGTTGAAATTACCTAGAGAGGGTTCGGCGGCGGGCGGCGTCGGGGGCGCACGTTGGCGGGCGGAGATCGGCAGGCGGCGACGTCGGCAGAAGGAAGGAAGACGAAGAAGAAGGAAAGGGGTGGGTGTGATTAGGGTCGAGTTAAAAAACTTATGAGCAACGACTCACTCATCCGTTAGAACACCGTTGTTGATAAGTAACATCTTCAGTAATGGCTACATGGCTTTGCAACACCTTCGCTGATAAGTTTTTTATTTTTGCGTCGCGAGCGCACGATCGGCTATAGAGTGACAGATGTAGTAGCCGTAAATAAACCATTGCTAATGTGATAATATCATTAACAACAATCGTCACGGCCTTTAGTAAGCCGTTGCAAATGAGTTATTTTATTTGCGCGCTGCGTTCGTGCCATCCACTTGTTAGCAACGGCTCGAGCGGCTGTAACAAAGCCGTTGTAGATATATCACTTCTACAATGGCTCGAGCGACCGTAAGAACGCCGTTAGCCATTGCAACGGCTTGAGCAGCCGTTGCTGATCGCCATTGCTGAATAACATACACTACTAGAAAAATGGGCATCCGCAACGGTTGATGCCGTTGCTGAAGAGCATCAGCAACGGCTGAGCCGTTGCAATGGAGCCGTGGCAGAAAATCGCGTTGCTGATAACTTAGCAACGGATCCGCAACGGTCGCTCGGGCCGTTGCTAACAATATTATCAGCAACAGTTTTGCCATGGACCCGGAGCCGTTGCGAATAACATTAATAGCAACGGCCGCTGAGTCCGTAGCAACGTCGTTAGTAAAATCCCGTCGCTAAGCCGTTGCTGTAGGTCATCAGCAACGACTTTCGATACACTTTTAGCAACGGCTTTCCCACGGACGGCCGTGGGAAAGCCGTTGCTGATGATGTGAACCTGGCAACGAAAAAATTTAAAATTTAAAATTTCCATTGATACATTGATACATTATCTGATATATAACTCACACACCCATACACTCATACACACATTCATTCACACATCACAAACACACCAAGATATACATCAAAACAATTATATTTATATTGATAATTATCTACGATAGTATAAAAACTATTCAAATGCAAAATTGAAGTATCAATATCCAAACAAAATAAATTAAACAAGTCCAATATCTCAGTAACAAAGTCAATATAAAAAAATCTCACGATGACGATGGAGGATGGCCTGGATCATATGGCGGGGTCTGGAGTGCTTGAGTGTACACCGGCGTGGACTGACTCGAGGACGATGGATTAGATGATGCCGAAGAGATGCCTGCTTCGGGATGACCTGACATGTTGCGTAGCATAGCTTGTATATCCGCTATCATCTGACTCTGGCACTCCATTATCTCAGTCTGACGCGCGACCGTGTCCTCTAGAGTCCTTATTCTGCTACTATGATCAGAACTGGATCTAGAGGTGGACGACCGCTCACCAGTGACCGGAGGGGTCGGTGCCCCAAGTGGCCCTAGTACGGCTCGCACATGACCACTATCTGCGAAGCCATATACGCGGCTATGGTCCCAGCCACCTGCGGCCTCAACCCACGTTACTGCGTCAAAGTCCTCGGGGGTACCCCCGCGCTGCACCACCGTCTGGCTGTTGGTATCCTACTCGAGTTTGATTTTTTGTTTAATATTGATCATAAAACTTAAATTATAAAATATATAATGAATAATTTAAACAAATATATAGTTACCATAATGTATGCAGCGCGGTTGTCGATGTACTCCCCCGTCCCATGTGCTCGACGGTGAGTCCGCTCAAACACCGCCATCGGGGAGGGTCGCTGGACAGTCCCGTCATCCGACACCGTCGTCTACATTTACAAAACAAATACATTAATTAGTACACATAGTAACAAATAAAATATATAATTAAAAGATATACTTACCATACGGTTCGCGTGCACTGCAAATGCAACAGAGCCGCCGGTGTGACGCGCTGCTCCCCCCGACATGTGATTTCTAGCCGCATTCCGAGAAACCTCCTGCCATCAATCCGTCGACCATATTCCCACGAGCTGGTCCCATATATCCGGAGTAATCCAATCGGGGCCGTATCCCCGAGTCTCCACGATGTTAGTGGTCCCAGCTCGGGCCATCGCCTGGGACCGAGCCTGCCCCAGCTGCTCGTTGTACCTTGCCTGGGAAATAGCCTCCCAGGCAGCGTAAATGAAGGGCCTTTGGTTCTCAGCCCATGTATAGCGAGCCTGCAAAATAATAATATCAGTACCAATATTAATCATCATGCATGTAAAAAAAATAATAATACGTGCCTCAAACTCGCGCCATAACATGTCGACGTGCTCGCTAGGCACGTGAGACCACGTAGGCCATGCCCCGTGCATGTATCGTCGAATAGTAGAAGAAATGCTCCTCGGCACTTTTTCTTGCTCGAACCTGCACAACAAAAATAAATTTTAATATTATATTTTGATATAATGAAATTTGTAATGATTCATAATTCATGATATATTACTGCTCCCCAATCACGCTAATAAATCTACGTGACTCTGTCGCTGGTGGAGGCTGCCACCTTTTCGGCCCGCGTGGCCGCCTGCGTCTGGATGTACTAGCCTCGGCAGTATCATCAGCATAAGGATCAGCAACAGGAGGATCAGCAGCATGAGTAAGTGTAGGAGTCTCACCGATCGGAGACTCCGAAGCTCTCCTGCGTCGATAACCACGACCAGACATATATGTCGAACAGACATATAATCAGATTATTGTATAAATAGTAGAGATATATTTAATAAAATATATACTTTACAATTATTCCTCATCATCTGAATAATAGTCTTCGAATTCTTCCTCTTCTTCCTCTTCTTCATCTTCTTCATCTCCAGCTTCCTCAATTTCATGATCGTCATCATCAGCATATTCAACTTCTAATTGAATTGACGTTGTCTGCATCCTCGAGTATTGGAATAATACGATCTACAGCAGGAGGATCATCTTCTTGATAGAAACCATGTGTCATATCAGGTATCAGCTCATTTTCTCCTACTATCAGATCAATTTTTCCTCTACCTTTTGTCTTACAAACTACACGCCAATCTGCTCTATCTTTATTTCGAGCCAGATACTTCGCGTAATATACTTGTTCGGCTTGTGATGCCAATATAAAAGGCTCATTTGCTGCCAATTTAGATTTGTAATTAACCTCAACAAGTTTGTATTTTGGATGAACTTTCATGCCCTTTTCTGTTGTATCGAACCAATGACATCTAAATAGAATAACTGATTCCAAGCTGTACTGTCGATTCAAAGTAAAATGAGCAGAATGTTGAAATTTCTTGGATGATATACGATTCAGATATTGATCCTTCAATAGCTGCGGTGTTCTTTACTTTTTTCTTCAGATGATTCATGTATCTTTCAAATAAGTACATCCACCGATATTGAACGGGGCCACCAACTCGTGCCTCGTATGCCAAGTGTATCGGTAGATGCTCCATCGAGTCAAAAAATGCAGGAGGGAAAAACTGCTCCAGCTTGCATATGATTTCAACAATATTATTTTCAAGTGTTGACATATCTTCGACTCGAAGGACATTTACATAGATGTTTCTATAAAGTACACCCGGTCTTCCATGTATCCATGCTTCAGAAATATGTAAAAGATGATTCGCATGTGATCGAACCTTCTTCTATTGAGGTAGATTCGGCCATCGCATTTGAGGAAAGGCCGGTAGAGATCCTTTATCGCCAAGTCAGGAAGCTAAGGTCCAAAGGAATTCCCTTGGTAAAGGTCAGATGGGAGCACCATTCCGGGCAAGTGGCCACTTGGGAGGTAGAGCAGGACAAGAGAGAGCCCTACCCTATGTCCTTGTCATTCAAGTAAATTCGACGATGAATTTCCCTTAAGGGGGGAAGGTTGTAAGACCCATAATTTTTTTTTCCTAATATAAAAATCTATTTTAGTGCAGCGCGTCGAACTCGGGGTTAGTCGAGTTGAGCCTCAAGATCGCCTCGAGTAGAAGGTATGACCCGACTAATGATGTATGCAATTAAATTGGGTGAATGACTCTTTTCTTTTATGCATTGATGCTTTAGTTACGTTAAGATCGACTCGTGTTGCGGTTAGAGTCGGAACCCAAGTCGAACTCGGACATAGTCGAGTCATGGTTAAGTTGTGTAAGTGGGGCATTTAAGTCATTGTTGATGAGGGAATAAAATCCCTCATCATTGAGCCGTACGACTCATCTAGGTGCCGCACAAAGCCCGAGAAAGGGAGAAAGGAGAGAGGGGAAGAAAGATCTTGGTTAGGTTGAGATCGCATCATCGCCGTAGGAATCGAGATCGACCGCGTTCGATCCTTCTTTTTCTTCAAGCAAAGGTGAGTGTTAAGTGTTTCATGAGGGGAGGCGGGTAGCCGACCCCTGCAGTTTTGAATCTGGTCCTTTTCGCGAGTTTCTTGCCGATCTATGCGTCTTCTCGTGTTAGAACCTTAATAGATATGTATATCTATGATTTGATGGTTTAAATTGGATTTATTTCGTTTCTTTGTGGGCTGGCCGAGTGGAGGAAAAAGGGGAAAGGGCATGCCAAAATTTTCCCCAATTTCCTCGCTCGTCTAGTGGCTCATGGACTGTCTTGTGTTCGATATGTTTTAGACTTTTGGATTGATGCTCGCGTTGTTGCCGCAACCATATTTACCACCCCTAGAGTGCTCGGCCGAGCTGGTTATTACCCCGCTTGAGTCGGCCGAGCAGTGGATAGGGGAGGGAAATTGGGGCCGTTCGGATCGATACGCCGGATCTCGTGTTATGTCATCTTAATTCCCGCTTTCATGCTTAATGTTAGGTTCAAATTATAATACATGATTATTGTTCATCTTAGTAATTGATAGCAAATGTTAATCTACATTCTCATGAATATGGAAATGTTCTTGCTAATGCTCACATGGACATAATGGTTATGGTACATGCATCAAAGGAAAGGTTTCATTAAATTTCAGATATCATGTTTAATTGTTGCTATGTTTATTGCATGTTACTTATTGGTGTAATCAATGAATTATTTACCTCTTTAATTCGGCTTCCTCATGATGTTTGTTGCCCATGATTAAATTTGGTAAGTGTCGTTGGGATATTTTTACCATGCTAGATTGTATATTCCTTGTGGGAATTATTTGATATTTTACCATGCTAGATACGATGTTCCATATTGAAATAAATTCTATATGCAGTATATAAATTTTTACCATGCTAGATACGATATTTTACCATGCTAGATACGATGTTCCATATTGATATTTTATTTGATCCGGGTGCTATGCACTCGTTTGTGTCTGCCAATTTTGCTACGGAGTTGCCAATGGCTCCCTCCATGCTCGATGGGGCATTGATAGTATCAACGCCTACGGGCAATGCAATCCTAGCAGATTCAATTTACCAAGGCTGCGAAGTGCTCATCTACGGCCACGTACTGAGTGCAGTTTTGACACTCCTACCCACACTTGAACTTGATGTCATTCTTGGCATGGATTGGTTGGACGAGCACTTTGCGATGTTGGATTGTAGAGCTAAAATAGTTCTGTTTAGCAAGCCTGGGCTGTCGTAGTTCACCTTCCAAAGAGAGGAAGGAAGCAAGCCAATTAGGGTTATCTTAGCCCTAATGGCTCGTAAGTTGTTTCAGGGCGGCGGCCAATCCTTCCCGGCCCTTGTATCTGTGGCCGTGGAGGAAAGGGGTGCGGCAAGAAATGCTAGACCTGGGTTTCATTCGGCCGAGCGTGTCGCCCTGGGGTTCCCCGGTTCTCTTCGTGAAGAAGAAGGGTGGGTCGATGTGCATGTGCATCGACTATAGGCAGCTAAACAAAGTGACTGTCAAGAATCGTTACCCACTGCCGAGGATAGACGATTTGTTTGACCAGCTGTAGGGGTCACAATGGTTTTCAAAGATAGACTTAAAGTTCGGATACCATCTGTTGAGAATCCGGGACTGCGATGTACCTAAGACGGCCTTTTGGACTCACTATGGTCACTACTAGTTCCTAGTGATGTCCTTTGGCTTAGCCAATGCACCTGTCGCCTTCATGGAGCTAATGAATAGGGTATTTAAGGAGTACCTGGACAGCTTTGTGATCGTCTTCATTGACGACATCCTGGTCTACTCCAAGAATGAGGAAGAGCACTCTAAGCACCTGTGAATGGTCCTGGAAACCCTCAGAGAGCACCGCTTGTTTGCAAAAATTTTCAAGTGTGAATTTTGGTTGACAAGTGTAGGGTTCTTGGGCCATGTAGTATCCAAGGAAGTGATAAGGGTAGATCCTGCAAAGGTGGAAGTGGTGCAGAACTGGAGGCGGCCGACTAGCGTGACTGGGATCCGCAGTTTTCTTGGTTTGGCCGAGTACTATCGGAAGTTCGTAGAGAACTTCTCCAGAATTGCAGCCCCTTTGACTCGGTTGACTCAGAAAAAAAGGTTAAATTTGATTTGGGACGCTAAGTGCGAGGCGAGCTTTCAGAAGCTCAATGAATGCTTGACGTCGGCACCCGTGTTGGCCGTACCTTTCGGCTCTGGAAGGTTTGTAGTCTTCTGTGATGCCTCTCGGGTTGGCCTAGGCTGCCATCTGATGCAGTTTGGTAGAGTCATAGCCTATGCATCCTGTCAGTTGAAACTTCATGAAAAGAACTACCTGACGCACAACCTAGAGCTAGCAGTAGTAGTCTTTGCACTGAAGCTCTAGTGGCACTACCTGTATGGGGAGACTTGCGAGATCTATACATATCACAAGATCCTCCAGTACTTGCTTACCCAAAAGGAGCTGAACCTTAGGCAGAGGACGTGGCTGGAGCTCCTAAAGGATTATGACTGCACCATTATGTACCATCCGGGGAAGGCAAATGTTGTGGCAGATGCTCTGAGCGAAAAATCCATTGTCTGTTGTGCCTAGATGGGGGTACAACCTTATCTGTGTCATCTTCAGGTGCCTTGGTGGCACACCTGCGTGTAGGGTGCCGCGCAGGAAGAGGATGCCTTTTGTGCGCTGACCAAGGATCTGGTGCGAAGAGGCGATGCAGAGAACGTATTAAGGTTGGACTCAGAGGGTGTACTGAGGTTCAAAGACCGAATCATGGTGCCATATATGGCAAAGGTGCGTAGGCAAGTCCTGTAACTAGGTCATCGTTCCACTTATATGATGCATCCGGGGGCCACCAAGATGTACCGAGATTTAAGACAGCATTACTAGTGAAAGGGTATGAAAAGAGAGTTAGTGGAGTTTGTCTCCAAATGTATGGTCTGCTAGCAGGTGAAGGCCGAACACCTGAAGCTCGCGGGACTACCGTCGAACCTCGAGGTACATGAGTGGAAGTGGGAGAAAATCACCATGGACGTAGTGATTGGGTTGCCTAAGTCAAAAGGTGGCTTTGACTCCATTTGGATGGTAGTGGACCGGTTAACCAAGACCACACACTTCATTCTAGTGAAGACTACCTTCTCTGTGGAACAGTATGCCCGACTATTCTTAGAAAGGATTGTGGCATACAATGGTAACCCGGTGATGATTATATCCGATTGCAGTACCTAGTTCACAGCTCGATTTTGGCAGTCCTTCAGTTGAGGTGTGACATAATTTGCATTTAGGATAAAGTTTTAGATAACACACTATTCACCCCCCCTTTAGTGTAGGCAATTCAACTTACAACTCATCCACGCCAGTCCATCTACAAAATCCCGGTAATATCATTCTATGAATCTAGTTTCTAAGGAACAGATCAAAACCTACATGACCCAGACTTAATCTCTGTATTTGCAGGAAACTTTATTGTCAAAAAGAACCTACTCTACAAAGGCAGCTCTGCCGACATTCTTTTCTACTCCACCTTCGAGATAGTGTAGCTAACTGAAGCCTCACTCACTCTCTGTAAAGGCAACTTGATAGGCTTCTTGGGAGAAATGGTTGACGTCGAGAGGCCATATGGGTAGGCATGACATTCAACTCTCAGCCAAAGGCAAAAATGATTGATTTGCAGTACTTGGTCATCAACATCCCTAGCCCGTATCATATGATCCTGGGGCGACCTTCCTTGAACAATCTGGGAGCCTTTGTATCTACTCCCCACCTAGCAATAAAATTCCCCATTTCAGAAACGAAAGTAGGCATGCTCAATGCCGATCAAAAAGAAGCTCGCCGGTGTTACCATGAATGTCTTAGGCCAAGGACGGCCAAACTAAAGAAAGAGTGTAATGGTCCACAAGCACTTTGCACAGTCGTAGGCAAACGTCCGACGAGAATTTCTGAGCAAGACCCAGGTCGATACGTGCAAAAACAACCCTGACTCAGCGCTTGGAAGACGTCTCAAGTCGCGATCAAATCTCATCAACAGGCACAAATAAAGCTCAGATAGTGCACTTTCCTGTACGCACAATTTTATTTTATTATTCAATAAAATTGAATTCATCACATTTTTCAATGTGTATGCCCAAGAATTTTACGGCCATTATTCAAAATTACTCGACTCTTCACGTTCGGTCCTACCTTATGCTCCTCGGCGAGCTCGGCTTGAACCCCTGAGAGCAGTCCTCAGCCCCTAGAGCCGCTACTCTTGGCCCCAGCGCCCTTACACGACCAATACTCGGTTTTCATCAGTCTAGCTTGTTGGCTATCATGCCACTACTTCTGGCCTTAGAGTCCTTACTCGACTCCTCGTGTGCGGTCCTACCATACGCTCCTCGGTGAGCTCGACTTGAACCCCTGAGAGCAGTCCTCGCCCCCTAGAGCTGCTACTTCCATCTTCATCGCCTTTATATGACCAGGACTTAGTTTTCACCAGCCAAGCTCGTTGGCTATCATACCACTACTTCGGGCCTTGGAGCCCTTACTCGACTCCTCGCATGCAGACCTACCTTATGCTCCTCCTCAATGAGTACGGCTTGAACCCCCAAGAGCAATCCTCGGCCCCTAGAGCCGTTACCTTTGACCTTAGCGCCCTTACATGACCAAGACTCGATTTTAACCAACCTGGCTTGTTGGTTATCACGCCACAACTTCTAGCCTCAAAGCACTTACTTGACTCCTTGTGCATGGTCCTACCTAGCTTACGCTCCTTAGCGAGCTCGGTTAGAACCCCCGAGATTAGTCCTCGGCCCTAGAGCCACTACTTTCGGCCTTAGCATCCTTACACGACCAGGACTCAGTTTTCACCAGCCTAGCTCGTTGGCTATCATGCCACTACTTCTGGACTTAGAGCCCTTACTTGACTCCTCGCATGCAGACCTGCCTTACACTCCTCGGCGAGCTCAACTTGAATCTCGAGAGCACTCCTTGTCCGCCAGAGCCGCTACTTCTGGCCTTAGTGCCCTTACACGACCAGGACTCGGTTTTTACTAGCTTGGCTTGTTGGCTATCACACCACAACTTCCAGTCGCAGAGCCGTTACTCGACTCCTTGCGTGTGGTCCTACCTTACGCTCCTAAACGAGCTCAGCTAGAACCCTAAAGAGCAGTCCTCAGCCCCAGAGCCGCTTCTTTAAACCTTAGTGCCCTTACACGACTAGGACTCAGTTTTCACCATATTGGCTTGTTGGTTATCACGCTACTACATCCGGCCTTGGAGCCCTTACTCGACTCCTCGTGAATGATCCTGCCTTACGCTCCTCGATGAACTCGGCTTGAACCCCCGAGTGCAATCCTCGGGCCCCAGAGCCGCTACTTCCGTCTCATCGCCTTTACATTACCAGGACTCGGTTTTCACCAGCTTGGCTTGTTGGCTATCATGCCACTACTTATGGCCTCAGAGCCCTTACTCGACTCCTCGCGCGCAGTCCTTCCCTACGCTCCTTGATGAGCTCGGCTTGAAACCCCGAGAGTAGTCCTCGGCCATCGTGCCACTACTTTCGGCCTCAAAGGCGTTAGTTTCCCTCGCATGCGGTCCTACCTTACGATCCTCAGCAAGCTTAGCTTCAACCCCTGAGTGTAGTTTTCTGCCCTAGAGCCACTATCTCCGAGTTTTACTATCATTACACAAAAATTGCTTCTAAAACGAGCCTAGCTCGACACTAGATCCTGGTGTTACTACTTAACCTCTGAAACAACCTCGAAGCTGTTATAGGAGGTTTAGCCTCAAACAAAGACTCACCCTCCACAGGGAACCAAACATTACCAACAACAAAGACTTGGTTTTCCAGGTCAACAAAATACATGGCGCAAAACAAAAACCATGAATAGGCCCACGAAAGGGCAATAGTCAAACACTTCAGCGGCCCTCAAGAGGTGATAACCCATTACAAACAATACTTGGCCCACTCGAGGGCAATAAGAAATACACCAATATTCAAAAGGGAGGAGGCACGTTGGCACTAACCAACTCCAAGAAGCTTCCTTCTCCGGAACGCCGTCTAAGGAAACAACACGCGGCTCACAAACAATGGATGGGAACCCCTTCCTCAGGCTCGGGATCTACTAAAACCCCAACCTGTATCTCTTTAAAATTATCAGCTCCTGATAAGTCAGCTTCGAATAGGGCGAGTCGGGCAACTGGGCGATGCAAATAAAATTAGGGCGAATGCAAGATTAGAATATTAGATATTTAGAATTTTAGATGTAATATATATTTGATATAAAATTACAATATCGCCCTTATATATGTATATTATATATATATGGGCAAAATAGTAAATAAAATGGGGCGGATAGGGGGTGCGGATATGGTGCGGATATACAGGCAAATTCGTATCCGCACCGTATCCACGCGGATGTGGTTTTTAGTTTGTGGATGCGGATAAAATTGTCACCCCTAGTCTTAATTGCCTACTGTCTAAAGGTTTTCTAAATAGTTTCTGATGCGAACTTGGTGACTGCTGAGCTTCTGAATTAATGATGATTTATTTAAATGTTTTTAAACATTCAATCATCATTATTGATGTCGTATGGTAAGTTAAGTTTCGAAGAGTTTTTCTTCATTTATTTTCTAGGTGTTTCTATTTACATAAATGATGAAATAATTAAAACGACTATTATGTTGACAGTTTCAATCTAAAGATTGTGAAGATTAAAAGTGATTGAAGTCAGTATTTATTTAGTGTTGGCCTAAGGTTTTCTACCTTGGTCATAATCTCGGTTTTGATGATAACAAACATGGAAATAATATTTCATTGAGAAATTCTTTCAGGTTCTAAGTCGGTTAACGTCTGCGATTGAAAATATCAGAGAAATCAGAAAATTGGAAGGACATTGGTAGACGCGTTCGAGTTGGTCGCGAAAATTTTTGGAAGTTCAACATGTGCACCAAAGACGTCTTGGACTAGTTTAGAGAACATATGGAAAGCTCTCCAAGTTGACGCACACTGAAGGGCAAGAAAAATACACGAGAAAATTGCCCTGCCCAGATTCGGTCGACCGACAAAAGAGGAAATTGGACAGAAGGCAATTCGATCGACCGATTGGTCGACTGAATGTTGTCAAAAATTGGCAGTAGCCAATTCGGTCGACCGAATGTTGCCAGAAAGCGGCAGTATGCCCACGATCGCTTAGAGGTCGCTCGGTCGATCGACTGATGATAGATCGGCAAGCGATCGGACATTGCCAATGAGCAAAAAAATGCTCGTTGACGACCATGGTGTTTGGGGGGTTATAAATATCCATCCCAAGCTCATTCCTAGCCTAATGTTGATGCTTCCAAATCTCAAAGAGTGATCCCTAAGCATCTCCTAAGCCCTTTCATGATCAAATTCACAAAACCTAGCTCTTGATCCCTCATCCTCAAGTGTTCTTCCACTACAATATTTTTGACCTATTGGAATGGCTGAAAAGTGTTACCAAAACATACAAAACTGTGGCCATAGACCTATGGGAACGATTTCCCCATGTGTACTAAAATCAGCTGTTCTGCTAGGCTATAGGAACGGTTTTCCTACCTATGGCCATGCTACCAAAAAAACTGTTCCTATAGACCAAGCTTATGGGAACAATTTCAAAAAGTATTCCTGTAGGCCAAGCTTATAGGAACAATTTTCGAACTATTCGTATAAGCATATAGGAACGGTTCGAAAACCATTCCTATAGGCCAAGCTTAAAGGAATGGTTCGAAAACCGTTCCTATAGGCCAAACATTATAGGAAAGATTTGGAAACCGTTTCTATAAGCCAAGACTAACCATTCCTATAGTTGGCGCTTATGGGAACGGTATGTAAAATCGTTCCTATAGGCCGTGTTCATGTAATAGAAACAATCGTAAAATTTCATTAACGTAAATTTCAAAACATAAATTTCATTCATAAACGTAGATTTGAAAGCATAAATTTCATTCATAAACGTAAAATATATTAATTGTTGACTCAAAATAATAAAGTTCACAATTAAGGTACTACTATCAAGCCTAATAACAAAGTTCACTATTATATGTGAAATTAATCTATCAAGTCTAGTCTTCTCCTTCCAAATTAGTCAAGTCCTCTTGATGATCATTTCCTTCGTGAAATTCATTTTTCATCTCCCAAATCATCATTTTCCTGCACAAATTAATTAATAATTAAAAATGATCAAAATACTTCATAATCATATATTAAACTAAAATTATCTAATTTTGTGGATGATACGTGGAAGTAGAAGAACCAAAGATGTTATTGACATCCTTTATTCTTCAAAACTATTTTGTTCAAGTCAAAGCCACATGCTTCCTTCACATCGGAACTCCTTCCCAAAGTCAACATATAATCTCTTAGATGGTTGAGAGTTAGAATATCCCTGCATACCTTCATCAGGGATGGATGCTTTAAACCCTTGTTGTAATGTTTTTGCATGCATGAATTGTTATATGATGATTTAAAATTTTAAACATAATTATTTTTTGAAAAATAAGAAAGCAATTCAAACTGAACAATGAATTAATAAAAAATAGACACTATAATAATAATATATTTCCAAATTCTCTGTTGTCGTACCATTACTTTCCAATTAATTACATCTAACAGTTAAAGTAAAGATTTAATTAAATGCAATGAGTATTATATATAAACAACAGATCTGCCAATTGACTTAAAAAATAAGCTACAGTTTGCTTTTTTATGCATTTTACAACCTCATTTTTGGTGGAAATCAAAACAAGTGCTGAGGAAAAAATTCATAATAAGGAGTGAAATATTGAAATGTCATGGTCCAGAAATGAGTGGATCTACTAAAGCCATAAAAAATTAGAGTACCATAAAAGAAGAGAGTTACCTCGGAGAAAATCAAATCAACTAGTTTAATCCACACATTTGGTATCTCCTAACACACAGTAAGTAAAATAGCATTTTATATGGCACATAGTATGCCAGCAGTTAGTTATTGCCTAGCTTAAGCAACACAAACCTCAATAAACAAAAGAAACATTTACAGTCCTTCCATCCCAACTGTGCCTTCCTCTGATATACCATTTTGTGCAATACAAGGTCCACATGAAAATGAATGTTCTGGAGTTTACTTTCTGTCAGATCACCATGAATCCATATTTCTTGTTGCCACATCAATACCCATATTAGATGACCAAGAAAAAAGCATGAACAGATCAATGAATTACAATATTGGCATTTTAAATATCTGGTGGGCTTTTAGGAATCATGTATTACAAAAAAACAGAGTTTTGCCTGTCTGTGAAATTAATAATGAAGTCGAAATGGCAACACTAGAGGAGGATGAATAGTGTGTTTACTACATCGATTAGCCTAAATTCGATTTTAATCATTTTCTTAAACTAATTAGCCTAATTATAATTTTACGATTGGATGCGGAAGCAATAATAACACAATTAAGCACAATCAAATACAATAATGCAAACACAAGATTTTATAGTGGTTCGACCCCAATGCCTACTCTACTACCTAAGCACCCCCGCTTAGGATTTCCAAACTAGGTTTACTAGATTAATTCGATTTGCCTTACACAGAGGACTTTGACTCGAAGAGTCGCACTCTCGACCTAAGGTACTTCCACACCCGGAAGTCTCCGGCTTCTTATCGAGAGCACTCTTCCACCTCAACCCTAAGGGACAACTCAAGCTAATCCTAGTAAAACTACGTTTAATTTACACGGGTGGATTTAAACATCAAACATCAAGGCTACCACCCAATTTCAAGACCTAACAATCCTAGGTCTTCACACGCACAAATTCAAATTTAAACAAGTTCAAATAACAGTTAAAAGTTACAATGAAAAGAGCTAAATGATAAAACAAGATTAACTACTCTTTTGAGGCCTTCAATCATTCAACTTGCTAGAAGATGAATCTTGTGTTGCAACAGAGTTGAGGGAAGCAGTTGGCGCTTGAAGAAGAACTCGACGGAAGAGCAGAGCGCGTTGCAATCTATCGTTGGAAGGCTTAAATCACTTCTAAAATACTCAATTAAATCTATGAGAGTGAAGGAAGAGCTTTAGAGAGGTTAGACGAAGTATATTTATATCCTCTCAAAGAAACGACAACTCAATGGATAGAAAACTATCAGTTGCACACGCTCGGTCGACCGACCAATCGATCGCTCAAGGCGACCGACGCCTCTTCTCTCTGTGCGGTCGAGCGACGGGTTGACCACCTAGATGCAAAATTGTGTTCCCGTAATCCAGTCGACCGTCTTCAGCGAACGCAGGTCGGTCGACCGACAGAGCTACTGCCCATTTCTGGCTTCAGTCGGTCGACCGCCCGATCGACCGAAGTAGCTACTGCCGCTTTATGGCATCCTTCGGTCGACCGAGATGGCTACAGCCATTTTCCTTACACTCTTCGGTCGACCGACTGGTCGACCGAACATAGGCTGATATTGATTTTTCAGCCCTTTTTTTTGCGCGCTTTATTTCCGGGTTCCGGCTTTCAACGTGCGTCATCTTGGAGAGCTTTCCGTGTGATCTTTGGACTCGTCCAATGCAACTTTGGTGCACACGTCGATCTTCGAGATATTCCATAATGAACCCGAGCGTGACGATTAACGTCATTCTGATGTCCTTTTGATTTATTGATTTCTCCGATTTATTTGATCGAGCACATCGAACGCTACTCGATATGGAACCTAAAATATTTCTCAATGAAATATTAGTTCCATGTTTGTTATCATCAAAACTGAGATTAAGAGATTAAGACCAAGGTTAAAAACCTAAAGCCAACAATCTCCCCCTTTTTGATGATGACAAACATCCTTAAAAATATATATATTCATTAAAGCATATAGGATATCAACTAAGGGGTTTCTCCCCCTATCATCATGCATATATATGAAAATAAACTCCCCCTATTTATATGTATGGATTTCCTATATTTTCCTCCCCTTTAATTACTTATAATTTTCTCCCTATTTACCTATACTTTTCTCCCCCTTTTGACATCAGTCAAAAAGGGTAAGAAATGTTAATCTAGTCAAAGGGATGAAGAACAAATATATATATATATATATATATATATATATATATATATATATATATTAAGTTGAGACTCTAACGATTATTTTTCATAAAACATGAAAATCTCAACCAAAAAGACAGAAAACAAGTATTTGATATGAAACAAAGTCATACATGATATGTTCAAAGCTAAATTTTTGAATTCAAGATAAATCATGTATGTTCTCAAGAATGAATGTACTCATATCCTTTTTATGACATTTTTAGATTTCATTCAAACTTTCAAAATATCAAGATATAGTCATTTAAATCATGTATATCGACTATGAAGTGAAACTAATGTCATTTAATCAAACTTTTAACTTAGCATGGTTTCATTTGAATTAACCATGAAAACATGAGAGAATGTTTTCTCATATTTAGGCATCTAGACATCAAACATGAGAGAATATAAATCTATGAATCAAGTTTGGGCTTAAGATGAAATTTTTAAGTTATGTTGTTGACTTAGGTCAACCTATACTTCAAGTTTTGAAAGAAATCAAACTTTTAAATCTATACAACATCATATTTTCGATTAAACTTTGGTACCAATTTTTGGATGAAAATTTTGATACCAAATATTGAATGGCCATTTGAAATGCAAGAATAAAGTTTGAACTCAAAAGAATTTTCAAAGACCATTTTTCATCCTATATTGATTTTAATAAACAAATGGATATTTCTAACTATCATCCAAGATATCAAAATCATTCCTAGAAATGATTTTACTCAAGAAATTATGTGAATGATATTAGAAATGGAATCCAAATGGTATACATGAGTTTTCATTTGAAGTTTTTTGAAGAAGAATCAAAGTATCGGAAAGATTGATATTTAAAATAAGTGATACTTTGAGTTTTTGAAATCCAACTTCAAAAATTCACTTTAAATTCGATTCTTGATCAAACTTTTTGAAATTTTAACACAACATATTATTATTATTATTATTTTGATACCAAATGTAGGCGAAATTTTTACTGATAAAACTAGATTTTTCAGTGAATGTGCAGTTTCAAGAATGATTTAAAAAGGATTTTTCTATATTTCTCTAGAAATAACTGAAATTGATACCAATTGTAGGTCAAAATGATATTTTTGTAATTTTCAGTTATTTTTAAAACTTGTTCAATTTTCATTCAAACTTCCATGACACCACATGATGGTCATGTAAAGAGTATATGTCAAGTTTGAAATGAAAATTAAATCCTTAAGGTTAAGATATCAACCTAGCATGATTTCATTCAAAACTAACTAGTTTTTATGAAACTCGCTAAGTTTCAATCTTAACATTTACGCATGATTTTTCAAACTTAAACCTATGCATACCTCTCATGAGTAAATCTAAACATGTTTCTCAAATATGGATTGAAAATAAGACCACTAAGTCAATTGGTTGACTTAGGTCAACTTGGTTCAAAAGAGGTAAGCATGAATTAACCTCTATGTCATTTTATCCATATCCATATGAATTTTTCACTCTAAGTGTTTGGAAACATGTCATACCTATTCCTAAACATGTTTATGAAGTTTGGACTTAAAATGAAATGCCCATGTCGATTTATTGACTTAAGTCTAACTTTTCAAGCTTAAGTCCCCTAAAGTGATATTCCAATTGTATTTGATCATCTAGACATGAATTTTTAAGTTTTAAATATCTAGACTCATGTGATATGTGTATCTAAACATGTTCATTTGGTGTTTACTCAAAATGAGGTCTCTAATAAGAAATTTTAAACTAGCCCAATTTCATTCAATATTAATATCATGAAATTGCCTACTCATGAAAATTCAAACATTTTTCATGCAAAATCAATCATGAGTATAGAGACATCACTAAACATGGATATTCAATTATTAAACTAAGATTTTTGCAAAATTGAATCCATACCTTAGTCTTTAGAGATTTTTGCCAAACTTGTCATTTACTTTTCAATTATCTTCATGATAACATATATTTCCAATGTTTACCACTTTCTTAACTTGCAAGTAGGCTTCATTAGTATCAAAATGAAATAATATGCCAACTAGCAAGCTAACTTACTACATAGCAAGGTTCAATGCAAAGATTCATTTATAACCTTAACCTATGCTAGATAGTAAAGATTCATTTTAAAGAATTAACAAGTTATCAAAATGAATCAAAGATATCTTAAGATATGAAATATTTGAAGAATAAGATCTCTACCCATGTTAAATTAGTTTGGATTTACAAGAAGGTCTCTAATAATAGATATTTACCTAGAGCAAGTTTTATTCAATGAAATTTGCCCAACTGCTAAAATTCTACCTACTCATGAAAATTCAAGAGTTTAACATGCAATCCTAATCATGACATAATTTTAGCTTAAGCATTGAGGTATAACACTAAAATTTTGAATTTATCAAAGTTATACCTTATTCATGATAATTTGCCAAACTAATCTTTTTCTTCCTAACTAGCTTTCCTAAAATATTTATAACTTGCAAGTAAGCTACACTAATATTTTAGAGAAAATATAGCTACTTAGCAAGCTAACCAAACCAAAAAGCAAAGAGAAGCATCAAATATCATTATAAAAGTTCACTTTGCTATATAGTTTGAAATCCATTTCAAAATATGTTATCATGAATCCAAAATGAATTTTAAGAGATCACAAATGTAATATTAATGAAAATATGATCTCCAACCCTCCCTATTGGTTGAAAACCGAAAGACCACAATGAGCCTACGATTTGGAACCGCAAGGTCGCATGAGCCCATTACGGGCTACTTAGGTCTTCGAAGAGACCGGGAAATCAAAAATCAAAATCATTTTTCAAAAGACTCTTATCAAGAGC
Organism: Canna indica; assembly: GCA_034359265.1. Classification (NCBI taxonomy): domain Eukaryota; kingdom Viridiplantae; phylum Streptophyta; class Magnoliopsida; order Zingiberales; family Cannaceae; genus Canna; species Canna indica. Next base: position 44,065,442 of record CP136890.1, on the reverse strand, counting down.
GGGGAAAAAATAACTCAAATTAAACATGTATCATAACTCCAACTTAAATAAAATAAATCAAAGTAAGGAGATAATACAAAGTATACCTAGATGACAATTTCCATACCTATGGCATCATGATGGTTTGAAGTTGCAACCAAGGAATGATACTTCATTTAAGTTTATGGTCAACTTCAACTCTTCACTTCTCTTTACCCTTGTGTGGTAGCTCCCCCTAAAAGAGAAGATACTTTTGGTACCCAAATGGTTTTAGGTCCTTGGGGGTTAATGGGCTTAGGTACCCAAAGTATCTTAACAACACTAGGGTTCACTTTGAAAGCACAATCATATATGGCATGCCCATAAACATCACAACAAAAACAATATTCATTAAATTTCTTTTTATTTTTGTTATGGACATGAGGTTTAAAGTTAGAATGCTTAACATGTGAAATATTATGTGCATGAGCATTCTTGTTTGGAGATTTCCTAAATGAGACATTTTGATTTTTAGGACTCCTAAAAGATGAAGCATTTGATAAGTTACTAGTTTTCTTACTCAAGAATACAACCTCATTTTTTAAGTCATTGATGGATTTGTGTAAAGCTTGAATTTGAGATTTCAACAAGCAATTTTCATTTTTTAGAATATCATGCTCAAATTTGAAATCACTTATACAATCCTTACCATTGAGATTCACATTATTTTTTGTGTTTTCATTCTCATTTCTAATTTTTGAAATCTTAGTTAACAACTCATCATTCTCAATTTCTAATTATTCATTTCTATGTTTCAAATCCTTAATTTCAAGTTTTAAGGCATCATTGCAACAATCAAAAGGGCTAGTATTCAATTTTTCAGTTTCTAATTCATGCACATGAGATCTAAGCCTTAAATTTTCCTTCTTTAATTACTTATTTTCCTTATTCTTTTTCATGAGCAAATTATACATCTTTTTACATTCTTCTAGTAGTTCTTCATATGACATATCAAGGGATTTTGAGCTATTAGAGTCATTATCATTAACATTTTGAACATGACTAGAAGATGGAGAATATACCTCATCTCGAAGACCCATGAGGCAACAGTTTGATGTAGCTTCATCGTCATGTCTAGAAGAGGCTTCACTTGATTGAGATGTGGAGGAAGAAACACCCTTCTTTTTGGATTTCTTCTTTAAGAGTGGACAATTCTTCTTCTTGTGTCCCTTCTCTTGGCAAAGGAAGCACCAAAGTTTTCTTTCCCGATTCTTGCTTGTGCTTCTTTGTCTAGAAGTGCTTTGAGCATCAAAACCGAGGTTAGTACTATAGGGATGACCATTGTCATCACCACCCTCAACAAAAGTATTAAGTTCTTCGGTTTTAGCATAGTCATATAACATATTTAATATTGCCCAAATATCAAAAGTAGAAGAACAATGCATAACCTTTTCAAGAATTTCATTTGAAAGTGAGCAATATAGGAGATGCGTTGTTTTTGCATTCAATTCAAATAATCTAACTCGTTCTTGAGTCCAATCATTTAAGTCAATGGTGGGCTCAACATACTCATTCTTTAGCATACACAATAGATCTAAACTTTGTGTTTTAAGAAAGGAATACATCCTACTCTTCCAATCACCAAAGTTTTCTTCATCAAACCTAGGTGGTGCAAATGCTATACTCTCTAGTGCCATTTTTCGGATCGAGGCAAGATGTAGATGAGATGGTAAAATCTCAATCCACGACCCGCTCTAATACCAATTGAAGTCGAAATGGCAACACTAGAGGGGGGGGGGTGAATAGTGTGTTTACTAAATCGATTAGCCTAAATTCAATTTTAATCATTTTCTTAAACTAATTAGGCTAATTACAATTTTACGATTGGATGCGGAAGTAATAATAAAACAATTAAGCACAACCAAATATAATAATGCAAACACTAGATTTATAGTGATTCGGCCCCAATGCCTACTCCACTACCTAAGCACTCCGCTTAGGATTTCCAAACTAGGTTTACTAGATTAATTCAATTTCCCTTACACAGAGGACTTTGACTCGAAGAGTCACACTCTCGACCTAAGGTACTTCCACACCTGGAAGTCTCCGACTTCTTATCGAGAGCATTCTTCCACCTCAACCCTAAGGGATAACACAAGCTAATCCTAGTAAAACTACGTTTAATTTACACGGGTGGTTTTAAACCTCAAACACCAAGGCTACCACCCAATTTCAAGACCTAACAATCCTAGGTCTTCACACGCACAAATCCAAATTTAAACAAGTTCAAATAACAGTTAAAAGTTACAATGAAAAGAGCTAAAGGATAAAACAAGATTAACTACTCTTTTCAGATCTTCAATCCTTCAACTTGCTAGAAGATGAATCTTGTGTTGCAGCAGAGTTGAGGGAAGCAGTTGGTGCTTGAAGAAGAACTCGATGGAAGAGCAGAGCGCGTTGCAATCGATCATTGGAAGGCATAAATCACTTCTAAAATACTCAATTAAATTTGTGAGAGTGACGGAAGAGCTTTAGAGAGGTTAGATGAAGTATTTTTATACCCTCTCAAAGAAACGATAGCTCAACGGATACAAAACTATCCGTTGCAGATGCTCGGTCGATTGGTCGGTCGACCGACCGACCGATCGACCGCTGAAAGCGACCGACGCCTCTTCTCTCTGTGCGATCGATCGATGGGTTGACCGCCCATATGCAAAATTGCGTTCCCGCAATCCAGTCGACCACCCGATCGACCGACACAGGTTTGCATCTTCAGCAAACGTAGGTCGGTCGACTGATTGGTCGATCGATAGAGCTACTACCCATTTCGGGCTTCGGTCGGTCGACCGCCCGGTTGACCGAAGTAGCTACTGCCGATTTGCGGCATCCTTCGGTCGACCGAGATCACATAGGCTGATATTGATTTTTTAGCTCTTTTTCTTGCGCGCTTCATTTTCGGGTTCCAGCTTTCAACGTGCGTCATCTTGGAGAGCTTTCCATGTGATATTTGGACTCGTCCAATGCGACTTTAGTGCACACGTCGATCTTCGAGATATTCCACGACGAACCCGAGCGCGACGATCAACGTCCTTTCGATGTCCTTCCGATTTATTGATTTCTCCGATTTATCCGATCGAGGACATCAAACGCTACTCGATATGGAACCTGAAAGATTTCTCAACGAAATATTAGTTCCATGTTTGTTATCATCAAAACCGAGATTAAGAGATTAAGACTAAAGCTGAAAACCTAAAACTAGCAAACAATAAATATTCAAATTGTTGGAAATAACTTGGAAATGTTATGAACACAAATTTTGTTGAGCTCTCTTCTACTTCATTTCTGAAATCAGGCTTTCTCTTTTGACCTAAAGTTGTGAATGTGATGTGCCTTTATCCTACTTAGGGAAGAGAAACTGGGAGGCAAGGCTTGACTAATGGTGGTAACATAGCAGGTAATAATAACAATAGATTCAATGAAGTTGTGGTTTCTCATAATAACCATAAAGTTGAAAAGGAGGAGGGCGAATTATCACCAAATGGGGATTTTGAAGAGCATAATTTTGTGGCATTTGAAGATTCTTCTATAAATATTAGCCCAAAAGGTAAGGACAATTCTTCTAGTAGAGAGTGTCGAGTCAGATTTGGACAAATAGAGCCCTCTCATGGTGAAACTGCTGGAGAGAATGATGATGATGATTGCGAGGAAAGTGTTCATCCGTATATGGATAGTCCAAATGCATCTGAGGCTGTTGAGGATGCATCAGTCAGTGAATCTGCAGATGGCGATGAGTTCTCCCATGACAATCATGAGGAAGAGGATGATGCTGAACATGATCAGGAGGCCAAAGCTGAAAGTGAAGGTGAGGCTAAAGGAATAGCTAATGGGCAAGATGCCGAGGGAGCAATTTTATCATTGCCATTTTCAGAATGAAATCTACTTACTGTGAAACTTCCATCCCAACTTTTGAGAATCAACATAAATATATTCATGTTATGTAACTAACAATTCACCCATACAAAAATAAGAAGAGACACTAAAGTAAAGAAATCACATGTCAAACATGCACCAAAGGTAAATATTTAGACAACTTATTTTCATCAGAATTTATGTTCCCTTAAATTTGAATTATCTACTGCAACCAATTCCTACATCAAAGAATCAAAGTGCAAGCAAATCCAAAGACAAACACATCCATATCTACATTTCCAATAGATGTTACTAATGAAACCAGCGAATGAATTTAAATATGCAGCATAAATAAAGAGACGATAAATAGATGAATTCTATCAAATTACTGAGAGATGAAGGGAAAAATTAAGGGAGAGGGAGAGGGGAGAGTGGAGAGGGGAGGGTTTATCGGTCGGCGGGAGACGACTACTGATTCGAGCGGAGAATATGACAGGAGGGATTGAGCAGAGAAGACGACAGGAGGGATCAAGTAGAGAAGATGACAGGAGGGATCGTCGAGTGGAGAAGACGACAGGAGCGGAGATGATTCAAGCGGAGAGATCATCGGCGGTGGGAGGGATCGTCGGTGGGAGATGATTCTGACGCAGTGAGCTTGAGAGAGTGTTTAGGGCGGAAGGAAAGAGTGAGCGGGAGAGGAAAATATTTCGCAGTTTAGTGTATAGACTATAGAGTTTTTTAGGAACGATTTTTGGTATTGAATTTTATATGACAGTAATATAACAGTAATATAATTACACAGGAATATGAATGGTATATATGTTTACACATGTAATATAATACTATAATAGGATGGCTTAGTGTCAAACAGGATATTACCTTAGTGTCAGGAATATATATAATTCTACAGAAATATATATAATTCTACAGAAATATATATAATTGCATAGTAATATAATAGGATGGCTTAGTGTCAAACAGGATATTGCCTCACGAATATAATTGCACAGTAACATAATAGGTTTATATGATATTAATATAAATGGTTTTTAGGAGCGGTTTTTGGTATAAAATTTTATTCCGACGTAGTATAGTGGGAGAGGAATATTTTTATAGCAAAAATATTTTTCATGAAGATTTAAGAAAAATATTTTTGTTGTAGAGAAGGAATTAAAATAAATTGCAGAATTTATTTTTGTTCTTCCATTTTTTATATAGGTTCTAAAAGGGAATAATTTTTTAATGTTCTCATAGTATATAAGCTAAGGGAACGATTTCTTTATGTTCCCATAGTATATAGGCTAAGGGAACGATTTTTAAAACCGTTCCCATATATTGACTACGGGAACGGTTTTTTTTGTGTTCCTATAGTATATTGGCTAATGGAACGGTTTCCAAAATCGATCCTATAAGTGATATATGGGAATATTTTTTCAACCGTTCCCAAAAGTGACGTGGCCATAGAGCCAAAATGTAGTAGTGTTCATTGAAGGAGTATTCAAGTTTGCTAGGCTCAAGAAGAAGATGTGTCCTTATTGTGATAAGTCATCTTTACTCTCTTCTTGTGATTAAGGTATTTTTATTTTGTTTTGATTTGATTTACTTGAGTTTGTAAAAAGACCTAGGTGTAAGTGGTAACCTTGGTGTAGAAGGACCTAAGGACCCAAAGCCATTTGGGTACCAAAGATCTCATGCTCTTTTGTAGGGGGAGCAACCACACAAGGGTAAAGGAAATTGATGAATTGAAGTTGACCATGGAGTTCAATGAAGAATCCATCTTCGGTTGCAACTTCATGCCATCATGATGTCGAAGGTATGAAAATTAGCATCTAGGTATGTTTAGTATCACCTCCTTTATATTACTTGTCATCTTAAAGTTGGAGCTATGATACTAGTTAAATTTGAGTTGGTTTTGCCCGCTCATGATATGACTTGAAAAATGATTTTTGTTTTTGATTTCCCAGTCTCTTCGGAGACCTATGTAGCCTATAACGGGCTCATGCGACCTTGCGGTTCTAAATCGTAGGCTTATTGTGGCCTTTCGATTTTCAACCAATAGAAAGGGTTGAAGATCTTATTTTTCAAAATATCATATTTTGAGATCTCTTTGATTCATTCCAGTATCACTTTGACTTATTTGTAATCGAATCTCTACTACTTAGCAACGCAAGTCTTTGAAAATGATACTTGATCATCATCTTTGCTATTTAGTACGATAACTTGCTAGTATATATGGTTTGATTACTATTAATGAAGTATACTTGCAAGTTATTGAAAATGGAAGGCTATTGTGAAGAAAATGGTAAAGAAAATGAAAAGTTTGGGAAAATTTTCAAGAATGAGGTATGAGTTCATTTTTGCAAAAATCATAATATAATACATGAATATTCATGCTTTAATGATGTATCTATATACTCATGATTGATTTTGCATGATAAATGTTTGAATGTTCATGAGTAGGAAAAATCATAATAACTAGGCAATTTCATGATCACTAGGTAGTTTCATGATATTGATAACTTATATGAATGATTTTGATAACTTATATGATAGCTAGAAATATATTTTCTTAAGGATGTTTGTCATTATCAAAAAGAAGAAGATTGTTGGCCTAATATTTTCTACCTTAGTCTTAAACTCGGTTTTCATGATAAAAAACATGGAACTAATGTTTCTTTGAAAAATTCTTTCAAGTTCCAAGTTGATTAGCGCTCGACGTCCGTGATCGAAAATATCAAAAAATCAGAAGTGTAGTCGAAATGGCAACACCAGAGCGGGGTGAATATTGTGTTTACTAATACAATTAACCTAAATTCGATTTTAATCATTTACTTAGATTGTTTAGGCAATTTATAATTCGATGATTAGATGCGGAAGCGATAAATAGTAAAGCAATTAAAATAGTCAATAAATCAATGCAAACACGAGAATTTATAGTGGTTCGGCCCCAATGCTTACTCCACTACAAAAGCACCCCGCTTAGGATTTCCAAACTAGGTTTACTAGATTAATTCTCGTTTCCTTTACATAGAGGACTTTGACTCGAAGAGTCATCTCGACCTAAGGCACTTCCACACCCGGAAGTCTCCGCCTTCTTACCAAGAGCACTCTTCCATCTCAACCCTAAAGGATAACTAAACTAATCCTAGTAAAAACTAAGTTTACACAAGTGACTTTACACATTCACAACAAGGTAACCACTTTCACACAAGAAGACCTAACACCCGGTATTCGTACAAACCCAATTCAAAGAAAAACAATTCAAATAACAGATAAAATATAATCAAAAGAGCTAAGAATAAAACCAAGAGTGAAAGCTCTTTTCCAAGCCTTCCTCATGAAGGTATATTTATACCCTCACGAAGAAATGATAACTCAACGGATAGAAAACTATCTGTTGTAGTCGCTCAGTTGATTGGTCGGTCGACCAACCGATCTACCACTCAAAGCGACCGTCGCCTTCCTCTCTGTGTGCGGTCGACCGACGGGTCGACCGCCCGACGCAAAACACTCGATCTGCCATTCGGTCGACCAGTCAGTCGACCGATGCGAGTTGCATCTTCAGCTATCCTTAGTTCGATCGACCGGTTGGTCAACCGACAAGGCTACTGCCTATTTACGGCCTTTGTCGGTCGACCGAACTTAGGCTGAATTTGGTTTCTTCAGCCATTTTCTTCCACACTTCATTTTCGAGTTTCGGCTTTCAACGAACATCATCTTGGAGAGCTTTCTATATGATCTTTGAGCTCGTCTAATACGTCATTGGTTCATACGTCGATCTTTGAGAATTTTCCACGACGAACTCGAGCGCGACGATCAATGTCCTTCTATTTTTTTGATTTCTTTCGATTTATCCGATCGAGGACATCAAACACTAATTGATATGGAACTTGAAAGAATTCTCAACAAAATATTAGTTCCATGTTTGTTATCATCAAAACCAAGATTAAGAGATTAAGACCAAGGTTGAAAACCTAAAGCCAACAAGAAGGACATTGGTTGATGCATTCGGGTTCATCGCGAAATTTTTTAGAAGTTCGACGTGTGCACCAAAGACGTCTTGGACGAGTCTAGAGAACATATGGAAAGCTCTCCAAGTTGACGCACACTAAAGGCCGGAACCCAAAAATGAAGCACGCAAGAAAAATACACAAGAAAATTGCCCTGCCCAGATTCGGTCGACCGACCGATCGACCGACAGAAGAGGAAATCAGGTAGAAGGCAATTCGATCGACCGAATGTGGTCAAAAATTAGCAGTAGCCAATTCGGTCAACTGAATGTTGCCAAAAAGTGGCAATATGATCACGGTCACTCGATCGATCGATCGCCAAAAAAACTCCCATTGACGAGACTTGGTGTTTGGGGGATTATAAATACCCATCCCAAACTCATTCCTAGCCTAATGTTGATGTTTCCAAGTCTCAAAGAGTGATCCTAAGCATCTCCTAAGCCCCATGATCAAATCCACAAAACCTAGCTCTTGATCCCTCATCGTCAAGTGTTCTTCATTGAAGGGGTATTCAAGCTTGCTAGGCTCAAGAAGAAGAGGTGTCCTTATTGTGATAAGTCATCTTTACTCTCTTTTTGTGATTAAGGTGTTTTTATTTTGTTTTGATTTGATTTACTTGAGTTTGTAAAAAGACCTAGTGTGAGGTCTTGTGTGTAAATGGTAACCTTGGTGTAGAAGGTGTAAATTAAGTTAGGAGCAGGTCTTAGGATTGAGGTGGGAAAGCTCATTTGGTAGGAAGGTGGGATACTTCCGGGTGTGGAAGTGCCTTCAAGGTGAGTGTAGCGTCTTTTCGGTGCTTATGTAGTGGAGTAAGCATTGGGGCCGAACCACTATAAATAATTATGTTAGCATTGATATTCTTGCTTGTGTTTAAACTATTTTATTATTGCTTTCGCACTTAGTCATTAAATTATGAATTGCCAAAGTAATTTAAGAAAACATTTAAAATGGAATTTAGGCTAATTGCTTAGTTAACACACTATTCACCCCCCTCTACTGTGGCCATTTCACCAACATTTAGATCCTTTAGTGACATCTAAAAATACTGGCGAAGAGATCTATTATCTACAACTCCATTGCATGAAAATGTTGTTGCCAGATATATAGGAGTTGAGACTGCAGAAAAGCTACAACCTATTTATCTTTAGGAGAAGATTGGTTTCGGGCAGATAACACACTACAATACAAGGATGTGTGGAGGATGGAACTCTATGGCTGGGATGTCATAGAGAGAGAAGTTGGTATTTACTTGTAATAGCAAATAGGTTTTTGTTATTTCCAATTCACTATAGTATTGGTAGTCAGATTTCGGGTGTGAAATCCAAAGGACTTATATTGTACTTATAGATAGTGGATTAGACATCTGTCCGGTGAGTGCCCCACAGATTAGGTGACTGGTTTGTCACTGGACTACGTAAACAAATCTCCTTTGTTTGTGTATGCCTTTTATTTTGGTACTTACTTTGCTACAATAAGCTATTGTTAAGCAGTTGCAACTTCTTTGCAACTGTCTTTTATAGAAGTTCCCTATGAGACCTATATTGTCATTTGGCATCAGAGCGGTTGTGCTAACCTTTACCTACACAAGATCCTTGGTGTGTCTCTTATCTTTCAGGCTCTAGATGGAAGGAATGCCAATGAAAATTCTATCAATGTTCCTCCACTTCTTGTTGGAACAAACTATGCTTATTGGAAGGCTCGAATGAGAGCGTTCATCAAGTCCATAGATGATCGTTGCTAGGATACTATAGAAGATGACTATACTCCTCTACTATTGATGGGACTGAGAAGAAGCCAAAGAACCTGTATACTGAAGCAAAAGTTGTAGCTGAAAACTATGACAACAAGGCCCTTAATGCCTTTTTCAGTGGTGTTGATCCTTCTCGGTTCAAACTCATTTTTGCATGTACTCTTGCAAAACAAGCATGCGAGATTTTGGAAACAAATCATGAAGGATCCTTGATTCTTCGTAAGCCAAAGGTTGAAATTCTCAACACCAAATTTGAGAACCTGAAAATGGGAGAAGATGAAAGCATCCAAGACTTCCATGGGTGTATCAAAGATTTGATGAACAATGCTTCCAACCTAGGAGAACCTTTCTCTGAAGAAAAGGTTGTAAGAAAAGTTCTAAGGTCCATGCGTACAAAATTTGACATGAAGGCTACTGCTATAGGAGAAGTTCATGATCCGTCATCCATCACCCTTGATACCTTGATGGGTAACTAGAAACTTATGAGTTGGAACTGTCTCAGAAATACTCTCGTAAAGAGAAAAGGAGGAATTTCGCTTTCAATACTACTAAAGATGAGAACAAGTTTGAAGATTGTTCGAACGAAGAGATTGATGCAACATATGCTCTTATGATAAAAAATTTCAGAAGATTTCTAAGAGCTAAGAATAAACAAAATCAAAATGTGCAGTTCAAACAGCAATTTCAACCGCCTAGTTCAATCGAATCCAAAGCAAGCTCTTCTTTTGGTGAAAATAGAAGAAGTCAATCTTCTGTTGATAAATTTGTAATAAACAGAAGTCCGAAAGTGTTTAGTTCTTTGAATGTGAAGGATATGGACATGTCGGGTCTAAATGTCCAAATGTACAGAGAAAATTCAGGAAGTCTTTTGTAGCTACCTGGAGTGATGATGAAGAAGAAGATGAAGTAGAAGAATTTGAACAATGAAATTATAGAGCCTTTGTTGTTTGCATAGTCAACACAGTTTAAACTACTTGTAATCCAAACACTGATGATCATAACGAGATTCAATGTGCTGACAGTCATGAAGAAGCATATCGAGAGATGTTTGATAAATGGGTTGAAGTGACAAAATTCAACAAAACCCTCAGAAATCAAAAGAAACTTTTGATTAATGAAAAGAAGAAACTTGAGGGGGAAATCAAGACCTTCAAAAATTAGATTGTTGAGAAATCTAATAGAGAATCCAAGTTGATTTTGGAACTTGAAAAGGTAAAGAAAGAAGCCAGAATGATGAATTTCGTTGGTACTCTAAATGAAATTTTGAGTGCAGGACAATCTCCATCTAATCATGCTGGGCATGGATACACTAGTTCGAGACAGTCGAAACTCTAGTCTCAACTGCTCAAGAAGAATTTTTATAAAGGACTCTCAAGTCATCAATAGTCCACTACATGGAAGCGAAGCAGAGTGCCCACATGTTACTACTACAAGTGTAGAGGACATATAATAGCAAATTGCTCAAAGCATTCCAACATATTAAAGAGAAAGAAGCATGGAAATTCTCCAAAATAGAAGTTCAAACAAGTATAGGTAAGCAAAACTGAACTTAATTGCAAAGTTGCTTCTATATCAAAGGCTATTTCTTCTCTTGGATCTTGGTATTTCGACAGTGGTTGTTCTCAACATATGATAGGAAATTCAGAAAATCGTAAAAATATCCAAGAACATGAAGGTTCTACTGTAACCTTTGGAGATGGAAGACATGGAAATGTCTTGGGAATTGGAACTCTCAATGTTCCAAGAATTCACAGGTTGAAAGATGTTCAGTAGGATGGTCTCAAGGCCAATCTTGTGAATATTAGTCAATTATGTGACCAAAATTTAGATGTCAAATTCAATTAAAATAATTGCAAGGTCTTTGATAAAAATGGTGAATGTATTCCTAATGGAAGTAGATCTAGAGATAACTGTTATAAGATTGCATTTTCATCAATCTGTCTTTTAGTTGTTTCCTTTGATATAAACTTGTGGCACAGAAAGTTAGGTCACATAAATTACTAGGTCCAAAAGAAGGTGGTTAATGCTAGAGCTATGAGAGGAATTCCTAAACTCACAAGAGAACCTAAATCGGTTTGTGGTTCTTGCCAAGAAGGAAATCAGACAAGGTAGTCTCATAAACAGTTGCAACTGGTGGCCACATTAAAACCTCTAGAACTCCTTCAGTTGGACTTGGTTGGTCCTATGCAAGTTGAAAGCATTGGAGGTAAAAAGTATGTTCTTGTTTGTGTAGATGATTACTCACGTTTCACTTGGACAAAATTTCTAAGGGAGAAGTCCAATGCCTTCAACAGCTTCAAATCCTTATGTCTGAGACTCTAGAATGAACAAGAACTTCCTATTCTGAAAGTGATCAGAATAAGGAGTGATCATGGAAGAGAGTTTGAGAACATTTCCTTCTCATAATTATGTGATGATAGTGGTATTTTACATGAATTTTCTGCTCCAAAGACTCTTCAACATAATGGTGTTGTTGAAAGGAAGAACCACACTATCCAAGAAATGGCTCAGGTCATGCTAAATTCCAAGATGATTTTTGAGAGATTTTGGGCTGAAGCTATCAATACTGGCTGCTACATTATAAATAGAGCATATCTCATACCAAAAACTATAAAAACTCCTTATGAATTATTGAAGGGAAGAAAACCTATCCTTACATATTTTCATGTCTTTGGTAGCAGGTGCTATGTGTTGAATGATAGAGAATACCTTCGAAAGATGCAAAGTAAAAGTGATGAAGCAATATTCCTTGGATATTCAACTAATAGCAAGTCCTACAGAGTCTTCAACAAGCGCACTCAAACTGTTATAGAGTCACCAAATGTGAAAGTAGATGACTCACAAATCTACCAAACTCTGACTACTGATGAAGAGGCAGTTGAAACTGTTAATAAGAGTGCCTAGAGCTCCTCTAAGACAGCAGAACATACTGATGAAACTGCTGACTCAACAGATTCTGAGACTGAGACTGATCAAGAAAAGAAAAATACAATTGAAAGGTCTACAAAAACTTTCAAGAATCCTCCTCTGAAGAATGTAATTGGTGATGTACATGAAGGAGTCAAGACCAGGAATCAGTCTAAGAAGAGTAGTCAAGACATGATCAGATACTCTTGCTACACTTCAACTATTGAACCCAATAACATCAAGGAAGCTCTAAAAGATGAATTCTGGATCATGGCTATGCAAGAACTGCAACAGTTTGTCAGAAATGATGTTTAGGAATTGGTTCCCAGACCTGAAAGTGTCAATGTGATCGGAACCAAGTGGGTCTTCAAGAACAAGACTGATGAAGTAGGAAACATCACAAGAAATAAGGCCAGACTTATTGCTCTAGGTTACAATCATGTTGAAGGTCTGGACTATGATGAAACCTTTGCATCTTTTGCAAGATTGGAGTCTATCAGGTTACTTCTTGCCTTATCCTACTATATGAAGTTCAAACTGTATCAAATGGATGTTAAGACTGCTTTCTTGAATGGTATTCTAAATGAAGAAGTCTATGCTGAACAACCTAAAGGGTTTGAAGATCCTACTTATCCTGACCATGTGTATAGACTTAAGAAAAACTTGTATGGTCTCAAACAGGCACCTAGAGCTTGGTATAAAAGACTAACTCAGTTTTTACTCAAGAAAGGTTACAAAAGAGGAAAAGCTAATCAGGCCTTATTCATCAAGAAAAAGGAGTCTCAATTGGTAATTTTTCAGATTTATGTTGATGATATTGTTTTTGGTTAAACTTCTGAAATGTTTGCTAAAAAATTTGTGGATGATATGAAATCTGAATTTGAGATGAGCATGGTTGAGGAAATGAGCTATTTTCTTAGTCTCCAAGTCAAGCAATCTAAAGAAGAAATATTTATTTCACAAAGTAAATATGCTAAGAATCTTGTTCACAACTTTGGACTAGACATTTCAAAGGCAGTTAGAACCCCTTTATCAACTCATGAGAAACTAAGTAAAGATGATGAAGAGAAGAGTGTTGATCCTAATCTCTACAAGAGCATGATTGGCAGTTTATTATATTTGATAACTAGAAGACCTGATTTATGATTTAGTGTTGGATTGTGTGCTAGATATCAAGAAAATACTAAGGAATCTCATCTTCAAGCTGTTCGGAGAATTTTCAAATATGTGAAAGGTACTTTGGATTTCTGTTGATTGTAACCCGTCTAGCTGGATTTTCATATGCAGATTGGGCTAGTAACATTGATGACAAAAAGAGTACTTCAAGCGGTTATTTTTATGTTGGATCAAATCTTGTGGCCTGGTTAAGCAAGAAACAAAATCCTATTTCTCTTTCTTCAGCAGAGGCAGAATATTTAGCTGCACATAGTTGCAGCACAGTTGATTTGGATGAGAAGCATGTTACTTGATTATGGTCTCAATCAAGAAGAAATGGTACTCAATTGTGATAACACCAGTGCAATCAATATTTAAAAAAATCCTGTTATGCATTCACATACCAAACACATCGATATAAGGTTTCATTATATCAGAGTATTAATTGGAAGGAGACAGATGCAACTTGAATATATTGCAACAGAGAAACAAGTGGCAGATATTTTTACAAAAGCCCTAAATGGTGAAAGGTTTGAGCAGTTGAGATCTGCTCTTAGATTATGTGTCATATGACACATTTTATTTCGGGTGAAAATAAATAATTAAGTCTTCGTTGTGATGAAAAGGTTTCTTCGGTTTTTATTCTTTTTTTCATCACTTATTGTTTGAAGACTAATATTTATTTAGTGAAGGAAGTTACATTATTCCTTGAAGCCTGCACGTGTGCCCCCTTATTAGTGGAGTTTTATTTCACCCTAAAAGCTCTGGGCGTTGCTTTTCCGATCAAGTGTCAACCGGCGAATATTTCTTCTCCACTTCCTCGTCCGTTCGTCTACTTGTTGATCTCACCTCTCATTTAAAGATATCATGGCGCAAGGGAAGGAAAGGCTTTGTGAGAAAGATGTATGTCTCTACAACCAAGAAGATGCAATCTTAAAACCCTCCCGGAGAGACTCAACCAAATGTTGGCCCTTCAACCAAGGAAATGCCTCCCTCCTCCTCCTCTGCCAACGAGTTAAGGGCACAAGTTAAGAAAGAAAACAGTTAGGAGACCGGCTGATTTGCAGTTAAGGAGAAGCAATCAAGGTATGAACCCCAAATCTTCTCAATCGTCCTCTTGGGTTTCTCAAATTGAAGGGAAGTTTGACTTGGGTGAGGGGGAGTTTTGATTTTGTCTCTCCTAATACTGTTCCTAGACAAAAAGTTTCAATGAGTCATTGGCAGTTTCCTCTCCAGTGCATACTGGTCCTATGATTGATAAAAATATTGTTATACTGATGTTTTTGACACTATTCCAGTCAAAACAGGTCCATCCGATATCTCCACAAAGTCTAATGTGGATAAAGGTATTATTGAACAACAGAGAACTATTAATCCTATAGAGTGCTCTGAGACAGTCTCAACCGCTAATGAGGCAGTTGAAACTACTGTTGAAATGGTTGCTTCTGAGAACCTGAAAACTCCATAAGAAGTAGTTTCAACCATGAAAGAAGCCATTCAGATTGCTGAGACTATTCCAGCTGATGATAACACTCCAAAATCTTCTATTTCTAAACTAGCTGCTATGGATCTGAATCAAGTTCCTACTGATGAGGTAGAATCTTAGATTTGTGAGGCTTTTGTACCTCAAAAAACTACCTCTGTTCCTGAAGCTGATACTTTTGTTCCTGAAAGCACTTCCTCCTCCAAAAAGAAAAGTAGAGTTTCTTATGAACTTGAGATAAAGAGAAGTTCAAAAAGAAAAATACCTATTAAGTCCAACCTTATCTCTAGAGAAATTATTGATCTACAATCAGATGATTATGATAAACCCATGTCCATAAGGGCAAATGAGTTGAAGAAGTCGAAGAAAAGAAAACACAATCCCGAAACACCAACAGAGAAGAAAGTCACTGTTGCTGAATAGAAAATGATACAAACTCCTAGGAAGAAGCAATCAAAATATAAGAAGAAAGCTGAAAAACAAACTCCTGCACAAGGGACTATTGTTTGATGACCTCTATCCTCTTTGGAAAGGGCTGCAATCTAGAGGTATTATGTCTCAGAGAATTCTTGATTTAGATCAAATCTCTTTAAAATGCAAACCAGATCTTGAGATTCTCGAAAAGACAAATTTATCTAGTTCTTATAAAAAAGTTATACCTTTTTGCAAGCAGCCTATACTAGAGTTCTATTGCAATCTATCTGATAATATTTCAAATCCTAAAGCAATCATTATCATGAAGTGTTTCTTAGAGGCTGTTGGTATAGTTTTAGTCCAGATGTGATTAATCAGTTTGTTGGATTTTCTTAATTTTCTTCTGCTGTTGTTGATAGTGATGAGACTGATGACTTTTTGAAAATGATTGGTAAAGAGGTCTCAAATGGTTATGTTATTAATTGGACAGGCAGTCATGACATTAGATCTTCATCCTTGAATACCTTTTATGTAGTCTTATTCCTCATTGCTAGAAATTACTGGATTCCTACTTCTCACATTACATTTCTAAGTAAGGAAATGGTAATGTTGCTTTATAAGATCACAAATGGAATTCCATTCAATCTTGGCAGCCTTATTTTTGAGCAGATAATCTCAGTTAGGAGCAGACTTCACTCTAAATCCAGGATGTTTTTAATTTTTCCAAACTTAATCTATGGAATTCTAGAGTAACAAGGATTTAAATACTCCTCTGATGAAGTACTTGAACCCTTGGGTACATCTCTAAAGATTCATCCCAAAATGCTCAAGAGGGTTAGCACTCCAAGAAGAAATCTGCTCAATCTAGATTTTGATATGAAGACTGCATCTAGGTCTTCTGCAGCTGCCACATTTACTTCTGAGAGAGAGATCTTGGACGAGCTATTTTCTACAAGAGAAACTATAGACAAACTTCAACAGCAGGTAATCACCATTGAAACGAAAATTATAGAACACTTTACTACAACTTCTGTCGAACCCGCCTCTCCTTCTTCTGGTAGTTTATCTAATTCCTCTGACAGTTCAGACTAAACTTTTCATTGTGTTGTTTACTCATTTGGCTTATTATGCCAAAAAGGGGTGATACTTTTAGTTCAGACTAAACAAGCAGTTGCTCTGGTTGCTCTGCAGTTTTAACTGCTCTGGTCTGGTATGGTGATACTTTTGCCATTTTGATTGTTGATACTTGAGATTGTGTTTGTGAAACTATTGAAAATTTTTGATACTCTGGATGCTCTGATGGGTGTAATTTTTCTGTGACTATGGTTGATTGTGTGGCATGACTATTGGATACTTTCTATTAGCTGTTGAAAGTTGTTTTTTCAATAGTTATTATATCTCTGTTGAAAAACCCTCTACTGTCATACAAATTACTGTGGGTTTTGCCAAATAAGTCAAAGGGGGAGAATGTTAGTATTTGGCTTTTGTACGTTGGCTATATTTGGCAAACGGAGCTTTTGGCCATATCTCAGACTCAACAAGAAATGAAATGTACTTATGTATGTGATAGTCTTAACTGCCTACAGTCTAAAGGGTTTCTGGACAATTTTTTATGCGAACTTGGTGACTGTTGAGCTTCCGAATTAATGATGATTTATTTTGGACATTCAATAATCATTATTTATGTCGTATGGTCAATTAAGTTACGAAGAGTTTTTCTTCATTTATTTTCTTGGCGTTTCTATTTACATAAATGAACAAATAGTTAAAACGCCTATTATGTTGACGGTTTCAATCTAACGACTGTGAAGATTAATAGTGACTGAAGTCAGCATTTATTTAGATCATTCAGTGACATTTATAAATACTGGTGAAGAGATCTATTGTCTATAACTCCATTGCACGAAAATATTGTTGCCAGATATATAGGAGTTGAGACTGCGGAGTGCATATTTTTAAGTGCAGAAAGGAAACAACCTTTTTATCTTCAGGAGAAGATTTGTTTCGAAAAGATAATTCGCTACAACACAAGGTTGTGTAGAGGACGAAACTCTGTGGCTGGGATGTCACGGAGAGGCATGTTGATATTTACTTGTAATAACATATAGGTTTTTGTTATTTCTAATTCACTGTAGTAGTGGTAGTCGGATTTCGGGTATGAAATCCAGAGGACTTATATTGTACTTATAGAGAGTGGATTGGGCATATGTCAAGTGAGTGCCCCGCTGATTAGGTGACTGGTTTGTCACTGATTTGCGTAAATAAATCTCCTATGTTTGCATATGCCTTTTATTTTGGTTCTTACTTTGCTACAATAGGTTGTTGTTAAGCAGTTGCAACTTTCTTGCAACTATCCTTTACACCGGTACTTTGCCTATTGTACTTGTACTTTCTCATTCAATTTCAGTCGGGTTCTTTCTTCGATTCGGGTTTCGGATTACAGGTTTGGTTTTTTAGGGGTCTTTGCATCATAATGAGGATTTTACTATTATCTAGACACCATAATACTAGACTCTATCTTCCCGACGAATTCGAACGCGTCAACCAGCGTCCTTCCAATTTTTCGATTTCTCCGATATTTAACCAACTTGGAATTTGAAAGTATTTCTCAATGAAACCATTACTTTCATATTTGTTATCATCAAAACCGAGATTAAGACCAAGGTTGAAAACCTTAAGCCAACACAGCCATCCTCTCTCACCTCAAAGAGTTGTATGGTGAAGAGAGCAGGACTGCTTGGTTTGAGCTATCAAAGCAACTCTCCTAGGCGAAGATGACAGCAGGGACCCCCGTTAAAACCCATGTCCGCAAACTAATCGATTTGATCGAGAGGTTAGAGAAATTGGGCGTAAGCATTGATAAGGGGCTAAGTCAGGACTTAATACTCCAATCCTTCTAGGGTCATTTTTACAGTTTATTATCAACTACCACATGAACAAGCTGGATGCCTCGCTCTGTTAAGAACGAAACATAATGTCGTATGTGTCCTTGCAAGTGTCGACTCAGGAATCTTTGGCTAGAGTAGATATGAATGTCGGAAAAGGGTTTCTGACATGTCATTATTGAGATGATGACTTGGCAGGCAGAATACATATAAATCGGTATTAGGGTTTGACACTTCTTTCGTACCCTAGCTGTACTCTGGACACCAACGAATATCTCGACCCAATATCAACTCACTAGGTTGGGCATTAGCCTCACATGCTAACGCGCTTCCTAGCCCGACCATCACCTACGCACATCTATAATCACATCCATAAAATGGATAGAAATATACACTACAGAATAAAGTGGTTAACTCAGATGGTTCGGCTACATTCACGTTTCTAGGGTGCATGAACAACCGCACCCCACTCAGCCGCATCTCGGCCCCCAAATCCTTGATTACCCATTGTACCACCCACTAGGGCTGAGCATCAGGCGGGTTAGGTCAATACCCGACCCGACCCGATCAGGTATTAACCCAAAATTTTCAAAAAAATTATACCCGATCCGACCCAATTTTTTAATCGGGGCCCGACCCGATTAACTCGAATAACCTGAATTTGGTTTAGAAAAAAAAATTCATCTTGAAAATGGTGATAAAAAATGAGAACAATTGTATTAAAATTATAACTCATGTAGAACTTGAACTCAAGACCTCCTAAACTGTATATCCACTCTTCTAACCACAAAGCTAATACCATCTTTTATCAATATATATAATATAATCATGTATTTAATTTAAAGTCAGGTTGGGTCGGGTTAAACAGGGTTTTCACCCGAACCTGACCCGACCCGAAATAGTAGAATTTTTTTTCAAAAATAAGACCCAACCCGACCCGATTTACCCGAATAACTCGACCCGAAATGAATTTTTGGGTCAATTTTTTGGGTTTTTTCGGGTCAGATCAGGTTTTGCTCAGCCCTACAACCCACCATTATATTCACTGAAGCTAAGCTTCCAGTTTCTTATCCAAAGAATTGTATATCCATGGCAGAACGTCATGCAGCAAAATTTTAGCATTTTATTGAACCATTTCAGCATGACGCACCTTATCCATTTCACATTCAAAACCTTATCCAACCACCCAAAAATTTCTGAACAATCTAATATAATTCTATATCTACCCAAAAATTTCAGATTTCAGTATAGATAGTAATAGGAGTTTTAGATTTCTAACTCGCCAACCCTTCGCTGAAAATTTCAGCCTAAGGCCAAAAATTCAGCCTTACTAAAAGTAAAATTCTGCACTTGTATAACTAGTGTTTAGAACCTTTTAGAGTGTAAGACAATCTAAGGAACGTGATAAAACTCATACATATATTCTGATATGGACTCTAACCATGTAACTAAATAAAGTTCCAACATACTAACTTTCAGTAAACATTCTCATGAAATTTCAGCATACAAGAGTAGGTAAGTTTCAGCATATTTAAGATATAATCTCAGCATATATTACCAAGAATTTCAGCATGTTTAAAATATAATTTCAGCTTATATTATCAAGAATTTCAGCATATAACCCATGTCAATTTCAGCCCATTCACAAGGTAAAATTCAGCACCTAGTAGTAGGTTCCGATCGAGTTATATTGCTACATGAAATCGTACTATGATTACCCTACAAATTAAGGGTTATTCGGCCCACCCTTAGACCAAAATTCTCAGAATTTTACCATGAATTCTAGCATGCTTTTTACAAGAGAACAATTCGGAATTTAATGTATAGAAAAATCTCAATCGTGTATTTCCACATTATCTTGCTCCCAATACCAAGGCCGGTCAACCCTAGGGTTTAAGGGCATGCCCTAGGGCGGCCGCCCACCCTAAACTCCAAGAACCACACCAATCTTCCATACAACGATACAATTCGGAAGATAAACAAGAATATAAAGTCAATCACGGAAGAAAACATCACCCGATCCCTTCTACAAGGATCAGCAACCCTATTCCTAAAGTTAGGGATTTGGGGGAGAAACCACTCTCCTAGAACCGGATTTAAGGGAAAGGAAGACGTGGTTGAAGCCCTAAAGTAAACAAGGTGTATCACCAACACCTTCAAACCAAAGCTACAACTCAATGAAAACAAACTTAAAATACAAGTAAATGGAGCTATAAATATAACAACACTAATAAGTAGCTCCAACAGTGGTCCCCTAATCGTCTTGATGCCTTAGGATGATGAATCGAAGAAGAATGGAGGCTCAATCAAAAATCAACTATGAAACTAGGGTTTGGAATGAAATGGCTCAAGAAAAGCTTACGAATATTTGTTTAGATGGCTCAATAAATAGTTAGGAATGTAAGGAAGCCTATATTGGGAGTACATATAGAGATCCCAGGCTAGGGGCTCAAAAAAAGCTGTTCAACGAATCTAAAAAGATCTGTTCGCACTTTCGATTGACCACAGGTCGGATCTCGGTCGACCAAACACATATTGACAATTTTAGCCAATTTCGATCGATCTTGGGCTGATCCAGAGCTGCTGCCGAGAGTCGGCCAAGGGTCGACCGAAATTATAAATTTTAGCCTTTTTCAACATTTTGGAGCTTTGGGTGTGAGTTTCAGATTTTGTTGATTTCTTTTGCATCGTAAAGAGGATTTTACAAGTATTCTAGACTCCCTAAATCTAGACTTAAACTTCTAGATGAATCTCGAGCATCGACGTGCACCCTTGCCGATTTCTTCGATTTTTTCGATCACGGACGTCGCACGCAAACCAACATGGAACCTGAAAATATTCTTGCTCAAACATTAATTTCATATTTGTTATCATCAAAATTGAGATTAAGACCAAGGTTGAAAACCTTAGGCCAACATAACCTACCTCAACAAAGAATGTTTGAAGAACTTTTATCCACTACCGAGCATAGACAAACTCGTCGACAGCTCCTTGGGTTTTCAATGCCTATGTTTCATGGATGCCTATTCAGGCTATAATCAAATCCGGATGCACCCAGAGGACGAAGAGAAGAAAACCTTCATCAATGAACACACCAACTTCTGCTACAAAGTGATGCCTTTCGGGCTAAAAAATGCAGGTGCTACATATCAGCACCTAATGAACAAAGTCTTCGAGAACCAGATCAGTCAAAACATGGAGGTGTACGTTGACGACATGGTCGCCAAGATACCAACAATTCCGAACCACTACGATGATCTCATCGACATCTTTAGCCAGCTCAAGCACTCCAACAGGAGACTGAACCCGGAGAAATGTGTCTTTAGAGTTCATGGCGGCAAATTCCTCAGCCTCATGCTGACAAATCGAGGGATCTAAGCCAACCCAAAAAAATATCGGGCCATCCAAGAGATGCGAAGCCCGCACAACATTAAAGTGGTATAACAACTTATCGGGAGAATTGCTACCTCGTCCATATTCCTCTCTAGATCAGTCGATTGGGCCACTCATTTCTTTAAGATCCTGATAAAGAAATAAGACTTCAAATGGGATGAGAAGTGCGAATAAGCATTCCAAGAGCTCAAATGCTTCCTTACCAGTCCACCGATTTTGGACAAACCACGGCTAGTAGAGAACTTTTCCTTTACCTCACTGTCATAGATAACGTCCTCAGCTCGGTGTTGGTCCGGGAATATGGAAAAGATCATAGCTCGATCTACTTTGTCAACAAGGTCCTCCTAGGGCCCGAAACCATATACCATAGGCTAGAGAAACTCGTCTTCCCCTTGGTCATCTCAGTTAGAAGTCTAAGGCCATATTTTCAAAGCCATCACATCCAGGTGTGCACAGAACAACCAATTAGGCAAGTATTGGCCAAACCCAAACTCGCTGGCCAGATGATATCTTGGTCAGTGGAACTCTTGGAGTTCAACATCGAATACCAACCTAGAGGTCCCGTCAAGGCCTAGGCACTAGCGGACTTCTTCACCGAATTCACTAACCAAAATGACATCCCCAACCAGGTTGAAACTTGGATGATGTTCGTGGATGGCGCCCCCAACAAGAAAGGAAGAAGAGTAGGCATCATTCTGGAGAATGGACAGGGACTCGCCCTAGAGCAATCCCTTTAGTTTCAATTCAAAACCAGCAACAATCAGGCAGAATACGAAGCTCTAATCACCGGACGAAAGCTCGCCCAAAACGTAAAAGCTCGAAACATGATCATGAAAAGCGACTGATAGCTTGTCGTATGGCAAGTTAATGGCACCTTCCAAGCAAGGGACCCCTCCCTCGAAAGGTACTATTCACTAGTACATTCTTTAATCACTAACTTTGATAGTTGCATGATTCACCACATACCTCGGGAGGAAAATACCTGAGCCGACTTATTATCCAAACTCACCAACACTAGGAAACCTCAAAACAACAAGTCGATCATCCAACAAATTCTCGGGCAACCAAGTATCCAACAAGTCGACACCTTGGCCGATGTTCGAACAATCAAACAACGCACAGACTGGAGGACTCCATACATAACCTACCTTAGAGGAGGTGAAGTCCCAGAGCATTCCTCCAACTCAAGCAAATTCAAGAGGATAGCAAACTACTACACCCTCCTCGATGATTGGTCCTACAAGAGAGGATACTTTCGGCCACTACTCAAATGCATCAGCCCACCTCAAATAGATATTGAAATGGCGGAAGTCCACAACAGCATCTATGGCAACCACAGCGGAGGAAGATCATTGGCCGCCAAGATCCTCCGGGTCGGATATTTCTAGCCAACCATGATGACAAATTGTAGCTACTATGCTAAAAGGTGCGACAAATGCCAGAGATTCTCCAAAGTCTCCCAACAACTCCGTAGCCACTCCACGGCTCAAAAGTCAGCTGGCCATCCCACAAGTGGGGCATCGACCTCCTCGGTTCGTTCCCTCAAGCACTAGGACAGTTTAAGTATTTGGTAGTAGTGATCGACTACTTCACCAAATGGATAGAGGCCGAACCCCTATCCTCAATTATGACCAAAAATGTCTAGAAGTTCGTATGGACAGAACATCATCTATAGGTACAGCATACCTCGCGAACTCATCAACGATAATCAGATGCAATTTACAAATCAACGATTTTGAGAATTCTGCTCAGACCTCGGTATTCGACAACTCTTCTCACAAGTGGAGCACCCACAAACAAATGGCCTAGCCGAAATAATGAATAAGGTCATCCTGGCATGACTCAAAAAGAAACACCTACTATCACAAGGAATTGCCTATTGACATACATGTATGGTTTCCATTAGGCATTCCTCTAACGGGTCTGTTCAGTGAACTCATTCTCCAATGTTACATTAATGATCCCTCATAAGTAACTATGAGATCAGTTACCATCAACCTTAGCGTATATAAGAAGTGTACTAGTCTTACCAGTATCACTGATCCCCTACTCAGCGAACCTACGACTATGAACGTTTTAAACTAGGGTTTATTAGATTCTATGTCTCACTGGCATGATCTCATCATGTCCCTAAAATCATTGCCCTTGTTTATGGGCTTCATCATAATCTAATAACAATAACATATGATGCATATGATGAAATACCTCATATATTTTTTATCAAAGAATAGTCCCTATTATATCAACATGGAATTGGCTCGAGGGTACTATTCCTTTGGATCTTATTCGAACAAATCACGTTTCATGACAGAGATAGCATGCTGACATCCTGACTAAAGCTATTATAAGGCAGCATCATGAAAAACTCTTGAAGAATATATTCAAAATACCAACTTAGGGGAGTGCCGAAGTAAGTGGGTATATAGACTCGAAGATAAAAATATTGGGGTGCGGAGAGAAAAGTAGCGGAAAAAGGAGGAAAAAATAGATTTCAAAAATCTTTAGAACGTCCCAAAAAACAACGATCTTCTTTAGCGACGTTGAGGAATTCGATAGGAGGGTAAAGTGTTGGCCTAAAGTTTTCACCCTTGGTCACCATCTTGATTTTGATGATAAAAAACTTATTCTAATGAGTTTATCAAGTACTTGACCTCAGGTTGAGCGATCGATGCGCACGCAAAATTCGTCGGAAAGTTACAGAAAAATCACAAGATTCAATTATCGACGGCTTCGAAGGCAATCGAGAAGGAAGTTAGGTCTAGAACTTTGAAATGATTGTAAAATTCTTGTAAGGCATTAAGTCAACCTATTTGTAATATGTTCGAAGTCAAAACTCGGAAATGAAACCCAAAATTGGAGCTCACGGAAAAAAATTAGCAAGAAGAAGCTAATTTCTAGGTTCAGTCGACTAGGTGGTCGATCGAATTAAGCCTAAAAGTGGCAGAGGGCTCCTGTCGCTCGAGCGGTCGATCGGTCGGTCGATCGACCTTCGACCGACCAAGCGACAAGGCGATGCCAACAGGCAGAAAAATGCCCGTTGGGTGCCCTAGCCGAGTGAGGGATTATAAATACCCCTCATAAACCTCCTCCCCATCAATTGAGAACTTCATTGAGCCCATCCTTTGATATTACAAGCCTAGGGGAGTTGATTTAAAGTCCTAATATCCATTTCCACACTCTCAATCCCTCCTCAATTCATCAAGCTTGGTCTTCACCGAGAAATTCTTACTCGAAGCCTTGAAGTGCTCGGAGGAGACGTGTTGGAGCTTCATCAAGTATTGTTTTACATTTAAGCTCCATTTATATTGTTTTCATCTTGCTTTGTATCGATTTTAAGAGTAGCTTGCAAGGTGTGCGTGTAAACACCTTGGTGTCTTGTAGATTGTTGTTTTTGCTAGAGAATAGGTGTTGGTTCTCGCCTCGAGGGTTGAGGGATAAGTCCTCATTGTATTCTTAGAAAAACTATCAATCTATAAAGTGTTAAGGTTAGAAATTTTGGTGATGAGCTAAGGTTGTGGAGTAGGCGATGTTGGCCGAACCACTATATATTTCTTGTTTTCATTGTTATCTTGATTGCTTAATTTGATTCTTGCTTGTGCTTGATATAATTGTGATTGCATCTAGTCACACTAAGAATCTAGAAACTCGAATTGGGTAGTTGAGTTGATTAAAACCGGAAAAGAACACGATTCATTATAAAAGTAGATACACACTATTCAACCCCCCCCCCCTTCTTGTAGTGTGGACATTCATCCAACATAAAAAATAGTTTTATACCTTAGCCGAAAGGGAAGAATACTGCTCTGATCCCAAACTCTATGACATGTGTGTGTGTGCACATCCTTTAGTGATAGTCCACACCATGCGGGCCTCGCAGCTTTAGGAAACTCCTTTCTCGATCAGTGATTGTGCGGGGCTCGTCGTGGCTCAACAGACAAGCGTCACACTCTCCGGTTTGCACCAAAAGAGTTTAGTCCTTCCACCAAGGATCCAAACAACATGAGGAGGAGAGATATGATGGGAAACCACATATAAAATTCACCCAAGAGAAGGGTACCTTACTAGAATCTTTGGACTCCTCCAAAACTCAAACTCGGTAGCGATTTCTGGCGGTGGAACACTAGCAAAAGCTCCTTGAAGCTTGTGGTTGTGGGAGAGGAAGAAGAGGGAGGTGTGGCTTCTTTAGGTGGGCTCAGTTCAAGAGAAGACTAGGGGGTTCCACTTAGGGATGTCAACAGGGCGTGGTGGGTACGGGGGGTGCCTACCCGCTACCCCACCCCGTGAAATAGATGGGTACCCGCTACCCGTTTAATTCCCCGCGGGTATAAAAAATGGGTACCCATTTAATTACCCATGGGGAGCGGATACCCACAGATATTGGCGGGTACCCATGACATTTTAAAAAATGTAAATTACAATATTTTGATAACAACTTCAAATATAAACACACTACACAAGGTTATAAATACAAGATCTTGAAATATAAACTACAAATATTTCTCAACATCATCATATAATGGGGGTGGTCGAATTGGATTAGATTAGGGTTTTTTAGTATATGTACAAGGGGTAACTTTGTAATTTAATTATTTCCGCAGGTAACGAGTACCCGCCCCATATAATAAACAGGTAAAAAAATTACCCGTGAAATCCCCACGAGTAGGATACTAACCCCCATACCCATCATAAACGGTTAAATACCCTTGGGTACCCACCTAAACGAGTACTATAATACTCGTACCTACCCCATATAATAAACAGGTAAAAAATTACTCGTGAAATCCCCGCGGGTAGGATAATAACCCCCATACCCATCATAAACGGGTAAATACCCTCGGGTACCCACCTAAACGGGTATCATTGTCATCCCTAGTTCCACAGTAAGAGCCAACCCCCTTTTATAGGTGGTTCTAGATCACCTAGGTGAGCTACAAGATAGTCGACCTAGTCTTGATGAGGTTCGGCCATTCAAAATGGTTGAGTCTCATCTTCCCTTTAAATAAGGGAGTTAATAATCAAATCCCTTTAAAAGAGGGATTCCAATTGACCTACTTGACCAAGCCCGACTGGGCTTGGTCTTTCCTCAATTCAAGGGGTCAAAACCCTTGAATGAGGTCGGCTATTCAAAATAGCCGACCTCTACAAAATTGACTCAATTGACCACATTAAATGTGAATGGGTCTAACCCTAATCAATAGGTTGGTTCATCTCATAAACATTGGGCCTTAGATTTGGTTGAGTCGCATCGCATGTCGATCACTACTAATTACGGTTTTGAGGAACTCCTTCCTCATGTACATGTGATTTGTTCAAAGAGGGAACGCTTTTCCGCTTTTGTCTGTAGACGAGAATGGTGATTGTGTTGCGGCCTGTCCATGCTTGGAGATATTAATTATCGCATCCAAGTTTTATATGATAAAACCTATTACGAGGAAAGCTTATTTGTGTGTGACCCATTGCGCCCCACACAGCCACACTAAGCCAATAGTGAGTCGTGCAAAGGCGAGTATTCATAATTTGATATAACACCTTCTATTCGAATTTTCATGATCCTACATTAAACCCCTTTAATGCCACCGTGCGACCATCTCATGATCATAACTCAACTCACAAGTCAAGATTGACGTCTAGCAACATGTCATGACTATTTGGATAGTGTGAGGTTCAATCTTCAGGGATCAAATGCTCTTTGGTGATTAGTTCTCATGCAATCAAATCCTTTGATTACACAATATTCTGAATGCGGCTAGGGTATAGAAGTCGTGACAAATCCTAATACCGAACCATATGTATTCCACTCTCTCAAGTCGTCATCTCAACAATGAAGAGTCGAAAACCCCTTTCCAACTTTCATATCCACTCTGGCCAGAAATTTCCCGAGATGACACTTGCTGGAGAACATAGGATATTATCTCTTTTTACTAGGAGTAACTGATTCAATGTTGGTTGTTCACCCACCTCCATGAAAGCCTCACTATGCCTAGAGTATCTAGCACACATCTCCGCGAGTCATGCTAGGGAATACACCAAAGCGATAGGTCGTCAATCACAAGGTGACCGTGACAACCTCACATGTGAGGATTACTTGCACCTAGTATCACCTAAGGAACAACCTATTGACACTTGGACTGGACTAGAACTATTGGGCCCAGTCGGATTAGAACCAACAATGCCCAATCCTTCACTCCGAACCAAACCGCACGACCCCATCTAGGGGGCTCCGCCCAACTACGCCCATGAACCAGGCTCAAGTCAGACTAAACAGCTCTGCCCAGGGATCCCACCTGGTCGAACAAGGATACCCACATCCTACCTCATCAGAAGATATATGCCCGCCATCTCCGAGATTTTCGGGCAGCATCACCATCCTCACATGCAATAAATATAGACACGACACACCTCAGGTAACCCTAATTCTAATTTGCAGTACCCCCACCTTGGAATTCCACAAACTTGAGCATCGGAGTGCCTTTTGCAGCCCCCCGCCCTCCCAACCGGCATCGAACCAAATAAGGAGAGGCACCGAACTGGACCAAAAGGCCTCCAACTCACACGCAGGAACAACACTCAAGTAAGGATTTCATTTGGCGCTCCTCAAGCGGGTTTGTTCTGTTAACTCATTATCCAATGAGCACCTACAATTGCAGATTAATGACACTTCATAAGTAACTGTGAGATCAGCTACCTCTATGATAGGGCATATATAGTGTGCTAGTCTTACCGGTTTCATCGATCCCCTACTCGGTGATCCTATGATTATGAACATTTCAAATTGAGACCTCTAGATTCTAAGTCTCACTGGTATGAACTTATCATGACCCTAGAATCATTGCCCTCGTCCATGGGGTTCATTAGTCCCTATTAACAGTTAAAGATGCGACATATGATGAAAAAATATTTTATTTTATTTATTATCCATGAATAGTTCTTCAATACATTGATTGGCTTGAGAGTACTATTCCTTTTAGAAAATACATGCAATGATCCAAGTGGCCAAGTTAGTTTATGATAATAGAAAAGAGAAGCTTGTATTGTAATATTCGATTGAATGACTAAAAAGGAATTCTTTGGTTCTTCTTCTCTAATTTATTCCTCTTCTTTCTTTATCTTTTAATTTTTACCAAATAAAGAATTTGAGAATTAGCTAACACTATAGTTGAACAAATTACTTTGCATAGAAATCGTACACATATAAATGAATATTCGGCACAACATCAATCTTGGATTTTTTTGCATAATCTCAGATATATTTATTGTGAGAGCATTACATATATACAAATTTAAAGGACAAACACTACTAGAAATCTTGTGTTTTGCGACGGCTATCTACGACAACATTTCCAACAGTCGCAAATGCGACGGCTCGACGACTGCTGTAAAATTTTGTCGCATTGTATAAAAGCTTGCGACGGCGCGGCTACCGCTACGACTGCCATCGCAGCGTAAAGTATATAACAACGGCATGGCGACCACTTAGTGACCGAGTTTTGTGACCACAAAGAGCCGTCGCAAAATCGTCAAATTATGATTATTTTTACCCTGATCGCGCCCAAATCTCCCTCTCACACCCAGATCTCCTGCATCGGTAATCCTCGCCGCTTCCTGATAACCGCCACCGGTACCCCCCCCCCCTCCCCCCCCCCGATAGCCTTTCTAGCGGTTGCAAATGCGACGGCTCGACGACCGCTGTAAAATGTCGTTGCATTGTATAAAAGCTTGCAACGGCGCGACTACCGTTGCGACTGCCATTGCAGCGTAAAGTATATAATGATGGCATGGCGACCACTTAGTGACCGAGTTTTGTGACCACAAAGAGCCGTCGCAGAATCGTCAAATTGTGATTATTTTTACCCTGATCGCGCTCAAATCTCCCGCTCACGCCTAGATCAACCTCGTCGGTAATCCTCGCCGCTTCCCGATCACCGCCACCGGTAACCCCCCTCCCCCCCTCCCCCACCACCACAACACACACACACCTCTCTCTCTCTCTCCGGCCAAAACCCTAGTTGCCAGCTACGATTTCGATCAGGATTAAAGGGGAGGGGCGCAGCCACTGGATTACAACTTCACTTTCAAGTTGTAGAGAGGGAGAAGTATCTCAGTTGATATGAAGCATGCTCATATATATGTGCTGGAACTTTGATCTCGGCTTCTGTAGTGTCACTATGACAAGTTGATCGAAAATAGAAAGTTGCCAACATGATTGAGTTATTAATGCTGTGTACAAGTTGAAATAAGTGTCTATGGAATAGGACATCTCATAACTTAGCATTGAAATAAGTTTTGGGTTTAGCATTTTATTTTGGAAATGCTAAACCCTAAATCCATGGAAACATGTCGTGCAAGCATATATATATCTCTCTCTCTCTCTCTCTTCATGTTTATGATGACTTTTTTGATGTTTGAACATATTGATGCCACAGTTCTAATGCCTTAAAATTGGTCTTATTTGAAGTATGGACTTCGAGTATCTGTTTCCATGGCATTTTAGTACTTGAACATAGGAGAATGATCTTCTAATGATTTTTTTTCTTGTTGTACATAGAATTTGTGTTTAATATGGTCTTCTTTTAGTCATAGCATTCATGCTTTTCAAATATTTATCAATTGGTCATACTTGATGCTTTAATTTCATATTGATGACTAAGTCATCTTTATAGACTAGTAGTAGTCAAATGCTTATGCACCAATGAATTTTTGTATCAGGATTTGATTACTTCGGTAAAGCTAAAGAAAGTCTCCCTATCATCATAATCATCCAATCCTTTTCCCATCACTATGTGGTCAGCTATAGGACACACTTATGGTGGAAAAATATTCTTGCTGAAACACTCTTCTCTCTTTTGTTTTGTGCTTCTCTGGCATCAACTCTTGGTTTTTGTCTTGTGTTGTAGTTCAGTTTTGTATATTGGCAGAAGTGCAGAACTTTTCTTTAATTTAAGTAATTTCAGTTTCCATCACATCTTTTTACAAATGGAACTTCCGTTGTTAAAGTCTTAATACGTTCAAAGATATACAATGAAACTAACAATCTGTTTCATCCAAATGCCAAGTATATTTAGGCAAACTATTACGAAGAACAAACATGAGGCGAAGTTTTTATAGTACTGACGAGTTTGAAACACAGTTTTACCTTATTCCCTAGCAAACAACTAGGCATTAAACCAGATAGCAGAAGCAGGCAGTTCAGGATACCATCTTTCTCACTGAAGGACTAGACAACCTACTGGGAAGTGAGTAGCAGGAGCAATTGGAGTTGATGACTGGAATAGAGTCCCTTCATTCTCCTCTGATTCAATCCTTTCCTCAGACTCCATCAAACCTATGGCGTCAAAGATGTAGCTTTAACTTCTTCAAATCTAGCTCCAGAAAGTGAGACCTCAGCCAATAGCCTCCAAGCATAGTCCTCTGGTGCCTCTTCATAATCCTTCTTCCACTTCAGTACCATATGCCCACTAATCTCCCAACAAGCAGGGTTTACTTGAGTGTCCAAGAGCTCCTGGCTGACTTCACCAATTGCCTGTTTCTCAGCATAGCACTGCGAAGTACAGAAGGAAGTGAAATTCAGCAACCTTTTTTAGTTGTTGAAGTTTGTAACCTAATGTATAGTTCATAAATTAAATTCTTCTTTAGTTAGAGATTTGACTTGTAAACAAACTCCTCAGTAAGAAGGAAAAGACAGTCAGATAAATCTTCTACTATAAAAATACAATCTCCATTATTATAAGCAACACCTGCCTTAGTTAAGACAAATATCTATTTCCTCAAAGCACCCATCTGAATTAGCATATCTGTTCCAGAATCATGCATTATCCATGTTCCTTTAGGAATGTATTTTCTCTTTTCCTTGTCTCACTAAAACATTGAAAGCAGAGAAGGTATATCACATAAGAAATTAGGATCACTCTAAGTTCAATAAATCTATGAAGTTATCTTAAATTAAACCGATTTTGGATGTCTAACTAGTTATATGAGTAGAAGGTCCATGTGATTCAATCCTTTCCTAGGCATTCAACAATCCATGTATACCATCAAGAGTACTATAATAACAGAAGTTGATTCCAAAATGAGTAGAAGGTCCATGTGACCAATTTATATTTGAATTATGCATTCAACTATAAATATATGGAGTTTTCCACTGACCATATGGCTGCAATGGAGTTGTCTGATGATGAAAAAGTTGTGGCATTTGGCTCCAAATGCTGAGAACAAGAGCATCATTCCAAACTAGTACTGAAACAAATGAATCAAAGGAAAAAAAATATAGAAAGAAACATTTAAAGATTGAAATCTAAGAAAAATTCACATTCATCAGTACATTTGTTTCTATTGATCATCATAGTAATTATTTTATATCTAGCTCAAATATTTTGTTACTAGACAAATAAGATGTTTATATTTTTTTAAAAAGTTGAGGGATAAGATAAACATGATTGCTTTAAATAAGTATCCTGTTATTGGTACGTAGAAGAAAGTTGAGATTAGAGGAAAACATCTCTGTTATGTAGTCTACCGTACCTTGCCACCAGAGACTAGAACAAAACATGTGTGTTGTCCTTAATTTTAATGATTGCCATACAACATGAACAACATATATTTGCTTAAATAGAAAATTCTTTGTGGTGGATGCATTTTTTCCATGGAAATGGGGGTTATCAATTAGTTAACACTGCAGGGCTACTTGATGTCAAGTTTCAGGGTAACTACTTCACTTGGTGCAATAATAGATCTGGGCCGAAAAGAATTCAGGCAAGATTAGATAGGGCTTTGATAAATTGGAAGTGGTTAAATATGTTTGGTCTAAATTCTATAAAGCATCTCAGCAGGATAGCATCAGACCACAGGCCCATTTTATTCTTGGCTGAAAATAAGAGGTTTGTGGATAAAAAGAAAAAAAGGTTTCTGTTTGAGCACTATTGGATGGAATATGAGGAGTTGGAGATAATCAAAAGCAACTGGCAATGTGATAATTCTTCTACCAACAAAATAGAAGGACTAAGTTTGAACCTGACTGAAATTGGAAAAAAGGTTTCAGCTTGGGTTAAGAAGAATATCTTCCCTCTTGAAAAGGAACTAAAGATTGCAAAGGATGAGCTTGATGTATTAGAAAAGCTCGATGATGCAGATAAATGTGTTGAGCAGGATTTTTGTAAAATGAAATGTTTGACAAATAAGATAATGGCTTTGAATAGACAGCTTCACCTAAAATGGTGGTCAAAAGCAAGAACCAAATGGATGGAGGAAAATGATAAAAATACCAAGTTTTTTCACAATTTGGCAAAGTTCAAGCAGTGTAGAAACTTAATTTCTGAAATTTTGGTGAATGAGGCTCATATTGAAGACCCTTCTGATATTGCTAAAGAATTTGCAAACTAGGACAAATCACTTTGGAGTAGGGAGAGTATGGTTTTCTGTAATCAGGAATGGAATCTGGTAGAAGATTTAAATTGGAAAAAACTATCCAATAAGAGAAGAAGGGATCTTTGTAAAGACTTCACTGAAGCTGAAGTATGGAATGTTGTCAATAGTCTAGGTATGGGTAAAGCCCCTGGCCCAGATGGTTTTAATACAGAATTCTGTATTAGATACTGGAGTATTCTCAAAGACTATATTCAAAGTCTGCAATGAATTTGCTTCAACTGTTGTAGTTCCTTCTTCCTGGGGAGAAACAAATCTAGTTTCTGTGCCTAAAAAGGAGGGTCCATCTTTAATAACTGATTATAGGCTCATTGCTCTATGCAATGTCCTATTCAAGATCCTCTCCAAGGTTATTGTCAATAGGTTGAAGCCTCACATTAAATTTTTTATTTCTAACGAGCAGAGTGCCTTCATAAAAGGGAGAAAAATTCAAGATAACATCCTGATTGCTAATGAGATAGTCAATGTGGTTCACAAATCAAAGAGAAAGTGGCCATACATTATACTCAAACTTGATTTGGAGAAGGCATTTGATAGGGTTTCATGGAGGGCTGTTGATAAAATTTCTAGCTTCATGAACTTCCTTGAAACTGTGAAGAAATGGATCCGGACTTGTTTATGTTCTGCTAGGTACAGCTGTTGTGTCAATGGTGTGAAATATATAGTATTTGAAAGCTCCAAATGAGTCAGACAAGGTGATCCACTATCACCTTATATCTTCTTCATCATGCAAGAGCTCCTCTCAAAAATCCTTGAGAAGCAAATTGAATTGGGGAGCATAAAATGTTTCAAGTATTAGGAGATTAAGATCAGTCATCTAGCATTTGCTAATGATATCCTAATCATAGTAAAAGGGAATTTGAAGAATTGTCTAAATGCTCAGAAAACCATAAACTCTTATTGTGATATGACTGAGCAGAAAGTTAATGGTTTGAAGTCTGAAATCTTCTTTCCCCTAAACTGTCAAGATAATATCAAAGAGAAGTTTGCAGAATCTTTGGGTTCAAAGAAGGTACTTACCCAATGAAATACTTAGGTTCCTACATCAGTCCAAAGAAATTAAGTACCAGCTATCAAGAAACTCTAGTTCAGAAAGCTATTTGTAAAGTAGATGGCTGGGCAAAAAAAAGTCTAGAAACCAAAACCAAGTTTTCGAAACCAAATTTTTAGTTTCACTGAAACCAAACCAGAAAATAATTTTCGCTAACCAAACAACACCTAAGGATTATTTTCATGAAACATGGGTATCTCAACCAAAGGGATGGAAAAACAAGTATTTAATAGAAAACTTTAAATCATACATGATATGAAAAAAATGATAGATACAATTCAAAATTAAATCATGTATGCTCTCAAGAGTTTATAAACTTAGCATGATTCCATTCAAAGTAGGCTTGAAACCATGAAGATGCTAAATATCAAATTTGGCTATCTACTCATGTTTTCTTTATCTTAGGCATCTAGACATCAAACATGAGGGAATGTAAGACTATGAATTAAGTTTGGGCTTAAAATGAAATTTTTAACTTACTTTGTTGACTTAAGTCAACCTATACTTCTAGTTTTCAAAAATCACCCTTTTAAGTTTATTCAAAATCATATTTTTGATAAATGTTTTTGAAACTAATTTTTGAATGAAAGATTTGATACCAAATATAGAATACTCATTTTGATACCAAATGTGGGATGAAAATTTTGATACCAATTATTGAATAGTCATTTGAAATGCATGTATCAAAGTTTGATCTCAAAAGAGTTTTCAAATACCATTTTTCATCCTATGTTGTTTTCAAATAAACAAATGGATCCTAGCTATCATCCAAAATATCAAAATCATTCCTAGAAATGATTTTACTCATGAAAATGTGTGAATGATATTAGAATTAGAATCCAAATGGTGTACATGAGTTTTTATTGAAGTTTTTGAAGAAAAATCAAAGTATAGAAATATTGATATTCCAATTTAGGATGATACTTTGAGTTTTGAAATCCAACTTCAAAAATTCATTATAAATAGATTCTTGATCAAATGTTTTGAAATTTTTAATTAAGAAACTAGATTTTTCAGCGAAGGTGTAGTTTCAAGAATCACCTAAAAAGGATTTTTCTATATTTTTCTAAAAATAACTAAAATTTATACTAAATGTAGGTTGAAATGATATTTTTGTAAATTTCAGTTTTTCTTAAAACTTTTTCAATTTTCATTCAAACTTTCATGACACCATATGATGGTTATGAAAAGAGTATATTTCAAGTTTGAAATGAAAATTTTATCCTTAAGGTTAAGATATCAACCTAGCATGGTTTCATTCAAAACTAAACTAGTTTTTATGAAACTTGCCAAGTTTCAATCTTAACATTTACTCATGATTTTTCAAGTTTAAACCTATGAATACCTAACATGAGTAAATCTAAACATGTTTCTCAAACATGGATAAAAAATGAAACCTTTTACGTCAACTTGTTGATTTGAGTCAACTTGGTTCAAGAGAGATAAGCATGAATTGGCCTCTATGTCATTTTATCCATATCCATATGAATTTTTCACTCTAAGCGCATGGAAACATGTCATACCTATTCCTAAACATGTTTATGAAAATTTGGACTTAAAATGAAATGACCAAGTCAATTGATACCAATTGTGGTTTGTTGACTTGGACCAAACTTTTCAAGTTTAAGTCCCCTAAAGTGATATAGATATCACATTATTTATCTAGACAAGAATTTTCAATTTTAACTTTCTAGACTTATGTGATATGTGTATCTAAACATGTACATCAAATTTTGACTTAAAATGAGGTCTCTAACAAGAATTTTAACCTAGAGGAAGTTTCATTTACTCAAGATTATCAAGAAATTTGCTTAAGTTATCAAATTATTTTCTACTCATGAAAGATCAAATATTCATCATGCATAATCAATCATGAGCATAGAGACATTATTAAACATGAAAATTCAATTTATTTTTCAAAAATTTTGCAAAATAAAATTCATACCTTTTCTAGAAATTTTGCCCAACTTTTTCATTTCCTTTTTCATTTTATTTTTAGATAGCATATCCTTCATTAGCATACACAACTTGCAAGTAGGCTTCATTAGTAGCATAATAAAATAATATGCCTACTAGCAATCTAATATACTAAATAGCAAGGTTCAATGCAAATTTTCATTTTAAAAACTTTAACCTATGCTAGATAGTAAAGATTCATTTTAAATGAGTTTTCATGATATCTAAATGAATCTAAGGGATCAAGATGTGAACCATTTAGGCATAAGGTCCCTAAACAAGTTTAACTAGTTTGGTCTTAAACAAATGTCTCTAATAGCAAGTATCAACCTAGAGCAAGTTTCATTTGATAAAATTTGCCTAAGTGCTATAATTCTACATACTCATGAGAATTCAAAGGTTTTAACATGCAATTCTAGTCATGAGTATAGAGACATGTTTTTAGCTTAAACAATAAGGTATAACACTTAGATTTTGAATTTATCAAGGTTATACCATATTCATGGAAAATTGGTCAAACTAATCTTTTCATCCTAATTAGCCTTCCTATTACAATAACTTGCAAGTATACTTTATGAATGGTGATCAAATCATATCTACTTAGCAAGTTATCAAACTAAGAAGCAAAGAGAAGCATCAAATATAATTATAAAAGTTCACTTTTCTAAATAGTTCTAAATTCGTTTCAAAGTAAAGATAAGTGATATCAAAACGAATTTTAAGAGATCACAAAAATAATGAATGAAAAATATGATCTCCAACCCTTCCTATTGGTTGAAAACCGAAAGGCCACAATGTGCCTACGATTTAAAACTGCAAGGTCGCTTAGCCCCATTATAGGCCACATAGGTCTCCGAGGAGACCGGAAATCAAAAATCAAAAATCGTTTTAATAAGACTTATCAAGAATGAAAAGTCTACTAACATTAAACATGTATCAAAACTCCAACTATGATTTAAGCAAGTAAGTATAAGAAATGATACCAAAGATACCTAGATGCCAATTTTCATACCTATGGCATCTTCATGACTTGAAGTTGCAACCAATGATGAATTATTTTTTTTTTATTGATGTCCATGGTCAACTTCAATTCTTCATCTTCGTTTGCCCTTGTGCAGTTGCTCCCCCTACAAACGAGCATGGGACCTTTGGTACCCAAATGGCTTTGGGTCCTTGAGTGTTAGAGGATTTAGCTATCCAAAGTGTTTTAACTCCACTTGGGTTCATCTTGAATGCACAATCATATATAGCATGCCCATATACACCGCAACAAAAATAATGTCCATTAAATTTCTTCCTTTCATTATGAACATGAGATTTAATGTTGGAAGATTTGGCATGAAAAAAATGATGGACATGAGCATTCTTAAGTGAAGCATGTTTATGTGTAGAATGCCTAACATGAGAATGATGATGAACATTTGCATTCTTTACATAAACATTTTTTATTCTATTTTTCTTAGGAGATGGGGCATTCTTAAATTCATTTACTTTCCTACTCAAGTAAATGACTTCACCTTTCAAATCATTCATAGATTTTTGAATAGCATGCAATTGAGTTTTCAACATGCTATTTTCATTTTTCAAATTATCATTTTTTTGTTTGAAGAATTTAATCTCGTGTTCTAAGTTATCATGGCATGGATCAAGTGAGATAGATTTCAATTTCTCATTTTCTAATTCTAGAGTGTGCACATATGAGCTAAGCCTAGAATTCTCATTTTTAATTCTTTTGTTTTCTTTGTCCTTTTTCAAGAGCAAGGCATACGTGATTTTATACTCATCCATTAAATCATCAAAATCATGAGAACTAGATGAGTTTATACTATCCTTTTTATCAACATGACTAAAAGGAGAGGAGAGTACCTCATCATTATCATTCATGGGGCAAGCTCTTGAGGTAGCTTCGTCATCATTGCAACAGGACGTTTCATTTGAATGGGAAGATAATGTGGAAGCGTTCGACCACTTCCTTGCCTTATTCTTCATACAAGGGCAATTCTTTTTCACATGCCCTTTCTCATTGCATAGGTGACATATCACCTTTCTCTTTCGACTCTTTGTACTTCTTTGGCTAGAAACACTAAGAGCTTCAAGAACTTTATTAGATATAGGAGCATGACAATTGTCATCGTCTCCTTCATTTAGAGTAACAAGTTCTTCAGTTTTAGCATAGTCATATAGCATGTTCAAAGTATTCCAGATATCATATGCAGAAGTACAATGCATGATTTCTTCAAGTACATTATTTCCCAAAGAACAAAATATGCAATTTGTAGCTTTTGCATTTAACTCAAACATATTAATTTGTTCTTGGGTCCATGAATCCATATTCTCCTTAGCTTCACTATATTTTATCTTCACCATGCTGTATACACCTAAACCTTGAGTCTTTAGAAAAGTATACATTCTACTCTTCCAAAGACCAAAGTTGGACTCATCAAACTTAGGGCGTGAAGACGCTCTACTCTCTAGTGCCATTTTAGAATCGAGATACGATGTAGAAGAGACAGTGAAATCTCAAGCTACGGACTGGCTCTGATACCAATTGAAGGCGAAATGGCGACACTAAAGGGGCGATGAATAGTGTATTTACTAAATCGATTCGCCTAAATTCAATTTTTAACGTTTACTTAAGACGATTAGGCAATATGTACTTATGCGGAAGTGATAAATAATTAAGCAAACAAAACACACAATGAAATAATGCAAACACGATATTTATAGTGGTTCGGCCCCAATGTCTACTCCACTACCTAAGCACCCTGCTTAGGATTTCCAAACTAAGTTTTACTAGATTAATTAGTTTCCCTTACAACAAGGACTTTTCACCAGAAAGACTCGCTCTCCAACCGAAGGCACTTCCACACCCGGAAGTATCCCGCCTTCCTACCGAGAGCTCTTTCCCACCTTAACCTAAGGGACAACTAGAATTAATCCTAGTAACAACTAAGTTTACACAAGTGGCTTTACTCTTATACCAAGATACCACTTCACACACAGCAAGACCTAACACTCTAGGTCTTCACACAATCAAATCAAATAATTAAAATAACAGTAAAATTATAATTGAAAAGAGCTAAAGGATAAACCAAGCATTAGTGCTCATCTCAAGCCTTCAATGCATCCAACTCGTCAAGATGAACTGCTCGATTTAATTCTCGAGTTGAGGAAGAACTTGCGCTTGAAGTGGAACTCGCTGGAGAAGCAGAGCGCGCACGATTGATCGTTTGGAAGGTTTTAAATATTCCTTTTGATTGCTCAATAAAAGCTGTAGAAGATGAGGAATAAGATCAAATGAAGTATCTAAGGGTGTATTTATACCCTCGCGAAGGAACGACTGTTCAACGGGTAGAAAACTATCTGTTACAGACCGCCGGTCGAAGCATCGGTCGACCGGTCATTCGACCATTTCTTTTCTCCCTGTGGGCGGTCGACCGACGAGTCGACCGCTCGACGCAAAATCTTTGATCCGCGATCTTTAATCGACTGACGCGATCTTGCGTCGCGGCTGTTCGCAGGTCGGTCGACCGATTGGTCGACCGCTGCTTTCGGCCAATTTTTCCAACCATTCGGTCGAAAACTTTAAAAATCTAAAAAACATAAATGATAACTTTAAAACATAAATGTTATATAAGGATTATACCCCATTTGAGTTCAATAAAAATATCTAAAAAATCAAAATTCCTAAGGATCAAAATCTAGTTCTTGGGATCTAGTATAAGACGAATTTTTTTTAATTTTCCGGGTCAAGTATGGGTATGCTAGAGGCTTCCAAAAATTCCTTAAAAATACCTCGTTATCTAGTTTTGACCCAAGGAACAATTATCGCCATTTTCTATTTCAAGTAAAGGTCTAGGACATATAGCTCTCCAAGGAGCTCCCTAGCCTTAGTAGATTTCAGGGCGGTTCCGGAATTTTATGATTTGGGGTTCGGGATTGGTTTTTGGGTTTCTAGAGAAACATGATGAGGAATTACAACATATCTAGACACCCTAGACCTAAATTCTAACCTCCCGAAGAATCCGACCGCGTCGACCAACGTCCTTCCGATTTTCTAATTTCTCCGATTTTTCGATCGCGAACGACGAACGCTAATTGATATGGAACCTGAAAGATATTCTCAATGAAATCATTAGTTCCATATTTGTTATCATCAAAACCATCAAGATCGAGATTAAGGCTAAGCTTGAAAACCTAAAGCCAACACGATCGATCGTCGGTCGATCGACCGATCGACCGCCCAGCTTTCTGTGTGTAAATCGCACCATTCGGTCAACCGACGATCACAAGATTAGCGATCATAAATTCGGTCGACCAATCGATCGACCGAAGCTGCTACCGCTAGATCGCGACTCAACGATCCTCAATTCGATCGACCGAATGAGCTACTGCCAGATTATGGCAATGTTCGATTGACCGAACAGCCTTCTCCTCCGGTCAGTCGAACAGTCGGTCGACCGAATCTGGGCAGGGCAGTAGGGCAGTTTTCTTTGCTTGGTTTGTTTTCTAGTTCCATTTTCGCTAAGTCTACTTATATAACATTTATTAACTTTAAGTTAATAACTTCAAAACATAAATGTTATATAAGGATTACCCCCATTTGGATTCAATAAAAATATCTAAAAAATCAAAAACCTTAAGAATCAAAATCTAGTTTTTGGGGTCTAGTACAAATTTTCAGAAAATGGAACTTTTCTAATTTTTTGGGTCAAATAAAGGTATGCTAAAGGCTTCCAAAAAATTCTTAAAAATACCTCGTTATTTATTTTTGACCCAAGGAACAATTACCGCCATTTTTTATGTCAAGTAAATATCTAGGACATATAGCCCTCCAAGGAGCTCCCTAGGCTTAGTGGATTTCAGGGCGATTTTCAGGTTATCATGTTTTGAGGTTCGGGATAGGTTTTAGAGTTCTTATGCGTCATAAAGAGGATTTACAATATAAACTAGACACCCTAAACCTAAACTCCCCTTCTCGAAGATTCCCAAGCGCCGACGAGCGTCCTTGCTGATTTCTTCGATTTCTTCGATTCTTCCGATCGGGGAAGTCGTGCGCTAACCGACTTGGAACCTGAAAGATATCTCAATGAAACATTAGTTCCATGTTGGTTATCATCAAAACCGAGATTAAGACCAAGGTTGAAAACCTTAAACCAACATATATCGCGTCAATGTGTAGTTTATTAACTGTAAATGGAGATTGAAACTTTCCTCTAGGCCATGTAGGTTCGGCCAACCAAAGGGATAGCCCATGTCCATGGTTCGGCTGAGCAAAGAGGAGGTGCATAATGATCAAGGTCTTAGTTAGGCTAGATTGGAATTAAAACACTAGGATTGGGGTTGGTTCTTCTTCCTCGTTCTTATCCATGAGTACTCGGCCGAGCAAGGTAAGCCTTGCTCAAGTCTCGGCCGAGCTTGAGGGAAGGAAAGGTGACCTCTAGAAACTAAACCTTCTGATTGGGAATACTCGAATAATTAGAAAAAGAAAAGTTGCCTAGATTGACAATTAGAAACATGATGACATTAGATAAGACTCTAGCTAAGGAAGGCTACTACATTGGTGCAAGTAATTAGTAGAATGGTAGAATAATAACCATCTTAGATCTTTCCTCTTTAGTTTCTGAAATTTGTGATATTATTACCATGTTAGATAATTTAATTCCTTGCTGAGTTTATGGTCTAATGCAGAATTTAAATTCTTTATTATTGAATCATGTGGCTATACATAGTATGTGACGTGATATAATTCATTTATAGCTTATATGCTGTCCTATTTTGTTATTGGGTAAATTTTTAAGTTTATGACATGTATTTCACATTAGCAAGGATAGTATATGACGCTAGATGATTAGCATGAAAAATCTGAGGTGTGTGCTATTTATGGAACTCAAAGGTAGACTAGTTAGGTTTTACACCTAAGAAATAATTAGCGAGGAATAGTGCACGCATGTTTTGACCCGAATAAAGGGCTGAACACGAGCAAACGCCCGAGATTTTAAATAAGGAAACTCTATGACACTTGCTTGTGTGATGTGTTTATGATGGTCTGCCGAGATGCCTGAGTAGTCGGAATGACGAATGCATGACTCGATCAGTGATTGGGTCTTGAGATATCACTAGCGGGCCCGCTAGGTGTTAGACCCCAGTTGGGTGGGACTAGCTATCCCTACCCCAGACGGTGTCTGGAGACTAACAAACCATCCTAATCGATGGCCCGGAGACTTCTTGATTTCACTTTGGTACTGTGTGGCCCGAGTGGCCAGTGTACTATTACCATGTATGGTAGGGCTGGTTATGGCTGAAATTCCTAGAGCATGAGTAAGCCCTAAGGGCCGGATGCCAACTTGCTTAAGTAGGCCGTTATGGCGGATTTTTCTAATATATGGTCTATACAGGACGACCCATGGGGTCGGTTGTCATATCAAAAAGTAACTTACCTCCCTGACTTTATACTATGCTGCCTTATATACTTTTGCATGCTTATTGGGGATTATGTGGAGGTTCGGAAGAACCGCTCACTGAGTCCCATGTGGACTCACGATTTATTTCTTGTTATTTTGCAGAGCATGATCAGTGAGTTGGGCCTTGGCGTCATGGTGCAGCTAGAGGGCAAGCGGTGGTGCCAATCTCGTAGCGGCTATGGGCGAAATGGTGACACTAGAGGGGTGGGGTTGAATAGTGTGTTTACTAAATGATTCGCCTAAATTCAATTTTAATCATTTACTTAATTCGATTAGGCAAGATGCAATTATGCGATGGAATGCGGAAGCAAGATATAGCAATTAAGCATACACAATTTAAAACAATGCAAACACGATATTTATAGTGGTTCGGCCCCAATGTCTACTCCACTACCTAAGCACCCCGCTTAGGATTTTCAAACTAGTTTTACTAGATTAATTTATGTTTCCCTTACACACAAGGACTTTTCACCGAAGAGACGCACTCTCGACCTAAGTCACTTCCACACCTAGAAGTCTCCGACTTCTTATCGAGAGTCCTCTTCCACCTCAACCCTAAGGGACAACTAAACTAATCCTAGTAAACACTATATTTAATTACACAAGTGGCTTTACTCCTTCCGCACCAAGGATACCACTTTCCACACACAAGACCAAACACTTGGTCTTCACACGCACAAATAAAAATAGGTTCAATAACAGTTAAAATTATAATTGAAAAGAGCTAAAGAATAAACCAAGCATTAGAGCTCTTCTCAAGCCTTGAATGCCTCCAACTCGTCAAGACGAACAGCTCGAATTAATTCTCGAGTTGAGGAAGAACAATCGCTTGAAGAAATTGTCGTAGGAGAACAGAGCGGAAATGATTAATCCTTTTTGATGGCTTTGATC
This sequence comes from Canna indica, assembly GCA_034359265.1. Lineage (NCBI taxonomy): Eukaryota > Viridiplantae > Streptophyta > Magnoliopsida > Zingiberales > Cannaceae > Canna > Canna indica. The sequence goes on along the minus strand of CP136890.1, from coordinate 44,021,798 downwards.
TCTCTATTTGATGGCTCAATAATTTTTGTAAGAGTGTGAGAGAGTGTGTAAGAGAGTTAAAAGAATCATACGAGGCTATATTTATACCCTCGTGAAACAACAACTGTTCAACGGATAGAAAACTATCCGTTACAGCCGCCGGTTGAATGGTCGGTCGACCGACTGGTCTACCGGTCCTTCGACCGCCATTTTTTCTCTCTGGTCGATCGACCGACGGGACGACCGCCCAGACGCGAAATCGCGATCCACGACTTTCGATCGACCCGTCGGTCGACCGACGCAATTTTTCCCGTAGCTTCGGTCGACCGACTGGTCGACTGATTGGCTTCTGCCAATTTTTGCAGCTATTCAGTCGATCGATCGGTCGACCGAACCTGGGCTGAACAAGGCAGACACAAATAACTCGATAACATGATAACTTTAAAACATAAATGTTATATAAGGATTATACCTCATTTGAGTTCAATAAAAATATCTATAAAATCAAAATCCCTAAGGATCAAAATCTAGTTCTTGGGATCTAGTGTAAGATGGAATTTTTCTAATTTTCCGGGTCAAGTATGGGTATGCTAGAGGCTTCCAAAAATTCTTTAAAAATACCTCGTTATCTAATTTTGACCGAAGGAACAATTACTGTCATTTTTTATTTCAAGAAAAGGTCTAGGACATATAGCTCTCCAAGGAGCTCCCTAGCCTTAGTGGATTTCAAGGCGGTTCCGGAAGTTTATGATTTGGTGTTCGGGATTGGTTTTTGGGTTTCTAGAGAAACATGATGAGGAATTACAACATATCTAGATACCCTAGACCTAAACTCTAACCTCTCGAAGAATCCGAACGCGTCGACCAACGTCCTTTCAATTTTCCGATTTCTTCGATTTTTCGATCACGGACGACGAACGCTAATTGATATGGAACCTGAAAGATATTCTCAATGAAATCATTAGTTCCATGTTTGTTATCATCAAAACCATCAAGATCGAGATTAAGGCTAAGGTTCAAAACCTAAAGCCAACAGCGGCGTCCTATAGTCATAGTCTAGTGTCTAGTTGTTGTCATTTTCCTACACTGATAGTTGTTGTCTTTTAAAGCTTGTAATCAACTTTGAACTTGAGATGTTTCAGTTTGTTAGCTACTCTTCTTTTTTTTAAAAAAAATTATGAACTTTTGAAATTCTAAATAAAACTGCATTGTGATTTCTTTTTATTCGATGTGTTCCGGTTTCTCGTTGGTCAGTGTAGGTAGTAGGCTTCAGGGTAGTATGTAGACTCTGGCCGGTCACACGACCTTGAGTTGGGGTGTGACAACCGTCGGCTATTGTTTCATCACGTTGGGGCCAAGGGATTCGACCCCAAATCCGACAGCGGACTGCGAGGGCAGCGACGAGGCACAGTAGCAAAACGGGTTCGATGGCAGCAGCGACACCAACGGGAGAGTAGAAGAAAAGGAAGAAAGAGGAAGGGTCGGGCGCGAACGCAAACAAAAAGTTTTATTATCGACGTCCCGTCAGCCGTCGGTAAACCGTGGATTCTTTTAAATTTTTATATGACCGACAACCGACGTAGCCCTCTCTAAGCCGTCGGTGACAAGTGTTTTATTTTCACGCCATGTTCGCGCTATCAATTAAAAAGCAATGGCCGCTTGTAGCCGTGGCTAATAACTTATTTATACCACCGCCAACTTGTGAGTCATCACTAAGCTGTGGCTACTAACTTATCTCATTTTGCGCTCTGTGCGCGCCATCGATTATGAGCGATGAGCTTAGGCGATCGTATGCGAGCCGCGACTGAGTTTGTTACAACAGCCACGACCGCTGCGGCTGTCGGAAGTGGATTCATCTAACGACCGAGGCGGCTGAAAGCCAATTTTCTAGTAGTGCGATTACAACAGAATCAATTCGACCCATAATAATATTATTTTATATTCTAAGTCACCATTTAATTTAGTTTATGTTTTATATTATTTAATTATTTATCAAAATAAATTAATAATTTTTAATTATTATTTAATACTGAAAATATATTAAAAAATTTATCAAACGGTATCAAATCTAAAATCTGTCACTACCATCGCGTTCAACACATGAAAATCTAAAATTTTGATATTTATCATGTCTCCATCCGACGACTCTAAGTCGCCAAAATTAACTATTTTTCAATACTTAAATTATCATATTTGTGGCTCATAATCTTGTATTGCGAATTTTTTCGATTGCAATTCCATTTGAAATTTTTTTTACCGCAGTAGAATTGTAGCATTTGTATTTGGGGACAACCAAACGCCCTCTTTGATATTCTATAGAAGTAAAAAATGAAGAACTTCAGCTAATTAATGTAGATAACACTGCAACAAGAAAGTATACACGCACACATAAGCACAGTGAGATTCCTAGAGATATCATCTATCTGTAACACTCTATAAACGATATCCCACAAACCAATTCCTATATACAAACTAAAGCACAGGTGTTACAAAAACTCGATTAGAACTATAATACTGCAAAATATACAATTCGACATTAATCAAGATTACTGAACTCAAAGAGGCCAAAAGGAGCAGCAAACAGCGCCATCATCCTTTAACTTGCCTTTCTTCTTGCCCGCACCACCACTGGTGATCTCAATGGACCGCGCCTTGGGCTTCTTCACATCCGCCTTAGGAACCACCAGCGTGAGCACCCCGTTCGCCATGGAGGCCTTCATCTCGTCGGCCTTCGCGTCCTCCGGTAACTGGAACCGCCGGGAAAACCTGCCGCAGCTCCTCTCCAAGCAGTGCCACTCGCAGTCCTCCTTCTCATCTCTGCTCCGCTCTGCGGTGATGGAGAGGACCCTGCCGTCTTCCACCTCCACCTTCACGTCCTCCTTTCTGACACCCGGGAGGTCGGCCTTGAAGACATGAGTCTCCGTCGTCTCCTTCCAGTCTATATGGATGTCGGCGGCTAGAAACTTCGTCTTCAGCAACGGCTATCAGCGACGGCCGCACAAGCCGTTGCTATTTGCAACGGCATTCTTACGGCCGCCCGAGCCGTTGCAGATATCTGTATCTGCAACGGCGTACTAACGGAAAACCGAGCCGTTGCTGATTATTTTAATTATCAGCAACGGCTTTCGAATGGAAAGGCGAGCCGTTGCTGATTTTTTAATATTCAGCAACGGCTTGCTAACGGATAAGTGAGCCGTTGCTGATAATAACTTATCAGCAACGGCGTTCTAACGGGCGAGTGAGCCGTTGCTGATAAGTTTATATAGGGCACGCTCTCGCGCCCGACTCTTCTTCCTCCCGCTGCTCGCTGCTGCCGCCGCCGCTCCTGCCGACGCCACTCGCCGCCGCTGCCGCTGCTGCCGACGACGCCGACCGCTGCTGCCGACTTGTTCAGGTAAGTCTCTTCCCTGCTGCCGTCTCTTCCCTGCGGCCGGCGGAAATCACCCGACCGAAACCCTATTTCTAGGGTTTCGGACGCGCGCCGGAATCGTCCACTTCGGACGCGCGCCGGTATCGTCCAATTCGGACTCCCGCCGGAATCGTCCACTTCGGACGCGCGCCGGAATCGTCCAATTCGGACTCGCGCCGGAATCGTCCACTTCGGACTCGCGCCGGAATCGTCCACTTCGGACGCGCGCCGAAATCGTCCAATATGGACTCGAACTGTCTCGAAACATTTAGAAAATAATCATCCTCCGACGAGTTGATATGTTTCACGTACGCATCTCACCTAAAGACATTAACCAAAGAAATTGTCATTGATTGACAGAATCATGTCGGCTGATCGAAGTTGGATGTACCGACGTCTTGATCGTGGAGCTTTAACGAATGAGTTTCGATTAGGCGTAACGTACTTCCTAAATTTCGCCTATTCGAATCGGAATTTCGTTAGCATGGGTGATCAAATCCGATGTCCGTGCCGCATTTGTTCAAATGGACGATTTTTTGATCGGGAGACTGTCACTCTGCATCTATATACCAAAGGATTTGCACCGAGATATTTTCTATGGACTTGTCACGGGGAGTCACGCGAAGTCGGGACGTCAAGCAATCCTGTCGTTCAGACATATGGTGAATCTTCCTCTGCTGGTGCTTCTTCATCCGGTCAATGTAATCCCTATAGAACTATGATACTTGATAGTCTTGGGGGTCAATTCCGCCTGAATGATAATGTTGATCGGCCAGTTCTTCAGACATCAGTCCCACCAGATACTACAGCGGTTGATATCACAGAAGTAGGGGCTGCGGTAGAGATTGAATTACCGAATAAAGAAGCTGCAGAATTTTACGAGATGTTGAAAGCTGCCGATGAACCTTTGTATGAGAATTGCCCTAAATGCACTAGGTTTTCAGCAATGACACAGCTCTTAAACATCAAGGCCGATTGTAATATCAGCGGAGTTGCGTATGATCGGATTGCTGGATTGATTAATGGAATGCTGCCTACTGATAACAAGTTTGAGCCTACTTTTTATAAGACTAAAAAGCTAATGAGAAAATTGGGGCTTGGGTACGAAAAAATACACGCATGCCAAAATAACTGCATTTTATATTACAAAGAAAATGTGCAGTTTGATAAATGCCCTGTATGTCAACACCCTCGTTACAAGGAGAAGAAATCGGTCCGACAGAAAAATATCCCGTTTAAGGTGCTTCGGTATTTTCCACTAACACCGAGGCTTCAAAGATTATTCATGTCGGAAAAGACAGCCCCCTACATGAGTTGGCATGCAAGAAGTCGTGATGATACAGTAATGACTCATCCATCTGACAGTGAAGCATGGAAACATTTGGATACATGTTATCCTTCATTTGCTATGGATACTAGAAATATCAGATTGGGATTGTGCACAGATGGTTTTAATCCGTTTGGACATTCTACAACTCCTTATTTAGTTTGGCCAGTGCTGCTGACAGTTTATAATTTGCCACCGTCAATGTGCATGAAAGATGAATTTATTTATCTTTCGATGATTATTCCGGGTCCTAAGGGTCCGCGAAAAGAAATTGACATATTTCTCAGACCCTTGATAGATGAATTGAAAACATTGTGGACTGAGGGAGCTGTCACTTATGATTGTCATCGGAAGCAAAACTTCAATTTAAAGGCCGCGGTCTTGTGGACAATCAATGATTTCCCGGCGTACGGCATGTTGTCGGGTTGGAGCACTCACGGCCGACTCTCTTGCCCGTATTGTATGGAACACTCTAAATCAATGAGTCTTCAGAACGGACGAAAAATCTCATTCTTTGATTGTCATCGTCGATTCCTACCGGTTCATCACCAGTATCGAAGGAATCGTAATAAATTTACTAAGGGCAGAGTCGAAAGAGATGGGCCACCACCGATGTTGTCTGGTGAACAAATGTTAGCACGTGTTTCAGCACTTCCAGATATAGTATTTGGTCGCAATGAAAGAGTGTCAGGTTTTGGCCAAACACACAACTGGGTGAAAAAAAGTATCTTTTGGGAATTGCCCTATTGGAGTTCATTATTGATTCGACATAATTTAGATGTCATGCACATTGAAAAAAATGTGTTTGATAATATTTTCAACACTGTGATGGATATTTCTGGAAAAACTAAAGATAATGTCAAAGCCCGACATGATCTGAAAATACTTTGTAAAAGACCAGAGTTGGAGTTACAAGAGGTCAACGGACGATATCTGAAACCGAAGGCCCTATATGTGTTAAATAAACAACAGATCAAAGATGTTTGTCAATGGGTAAAAGAACTCAGATTACCCGATGGATATGCTTCAAACTTATCTCGATGTGTGAACGTCGATGATTGCAAAATATCAGGGATGAAGAGCCATGATTGTCATGTATTCATGCAGAGATTACTTCCGATCGCATTTCGAGATCTTCTACCTGATAATATTTGGGGTCCGTTGACTGAATTAAGTATGTTTTTTAGAAGCATCTGTGCAAATGTCCTTCGAGTCGAAGATATGTCAACACTTGAAAATAATATTGTTGAAATCATATGCAAGCTGGAGCAGTTTTTCCCTCCTGCATTTTTTGACTCGATGGGGCATCTACCGATACACTTGGCATACGAGGCACGAGTTGGTGGCCCCGTTCAATATCGTTGGATGTACTTATTTGAAAGATACATGAATCGTCTGAAGAAAAAAGTAAAGAACACCGCAGCTGTTGAAGGATCAATATCTGAATCGTATATCATCCAAGAAATTTCAACATTCTGCTCATTTTACTTTGAATCGACAGTACAGACAAGATTTGATCGTCTTCCACGTAACGACGACGGGGGTGTTCGACATTCAGATGGACGTTTAAATATATTTTGTCACTCTGGTCGTGCTTTTGGTTCTCGTCCATCTCGACACTTAAGCGAGGAAGAGTATCATTTGACACACTTGTATGTATTACTCAATTGTCCAGAGATTGAACAATTCATTGAAATATTTGACATTGAGATGGTGCAAAAATACTCTATTCACAACGATCAAGAATTGGAGACATTACGGAATCGTGATTTCCCTTCTTGGATTCAGACTTACAGCAAAGATCACAGAGCTGAAATAGATGAAAAAATATTTGAGTTTGTTAGTGGACCGTCGCGACTTGTGTCGTGCTATAACGGATATTTTGTTAACGGGTATAAATTTCACACGGTTGAATATTCTTTTGCAAAGAAGACGATGAATGCTGGGGTCTGCGTGAAAGGGACAACCTATGTTGAATGTGATATGGATTTCTATGGACTAGTGGAAGAAGTGATAGAGTTGCACTACTTCGGCTTGAAATCAGTGATCCTATTTAGATGTCATTGGTTCGATACAACAGAAAGGGGCATGAAAGTTCATCCAAAATACAAACTTGTTGAGGTTAATTACAAATCGAAATTGGCAGCAAATGAGCCTTTTATATTGGCATCACAAGCCGAACAAGTATATTACGCGAAGTATCCGGCTCGAAATAAAGATACAGCAGATTGGCGTGTAGTCTGTAAGACAAAAGGTAGAGGAAAAATTGATCCGATAGTAGGATAAAATGATCCTCCTGGTTTCTATCAAGAAGATGATCTTCCTGCTGTGGATCGTATTATTCCAATACTCGAGGATGCAGACACAATGTCAATTCAATTAGAAGTTGAATATGCTGATGATGACGATCATAAAATTGAGGAAGCTGGAGATGAAGAAGATGAAAAAGAGGAAGAAGAGGAAGAAGAAGAAGAATTCGAAGACTATTATTCAGATGATGAAGAATAATTGTAAAGTATATATTTTATTAAATATATCTCTACTATTTATACAATAATCTGATTATATGTCTGTTCGACAGATATGTCTGGTCGTGATTATCGACGCAGGAGAGTTTCGGAGTCTCCGATCGGTGAGACTCCAGCACTTACTCATGCTGATGATCCTCCTGTTGCTGATCCTCATGAGGATGATACTGCCGAGGCTAGTACATCCATACGTAGGCGGCCACGCGGGCCGAACAGGTGGCAGCCTCCACCAGCCACAGAGTCACGTAGATTGATTAGCGTGATTGGGGAGCGGTACGTAATATATCATGAATTATGAATTATTACAAATTCATTATATCATAATATAATATTAAAATTTATTTTTGTTGTGCAGGTTCGAGCAAGAAGAAGTGCCGAGGAGCATTTCTTCTACTATTCGACGATACATGCAAGGGGCATGGCCTACGTGGTCTCACGTGCCTAGCGAGCACGTCGACATGTTATGGCGCGAGTTTGAGGCACGTATTATTATTTTTTTTACATGCATGATGATATATTAATATTGGTACTGATATTATTATTTTGCAGGCTCGCTATACATGGGCCGAGGACCAGAGGCCCTTCATTTACGCTGCCTGGGAGGCTATTTCCCGGGCAAGGTACAACGGGCAGCTGGCAGGCTCGGTCCCAAGCGATGGCCCGAGCTAGGACCACTAACATCGCGGAGACTCGGGGATACGGCCCCGGTTGGATTACTCCGGATATATGGGACCAGCTCGTGGGGATATGGTCGACGGATCGATGGCAGGAGGTTTCTCGGAATGCGGCTAGAAATCGCATGTCGGGGGGAGCAGCGCGTCACACCGGCGGCTCTGTTGCATTTGCAGTGCACGCAAACCGTATGGTAAGTATATCTTTTAATTATATATTTTATTTGTTATTATGTGTACTAATTAATGTATTTGTTTTGTAAATGTAGACGACGGTGTCGGATGACGGGAGTGTCCAGCGACCCTCCCCGATGGCGGTGTTTGAGCGGACTCACCGTCGAGCACATGGGACTGGGGAGTACATCCACAACCGCGCTGCATACATTATGGTAATTATATATTTGTTTAAATTATTCATTATATATTTATAATTTAAGTTTTATGATAAATATTAAACAAAAAATCAAACTCGAGTAGGAGACCTACAGCCAGACGGTGGTGCAGCGTGGGGGTACCCCCGAGGACTTTGACGCAGCATCGTGGGTCGAGGCCGCAGGTGGCTGGGACCATGGCCGCGTATATGGCTTCGCAGATAGTGGTCATGCGCGAGCCGTACTAGGGCCACTTGGGGCATCGACCCCTCCGGTCGCTGGTGAGCGGCCGTCCACCTCCAGATCCAGTTATGATCATAGTAATAGGATAAGGACACTAGAGGAGACGATCGCGCGTCAGACTGAGTTGATGGAGCGCCAGAGTCAGACGATGGCGAATATAGAAGCTATGCTACGCAACTTGTCGGGTCATCCCGAAGCAGGCATCTCTTCGGCATCATCTAATCCATCATCCTCGAGTCAGTCCACGCCGGTGTACACTCGAGCACTCCAGACCCCGCCATATGATCCAGGCCATCCTCCATCGTCATCGTGAGATTTTGTTTATATTGACTTTGTTACTGAGATATTGAACTTGTTTAATTTATATTGACTATGTTACTGAGATGTTGATACTTCAATTTTGCATTTGAATTGTGTTTATACTATCGTGGATAATTATGAATATAAATATAATTGTTTTGATGTATATCTTGGTGTGTTTGTGATGTGTGAATGAATGTGTATGAGATGTTTGTGATGTGTGAATGAGGGTAAGGGTGTGTGAGTTATGTATCAGATAAATGTATCAATGGAAATTTGAAATTTTCAAATTTTCTGGTTGCAGGGATATGTCATCAGCAACGGCTTTCCCACGGGCGTCCGTGGGAAAGCCGTTGCTAAAAGTGTATCGAAAGTCGTTGCTGATGACCTACAGCAACGGCTTAGCGACGGAGTTTTACTAACGGTGTTGCTACGGACTCAGCGGCCGTTGCTATTAATGGTATCAGCAACGGCTCCGGGTCTGTGGCAAAACCGTTGCTGATAATATTTTTAGCGACGGCCCAGCGGCCGTTGCTGATAATGTTTTGAGCGACGGCCCGAGCGGCCGTTGCTGATCCGTTGCTAAGTCATCAGCAACGCGACTTTCTATCACGGCGCTATTGCAATGGCTCAGCCGTTGCTGATTCTCTTCAGCAACGGCATCAGCCGTTGCTGATGACCATTTTTCTAGTAGTGCAATTCAGGGTAGTATGTAGACTCTAGCCGGTCACACGACCTTGAGTTGGGGTGTGACAACCGTCGGCTATTGTTTCATCACGTTGGGGCCAAGGGATTCGACCCCAAATCCGACAGCGGACTGCGAGGGCAGCGACGAGGCACAGTAGCAAAACGGGTTCGATGGCAGCAGCGACACCAACGGGAGAGTAGAAGAAAAGGAAGAAAGAGGAAGGGTCGGGCGCGAACGCAAACAAAAAGTTTTATTATCGACGTCCCGTCAGCCGTCGGTAAACCGTGGATTCTTTTAAATTTTTATATGACCGACAACCGACGTAGCCCTCTCTAAGCCGTCGGTGACAAGTGTTTTATTTTCACGCCATGTTCGCGCTATCAATTAAAAAGCAATGGCCGCTTGTAGCCGTGGCTAATAACTTATTTATACCACCGCCAACTTGTGAGTCATCACTAAGCTGTGGCTACTAACTTATCTCATTTTGCGCTCTGTGCGCGCCATCGATTATGAGCGATGAGCTTAGGCGATCGTATGCGAGCCGCGACTGAGTTTGTTACAACAGCCACGACCGCTGCGGCTGTCGGAAGTGGATTCATCTAACGACCGAGGCGGCTGAAAGCCAATTTTCTAGTAGTGCGATTACAACAGAATCAATTCGACCCATAATAATATTATTTTATATTCTAAGTCACCATTTAATTTAGTTTATGTTTTATATTATTTAATTATTTATCAAAATAAATTAATAATTTTTAATTATTATTTAATACTGAAAATATATTAAAAAATTTATCAAACGGTATCAAATCTAAAATCTGTCACTACCATCGCGTTCAACACATGAAAATCTAAAATTTTGATATTTATCATGTCTCCATCCGACGACTCTAAGTCGCCAAAATTAACTATTTTTCAATACTTAAATTATCATATTTGTGGCTCATAATCTTGTATTGCGAATTTTTTCGATTGCAATTCCATTTGAAATTTTTTTTACTACAGTAGAATTGTAGCATTTGTATTTGAGGACAACCAAACGCCCTCTTTGATATTCTATAGAAGTAAAAAATGAAGAACTTCAGCTAATTAATGTAGATAACACTGCAACAAGAAAGTATACACGCACACATAAGCACAGTGAGATTCCTAGAGATATCATCTATCTGTAACACTCTATAAACGATATCCCACAAACCAATTCCTATATACAAACTAAAGCACAGGTGTTACAAAAACTCGATTAGAACTATAATACTGCAAAATATACAATTCGACATTAATCAAGATTACTGAACTCAAAGAGGCCAAAAGGAGCAGCAAACAGCGCCGTCATCCTTTACCTTGCCTTTCTTCTTGCCCGCACCACCACTGGTGATCTCAATGGACCGCGCCTTGGGCTTCTTCACATCCGCCTTAGGAACCACCAGCGTGAGCACCCCGTTCGCCATGGAGGCCTTCATCTCGTCGGCCTTCGCGTCCTCCGGTAGCTGGAACCGCCGGGAAAACCTGCCGCAGCTCCTCTCCAAGCAGTGCCACTCGCAGTCCTCCTTCTCATCTCTGCTCCGCTCTGCGGTGATGGAGAGGACCCTGCCGTCTTCCACCTCCACCTTCACGTCCTCCTTTCTGACACCCGGGAGGTCGGCCTTGAAGACATGAGTCTCCGTCGTCTCCTTCCAGTCTATATGGATGTCGGCGGCACCGGAGTGGTCTTCGAAGGGGAAGGCATGAGAGGCGGCATCGATGAGGTAGCCATGGCGCCCCAACATAAAATTTTGGATGAGAGACATGTCAAATATATGCAGCTATTGATGTTGGAAGAAGTATAAAGAAGACTTGTTGGAGCTGTATTTTAACTTTCAACTCTGAAGACTGAAGTGTTGAGTGGAGTTTACAGTACTTATAGATGAAATTGGAAGTCTCTACTTGATTCTTAGTTTGAGATGAGATGGAATAGGTGTTCTAGCAGTTTCAGGAGATTTCTCATCTCCTTAGATTAATAGCATGTTGGATATTGGTATTGTGGGACCAGCTAGAAAAGTCAGATCATATCCTTCGGGCGAATTTAATCTTGTCTGTTGCTAAAATATAATAAGCCTTGACAACATTTAAATAGGGGATCATTTAATTTAAACATATTCATATTTTTGAAATTTGATGTCTTTTGGCAATTGATTCAATTAATAGGAAACAGTTCACGAAGTATTAGTTAATTAAATTGGATTAAGTGTTCGGTGTTCTAGCAGTTTCAGGAGATTTCTCGTCGCCTATAGATTATTAGCTTGTTCGATCTTGGTCTTGTGGGACCAGCTAGAAATGTCAGATCATATTCTTTGGGCGAAAATAATTTTGTGTTGCCAAAATAATTAATTAATTAGTCCGCTGATATATATATAATAATTAGAGAATTTTTAATATGTGCTTAATTTATTTTTTTTTGGCCAAAGATAATTTTTCATTCCACCGAACCAAGAGAACATAAGAAACCAACCATTCAAGCATAAAATTATATGCCTAAAAACATCACTCCTAATCAGATATGAGGATAGATCAAATTAAGTGATCAAGTTACAAATGTGAAAAGGAGGACCACGTAGAGAACACTTGCTGGATGGCGGCATCAGCGCACAGGCAGGGGAAGCACGAAAGTGATAGTTGTTTCGCAAATTCCAAATACTCCAAAGAAAGAATGAGAAGAGATCTATGGTGGGATAGGAATAAAAAATATAGCGAAAATATCAATTAAAAAAATTTAAATTATTCCAAAAACAACGATCTACTTTACCAATATTTAAGGAATTCGATCTACGAGTAAAAAAGAAAAGATATACCTTATACCGCAGTTGGTATGACCGCTCCTATCCCGTTCAAAGATGCACACGTGCACATCCTCCAATGATAGTCCACACTAAGCACCTCGCAACAATAGGGGCAGCGAACACGAGGGCTCATTGTGGCTCAACGAAGAAGCTTTCTCAATCCCGAAATCCACCAAGGCAAGGCCGACCCTTCCACCAAGAACCGAGCACCAAAAAGGAAAGGAAAGAGGATGAGAGGATGAGAAAGCACCGGAACGAAAGAGAAGAGATGAAGATACCTCGCTGTCCTCATGGAATCCTCCAAGAAGATGAAGATTGCGGCACACCCAAGAAGAAGATCACACCTTCAATTTGGCTTCACAAAAACCGGGGAAGGACGATGTAGATGGCTAGCCACCAATGGTGAGGAGGAGGAGTACTTTGGAGCCTTTCTCTTCAAAACTCCTCCAAAGAATCAAGTCCTTAATTTTTTCCAAGAAGATGAAGAATTAATTAACCAACCCCTCCCTATTGAGTGTTCGGCCACTATATAGAGAGGGGGACCCCTTAAAAACTCTCTCACCGAAATTCAAAATTTCGAAGTTTACCTCCAAAAATAATTTATATTTTAATGGATTCAAAATTAATTCGAAATTAATTAAATCTAATTAAATATAAACTTTAATTTATATTCATAAATTAAGAGCCTATAAACAAGAATGATAATTATCTAAATAAACAAATCTCCTAAACAATAGGAAAAAAATTTATCTAAATAATTTAATTTCTTATTAATTACTAGAATTATGATTTATCCACGTAATTTATATCTATTAATTTTATGATTGATCTTCATAAATCAAATTCTTATTAATTAAAATTTATCCAAATTAATTAATTCTCAATTAATTGGTTATGCTCATGGTTAGAAACTAATTTTCACACTACGTATATTTGATTCAAAATCAAATTATATTTAATTCATAATTAAATACATTCCCTATCAAGTAGTTAATTAAATATTTAATTCATAATTAAATTTAATCAACTACATAAAATATTATCATGTGTAAATTCCTACAATTTAGGAATGCACTACAAATTAGGGTTACCGAGGAACTCCTTCCTCATGCATTCCTTCATATAGAAAAAATCTTTCCTATTATGTCCATAATATGTCCATGCTAGTAGACATATAGTCCCGCATTCAGACTCTATCTCATAAAGCCCGTTACGAGGTTAGCATATTGTGTGTGACCCATTGGGCCCCACACTAAGCCAACAGTGACTTGTGCATAACGGAGAGTCGGATCCGACAAAATGATTTATATTTGAATCTTACGAGCTTCCACTAAACCCCTTTAGTGTGGTCGTGAGAAACTCCACACACAAGTCAAGATTGACGTCTAACAACGTGTCATGACTACCCAGATAGTGTGAGGTTCAATCTATTGGGATCGAACGCCCTTCGGTTATTAGTTACCGTACAACTAAATCCTTCGATTACAATGTCCTGAAGTCGGCTAGGGTACGGAAGAAGTGTCAAACCCATATGTATTCCACCCGCTAAGATGTCATCTTAATAATGAAATGTCAAAAACTTCTTCCTGACTTTCATGTCTACTCTAGCCAGATATTCACGAGTCGACACTTGCAAAGACACGTAGGACATTATATCCTCTTACTACGAGTAACTGATTCCATGTTGGTTGCTCACCTACCTCCATGAATGCTTTCCCGTGCCCAGTAATACTCGGCACATGACGTCGAGGGTCATGTAAAAATAGAACCAAAGCAATGGATCATCACTTACGAGATAACCATGACAACCTCAGGTCCAAGGACTGCTTGCACCGACTATCTCCCGAGGAACATCCTATTGACACTCACGTAAGGATTCTATTTTGTGTTCCTCGTGCAGGTCTATTCAGTGAACCCATTCCGTAATGAGCACCTGTACTTGTACATTAATGACGATTAATAGGTAACTATGAGATCAGCTACCCCTTATCATATAGGGCATGTACCAAGTGCACAAGTCTATCCGGAATCACCAATCCCCTAATTGGTGATCCTACGACTAGGAATATTTAGAACATGGGCATCTGGATTCCAAGTCTCATTAACATGATCTCATCATGGCCTCAAAATTATTTGCCCGGGTTCATGGGGTTCATCACAATCTTTATGAGTAAAGATGCAACATATGATGAAAAAGTTACCTCATTAAGTTGATTACCCTTGAATAATCCTTAAACACATCGACATGTGATTGGCTCAAGGGCACTATTCCTTTCATTCTACCACTTGCACTCTAGCCAATCATCCTAGTATTTCTATACCAAATTTTAGTTGTGATCGAATCTGCTGTTGTGGTAATCAGTTTCATCTACATCAATATCTTTCAGTCATCTCCTCTTTCCAATGATGAGGTGATACAGCCTTTTCTGAAAAGCATTGATCTTCACGGGATCTTAATTCCTTAACTTTGAGCAACAGTCCTAGTATTGTCATACAATACCATTGCTGAACTCGCAACCTCAAGAACAACTCCCACTGAAAGATAAACTCCTTTATCCGATGTTATCCAAATTGGCAGAGTATGTAGTAAAGCACAAAGCCTTGGTTACCTTACCAGTTATAGTAACCAGCTAGGAACACTTTCTTGCTTACCGCACCACCATTAAAGGTATTCTTATACCATCATATGGTTTCATCGTCATATAGAACACCTCTCATCCATCTCAAGTGCTTGAGACAGTTCTCTATTTTCTCTTCAATGTTATTCTCCAGGGTTTTGCCCTAAATCTGCTAGATACCTCTAAGGTATAAGCAATTATCAAGTAAAGTGTAAAACATCGCATGATGAATCCCACTACCGAAGCATAATGGATCTCACTCATCTTTTGTCTCTCCTTAGGTGTCTTAGCAGACATCATCGTAGAAAGACTGATGCAATGACTCTTATGACAAATAACCTCTGGCTATGTCATATAGACTTCTTCATAACGAAAGAACGCAGTCTAGACACCCACTAGCCAGATCTCGTATTCATAGTACGCACTAATGGCTAGCAATATCCTGATGGACTTGAGCGTTGGAATTGGTGAGAATGACTTATTGCAGACAACCTATTGTCTAGGTTAGATCTCATTCACAGCCAGTCTGGTCTTATAGGTCCACACCTTTCTAGCTGCTCAGTTTTTTCCTAAAGATCCACTTGCACCCTATATGAGTCTTCCTTTTGGAGCCGGTCAACCAAAGTCCGTACTTGATTTGAGTCCAGTTACGATTTGCATAATGCCACCACATTGTGTCAACACATTTGATCGTGAAGATATTGTGGATTGCCTGAGTCTATGTAAGACCCGGGAAAATTTCCTAATATATATAAAAAAAATCTATTTTGGTGCAGCGCGCCAGACCCGGGGATAGTCGAGTCGAGTCTCGGGATCGCCTCGAGTAAAAAGGTATGACTCGACTAATGATGTATGCAATTTAATTGGGCAAATGACTCTTTCCTTTTATGCATTTATACCTTAATCGAGTTTAAATTGACTCGTGTTGCGGGTAGAGTCGGAACACAAGTCGAGCTCGGGTTTAGTCGAGCCTTGAGTAAGAGTCAAGGGCCAATATAGAAGGCTAGATGAGGGATTAAAATCCCTCATCCATGCTGCCGTGCGACTCATCTTGGAGTCGAACAAGGCAGCGCTTAGGAGAGGGGGAGAAGAAGCAAGGAAAGGGGATTTTGGTGGATCCGGGATTTCACGTCGTCGCCGGAAGATTCGAAGTTGTCGTCATCCGATCCTTCATCTTCCTCAATCAAGGTGAGTGGTTAGATTTGAAGTAATGGGGAAGGCGGGTAGCCGAACCCCTAGTGCTGATAGGATCGTGTTTTCTCGCGAGTTTTCGACGAATCGAGATTTCGTAGTTGTGTATTCATGGTTTTGTATCAATCCTTGTCTGATCATTTTATTTTCCTCATCGATTTCTCCAATACTAGGGCTGCCGAATCATGGGAAAAGGGGAAAGGTCATGCCAAAATTTTCCCCAATTCCCTTGACGGAAGTAGAGCCCTTAGATGATCTTAAGTTCATCAATAGAGCATTCTTAATCGTCGATTTCACGTGTTAAGGAGCTTGTCTTCCCTGTAACTCATAGGTGTGGCCGAATGAATCCTAAACTTCATGAGAAAGGTTCGGCCAGGTGTAGGGGAAGGGGCAATCTAGTCCATATGAAATTAAGTATAGCGAAGACAAAGAATTAGGGTCTGGGATTAATTCTTCTTTTCCTTTCCTACCCTAAGAGGCATGGCCGAGCAAGGTTCACCTTGCCCAAGGCTCGGCCAAGCCTAGGGGAGGGAGAGGGAGAGCTTTAGATGGAAATTTTCATGGTTAGAATGCTAAAACAATAGAGAAATGATGACACTTAGGAAGAACCCTAACTATTTATGCGTTGTGAATTTATGGTTATCTTACCATGCTATATAAGTTGCTTCTTATTGAGATAAATTCTAAATGCAGTGTATAAATGATTATTGATGAATCTCGTAGGTATATATAGTAGTTGTTGTAAGTTATTCTTGTTTTTCTTTAACTCATACAAGCTATCCTAAAATGTTCATGGATGGAATTCCAAGGTCGGTTAATAGAATTCCTCACCCAAGGTAGCGTATAATGCTACATAACATGTAGGACGTTGCAAGATGCTTTGTATATATGGAAACCTAGCTAGGAAACAACACAACTTCTAGAACTTCTAGTATTCATTTTTTTGACACCTAGAACTATTAGGTGTACACATTTTTGGAAGGGCAACATTAATTTGTTAACCCTGCAGACCGGATTAGGGCCGGATACGGGCAATGGCCCGAAGTGTATATAAGGAAACCTAGCTAGGAAACAACACAACTTCTAGAACTTCTAGTATTCATTTTTTTGACACCTAGAACTATTAGGTGTACACATTTTTGGAAGGGCAACATTAATTTGTTAACCCTGCAGACCGGATTAGGGCCGGATACGGGCAATGGCCCGAAGTGTATATAAGGAAACCTTAGGATATTTGACTGTGTGATGTGCTTGAGATGGTCCGCCGAGAAGTGTGTGTTGGCTTAAGGGTCTCTCTTATGACTCAATCTTTATTTTGATGATAACAAATATGTATTTAATTCAAGTGTGAAGTCTTGAGTTCAGGTTGAGGTTGCGATTCGCATGCCAAATCCGTTCAATCAAGACGACGGAAAAGATCGTCAAAGAAATGAAAGAATCGATCTCTCAGCTGCGAGCGGTCGATCCGTCGATCGACCGACTGATCGACCGGCCTTGCAACCAAACGATTTCAACGATCGATTTTTTATCCGTTGAACAGCCGTTCGGCTAAGGGGTTATAAATACCCCTCACCAAACTGCATTAGATACTTTTTGCAAATCTTGTTGAGCATTAAAAGTCATCTTTAAAGCCTTCACTCGATCAATCTCTCGCGCGCTCTCTGCTCCCTGTCTTGACATCAACTCCATGCGGGCGCTGCTTCTCTCTGCTTCAACTGTACTGTGATATCTTGAGTCGATCATTCTCTGCAAGTTGAAGACAAGAAGGCGGTGGAAAGAAGCTTGGTTTAATTCTTGTTTCTTCGGCTCTTTCCTTGTATTTTATGTTTATTGTAACTTGTTTTCTAGTTTGAATAGCTTGCTAGGTGTGCTAGGAAACACTTAGGGTCAACTTTGTAGAAGTGTGTTTTGCCTAGGTGAATAGGATTGAGGTGTTCTCCAAGTGGTGGAGAAGGGTGTCCTCAAGTGTATTCAAAGGGAAACATACATTCTATAAAGTAGTGTTTAGAAATCCTCGGTAAAGAGCCAAGGTAGTGGACTAGGCGGTTGGCTGAACCACTATAAATATTATTGTTTGCATTGCTCTTTACTTGCTTTTATTATTGTTATTGAATTGTGATCATATCAAGCATCAAAGATCATTTGCATTAAGTTGAGACAAAATTAAGTTAAAAAGAAATTTAAAAAGGGGATTGACACTATTCAACCCCCCTTCTAGTGTCAAGGTCCATCCAACAGCGTAGAGGTTGGAAATGACCAATGCTTAGCTCGGCCAGTGATTGGGTCTTGAGATGCACCAGCGGGCCTGCTAGGTGTCAGACCCCAGTTGGGTGGGACTAGCTATCCCTACCCCAGACGGTGTCCAGAGACTAGTGGACCATCCTAGTCGATGGCCCGGGATTTTTTGTTTACATCTTGATATGATGCGGCCGAACGGCCAGTGAGATTCTACCTTGTATGGTAGCCGAGATTCTTATACCATAAGTTGGTCTTAAGGGCCGGATGCCAGGTGGCAAGGCTAGGCTGTTATGGTAAGTCTCTCCTATATGGTCTATACAAAATGACCCACGGGGTCGATAGTCACACTAAAAAATAACTTACCTCCCTGATTATATTCTATGCTGCTTTATATGTTACGCATGACTAATTGTGGATTATGTGGACGTTCGAAAGAACCACTCACTGGGTCCCAAGTGGACTCACAGTTGTTTCCTTTGTTTTTGCAGAGCATGAGCAGTGATTGCGGCTTATCGACATGGTGCAGTTGGAGGGCAGGTGGTGGTGCCATATCTCATAGCGGCGTCCTTGAGTCATAGTCTAGTGTCTTAGTAGTTGTTTCCTTTTCTGCACTAACAGTTGTATTTTGGAAAAGTTTGTAAAACTTTGATATTTGAGATGTTCAGTTTGTTCCGATGATGGTTTTCTCTTTGGTTTGAAAATATATATTGTGAACTTTGAAAAACTTTAAATAAATCTTGTGTTGAGGTTTCTTTTTCATCGATATGTTCTGGTTTCTTATATGTCAATGTAGACAGTAGGTTACAGGGCAAGATGTAGGCCCTGACCGGTCACACTACCCTTAGTTGGGGTGTGACAGTCTAAGTCATACCCTATGGCATATGGCAAGATATCACTCAAGCGGTCTACGCAGTCTCCCAGAAGAGTGATGGGAAGTAATAATTACATGGATTGGTTTAGCCTGTGAACTTTCCACTAGTTGTTGCGATTTTATTCATGATTGTTGAACTTCACCAAGTTCAACATATCTTCCACTCCCACTTTCCTCGACAAACCTCTTTTCTTAGAAAGTGGTGACAAAACTTCTTTTGTTCAGTTGGGAGAACTTGATACCCAAAACACTTTTAAGGGTATGTTTGCACCTGGTCAAGTTTACCAAACGCTATGCAACCCCAAATCACGAGAGGTCTCAGACTCGATTTCTTGCCATCTTATATATGTTGGCCCAAGGGTTCTCCCTAGGCCTTGATCTTTATTTTGATGATAACAAACATGTATTTAATATATTTGTGAAGTTTTGAGTTCAGGTTGAGGTTACGATACACACGCGAAGTTCGTTAGGAGAAATACAAAAATCGGCAAAAATGGCTTCGAAAATGAGCGAGTAGAAAAATCTAGAGTTAGGATTAGATTTTATCTAATATGTCTCTAGGAATTTTATTCCAAAATAATTTGTAATTTTATCAAAGTCAAAACTTGGTAACAGAACCCGGAGACGAAGAGCGCAAGAAGATGGCTGGAAAAAATAGCCTCAGTCCAGGTTCAGTCGTCCGGTCGGTCGACCAAACAAGGCCAAAAATTGGTAGTGGCCAATTCGGTCGACCGGTCGGTCGATCGATCGAATAAAGCAAAGAAATTGGTAGTAGCCAATTCGATCGACCAATCGGTCGACCGAATGTGGCCAGAAAGTGGTAGTAGCCATGCGATCGATTAGTCGGTCGACCGATGATCGATCGGTAAGCGATCGAACGGCGTCCAACGGGCAGAAAAATGCTCGTTAGAGTGAACTGCTGAGTGAGGGGTTATAAATACCCCTCACCAACCTTCATTAAGGCTCCTTAACAAGTCTTAAAAGCTTCCTAAGTGTGATTTGAGCCTTCAAAAGTCGATTTGCTCGCGCTTGCTTCTCCGATTGACGATTTCTCTCAAGCGCTCATCTTCCCTCGACTCCAGCTTCGATTCAACCTCAACATCTTGTGAAGTTGGAGGAGTTGAAGGCTTGGAAAAAAGCTCTTTGTTGTGGTTTACTCTTTAGCTCTTTTCATTGTAATTTTACTTGTTATTTGAACTTGTTTCTTCATTGTTAGCTTGCTAGGTGTGCTAGTGTAAACACTTAGGGTTTGCTTTGTAGAATTGTGTTTTGCCTAGGTGAATAGGTTCAAGGCATTCTCAAAGGATTGATAAGGAAGGCCTCGGTTGTATTCAAAGGGAAACACATAGTCTATAAAGTGTTAGAAATCCTTAGTGTAGAGCCAAGGTAGTGGAGTAGGCGGTTGGCCGAACCACTCTAATTGCTTGTGTTTGCATTGTGTTTCTCATTTGATATACCTTGCTATTTATATTTGGCAAGCATCGCAATTTAGTTGCACGATTAATTTGGTTGCATTAGAAATCAAATAGAAGTTAAAACTCACCCAACACTATTCAATCCCCCCTTCTAGTGTGGGTATTTGTTCAACAATAAGTATTAGAGCAAGGTCGTAGGATTAGATTTAACCATCTTCCCTACAATTTAGAATATTTAATGATATCCAACTAGCTTAAGGGTCCTCTACTCATACTCCACCACAATTTGATGGAAACAACTATGCCTATTGGAAATTTCGTATGAATAGCTTCCTTCAATCACTTGGCATGGATGTATG
This sequence comes from Canna indica, assembly GCA_034359265.1. Classification (NCBI taxonomy): domain Eukaryota; kingdom Viridiplantae; phylum Streptophyta; class Magnoliopsida; order Zingiberales; family Cannaceae; genus Canna; species Canna indica. Next base: position 44,000,771 of record CP136890.1, on the reverse strand, counting down.
GAGGATGATCCAAGTAGAGTATAAGCAACCCACTAAGGACATGGACGAGTGGAGTATGAAAGAAATTAGACTCTTGAATGCAAATGTCAAGGCCATCAATGCACTATAATGTGGCCTATCCATTAATGAGTTTAAGAGGATTTCTACTTGTAAGTCGGCCTATGAACTTTGGAGTGTCCTAGAGACCACACATGAAGGCACCTCACAAGTTAAGGAATCTAAGATAAATCTCCTCATGCATGATTACGAAATGTTAAAAATGCTTTCGCAGGAATCAATTGATGCCATGTATGCTAGATTTCAAAATATTACAAATGGCTTGGCTAACCTTGGTAGAGACATCAAGGAAGAGGAGAAGGTAAGGAAGCTCCTCCGTTTCCTTCCGAAAGCTTGGGAGCCAAAAGTAATTGCAATTGTGGAAGCAAAGGACTTGGGGAAGTTGAAGCTCACTGAGCTCATTGGATTTCTCATGACACATGAGACCCATATGAAGCAATACAGGGAAGAAGATGCCCCCAAAGGCAAGACTATTGCCTTAAAAGCATCACACCGGGTTGAAGAACCTCCATCATCTGAGGAAGAGATGGACGATTTTGAAGAAATGTCGATGATGGCAAGGAGATTTATGAACTTCATGGGGAGCGGTATGAGAAAAGGCAAAGGAGGATGCACATGCTTCAATTGTAACAAAACCAGGCACCTAAGGAAGGATAGCCCACTCAAGATGGCTTCTACCTCCAACCCTCACAAGAAAGATGAATATAAGAGGAAGAAGAAGAAGAAGAAGAAGAAGAAGAAGAAGAAGAAGAAGAAGAAGAAGAAGGCGATGATGGCTTCTTGGGATGAAAGCGAGTCTTCCTCAAGTGGAGAAGACTCCAAAGCTGAAAAGGCAAATCTTTGCCTCATGGCAAATGACAATGAGGTAAGATTTATTTTTGGCGAGCTTTCATTTACGCAAGAAGAACTAGAAAGTGAATTTGATCAAATGCATGATGAATTTAATGCTATTAGGAAAAAGTTTAAAGAGCTTAAAAAGGACAACAAATCTTTAGAGCTTGAAAATGATAACTTGCTACTTTCATACAATTCATTAAGGAATGAAGTAGATAACCTTAAGGAATTAAGAAAAGCATGTCTTGGATGATGCTAAGAAAAACTTAGAAAATAAAAACAAAAAATTAAAGAATAGAAATAAGTTCTTAAGTGATCAAGTAGAGCACTAGAATGATAGCATGCTAAACTTAAAAAAGGAACTTTCACTAGAAAAAAAACAAGAATTCGTGGCAAAATTTTGGAGTGGCCAACAACAATTGGCCACAAAAGGTGTAATCTATGATGAAATTTGTAGTAAAATTATTTTCGTGGTTCAAAGTATAAGTTCGAACAATTTGTGACAATTTTTCTAATTTTGCCTCTATGTTTACGACTAATAATTGAGTCAACGTTCAAAATTTATAGTTTTTAAATTTATGACAATAGGTTTTGCCACTAATTCAAAATATTCTACCGTGGCAAGAGTTTGCGACAAAATTTTTGCCACAAGTTTATCACGATATTATGTGGCAAGCATTTGCGACAACATTTTTGCCACAAATTTGTCGCAATATTATGTGGCAAATTACGTGTGCCATAGATAGTAAATAATTAAAAAATATAAAAAATTAGCAAAATTTTAGGCGGGTATTTTTGCCTCCGAGTTTAACTTAGCCCTAACCCTAATCGACTAATACACATAGTATATTTCTCATTTTTAGGCGGGTATTTTATCTTTCTCATTTTTTTCTCATTGTCCCGACTCCTCCCTACTCGGCGACTCTCCTTCCCCAATCTCTTGATTGAAGCTGCGTAGTGCAGACGCCATGCCCCAAAAGCTGGACGCTGGCCGGAGTTCAATGTCTTCCCCGGCCGTCTGTCGCTGACTCCTCCCTACTCGGCGACTGTCCTTACCCAATCTCTCAAGTGAAGCTGCGCAGTGTAGACGCCATTCCCCAAAAGCTGGACGTTTACCAGAGTTCAATGTCTTCCCTGGCCGTCTGTCGCCGACTCTCCCAATCTTTCTCCCCCACACGACCATGAAAATCTCCTAACCCCTATTCCCCTTCTCCCCCATATCGGCAGTCGGCACTCGGAAGAATTGGCAGATCTCCTCTAGCGAGCCTCCTCTTTGACTCTTTCTAGTCGCTCCTCAGGTGGACCTCATCTTTCCAACGGACGGTAATCTCCCTCTCTCCTTCACACTGGCGCCCTAACCTACGCCCTAACTTCCTACTCATCTCCTGCAGTCCATCTCATCCTACGACGCCACCTTTGGTCTCATCTCCTCATCCGGCAAGCGGCAACAATAGGCGGCAGCAATTGTAGGTTAGAAATTAAATTATTAATTTCCTATTAATCTAAGCTATCAATAGCTTATTCGTAAATTTAGTTCAAGCATGCTGATGCAGTGATCAGCATGCTTTTCTCCTTCTCAACCAACCCAGGAATGGTTCCATCGATGTTAGATTCATTCCGAGTTTAAAGACCTTGCTCTTCATGTATGGTTTATGTCACACCCCAACTCAGGGTCGTGTGACCGGCCAAGGTCTATAACCTACTCTAAAGCCTACTATCTACACTGACTAACGAGAAACCGAAACACATAAATAGAAAACCACAATGCAGCTTTATTTGAAATTTCAGAAAAAAGGTTTACAATTATTTTATAAAAAGGAAGTAGCTAACATCAAACACAAATGAAAAAACTCGAGTTCATGTTGAATACAAGCTTCAAAAAAACCAACAACTCTCAGTGTAGAAACAAAAGAACAACTCTAGACATCTAGACTATGACTATCGGACGCCGCTACGAGATCGACGCCAATGGCTGCCCTCCAGCTGCACCATGACTCCAAGCCTCAACCCACTGATCGAGCTCTACAAAATAAAAAAAAATAAACTGTGAGTCCACATGTGACTCAGTGAGCGATTCTTTCGAACCTCCACATAATCCCCAATAAGCATGCATAAATATAGAAGGCAATATAATATAAAGTCAGAGATATAAGTTACTTTTGATATGACAACCGACCCCAAGGGTCGTCCTATATAGATCATACGTTCGAGAAACCCGCCATAACGGCCTAACCAAGCCACTTGGCATCCGGCCCTTAGGGCCTACTCATGGTCTAGAAAATTCGGCTTTAACCAGCCCTACCATACAAGGTAGTAATATACTGGCCGCTCGGGCCACACAGCACAAAAGTGAAATCAAGAAGTCTCCGGGCCATCGACTAGGATGGTCTGCTAGTCTCCGGACACCGTCTGGGGTAGGGATAGCTAGTCCCACCCAACTGGGGTCTAAGACCTAGCGGTCCCGTTGGTGAAATCTCAAGACCCAATCACTGGTCGAGTTAGGCATTCGTCATTCCGACTATTCATGCACCTCGGCAGACCATCACAATCACATCACACAAGTAAGTGTCTAGAGTTTCCTTATATAAAATCCCGAGTGTCCACCCGTGCTCGGCCCTTGATTCCGGGCCAGTATCATCTGTACACTACTACACTCTAATTATCCCATGAGAAAGCATTCTAACTCACCTACATTCGAGTTTCCATAATTAACACGCACTTTAAAGTTTCCTAGTAGTCATCTAGTGTAACTTGCTACATTATACAAGCGTGGGCTACATGTCATAAGTGTAGAATGTCTAAGTATGGATGCGTCATAACCCTCAGGTGATAGGAAAGTTAACCTACCACTACTATCATGAATAACCATAAGAATACATCAAATAAGTAAGTAAATTCTGCATTTAACGAAAAATTCTAGCAAGGTAACATTAGAGCTATCATGGCAATTCTCTACTAGAAATAGCAATTGATAAAAAAAATCTTGAAAGTAATTACTACTTCATAATGTCGCTAAGTGTAGGTATACATATGTGCAATAGGGTGGTGGTTTCCTTAGTTGGTGTCTTTCCTATTTCTCAATTCTACTTGTCGATCGAGGTGACCCTCGTTTCCCTAAGTATGAAAGCTAATCCTCTTCGATCACCTTTCCCCCTACTTGGCTCGGCCGAACCTTGAGCAAGACGTGCCTACTCGGCCGAGCCTACAAGGGTAGGAGAAGATGGTTGATCCTTTTTGTTTTGATCACAAACTCTAGCAATTAATCTTACGAACTACCATAGATGAATTCTAGATCAAATCCTCTCTCCCTTACTGTTTGGCCAGACCATGAACAAGGTTTCCCTTGATCGGCCGAACACTAAAAGCACTAGGGAGAAGGGATCTTGATCAACTATTACATCGATTGAATCACGAGTCTATATAAATTTAAATCTACACGATCTAGAGGGGATTTAGACCAAGCGAGGGAATTGGGGAAAATTTCGGCATGACCTTTCCCCTTTTCCCTCATCTAGCCGGCCCCTAGATTTAAGAAAATAACGCGGAAACATTCATCGCACGATTACAACATGCAATAGAAAACTAAGACATCGAGAAAACCTCAGATCCCCAAGATCCGACGATAGAAAAACCCATGATTCACAATTCTAAGGGTCGGCCACACGCCTACCCTACTAAACTAGGACCGACCACTCACCTTGATCGAATTATGAAGAAGCCTCGATGAAGACGAGTTCCGATTCCTCGAGCGTCGACGCGAACTCGGCGCCGACAAGATCTCCCCTCTCTCTCCCTTTTCCCTCTTGCTCGGGTTGTGTGCGGCTCCAAGATGAGCCACACGGCTCATGATGAGGGAGTTTTATTCCCTCATCCACTAATGACCCATATGCCCCTCTAATGACTTAGCCTATACTCGACTCGATTCGAGTCCGATTCAGGCTCCAATTCTGACCTTATGCACGAGTCGAACCCAACTCTAATAAGACATCTAATGCATAAAAGGAAATAACCATTTAACCTATTTAAACTTCATACTTTCATAGGTCGAGTTATACCTTCAACATAATGTTCCTCAGTTGAGTCAACAACATTTAATTATGTCCTGATGTGGTTTTCTATTTACATAATTGATGCATACTATTCCTTTTTTTTTAACCAAAGATACTTGTATTCTATTCAAGAGTAATGAAGAGGATACAAGTGCGAGGGAGAGATCGAGAGGAACAAAGAGAAAAGATAAAAATAAGATTCAACAAACTGAGAGCTTCAACGAAGCCAAAACAAGAATTAACTCAAAGAACTAAGGCACGCCGATGACTCCACGGCTAGCTCAAAGAGAGATCTGGAATTATTCTCAAAGATTCTCAAATTCCTCTCGTGCCAAATCTTGGATCTCCAGATCATTACAAGACGAAAATGCCTTTTCTTAGTCGTTGATTGCCGCAAAGGCGAGGTCTCCCACAGAGTGTAGGCGATCGGGAAGAGAGCATGTCGTGAAATTTGTAAGAATATTCTCCATCCTTGTAAAGTGAAAGAACAATCCTTGAAAAGATGAGAATAAGATTCGTCGAAGTTGTTCCAAAGAAGGCAAGAAGCCAGAACCGTGATATTGTGTTTAATCAACCGATCCCTCGTGGGAAGTCTTCTCTTTTCAATCAACCAATTATTCAAAGATAAGGCTGGAGGAAAGTTGTTTTGCCATAAGAAGGAAACCCAAGGGTCTGCCGTCCCTCTGAAAGTTAGAAGCCAGTATAGAGAACTCGTTGAGAAAATCTCATCATTATTCCACCTCCAACCGTAACCGTCAGAGCCCGAGCAATGCAAAAAAGGAACCAGATCTTCAGCCAAATTGTTTAATAGGTGTGTGGGGACCAAATGTCTGAACTGAATGGACCATCTGATAATCTCTCCAGAAGATGCCCTTGTTTTCACCGCATCAATTGTAATGTTTTGGTTTGAAGTAGCCGAGAATAGAGAAGGATATCTACTGTTCATTCGCTCTTCGTTGAACCAAGGATCTAGCCAATAATGGAAAGAGGAGGTCTCGCCCACTCGGCAGAAAAGAGATATCCCAAAAATGTCGAAAAGAATACATATCTCCCTCCAAACGTGGGAAAGACCCTGTCGATCTGCGAGGCTGAGAAACCGCAACCTTGGATAGAGAGCCAACAGAACCTCCCTCCAAGGCATGCCCTCATGCTGTAGAAGCTTCCAAATCCATTTTCCCAATATTGCAAGGTTATGTAAGTCCAAGTCCAAGATCCCCAAGCCACCCTCAGATCTGCTCCGAGTAAGGGCATCCCACCCGACTAAGCATTTTCCCCTAATGTCCGCTTCTTGCCTCCCTGTCCAAAAGAAAGTTCTCCTTCTTTTATCAGCATGATTTATAACCCAGCACAGAGCCTTGTAAATCGAAAATATTTAAGAGACTTGGCTCGTAAGGACGCTATTCAAAAGGGTTAGGCGTCCGGCTCTAGAAAGAAGTGGCCCTTGCCAGGAAGCCAAAGATCGGTCCATTTTTGTGATAACCTTCATCCAATCCGCCTTCGTCAAATCGTCGGGCCGCACGGGTAGACCCAATAATCAAGTAGGAAAGAGCCAGTAGAGCAACCCAGTCTAAGTGCTGCGGAGTCCGCCTTTGAAATGTTCCCTCCTATGTGTATCACCTTGGTCTTCAAAAGGTTGAGCTTTAGCCCGGTGCACAAGTTGAACCATTTTAGCAAGAGTCCAAAAGAGGATAGACTGTCATCAGAAGCCTTACTGAAAAGAAGTCATATGCGAAGAGTATATGTGTTATCCCGCCTCCCACAAATTTCCCGAGGCCACCAGAAAGAAGACCCGAGGTAGCCGCCCGGGACAAAAGTCTTGAAAGCACATCAGTCACCAATATGAAGAGTACAGGTGATAAGGGGTTACCTTGTCTAAGCCATCTTTTGTGTTTGAAAGTCCCGCCTTCGATGCCATTAATAATGATGGAAGATTCTGCAATTTGGAGAAGGTTCTGAATCCAAGACATCCACCTAAGGGGGAAACCTCTGGCCCTAAGAAGCTGAATTATAAAAAGCCAGTTAACCGAATCAAATGTCTTCTCGAAGTCCACTTTGATGAGGTAGACATCCAGATCATTATTACGACAACCCCACATGATTTCTGCAGCAGTCATAAAATAATCCAAAGTGCTACGACCCTGGATGAAGGCCCCCTACTTATTGTCAATCGGGGCGGGGATAAACGTCGCCAAACGATTAGCTAGGAGCTTGGAAAAGATCTTGATGATGCTATTCTCCAGGCTAATAGGTCTAAAACCACTCAGTTCGTTGGCACCTTGAGTTTTAGGAATGAGAATGATATTTGCATTGTTAATATGGAACATGATACCCGGATCTGCCTGCATTTGGAGTAGAATGTCCAGCACCTGGGTACCAATGAGAGGCCAAAACTTCATGTAGAATTCCATATTGAGACCATACGAGCCCGGGGACTTGAAGTTTTTGGCTGCTTTAATGACCTCAAATACCTCGGTCATAGTGAAAGGGTCATCCAAACAGAGTAAATTCAGGCTGTGAGGCTCATTAATGAGATTCCACTTGATTTGTAAAAGAGGTTTAATATCCTTCCCGAGTAGTGTTGCATAACATTCCCTGAATGCAGAAGCAATTCCCTCCCCTTCAGAAATGGGGTCACCCCAATGTTGATAGAAGAGATCCAGTTGGCCTTTCTGCAGTGGGAAGCACAAAGGTGAAAAAATCAAGTATTTTGATCCCCATCTTTTAGCCATCTCCTTTGGCCCTTTGACTCCAGTAAGTACAGGTATCCTTGTTGCAATTATCGAGAACCTCTTTAAGCCTTTTGAGCTCGGCTAGCTAAACCGTAGAGATGGATCCAGTATCCACCTTAAAATTCAAAGCACCAATACGGGTCTCGGTGTCAACTCTGAGCTTAGACCAGGAGGCAGCTCTAAGTTTATCCCAATCCAAAATAATACGTTGGAGGGGTTTCCAGAGAGAAAGCCATATGTCCAACGGCGAGCCCAGGGGGGAGGCCACAAAAGGGAAGACCCCCAGCTTGAATGATATTCGAAAATTGGTCAACATTCAACCACCCAGTCTCGATACGAAAAGGTTTCCAAATAAAATCTATCTGGGAAGAAGAATACCAAATTAAGGGGTTGTGATATGATAACCTCCTATTTCTCGAAGAGGCCACCGAAAGAGGAAAGAGAGTTGCCAAATTGTTGTTAATCAGTATCTGATCCAATTTTGCCAAAGCCGGAGGTTGTTGGTTATTAGTCCAAGAGTACGAATTTCCGAAAATGGGGAAGTCCAAGAGGCTGGTATCCGCAATTAGTTCTGAAAAACTTCTGGAATCAGCTGCATTACCAACACAATTCAGTCTCTCCCCATTGTGTAAAGTAATATTAAAGTCTCTAGTGGCAATAATCGGCTCTGGATTGTCAGTAAAAATTTGACGCAGTTCTTGGAGAAAAGATGCTCTGCGAGAACGATCCGGAGGCCCATAAACTCCAATCGCAAGAAAATTAAGTCAGAAAGATGGTGTTTGAGGAGTAGTTGAATGGAGCACTCCCTGATGATACTATTCGTACAAGTCTTAATCGAAGGATCCCACACAGCATGGAAGCCACCTGAAAGGCTAGAAACGTCAATAACACAAAAATTATCATTAGAAGTAAACCCAGACAATTGCCTAACAATTCTTCTAGAGCAAGTATTCAGTTTTATCTCAGATAAAAAGAAAAGACTACATCTAGCTTCCCTGACTATCTGCTTCACCATATAACACTTAGAAAGTCGATTAAGATCTCTAACATTCCAAAAGAATGCACAAAATTTGTGAAACATGCAAAAAGTGGACTACAGGACACCGGCTAGACGTCAAAAGGTGGGACATCCGCAAGTTACGCGGCCACCATCCTCAGGGCCCGGATACCCTATCCTCGCTAGCAATGCATTCAAATCCCAGTGCCTCCACATCCTTAAGCAGAGCAGTATCTAGAGCAGTCCCCATGTCAAAGACGAAAGATCCCAAGCAGTCCCAATTGGCCACCCTCTTGGCTGGAGTCGTGACATCTTCCACAACTCCTTCATTTCTGGTGGCCTTAATTAGAGTAGCCTTCTGAAGAGAAGACCTACAAGTCTTTCTGGCTATACATGAGCTCCTGCACACCGCAGTGCATTCCCAATTTTTAACCCTCTTCTCATAGGCCTTCATTTTTTTATTATGGTCCGAGGGGGCCAGTTGCAGGCCCAGGCCAATTGGGGAAGACCCACGGGTCAAACTGATCTCAGTATTGCTCCCATCTAGGCCTAGCCCATACAAGTCTTGGCTCGGCACTTGCACAGAAGATAATGGTTGTGCTCGGTCAACTATGGTCTCCAACTCACGAACCAGTCCTAGGTTGCACTCGACCAGGTTGAAGGGAGGGGACCCGACCTCTAAATCAGGGACCCATTTCCAGTCAAACCCACGGACCCATTTCCAGTCAGTCCCAGGTTGTTGATGCATTGTCGAGCCAAATGACCAGCGTCCAAACAGTTAAAACAACATCCCCAACTATGGAGTGAAGCAACCAGCTCTCCGATAGATGGTGATTGTGCTGATGTAGTGGCTCTAGGAGGGCCACGAAGGGAAGTAGGATTCACACTAACAGTGCCGACATCTTGACAGGGCATCCCACTCACACCGTCTATGCAAAGGAGCGACCGTCGCCGACCCACGCCGGTGAAGAAGGCTTCTGAGCCAAAGCAAAGGTCACACGTCTGGAGGAAGAAGCGGCTTTTCCTCTCCTGGACACCAAGGACCATGGCAGTTCATTGTCCTCACCAGTGACGACCGCCGTCGGGGTGAGGCTCTCCTCCAACTCTATCAAAGACTTACCACTCATACTTCTCCAAACAGTCTGCATGTGGAGTAGATGGATGTTGTAGCTGCGTGAACTCAATTAGTAAAATGCATTGAAACTCAATTGAGGTATACTATTCCTGATTTGGATTAAACTATCTTGCCTGAGATCCATCAAGGTGAAGAATTTTGTAACACGCTTCCCAACCAGGTATTCTTTAATTATGTTGCCTGAGATCCATCAAGGTGATGAATTGGTAAGAAAAAGAGTATTCTTTAATACCAACTAGTTATTTTGATTATGAGTATTCTTTAATTCATAGAGAGATGAGCTATGTCCAAATCTATCATATACTTATATAACTCCTTGAACCATTTCTCTTTATCTAATATCAGTAGTATATTGTTAAGATTATGGTTAACAAAAATAGTCTATGAACATTAGTATATTTGTTTTACTTTTTCTCATATATTTCTTTTTGCCTTCTAAGTTCTAAATCTTTGCTAATACAACTCTGAAATGCTAAAGTTAAATATACTAGAAATACTATTTATCTTTTATCTATATCTAATATCAATTATCAGTTAATCCATATGTAAGTTATCTTTTTATTAAAAACTATACTTGGTAAAGTAAAGCCAGATTGGTAGGAGTGACTATAGGGCATGGTTGTACCAAATTAGGCAGCAAAGTAATGTTTAGATGCTTAGGGACAACAATGTAGCTTAAGGAATGGCATTAAACTATAAGACCTTAATATTTTAGCATGCAGATAATAAATAAGGATGTAATACAGTCCGGAATCTGAAGTCATAAGAGGTTAGAATTCAAAATAGGAATAGGTATAGGAATAAAGAAAGCATACATGAAAGAGAATGCAATAATTAATCAACCCTAGGATCCTCAATGATCAAAAATAGAGTCCTCTAACTCAAGACTGCATATAGAACACAAGATTGCACATGAAGCTAATATTTGTTCTAGTAACATGTCAATTGCGAGCTATGAGACAACTATAATGTCTTATGAACCTGAATGTTGTTTTAATCTGATTCCTTACACATAGGTAATTGTCTGAGACTTCTTTTGCATGGTACGTGTGTATTGTGTATGCAGCTCTAGGAGGAAGTTTTCTATCTCTCAATGTTGTTCCAGTTACTTGCTTCTGTTACTAGAATCTAGATGAGTTTTGCTCAGTTCTGAATCATGACTATTTGTTCTTAGTCTTGATGCTGCTCACATGCATTATTTCAACATGTGCCTTATTCAAATGATAATAACTAATTCAAATGATCTTATAATGTTATGCATCTATGTGATTGTTCTATCCATATCTTTTTATTATCCATAGAATGATGTCAATATAAGTGCCTTTTGTTCTATCCATATCTTTGTATTTCTCAATTTTGTGGGAGGTGTTGAGATGGGACTTCAAAATAATTGTTTGACCAATGTGTTTTGCTTGAAGTTGTATATATATATATATATATATATATGCAATTTAATTTACTAAAAGATACTACATTCAAGCAAATGAATGTAAAACATGATTCTCATGTTGAGTCACGATTTCACTGACCCTATTCTGTTATCAAGTCTTAATATTTCATTATATTAAGTAATTTTACGATAGTTGTTAGTTAATCCTTGACTCCTATTCTAATTTCCACTTCAGTCTCGGCTATTGCCCACCCGTCTTGCTCTCAATTACTCTGTGTGATTTCAGATTTGGATCTCTATTTTCAAGCATAAACTAATTTTGCAAATATGTTAGTATATCCCTAGTTTCATTTGCAAGCATTTGCAAGCATAGTGATTGTTTTATCAGACTCAATATTCATATATGAAATTATAGTTTTTATTTGTGTTCTTCTCCTCCTCCACCACTGCATCCCTCTTATTCTTCTCCTCCTTCAGGTCTGCGATTTAGGTAGTCCTATTTTATCCGAGAAAAGGATATGCTTTGTAAGTATACAAGTTTAGGTTGGTTACTTAAAATTTCTTGTGAGGGTAGAACCTCCTTTGAACCTTGCTTCATTTTCTTATATTTAAAAGGCAAAGTGTGTGTACAGGTTACGGGTGGTATAAATATGAAAAATATTGTTTTTCAAAATTTACAATTCTAGATCTTTATTAGTAAATGCTTCTTAATCAATTTTTTGATGAAATCTACTCACTTATGTTTCCACATTTACTATGTAAGTTGTTCTTGTCAACATAATGAGCAGATTTGCATATTGCTATACCTAATTACTTGTAAGACCCGAAAAATTTCCTAATATAAAAATCTATTTTGGTGCAGCGCGTCAAACCTGGGGTTAGTCGAGTCGAGCCTCGGAATCGTCTCGAGTAGAAGGTATGACTCGACTAATGAAGTATGAAGTTTAAATTTGGTTAAATGACCTTTTCCTTTTGTGCATTGATACTTTAATTGAGTTAAGATCGACTCATGTTGCGGATAGAGTCGGAACCCAAGTCGGACTCGGACTGAGTCGAGTCAATGTTAAGTCGTAAGGGGAAAATAAGGCATGTTAGATGAGGGAATAAAATCCCTCATCATAGAGCCGTGCGGCTCATCTAGGAGCCGCACAAAGCCCGAGCAAGAGAGAGGGGAGAAAGAGGGAGGAGGGATCTTGGTCGGTCCGGAAATCGCATCGTCGCCTGAAGATTCGAGATCGCCAGCGTTCGATTCTTCTTCTTCCTCAAGCAAAGGTGAGTGGTTAATTTCGATGGATTGGGGGAGGCGGGTAGCCGAACCCCTAGGACTGCTAGGTATCGATTTCTCACAAGTTTCTGACGATTATTGGCATCTTGATTGGTTTATCACTATTTTTCATCGTTATTCGCCGGATCTTCGTAGTTTTCTTGTCGAATCTTTGACTTTTAGGGGCTGCCAAACCAAGGGAAAAGGGGAAAGGTCATGCCAAAATTTTCCCCAATTCCCTTGACGGATGTAGAACCCCTCGGATGATCTTAAATCCATGTAGAATGTGTTCGTAGTTGTTGTTTGAATGTGATGATTGAAACTCCTTTCCCTAAGGTCTAATAGGCTCGGCCAAGCAAGAAAAAAACTCCATGATCTTGGTTTGGCCGAGCATAGGGGGAGGGGTAACTTGATCAATGTGTTGATTAGAATAGATCGGAGACAAGATATTAGGGTTGGGGTTAGTCCTTCCCTTTCATTCCTACCCTAGGAGGCACGGCCGAGCAAGGGGGAGGGAGATGGTGAACTTTAGAAGTTAGACTCCATGGTTAGAGTACTCAAAGCATTAGAAACATGATGACACTTAGGTAAGACTCTAACTATAGAAGGCTACTTATTTGATGCATGTGATTATAGGAATGATAGGATAGTGACCATCCTTAGATCATTCCTCCTTAAACTCTGAAATGAGGTGACATTTTACCATGCTAGATAGTATATTCCTTGTTGAATTTATTTGATATCTTACCATGCTAGATAATCTATTCCATGTTGAATTAATTTCTAATGCAGAATTTAAATTCTTTATTATTGAATCATGTGACTACACATAGTATGTGATGTGAAGTAATTCCATTATAGCTTATATGTTGTCTCGTTTTGTAATTGGGTACAATTTCAAGCTTATGACATGTATTTCACATTAATAGGGATAGTATATGACACTAGATGATTAACATGAAAAATCTGAAGTGTGTGCTATTTATGGAAACTCAAAGGCAGACTAGTTAGGTTTTACACCTAAGAAATAATTAGCGAGCAATAGTGCACGCATGTTTTGACCCAAAAATAATAGGGTTGAACACGGGCGGACGCCCGGGATTTTAAATAAGGAAACTTTAGGACGCTTGCTTGTGTGATGTGTTTGTGATGGTCTGCCGAGATGCCTGAGTAGTTGGAATGATGAATGCATGACTCGGCCAGTGATTGGGTCTTGAGATATCACCAGCGGGCCCGCTAGGTGTCAGATCCCAGTTGGGTGGGACTAGCTATCCCTACCACAGATGATGTCCGGAGACTAGCAGACCATCCTAGTCGATGGCCCAAAGATTTCTTGATTTCACATTGGTACAGTGTGGCCTGAGAGGCCAGTGTGGCCGGAATTCCTAGACCATGAGTAGGCCCTAAGGGTCGGATGCCAAGTGGCTAAATTAGGCCGTTATGACGGGTTTTTGTTTCTAATATATGGTCTATATAGGACGACCCATGGGGTCGGTTGTCATATCAAAAGTAACTTACCTCCCTGACTTTATACTATGTTGCCTTATATATATTTATGCATGCTTACAGGGGATTATGTGGAGGTTCGGAAGAACCGCTCACTGAGTCCCAAGTGGACACATAATTTATTTATTTTTGTTTTACAGAGCATGATCAGTGAGTTGAGGCGTGACGTCATGGTGCAGCTGGAGGGTAGGCAGTGGTGTCAATCTCGTAGCAGCGTCCTTTAGTCATAGTCTAGTGGTCTAGATGTTTTCATTTTCCTACACTGATAGTTGTTGTCTTTTAAGCTTGTACTCAACTTTGAACCTGAGATGTTTCAGTTTGTGATGATGTTAGTTACTCTTCTCTTTTCAAAAAAAAATTGTGAACTTTTGAAACTTTAAATAAAACTACATTGTGGTTTCTTTTTATTCGATGTGTTTCTGGTTTCTCATTGGTCAATGTAGGTAGTAGGCTTCAGGGTAGTATATAGACCCTGGCCAGTCACACGACGACCCTGAGTTGGGGTGTGACATTACCATACTGATTGCTAAGTTTTTCTTTTTTCTCAAAATTTTATGGTTGGTACTTTTTTGAGCAATCAAGCATCAAGATCTTTGATCTCTCTCAGACTCTCACGCCGGACGTTGCACTCTCTCCAATCACTCAAACTGAGGTATGGATCCGGCCTCCTTCCTCATTGTTCAATTTTCTTCTTCTTTTTGTTGTCGTTGTTCTATTGTAAGCTTTTGTTGTAGTTGTTCACAATAGTTTCAAAATTTTATGTAAGCTTTTGTTGTTGATGTTCACAATAGTTTACATGCTCTTTCTTTTTGCTACAATTTTTTTATGCATATAAAACATAACATTTTTGCATAATTGATCAAGGAATCAGAATTAGTAGAGAGGTTACTTAATACCTCAAGTAATGAGATTTCAATAATTCAAGTGAAATAAGAAATACTCTTTGCAATTAAAACATATCATATTCAAATAGAATGAACTGCACAAATTTGCTTACTAATTAACTGAACATAAAAAGAAACAATTGCATCCTCAACAACAACCCTACTATCCAATAAGTTAAACATAAATTTTATCTACCATTTTTTATCTATCCAATAAGTTAAAAATAAAAAGTTTGGCAAAAAAAATTTCTCTTCTTTTTTGGCCAACAAAAATAATTCCCCTAATTTTATCGATCCCCCGACTAAAAAAACTCCGACTTATAATACCCGAGACCTCCTCGTGTACCCACAACTTATAATCCCCATGACTAGGGGTGAGAAAAAAAACTAATTTTTCAGTTAACCTGAAAATCGGTCCGGAACCGAATTGGTTTTTTCGATTAACCACAACAAGAAAATAGATTATCACTAATGGATTTATTACCGACAGATAAATTTCGTTGGTATTACCAACAAAATTATCGACGGATAAAAAAATCCGTTGGTAATTAAACCGACCAATTTATATATATATATTTTATTTTCTTTACATTTTATTTTTCAACCTTTTCTAAGCCTGCCACTTAACCTGGTAAAATTAATTTTCATAGTCAACACTTAGCCTAAAATTTTCTTCCCCGCCTCTCTTTCCCGTGCCCTTCCCAACATTTTCTTCCCCGCCTCCCTTTCCCAATTTTTTCTTCCCCGTCTCCCATGCCCGTGCCCTTGCTGCTCGTCTCCTGCTCCCATCGACAAAGTTTCTGATTGCAAACTTCGCAAGCTTAGTCTTTAAAACTAAAATATTCTCTTATTGAAACCATTAGTAAATTGTTTGTTATCAAAGTAGAAAATCTCATGTCGTCATTTAGTAGCATTTCTGAATACAAAGTAGCTGACAATTATGCCTCATCATCATGCATGTTCAATTTATGGACAATTTTGGAATATAACATAGTGGACAAATTCACATACTCATAACCATGAAAGACCAATTTATATGATCAGCTGCTACAGGAAAATTACTCTTATAATAAATTCTAATCCAAGATGGTAACTTTATAATAGATGATTTAGTAATATGTAAACCAATATAGAAAACTAAAATATGGTTCTTTTTTTAGATGGATAAGGTATGGATGGAACTCACTGATAGATTCTCAACGGATTATCTTAATGGCGTAAAGAATTTTCTCGATTTTGTATACAAGTATGTTGAACTAAGTGCTAAGATTCGTTGTCCCTGTACGAGATGCAACAACATCAACAAGCATAACTGAAAAGTTGTAGAGCAGCATCTTATTGTTCACGGCATCGAGCAAAGTTATGACACCTGGACAAATCACAGAGAATTAATTGTGTCCAATCTGTTGGCCTAAGGTTTTCTACCTTGGTGTTAATCTCTGTTTTGATGATAACAAACATGGAACTAATGAATTCAAGGAGAGTTATGATCAGGTTCCATATCGGTTAGCGCACGACATCCCCGATCGGAAAAATTAAAGAAATCGGAGAAATCGGCAAGGGCACTCATCGACGCTCAGGATTCTTCGGGAAGTTAGAGTTTAGGTTTAGGGTGTCTAGAATATAATGTAATCCTCATGATGATTCATAAGAACCCAAAAACCAATCCCGAACCCCAAAATATGAAAACTCGGAACCGCCCTGAAATTCACTAAGCCTAGGGAGCTCCTTGGAGGGCTATATGACCTAGACACTTTCTTGACACAAAAAATGGCGGTAATTGTCCCTTGGGTAGAAACTAGATAACGAGGTATTTTTAAGGATTTTTTGGAAGCCTTTACCCTACCCATATTTGACCCAAGAGATTAGAAAATTTCCGTTTTTCATAAATTTGTACTAGCCCCCAAAAACTAGATTTTGATTCTTAAGGATTTTGATATTTTTATTGAATCCAAATGGGGGTAATCCTTATATAACATTTATATTTTAAAGTTATTAACTTAAAGTTAATAGTATAAGTAGACTTGGCAAAGACAGAACCAGAAACGAGCAAACAAGCCAAAAGAACCAAGCAAAGCAATGCAGTCTGCCTAGTTTCGATCGACTGGTCGATCGACCGAATGGTGCCAAAAATTGGCAGTAGCCAATTTGGTCGACCGGTCGGTCGACTGAAGTGTGCCAAAAAATGGCAGATTGCCTTCGGTCGCTCGGTCGCTCGGTCGGTCGATCGATGATCGACCGGACAAGCGACCGGCGATCTGTAACGGGCAAAAAATTGCCCGTTGAGAAGAGAGCTATCTCTTCTCTTCATGGCTTATAAATAGGAAGCCATGAGAGCCTTTGTTCACAATCTTGATCACCTCTAATCTCCTTGAGTCATCATTTGATCAATTCTAAGCCTTCATTGAGTCAATCTTGTGAAAACCCTAGCTTGAGCCAAAAACCTTGATCTTGCCTTCATTCCTTCATTGATTCACCATCAAAGGCATCAAGAGGAAGCTAGGAAACTTTGTTTGGAGCTAAGTATTTTATTGGTTGATTTATTGCTCCATTTAGTGTTGTATTTTCTTATTTATTTCTTTGTATTTGAGCTTGTAAGAAGATCTAGTGTTAGGTCTTGTGTGTAAGTGGTTACCTTGGTGTAGAAGATGTAAAGCCACTTGTATAAACGTAGTTTACTAGGATTAGTTGAGTTGTCCCTTAGGGTTGAGGTGGAAGAGTGCTCTCGGTAAGAAGACGGAGACTTCCAGGTGTGGAAGTGCCTTAGGTTGAGAGTGAGACTCTTCGAGTCAAAGTCCTCTGTGTAAGGGAATCAATTTAGTCTAGTAAACTTAGTTTGAAAATCCTAAGCGGGGTGCTTAGGTAGTGGAGCAGGCATTGGGGCCGAACCACTATAAATAATTGTGTCAGCATTGATATTTTGTTTGTCTTCATTGCTTCATATTTATTGCTTTCGCTTGCTATTATATCGTGCTTAGCCTAACTAATCAAGAAATGATTAAAATTGAAATTAGGCGATAAGATTAGTTAACACACTATTCACCCCCCCCCCCCTCTAGTGTAGGCCATTTCACCCAACACAATCGCTATGATGATCAAGAAGATGAAGAAGAGCAAGAGTAAGATAATATGCATGGGATGCTAAATGATATATTTAGATGTTCATACGGAGAGGAATTTGGTCAAAGGAATATAAGTGAACAAAAAGGAGTTGAAAAATTGCTTAATCTTACTAGGGATGCTAACAAAGAATTGTATCCGGGCTGTAAATCATTTACAAATTATCTTTCGTTGTCAAATTGTTACACCTCATGTCCATGAACAATTGGACTCAAAAATCTTTTAACATGCTCCTTCAACTGTTCAATGAGGTGCTTCCAGAGGACTCTAATGTCTCTAATTCTTTCTACGAAGCAAAACTGGTGGTGCGGGACTTGGGGCTGACCTATACTAAAATTGATGTTGTAAAAACGATTGTGTCCTATATTGGGGTGCAAATGAACATGAAGTAACCTGCCTTATGTGTCACGAGTCAAGATGGATAGGCAAAAAGGCTAATGGGAATAACGTTCCTCACAAGATCTTACGTTATTTTCTAATTAAACTAAGGATGCAAAGGTTATTTCTAAACAAAGGTGTCGCTATGGATATGAGGTGGCAGAAAGACAAGCGTGTTGAGGAGGCTAATATCTTGTGGCATCCTGCTGATGGCTTAGCATGGAAAGAATTTGATAAAGTGAATGCTTCATTTGCAAGTGAGTCTCGTAATGTTAGGCTTGCACCTTCAACTGATGGGTTTAATCATTTCTCTAAAATGAGCACATCATATAGCATGTGGCCTGTGTTGCTTGTAAATTATAATCTACCACCGTGGAGATCGATGAAACAACCATTCCTTATTTTGTCATTACTTATTCCTGGACCCAAATCTCCTGGAAATGATATTGATGTGTTCTTACAATCGTTAATCAAAGACTTGAGAGAATTATGGCAAGATGGATTGGAAACTTTTGATGCCTCGATTGGGAGTACGTTTCAGCTACGTGTCATACTTTTATAGACCATTAGCGATTTTCCTGCGTATGCTAACTTATCGGGTTGGAGTACCAAAGGAAAATTAGCTTGTCCAGTTTGCAACAAGTGTACATCTATAATGCTAACTTAAGTAATAGACGTAAGACATGCTACATGGCTCATCGTCGCTTTTTACCAACTGATCATAAATGGAGGGAAAATAAAGCCTCCTTCGATGGTACAAAAGAGCATCGCCAACCTCCAAAATTCTTGAGTGCAGATGATACGTTATGTCAAATAGAGAAGTGCATAGTTGTTTTGTTTGGAAAGGGTAAGAATGGAACATGAAAGAGGAGGCGTGAGGAATACAAATTAAATTGGACAAAACATTCAATATTCTTCACACTCCCTTACTGGAATACATGTTTATTGCGTCATAATCTTGACGTAATGCATATAGAGAAGAATGTGGCTGAAGCTGTGTTGGGGATTTTATTGAATATTCTTGGGAAAAGTAAGGATACACTTAATTCTAGGCTAGACTTGCAAGTATTGGGAATTAAAAAGGATCTACAACCCCGTCATGAAAGGCAAGAAATTAGTGATGCCTCCAGCATGTTATTCCTTGTCTAATGAAGAATGAAGGAGTATATGCGAATTTTGACAGTCACTGAAGTTACCAGATGGGTATGCATCAAATTTTTCTCGATGTATCAATTCTGATGGACAATTGTCTAGTTTGAAAAGTCATGATTATCATATCATTTTGCAACGGTTACTAGCACCTGCAATACGTGCATATCTACCAAAAGAAGTGTGTGAACCAATAATTGAGCTTGGATTATTCTTCAAAGAATTGTGCTCAAAGACATTGAGGTTAAATAATCTTGAACGCTTGGAAAAAGGGATAGCCCTTACTTCATGTAAGTTGGAAAGGCTATTCCTTCCATCATTTTTTTATCTTGCCCATTCACCTTGAAAAGGAGGCCATCCCCGGGGGACCAGTACAACCTCGGTGGATGTATCGTATGGAAAGGTAACATAATCTTACGTAATAAGTTGGTGTGACTTGTGAAGTTGCTACTAACTCACTGAACTATTTTTGTAGATGCATGCACACTTTCAAATACGTGAGTAATAAAGCTCGTCCGGAAGGGTCAATAGCAGAAGCCTATATTTTTAATGAGGCTCTCTCATTTTGCTCAATGTATGTCCATGGTGTTGATACAAAACATGATATAGGAGGGAGAAATTTTGATGATAGTAATTACAAAGAAGGATTTTTTATTTTTTCATACAATGGACGTCTGCCCAAACACTTCAGTTATCGAACTATGTCTAAAGCTGAAATTCATAAAGCTCATTTATATATTTTGGAAAACTACGATGAAGTCCAAAAATATGCCGAGTATGTGACATTTGGTACTTCTAAGTTTATTACAACTTATTTCTATTACCTTTTAAGTTTAAAATATCTGTAATTCCATAATTTTATATCACATAGAGCATAAAAAGCTATTAAAGTCAGCGAGTCCACTTAAAGTGAATGAGAGGCACGAGCAAATGTTTTCAAAGTGGTTTAAAATGCGGGTAACTACTATATATTTAGTTAATAATGCTATAACTCTACATATAATTAATTATTTTTAAATATCTACTTTCTAGGTGAAGGATTTAGAGCATCAAAGTCTAGGTGAAGTTAATAAACAACTTCGTGCTTTATCTTGGGGTCTAGATCGACGAGTTCAACATTACAAGTGATGCATCATAAATGGATTTAGGTTCAATGCGAAAGATATTGAAGAGTATAGAAAAACTCAAAATAGTGGTGTTGTTGTATCCGGAGAACATGAAGGAAAGGAGATTGATTTCTATGGTGTTTTGAATGACATTGTTGAATTAGAATATCAAGGTGAAAATACAATGGTTCTCTTCAATTGTGATTGGTGGAACCTCGGGTCAAGAAAAGGGACATCTGGAATTTGCAAAGACAGTTATGAACTTACAAGTGTAGACACAAAGTCAACATGGTATAAACATCAGCCTTATGTTCTTGCATATCAAGCCAAATAATGCTATTATGTGCCTAATATAAAGTTAGGTAATAGTTGGAAAATTGTTACTAAAAATACTCCAAGAGACAACTTCGACTTTCCGGATGAAGAAGAGGATGAATTGGATAAGGAGCCATACCAACAATTGGAGGGAAATGATTACAGTATGTCAATGGATGTTGATGATAGCAATATGCAGTTACGAAGATTTGATGTTCCATTGAAAGAGGATGATGCTTTTTGCAAGGATATCCCAAGTGAAGATAGTGAAGAGGACTAACTGATCATTCCATATGAAGATGATGACGATGATCATGTGTTCTCTAAGTTCATTCTCCTAATGTAGATATACTTTTTATGTATAACTGGACAAAAATTTATGGCCTAGAATCTACTATAAGAAGCAGATGTAGAACTAGACTGGAAGTAGAGCAATTTGCTTAGTTCTGTTAGCAAGCTCCAGCTTTTGAATTATGAAGAAGAGATTATAACTCTTAGCAATTTCCTTAGTTCACAAAGACTAATATATTTTATATCTGATGATTGCATTTCTTATTTAAACTCAAATTCTAGTAATGTTTCAATGGTCATATTGCTTGGTCGCATGTAGTTTATACCTTTTAGCTTCTTGGAATATGCATGAGTAGAAAAAAATATTCATCATACAGGAATTGCTTTTGAGTCTGAAATGCATATACTCTGAACAAAGTTTAATATCAGGATTTGCATAACTCTAATATTAAAATCTATTTATGGAGGGATGCAAGTGAAAATATGCTTAGTGAGAACATTTTTCAATAAACACTTTCTCATATCTTGACATTCATACCGAAGCTACGGACGAACCAACCTTATTTTATAAACATAACATCAGGATAACCATGATATAGCATCAGGATAACCAGAGAATACAAGATATAGCATGGACATATAACAAATTTGTGATCTTGTTTAGGCATCTTGATAACCATGCTTTGGTTGTTGCAATTCAAGTTCTAATGCTTTGAATTCTTTTGTTTATAGCAAGTTGTGGTTGTGTCAATTGATTTTACGCCTGATGCTGTCCTTTTTTATGTCTCTACCTTAATCATTTTATCATTGATTTCATTTTAAAGGAGCTTCATTGCTATTGGCGATAATTCTTCAGCTTGCGGAAGAGGAGGTTTTCATCACAAAACTTATACAACTTTATAGCAATAGAAAAGCTTTAAGAAATAGATATTCAACATTAATATCTTTTCTGCTGATTTTTCTTGGAATTCCATATCATAAATACAATACTTTGGGCTTCCTAAATTTCTGACAGTTCACGAGAAGATTGTTAACCCTTTCCTTCTTCATATAGCTTCTTAACCTGTCTCACTGAGTTTAGAGCATCTTGCACTTGGCATGAGATTCTAGGCCATAAACTACTATGCAAATGATGGGCATTAATAAGACATTGGTAAATGAATAGGATCAATGCACTTGTCATGGTTTTGAACTATTTAATCCTGAGTATCAATATTTATGGCATTTGAAAGGTCTTTCATTTAGTGGTACACTTGCTACACATATTTGCTAAACAAATCGAGAAGTAGATGTAGACTGGACTGGAAGTAGAGCAGTTTGCTAAGTTCTGTTAGCAAGCTCTAGCTTTTGAATTATGAAGAAGATATTATAAATGTTAGCAATTTGTTTAGTTCTGGAATAATGTTAGCAATGCTATAGAAAATTTCTGGTAAGATGAAAACTATACCATTGCTTTGATAACTCTAATTATTTATTTTTTACTGCCATAACTCTAATGATGTATTGATGCATACCAAGATGCATTTACTTATGCTTGCATAGGAAGTTGCAAATTACTGCCATAACTCTAATTATTTTTTCATTTACTGCCATATCTATTTATTAGCTTTATTGCCATAACTCTAATTTTTTTTTACGGTGGCAGCAACTATGAGTGATATGATTAAGATTGTTGTTAACTACGTCAGAAGATTTATCAATAGGCCGACGAAGCACTATGTGGGTGGTTTCAAGTGGTTATCATTCCAAGATCCCGATTTGATAATGATGACAGGATAACTGAAACTTTGGCAGAACATCTGAAATATCACAAGGACTCTAAAGTTTACTACAAAAATGACAGGGAGACCTTTGTTAGTGGACTATCATATGTGAAGTGTGATGATGATGTAAGGAAGATTGCGCAACTTGGTTTAAGGAGATTAGACAAAATAATTGAGCTTTATGTGGACAATCAACTTAGTGTGAACCATCCAGATTTAAAATTGGGAAATGGTTCGGTATTTGGAAAGGAAGGAACCTAATGATAACGTTGGACAATGGTCAAATATGGAACTGAGAGTGGACATGAATATTCCGCAGGAACCTATCACAAATGCGGGTATGCAATTATAAGCTTTCAAATAATCATAGTTTAAACCATATTTCCTTTTTAATGGAATTTTTTTAGTACACAAGTCACTAATTCAGGTATGTTTCCATTTTGCAACCCCAAATTTTGAAAACTATGAGAAAGTCAGAGAAAGCCAAATGAAAGAGAATGATAAGAAGATGTGTTCGGTTGGGATAATAAAAAAGGCAAAACAACTACAACAACATGTTTATCGCAGTCCTCGAAAAGCTGGAAGGTGTCAACAACAAATAACAATTGAGAGTCAACCTACATCTGCCCGTCGTAAGTTGGTAATCGAGTCGGAGAAAGAAAATGAAGTTGTGATAACTGAACAATCAAATATTGTTGGGTCCAATCAACTTAATATGGAGGCAAGTTCTACCACTAGAGAGAAGGAAAACACGGAGAAGGAAGTGCTTGCCAAAAAAATGATGGGAGCGACTCGTGGGATCAAGCTCGCTAAAAAAAGAAAGAACACTGTGTCGCTCGATATAGTGATCCCCACGGATAGGATGCGCATTTGTGGGGACGATGCCTCTGATCTGAGAAGAGAATGCGGCGTAATTGTGAGGAATTTTGCTTCATTGCAATATGCTACTTGGAAAAAAATGCCAGAAGAAAAAAAATTTAAATTGTGAGAGATTATAAAGGTAAAGTGTCCCCTTAAGTTACATCTTTCAACATTTTGAACCTCCGAGTATGAATATCAACATGCTTTACCTCTAAGTTTGTTTAATAAACCATACTTGTGTCCCCTTTAGAGGTTAAAATGTTGATAACTATACTTAAGGATTAAAATCGTCAAAAGTTATAACTTAATAGGATACTTTATTCTCCATATTCACGCACTAATAGAGCAATCATTTTTATTTATACTATTTGTACCACTTTTATTTATATTATAACAACTAGTTTTTCCAAATCAAGGATAAATTTAAGATGGATGATGAAGATGAATTGGTGAAAGATGTGGTGTACAAGGAGTTGGCTAACAGTTATAGAAACTGAAAAAATAGGATGCGTACCATGTACTACTTTCCACAACTTCAAAATTGCCCTCCAGATATTGACAGTGATAGATGGGTACAACTCTGCCAAATATTTAATAGTGAAGAATTTAAGGTCATATCCATGACTTTCCTCAATATTTACTTGCTATATATTACTTATTCTTAGATGTTTACTTTATAATTTTCTAATGTTGTTTTACTTCTAAATTTCTGTCAACTTAGATGCGAAGTGAAATCAACAGAAGCAATCATGTTTGCCAAATTACAATACATGGAAATGGGAGCATGGGTTTTGCTCGTCGAGAATTTAAATTGGTAAAAAAAGTCAAATATTTTATACTATTTCCATAACTGTTCTAATTTTTATTTCTAGAGCTATTTTGAACTCATCGAGGATAAATCAAAATTGTTCTAATTATTATTTCCAGAATTGATTTCAAAAATCAGAACTATTCTCATTATGTTCAGAAATCAGAAATGTTCTGATTCTCTTTAGAAATCAGTTCTGAAATTAGAACAATTTTGAAATCAGAACTATTCTGATTTGTTAACAGAATCAAAATTGTTCTGAAATCAGAATTGTTCTAAAATCAAAACTGTTCTGATTTCTGAACAGAATCAGAATTGTTCTGAAATCAAAACAGTTCTGAAATCATTCTGTTCTAATTTCAGAACAGTTCTGAAATCATTATGTTCTGATTTCAAAACTGTTCTAAAATCTTTATGTTCTGATTTCAGAACAAATTTCGGAACTGTTTAGAAATCAGAATTGTTCTGATTTATTGGTTTGTTCAATTTTTACTTTTTCTAGAACTATTCTGAACTCGTCGAGGATAAATGAGAACATACCAGTAAAAATTTATCTTTAATGTATTTTTGGCTCGTCTTATTTTTATGGTGGACCAATAAAGATACAATGGAGCGGCCTTCCATGTTCAAATTGTATTATGAAACTCACTGAAGTAAGAAGAAGAATGATTTGGTCAATGAGCAGGCTAGGACAAATTATGTAAGTTTAGTTGATATATAATTCTCTTTATATAGTAAAATATTAGTTGCAATAGGTTTTAGTTATAATCCATTAATTTTTTGTTTTTTAGGAGGCAGCGAAGGCAAGAATTCAATCTCTAAAACAAGCCGGCAAGGAAGTTGATGAAGATAAGATATACTCTGAGGTTCTTGGACAAAAGAAAAATTATATACGTGGTCGTGGGCCGGGACCTAAGCCTGATGGGTTGAGAGTCTAACAATTAGCTATGAGGGAGAAAGAATTGGCTAAGCGAGAGGAGGCACTGTTTGAAGAAAAAGCTTCAGCTTGTGAAGAAAGAAGTACTTGTGGTGAAAGAATCAGCAGAAAAAGAAGTTGAGGCATTAAAGGAACAAGCAGGAAAAGAGGTTCAGGCATTGAAGGAACAAGCTGAGAAAGGAAAAATGAAAGCCGAGGAAGCACGGAAAGAGGCAGCCCTTGCAAACATTAGAGTTGAGGAGATGGAAAAATGTCAAGAAGAGATGTCGTCTCTGATTAAAGCAATGATGATGATGTTATCGAAACTGCAAAATGCCCCTTAGGTAAGAATGTCTTCCGTTTGTTCCAGCTCAACACACTAGTATGATTAGTTGGTTTACATACACAGTTTGCAAACAAAATAGTGCATATATTGGTATATGTTAGATAAAGCAATCGAGTTAATACTAATCGAGATAAAGCATTTGGTGATGGTCAACATTCTGAGTATTTTATATTCACTTCCTTCCAATGTTCAAGCCAAGAAAGTAAATTCCTGTGAATGACATTTTTCTATGTTTCTATGTTTTTTCTATGTTTCTAGATTGTTGTGAATTAAAAGTTCATATTTCATGTTTCTAGTTTGCTATGAATTAAAAGAGCAATGTTTCTATATTTTTTTTATGTTTGTAGATTTGGAAAAAAATAATGTTTCTAGATTGTTGTCAAGTGTCAATATTTTTCTTGTGAATTAAAAGTTCATATTTTTCTATGTTTCTAGATTTAGAAAAGAGCAATGTTAGTCATTTTTATTTTTATTAATGATTGGTGCTATATAGTACTTGGTAGGGCTTGCTTGAAGGATTATCAAATTTTACTGCCAACGATCAAATATGTTTGGCATGAATTTGATTCTCAAATTATCTTTGCATCAGAGTATAATGTCTTTCGGAAGGTCATCCAATTGGTTCTTTTTTATGGCTATATACAGTAGGAATGATGAACATGATAGGAGAAGAATGTGAAATTAATTGATTGGTATGGGGGATTTCAGTAGTGTCTTCTATTCATCTAAATATTACTCTTTACCTATTCCTTCTGGATTATATATTCAATTTTGGTACCAACAGCTAGTGATGCTTTGCACAAGCTCAAGACCAATTTAAGTTATCCTAATAATGTGCTACAGAGCTGGGATTCCACTTTGGTTAATCCATGTTCATGATTCCCTGTTACATGTAACAATGACAATAGTGTTATTAGAATGTAGTTACCGATCAATTTATAGTAACAATATTAGTGGGACGATACCTAGTAACTTTGGAAATCTGACAAACTTGGTCAACTTGGATCTTTACCTAAATAGCTTTACTGGTGAAATACCTGATTCATTAGGGAAGCTAAAAAAGCTGCATTTCCTGTATGACATGTCCATCCATCCCATAATTGATATGGTTCTTATTTTATTAAAGAATTGATTATTAGGAAATTTTTCTTGCTTAGTAAAGGGATTTCTCTAATCTTTCTTCCTACAGTTAGAATTTATTGTATATATATATTCCTTATAAGTATATAATATGCTATTTAGTTTTGGATATATTTATTGTAATCACTATTGTATTTAGTTTTCCATTAAGAGTTCATTAGCATTAACTCGAATAGCTAAATAAGACTTGATTATTGTATATTGTTTGCAATTTCTGAGTATATACAAAGCTTGCATATTTATATCATTAGGCTATAATATATTGCAATTTTCTATTTGCAATTTTCTAGCTGGAACTAATGAGGCGGTGTTCTTACTTCCCTTCTTTTGCAGGAGAAAGAGAAAAAGAAATTATGCAGACTTAGTAGATGTATTGTAACTTCTTTTTATTGGGGCAGTGTTGTCTGGTTCTTTTTTGAGCACAAACTATTTTGTGTACCTGTTGTCACTTATTTTTGATGGATATTAGATAGTTTGGACTATTTCATGTTGGTAGACAATGTTGTTTTGATGTATTTGGATTAATATTGAACTTATTTTGCATTTGTTGATGGTTGGATATGTAGGTGGTTGGTTGTATACCTGCTAAGATGTAGGTTTTGTAATTAGCAGGTGGATTATTATATTAATGAATGATTAATTGTTAAATTTTGTGTGTTTGTGGTAAATTTATTCATCATAGATTCTCAAAGTTGTGGCAAACTCATTACGTATTGTGGCAAAATCATTAATAATATTGTGGCAATAATCCAAATTTAAAATCGTGTTAGAGGCAAATTCATTTTAACGATTAATGACAAATGATCAAACATACAATGGCAAAAAAATTATAGCAAATTAGATATTTAATGGCAAAATGTAACATAATATTAGTGACAAAATTCATATATTTTGCCACGGAAAGGGTTCTAGAAATGATAGAATAATGACAAATATTTATTAATAAGTGGCAAAAGTTTTTGTCATTAATGATATGTGGCGTCAGCAAGCATCATTTGCCACAATATGGTGGAGGTAGTGTGACTTTTTCATTTGTGTCACGCCCCAACTTAGGGTCGTGTGACCGGCCAGGGTATGTGTCGGTACCCCGAAGCCTACCACATGCACTACACAATAATATACATGAAAACACTGTACACCAACGCAACACGAAATAAGGAAGAGCGGTGCAAATCTTTATTCAAAATTAAAATAGTTTTAAAGGGTTTCAAATTCGAAGGAAACAACTCGAGTTCCAAAGTCTAAAATAGTTACAAGATTTCAAGAACAAAACTACTCAGTGCATGTCTAACAACCCTACTTGACACGACTACGACTACATGACTGCTTCCTACGAGACCTGCGCCAACGCCTGTCCTCCAGTCGCACCATGCCACCAAGTCGTACCTCACTAGTCGGGCTCTGCAAAACAACAACAAACAAAACCATGAGTTCACGAGGAACTCATTGAGCGGTCCTTCCAAACCTCCACTTAAATCCCCGATATGATAACATATAAATATATACAAAATCACATATATGAGAAGTCTATGTTGGTCATATCATGCTAATAAGTAGGTCTGGCCATATCGGCTCCTTTAGACTGAGTATCATTCGGCCACTCTGGCCTCATCCTACCTGACTGGTCCAGCTCTATCCAGCCTTCACCATAATGCAGTACTCGGCCGCACGGGCCTATACAACAAACAAGAATGTCAATAACATTTACCGGGCCCGTCGACTAGGATGGTCAACTAGTCTCAGGATCCCACCAAGTTAGGGATAACTAGTCCCACCCAACTTGGGTCTACCGTCAGCGTGGCCCACTGATGAAATCTCAAGACCCTCCGCCACTCGAGTCTAACACCTAGCGGGCCCGTTGGTGCAATCTCAAGACCCTAATTACTATTAAGTCGAGTAGTAGCCATTCCGGCTATCGGTACTCCTCAGTAGACCATCTCAATCACAATACACAATCAGAGTTTCTCAAAGAAAAACTTCTATCTAAATCCCCAGGCATCAACCCGAACCCGACCCCTTCCTCGAGTCGCTCTAGTCGAGTACAAATGTCTGCTATCCTTCCTTAGGTGTGAAACCTAGTGTATGCATTATATTCCTTAAGTGTAACCACATTTCATAAGCATGAAAATATCAACTTTTGAGTTCATCACGACATATATAACATAGGAAATTCGTTCCACAACTATCCACATGAATAATCACATGATTTCCAAAAATAAGGAGATTAAATTCAGCAATAAATTTCTAAATTTCGATAAGGAAACAAGGAATATAACATGGCAAGGATTGGCCAATTACATTAGAAAATAAATGAAACACTTTCAAGATTCACATGCCATTCTAAATCCTAACCATATATGTGCGCTCAAGAACATTTCCTTATAGCATGATAAACTCAATCTACCACTACTAACAGATCATACATCAAGTGAGAAATCTATACCATAAACGATGAAATAAAACTCTACATGTAAGCATGAACCAAGTCGAGCCCCTTTCCCCTCCTCACACCCACTCGGCCGAACCTAAAACTAAACTCGAACCCCAAAATATGAAAACTCGGAAATCGCCCTGAATTCACTAAGCCTAGGGACCTCCTTGAAAGGCTATATGACCTAGATAGTTTCTTGACATAAAAAATGGTAGTAATTATTCCTTGGGTTAAAACTAGATAACGAGATATTTTTAGGAATTTTTTGGAAGCCTTTAGCCTACCTATACTTGACTCGAAAAGTTTGGAAATTTTCCTTTACCGAAAATTTGTACTAGACCCAAAAACTAGATTTTGATTCTTAAGGATTTTGATTTTTTAGATATTTTTATTAAAACCAAATGGGGGGTAATTCTTATATAACATTTATGTTTTAAAGTTAATAAATGTTATATAAATAGGCTTAGCGAAGACGAAACCAAAAAACGAACCAAGCAAAGAAAATTGCCCTGCCCAGGTTCGGTCGACCGACCGAAGGAGAAGGCAGTTCGGTCAACCGAACGATGCCAAAAATTGGCAGTAGCTCGAGCGACCGACCGATCGGTCGACCAGATTGAAAATCATAGGTTGCACCTATGGCTTCACTGCATCGGTCGATTGATTCGATCGACCGGATCTGGGATTGATGAGTTCGCGACTTATTCGGTTGACCAAGCGGTCGACTGAATAGCCCGATTAAGTCACATAAAGGGTAGCGGTCGCAGGCGATCGATTGGTCGATCGACCGACGATCGATCTGCAAGCGACCGAACGACGGAAATGGCTAGTTTTCCGCCCGTTGAGCCACCCGTTTCATTCTATTTCTTCTTGGCTCTATAAATACCCAACCCTAAGCCTTCCAAAACAACTTTTTAATCACTCTCCTAACCTCCTTGAGCCATCCTTTGATCAATTCTAAGCTTTCAATGAGTTAATTCTGCGAAAACCCTAGCTTTGATATCTCATCCCTTTGATTGAGCCTTGACTTCATTGATTCACCATCAAAGGCATCAAGAGGAAGCTAGGAAACATTGTTTGGAGCTAAGTATTTTATTGATTGATTTATTGCTCCATTTGGTGTTGTATTTTCTTATTTATTTACTTGTATTTGAGATTGTACGAAGACCGGGTGTTAGGTCTTGTTGTGTAAGTGGTTACCTTGCTGTAGAATGTGTAAAGCCACTTGTGTAAATATAGTTTACTAGGACTAGTTGAGGTATTCCTTAGGGTTGAGGTGGAAGAGTACTCTCGGTAAGAAGGCGGAGACTTCCGGGTGTGGAAGTTTCTTAGATTGAGAGTGAGACACTTCAAGTCAAAGTCCTCTTTGTAAGGGAACTGATTTAATCTAGTAAACTAAGTTTGGAAATCCTAAGCGGGGTGCTTAGGTAGTGGAGTAGGCATTGGGGTCGAACCACTATAAATACTTATGTTTGCATTGATATCCTATGTGTATTTATTGTTTTATCATTTATCACTTCCGTATTAAGTTATTCAATCGTGAATTGCCTAAGTAATCGAAGAAAATGAATAAAATTTAAATTAGACAATAAGAATTAGATAACACACTATTCACCCCTCCCCCCTCTAGTGTGCCATTTCACCCAATAATTGGTATCAGAGCGGGTTGTAGTTTGAGATTTCATCATCTCGTCTACATCTAGTCGCGATCCGCAAATGAACCCAAGTGATGTTAAAACCCTTTGGGTAGCTAAGCCCTCTAACCCCCAAGGACCCAAAGCCATTTGGGTACCAAAAATTTCATCTTCTATTGTAGGGGGAGCTACCACACAAGTATGAATGAGAAATGGATCATTGAAGTTGACCTTGGATTCAAATGAAAAAATCTCCAACAGGTTGCAACTTCAAATCATCTTGATGTCTTAGGTAAAGTTGGCATCAAAACTATTTTGGTATCATCTCCTATACTTACTTGATTTAATTAGAGTTGGAGTTTTGATACATGCTTAATATTAGTAGATTTTCCGCTCATGATATGCTTTCAAAAATGTTTTTGATTTTTGATTTCTGGTCTCTTCGGAGACCAATGTAGCCTGTAATGGGCTCATGCGACCTTGTGGTTCTAAATCTTAGGATAATTGTTGCCTTTCGGTTTTCAACCAATATGAAGGGATGGAGATCATGTTTTCATTAATATTAAATTGGTGGTCTCTTAAAATTCATTTTGGTATCACTTGATTTTATTTAAAACGGATTTCAAACCATTTAGCAAAGTGATCTTTGATAATGATACTTGATGCGTCTCTTTGCTTTTTGGGTGAGTTAGCTTGCTAAGTAGCTATATTTTCTCTAAAATATTAGTGTAGCTTACATGCAAATTATAAGTATTTTAGGAAGGCTAATAACTAGGAAGAAAAAGATTAGTTTGGCAAATTATCATGAATAATGTATAACTTTGATAAATTCAAAATCTTAGTGTTATACCTCAATGCTTAAGCTTAAATAATGTCTCAATACTCATGATTGTAATTGCATGTTAAACCCTTGAATTTTCATGAGTAGGTAGAATTTTAGCACTTAGGCAAATTTCATTAAATGAAACCTGCTCTAGGTTGATATTCATTATTAGAGACCTTATTTTTAACTCCAAACTAGTTAAACATGTTTAGAGATCTTATTCTTCAAATATTTCATATCTTAAGATCTCTTTGATTCATTTTGATATCATGATAATCTCTTTAAAATGAATCTTCACTATCTAGCATAGGTTGAAATTTTGAAATGAAACTTTGCATTGTCCCTTTGCTATTTAGTAAATTAGCTTGCTAGTTGGTATATGATTTCATTATGATACTAATGAAGCATACTTGCAAGTTGAAAAAGTGGTAAAATTTGGAAGGCTAAAGCAAAATTAAAAGAAGGTGGAAATTTTGAAATTTCTCAAGAAATGGGGTATGAGTTTCATTTTGGCAAATTTTTTGCATATCACCTCTATTTTCTTGATAAAATAATTTCTCTATGCTCATGAATGATTTTGCATGATAATTGATTGAAATCTCATGAGTAGATAAAATCTTGATACTTAGGCAATTTCATATCATCTAGATTGAATGAAATGTGCTCTAGGTAGAAATCCATCTTAGAGACTTCATTTTAAGTTAAAACTTGATAAACATGTTTGGCCCACTCATGATTTGCTTCCATGTAATTAAAATTAAAAAATTAGGAGAAAATGGATAAATTGATGACAAGTTCACTTTAGGAGACCTAAAGTTAAGTAGAGCTGACCTAAGTCAATAAATTGACTTAGAAACTTCATTTTAGGTCCAAACTTCAAAAACATATTTAGATTTACTCATGTTAGGTGTCCATATATTTAAATTTGAAAAATCATGAGTAAAGGTTAAAATTTAATACTTAGCAATTTCATAATACAATGCTTATTTTTTAACGAAATAATGCTAAGGTAAAATTTTGACCAAATGACATCATTTTCATTTCAAACTTGATAAATATGTTTTAAATAATTATATCTTGATATCTGAAAAGTTTGAATGAAAACTGAAAACTATTGAAAAATAGCTAATATTTACGAAAATACCACTAGATTTTAGTTATTCTTAGAAAAATACAGAAAAATGATTTTTCGATGATTCTTGAAACTGCGTGTTCTCTGAAAAACGTAGTTTCTTCAGTAAAAATTTCAAAAAATTTCAGTAAGAATATTGATATGGATTTTTGAAATTGGATTTCAAAACTTTAAAGTATCGTTCTTTCCAAATGTTTATTTTTCCGATACTTTGATTTTTGATCCAATTTTCGAATGAGACTTCAAGTATGATATTTTGAATTCACATGTGGTATCGTTCCTCTCATGTGATGAGAAAAATCATTTCTAAAATAATTTTTGACTCCTTGATCGATACACGAAAATATCAATACTTAAGCCTATACATGATTTCTAGAGTTGGAATGTATTTATCATCTAATGCTATCATGTATGATTTAGTCTCATATTAGATATTTGACTTTTCATCCCTTGAGTTGAGATCTTCATGCTTCATGAAAACTATTTTTAGAATCTCAACTTTGACTAGATTGACCTTTCTTGCCCTTTTTGATTGATGTCAAAAGTGGGAGAAAAATATAGGTAAAGGGGAGAAAAATATAGGAAGATCATGCATATAGATAGGGGGAGTTTATTTTCATAGATATGCATGTTGATATGGGGAGAAATCCCATATTTGATATCCTTTGTGCTTGAATGATATATTTTCTTAAGAATGTTTGTCATCATCAAAAAGGGGGAGATTGTTGGCTTAAGGTTTTCAACCTTGGGCTTAATCTCGGTTTTAATGATAACAAACATGGAACTAATGGTTTATTGAGAAATCTTTCAGGTTCCATATCGGTTAGCGCTCGACGTCCCTGATCGGAAAAATCGAAGAAATCAGAGAAATCGGCAAGGACACTCATCGGCGCTCGGGAATCTTCGAGAAGGGGAGTTTAGGTTTAGGGTGTCTAGTTTATATTGTAAATCCTCTTTATGATGCATAAGAACTCTAAAACCAAACCCGAACCCCAAAATATGAAAACCCGAAAATCGCCCTCAATTCACTAAGCCTAGGGAGCTCCTTGGATGGCTATATGACCTAGATAGTTTCTTAACATAAAACAAAGACGGTAATTGTTCCTTGGGTTAAAACTAAATAATGAGGTATTTTTAGGGATTTTTTAGAAACCTATAGCCTACCTATACTTGACTCGAAAAGTTAGGAAATTTCCGTTTTCCGAAAAATTTTACTAGATCCCAAAAACTAGATTTTAATTTTTTAGATATTTATATTAAAACCAAATGGGGGGTAATTCTTACATAACATTTATGTTTTAGAGATATTAACTTAAAGTTAATAAATGTTATATAAGTAGGCTTAATGAAGACGAACCAGAAAATGAACCAAGCAAAGAAAACTGCCCTGCCCAGGTTCGGTCGACCGATCGAAGGAGAAGGCAGTTTGGTCGATCGAATAGAAAATCGTAGGTTGCGCCTATGGCTTCACTGCATCGGTCGACTGGATCTGGGATTGATGAGTCCGCGACTCATTCGATCGACCCGTCGATCGATCGAACAACCTGATTAAGTCACAAAAAGGGTAGCAGTCACAGGCGGTCGATCGATCGGTCGATCGATGATCGACCGGCAAGCGACCGAACGGCGGAAACGGCTAGTTTTCCGCCCGTTGAGCCACCCATTTCATTCTGTTTCTTCTTGGCTCTATAAATACCCAAACCTAAGCCTTCCAAAACAACTTTTTAATCACTCTCCTAACCTCCTTGAGCCATCCTTTGATCAATTCTAAGCTTTCATTGAGTTAATCCTGCGAAAACCCTAGCTTTGATATCTCATCCCTTTGATTTAGCCTTGACTTCATTGATTCACCATCAAAGGCATCAAGAGGAAGCTAGGAAACATTCTTTGGAGCTAAGTATTTTATTGATTGATTTATTGCTCCATTTGGTGTTGTATTTTCTTATTTATTTACTTGTATTTGAGATTTTACGAAGACCGAGTGTTAGGTTTTGTTGCGTAAGTGGTTACCTTATTGTAGAAGGTGTAAAGCCACTTGTGTAAACATAGTTTACTAGGATTAATTGAGGTATTCCTTAGGGTTGTGGTGGAAGAGTACTCTCGGTAAGAAGGCGGAGACTTCCGGGTGTGGAAGTGCCTTAGATTGAGAGTGAGACTCTTCGAGTCATAGTCCTCTTTGTAAGGGAACCGATTTAATCTAGTAAACTAAGTTTGGAAATACTAAGCGGGGTGCTTAGGTAGTAGAGTAGGCATTGGGGCCGAACCACTATAAATACTTGTGTTTGCATTGATATCCTGTGTGTATTTATTGTTTTATCATTTATCACTTCCGCATTAAGTTATTCAATCGTGAATTGCCTAAGTAATCAAAGAAAACAAATAAAATTGAAATTAGGCAATAAGAATTAGATAACACATTATTCACCCCCCCCCCCCCCCCCCCCCCCACCTCTAGTGTATCATTTCACCCAACAAGGTTACTCATGCTCGGCCGGGATTGATTAGGGTGGAAGAAGAGGGTTTTGGGCCATGATCAAGATTAATCGAGCCACCAATCATGAAAAGAACTCAATACAAGAGGTTACGACCACTTTATGAAATTGGGGGAAAATTCATCATGACCTTTCCCCTTTTTTCTTCATGCGGCCGACCCCTAAATCTGAGGAAAACTCCGTGAAACTTCGTCGTTAAACAACATATACACTAGAGGATCAGATCTCGATAAAAATTTCGACGAGACGACGAAAATATAATGAGAAATCGACAAAATCCCCAATACCTTGGGTCGGCTACCCGCCTACCCTATGGATCTCAGTTAGACCACTCACCTCGACTAGAGAAGAAGATAGACAAGATGAAGACGATCCCGATTTCTCCGACGATGACGCAGATTTGGCGCCGCCCAAGATCTCCTCTTCTCCTCTCCTCCTCACCTCTGGTTTGCGTGTGGCTCAACTTGTCTTGAGCCGCATGGCGGCTTGGGGTGAGGGATTAATTCTCTCTTCTTCCCTTTTTTTGACAATTACGCCCTTCTTCACTTAACCCCCTCACTCGACTCCCCCTAAGCCCGGATTGGACCCCAACTTGATCCGCGAACCCGATTTCAACCCGACTTGAGTCAACCCAACATATACATTTCAAAAGCATTAACCATGAGTCTAAAATTTAACTCATACCTCCTACTCACGGCAATCTCGCGACTCGGCCCGATTAGTTCCCGATCCGATGGGTTGCACCAATGAAATTTTATGTTAGGAAACCCCGGGTATTACAATTTGCCACTAAAGAAATTGCAATTCGTGACAATCCACTAAAGTTCACCACAAAAGCCAAAAATGACCTTTAGCAGCAGACCTGATGTCGCAAACGGTTGATGAGCACTTTTTTGCCACTGAATCATCATTTTGCCATTGTATGTCACTACTGTGGCAAAAATAGCTTGCCATTAATTTCATTTTTTTTGTAGTGTTTGCATGCTAAATGAAAAAAATGGCAACCTTACAAAATGTCATGCCCAAGGTTGTACATGCAAGAAAGTCATCAAACAATCATGCTCATGCACACTTCCATGCTCACACACATAGCACAAGAAAATTGAATGGAAGTTGTTTCTCATGTGGTATTTTTGGCCATATGGCTAGAGATTGTGCACTAAGGAGGAAACCTATATGCTAGATTCACTTGGGTTCCTAAGATGACTAACACTCAAGGACCTAAGGTTTGGGTACCTAAAATTGTCTCTTCTCCTTTTGTAGATGGAGAAGCATCCTCAAGCAAGTAGAAGCACATGGATCTTGGATAGAGGTTGCTCAAAACACATGACGGGTGATATCAATCTCTTCGCAACCCTATCAAGCAAGAATGACGAACATGTGACTTTTGGAGACAATGCCAAAGGTAAGATTGTTGGCATTGGTGATATAGGTATACTTTCCTACCCATGCATTAAAAATGTCTTGCTAGTTGATGGGTTAAAGCATAACTTGATTAGTATATCTCAGTTATGTGATAATGGTTATGTAGCTATTTTTGAAGCATCTAAATGCATCATTAGAAGTTCTAAGCTTCAATGGCTTTGTTAATAGCATCCCAAGTGCTTTTTGTTTATCACTGATGACCTTGGATCTGTAATTTACACTGTTTGCATCTTACACCCAATTATGATATCCAGTATTGCTGGAGAAAACAAAAAGAACATATAAAATTTCTTGTATAGGTTATAGCTATGGCACCAATCCTGTTCCATGCCTACTTGTTCTCCCTTTTTGAATTCTCAACGATCTTGACCTATAATTTTTTCAATTTGATTGCTCTAGTACTTAGTTAACTCATTTATTGCTGGTGTTCTCATTGTTATGTAATCCATACATTTCCTTGGTTGACCAACATTTTCACTTTAGCGAAGTAGCTTTTTCATCATATAAATATCTCAACTTTCTTCTGCATAGGATTGAGTATTGCCTGATTGCCTGATAATTCTTTTACATAATTCTTGAATCATGCAGCTCTTTTGAGGGTGTTACATTGCAAGTCCATTTACAACAAATGACCTACTTCTAGGCTCTTGGTTGCTTGTAAGTGTCTCACTTCCTCCAAATTTACTTGCAGCGATGACCTTCAAGTTGCAAATAGATTTGCAATGCATGCATGTCACCACTTGCAAATATATCAAGTTTTGATATGTATGCCCTCTTTCTTCAATGTAAAATTCTAGTCTATGACTTGGACCTTCCCTAAACTCTAGTATAGCATGCAGAGCATACACAATTAATTAGTGAATACTATTTCTAGTTTAGTTTGATATTGCTGATATATACATAGGGATAATATAGCTTAAATATAGTTGAAATGGTTGTAATCCATTTCTTGTAGCGTATATAGTCATCAAATTTGAGCACAACTCTCCCTAGCTTGGCTAGTTGTCATCTCTATGCAATAGGATTCATTAGCATCCTGCATGGATAGGCTCTCCAAGAGGGCTTGTACGCAATTCATGTATGATACATGTGTTATGTCGGACTAGTTGAAATTTATTTGGAAGGGTGAGAAAGAAAGGAACATCTGTACAGAAACGTGACTTGCATTCTTTGACAGTGTTGAGGGGCACTGGAGCGTTTATCGTTTTGATTTTCCATATAACTTTGGTATCCTTGTTTATGATAGCTGTTGATCTTATAAAATATACATTTAAAATATAACATTTGGTATCCTTAGTCTACATTTACCTGAAAGAAAACAAGGTGCATAACATTTAAAATATACATTGATAGTAAAAGTATGAAAAAGTAGCCAATTAAGAATATTAGGTCATAAATTTATTCATACTCACCTCTGCCTACTTTTGGTAGGATATTTATTCAATATTTGACAGTACTAGTCACAAATTTATTTATTTTTTGATTTGACACTAGTCATCAATTTATAGAATCATAGTAAAATTACTGAAATCTTGGAATGGATTACAAAGCCCAGATTTTCTTCTTTTTATTCTTCTATATTTTTAGTTAAAAAATGTGGCATTTGATTCATTTTAGTAATCATTCTCATATTTTAGAGGTGGTACATGAAGAGTTTGGCATTGTTGAAGGCCTTGCGACAACATTTCATTCAGCGACAAGTTTCTTTCTTCTCATACTTCTCATACTTCAGAGGGGTCCTAACTTTGAGAACATGGATCATAATTACCCAGAATGTCATGGGTCAAAAATTGTGCAGTCGTTCTTCTTTTGATGCTATAGATTGAACTTGAAGAATCCTTTATCTGCTATTTGTCAATGCATCATTTCCATCTTCTAATCCTGAGGAGAATGCTTAGTCCATTCAGTATTCTATAGCCATGGCTTACTTGGTCATTTTTTTTTCAAAATAGACTAGGTTCTACTCCATATTTAATTTAGTTACACTTGTAAGTATATAGAAACAAGCTTAAGTCTCAAGTAAATAGCCTTAACTAACTCAGACATATGTATATATATTTCATTAAAAAAAGAAAAAGAAAAAACACTCAGCCATCAACACGTAAGGGTCGTCTCCTGGACTATGCACTTGTAGTATAACAAGTTTGGAAAAACTGCCCGATTCCCAAGGAAAACTACATGGTAAAATTGGTCGCGTATAAATATTAATTGCTTTACTTTATCTTATTATGTTGGTTGTCATGATATTTCCCTTGAGACTATCTTGCAATGGATTGTAGGCAAGCACGTGGTAGTACTGCTTATTCTTTTGCAGCTTGCTTGCCCTGTCTCCTGGTGATGTGCTGCGTGCTTTGTATTTGTGCACAAACAAAATCGCTGCTGACCATGAATATATATATGGTGAGTATTAAAGTTGCTCTATATTATCTAGGCTTCTAATTCTTAAACCCCAATCAGCCTTAGGTCTTAAGTTTACAAATCTCATCCCATGCATGTAATTAAGTGAAGACCCTTCTTGTCACTATTCCAA
The DNA here is from genome assembly GCA_034359265.1 of Canna indica. Classification (NCBI taxonomy): domain Eukaryota; kingdom Viridiplantae; phylum Streptophyta; class Magnoliopsida; order Zingiberales; family Cannaceae; genus Canna; species Canna indica. The sequence continues at coordinate 43,961,269 of CP136890.1, read as the reverse complement.
AGGAAGTTATTAATCAAGGAATTGGTGGAAGTATACCAAAGAACTTACCTATTATAATAAGGAAGTTGCATGCTGATAATCTCTTAACCTTTTTATTTTCTAAAATGTTCGGTCTAATTTGACACGAATAGTTGTTGTCTTTTTTCTTCTTGAGCTAATTTTCTCTCAACCAATCAGTAAATATCCTTGGTTCATTAGCGGAACACTTCTATCAGATATCTAAGTTCGTCCAATCTTTCCAGATGTAGTCAAGATTCAATGATAAGTTTTGCTGATACTTTCTACAATTTTGATTTTTTGAATAACAATCTCTTATCTGGGCAACTACCTGATGCTTTCCGAACTCTCACTAGACTCATAAAAGACTCACTAGACTCATAAACTTGTAGGATCTTACTTTAGTGTAGATATTATTATATGATATGTGTATTCATTTTTTAAACTTCACTACTGAAATAGGGATATCTCTGGTAACAACTTAAGTGGCCAGCTTTCACCATCTATGGGGAGTTTGTCCTCTCACACGACATTGTATGTTTTATATACCATGATATGTTTTTATGAATTTTATTTTGTAGGATATGTGTAAGCAAAATAAATCCAATCGAATAAAGCTGGATGGGGATATTAAAAAGAAGATGGAAGAAAAATAAAAGAAGAAGGAAAAAAAAAAAAGATGGAAGAGGGGAGAAAGAAGATGGAAGAACAATTTGAAGATGATCAAAGAAAGATGGATATAATAGTTGCTTTCATGGACGAGATGAAAGGTGAAAAGAAAGCGAAGAGTTTGCGAAGATAATGCATCTTGATTTATGTATGAATTAGTATAACATGTATGAATTTTATTTTGAAGTTGAAACTTTTATGTAATAGATTATGTTGTGATACTTGATTATATGTGTTTTTTGTAATGAACCATATAGTGATACTTTATGAATTTTATAATAGATATTATATGTTAAATGATGATAAGTATTTTTTTGGATTTATATGTTTTTTAAGATTTATGTAAATATAATTAAATTATAAAAATTATTGGGTTATATATGCATTCTATAATAACTTATAATGAGGGTGAGAGAAAAGAAATAAATCTATGAAAAGAGATTTTAGTGGGGATCGACCCTCACAAAATGTAAGAATTAGTGGGGGTCATCGACCCTCATAAAATGTGGGAATTAGTGAGGGTCGTGACCCTCACTAAAACCTCATATGGTCCACACTAAAGGGTTTTAGTTAGGGTCACCCGGCCCTCAGATGTCGTCAGGAAAAGTCTCGTCAATAAAAGTATAGGTAAGGGTCATGCCCCAACCCTCACTAAAAGGTAGCTTTCATGAGGCAAAGCTGACCCTCACAAAAACTATATATCTTTTAGTCAGGGTCACCAACAACCCTCACTAAATATAAGAATTAGTGAGGATCAGTTCGGTCTCACAAAAACTATCTTTTAGTGAGGGTCACCCGCGACCCTCACTAAATATAGGAATTAGTGATGGTCAATTTTGCCTCACAAAAACTACCTTTTAGTGAGGGTCGGGACATTATCCTCACATATACATTCACTACTAGAAATTGAGTCTTCAGCAACGGCTATCAGCAACGGCCGCTCAAGCCATTGTTATTTGCAACAGCATTCTTACGGCCGCTCAAGCCGTTGCAGATATGTTGTATCTGCAACGGCTTTCTAACGGACACGCGAGCCGTTGCTGGTGTTTTTAATTATCAGCAACGGCTTTCTAACGGACAAGTGAGTCGTTGCTGATGATAACTTATTAGCAACGGCTTTCTAACGGGCGAGTGAGCCGTTGCTGATAAGTTCATATAGGTCGCAGATCGCGCACGCCCCTTCATCCTCCCGCTGCTGCCACCGCCTCCTCCTCCCGCTTCTCGCCGTCGTTGCCAACGCCGACACCCCCGAGCTGCCGCTGCCGACGTTGTCGTCCGTCCTCGACCGCCGATTTCAGGTATTCATCGCCGCCCGGCCATCTCTTCCCGTTGCGGCCGGCGGGAAATCCTACCAAAACCCTATTTTTAGGGTTTCGGTCGGCGGTGGACGACCGATGGCCGCCGCCGGATCTTGTACAGTGTCCGGACACAATGTTCGGACACTGTACGCCGGTGTTGGAGTCCACCGAACTCCGGCGCCGAAAATTGTAGATTAATTTTTATTTATTTATTTATTTGTTAATTAATTATTTAGATTAATTGTTTAATTTGTTAGATTAATTTTTAGGGTTTAGATTAATTTTTAGAGTTTATATTAATTTTTAGTTTAATTTAGTTAGATTAATATTTAATAATTATAGGTTAATTATTTAAATTAATGAAAATGATGTAGATTAATATTAATTAATTAGTTAAAATATTGTTAATTAGTCCAAAGTTGTCCTTAGTGGACTCGCGTTGGAATTGTCCACTTCGGCATTGTGCCAGAATCGTCCACTTTGGATGCGCGCCAGAATAGTTCATTTTGGACTCCTGCCGGAATTGTCTAATTTGGACTCGTGTCGAAATTGTCCAATATGGACTCGAACTGACTCGAAACATTTAGAAAATAATCATCCATCCGACGAGTTGATATGTTTCACGTACGCATCGACGAGTCGGATATGATTTAGCAAAATCTTAGATCCATTCGGGGATTGTATGTTCGTGTAAAAGAAGTAGATGATCTTTTATACGATGTACAATTCTTGAATTGTCCCTGATTGGACAATTTGGGAATATAGTTATTTGTACTGCACTTTTATTTTTCTTTTAACTGTTAACTAATTATTCTAAATTTCGGCAGCATCTCTCTTGTTCTCCGATACGCGCCCAGATGTTATGCGTATTCGGAGAACTGTAGGGAGATGCTGCCGAAATTTAGAATGAAGTTAGCGGTTAAAATAAGTACTTAGTTCAATATAAATAACATAAATCCTGAATAGAATAGGACAATCTCACCTAAAGACATTAACCAAAGAAATTGTCATTGATTGACAGAATCATGTCGGCTGATCGAAGTTGGATGTACCGACGTCTTGATCGTGGAGCTTTAACGAATGAGTTTCGATTAGGCGTAACGTACTTCCTAAATTTCGCCTATTCGAATCGAAATTTCGTTAGCATCGGTGATCAAATCCGATGTCCGTGCCGCATTTGTTTGAATGGACGATTTTTGGATCGGGAGACTGTCACTCTGCATCTATATAGCAAAGGATTTGCACCAAGATATTTTCTATGGACTTGTCAAGGGGAGTCACGTGAAGTCGGGACGTCGAGTAATCCTGTCGTTCAGACATATGGTGAATCTTCCTCTGCTGGTGCTTCTTCATCTAGTCAATCTAATCCCTATAGAACTATGATACTTGATAGTCTTGGGGGTCAATTCCACCTGAATGATAATATTGATCGGCCAGTTCTTCAGACATCAGCCCCACCAAATACTACAGCGGTTGATATCACAGAAGTACAAACTACGATAGAGATTGAATTACCGAATAAAGAAGCTGCAAAATTTTACGAGATGTTGAAAGCTGTCGATGAACCTTTGTATGAGAATTGTCCTAAATACACTAGGTTTTCAGCAATAACACAGCTCCTAAACATCAAGGCCGATTGTAATATCGGCTGGGTTGCGTATGATCGGATTGCATGATTGATTAATGGAATGCTGCTTACTGATAACAAGTTTGAGTCAACTTTTTATAAGACTAAAAAGCTAATGAGAAAATTGGGGCTTGGGTACGAAAAAATACACGCGTGCCAAAATAACTGCATTTTATATTATTAAAAAAAATGTGCAGTTGGATAAATGCCCTGTATGTCAACATCCTCGTTACAAGGAGAAGAAATTGGTCCGACAGAAAAATATCTCATTTAAGGTGCTTCGGTATTTTCCACTAACACTGAGGCTTCAAAGATTATTCATGTCGGAAAAGACAGCCCCCTACATGAGTTGGCATGCAAGAAGTCGTGATGATACAGTAATGACTCATCCATCCGACAGTGAAGCATGGAAATATTTGGATACATATTATCCTTCATTTGCTAGGGATACTAGAAATATAAGATTGGGATTGTGCACAGATGGTTTTAATCCGTTTGGACACTCTGCAACTCCTTATTCAGTTTGGCCAGTGCTGCTGATAGTTTATAATTTGTCACCGTCAATGTGTATGAAAAATGAATTTATTTATCTTTCGATGATTATTCCGGGTCCTAAGGGTCCGCAAAAAAAAATTGACATATTTCTCAGACCCTTGATAGATGAATTGAAAACATTATGGACTGAGGGAGCTGTCACTTATGATTGTCATCGGAAGCAAAACTTTAATTTAAAGGCCGCGGTCTTGTGGACAATCAATGATTTCCCGGCGTACGGCATGTTGTCTGGTTGGAGCACTCACGGCCGACTCTCTTGTGCGTATTGTATGGAACACTCTAAATCAATCAGTCTTCAGAACGGACGAAAAATCTCATTCTTTGATTGTCATCGTCGATTCCTACCAGCTAATCATCAGCATCGAAGGAACCATAATAAATTTACTAAGGGCAGAGTCGAAAGAGATGGGCCACCACCGATGTTGTCTGGTGAACAAATGTTAGCACGTGTTTCAACACTTCCAGATATAGTATTTGGTCGCAATGAAAGAGTGTCAGGTTTTGGCCAAACACATAACTGGGTGAAAAAAAGTATCTTTTGGGAATTGCCCTATTGGAGTTCATTATTGATTCGACATAATTTAGATGTCATGCACATTGAAAAAAATGTATTTGATAATATTTTCAACACTTTGATGGATATTTTCGGAAAAACTAAAGATAATGTCAAAGCCCGACATGATATGAAAATACTTTGTAAAAGACCAGAGTTGGAGTTACAAGAGGTCAACGGTCGATATCTGAAACCGAAGGCCCTATATGTGTTAAATAAACAACAGATTAAAGATGTTTGTCAATGGGTAAAAGAACTCAGATTACCAGATAGATATGCTTCAAACTTATCTCGATGTGTGAACATCGATGATTGCAAAATATCAGGAATGAAAAGCCATGATTGTCATGTATTCATGCAGAGATTACTTCCAATCGTATTTCGAGATCTTATCTCGGTTAGACCACTCACCTCGACTAGAGAAGAAGATGGACGAGATGAAGACGATCCCGATTTATCCGACGACGATGCAGACCCGGCGCCGCCCAAGAGCTCCTCTTCTCCTCTCCTCCTCACCTCGGGCTGCGTGCGGCTCAAATTATCTTGAGCCGCACGGCGGCTTGGGGTGAGGGATTAATTCTATCTTCTCCCTTTTTTTGACAATTATGTGTTCTTCACTTAACCCCCTCACTCGACTCCACCTAAGCCCGGATTGGACCCCGACTCGATCCACGAACCCGATTTCAACCCGACTTGAGTCAACCAAACATATACATTGCAAAAGCATTAACCATTTGTCTATAATTTAACTCATACCTCCTACTCGCAGCGATCTCGCGACTCGGCCCGGTTAGTTCCCGATCTGATGGGTTGCACCAATGAAATTCTATATTAGGAAACCCCGGGTATTACAACCTTCCCCCCTTAAGGGAAATTCTTCCTCGGATTTTGTTGAATTATAAGGACTTACCAGTTCTTCAAACAAGGAAGGGTAGCGTTCTCTCATGTCTTGATCCACCTCCCAAGTAGCTTCCTGCCCGGAGTGGTACTCCCACCTGACTTTCACCAAGGGGATTTCTTTGGACCTTAACTTTCTGATTTGACGATCAAGAACTTCTACCGGCCACTCCTCATACGAGACTGCTGAATCCAACTCAACCACAGAAGGTTCAATTACATGCGACTCATCTCTCACATACTGCCTGAGCATTGAAACATGAAAAATTGGATGAACTCTGCTTAGGCTAGGGGGCAAGGCCAGCTCATAATTATAAGCCACAGCGCCCCTCTGCTTGAGAATAGGAAAATGCCCAATGAATCTAGGGCTCAACTTTTACTTTTTCTACCGAACCCCCCCTTTCATGGGGGAGACCTTTAGGAACACCGGGCCACCCTCTACGAACTCCAATTCTCTAGCCTTCTTATCAGCATACATCTTCTGGCGACTCTGAGCTGCCAATAACCTTTCTTTTATCAATTTCACCTTCTCTACCACTTCCTCAACCAGATCTGGACCTACCATGAGAGTCTCTCCTACCTCAAACCAGCCAACAGGTGATCTACATCTTCGCCCATACAAGGCTTCGAAATGGGCCATACCAATGCTACTGTGATAGCTATTGTTGTAGGCGAATTCGATCAACGGTAAGTGTTTCTTCCAACCACCAGTCATGTCGAGGACGCATGCCCTCAGCATATCCTCCAGGGTCTGGATGGTTCTCTGTGATTGTCCGTCCGTCTACGGATCAAAAGTTGTGCTGAACCATACCTGAGTACCCAAGGCTTCTTGGAAGGACTGCCAAAATTAGGCTATGAACTAGGTACCTCGATATGATATGATCATCACTAGGGTACCACGGTATGCCACGATCCTATCTAAAAATAGTCTGGCGTAATGCTCAGCAGAAAAGGTCATTTTGACTAGGATAAAATGTGTGGTCTTAGTCAACCGATCTACTACCACCCAAATGGAATCAAACCCTCCTCTTGACTTAGGTAGCCCGATCACTAGGTCCATTGTGATCTTCTCCCACTTCCACTCGGGCACCTCGAGGTTCTAAAGCAGCCCCGCGGGTTTTAGGTGTTCGGCCTTCACTTGCTGGCAAACCAAATACTTGGATACAAACTCTACTACCTCTCTTTTCATGCCCTTCCACTAGTAGTGCTGCCTTAAGTCTCGGTACATTTTGGTGGCCCTAGGATGCATCGTATAAGTGGAACGGTGACCCATTTCCAAATCTTGCATGCGCACCTCTACCATATCAGGCACCACGATTCGGTCTCTAAACCTTAGGACACCCTCTGAGTCGACCCTAAAACCGTCATCTACGTCATCTCTCCGGACCAGATCCCTTGTCAGGGAACAAAATGCATCCTCCTCCTAACACGGCACACAACATGTCCACCAAGGTGGACTGTACCCGCAAATGTGCCACTAGGGTACCCGAATCTCATATAGATAGGATTGCTCCCCCATCCAAGCACAGTGCTAGTTCCCAAGCTAGTGGCCTTCTCCTGATTGTCAAATGGGCCAAGCTACCCATGAACTTTCTGCTCAGAGCATCCGCCACCATATTGGCTTTCCTCGGGTGGTACATAATAGTGCAGTCATAGTCCTTTAGGAGCTTCAACCACCTCCTCTGCCTGAGGTTCAGCTCCTTTTGCATAAGCAAGTACCGGAGGCTCTTGTGATCAGTATAAATCTCACAGGCCTCCCCATACAGGTAGTAGCACTAGAGCTTCAGTACAAAAACCACTATTGCCAGCTCTAGGTCATGCGTCAGGTAGTTCTTCTCATGAACCTTTAGCTGGCGTCCGCATAGGCTATGACTCTGCCAAACTGCATCAGAACACAACCCAGGCCAACCCGAGAGGCATCACATTAGACCACAAATCCTCCTGAGCCTGAAGGTACGGCCAACACGGGTGCTGACGTAAAGCACTCTTTGAGCTTCTGAAAGCTCGCCTCACACTTGTCATCCCATACAAATTTGACCCTTTTCTGAGTCAACCGAGTCAAAGGAGCTGCAATCCTGGAGAAGTTTTCCACAAACTTCCAGTAATACCCGGCCAACCCAAGGAAACTGCAAATCTCAATCACGCTGGTCGGCCGCCTCCAGTTCTGCACAGCCTCCACCTTTGTGGGATCCACCCTTACCCCCTCCTTGGACACTACATGACCCAGGAATCCTAGACTCTCCAACCAGAATTTACACTTGGAGAATTTGGCGAACAACCGATGCTCTCTTAGGGTTTCCAAGACCATCCTCAAATACTCGGAGTGCTCCTCCTTACTCTTGGAGTATACCAAGATGTCGTCAATGAAGACGACCACAAAACTATCCAGGTACTCCTTGAACACCCAGTTCATCAAATCCATAAAAGCTGCAGGTGCATTGGTTAGACCAAAGGACATCACTAGGAACTCAAAGTGGCCATAACGATTTCTGAAGGCAGTCTTATGCACATCGCAGTCTCGGATTCCCAGCTGATGATATCCGTACCTCAAATCAATCTTTGAAAACCATTGTGCCCCCTGCAGTTGGTCGAACAGGTCATCTATCCTTGGCAGTGGGTAACGATTCTTGATGGTTACCTTGTTAAGCTGCCTATAATCGATGCACATGTGCATGGACCCGTCCTTCTTCTTCACGAAGAGCACTGGAGCACCCCACGGTGATACGCTCGGCCAGATGAAGCCCAAGTCCAGAAACTCTTACAACTGTGCTTTTAACTCCCTGAGTTTGACCGACACCATCCTATATGGTGGAATGGAGATCGGCTTCACCCCAGGCTACAATTTAATGTAGAACTATCTCCCTTCTTGGCGGGAGACCCGGTAACTCCTCGGGAAAGACATCCGAGAACTCACAAACCACCGGTGTTCCTTTGACGTTCCCCTCCATGTCTCTATCCTCCTCGACCACTAATACTAAGGCCAAGAAAGACTGATAGCTGCCCACTAGTAACTTACGAGCCTTCAGGGCTGAAATGACTCCCATAGGCTCACCTCTTTCGTCTCCTTAGAAGATGAACTGCGGTAACCCGGGCTTACTAAAAATAATATTCTTAGCCCTACAATCCATTGGCACAAAGTGATGCACTAGCCAATCCATGCCGAGTATGACATCTAGTCCAAGCATTGGTAGAAGTGTCAACTCTGCCCTCAATGCATGCCCACATATGAGCACCTCGCAGTTGTTGGCCTAAGATTTTCTACCTTGGTCTTAATCTCGGTTTTGATGATAACAAATATGGAACTAATATTTCATTGAGAAATTTTTCAGGTTCCAAGTCGGTTAGCGCACGACGTCCTTGATCGGAAAAATCAAAGAAATCGAAGAAATCGGCAATGAAGCTTATCAGCGCTCGGGATTCTTTAGGAAGTTAGAGTTTAGGTTTAGGGTGTCTAGAATGTAATATAATCCTCTTTATGATGCAAAGAACCCAAAAACTAAACCCGTACCCCAAAACATGAAAACTTAAAAACCGCCCTGAAATTCACTAAGCCTAGAGAGCTCCTTGGAGGGCTATATTACCTAGACATTTTCTTGACACAAAAAATGACGATAATTATTCCTTGGGTAGAAACTAGATAACGAGGTATTTTTAAGAATTTTTTGAAAGCCTTTAGCCTACCCATATTTGACCCGGGAGATTAGAAAATTTTTGTTTTCCAAAAATTTGTACTAGACCCCAAAAACTAGATTTTGATTCTTAAAGATTTTGATTTTTTAGATATTTTTATTGAATCCAAATCGAGGGTAATCCTTATATAACATTTATGTTTTAAAATAATTAAATATTATATAAGTAGACTTAGCGAAGACGGAACCATAAACGAGCAAACAAGCAAAGAAAACCAAGCAAACTAGTAGTCTGCCAGTTTCGGTAGATCGGTCGGTCGACCGAATGGTGCCAAAAACTGGCAGTAGCCAATTCGGTCGACCGGTCAGTCGACCGAAGTATACCAGAAAGTAGCAGTTAGCTTTTGGTTGATTGACCGATCGATCGACGATCGACCGGCCATCGATCGGACGACGAAAATGACTAGTTTTCCGCCTGTTGAGCCGTCTGTTTCATCCCATCTCCTCAAGGCTTATAAATAGAAGCCTTAGCTAGACTTCCACCATCAATCCAAGCTTCCATTGAGCCATTCTTGATCATTCTCAAAGCATTTCTTGAACCATCCCTTTGATAACCCTAGTTTCCATGATACATCATTGATCTTGCCTTCAAACTTTGAACGATTCATCATTGAGGCATCAAGAGAAACTAGGACTCGTGTTTGGAAACTAGGACTAGTAAACTTAGTTTGAAAATTTGAAACTTGAGAATTCAAAAATTATAAGTCAAAATAACAATTTGAAATCTCAATCTAAAGTCGTATATCAATCTCTTGATTCATTAAAAAATGAGATTGTGTCCTTAAATAAGAAAGTAAATGAATTGAAAAATATTTCATGTCTTAAGAACACTAGAAATGCTTATGTAAAGAATGCTAATGTTCATCATCATTCTCATGCTATGCATTCTACCATTAGACCTCATGATCATAAGAAGAAGAATGATTTTTCTAAGAATGCTCATACCCATCATGTTTCACATGTCAAGCATTCAAATGATAGATCTAATGTCCATAGCATAAATGAAAAGAAATTCAATGGACATTGTTTTTATTGTGGTATTTTTGGTCATGCTATTTATGATTGTGTATTTAAAAAAAATCCAAGCGTAGTTAAGACACTTTGGATTCCTAGGCCAACTCACCCCCGAGGACCCAAAGCCATTTGGGTATCAAAAGTCTCATCTTCTTTTGTAGGGGGAGCTACCACACAAGGATGAATGAAAAATGGTGTATTGAAGTTGACCTTGGATTCAAATGGAAAATCTCCATGAGGTTGCAACTTCAAGTCATCATGATGCCATAGGTATAAAAATTGGCATCTAGGTATACTTCGTATCATCTCCTTACTTTGGTTGGTATCATTTAAGTTAGAGTGTATGATACATGTTTAATTTGAGTTATTTTTCCCGCTCTTGATAAGAATCTTTTGAAAAATGATTTTGATTTTTGATTTCCCGATCTCTTCGAAGACCTATGTGGACTGTAATGGGCCTAAGCGACCTTGCGATTCTAAATCATAGGCTCATTGTGGCCTTTCAGTTTTCAACCAATAGGAAGGGTTGGAGATCATGTTTTCATATTTATTATTTTTGTGATCTCTTAAAATTCATTTTGGTATGACTTGATTTTATTTAAAATGAATTTTGAACTATTTAGAAAAGTTGGATTTTGAATGAAATCTTTGATGCTTACTTTGCTATCTAGAATGATTAACTTGCTTGAAATAATTATGTCATTATGTTACCAATGATTTCCTCATGCAAGTTAAATCTAAGGTTAAATGGAAGGCTAACTAGAATGAAAAAGATTAGTTTGGCTAAATTTTCAACTATAAGGTATAACTTCGATAAATTCAAAAACATAATGTTATACCTAAATGTTTAAGCTTAAATTATGTCTCTATACTCATGATTAGAATTGCATGTTAAATCCTTGAATTCTCATGGGTATGTAGAATTTTTGCACTTAGGCAAATTTTATTAAATGAAACTTGGTCTAGGTTGATACTAGAGACCCTCTTTTAAGTCCAAACTAGTTAAACATGCTTAGAGATCTTATTCTTCAAATATTTCATATCTTAAGATTTTTTTGATTCATTTTGATATCATGATAACTGCTTTAAAATGAATCTCTACTATCTAGCATATGTTAAGATTTTTAAATAAAACTTTGCATTAAACCTTTGCTATTTAGTAAGTTAGCTTGCTAGTTGGTATATGATTTCATTATGATACTAATGAAGCCTACTTGCAAGTTGAGAAAGTGGTAAAATTTGGAAGGCTAAAGGAAAATAGAAAGAAAATGAAATTTTTTGAATTTCTTAAGAAATGAGGTATGAGTTTCATTTTAGTAAAATTCTTGCATAACACCTCTATTTTCTTGATTAAATGATTTTTCTATGCTCATGAATGATCTTGCATGATAATTGATTGAAATCTCATGAGTAGATAAAATTTTGATACTTAGGTAATTTCTTGAAACCTTGTTTGAATTAAATATGCCCTAGGTATAATTTCATCTTAGAGATTTCATTTTAAGTTAAAACTTGATAAACATGTTTGAGCTTACTCGTGATTTACATCCATATGGTTAAAATTAAAAAATCATATATAAATGGATAAAATGACAACTAGCGACACCTTAGGAGACTCAATATTGAAAAAGTTTGACCTAAGTCAATAATTTGACTTAGAAATTTCTTTTTGAGCTCAAGCTTCACAAACATGTTTAGATTTACTCATGTTAGGTGTCCATATGTTTAAATTTGAAAAACCATGAGTAAAGATTAAAATTTGATACTTAGCAATTTCATGATACAATGCTTGTTTTAGAATGAAATCATGCTAAGGTAATATTTTGACCAAATGATATTATTTTCATTTCAAACTTGATAAACATACTATAAATAATTATATCTTCATATCTGGAAAGTTTGAATGAAAATTGAAAACTTTTGAAAAATAGCTAATATTTACGAAAATGCCACTAGATTTTAGATATTTTTAGAAAAAAAGTAAAAAATTGATTTTTTTTTATGATTCTTGAAACTGCATGTTCTCTGAAAAATTTAGTTTCTTCAGTAAAAATTTAAAAAATGTTCAGTAAGAATATGATTTGATATGGGTTTTTGAAATTGGATTTCAAAACTTTAAAGTATCGTTCTTTCCAAATGTTCATTTTTCCGATACTTTGATTTTTGGTCCAATCTTCGAATGAGACTTCAAGTATGATATTTTGAATTCACATTTGGTATCATTCCACTCATGTGATGAGAAAAATCATTTCCAAAATGATTTTTGACTCCTTGATCGATACACAGGAATATCAATACTTAAGCCTATACATGATTTCTAGACTTGGAATGTATTTATCATCTAATGCTATCATGTATGATTTAGTCTCATATTAGATATTTGATTTTTTTCATCCCTTTAGTTGAGATTTTCATGTTTCATGAAAAATATTTTTAGAGTTTCAACTTTGAATTTTGATTGACTTTTCTTGCCCTTTTTGAGTGATGTCAAAAGGGGGATAAAAATATAGGTAAAGGGGAAGAAAATATAGGAAAACCATGTATATAGATAGGGGGAGTTCTATTACATAGATATGCATGTTGATAGTGGGAGAAATCCCATATTTGATATCCTCTATGCTTAATTGTAGATATTTTCTTAAGGATGTTTGTCATCATCAAAAAGGGGGAGATTGTTGGCCTAAGGTTTTCTACCTTGGTCTTAATCTCGGTTTTGATGATAGCAAACATGGAACTAATATTTCATTGAGAAATATTTTTAGGTTTTATATCGGTTAGTTCTCGATGTCCTTAATCAGAAATATCAGAGAAATCGGAAAATCGGAAGGACATTAAACGGCGCGTTCGGGTTCGTCGTGGAAATCTCTCGAAGTTCGACGTGTGCACCAAAGACGTCTTGGACGAGCCTAAAGAACACATGGAAAGCTCTCTAAGTTGACGCACATTGAAGGCCGGAACCCGAAAATGAAGCGCGCAAGAAGAAGGTTGAAAAAATTAAGTTTGGCCTAGGTTCAGTCGACCGAATGTAGTCAAAAATTGGCAGTAGACAATTCGATAGACCGAACAATGCCAAAAATTGGCAGTGGCTACTTCGGTCGACCGGTCGATCGATCGAATGGTGCCAAAATCTGGCTCTAGCCAATTCGATCAACCGGTCGATCGATAGAAGTGTGCCAGAAAGCGGTAGTTTACTTTCGATCGATCGACCGATCGACCGGCCATCGACCGGACGGTGAAAACGACTAGTTTTCCGCCCATTGAGCCGCCTGTTTCATGCCTTCTCTTCATGGCTTATAAATAGGAAGCCATGGGAGCCTTCCTTAATACTTTTTTGATCATTCCTACACTTCATTGAGCCATCCTTGATCAAATTCTAAGCTTGATTGAGCCACAATTATTGAAATCCCTAGCTTTGATCTCTCAACTTCTTGGATAAGCCTTAACTTCATTGATTCACCATCAAAGGCATCAAGAGGAAGCTATGAAACTTTGTTTGGAGCTAAGTACTTAATTCATTGTTTGATTTATTGCTCCATTTATTGTTGTATTTTGTTGTTTATTTCATTGTATTTGAGCTTGTAAGAAGACCTAGTGTTAGGTCTTGTGTGTAAGTGGTTACCTTGGTGTAGAAGGTGTAAAGCCACTTGTGTAAACATAGTTTACTAGGATTAGTTGAGTAATCCCTTAGGGTTGAGGTGGAAGAGTGCTCTCGGTAAGAAGACGGAGACTTCCGGGTGTGGAAGTGTCTTAAGTTGAGAGTGAGACTCCGGTCAAAGTCCTCTGTGTAAGGGAAACAAGATAATCTTAAAGCTAAGTTTGGAAATCCTAAGCGGGGGTGCTTAGGTAGTGGAGTAGGCATTGGGGCCAAAACACTATAAATACTTGTGTTAGCATTTATATATTATTTTGTATTAATTGCTTTATCATTTATCGCTTCTGTATTTAGTCATTTAATCGTGAATTGCCTAAGTAATCTAAGAAACGATTAAAATCGGAATTAGACGAATCGATTAGTAAACACACTATTCACCCCCCCCCCTCTAGTGTGGCCATTTCACCCAACACCTAGGCTTAGTGAATTTCAGGGCGGTTTCCGGGTGTTCATGTTTTGGGGTTCGAGTTTGGTTTCTGGGTTCTTTGCATCATAAAGAGGATTACATCACATGCTAGACACCCTAAACCTAAACTCTAACTTCCCGAGGAATCTCGAACGCTGACAAGCGTCCTTGCCGATTTCTTCATTTTTTCCAATTTGGGACGTCGTGCGCTAACCGACTTGGAACCTGAAAGATTTCTCAATGAAATATTAGTTCCATGTTTGTTATCATCAAAACTAAGATTAAGACCAAGGTAGAAAACCTTAGGGCAACACCAAGGCCTGCCCCCTGCCCCCTAAGGTCAGAACTTCTTCTTTGCGGGTCCGTCAAATTTCTCGAACGACACCAATGCTTCCTTCCTGAGTGCCTGATCCACTACCCGAGCAAATATGGTGTCCTCAGTATAATGGATGAGCATGTTGATCTGGGGTCTAAACCCCCTGACGAACCTCTTGACCCTGGCGGTCTCAGTAGCCACTAGGGTTGGGTGGTACTTAGAGAGACTAGTGAACTCCATCTCATAGTCTGACATGGTCATACGTACCACCCATCTGGCGTAGCATCTTAAACTCCCTTGCCCGCTTATCGCGGACACTCAGTGGTAAGTACTGTTCCACTACGGCCGCCCTGAACTCCTCCCAAGTAGGGGGTGGTGCATATTCTGTCCTATGGTCCCTCCACGTGTGTAGCCAATTTTTTTGCTGATCCCCTGAGTTGTAAGTTTACCATGCGAGCCGCTGACTTGGATGAGCACCCAAGCTCCACACACAACTTGTAGCAGTCACCCAAAAAATCGATGACTTCTACCTGCCTATTTGTCCCGATGAACACCGGCGGCCTCAACTTAATGAAGTATGCGTAGGTGGGCGCCCCTAGGACTCTCACCACCGGCGCTACTGGCTCAGTCACTTCTGGCACTACGGGTACCACTGGTACCGGCTCCGGTTGCTGCTACCTCAACTCTTGCACCATGTGGAGCGCCTCTGTCAACTAAGCCACCTGAGTCTGTAGCTGAGCAACTATGCAGTCTTGTACCCCCTCCTCTGACTGCTCTCTTCCTCGCCAATGGCCCCGACCTCGGCCTCGGGCCTGGCGTTCGGTGGAATTACTACCGTTGCCGCTCAACGCACCATTGTGAATCTCCATCGCACTAGCATATATTTTTTTTTACCATTAATACTAACAACTTATAACTGAAATTTAAAGTACTAACCGCATGGTCCGCTGAGGTGCAGTGGTGGCCGCTTGATCTCGTAGCATAACTATATCGTATGTTGACATGTTAGCATATGCCTTATACGGTACCCAATTCCTAGTCGTACTCAAGACCTAACCAGAAGCTCTGATACCAACTTTGTCATGCCCCAACTCAGGATCGCGTGACCGGCCAGGGTATGTGTCGGTACCCCGAAGCCTACCACATGCACTACACAATAATATACATGAAAACATTGTACATCAAGGCAACATGAAATAAGGAAGAGCGGCGCAAATCTTTATTCAAAATCAAAAAAAAAATTAAAGGGTTTCAAATTCGAAGGAAACAACTCAAGTTTCAAAGTCTAAAATAGTTACAAGTTTTCAAGAACAAAACTACTCAGTGCATGTCCAACAACCATACTCGATACGACTATGACTACATCACTGCCTGCTATGAGACCTGCGCCAACGCCTGCCCTCCAGTCGTACCATACCACCAAGTCGTACCACACAGGTCGGGGTCTGCAAAATAACAACAAACAAAACCATGAGTTCACGAGAAACTCAGTGAGCGGTCCTTCCGAACCTCCAGTTAAATCCCCGATATGATAACATATAAATATATACAAAATCACATATATGAGAAGTCTATGCTAGTCATATCATGGTAATCGGTCAATTGTCCATACTATGCAAATAAGTAGGTCTGGCCATATCATCTCCTTTAGATTGAGTATCATTCGACCACTATGGCCTCATCCTGCATGACCGGTCTACCTCTATCCGGCCTTCACCACAATACAGTACTCAGCTGCATCGGCCTATACAACATACAAGGAATGTCGTTCTACAATTATCCACATGAATACTCACATGATTTCCAAAAATAAGGATATTAAATTCAGCATTAAATTTCTAAATTTCGATAAGGAAATAAGGAATATAACATGGCAAGGATTGGGCATTTACATTAGAAAATAAATGAAATATTTCCATGATTCACATGCCATTCTAAATCCTAACCATATATGTCCGCTCAAGAACATTTCATTATAGCATGATAAACTCAATCTATCACTACTAACAAATCATACATCAAGTGAGAAATCTATAGCATAAACGATAAAATAAAACTCTACATGTAAGCATGAACCAAGTCGAGCACCTTTCCCCTCCTCATACCCACTCGGCCGAACCTAACCTAGGTTACTCATGCTCGGCCGAGATTGATTAGGGTCGAAGAAGAGGGTTTTTGGCCGTGATCAAGAATAATCGAGTCACCAATCATGAAAAGAACAAAATCCAAGAGGTTACGACCACTCTAGGAAATTTGGGAAAATTTCGGCATGACCTTTCCCCTTTTTCCTTCATTCGGCTGACCCCTAAATCTGAGGAAAACTCTGTGAAAGTTCATCGTTAAACAACATATACACAAGAGGATAAATATAACAAGAAATCGACAAAATTCTCAATACCTTCAGTCGGCTACCCGCCTACACTATGGATCTCAGTTAGACCACTCACCTCGACTAGAGAAGAAGATGGATGAGATGAAGACGATCCCAATTTCTCCGACGATAATGCAGATCCGCCGTCGCCCAAGAGCTCCTCTTCTCCTCTCCTCCTCACCTCGGGCTGCGTGTGGCTCAAATTGTCTTAAGCCACACGGCGGCTCAGGGTGAGGGATTAATTCTCTTTTCTCCCTTTTTGTTGACAATTATGGCCTTCTTCACTTAACCCCCTCACTCGACTCCACCTAAGCCCGGATTGGACCCCGACTCGATCCGCGAACACTATGTCAACCCGACTTGAGTCAACCCAACATATATATTTCAAAAGCATTAACCATGAGTCTGAAATTTAACTCATACCTCCTACTCGCGGTGATCTCGCGACTGGGCCCGGTTAGTTCTCGATCCGATGGGCTACACCAATGAAATTTTATATTAGGAAACGCCGAGTATTACATGGTGTGCCCACAGAACCAGGGACATGGAAATATCAGAGCCTGTACGTCAACGGGACCACCGACGGCTACTCAAGGGGCTGTAATTCTAGAGAAGTTCTTCACAAACTTTCGATAGTACCCGACCAACCCAAGGAAACTGTGGATCTCAGTCACGCTAGTCGGCCGTTTCCAGTTCTGCACCACTTCTACCTTGGCAGGATCCATCTTTATCCCTTCCTTGGACACTACATGGCCCAAGAACCCTACACTTTCCAACCAAAATTCACACTTGGAAAATTTTGCAAACAAGCGGTGCACTCTGAGGGTTTCCATGACCATTCTCAGGTGCTTAGGGTGCTCTTCCTCACTCTTAGAGTAAACCAAAATATCGTCAATGAAGATGATCACAAAGCTATCCAGGTACTCTTTAAATACCCTGTTCATTAGGTCCATGAAGATAGCAGGTGCATTGGTTAGGCCAAAGGACATCACTAGGAACTCATAGTGACCGTAGCGAGTCCTAAAGGCCGTCTTAGGCACATCGCAGTCCCGGTTTCTCAACTGATGGTACCCGGACCTTAGATTTATCTTTGATAACCATTGTGCCTCCTGTAGTTGGTCAAACAGGTCGTCTATCCTCGGCAGTGGGTAGCGATTCTTGACGATCATCTTGTTCAACTGCCTATAGTCGATGCACATGCGCATCGACCCATCCTTCTTCTTCACGAAGAGAACCGGGGCACCCCAGGGTGACATGCTCGGCCGGATGAAACCCAAGTCTAGCATTTCCTATAATTGCACCTTTAAATCCCTGAGTTCGGCCAGTGCCATCCTATAAGGTGGAATGGAAATTGGTTTCACCCCAGGCTGCAGGTTAATGCAAAAATCAACTTCCCTTCTGGGCGGCAATCTCGTCAATTCCTCAGAAAACACATTAGGAAATTCACAGACCACTGGGGTTCTGCTAACACTCCTTGCCTCACTCCTTTCCTTCTCGGCCACAGATACGAAGGACAGAAAGGATTGGCAGTCGCCCCGAAGCAACTTACGAGCCTTTAGGGCTGAGATGACCCCTATCGGCTTGCTACCTCCCTCCCCTTGGAAGGTGAACTACGGCAGCCCAGGCTTATTAAACATCACTGTTTTAGCTATACAATCCAACATTGCAAAGTGCTCTGCCAACCAGTCCATGCCAAGGATGACATCAAGCTCAAGAGTGGGTAGAAGTGTCAAATCCGCACTCAGCACATGGTCGCAGATGAGCACTTCACAGCCTTGGTATATTGAATTTGCTAGGATTGCATCGCTCGTAGGCGTTGATACTATCAATGGCTCGTCGAGCATGGAGGGTGTCATTGGCAATTTCGCAGCAAATATGGCTGACACAAATGAGTGCGTGGCACCCGAATCAAATAAAACATATGCAGCAGACGAACATACTAAAATAGTACCTACCACCACTACTTTGGACGCCTCTACCCCATCATGGTTCATAGCATATACCCGCGCAGGCAGCCTCTTTGAATGATTGGTCTGCGGCCTCTTATTCTGTGTCTGCCCCCTCTGAGCTACTAACCCCACGGACATAGGTGCCTTTCCCTTAGACTGCTCAGGCGTCTGACCAGTTCCCTAAGGACAGTCCTTCCTGAAGTGTCTGACTTGGCCGCACTTGAAGCAAGCGTTCGTGGGGCTAAGGCAGGACCCCCTGTGCCTCCGACTGCAGCTGCCACACTACGGCGCCTCAGATCTCTGAGAACCACCTCCTCACACTGTCGGCCTCACTGACCCGATCCCTGGGCCCCCACGGCCGTGATTGCCATTCTGCCCTCGGCTTTGCTGATGGTCTGCCGCGGTCATTGCCCCCTCAGAGTGCCAAGGCTGACTGCTAGAGCCCTGCAACCGAAACTTCTTCTTAGCTGGCCCGTCATTCCTCTCAAACGGCACCAAGGCTTCTTTCCGTAGGGATTCATCCACTACCTAAGCCAGAGTAGAATCCTTAGTGTAGTGGATAAGCCTGCCAATCTGTGGCCTCAGACCTGCCACGAACCTCTTGACCCTGGCGGTCTCAGACGCCACTAGGGTTGGATGGTACTTTGAGAGACAGTTGAACTCCATCTCATATTTTGATACTGACATGCCTCCAAACTAGCGTAGCATTACGAAATCACGGGCGCGCTTGTCGCAAACACTCACACGTGTGAGGTACTGCTCCTCCATAGCCGCCCTGAATTCCTCCCACGTGGGAGGTGGAGCGCCAGCTGCCCTGCGGGCCCTCCAAGTGTGCCCTCATCTGAAGACCGACCATACAAGCAGCTGCCTTTGACGAACGCCCCTGCTCCATGCATAACTTGTAACAATCCCCCAAGAATTCAGTCATTTCCACCTGACGATCTCTTCCCATGAACATCGGTGGCTTCAGTGTGATGAAATTTGCATAGGTTAGGGCCCCTGGGGTTCTGACCATGGGTGATGTCGCCTCTACCACTTCTAGTACCACTGGAACTACGGGCACTGGCTGTGGCAGTGGCTACTGCTGCTACTGCTACATCTACTGTCTCAGTTCCTGCTCCCTAAGGAGCGCCTCAGTTAACTGATTCAACTGAGCCTACAGTTGAGCAACTGCTGATTCTTGCCCGAGGCCCTCAGACGGCTCCTTATCTCTGCCTCGAGCCCGGCCTCGACCTCGACCTCGGCCTCGCCCCCAGCCTCGACGTTCTGTCGAGTTACTGCCACTGCCGCTCAAAGCAGCATTTGGAGCCTCCATTGCACTATCACAGAAAAGAAAAAGAGGTTGCCTGTCACATAATAAATTCTTAACAAAAACTCTTTAAACTTACTAGCCGCATGGTGCGCTAAGTGCAGGAGTGGTCGCCCAATCTCGTGGCATAACTATACCGTATGTCGACACGCTAGCATGTCTCATACGGTACCCAACACTGAGTCATAGACAATACCTAACCTAGTGGTCTGATACCAACTTTGTCACACCCCAACTGAGGGTAGTGTGACTGGCCAGGGCCTACATCCTACCCTGAAATCTACTGTCTACACTGACATAAAGAAATCATAACATGTCGACAAAAAAAGAAATCTCAACACAAACTTTATTAAAAGTTTTCAAGTTCACTATTTTTATGTTTTCAAACTAAAGAAGATAACCAACATCAGAACAACTGAAAGTCTCAAGTATCAAAGTTTTACAAACTTTTTCCAAAATACAACTGTTAGTGCAGAAAAGAAAACAATTACTAAAACACTCGACTATGACTTATGGACGCCGCT
Source organism: Canna indica (assembly GCA_034359265.1). Taxonomy (NCBI): domain Eukaryota; kingdom Viridiplantae; phylum Streptophyta; class Magnoliopsida; order Zingiberales; family Cannaceae; genus Canna; species Canna indica. The sequence goes on along the minus strand of CP136890.1, from coordinate 43,940,443 downwards.
ACAAGATATGGCACCACCTCCCGCCCACCAGCTGCACTATGTCAATAGGTCACAATCACTGCTCATGCTCTGCAAAAACAAAGAAACAAACTGTGAGTCCACTTGGGACTCAGTGAGCGATTCTAGCGAACCTCCACATAATTCTCAATTATTCATGCATGACATATAAGACAACATAATGTATATTCAGGGAGGGAAGCTACTTTTAATGTGACAACTAACCCCATGGGTCATTCTACATAAACCGAATAGGTGAAAACTTGCCATCTCGGCCTATCAAGCCTCTGGCATCCGGCCCTTGGGCCTACTTATGGTATAAAAATTCCGGCTACAGCCGGCCCTACCTTACAAGATATAATCATACTAGTTGTTCGGCCACATCATATAAAGATATAAACAAGCAATCCCGGGCCATCGACTAGGATGGTCCACTAGTCTACGGACACCGTCTGGGGGTAAGGATAGCTAGTCCCACCCAACTGGGGTCTGGCACCTAGCGGGCCCGTTGGCGCACCTCAAGACCCAAACACTGGCCGAGCTAAGCCTTGGTCATTTCCGCCCTCCACGCTTCTCGGCGAACCATCTCAAGCACATCACACAATCAATTGACCTAGGGTTTCCTTATATACATGCACTTCGAGCCATTGCCTGTATCTGGCCCTACTCTGGGCTACAGGGTCAACAAATTAATGTTGCCCTTTCATAATGTGTACACCTAAGAGTTCTAGGTTTCCAAAATATTTACTAGAAGTCCTAGAAGTTATATCATCTCCTAGCTAAGTTTCCATATATGTTGAGCATCTCGCAACTTCCTACATGTTATCTAACATTATACACTACCTTGGGTGAGGAATTCCATTTACCGACCTTGGAATTCTGTCCATGAACATTTTAGAATAGCATGTATAATCTAAAGAAAAGTAAGCATACTTTACAACACCTACTATATATAGCCACGATATTCATACATAACGATTATATACTACCTTTAGAATTAAGCTCAATAAGAAACAACTTATCTAGCATAGCGAGGTAGCAATGAATTCAATAATGCATGAAATACTAAGCATGGTAAACTAATACATCATTTCAAAATTTAAAGATTGAATGAGCTAAGAATGGTCATTAAGCTAACATTCCTACAATCTCATAAATCAATAAATTTACTTACTATGATTAGTGTTTTTCCTAAGTATCATCATGTCTTTATTGTTTTAACATTCTAACCATGGAAACTTCCATCTAAAGCTCACCCTTTCCCTCCCCCTAGGCTTGGCCGAGCCTTGAGCAAGGTGAACCTTGCTTGGCCATGCCTCTTAGGGTAGGAAAGGGAAAGAAGAATTTAGCCCCGACCCTAACTCTTCGTCTCCGATATATCTTAATTTCATGTGGACTAATTTACCCCTTCCCCTACCCCTGGCCAAACCCTTCTCATGAGGTTTAGGGTTCATCCGGCCACACCTAGGAGTTCTAGGGAAGACAAACTTTTTGACACGTGAAATCGACGACGAAAAATGCTTTATTGATAGATTTATGATCATCTAAGGGCTACTTTCGTCAAGGGGATTGGGGAAAATTTTGGCATGACCTTTCCCCTTTCCCCATGATTCAGCAGCCCTAGATTGGAGAAAATGATGCGAAAACAAAACGATCTAGCAAGGATTTATACAAGAATCATGTGTACAAAACTATGGAAACTCGATTCGTCGGAAAATCGCGAGAAAACACGATCCTATCACCACTAAGGGTTCGGCTACCCACCTCCCCCATTTCTTCAAATCCAACCACACACCTTGATTGAGGAGGATGAAAGATTAGATGACGACAACTTCGAATTTTTTCGACGACGATATGAAATCCCGGATCGACCAAAATTCTATTTTCCTTGCTTCCTCTCCCCCCTCTCCTAGGCGTTGCCCTCGTGCGACTCAAAGATGAGTCGCACGACACTTGGATGAGGGATTTTAATCCCTCATCAAACCTTCCTTAATGGCCCTAGACTCTTAATCATGACTCGACTAAATCTGAGCTCGACTTGGGTTTCTGACTCTTCCCGCAACACGAATCGACTTAAACTCGATTAAAGTATAAATGTATAAAAGGAAAGAGTCATTTGCTCAATTTAATTGCATACATCATTAGTCGAGTCATACCTTTTCACTCGAGGCAATCCTGAGGCTCGACTCAACTATCCCCGGGTCCGGCGCGCTGCACCAAAATAGATTTTTATATTAGGAATTTTTTCCCGGGTCTTACATATATGTTCAATCACTACAACATCAAGTTGAGGTATGCTTCATATCATGAAACATGAAATATCTACAAAAATTTTAATGAAAATTATGACTATGAGAAGGATAGTAAAAAAATGCATTCTTTTCATTGTCAGTTTCATTAAATATGTTACTTGTACTTTTTCTTGTAAAATTCTGATACAAGTTATTGCATTTGTTTCCCACAACAATATTATATATATATAATTGTAGGTTAATTGTAAGTTGAGAAGATTTGTGGTCCTTCAATTAGGGTGGAAAAAATCTGACGGACCATTTGGCTTCCTTGTCTTCTTTGTTTTCATATGCTTGTCTTCATCTTATTTTTCATAAATATTATTCTCATTAATGAACTGCCATCAATAATGGATTATTAACTGAGTTCATGAACATCCTGGTATAATCATTTGTCTATGGATCTTATCAGATGTCTAGTGTCTCCTTGAAAGCAAGAATGCTCATTGTTAGAGTTTGCGACATGGTTACTAGAAGAGCTGCCAGGTTAGCTGCATCTGGAATTGCTGGGATATTAAAGAAAATAGGCCGAGATGGAAGTGGTGGAGAGGCGAGCGGAAGAATGAAACATAAATCAAAGAGAGACGAGCAAAAGAATGAAACACAAACCAAGGAGAACAATCAATTGTAATTACTAAATTTATTGCAGAATGTGTAGGATATGTGAACAAAATATACTGAAGTGTTTTCATATCAAAGAGTGTAATTACTGTTGAATATGTGAACAGGTGTGTTTTCATATTTTTGTGAACATAAGTGTTTTCATATTTATGTGTTTTCATATATATGTAATTTTATGTAATGGGATTGATACTTTATTAGATGTGTTTTTTGTAATGGATCATGTAGTGATACTTTATGAATTTTGTAATAGATATATTACAAAATAAATGATGACATGTATTTTTTGTCTTTATATACTTCTCAAGATTTATGTAAATATAATTAAATTATAAAAAATATTAGATTTTATATGCATATTATGATAACTTTTAGTGGGGGTCACAAAAAAAATAAATCTATAAAAAAGATTTTAGTGGAGGTCCGCGACCCTCAAAAAATGTAAGAATTAGTGAGGGTCATCGACCCTCACAAAATGTAGGAATTAGTGAGGGTCGCAACCCTCACTAAAACATCATATGAACACGTCGTCAGGAAAAGTCTCTTTACTAAAAGTATAGGTGGGGGTCATGTTCCGAGCCTCACTAAAAGTAGCTTTCGTGAGGCAGAACCGACCCTCTCCAATTTTCATAGATGAACAAAGCAAGAAAGATGTCAAGTGCTTCCACCTCTACATCTCACTCATTTGAAGCACCCTCTAGCCATGACTATGAAGCCACCTCCAAAGTTTGCCTCATGGTTGGAAATAATGAGGCACTTTCTTCGTCATCTAGTCATGATAATGATAATGATAGTACTAGCTCTTCTAGTTCACATGATATGTCATATGATGAGCTAGTAAGAAAGTATACACCTTGCTAGTTAAAAAGGATAAGGAAAATAAAAAATTGAAGAAAGAAAATTTAGAGCTTAGCTCACATGTGCATGCATTAGAATTAGAAAATGACAAACTAACGACTAATTCAATTGATTTTTGCCATGATACATTGAACCTTGAGCTAAAAGCTTTGAAACATGAAAATGTGGATTTAAAAGATAAATTGAAGTTCAGGAATGATGATTTCAAAATTGAGAATGAAAAATTGAAAATTGAAAATTGAAAATAACATTTTGAAATCTCAATTGCATGCATTGCATAAATCCATGAATGATTTGAAAAATAAGATGTTGATTTTGAGTATGAAAGTTAATACTTCCTCTTTTAATTCTAAAAATTAAAATGTCTCATTTAGGAAACCTCAAAAGAAAAATATTTCCTTTAAGAATGCTCATACTCATCATAGTTCACATGTCAAGCATTCTAATGATAAATCTCATGGCCATAGTAAAAAGGAAAATAAGTTTAATGAATATTGCTTTTGTTGTGGTACTTTTGGTCATGTCATATATGATTGTGTATTTAAAAGAAATCCAAGTGTGGCTATGACACTTTGGATTCCTAGGCCTACAAACCCACAAGGACCCAAAGTCATTTGGGTACCAAAAGTCTCATGCTCCTTTGTAGGGGGAGCTACCACACAAGGGTAAAGTATATTGAAGAATTAAAGTTGACCAATGAGTTGAAGGAAGGAACCCTACATGGTTGCAACTTCAAAGTCTTCACATAAACTAGATGCCCATGGTAAAGTTGGCATCAAATACTTTGGTATCATCTCTTAACTTCAATTGGTCCATTAATAGTTAGAGTTCATGATACTTGCTTAGATTGATTGTTTTTCTGCTCATGATATGCTTTCAAAAACATTTTTGATTTTTTGATTTCCGGTCTCTTCGGAGACCTATGTGGCCTATAACGGGCCTAATCAACCTTGCGATTCTAAATCGTAAGCTAATTGTAGTCTTTCGGTTTTCAACCAATAGAAAGTGTTGAAAATCATGTTTTCATTTATATTTCACTTGTGATCTCTTTTGATTGAATGAAATTTGCTCTAGGTTGAAAATCATATTAGAGACCTCATTTCGAGTTAGTAGTTGGAAAATATGTTTAGATACACACATGACATGATTCTAGGTGTTTAAACTTGAAAATTCATGAGTAGATGAACAAGGTGATAACTAGATCACTTTAGGGGACTTAAGCTTTGAAAAGTTTGACCCAAGTCAACAAATCGACTTGGACACTTTATTTTAAGTCTAAACTTCATAAACATATTTAGGAATAGATATGACATGTTTCCATGCACTTAGAATGAGAAATTCATATGGATATGGATAAAATGACATAGAGGCCATTTCATGATAACATCTTTTGAACCAAGTTGACCTAAGTCAACAAATTAACTTAGAGGTCTCATTTTCAATCCATATTTGAGAAACATGTTTAGATTTACTCATGTTAGATGTCCATAAGTTTAAATTTGAAAAACCATGAGTAAGTGATAAGATTGACACTTGACAAGTTTCATGATAACTAGCTTAGTTTTGAATGAAGCCATGCTAGATTGATATCTTGACTTTAGAACACAATTTTCATTCCAAACTTAACATAAACTATTTACATGACCATTATGTGGTGTCATAAAACTTTGAATGAATATTAAGTACATTTTGAAAATAACTGAAAATTACGAAAATGCCATTAAAAATTTAGCATTTTCAGTTATCTATAGAAAAATTATTTTTAACTGATTCTTGAAATTGCATCTTCATTAAAAAATCTTGTTTCTTTAGTAACAAGTTTCAGAAATTTTCATCAAGAATCGGATTTATAATGGAATTTTGAAGTTGAATTTCAGAAATGCAAAGTATCACCTTCTTGAAATATCAATTTTTCTGATACTTTGACTTTTCGTCAAAAACTACAAATGAAACTTTGTGCATACTATTTTGATTTCATTTCTAATATCGTGTTCACTATTCTTTGAGTGAAATCATTTCTAAAAATAATTTTAATACCTTAAGCGATATCTTGAAAATGAGTTTTTGGTTGAAATCGATATCGGTTTAAAAATAGAATTAGAAAATTCATTTTGAGTTCAAACATGGTACATATATTCATTTCCAATAATCATTCAGCGATATTTGAAAAGTTTGAATAAAAAATGATAACTTTCGGAAAAATACTTGAAATTTACGAAAATACCACTAGACTTTCTGGAATTTTAGGAATTTTAGAAAATTGTTTTTTTACTGATTCTTGAACCTATAGATTCCCTAAAAAAACTAATTTCTACGATTAAAGTTTCAAAAAATTTCATCAAGAATATAATTTTATATTGATTTAAAAGTTTATTTTTTTGTAAACTTGAAGTATACTTTGACCTAAGTCAACAAAGTGACTTAGAAACCTCATTTTAAGCTCAAACTTGATCAATATACTTAGATTCACTCATGTTAGATATCTAGGTACCTAAATTTGAGAATACATGAGTAGATAGCAAAAATTGATACTTGGTCATTTTCATGTTTTCAAGCTTATTTCGAATGAAATCGTGCTAAGTTGAAATTTTGATCAAATGACATTAGTTTCACCTCAAAATTGATATACATGTTTTAAATGATTATATCTTGGTATTTTAAAAGTTTGAATGAAATGTAAAAATATCATGAAAAAGATATGATATTCACGAAAATATCCATACTTGAGTACATACATGATTCTTAGTTTTGGATTCTATCTATCATTCCTTGATATCATGTATTGATTAGTCTCAAAATTGATATAATGTTTTCATCCCTTGACTTGGATGACTTTGGCTTTCATGAAAAATGTTTCTAGTGTCAACCTTGATTTTAATTTGCTTTTCTAACCCTTTTTGATTGATGTCAAAAGGGGCAGAAAAATATAGGTAAAGAGGAAGAAAATATAGGAAAACCATGCATATAGATAGGGGGGGTTCTATTATATAGATATGCATATTGATAGGGGGAGAAATCCCATGTTTGATATCCTCTATGCTCAAAATTGTATATATTTTCTTAAGGATGTTTGTCATCATCAAAAAGGGAGAGATTGTTGGCCTAAGGTTTTCAACCTTGGTCTTAATCTCGGTTTTGATGATAACAAACATGGAACTAATGATTTCATGGAAAAATATTTTTAGGTTCCATATCGGTTAGTGCACGACATCCCCGATGGAAAAAATCGAAGAAATCGGAGAAATCGGCAAGGACGCTCGTCGACGCTTGGGATTCTTCGAGAAGTTGAAGTTTAGGTCTAGGGTGTCCAACATGTGTTGTAAATTCTCATGATGATGCACAAGAACCCAAAAACCAAACCCGAACCTCAAAATATAAAAAACCGGTAAATTAAAAAATGACCCTAGAATTCACTAAGCCTAGGGAGCTCCTCAGAGGGCTATATGACCTAGATATTTTTTTGACACAAAAAATACCGATAATTGTTCCTTGGGTAAAAACTAGATAACTGTGTATTTTTAAGAAATTTTTGGAAGCCTTTAGCATACCCATATTTGACCCGAGAGATTAGAAAATTTTTGTTTTTTAGAAATTTGTACTAGACCCCAAAAATCAGATTTTGATTCTTAAGGATTTTGATTTTTTAGATATTTTTATTGAATCTAAATGTGGCGATATTTTTTAGATATTTGTACCCATATTGATTTTTTAGCATACCCATATTTGACCCGGGAGATTAGAATATTTATGTTTTAAAGGAAATAAATTAGCGAAATATTATATAAGTAGACTTAGCGAAGACGGAACCCAAAAACAAGCAAACAAACAAAAACTCAGCCAAACCAAGCAGGGCAGTCTGCCCAGTTTCGGTCGACCGATCAATTGACCGAATGCTGCTAAAAACTAGCAGTAGGCAAGTCGGTCGACCGAAGTGTTCCAGAAAGTGGCAGTATGCCTTCGGTCGGTCGACCGACGATCGAAAACGACTAGTTTCCTAGCCATTGAGTTGGGTGTTTCATGCCAACTCTCCATGGCTTATAAATAGAAGCCTTAGCAAGTCTTCCACCTTTCATCCAAGCTTCCATTGAGCCATCTTTGATCATCTCTACAGATTTCTTGAGCCATTTCTTTGCAAACCCTAGTTCTCATGATAAAAATTTGATTTTGCCTTCCAAGCTTTGATCGATTCATCATTAAGGCATCAAGAGGAACTAAGTATAAGTTGTATTGTATTTTTGCTCCATTACTTGTATATTTTTCTTGTTTATTTCATTGTATTTGAGCTTGTAAAGACCTAGGTTGTTAGGTCTTGAAATTGGGTGGTTGCCTTTGTGTTTGAGGCTTAATTCCATCGGTGTAAATATAGTTTACTAGGATTAGTTGAGTTATCCCTTAGGTTGAGGTGGGAGAGTGTTCTCGGTAGGAAGGCGGGATACTTCCAGGTGTGGAAGTGCCTTCGGTTTGAGAGTTGAGACTTTTCGATTGTAAAGTCCTCTTTGTAAGGGAAATGTTATAATCTAGTAAACTTAGTTTGGAAATCCTAAGCAGGGTGCTTAGGTAGTAGTAGGCATTGGGCCGAAATACTATAAATAATTATGTTAGCATTGATATATTATTTTGTATTAATTGCTTCATATTTATTGCTTCCGCTTGCTATTAATATCGTGTTTAGCCTAACTAATCAAGAAATGATTAAAACCTAAATTAGCATTAAAAATATGGATGCATGGACCCAAAAACAAATTAATAGGTTTGAATTAAATGCTAAGGCAACAAATTGCATATATTGTTCTTTGGAAAATAATATTTTTAAAAAAATCATGCATTGTACTTCGGCATATGATATTTGGGCTACTTTGAACATGCTATATGATTATGTCAAAACCGAAGAAATTGACACTTTTGATGAAGGTGGTGATGACAATGGTCACTCACCTACTATTAATCTCGGTTTTGATACCCATAGTGCTTCTAGTCAAAGAAGCAACTCTAAAATCCGAAAGAGAGAGATAATTTGCCACTTGTGCAAAGAAAAAGGGCATGTGGAGAAGAATTGTCCTACCATGAAAAATAAGGCAAAGAGGAGGTCAAATGCTTCCACATCATCCTACTCAAGTGAAGCATCCTCTTTTCATGACTATGAAGCCACTTCGAAAGTTTGTCTCATGGATGCTAATGATGAGGTACATCTCCTTCTAGTCATGCTAATGATAATGATAATGCTAGCTCTACTAGTTCTCTCGACATATCATATAATGAGTTAGTAGTTGAATACAAAAAAATGTATGTCTTGCTTGTTAAAAATGATAATGAAATAAAAGATTGAAGAAAAATAATATAAGGCTTAACTCTCATGTGGATGAATAAAAATTAGAAAATAAGATAATGAAATCTAGTTCTTTTAATTCTTCCCATGGTAGGTTGAAGTTTGAGTTTAAGGACTTAAAGCTTGAGAATGAAAATTTGAAACTTAAGAATTCAAACATTATAAGTGAAAACAACAATTTGAAATCTCAATCTAATGCCTTATATCAATCTCTTGATTCATTGAAAAATGAGGTTGTGTCTTTAAATAAGAAAGTAAACGAATTGAAAAATATTTCATTTCTTAAGAACACTAGAAAATAGAAATGCTTATCTAAAGAATGTCAATGTTCATCATCATTCCCGTGCTATGCATTCTACCATTAGAACTCATGATCATAAGAAGAATGATATTTCTAAGAATGCTCATACACATCATCCTCCTCATGTCAAGCATTCTAACTTTAGACCTCATGTTCACAAAAATGATAAAAATAAAGAATTTCAAGGTCATTATTTTTGTTATGGTGTTTATGGGCATGCTATTTATGATTGTGCTTTTAAAATGAATTCAAGTGTGGGAAAGACCCTTTGGGTTCTTAAGCCCTCTAACCCCCAAGGACCCAAAGTCATTTGGGTTCTTAAGGCATGCTATTATAGGGGGAGCTAACAAACAAAGGTGAGATGAAGTTCGTTGATTGAAGTTGCTTGAGGATTCAAATATTGTACCGTTCAAAGTTGCAACTTCAAGTCATCGTGATGCCTTGGGTAATGAAATTGTTGGCATCAAACACTTCGGTATCATCTCCTATACCTAATTGTTTAAATTAGAGTTGGAGTTTTGATATATGCTTAATATTAGTAATATTACGCTCTTTATATGAGTTTCAAAAATGTTTTTGATTTTTCGATTTCCGGTCTCTTCGGAGACCTATGTGGCTTATAACAGGCCTAAGCGACTTTGTGGTCGTAAATCGTAGACTAATTATGGTCTTTCGATTTTCAACTAATAGGAAGGGTTGGAGATCATATTTTCATATTTATTATTTTGTGATCTCTTAAAATTCATTTTGGTATCACTTGATTTCATTTAAAACGGATTTCAAACTATCTAGCAAAGATGTATTTTGAAAATGATATTTGAATCCCTCTATACTATTTGGTATGGTTAACTTGCTAGTAGCCTTAATTTCATTATCTACTAATGAAGTCTACTTGCAAGATTAAAATAATAATGGAAAGCTATGGTATCTAAATGAAAATGGAAAAGGAAATGAAAATTTTGGGAAAATTTTCAGAAATGAGGTATGAGTTTGATTTTGCAAAAATCTTAGTATAATAGTTTAATATTCATGACTTAATGATATCTCTATACTTATTGTTGATTTTGCATGATAAATATATGAAATTTCATGAGTAAGTAAAATTTTGATAACTTAGGTAATTTTATGATATCTTGATTAAATGAAACTTGCTCTAGGTTGAAATTCATATCAGAGACCTCATTTTGAGTTAGTAGTTGGTAAACATGTTTAGATACACATGTCACAAGATTCTAGCCATTTAAACTTAAAAATTCATGTGTAGATGAATAATGTGATAACTAGATTACTTTAGGGGACTTAAACTTAGAAAAGTTTGACCCAAGTCAACAAATCAACTTGGACACTTCATTTTAAGTCCAAACTTCATAAACATGTTTAGGAATAGGTACGACATGTTTTCATGCACTTAGAATGAGAAATTCATATGGATATGAATAAAATAACATAGAGGTCATTTCATAATAACCTCTTTTAAACTAAGTTGACCCAAGTCAATAAATTGACTTAGAGGTCTCATTTTCAATCTATATTTGAGAAACATGTTTATATTTACTCATGTTAGGTGTTCATAGGTTTAAATTTGAAAAACTATGAGTAAATGATAAGATTGACACTTAGCAAGTTTCATGATAACTAGCTTAGTTTTGAATGAAATCATGCTAGGTTGATATCTTAATTTAAGGACATAATTTTGATTCCAAACTTGACATACATTCTTTACATGACCATTATGTGGTGTCATAAAAGTTTGAATAAAAACTGAGCATATTTTAAAAAATGACTGAAAATTATGAAAATGTCATTGAAATTTCAATTTTAAAACAGTTTACTCAATGAATTTTAGAAAAATGTAGAAAATTGATTTTGAGATGATTCTTGAAGTTGCACTTTCATTGAAAAATCTAGTTTGTTGTGTAAAAATTTTCATCAAGAATCTGATTTAAAATGGAATTTTGAAGTTGGATTTTAAAAATGCAAAGTATCATCTTCTTGAAATATCAATCTTTACTATACTTTGATTTTTCGTCGAAAACTTCAAATGAAACTTTGAGTATACCATTTTGATTTCATATCTAATATCATTCTCACTATTCTTTGAGTGAAATCATTTCTAAAAATAATTTTGATATCTTGAGTAAATGAACAAGGTGATAACTATATCACTTTAGGGGACTTAAGCTTCGAAAAGTTTGACCCAAGTCAACAAATCGACTTTGACACTTTATTTTAAGTCTAAACTTCATAATCATATTTAGGAATAGATATAACATGTTTTCATGTACTTAGAATGAGAAATTTATATGGATATGGATAAAATGACATAGAGGGATAAAATGACATAGAGGTCATTTCATGATAATATCTTTTGAACCAAGTTGACCTAAGTCAACAAATTAACTTAGAGGTCTCATTTTCAATCTATATTTGAGAAACATGTTTAGATTTACTCATGTTAGATGTCCATAAGTTTAAATTTAAAAAACCATGAGTAAATGATAAGATTGACACTTAACAAGTTTCATGATAACTAGCTTAATTTTGAATGAAACCATGCTAGGTTGATATCTTGACTTTAGAAAATAATTTTCATTCCAAACTTGACATAAACTCTCTACATGACCATTATGTTGTGTCATAAAAGTTTGAATAAAAACTAAGTACGTTTTGAAAATAACTTAAAATTACGGAAATGCCATTGAAAATTTAGCATTTTTAGTTATTTCTGGAAAAATATAGAAAAATTATTTTTAACTGATTCTTGAAACTACATCTTCATTAAAAAATCTTGTTTTTTCAGTAAAAAGTTTCAGAAATTTTCATCAATAATCGAATTTATAATGGAATTTTAAAGTTGGATTTCAGAAATGCAAAGTATCACCTTCTTAAAATATCAATTTTTCCGATACTTTGACTTTACGTCAAAAACTTCAAATGAAACTTTGTGCATACTATTTTGATTTCATTTCTAATACCGTGTTCACTATTCTTTGAATGAAATCATTTCTAAAAATGGTTTTGATACCTTAAGCGATATCTTGAAAATGAGTTTTTGGTTGAAATCGAGATCGGTTGAAAAATAGACTTAGAGAATTCATTTTGAGTTCAATCTTGATACATGTATCTCAAATGATCATTCAGATTTGGAAAGTTTAAACCAAAAATGATAATTTTAAAAAAAATACCTAAAATTTACGAAAATGCCTCTGGATTTCAAGAATTTTATTAATTTATAGAAAATTGCTTTTTGACTGATTCCTGAATTTGTAGATTCCTTGAAAAATCTAGTTTATCCAGTTAAAGTTTCAAAAAAATTTGTCAAGAATATGATTTTATATGGATTTAAAAGTTTAATTTTTGTAAACTTGAAGTATACTTTGACCTATGTCAACAAAGTGACTTAGAAATTTCATTTTAAGCCCAAACTTGACTCATATACTTAGATTCACTCATGTTTGATGTCTAGATGCCTAAGTTAGAGAAAACATAAGTAGATAGCAAAATTTGATACTTAGCAATTTTCATATTTTCATGCATATTTCGAATGAAACCGTGCTAAGTTCATATTTTGATCAAATGACATTCTTTTCACTTCAAACTTGATATACATATTTTACATGACAATATCTTTGTATTTTGAAAGTTTGAATGATTTCTGAAAATGTCATAAAAATCTCATTTATTTACAAAAATTCCACTAAAGTATCACTCTTCTCAAGTTGCTCATTTTTCCGTTACTTTAAATTTTCATTAGATTTTCAAATGAAACTTGAAGTATGATATTTTAAATTCACTTATGGTATCGTTCTACTCATTTGATGAGAAAAAATATTTCTAAAGTGATTTTTGACTATTTGATCGATACTTGAAAATATCAATACTTAAGTTACTACATTATTCTTAGTTTTGAATTTCATTTACATTTCACGATATCATGTATGACTTAGTCTCTTATTCGATGTTTGGCTTTCCTCCCTTGAGTTGAAACTTTTGCGGTTTTGAAAAATCTTTTAGAGTTTCAACTTTGAATGGTGTCAAAAGGGGGAGAAAAATATAAGTAAAAAGGAAAGAAAATATAGGAAAACAATACATATAGATAGGGAGAGTTTATTTTCATAGATATTCATATTGATAGGGGGAGAAATCCCATGTAGGGCTATCCATTCAGTTCAAACTGAACCGAACAGAACCAGACTAAATCAAATTGAAATTTTTTTCTTACTAAAATTCGAACCCGAACCCGAACCGAATAGTTCCTAAATCGATTTAACATTGTTCGGTTCGGTTCGGTTTTCAAACCGAAAAAATAGAAATTTAATCCTCTTCATGCAATCATGCTAACTGTCTCCTACAGATTAAATAATCCAACACACGGTGAAATTGACTGTTCGCAAACTGAAATAAATCCAAGCAACCTGCACGTGATAAATCCAACACAAGGTACATTGCACATAGAACAAATTAAATTTTTTTTGGGAACCGAACTAAACAAATTAATGGGGAACCTGAACAATGGAAATCTGGGGAAAAATTAATTTTTTTATTTATTCGGTTTTTGGTTCAGGTCGGTTCCCGAATTTCGAGAACTGGATCAGAACCGAATACCAATTTCAGGTTCGATTCGGGTCAAGAATCGAACCTGGCATTGTTGAAACTGAACCGAACCGAATAATTCGGTTCAATTCGGTTTGGTGTAGACCGAATAGTGGAGAGCCCTAATCCCATGGTTGATATCCTTTATGTTTAATTGTATATATTTTCTTAAGGATGTTTGTCATCATCTAAAAGGGGGAGATTGTTGGCCTAAGGTTTTCTACCTTGGTCTTAATCCCAATTTTGATGATAACAAATATGGAACTAATGTTTCATTGAGAAATATTTTCAGGTTCCATATCGGTTAGCGCTCGATGTCCATGATCGAAAATATCGGAGAAATCAAAAATCAGAAGGACATTGGTCGACGCATTCAGGTTCATTGTGAAAATTTCTAGAAGTTCGACGTGTGCACCTAAGTCGTCTTCGACGAGTCGAGAGAACATATGGAAAGCTCTCCAAGTTGACGCACGCTGAAGGCCGAAACTCAAAAACGAAGCGCGCAAGAAAAATACACAAGAAAATTGCCCTACACAAATTCGGTCGACCGGCAGAAGAGGAATTGGGCAAAAGGCAATTCGGTCGATCGATCAGTCGACCGAGTGCTACCAAAAATTGGAAGTAGGCAAGTTAGTCGACCGAATGGTCGATCTAAGTATGCCAAAAAGCGGCAGTATGCCTGCGGTCGCTCAGTTGGTCGCCAATGGGCAAAAAAATGCTCGTTGACGAGCCTTGGTGTTTGGGGTTATAAATACCCATCCCAAACTCATTCTTAGCCTAATGTTGATGTTTCCAAGTCTCAAAGAGTGATCCTAAGCATCTCCTAAACCCTTTCATGATCAAATCCACAAAACCTAGCTCTTGATCCCTCATCCTCAAGTGTTCTTCATTGAAGGGGTATTCAAGCTTGCTAGGCTCAAGAAGAAGATGTGTCCTTATTGTGATAAGTGTTATTTACTCTCTTCTTGTGATTAAGGTTTTTTTATTTTGTTTTGATTTGATTTACTTGAGTTTGTAAAAAGACCTAGTGTGTGGTCTTGTGTGTAAATGGTAACCTTGGTGTAAAAGGTGTAAAACCACTTGTGTAAACTAAGTTAGGAGTAGGTATTAGGAATTGAGGTGGGAAAGCTCACTCGGTAGGAAGGTGGGATACTTCCGGGTGTGGAAGTGTCTTCGAGGTGAGTGTAGGGTCTTTCCGGTGTAAAGTTCTCAATTGTAAGCTACTCATAATTTAGTGGATTTGGGTATGAAATCCTAAGCATGGTGCTTAGGTAGTGGAGTAGGCATTGGGGTCAAACCACTATAAATTATTGTGTTAGCATTGATATCCTTGCTTGTGTTTAAATTATTTTATTATTGCTTCTGTATTTTGTCGATAAATTGCAATTTGCCTAAGTAATCTAAGAAACTATAAAAATCGAAATTAGATGAAAAGTTTAGTTAACACACTATTCACCCCCCCTCTAGTGTGGCCATTTCTCCAACACGACCTCCCATGCACGAATGAACTCCAGAGAGGTCGGCACAGAGGTCGCCGACCTCTTTGCCAATCGCCGACCTCTCCGCCCCAACCTCTCTAGTGGAGAGGACGCGCGTCCTCTCCGCCAGAGAGGTGACAAAGAGGTCGCCGACCTCTAGTCTGAGAGGTCGTGCGACCTCTGCCGACCTCTCTGCCCCAACCTCTCTAGCGGAGAGGACGCGCATCCTCTCTGCCACAGAGGCGACAGAGAGGTCGTCGACCTCTCGCGTGACCTCCAGAGAGGTCGGCACAGAGGTCACTGACCTCTTTGCCAGTCGTCGACCTTTCTGGCGGAGAGGACACGCGTCCTCTCCGCTAGAGAGGCAACAGAGAGATCGCCGACCTCTCATCTTAGAGGTCGGCAGAGAGGTCGCCGACCTCTCTGCCAGTCGCTGAACTCTCCGCTAGAGAGGCGACAGAGAGGTCGGTAGGCGTTCGAGAGGAGAGGTCTACGCGACCTCTCTGGCTCGTCCGAGAGGAGGTCCAGACGGAGAGGTCTGTGCGACCTCTCGTCTGAGATCGGCGAAGTTCAGTGAAGTTGCAAGGCTTGAAATGGGTGCAGTCGCCACCAGAGACAGGAGGTGTGGAAGAAGATGCGGTGGAGAAAACAATTTAAAAGATGATCAATATTTTAGTCAATAATATAATCTACATGACATTATTTATTCTACATGGCTTCAGTTAAAAATAAAAATTTGTCACGTCATCACTGTTAAGTGACATATCAGCAAAAACTATCAAAAATAACGGTGCGTGTTAAACGGGATAACAAAATGAAAGTTTGTGTATTTCCTTGCTAATGGAAAAAGTTTATGCTAAAAATGGGAACATGTCTAAAGTTCATTTTTTTTGGGTATTTATAAAAATAATTATTAAATTACTTACCAGACGACTCTCGTGACTGCTGAAGGGAATGGAACCGTTGGTATGTCGAGTGAGGGATCCCTTGACTGGAGTCATCCGATTCTGGTACGTCGTTCGAGAGCCACCTTATACTTGTTTGATGCTTAGATGTCGACCAGCAAGTCCCATATCTACTACAACATCCATGTGTTGGCCTAAGGTTTTCAACATTAGTTTTAATCTCGATTTTGATGATATCAAACATGGAACTAATGATTTTATAGAGAAATATTTTCAGGTTCCATATTGATTTGCGTCCAAAGTCCGTGATCGAAAATATTGAAAAATCGGTGAATTGGAAGGACGTTGGTCGACGCGCTCGGATTCGTCGGGAAAAATAGAGTTTAGATATAGGGTTCTAGAATGATTGTATTAATCCTTATTATGATGCAAAGACCCCTAAGGGCCTGTTTGGTTAGTGAAACCAAGTCTGTTTTCATGGTTTCGGTTTCACTGAAACCAAAACTGCTTACGAAAACGTGTTTGGTTCAGCGTTTTCATGAAACTGAATCGAAACCAGAATGAAAACGAAACCAGTTTTCCTAATAAAAATGAAAACACCAGAATGTTGTTTTCTGTGATTTTGAGACTGTCGGTTTCGTTATCAAAATGGAGTGACAACTTTATAATTATAAATATTTTTTTAATAAAATTAATTAATTTAAAAATAAATCAAACTATATTATTTTTATAAAAAAAATAAAAATCATCATTTTCAACTCAAACTATTATCTTAAATTTACAAATTAATTAAACCAATTTATATCTAATTCACTCAAATCCAAATTTTAAAATAACTCAATTTTCTTAAAGTTAATCTATTTATAATTATTCAAAACTAATTTAGACCACTAGAATTATTATTATTTTGAAATATTAACTATTAATTAATTTTTATATCTAATTGAACAAAAAGTTCTCAAACTACCAATAACTTAGTTAATTAAATATTACAAATATTTTTATAACTATATTAGCAAATATTTAGTTTTGTAAACTAACTAAATATTAATTACTACTAAAAATGTTCAAGGAAAATTAATATTACTTTTTATAGCCAAATAAATATTCACTGATTTCAACTAACTAAAACTTATGTTGTTTTCATTAACCAAACGCGTTTTCGGAAAACTGAAAACTAGAAACCAAAATTAAATTTTCGAAACCAAGTTTTCAGTTTCACTGAAACCAAACCAGAAAATAGTTTTCGCTAACCAAACAGCACCTAAAGAGCCTGTAATATCTTAGATATTTAATTATTATTTTTTTCCTTGTGGTTGTGTTTGCCAGCCAAGCGGACTAGTTCGAGGTCGAGCCGAGTCGACTCATGGTCCGGTGTGAGCTTCCGAGCTCGGATAAGTAAAATTATGAGTTATGTAATTTTTGCTTGTGTATATTAATTCATTTAAATTTTATGTTGTGGGTGATTATGTGGAAAATAGGATTAATTAAGTTAATTTAAGTTAGCGGGTTCGGGTTCGGCTTGAGCAGGATGCGGGTTGGAAAAAGAGTTTAGAGGTGTTAGGGTTAAGGAGATAGTATAAAACCCCCTCCCCTTGGCTTGTGGCTCCCTATTTTTGAGCGACCCAACCTAATTGAGAAGAGGAGCCAACCGCCAAACCGCAGCCAGCCCCTCTCCTCTTTCCCCTTCGAGCCGCCGCCCTTGGAGCCGAGCCGCCGGGCCTTCCCTTCTCCTTCCTCTCCTTCTTCCTCCCCTTTGGAGCCGAGCCGAGAGGAGCCAGCCACTCTCTCTTCCTCTCTCCCTCTCTCCAAGCCCCTCTTGTCCCCTCCCTTGAGTTGAGCCACCATCTTTTGAAGCCGGATTCGAGGGCAGTCATCCGGGATTTCTCCTTTATTTATCCTTCCTATTAAGGTGAGTGATTTTACCCCTCCTCCTCGGGTTTCTTCGAGTTCTTGAAGGCAATCTTGAAGGCTATTGAAATCTTGATTTGTTTTTCGACGATTCCTCAAATTCTCGACGTTCTTTTGTGTGCCATGTTTGAGGAGGCACTACTACATTTTGGCTCTATGGCCACGCCACCTTTAGGAACGGCTAAAAAACTGTTCCCATACATCACTTATAGGAACGGTTTTCCAAAACCGTTCCCTTAGCCATTATATTATAGGAACACTAAAGAAACCGTTCCTGTAGATAATATATGGGAACAGATTTTTCAACCGTTCCCTTAGACTATACTATGGGAACACTTTTAGTAACCGTTCTCTTAGAATGTATACTATGGGAACACAAAGGAACCGTTCCCATAGTCTAACTCCATCTTTTAAATTAAATTAACCTATATAATTAAAAAATAAAAAAACTTAAGCCATTTAATTTTCCTCTCCCGCGTGCTGATCGACTACTCGCGCGATCTCTTCTGCCCTAAACGCACCGCTCTACTGCGGTGACCTCCCGACGCCACCGCTCTGCTACACCGACCTCCCGACGCGATTGCTCTGCTGCGCCGACCTCCCGATGCGACCGCTCTGCTGCGCCGAACTCCCGACGCCACCAGGCCTCTGCTATGCCGACCTCCCGAGTCCCGACGCCACCACCCGTCCCACACTCTCATAGCACCGGTCGCTGACGATCCTTCCTGTCGTCAGTCATCATCTCCCGCCGACAGGTAAACACTCCGCTCCCCCTCTCCCCTGTCCCCTCTCCATTTACTGAGTGTCCTTAATCGATTGAGGACATCTTTGTTTTTGCTATCTCAGATCATTTTCCATCTCCCGGTATTACTAATTCATAATATGCCATGTATGATTTTGTTTTCTTTTATGTGATATATCTTTCATTTTCTGATTTTCCATATGCCGGTGTGATTGATTTTGATCTTGAGTTTATGTGATATATCATGTATCCTTGTTCATTTTATTAAAAATCATGTCCAATTCATAATAGGCTTTATGATTTTGTTTCATGTTGAGGTTCAATTGATTAAACCTTATTTTTCCATCTCCCGGTATTGATTTTGATATTGAGTTTAAAAATATATTAAAATCTAACAATGCCTAGAGTGTCATGAATAGTTTGATTCTGGTGATATGCTAACTTGGGTGATAGATTAGTTTCCATAACTTGTACGTATAGTGAAAAAATAGCTTGTATGTGGGAGCTGGGAGTAGAAAATCATCCCTCAAGTCATGTTGAACTCAGGACTAGGTAAAGGAGGCAGTGCACTCCTATATTTGTAGCCCGAGAACAACCATGTTCTCTCGGATGGGTAGAATCTTTATTTACCCCTGGGAAAACTTAGGACTAAGCCTTACATCTGAAAGGTAAAAGAAACTGAGGCTAGCATTTAAATAGTTTAACCTCGATGCTTCCTTTAAGTGTTTAATATTTATTAGCTCAGCTTTCAATAGACACTTCCAGGAATAGAATAGGCTTGATATGATTTTGTCGTTTTTGACCATTTGATTTTTTTCTTTTTGTAGTTAAGTAAAATCAATGGATAAGGAATGGATTCAAATGCTGAGATATAGTGCGGAGTATATCAATGGTGTGCAATGTTTCCTACATTTTGCTTATAATAAAAGAAGGCCTCAGGGAGGAGAGATTTTATGCCCTTGTGCTCAATGTGGTAATGGTCGTTGGTTAACAAAAGATGCAATATTTGAACATTTGATAGACTATGGATTTCTAAAAGGCTACACTATTTGGGTAAACCATGGTGAGGAGTTAACCATGCCCACAGAGGAGGATGACATCGATGATGGAGAGAATTGCATGGATGATATGGATGCACTGTTGCATGATAGATTTAGAGAAGTGGCAGAAGAAGATGGAGTTACAGAGGGGCCTAATGAAGATGCCAAAAAGTTTTATAATTTATTAGAAGAGGCAAACAAAGAATTATACCCCAGTTGTAAAAATTTCTCTACTTTGTCCTTCATCATTCGGTTATATTTGATGA
Source organism: Canna indica (assembly GCA_034359265.1). Lineage (NCBI taxonomy): Eukaryota > Viridiplantae > Streptophyta > Magnoliopsida > Zingiberales > Cannaceae > Canna > Canna indica. Next base: position 43,920,114 of record CP136890.1, on the reverse strand, counting down.
AGTGTCTCTTTGGCTGGAGTAATGTGTCATTCAATGCACTCTTAGAGCTACTAAAAGAAGTTATGCCAGATTTAAACATCCCCCAATCTTTTAATAACACAAGAGCCATGATAAGGGACTTGGGCCTTGATTATAAAAAGATTGATGCTTGTCCCAATAATTGTATGTTATATTGGAAAGATCATGAGAAAGACAAGTCTTGTCATCTTTGCGGTGCTTCACGGTGGGTTGAGAATTCTCAGGCAGAGAATGAGCTAGAAAATCCCAAGCAAGGCCACAAAGTAGCGGCTAAAGTTTTAAGACACGTCCCGTTAATTCCTAGAGTACAAAGGTTGTTCATGTGTGAAAGGACTGCAGAATTAATGAGGTGGCATGAGGAAGAGCGGACAAGAGATGGGAAGTTAAGGCATCCTGCTGATGGCGAAGCATGGAAAGACTTCGATGAGCGTTATCCTGATTTTGCTAGTGACCCACGCAACATAAGACTTGGGTTGACTAGCGATGGATTCAATCCATATAGGACAATGAGTATTTCTTATAGTATATGGCCGGTAATAGTTATGCCGTACAACCTTCCACCATGGTTATGCATGAAGTCGGAGTATTTTATGTTGTCCTTAATTATCCCTGGACCACACTCTCCCGGGACTAATATTGATGTGTACTTGCAACCATTGGTTGAAGAGTTGAAAACTATGTGGGAGCTGGGAGTAGACACATATGATGCTTCAAAGAATCAAACTTTTAAGTTGCGAGCAGCCCTTTTATGGACTATTAGCGACTTTCCTGGATATGCTATGTTGAGTGGTTGGAGCAGAAAGGGAAAATTAGCATGTCCATCTTGTAATTATAACACAAATTCGGTTTACCTAAAGCATAGTCGAAAGATGTGTTATATGGATCACCGTGTTTTCTTGCCGATGAGTCATAATTATAGAAGAAACACACGGGATTTCAATGGAAAAGAAGAACATAGGCCTGCTCCTATTTTGTTAGAAGGGACACAAATCTTGGACTTGTTGCAAGACTTTGTCAATTCATTTGGGAAGATGCAAAAGAAAAGCAATGGTCCTTGGAAGAAGAAGTCTATTTTTTTTGAATTGTCATATTAGAAGCATAATAGACTACGACATAATCTTGATGTCATGCATATTGAAAAGAACATCTTTGACAATGTGATAGGTACTTTATTGGACATAATGGGGAAGACAAAAGATCATGTTAATGCTCGTTTAGATTTGCAAGAGTTGGGAATTATAAAGAAACTTCATCCGAAACCAATGGATCAAAGCAAGAAAGTAAAGTATGCAAAAGCATGCTTTAACATGAATAAAAATGAGAAGTCTATTTTCTGTGGTGTTCTCAAGGAAGCAAAATTACCTGATGGTTGTGCAGCAAATATTTCAAGATGTGTTCACCAAGATGGTTTGAAAGTCTCAGGATACAAGAGTCATGATGCTCATTTCATGCTACACTACTTGCTGCCAATAGCAATGATTAGCACACTTCCTCACCAAGTGGCCTACCCTTTGATACGTTTATGTTCTTTTTTTCGTTCCATATGTCAAAGAGTTATTGATGTCAACGATTTAGAGATCTTAGAATTTGAAATTGCTGAAACACTTTGCCAATTAGAGAGGATTTTTCCTCCTTCATTTTTTGATGTAATGCTTCATTTGCCTATTCACCTACCAAATGAGATAAGATTGGGTGGTCCTGTTCATTCTCGGTGGATGTATTCACCAGAAAGAGAGTTGGGAAAGTTGAAGGCTTATGTGCGCAATAAAGCTCGTCCGGAAGGTTCAATAGCTGAGGGTTATTTGGTTGAGGAATGCTTGACATTTTGCTCAAATTATATGAACTCTAATGTGGAGACACAGTGGAACAGAGTGAAAAGGAATGCTGACACATGTGAGTCTTTTGATACTAAACTTCCTAGTTTTTTTTTACCGATGGGTCGTCCTATAGGAGGGAAGAAAAAAGGTAATTTATTTTCGATGGACAACAATGAGAAGAACCATGCCCACCGGTATATCTTGTTCAATTGTGATGAAGTTCAGCCTTACATTAGGTAAATAACTATTATTTGCTCTTAAAAATTTGTTTATAAACTCAATTGAATGATTGTTGTAACAAAATAATTTTCATGTAGTGAACATGAGACTATCATAAATCAAAAGAAAGGAAGAAAGTGGACCAAAGCAAAAAGTCAAAGCCATGATTTTATTGAGTGGTTTAAAAATCATGCAATGGAGGAGGATGTCCCTGATCGATTGAAGGAGTTGTGTAGAGGCCCAAATAAAGTTGCAAGAAGGCTTTCGGGTTATGTTATCAATGGGTGTAAATTTCATACTACGCAGCGTAATGCAAGCCGCAAGACACAAAATAGTGGTGTCACTTTGGTGTCAATCACTCAAAGCTTTGCTAGTAGTAAGGATCAAAATCCGACGACGAATGCAGTTACTTATTATGGTGCAATAAATGAAATAATTGAGTTAGACTATTATGGTAATTTCAAGTTTATCTTGTTTAGATGTGATTGGTTTGAAGTAGAATCAGAAAAGTATGGGTTGACTTGTGTTCACTTCAATAAAAAATGTTATATGGATGATCCTTTTGTGCTAGCTTCTCAAGTCCAACAGTGCTTCTATGTTCGCGATCCCTCTAAAGACAATAGGTATTACGTTATGAAAACTCTTCATAGAGAGATTCCTAATGTGAATGACCAATCATATTGTGCAGAAGAAACATATAATATTGAGTCAGAACCAATCACAATTTTGTCTTTGCCTGATGATGAAATTAATGTTGAATGGGCAAGGGACGACATAGAGCCTACAATTGTTGAAAATTATTCATCCGTTTCAAATGAAATGGAGTCCGAAGAAGAATCCGATTTTGATGACACGCTCTGGGACTACTTTGATTAAATGGTTCTATATTGTAATAAAATAATTAAGGTGATTCTTTTATATTACTATTATTGCAATAAACTTATTATGCTTCTATAAATACTTTATTATTATTGCAAGATCTTTCTTATTAACTGTGTCCTGACCTAACTCTCTCTTTTTCATTATTGAAGATTCGGTTGAACAAAGAGGGCTATTATATCGGTGCAGAATACTTATCAGATCTCGTTGAAAAGGAACACTCAGCTCACAATCATGGTAAATCTCTTTTTCATTGAACAACTCTTTTATTAAAAGGTTCAATAGTTATATAACTATGTTATTATATTGGTGTATCTACTCTTTCTGACTCTGAAGAGTAACAGCGAGGTTTAAACAAGTTGAAGTAATAAATTTATTTTTCTTAGGAGATTTCAGATATATAGAACATGCAGATGAAGTAGTTATTTCTCCAAACAAATTAAGTAATGATTATGCAGAAGCACAACCAAAATCGACTTAAGCAATTTTAGAATTAACTGAACTGATGCTTTGATGAATCTAAACCTGTTTACCCTGTCAAATGATCTTTCTGAGATGTTCTTTGGCTCTTAAACTAAATCTTTATTATTAGCATGGTAATTGATGTCTATTACCTTGAAAAAGAATCACCTCATTTGAAGCTGAGTCCTTATGCTTAAGAAGTTCTTCAACTGAAATACCAATTGAACTCATTCCAATGTAGGATGTGTTATTATACCTTCCAGCTGGTTTAACCAACTACTAACTAGTGTTAGTCTCTCAAAGAATGAACAAGAATGATAAGGGAACAATCTCCAAATTGCTTAATTATTTTCAACATGTCGAAGCATTTTTTACTCGAAATATCATCATAATATTAATTCATTGCAGTCAGAAGTTAGAGCCCATAATGGTCATACCTGAGGATGAAACTCTAGTCCACTTTTTGAAATCTTTGCGGATTATATCCTCCATGTTAAAGCATGCTTTATATAACTATGTTATTATATTGGTGTATCTACTCTTTCTCCATGTGTTCTCTGTCATTGTAGTTAAAACTGCAGATATTGCTTATGGTCATCATATAGACAACTAGTATCTTTGTTCTCTGTCATTTTTTTCTTGCTCGCATGTTCTGGATTGAAAGACAACAGCAATATCTGTTGATACTCGGATTGCTCTTGATAATTACAAGGTGAGTTTGAACTCATTTTCCCATCATATACAACTATGCATGTGATGTTTCCTTATTAGGTTTCAGCAATCATACAAGTTTCATTATCATGTTCAGGTTTCAAGTCTAAAAATGCTTTGAGATTGATGTTTATGAGTATGTTTCAGTATGTTTAAATATCAGTTCTCTGTCAGTTGAAACCTCATAGTTGAAACCTGATAAAATTTGAACAATGAAACCTGCTGATAAGGTTTCAGTTGAAACCTAATTTTTGCAATAATCTGAAGCTTAATCTCTGTTTATGAGAGTGAATACCAAGTTAGTAATCTGAAGATTACCATATTGAGCTTAGATACCAACTGTTGTTGTTCACCATATTCGATCACTAGCTGAAGATTACCATAAAAGCTGAAGTTTTAGGGTGGAACTATAGACAGTTATGATACAGTAGCTTGGTTTCATGTATACTGATAAATAACATACTGATAAATGTTTTATGCATGTATACTGTTTAAGTTTCATTGCTCAAACTTTATCAGGTTTCAGCTGAAACCTTATTAGTTTTAGCAATCATACAAGTTTCATTATCATGTTCAGGTTTCAAGTCTAAAAATGCTTTGAGATTGATGTTTATGAGTATGTTTCAGTATGTTTAAATATCAGTTCTCTGTCAGTTGAAACCTCATAGTTGAAACCTGATAAAGTTTGAGCAATGAAACCTGATAAGGTTTCTATTGAAACCTGATAAGGTTTCAGTTGAAACCTGATTTCTGCAATAATCTGAAGCTTAATCTCTGTTTATGAGAGTGAATACCAAGTTAGTAATCTGAAGATTACCATATTGAGCTTAGATACCAACTGTTGCTGTTCACCATATTCGAAACCTGATAAAGTTGAAACCTCATAGTTGAAACCTGATAAAGTTTGAGCAATGTTGAAACCTCATAGTTGAAACTTCATAGTTGAAACCTGATAAAGTTGAAACCTCATAGTTGAAACCTCATAGTTGAAACCTCATAGTTGAAACCTCAAGATTACCATATTGAGCTTAGATACCATGTTTCAGTATGTTAGATTCGGACCTAAAAATATGCTAGATTCGGACCAAGGTAATCTCTGTCTGAATCCTTGATATGCTAGATTCGGACCTGTGCACATCTCTCTTTTCCTGAACAAGTCAGTAGGCATGGATCCATGACAACTAGCAAAGTCATGTATTCCTTTTTGCATTCTCTCTTGATACTAATATATTTCTCTTTTCCCCCTTTTTTCAGGTTTGTTAAACCCCCTTTATTCAGTGCAGGAATAGCTAATCAAGCCCCTGATTCAGAGGTTGTTTCAGAATCTGTGTACTAATTAGCTAATCTGTGTACTAATCAGAGTCTGGAGTGAAAATTCAGGTATTTGATGCCAATCAGTGTACTAATTAGCTTAAACTACAAATGCTGTGGTAGATAGCTCTACTTTGAGCAATAAACTCATATTAGCTTATATGAATAAGAAAGGAACAAAATAAGGTAAGAGGTGAAGAAAGAACAACTAGAGTGTAATGAATAAGAAAGAACAACTTATTAATCAGAATGTCATTTAGAAACAACCTTAACAGCGCAATAATGCATCATGTCTATGTTTGTAATCTTACTAATCATCACCTCATGCAGCATTTATTCATTCACTTTGTACTTGTATGCTTTCTCAGGCAATTACTAGCAAGGGTGGGTATTTTCTTAAAGCTCCAGTCTCTGGCAGCAAAAAGCTTGCTGAAGATAGTCAATTTGTAATTCTAGCTGCTGGAGAGAAGGTGCACTAGTGAATCCCAAACTAATCCACAAACAACCTATTCTAGTTCTAATAAAATGAGAACAATATAGATCGAGTAACATGATGTGGACATGTCCAAAGAAGAACCTGTTAATTTTGTAGTTAGATGTGGCAAATTTGATTATGATGGATGGTAAGAGTAGAATAAGACCTATGAATTTTTCGCTTGAAACAATACAAAGACCAGCTGGGATGAACCAAATTTTAGCAAGGACCAGCTCATGTTCTGTTGGGTGTTGGAAACTAGGACATCACAGATATTTGCTAGGACTGAACTATTTGCTGGTTTTTGTAGTGCCACTAAACTCTAAACTGCAGGATCCATCACAATTATCATTGTTAAGCACTTAGTTAAGCACTGAACGTCATGACTACGCTCCTTACTTCAAGTTATCATTGTTTTCCTATTAACAACATTATGCTCTGTTATGAATCACAGTTTTAGTTTAGCTCCATCACAGTTTTAACAACATTGTTTTCCTATTAACAACATTATGGATCCATGACAACTAGCAAAGTCATGTATTCCTTTTTGTATTCTCTCTTGATACTAATATATTTATCTTTTCCCCCTTTTTTCAGGTTTGTTAAACCTCTCTGTCACAAGAATTGATATGGATTTTCCACTACAAGCAAAGTCAAGCAAAGAGTTAGCGGCCAAACATTACAAAATTAAATGTGAAAAGATTGAGCAGAATAAGAAGTTAAATCCAAACAGAAGATATTGTTTAGTCTCAAAACAAAATAAGAAGGACTCAGTCGCACAAATTGCAGAGGCCAATCAGAAGAATATTATCTCTAATATCAATGTCCAAGAGAAAGGAAAAACATCCTTTGAAAAGCCCAAGGATGCAGTCCCTACTCAACCTACTGCTTCTACTGTGAGGCAGGTCATTTCTATTGATATTCAAAATAGAGGAAAAAGACCAACCATTCAAGATCAAAGACCCACATCCTCTACTCAAAAACAACTTCTTTCCAATTCCAATACAAAGTCTTCTCAGGTGCAACAACAACTAAAGCCAATCATTCAATATCAAAGGTCTACCCAAGTGCAGCAGCAACAAAGGCCAACCATTCAAGATCAACAAAGAAAGGGTAACCATGAGCAAGGACATGGGTATGCAACAAAGAAGACAAAGACTGCACCTTTGTGTCCATCAATGTCAATGGTTGAATATCGTGAGAAGCTGGGTATGCAAGTGCTAGAAAAAGATCCTCTAGAAGAGGAATGTAGAGAAGATGACATGGAACAAGTTGAGGAAGAGCACAATATACTCGATGAGCTAGAAGAGGAAGCAGATGTTGAGGAAGAGCACAATATACCCGATGAGTTGGAACATGTTCCCGAAGGTATATTATGTCATTATATGGAATTCTATAATTAGCTTATTTTTAAATCATTATTGTTATGTCAATTAGGAACATCAAAAAAGAAAGCAAGAGGGAAGACAATGTGCTATAGAATTCATGGAAGATCGCTAGAGGAGCGACAAGAAATAATTTTCAATAGTGAAGCACAACCAGTTGGGCCCAATGAGAAAGCTGTTTCAGACTTAAGCCAATTTTTGGGAACCGTGGCACGAAATTCAGATCGGTGTCCCTTGATTTACACCAATTGGAAGGCCGTACCGAACAAGGATGACATATGGAAATATATCAATGTATGATAGTTTTTTATATTGTTCATTTACATTTGCATGTTAATATTAATGCTTGTTTTGCTTCACTTTGTAGAAAAAGTTCATCCTTCCAGAAATAGGGAAAGGGGTTGTGTTCAAAATTATGGATGAAGCTTGGAGGAAACACAAATCAAAAATCAAGAAGGAACATTTTGACAATTACGTAACAAATAGCGAGAGGATAAAAAATCATCCTACAGACATTCCTCTCGAACACTTCAAGCAAATGATTGATTACTGGAGCTATGAACACATCCAAGTAAGTATCTAGGTTTCATTATATAACTATGAAAATTATAAAAATTTAGCGGAGTTTGGTTTGCTTAGCGGATTTAACTATGAACACTTTAGCGGAGTTTGGTCTGCTTCTAACCTCAGTGAAATCACCTATGGATTTCTTACTTGCTTTTGATATGGTTATTGATTTTTTCTGGTTGCATATATTTAGTTTTTTTGTTATTGATGTAGGATATGTGCCAACAAAATAGATTGAACAGATCACAACAAAAATGGAGGCATCGGATGGGCAATAAAAGATTTTCTGTGATAAAAGAAAAATTGGTAATATTTTTTTGCACGATTTCATATTTTGAATTTTAAAGTAATGTCAATATTATGTTTTAACTCATTCTTGTGATTTATATAAAGCATGCTCAAAAGAATGAATAACCCAGTCAAGTTGAGATGTTTGTTGAAACTCGGACTAAGGACGAAAAAGCCTTAGATGATGAAACTGAAGAGACAATTGTGAGTTTTTCTTCTAGCTATTGTTTTATACTTAATTATTTATTATTATCACTAACATTATTAAAATGTACATTTTAGGAAAAGCTTAAAACCATGGTTGAGCATGATGGGAAACCTGCTGCTGAGGCATTTCAATCTATGTTTGGGAAAGAGAAGTCAGGAAGGGTGCGTTGTTATGGAGGAACAATTACACCCACAATCTTTAAAAAAAATGAAGAAATGGCAGCAATGCAAGAAAAACATGATCAAGAGGTGAAGTCTTTGAAGGAGCAACATGCAATAATGGAAGAAAGACATGCAAAAATGGAAGAGAGACAGAACCAAATGCAACACCAAATGCAAGGAATGCAATCTCTTTTGAAGACATTTATTACACAGGCAAACTCAGATTTGAACATAGAGGCTATAACAGCTCTGTTGGCACCACCAACTACTCCAAGGGATGCCAATAACATCTTTGGTTCTTCTACTTCCACACATCATCCTCAAAATCAGGTAATTTTAGTTTAATATATGATTATGGAGTCTTCTGATCATTTTTAATTATTAATTAATTTTTGCAGGAAATGATGAATTGAGATGATCAGGAGGACTTGGCTAATGGGAATGCTAGGCTTAGAACAATTTCATATGTTTCTGAACTTTATTTAGACTTAATTGTGAAATTATGGAATGGGAATACTATAATTGTGAACTTATTATTCAATTAAATATATTATAAGTTTGAATGAAATTTATGTTTTCGAATCTATGTTTGTGAAATTGTATGGTTGTCTATGAAATTGTATGAGTGTCTGTGAAATTGTATGGTTTACAGGAATATATATACATTTTAGGAACAAATATGAACCTGCGCACAAACAATACAAATATGAACCAGCCTATAAGATTTACCTATAGGAACGGTTAAGAACCGTTTCTATAGGGTGGAACTATAGGAACGGTATAAAAACCGTTCCTATAGGGTGGAACTATAGGAACGGTTTTAGACCGTTCCTATATGGTGGAACTATAGGAACGGTGTAGAACCGTTCCTATAGGGTTGGTTTATAGGAACCTTTTATAACCGTTCCTATAGGCTAGACCTATAGGAACGGTTTTTTTGGCAGCGTGACCATAGGGAAGAAAACCGTTCCTATAGCCTAACGGAACGGCTGATTTGAGTACACATGGGAAACCGTTCCCGTAGGTCTATGGGAACGGTTTTTATCTTTTGGGAACGGTTTTCAACCGTTCCTATAGATTAAAAATGTTGTAGTGAGGCCCTAAACCCTTCCCTTTGTAGCTCGACAGCCCTAGGTTTGCCCTAGGGGTGTTCAGCCAAGGGTGGGGTAAGGGTGCCCACAAGGTGTTCAATGAAATGTCCAAGTGAGAGTTTGTGGTTATTTTGTAGTTTATGTTTTGAATTGGTGGTTAAAATGAGTTCTTATATGTTCAAGTATGCTTAATATTTAATATGTGATTTTTGGAGAAAATCATGTTTTGTGATAATTATGATCTTGATGTTGATGCCATGATGGTTCTTGCAAGATGGGTTCTTGATTTAAATGCTTGATCTTAAGGATGGTTCTTGATTAAAGATGATGGTAGTGCTTGATGGTCTTGGTTAAAAATATGGTTTATATGAGACTTATCTGAATATTATGATTCTGATATGTTGGTAAATTAAGGATGTAATTTCTGTGAATTTTTTGATTTATTTTTCATGATATGTTGAAAATTCAATGTTGCTGGAATTTCATGCTGGAATTTCATGCTGGAATTACTCCAGTATACTCCATAAGCTTTCTCAATTGAGCGCGATGTGGGTTTGCCTCGATGGCTTACAAGGCTTACCCTATATAGGATGGGCGGGTTGTAACAGAACTCCCCGGAAAGAAAAGAAATTGACCTTGCCCTTGATCTAACCCTTTTTATACTAGAGTAAATGAATACTCCTAGAATGGCACGAACGAAGAAGCCTACTCAGAGCGGGAATCCTACACGTTGATACTATAAAGATGACCCTAGGCCTGTGCTATTTTTGTAATGCTTGCTGTGGTGTTTGTATTTCTCTGAACATTGTTGTGTAAACTATCATTTCGACCATAAAATATAGTTTTAACATAGGACACACTCTGGAGATCAGATTCAGATTAAATACATTAATTTCGGGCAGAACAGTAAGCTAAAATAAAATCCTAATTGTAGTTAAGTAAATTTTAATTGCATAATTAAAATTGGGTAAAAAGGGTTAGCATAATCTGTTATGAACCAACATGAAAAGTTTATGCATGAAATAAAACCACACGAGTTTATGACATTACGGGTCTATGAGTTGGGATCGGGTATTGGAGTGTTGAGACACTTTCCAATAGGAACACCCATGAGACACCGTAGGAAAGACTTGACTTGGGTCATGGTGCGTCATATCTATATGAATGGTGGAGAGGCTCGTCGAGGAGCCGGATTGCGAGCTAGGCTCGGGAGATTGGATGGCTAATTCCCAACCTACAGAACAAGTTCAGATGGCCTTTTCCGATTATTCTGGTTGGCCTCGTGGGATAAGTTTGAAGGGCCTATACGATTATCCCCGAGGTAGTTTTAAGGAATAAGTTTGGAGAGTCTTTCCAGATTATTCCTGTGATATCCTTAAGGAGTAAGCTCGGAGGACCTACCCAATTACTCCTATAATATCTTAAAGGGGTAAGTTCGGATGGGCGAATCCCGATTGTCCCTACGCGTCTCGTAGAGCAAGTTCGGAGGGTCTTTCCCGATTGTTCCCGAGTTTCTTTATACTAGGATAAGTTCGGAGGGCCTTCCCGATTATCCTAGTATGTGTTGTTGTCTTAGGGCATGATAGGCTTAGGCCTGTTGTTCTTCACCGTATGGGTGTTGGCTGCCGTCGGCCAAGTGGTGGCCGGATGGCCTGATAGCTGGTCACTCCCTTATGACCTTTTCCTGCTTGAGTCTGGAGTTTTACCTTATGCATCTTTTCTTTGATGTTTGTTTTTGTGAGGGTTGGTAGAACCACTCACTGAGTTCTTTGAACTCACCCGTTGTCGTTGTTTTGTTTTGCAGAGCCCGACCGATGAGGTGGGCTGGAGTACTTGGCGCAGCTAGAGGGTAAAGGAGTCGCATGATCTCATAGCAGTCCTAGTTAGGGTCGTAGTCGAGTCTTTTGGTAGTGTATCATGCACTTTTGTTGGTCTTTTTGAGTTGTAGCCCTTGAGGGCAATTATGTCATTTTATTCAAATTTTATTGTATTTGGTCTGTTGGACTTGATGTATTATTTCTGCATTTTATTCGTTTGTTCAAACTTGTTTATGATGAACTCTGTTTTGATTCTAGATGAAATAAGAACTTGTTGATTTATTTCCGCTATCTTTTATTCTTATGATGTTGGCATGTGCATGAGTTAGGCTGCGGGGTATAGGCACGTATACCTTGGCTGGTCACGTGACCCTGTATTTGGGGCATGACAGAATCAAACCTGAAACCCGAACCAAAAGAAAGAACCATGCTGGTTCGGTTGACTAGACTTCAACCAGAATGTACATGTACTTTACAGTATTACCAAGAGTTTCCAAGTCATAGATAATATTTCGGATGGGATGTTGTAACAACCCGGAACAACCTGGATAGACAACTCGAAACAACTCGGATTGACATTTCGAAATAGCCTGGAACGTACTGGTACATTGCAGTATTTCCAGCATAATTCCCAAAATACCTCCAATGGCTCTATTTTGAATTCCTACCCATTGAGCTTGTTGGAAATTAACCGAGCACCTACCTTTAGGATCTCTATATAAGACCCCAAACTTGCCTTCCAAACCATCCAACATTTCTTGAAACATATTTTGATCACCATTGAGCTTGATTGAGCCATCATTTGTGCAAACCTTAGCTTGAAGACAAAATCCCTTGATCTTGCCTTCAACCTTCAATTGTTTCATCATCAAGGCATCAAGAGGAGCTAGGACTTCTTGGTTGAGAGCTAAGTTTGTATTATTTATTATTGCTCTCATTTACTTGTATTTTCTTGATTGTTTCTTGATCACTTGTGTTTGTAAGGCACTCTCTAGTGTGAGAGATAAGGCATTGGTGGACCCTCATTAGAAGGAAAGGAAAGTTAATATAAGTGGTTGTGAAATCCTTGACGGTGAGCCAAGGTAGTGGAATAGACATTGGGGCTGAACCATTATAAATCAACTTGTTAACATTGCTTGATTTTGTGTGATTCTCATTCACTTACATCGCTTCTGCATTTAGAATAAAATTTAAAGTAGGGATTGAATCTAAACTCACACTATTCATCCCCCCCCCCCCCCCGCTCCCTCCCTCTAGTGTGCCTTAACACCTTACACCATGTGGGACCATGACCCTTCAGAAGGATCATGGGAGTCCTGTGGTCCCCTCCACCTTTGCCCTCGCCTCCTCTCGTGCTCAGTGGAGGATATCCATGAAAAGCTTTTTACAATAAGCTTCCCAAGTGTCCTCCACCTAGGCCTGAATGGCTGGGTCCCAAGTGTATCGTGCCTAAAAAAAAGTTGTGTAACATAATCATTTTATGCATTAGTACAATTAAAGAACAAACTTAATGAATTACGCACCTCAAACTCGCCCATAACAGACTGTGGTACTGCTCTCTCACATGGGTCCACGAACGCCACGATCCTTGAAAGAATCTCTGTGATGTTCAGTAACACAGAAACCCAAGCTAACATTTGATTACCATACAAACGCAGAGGTGATCCGTCTTTTTCCACTCTACCCCTAATAAATTTATCTCTATTTCTCTAGTATGGATGTTCAAGTGGCAAAAATTACCAGTGACGGTCAAAGTATGAAATCTTTCGCCCATTCTGAAGACAAAGCTTTTGTTCGTTCCATACAATACGGACAACCAAGCCTCTCATATGGTCTTCAACCAAACAACATAGCATATACTGGGAAGTCACTAATTGCCCACAACAATGCAACCCTCAAGTTGAAATTTCTTTTTTGATAAATATCATAAGTGATGACTCCTTTGACCCACGATTTCTTTAAATCATCAATTAACGGTCAAAGGAATACATCCAATTCTTTTCTTAGTCCCTTCGTCCTCGGATTACCATACTCAAAAATATGAAATCATCTTTCATGCACATCAACTGTGGCAAGTTGTACACTATGATGAGCACCAACCAAACAGAATATGACATGGATGATTGACCGAATGGATTGAACTCATCAGTACATAACCCTTATCTGATATTTCTAGGGTCACTTGCAAACGAGGAATAACATTGATCAAGATGTTTTAGTGCTTCACTATCAGAAGGTTTGAATCATAACAGTCTGGTCACGACTTGTGGCATGCTGGATCATATGTTGGGTTGTTTTCTCAGACATGAACATCTGCTTCAATCTAGAAATTATCAATAAATACCGAAGAACTTTAAATGTATATTTTTTTTTCACTCGAAGATTTCTCTTTGTGCCAAGGATGTTGACATGTTGGACACTCAGTCAAGTCTGCATATTCATGGTAATAGAGAATGCAGTTGTTCTAACATGCATGAATTTTTCGATACCCTAGACCAAGTTTTTTCATCAACTTTTTCATCTTATAGAAACTATCCTCTAGTTTGTTATCTTTAGGCAACACTTTGTAAAAAAACTCGGCAAATAGATTATATGCTATCTAAGTTAGGTTGCGGTCAGACTTAATATTTAACAATTGAGCCATTGCTAGCAACTTTGAGTATTCATCACAACCTTCATACAATAGTTTATCTGCAGCTTTTAGTAACTCGTAAAATTATACTACCTCTAGATTTGGTAACTCACGGCCGTCAATGTAATTAAATCTACTACCTATAGCATCCAAAACCATATTTCGATACGACTACTCAACAGATGTCGTATGAGTTGCGAATGATGATCCAATATTAGACGTCTGACCTCATAATTCATTCGATATCATACCTATGAATGACTCCATGTGTGAAATCCATTGATAGTAATGGTTTGTGAAACCATTTCTATATAGGTGCAATGTCACTGTCTATCGGTCTAGGATAAACATATTGACAAACCAACGACAATGACATATGATTTAATTTGTTACCACCGACAACTTGTGGATTTGAATATGAGATGTTCAAAAATTCTTGAACACCTTTCTTGAATTCATCAAGTAAACCTCCTTGGTACATCCAACAGTACATCTAACTACGATCTTTCGTCATGATTTTGTACGTGGTGTATCACAACAATACTTATTTTGAAATCTTCATAGGTGGGGGTGGTCTTATTCCATTCGGAAATCAAATTATTCTACTTACATTTAATTTTTTTTTTTAACATTCAATTCAGTCGAAATTCCAGTAGCATTTTCCTATAATTCTCCAAGTATGCATATCATTTGGGCGCATACTTGGAGCAAAAGAGATATTTGCTAGAATTTATAACTGAAATGAATGTTAAAAAACATTTAGTTCCAAGTAGAATTTTGTTCCCAAACTATTCGATCATGGACAATTCAGAAATCATAAAGAATCTATAAGTTTTGTACTTCTTATAAACCACGATACAATCTCCGAACAGATCTAAGGTATTGTAATAAAAATTATGATTCAATAATCAATAAGTTCGTGTCACTTTATCAATTCGTGAATCATAATAATTATTTTTTTCAATTTCAAACCTAAAATTATACCAACAAATTAATGAACGATTTTAATATTAAATATGGTATTAAACATGATATTGATATTAATATCAATATTATATAATTAATTAAACATGATACTAAACATAACATTAAACATGATATTATAACCAAACATGATATTAACATTAAACATGATACTAAACTAACATACCTCGGTGATCGATGAACGCTCACGAGTAAATAGCAACGCTAACACAAAGATTTATAGTGGTTCGGCAGCACCGTCCACTCCACTACTATAAGCACCCCGCTTAGAATTTCAACCCGAACATTACTAAGTTATCAAGTTCCTTACAATGAGAAATTTTCACCGAAAAGTCTCCATCCTCTAACCGAATGCACTTTCTCACCTCACTATCCTAATAACACTTTAAACATATTTTACAATGGTAGACTTATGCCTCTACACCAAGGCAACCACCAAACTCAAATCTAGCAACCTACACGCACTTTAAATCTAATGAAATAAATAATAAAATACAATATAAATGAAGCAAATGATCACAATAGGAAACACTTAGCTCCAAAAAAGATTCCTAGCTCCTCTTAATGCATTTTGATGATAAATCTTTCAAGACAAAAGCTCAATCAAGAAACAAGTGGTCGATAGCTAGGTTTTAGAGAAAGATGGCTCAAACAAAGCTTTAGGATCTCAAATGATGGCTCAATAATTATTAGAGACTCATAGGTATGGAAGAAACTAGCTAGTTTATATAGACAATTAAACAAGGCAAAGAGGCTCAGGTTCAATGGATAGAAACAGTCATATTTTGGATCGTTGCCAGATTCGGTCGATCTTGGGCTGATCCTAGGATGATCCCAACATCAGCCCAGGTTCGGTCCAAATTTAGCATTTTCAAGCTAAATTTCGTGAATTGGGTTTTCGGGTGTCGATTTTGGGTTTTGATGATTTATTCATCATCAATACACTCTTTAAGGATAATACATTTGATCTAAACCCCAAAACCTAAAAGCTTACGTCTTCATCGACTTTCGAGCGCCGATTAGTGTCCTTCCGATTTTTCCAATTTTGCGTTGATCTTTTAATTACGAACGTCACGAGCAACTCGACTTGGAACATGAAATTATTTCTCAATGAAACTATTAGTTCCAAGTTTGTTATCATCAAAATCGAGATTAACACCGAGGTTGAAAACCTTAGGCCAACATCAACGCTTGTGATTAAGGCGCATGCATATTTTTTAATTTAAATATTGATATTTACGCAATATCTTGATTTTTCACTATTTTTTTACCCCGATTCAATAAGATTTAAAAATGTCCAAATTTTAATTTGGGCATCTAATCCTAGCCGATTTTTTCTTTTTCCTTTATAATGGTGTTGATCTTTGACTATTGTTTTGTAGTGGTCATCTCTGAACTACGTAAACTTCTTGTGTCTATTATTTTCATAATTTTTCAATTCGGGTTGGTTTACGTCTCTTTTGTCGTGTTTGAATTTCGTGGATCTTGTAGAAAATATCTTTAAATTTCTTATAGGCATACGGAGGAAAAATCAAAAATAAAATATGAGGGCAAGAACATTAATAATTCTACCCAGGGTTGTGTTAGCTGAAAATTGCTTCCTCCAGGTTGGGTGAAATATAATACCGATGGTGCTTTAAATATTAATCCAAATTTTGGCTCTTATGCTTTTATTGGTAGAAATAATAAGGGCATCTGTTTCATTGCGTTTCATTAAATTTAATTGTTATATTCTTATAAATGAAGCCCTAGCAATCAAGGAAGCTTTAGCTCATGCTTGGGAGCAAAATTTTGAGAAATTTGTTATCGAAAGTGACTCTAGTTCTGTGGTATATATGTGTAATAATCAATCAATTACTTTTTGAAAGATTAAATATATAATTTTTAATATTAAAAATCTTGTAGGTAAGTTTGCGGATGTCAAGTTTCAATTCATTAAGTGTGACTATAATCGTGCGACTGATTGGTTGGCAAAGTATTCAAAGTTCAAACAGTAAAATTTCGTTTGGATCAAAGAATGGCCTTTGTATCTAGTTTCTTTAATATAATCAGCTTTGTTGAATGATTTTTGTTTTGCAAAAAGAAAAATAATAAAATCTGTAGGGACTCTGGAAAGTTAAAACGAAAAAGAAAATAAAAAATTTGGAGCATGATATATGTGATGGAATTAATGCCCTCGAATTAATCACTTGATCAATTCCCAATTCCAAACAAATTTCTTATCTTCTTTTAAGGAAAGCATCAACTATTTGCAGTAATTCCATTGTGATATGAATTAATTCCCAAAAGAAACATTAAAATTAGTATTCGCTACTTAATCTACTGCACCCATGCAATCATGTGCTTGTGAGTTGACTTCCTCCATCTCCACGTGCTCCTACATCGTGTTCCGAGAAAGTCAGACAAATAAAAAAGGCGATTTGAGTAAATAGCAATGAATCACTGTTAGTTGTATATTTCTATTTGGACAGTGAACGAAATTGCTTTTCTTCTGCAAGTTGACTTTCAGATCACACTAGTGTTAATTACAACTCGTTGAACAGATAATTCAATCATTATAATTTGTAGTCTTGAAAACAATTAACAAATTAAGTACGTTAATTCACTATGATATATATATATATATATATATGGATTCTTAGCAGAAGAACAATAAACATGGAATGATTCCCCTTCCTGCAATTATATATATAGAAGGTAGGGCAGAGCTATGAGGAAAGGAAAGGGATATTCCTGTAGTAGAAAATGTGGAGTAACTTTGGAATGCGATTCCAACACATGCATGGTCTGGAATTGAATGATTTTGCCGCTCATGAAAGTAATGGCTTATTCCAAAGTCGTCCTCCTCTACCTTACACCACAAGACATTGTCAAATTTGTCCTCGTATGTTTGTCTAACCCAAAGCAAACGCTTGATGGCTACTCGTCACCTGCACACATATATTTCTATCTCATTGCATGCGCCACATATATAATTTAATCTGAAATATTAGACAAATTGACTTGACTAATGTGATTGGCATATTGCTTTATATTATTGGCATATTGCTTTCCTCAGTTTCACAACAAATTAGTCTTGTTGACTTTTTCTTACTTATTAAAACAAAACAAAAATCATGATTGACATTGACTTTTATCTAAATGCAATTTGAGCTAATTATTTATCTTACTAATTATAATTACATTTGAGTATTATGTTTCATATATTATATATTTTATATTAATATATTTGCATGTGTAACCGCATTCAAAAAGTCCTTAATTGCTCATGTTCTCCTACTCTTATACTTAATTATTTCTAAGGCTAATATAAGCACACTCGACAAAATTGAAATAATATAGTCAAGTCAAGCGTTTTATTTTTACCATGGCCCACCATATATATGTTGCCTAGCTGCCATTTCTATTCCTATATGGTGATATTCCTTTCAAATTTTCTACTTCATGTACGTACAAATAAGAAGGGACGGCATATTTGCTTTATAAGATAAGAAAGAATATGATAGAGGATAAATTAATATTCATTATTTATTTAGTGCATAGATTAGAAAAAATATGAATAAAAAATTATTTATATTCGATGTACACCGAATTTAAAAAATTCATATCCAATCCTTCTTCGTTTATTATCCAATCCATTTTTTTTCTATCCATCAAAACAAACATACCAATATAGTAGTAGACTTGCTAGTCAAATGGTAATACGTGGCAAGGGGGAAGAGCCTGCTAATGAGCTTGATCATTGGTGGAATTTCATAAGAAATTAAAGATCATTGAGGCAATTTAGTAATTTTGTAAAGCAAACACGGTATTATTCATGGATCCAGGATCCTCCCTCTCTTAATGAGCGTGATGCATATCCCTTGACCTCCACGGACGAGAGGACTCGACTTAACGTGGTTATCAAGCTTCGCAAATCAGCTTTGCACTCCTCCCAGTGTTCGGTGAGAGCGGCCCAAGAGATATTATAATCTAAGACGAAATCTTAAAAAGAGGTATATTATTTATTCAATAAATTTAATATAAATTTTTGTGTAAATTTTATTTTTCGGAGTTGACAAGAGACGGAGAGTTGAAACTATTTCGGAAGACCATGGGGCAAGAGGCAAAGAAAGAAGATGAGGATTTGAAGCCGAACATTGTTGTAAAAACCAAATTTTATCTAGACTTGTGGACGACCAAACGTTGGAGGCTTGGAGCTGGCGGAGATGAAGAAGACGAGAGTTCGTAAATGGAGCACAAACTTGTGGACGACCGACCGTTGGAGGCTTGGACCAAACCTCCAATGGGTTGGAGCCGGCGAAGATGGAGAAGACGAAGAGTCCAAAGATGAGGCACAAATTTCATTCGATACTTCGGGTAATCTGCAATTAGCATCTATCCTCACGAATCATTTGGTGGCCCCCACTATTGAGTATAATTACTTCAGCTTCTCCATAAACCTTGGGGCCTAAGGCAATGTTCTTATTAGCCTAATGGATTGGCCGGCCTTGGTGTTCGGCAACCAAATGCGGTTGATTGTGTGCAATCCTTGATGAACAACAACTCAACCTCAATTTGGTGATCATGCTATGATTGGCTCTCTTCTCTCGGTAGACGCGAACGACCAAATGCACGGTTACTGTTGGAGAAACTAGTATAAAGTATGAATTAAAATCTCAAATTGCATATAATAGTATGGATTAATTTTAATTAATCCATCTTGGATTTCTCATATTCTTATTTTAGGGAGAGAAAATTCTCAAATATGAATTTTGGGTTCAAAAATTTCAAATCAAGAATTTAAAGTTGCGAATTTCCATTTTACCCCGTGCTGAAGTCTTTGACTTGGCCAAAAATTTATATATATATATAATTTATGAAAATTAATATATATATAAATAGTTTAAATTTATAAAATATTTTTTTATGATAAAAATAAAATATTATAATCTAAAAATTATATTTTCAAACTCTCTCTCTCTATATATATATAAGTTAGAGATTTTGGTCGAGGGTAAAATGAGAATTCGAAATTTTAGACTTCGAATTTTAGAATTATGAATTTTAAAATTTGAATTTAGGAATTTCTTTTTTTCAAAATTTAAATTTGAGAAATTTACTATTTGCAATTATAATTGACGTGACAAATTATGTTAGTTGTAATTTTAACTGAAGTTAATTGAATGATAGAAATAACATTTATTAGATATTTTCTCGTATTGGTGGATACCAATTTGGGTTGATCCATCTATATATATTAATAAATAAAATATTTTTCTAATTGAGAGCTTTCGGCAATATGAAGTTATGCTTAGCTTGGCAAATGGCGAGGTTTCAAAAAGCAATCAATCATTGAAAAGCCGACAGGATTTCTACTTCATTATTTCCCCATCTGACAACTCCACGCCCAACTACTACTCCAACCCCCCCAACCCCCTCCACGGCAGTTATATTTAATCTCCACCTGTCTCCAAACCTAACCCATTTCCGAGTCCCCTCAAATTCCACATTTGCCCTTGCGGCTTGTCCTCACTGCTCACATATCCATCGGGGCTACTTTAGTCAACTCATTTTCGCTCATGCGAGTTCGAGTGGATAAAGACATTAAGGACATGGGCTCCATGGTGGAGCCACTGTCCACAGAGGAATGAACTTTCGACTAGTTAATTTGATTGTAAAATTCTCGTTTTGACCCTTGAGTTCCAAGTTTCTACCCTTTCACTTCTTCGGGAGGCATTGATCGAATTATAATTTCAGTTGCTAAATTTATCATATGACCTTATCAATTTGTCTTGATAGCTTATACATTCAGACAAAGATAAACACTACAAAATAAATTTATGCACAATACCCTCAATATATAATTAATCATTTTTCTTATTAATTTTAATATAAGTTTAACATTATTTTTTATGATCGGATTGCGACGTTTGCTAATTTTAATATTCCAGTGCCACAACATATCATGATTCAAATCCAAGTTAATTTGGATAAATATAAAAATATAGAAAACATTGTAAAATTATAAATTTTTTATGGTATTTGTCAAAACTAATTTTTTTTATAATATATCAAGATTGCTCCTTAATTCTATTCATTTACTTGATTATAATTAATTATAATTAACGGTTAAAAACTTCGATGAAATTTTTTTAACTTTTTCTCTGTATTTTATTATAAAAATAATTTAAATTTGATATGCGGGTAAAATTAATAAATCTAATAATTTAAAAAGAGATGTCAATCATAATTATATTGATAGTTAAGGACTTTGATGAAAGTCTTTAACTGTCAATATAATTATAATTAATATTATATTTTAAAATTTTAAATTTATTAAAATAATAAATATATGAAATTCAAAATTTCCTATGCATTAAAATGTAAGTAAAAGTAGATAGATTAAAGTTCATAACTAATAGTATAATTATAATTTAAGTAAATGAATAAAATTGAAGAACAATTTAAATATTATAAAAGAAGTTATAATTTTGACCAATACTGTAAAGTATTTTTGATTTTGCAAATAAGTCATAAAGTTTTTACAATTTTGCTAAAATTCTCTTTAGATTCAATTATTATTTTAGATATATCCAGTTCTTTTAATTTTTTTGACATCTACCTTTATTTTTTATTAATTCATTTCAATTTCATTCAACTGCCATTCATACCATCCAAAGAATGCCATGTCATTACTTGAGTGGATAATATGTCATCATACGATGACATGAAGAGAATAGAATTGAAGTTAATTTGATTTAACAAAAAATAATTGCTAGCAATGGGATAGAATAGAAAATGAATTTATAAAAATCTAGAAAGACCTAACAGAAACAAAAAGATGATTAATTAATCGGAATGAAAGAAAAATCATTATACTATTTATGGACCGATTTTTTTCACTTAACCGATCGAATTAATCATAAAAATCAGTTTGGTTCGACTATTTGACCATATTAACTGAAAATTGATATTATGTTGTAAAAGAACAAGTTTTATTAACAGTTAGTTGTTTAAAAATGCAATTAAAAAATGATTATTCTAATGAGATTTGAACTTAGATCACTAGGGGACAAATTAATTATCCTCTTAACCACTCAGATTCAAGCAAACTATACTATTTTATATAATTATTTATTTATTTTACTAACTTAAACAATATTTCAGTTAATTTGATGAAAAATTGAATCATTCCATTAATTTATGGAACCTAATCAATATCTCTACATGTTTAGTCATTAATCAAATTAAAAATTAATTGAACAAATCATTTTGATTAATTTATCATATTAACCGAAAATGTGATATTATATTGTAAAAGAACATGTTTTATTAATTGTTATTGTGCCAAAATAAAATAAAAATAAAATAAAATGACTATTGTACCACACTAGAATTTAAATTTGGGCAATTAAAATTTAAATTTATCATTTAACCACTTAGACAAATTATGCTGCTTGATATAATCATTTATTTTTTACTAACTTAAACTATATTTTAGTTAAGTTGGTAAAAACTAAACTATTTTATTAATTGATCTAACCAAATCAAGAATAAAAAATATCTACATGTTTAATCATTAATCAAATCGAAAATGAATGGGACAAATCAATTCAATTAATCCGATTTCAGTTTAATAGATTAATCATTTTTCGGATTGATCAGTGACTCTTTTTTTTGATAAACTGTGAGGCTCAGTTGAGCTGCACAATATATAATATAAGAAATTTAAAACACAGCTCAATAGTAAAACCCTAGGTGTCAGATCAGTGGTCGAACTACATGAAGACTAAACACGTGTAGTAAAAAAAACCTCTATAATACCAAGCCATCAAGAGGTTGGCCAAGAGGCAATACCAAATTAAAAAATAGGAAGTCGAGAATTGGCCTAAGGCCGCCCTCTTCCCCAAGTAATAACACATGAGGAAACAAGCTCATTTAGATCGGCTTTCTTGTCCTTGGAAATGACTAAGTTTTTCGGTAGCCAAAGATTTTTGCTTCAAATCATTGGCAGCTCTTAAGGTGCTGTTTGGTTAGCGAAAATTATTTTCTGGTTTGATTTCAGTGAAATTGAAAACTTGGTTTCGTAAACTTGATTTTGATTTCTAATTTTCAGTTTTTTGAAAACGCGTTTGGTTAATAAAAACAACATCAGTTTTAATTAGTTGAAATCAGTAAATATTTATTTGATTATAAAAATAATATTAATTTTCCTTGAACATTTTTAGTAGTAATTAAATATTTAGTTAGTTTACAAAATTAAATATTTATTAATATGATTACAAAATATTTAAATGATTTAATTAATTAAGTTATTTGAAATTTTAGATTTTTTTGTTCAATTAGATATAAAAATTAATTAATAGTTATTATAAAATTTCAAAAAAAAATAAGTCCAATGATCTAAAATTAGGTTTGATTAAATTATAAATAGACCAACTTTAAGAAAATTGAGTTATTTAAAATTTGGGTTTGAGTCAATTAGATATAAATTGGTTTAATTATTTTATAAATTTGAGATAAAAGTTTGAGTTAAAAATGATGATTTTTATTTTTATTTTTAAAAATTTGATATAGTTTGATTTATTTTTAAATTAATTAATTTTATAAAAAAATATTTATAATTACAAAGTTGTCACAACATTTTGATGACGAAACCGACAGTCTCGAAACCACAGAAAATAACATTCTGTTGTTTTCATTTTTATTAAGAAAACTGATTTCGTTTTCATTCTGGTTTCGATTCAGTTTCACGAAAACACTAAACCAAACACGTTTTCGTAAGCAATTTTGGTTTCAATAAAACTGAAACCATGAAAACAAATTTGATTTCGCTAATCAAACAGGCCCTAATACTCTCGTCTTACTCTCCGAATCGCTGCACTTCCCCCATAGGAAAATGGACCCAACTATTAATCGGTGACTTATACTCGCCTTAATTCCTCAGTAGCCAGAATCACAGGTCAAAATAGATAAATAATAAAAAAAAGTAAAAAGAGATACAGTAAATTTTAATTTTTTTTCTTTTTAAATATAAATGGAAACGTATTAGTGCATCCTTACCTGCTTACAAATTTGAATATAACATGGAATGTAAAAAGCAAAAATCCATAAAATAAAATAATTTAAAGGCAAAACAAGGAGACAATGAATTTCCCTCACCTGCCACTGAATCTAAAGCGATCTTAATCTTCCTTTCTTGCTTAATATTCGTTCAGCACGTCGTAAGCCTTTACGTGTCTCCTCTCTCTCTTCTTCGTTTTCAACTCAAATAGTCAAATGCAGACACCTAGGCCTCGCCTGGTGGCGCGCGACAGAGGAGTGGGAGAGAGAGAGAGAGAGAAAGAGACAGGAGAACGGAGAGAGTGAAAGAGTATAATAAAAAAACAAGTCTTGGAATGGGGGCAAGGCGTGATTAAGCAATTTTGATTCCGAGTTTGATTCACGGCTGTAAGCCGACTCTCGCCAGGGAAGGACCCATTGACCTTCTAGAAATCCGCATCCTGTTTCAGCTCCGAAAGCTCCGGTTTTAACATGATTCGCAGCTCCAGTCCTCCGCTCAAGATGGGATATTTTTTTCTTTTTCCGTGAGGTTTAATCCATCGTCTCGTCGTGTCCCTCTCGGAGAAGCGATTCCCAGCTAGGTCTCCAGTTTCAAGCAAAGGTCACGGCGTTGATTTGGAAGAATACTGAATACGGCTCCTCCCCTTGCCTCTCCAACCCCAATGCTTTCTCTTATGCAGCAGATAAGGAGCTCCGACTTGTCGGATTTCATTTTTCCGGAAAGCAATAGGAGCAGTCATTCTAACTGTTTGTGGAATTTTTAAGTTCGAAAGTGGCAGAGAGCTGGGATTTTTATCAGTTTTTGCTTTGGTCTGGGAGATCGATCTTTCTCTGCGTTCTTCGCTCTCTTCTTTTTCCATCTACTCTCATCTTGGAGTCGAAGCAGATGGGATGTACAGGTCACTGCAGCTTCACGCGTGGGTTGTAATGTCCTGAGAAGTTCTTCAAGAAGGTTTCTTCAGGAACCCGCTGTTCCCGGGGCTACAGATTTGAATTTCTGCTGGTGAATTAAAGTAGGGATCTTTTGTTTCTTTCCCTTTTCCCTTTTACTTTACAAGGTCCCTATTTTGGGATTTAGTACGCCTCTCTTTATCCTTAAAACTTTTGGCGAGGGATTTCTCCTGGGGATTGAGTTCTTTACCTTCGAACTTTTGTCCGAGAGTTGGTCGTGTTTGGTGATTTCTATTTGCTACAACTTCTTGATTTGGCCCGGTGGTGTTTAAGTTTGGTGATTGTGCAATATAAGTAGAAATGGCTGGAAGGAGGAAACGAAAGCTTCGCCTCAGTAAACTATACACCTTTGTAACTTGCGGTAAGGCGAGTTTTGAAGATGATCATACTCGGATAGGAGGCCCCGGTTTTTCTCGAGTGGTCTTCGCCAATGACCCTGATTGCTTCGAGGCTATCAATCTAAACTATGGATCCAACTATGTTTCCACCACAAAGTATACCTTGGCTACCTTCTTGCCAAAGTCCTTGTTTGAGCAGTTCAGAAGAGTTGCCAACATGTATTTTCTGGTTTCGGCATGTCTTTCTTTCACTCCATTGGCTCCTTACACTCCAGTGAGTGCTGTTGTCCCTCTAATTGTGGTCATCGGGGCGACCATGTTAAAGGAAGCCATCGAGGACTGGAGGAGATACCAACAGGTAGGTTTTCTCACTCTTTTGTTGAGGGAAATAACTATGCCTTATTGCTTTATATGATGATCGTAAAAGTTATTGTTGATAACTTTCAGGAGTTTGGAATTAGATCACTCATAGAAACTTGAAGGTTCCAGAGATTTTTGAAATTTTATCCTTAGAAAAGAAATCTAATCTACTATGTGATACAGATGCCTTTTTATCTTATTCATGTTTCTTATTAGACAGCATAATAAATCACTTAATGAGCTCTTTTTCCTTGCTGAATGTCTTTTATTAGAAAAAGACTTTTTTTTTTTCTTCGAAAAGATACTTCAAAAGGAAATTGTTGCTAAAAGCTTTAAGCTAATTGCTGATATTCAATTACTGAACTATGAAAACATTGATACTAAAGTAACAAATGGAGAGTTATTCAGGATAAATACTATGCTGGAAGATTTGCTAAATTTTATGTAGATTAAGTTATTATTTAAAAAAAGCCAAACATCAATTTTTGGAATTTGGTATATTGCATGTCTTAGGTAGTTTGAAGATCTACCTTTTATCATGTGACTTGAGCCTTTGTTACTGATGAATCTCTTTTATTATAATTGACAATTTCGTTTTGTTCGCTGAAGAATTTTGAGATTTAGCTTAGTTTCTCTTGATGAAAGTAATGGAGTTTTATTATTACTAATTTCTTGTGAGATAAGGTAATTCTGCCATAGTCCACACAGATTATGCTAGTTTTGATACATATGTTAGACCATTGTGCTTAAAGTCTAATAAACTTTCCTGTTCTACAGGATATAGAAGTGAACAATAGAAAGGTTAAAATTTATAATGGAGATGGCAATTTTGGTCACACAGATTGGAAGAATCTTAGAGTTGGTGACATTGTCAAGGTGGGGAAGGATGAGTTCTTCCCTGCAGACCTTATTTTGCTCTCATCCAGTTATGAAGATGCAATTTGTTATGTTGAGACCATGAACCTTGATGGAGAAACAAACTTGAAACTGAAGCAATCATTGGAAGCTACTTCAGGTTTACAAACAGATAGTGACTTCCGCAGCTTTAAAGCAATTATTAAATGTGAAGATCCAAATGCAAACCTCTACTCTTTTGTTGGAAACATGGAGTACGAAGACCAACATCACTCTCTGACACCTCAGCAGCTTCTTCTTAGGGATTCAAAGCTGCGTAACACTGACTACATATATGGAGCTGTTGTTTTCACAGGTCATGATACAAAGGTTATGCAGAATGCCACAAGCCCCCCTTCCAAAAGAAGCAAGATTGAGAAGAAGTTAGACAAGATTATTTACTTTTTATTGTTCTTCTTGGTCATTATCTCATTTATTGGTTCAATATCCTTTGGCATTTCAACCAAAAATGATTTAGACCAAGATGGAAAGATGAAAAGATGGTATCTAAGACCAGATGATTCTGACAGTTTGTTTGATCCTAACAGAGCACCTATTGGAGCTGTATTTCACTTTTTGACAGCCATGATGTTGTATGGTTATTTCATTCCTATTTCTTTGTATGTTTCCATAGAGATAGTCAAGATCTTGCAGAGCACTTTTATTAACCAAGATATCCAGATGTACCATGAGGAATCAGACAAGCCGGCTCATGCTCGCACTTCGAACTTGAATGAAGAGCTCGGTCAAGTAGATACAATCCTGTCAGATAAGACTGGAACACTTACTTGTAACTCAATGGAATTCATTAAATGTTCAATAGCTGGCACTGCTTATGGACATGGGGTAACAGAAGTTGAGAGAGCAATGGCTAGAAGAAAAGGGTCTCTGTTGGTTGATAAGCAAGATACTGAACAACAATATGAAGGAAATCATCTGCATGCAAAACCTGCAATAAAGGGTTTTAATTTCAATGATGAGCGTATCTTGAATAGCAGTTGGATTAATGAGCCACGCTCTGATGTCATACATACTTTTTTCCAATTATTGGCCATCTGCCATACTGTAATACCTGAAGTAGATGAGGAAACAGGAAAAATATCATATGAAGCTGAATCACCTGATGAAGCTGCCTTTGTTATTGCTGCAAAGGAAGTAGGCTTTGAGTTTTACCAGAGGAGACAGACGAGCATATCTCTGCGTCAGCTGGATCCATTGTCTGGAAAACAAGTAGATAGGTACGAAAGATCATATCTTATGCTATTGCACAATAGATCCTACGTCATACTTGAACATTAATGCTGGAAACTTGTGGTGCATGACCTTTTTGACAGGTCCTATAAATTACTAAATATCTTAGAGTTTAGTAGCTCGAGGAAACGAATGTCTGTTATAGTTCAAGATGAAGAAGGGAGGTTGCTACTGTTTAGCAAAGGAGCTGATAGGTTTGAAAGTTTCTTATTCTTTCTCTTATATATTGCTTTCCAATTCTACAGAGTCTCTTTATTGTATTATTTATATAATAACTATATTATTTACATGTTCAGTGTAATGTTTGAGAGGCTTGCCAAAGACGGGAGAGAATATGAGGAAAAGACTAAGGAACACATAAATGACTATGCTGATGCTGGCTTAAGGACCTTGGTTCTTGCATATTGTGAGCTTGATGAAGAGGAATACGCAAATTTTAACAAAATATTTACAGAAGCCAAGAATTCAGTTAGTGCAGATAGAGATGAAAAGATCGAGGAAGCTGCAGATATGGTTGAAAGGAATTTGATTCTTCTTGGTGCCACAGCTGTTGAAGATAAACTTCAAAATGGAGTGGGTGTTAGGTTCTTGAACTATCATTATATCTCGGTCTTAGTTAAAAATTTTATTCATTTTCTTCTGTAATTGTGTTTGCGTCTTAGGTTCCTGAATGCATTGACAAACTTGCTCAAGCTGGAATCAAAATTTGGGTACTGACAGGTGACAAGATGGAGACAGCCATCAACATCGGGTATGCTCTGCTTAGACTATCAATTTTTCATGTGGATTAGGTTTATGTTCTTATAAAGTTATGTTTACTTTGTTATTTCTTGCAGCTTTGCATGTAGTCTTCTAAGACAAGAAATGAAACAAATAATAATCAGTTTGGACACACCGAACATAGTTCAATTGGAGAAAGATGGGAACAAAGAAGCCATTGTTAAGGTACAATAATACCTTATTTACAATATGGTTCTTCTGTTAATTATCAGATAACTATTAGGTATCTGACATCGAGTGGTTATTGTAATGTTATATAAATAATCCAGTTAGACAATCCTTATCTTTCCCGTCCAATTTCACATTTGCTTATCCCATTAACTAATAGATCTCTTTGGAAGCCATTGAGATTTTGATACCATTTCCTTTTTATATGTCTAACATATAATCACATTTGATTTTTAGATATACTTCACATTGTTCTGTGATATATACTTGGTAAGAGTTTGTCACCTAATCAGATTTAGGATGATATAGGAGCAAGAGGTCCTAAGTTTGAGTGGTGCGCTTGGTCTGGTTACACATGTGAGGGAGGGTGTTAAGAATATAATATAGATTGGTCTCTTTTATAAAAGAAGCTTTGAGAAAAGTTGGTTACCCAATCAAATTTAACAATACTAATAAAATCAAGATGTGTACACTTAAATAGATTCCCAACTTGCGAATCAAATTTAAAAATACTAATAAAATCTATTAATATAATCATATTAATAGATTGCCATCATATTTACAATTTGTTTTTGGCATTTCAGGAATCAAGGGACAGTGTCATCCATCAGATTGATAAAGGGAAGAAACTTCTAAGTTCATCAAGTACTGAATCATTTGCTTTAATTATAGACGGGAAGTCACTTGGATATGCTTTGGAGGATGATGTAAAGGACATGTTCTTACAGCTGGCCTTGGATTGTGCATCAGTTATATGTTGTCGTTCTTCTCCCAAGCAAAAAGCTCTTGTGGGTTTGACTTGCTTTGCTTAAACAGGTATACTTGCTCATACTTAATCCTTATAGTCTAATCTAATGGAGGAATCCGCAAAACTGTTCAGGTCACTTGTCTTGTTAAAGCTGGTACGGGTAAAGTGACATTAGCAATTGGTGATGGGGCCAATGATGTTGGCATGCTTCAGGAAGCAGATATAGGAGTTGGTATCAGTGGAGCTGAAGGAATGCAGGTCAATAGTATAACCTATAGTGTTTGTGTGAGAAATATAAATAAATCAGTGGACATGATGCTCAAGTGTTTCTACTTCGTATATTGGACTGGAATTTTGCTTCTCTTTTTTGCTGAAAACATGTTCTGGATAGGCTCTTACATACTATGCTTTCCAGGCTGTCATGTCTAGTGATGTTGCAATTGCTCAGTTTTGCTTTCTGGAGCGCTTGCTATTGGTGCATGGGCACTGGTGTTATAGGAGGATTTCATCAATGGTGTAGTCTCTTTCCTATTTAAGTTGCACCACATTCTTGTTTGCGATATGAAAGTGTCAACATAGTTCTTAATTTTGCAGATATGTTACTTCTTCTACAAGAACATAACATTTGGTCTCACGCTCTTCTTGTATGAGGCATATGCATCATTCTCCGGCCAAACTGCATATAATGATTGGTTCTTATCATTATATAATGTCGTATTTACCTCTCTTCCAGTTATCACTCTAGGGGTGTTTGATCAAGATGTTTCAGCTCGATTCTGTCTGAAGGTATTCATAATATATTCATGACCATGTAACAGTGAATTCTCAACTATTTGTCAATTGAAATCTCATTGGCTATTCAGATCTTTTTCCACTATGTACCGGTATTAAATAGTAATTGGACCCACATGCATTTTATTATATCCTTGACAACAATTTATATAACATGACAATATTATTCCACATAGAGCTTGTATGCCTTGGAAACTGTTGAATGCCTTCTCTTGCTAGCAGCTTGGTATCACTTAACATAGGCTTAGCTATTAGCTAAATTAGATTATTAGCATTAGTAAAAGATACAAAAACTATATTTGTTAGTTAGCCTGGCCATTCTTCTATTTCTGGCTTAGGATCATTATCATCATATTTGCAAGCTGATTATCGAAATTGTCTCAACATTCTGACATTTTTGTTTTTTTATTCTTTTGTATTGTTATGATCATGAATTGATCAAAACATTAGATGATTTTTTTTAGGCTTAGGGCTCTATTTGGGAATGCATTCATTAAAAAAAGACATTTAGTAAATGCATGTTTAAAGTGGCTTTACCCCAAAAAACTGCATTTGCATTGTTACCTTTTTTTTTTTAAGAATATGAGAGTACTACTTGTTAAGAAATTAGTGGGCCTAACTTCCACCTCAAAAGCTAGCTCTAGAGCGGGAGGACTGATCAAGCTATTTAAAGGCTATCTTGGCCATATCTTAAAGCAATGTGGGACTTTAACAAACCACCCTCACGTCCAAGATTGGACATCTGGAGCGTGGAGTTTGCAGGACTGGACATCTGCAGGTGGCACAATGATGCCATGTTAAGAACTTAGTGGGCCTAACTCCACCTCAAAAGCTAGCTCTAGAGGGGGAGGACTGGCCAAGTTATTTAAATGCTATCTTGACCATATCCCTAAGCAATAATGTGGGAGGAAGCAAATTATGAAAGATAAAGGAATACAAACAGAACTTATGACCCCCATGTCTTGTAAATTCATTCTTTTCACCTCTAGGTTTGAGTTTCAATGGATCTTTTTGATATCTACCAAATCAGTTCTAATATTTGGCACTATCTTTTATCAAATTCATTAACGTTTCGTAAATTTATCTTGTTTACCCGTTATAAACTTTCCCCATGAGTACAATACAAACAAAGGTCAACTTTTCAATAAACATTTTTATCATGTGTCCTAAAATTTCCTACTTTTCTAGTACTGAAGTGGATTAGCTCTAATCTTTTCTTTATCTTGAGACAGTTTCCCATGCTTTACCAAGAAGGCGTGCAAAATGTCCTCTTCAGCTGGTTTCGGATCCTTGGTTGGATGTGTAATGGCATCTGTAATGCTATCATCATCTTTTTCTTCTGTACAACTGCACTGAAGCATCAGGCTTTCAAGAGAAGTGGTGAAGGTGTCGACTTTGAAATTCTTAGTGCCACCATGTATACATGCATAGTTTGGGTTGTGAATTGCCAAATGGCTTTATATATTACGTACTTCACTCTTATACAGCATATCTTCATCTGGGGTAGCATCGCTGTTTGGTACCTCTTTCTCATTGCTTATGGAGCCATAAACCCTACCTTGTCGACCACTGCTTTCATGGTGTTCATTGAGGGCTTGGCACCCGCTCCTTCTTACTGGATTGTGACCCTCTTTGTTGTCATTGCCACCCTCATTCCCTACTTTGCGTATTCTGCAATTCAGATGCGCTTCTTCCCAATGTACCACAACATGATTCAGTGGATAAGGTATGAAGGATGGGCAGAGGATCCAGAGTACTGCCATACCGTACGCCAGAGGTCAGTGCGGCCAACCACTGTTGGAGTGTCTGCTCGACTTGATGTGAAGGTTAGTCAGTTAACAAGGAAAGTCCACCATGCAGTTCACACACCGTAAACAGCTTCTATCAACTGAGTTGATTCATTGTACAGTTATCGGTTGCTTCTGGACCAAAACCATGTGGAAGCAGATCTCTTGGAGCACCTGTTGCTGGAGGAAACGCAGACTCTAGGTGACAGAAACTTGCAAAGATGGGTTGCATTTTCAATAAAATTGTTGAGTTCAGAAGCTTGTTACAGTTGTGCATAATTAGTTCATTTGAATGCATAGGAAAAGTAAATCCATACAAAATTGTAAGTTTTGATTTATGGCCCTTTTCCTGAGCCACATTTATTTTTTCATTACATAATTTTCTCATTCAACTGAGTGTCCTTGTTTTTGGTTGTTTACTGCATTGCTGCCCACAATTCATTCCCTCCAGTAGCTCTTTGGTAATACCCTGGAAGATGAAACCGGCAAGACAAGGCAAGATGAGCCATTTTTTTACTAGGAAGCTGGCTTTGTCTGCTATATATTAAACTCATGTCTCTAATTAGCAAGTTGAGCTAAGCAAATTGTATTGTCACTTGGTTTAAAAGTTATTTATCTGACTTTTAGATTTTATTTTTCAACATTTTGTATGGAGATCAATAGAGAGAAGAGGAAAGATCTCCATATGGTTTTCATCAACCTAGAGAAAACATACGAGATTCGAGAAAAG
Source organism: Canna indica (assembly GCA_034359265.1). Lineage (NCBI taxonomy): Eukaryota > Viridiplantae > Streptophyta > Magnoliopsida > Zingiberales > Cannaceae > Canna > Canna indica. Next base: position 43,887,245 of record CP136890.1, on the reverse strand, counting down.
TGCTTTGGTGGACATTGAAGAAGAAAGGTATTCATATTAAATATATGGGTAATGTTTCAAATGGATCCTGGATTTTTATTTTATCAAATTATATCATGAACTATTAAATTTGTATTAATTGTATCTCTCCGTTAAAATTTCGTAATCTATTCCGTTAATAGTGTGATGTGGCTTGCACACGTGGATTAATATATATATTTTTATATTTTAATACTTTCTTCGTCACCACCCCGTCGGAGAAATCGTCGGACCTCGTCGGAGAAATCGTCGGACCTCGTCGGAGAAAGTGTCGGACCTCGTTCGTAAACAATTTCAATAGAAAAAGATTCTCTGGTGAGGTCTGGCGGTTTCTCCGGCGAGGTGGTGACGGAGAAAGTGTTAAAATATAAAAATATATATTTTAATCCACGTGTGCAAGCCACGTCACACTGTTAACGGAGTAGGTGATGAAATTTTAATGGAGGGATACAATTGATACAAATTTAATAGTTCAAAATACAATATGGTGAAATGAAAGTTCAGGATACATTTGAGATAGTCCAAAGTTCATGATATATTCAGGTAATTACCCTATATATATAAATGTTATAAAGGATATGTACGAAGGGGCAATTACAAAGGTGAGAGCTAAGGGAGGAGTTTCCTATAATATTGGATTTACACCAGGATTCAGCCTTGAGCCAATGCTTGTTTACTAGTAATGGAAGAGTTGATTAGTTGTATACAAGATGGTTTCTTATGGTATATGTTGTTTGTAGATGACATTGTATTAGTTGATGAGAATAAAAAGAGAATTAACCATAAGTTAGAGGTGTTGAGTAGCGCTCTTGAAAGCAAATATTTTAGGTTAAGTAGAAGCAAGATGAAATATATGCAATGTAATTTTAGTCCAAGTAAGAAGGATGAGGGATGTGAGTTTAGGTGGTGTAGTAGTGTCTAAGTGTAGCAATTTTAAATATCTAGGCTCTATTTCTCAAAATAATGGTGTTCTTGCCTAAAGTCGGGGTAATGCGGTCCGGTGCGTCTCCTGGTCAGGTGCGACTCTGGCAGGGGACCTGCAAAAGATACTTTGATGCTCAAGTAAGAGAGAGTTCATGAGGGTAATAGAAATTGAATTCTTTTTTGTACCCGGGGAGCATCGTGTTTGTATATAGTTCGTGAGGGATGTCTGACGATAATGTATCTCAGTAATCTCGTAAGGATGTGCTCAGAATGGGTTGAGGCTGATCCCGAAAATGTCAGACTCGTAGGCTGATCCCGAAGATGTTGGACTCGTAATTGACAAATCCCTTCTAATTAATGAGGATGTAAGTGTCCTTGTATGTCCGAGTGGAGCCCCTGAGCTAAATCACCTAGCTTGACTTGAGTCTAGTTCACGAGTGTGGGCGCTTCTGGGCCAAATTCGATCACACCTAAAGTGCTAGACCAGTCTAGATGGTATGATAGATAAAGATGTAACCTATAGAATCAAAACAAGATGATTGAAATGGAGAAGTGTCATAAACATGCTATGTGATAAGAAGATACCTAACAGAGTGAAAGAAGAGTTTTATAAAACATCGATTTGACCAACCATTCTATACAGGAGTGAGTGTTGGGCAACTAAAGTTCAACACATACACATGTTCATTATGGCATAAATTTGATGTTAAGGTGGATGAGTGAGATTGGATAAGATTTGAAATAAATACATCATACAGAAGGTGCACGTAGCACATATTGGAGATAAATTAAGAGAAGATCGTTTAAGATGGTTTGAACATATGCTACTGAGACCCCTAGGTGGTCCAGTTCGAAAATGTGATAGTTTTGTAGTAGAATATAGGGAGAAGGATAGAGGTAGGCTTAAAATTACATGGAGAGAAATAATGTCTAAGGATCTAAGTTACTAGATATTGAGGCAGATCTCACCTTGAATAGAGGGATATGGAGACAGAGAATCCATATAGTCGACCCCATCTAGTATTGGATTAAGACTTAGTTGTTGTTGTTGTTGGTTCAATCCCAAACCTATAGATACAAGGCGTTCTAAACACCACCAATGCATAATCTATACACCTCAAGCAAAAATTAGGTTCAAACTAAGTTAGATGGTGCACTTCTAACGATGCATTTAGATGCCTCAAAAATGAGTACATATCCATTGCTACACACTTGAGATATGCTAATCAAATTATATTTTAACCCATCAACTAGTAAGACATTTTTAATGCATGGGTAGGGGAGTATACCTATATCACCAATTCCAATAATTTTACCTTTGACATTGTCTCCAAATGTCACATGTCCACCATCTTTGCTTGATAGGGTTGCGAAAAGATTGATATCACTAGAGGTGGCAACGGGCCGGGCCCGCCCATGGGTGGCATGGGCTCGCCTCCTGGGCATGCGGGCCGTGCTCAGCATGGCCCGCATGCCATGCTCTGGGCGAGCACGGGGTAGGCATGGCACACGCAGACCTAGTCCTGGTGCACGCCAGGCCTGCTCTGGCGCGCGCTAGGCCTGGCGAGCGCCAAACCTAGGTCGGCCTGAGCCGAACTTGGCTCGGGCCGGCCGATAATGTTAAATATATATATATATTAATTTTTTCTATAAATACCCATCTTCTTCTTCATTTCTTCTATCTTCATCTTCAACTCTTTCTCTCAACTCTCAACTCTCAACTCTCAATTCTCAATTCTCAACTCTCTTACTCTCAACAATCTAAGTTCATTTACAATTATTCTCAACAACATTTTAAGTTCATCAAGGAGATAAGGATTCAAGATTGCTGTCAATTTTTTTTAATCACTTCAATTTGTTTCATTGATTAGTATAATATTTATACTTTTTATATTTTTAATTTTTACTAATGACGGATGGAGATTTTTCAAGTTATACTCCACAAACTGGATAATATGTTAGAAGAAATGCCTCATGCTACTCCTACCACTCCTACCACTCAACAAAACCAAAACATAGAGATAAGTCCATCTATTAATTTATGTCCATCAGGTAGAAAAAAAAGTATGGTATGGGAAAATTATTGAAGCTGATGGCACCATAACAACAGCCCAGTGCACAAAATATCAAAAAATTCTTTTGGCTTCAACAACAGGAGGAACTAGTCATTTATTACGTCATGCAAAGGGTCATGACAATAAGGTTGTACAAGCTCAACAAATTCTTAATTTATCTTCTTCTGGTTTACACAGCTTTTTCGTATGATCACGATTTTCAACATCGAGAACTTGCAAAATTAATTATTCAAAGCGAATCTCCTTTTAGTTTTGTTGATCAACCAAGATTTTCTAGTTGGATTCAAAATACTTTACAACCAAAATATAAAAAAATTACTCGAAATACAATGAAAAGTGATGCTTTAAAATTATTTTTATATATAGAGAAAATATAATTACTAGTTTTCAAAATAATAAATCAAACATTTCTTTAACATCTGATGTTTGGTCTAGTCAACGTACTACTAATTCTTACATTTGTGTTACTGCGCATTGGATTGATGAAAATTTTATTTTGCAAAAAAGAATAATTAGTTTTAAAGTTTTTGAATATACACACACTTTTGTTGCCATTTTTTCTACTATTAGATTTGTAATATCTTTCTATAATATAAATGATAAAAAATTTTCGATTAGTTTTGATAATGCTAGTAATAATGATGCTGCTATTCCTTTCCTTATACAGTTATTTAAGCCAGTATTAGATGGTGAATTATTTCATGTTCGTTGTGTTTGTCATGTTCTTAATTTATGTGTACAAGATGGTTTAAAACTAGTAAATGTACATGTAGAAAAAATAAGAGATGTTATTAGATATATGCGTTCTTCAAAAGCAAGAACACAAGAATTTAAAAAATTATGTCAATCATTTAGTAAACCATTTAAAAAATTTAATGGTGATGTTATTACTAGATGGAATTCAACATATCATATGCTTATGTCTACTACAAGATATCAAAAAATCCTTACAATATTTTACAATGAAAATATGCCTGGTGATCCAATTATGATAATGATTGGTTAGTTGCTGGGCATCTTACTCAAATTTTAGAGCTTTTTAATAAAACTACTGAATAACTTTCCGGTGTTTATTATCCTACATGTAATTTAACTCTTTCACATATAGTTCGTATTAGTGAAGTATTTTCTTCATATAGACATCACCCTTTATTTGCACAAATTAAAAAGTATTGGTCAGATATACCTACTTTATTTTGTTTAGCAATATGTTTAGATCCTAGAATGAAAATTGATGATTTAAATATGTTGTTAGATGATTATTATAAGAATATGGAATTAGATAATGTTGAAGAATTTTTTTTTTAAATTTCGAATTTATTGAATTCTATGTTTGTATTTTACACTTCAAAATTTGCTGATACAATTACAAATAAGACAACATCTTCTTCTTCTAGATTAAGAGATGATAGTGGAAATATTATTAATTCTCAACTTGGTCGTAGGATAAAAAAAAACTAAATCTACTAATTTTAATAAATTACTTTTTTTTCTAGATCATAATCATTCTGAAGAAATAGATGATAATGAGATTTTAGCATGGTGGAAAAAACAAGAAAATGTGTATCCTATTGTTTCCATCATGGCATGTTATATACTAACTGTTCTTGTGTCTACAGTAGCTTTTGAGTCTTGTTTCAGTGCAGGAAATAGAATTCTCGATGAAAGGAGCCGAATGAGTGCAGAAATGATTAAAATGTGCATTTGCTTAAAAGACTGGTTGGATGCTGAAGATAGATTACAAGATAAGGGAGGACACGACACTTCATCATCGAGAGAGGAGGAAGCTCAAACAAGCGAAGCTGGTGTTGCTGGTCCAAGTACAAGTTAAATCACCGGGACTACAGGTGATTAAAAATGTCAAAAGAACTACGTAGACCTGATCCTTCTATAGTTAATCATTGGGGAGTACAAGTTTAGCTATAGAAGGTACTTAGGCAACCTTTTAAGGTGCAGTCAATTATAATATTAAAAAAAATTGTTTTATCATTGGATGTATTTTTGTATTAAAGATAAATAAAAAATTTAATTATAATTTAATTTTTTAAAAATCTTTTTATTAGTTTGTACTGCGTTACAATGTTACATATAAAAAATGTGTTAAAAATATATAATAAAGCTTAGTAAAATGGTTAAGCTATCTCAAATAAAATTTGAGGTCTAAGTTCAAACTCATTCTGAATTGTAGGGTAGATGGTTAAATCTAATCCTACGACCTTGCTCTGATACCAATTATTGAGTGAAAGCCCACACTAGAAGGGGGGGAGGTGGTTGAATAGTGTTGGCTTACTTTCTATTTCTACTTCAATTTCTTTTAAATCAACTCCAACTTCAACCAAATGTAAGTGCAACTAAGTGATGTTCGTTGGCGAGTATGAAACACAATTATAAGCAAACACAAGAAAGTATAGTGGTTCGGCCAACCGCCTACTCCACTACCTTGGCTTCACACCAAGGATTTCTAACCAAATCCTTTATAGACTTTGTGCTTCCCTTTGAATACAACCGTGGACTCGGTTCTCAACCCTTTGAGAACTCCTCAAACCTATTCACCTAGGCAAAACACAATTCTACAAGGTAAACCCTAAGTGTTTACACTAGCACACCTAACAAGCTAATCAATGAAAATCAAGTTCAAATAACAAGTAAAATTACAATGAAAAGAGCTAAAGAGTAAACCAAGGCTAAGAACTCTTTTCCAAGCCTTCAATGTCTCAAACTCCACAAGACGTTGAGATCGAATCGAAGCCGGAGTTGAGGGAAGATGAGCGCTTGAGAGAAGTTGTCGATCGGAGAAGCAAGCACGAGCAAATCAAGCTTGGAAGGCACAAATCACACTTTGGAAGCTTATCTCAATGGTTAAGACTATTTAATGAAGGTTGGTGAGGGGTATTTATAACCCCTCCCACGGAATGACTCTTCAACGAGCATTTTTTCGCCCATTGTACGCTGACCGGTCGCTTGCCGGTCGATCGTCGATCGACCGACCGATCGACTGCCCAGCGACCGTTGGCGTTCTGCCCTTCTGTCGCTATGTTCGGTCGATTGGATGGTCGATCAACTTCATCGCGTTTTAGTTCCTCTGTTGTTCGGTCGACCGAATTTTCCACTCCGAGATTTTGGCCTTATTTGGTCGACCGAAGTGGCTACTGCCAATTTTCTGCCTTGTTCGGTCGACCGACCGATCGACCGAACCTTGGCTGAGACTGATTTTTACATTTGCTTTGTTACACGCTTTTTCATGGGTTTTGTTACCAAGTTTTGACTTGGATAACTTTACAAATAGGCTTGGGATGAGATCCTAGGGATATATTATAAGGAATCTACTTAATCTACATCCGAGCCTTTCTTGACGATTTTTGCGATTCTTCGAGCGAAGTTCGCGTGCTTATCGCATCCTCACCCTGAACTCAAAACTACACACACATATATTAAATACATGTTTGTTATCATCAAAATAGAGATCGAAGCCTAGGGGTAACCCTTGGGCCAACAATCTCCCTCTTTTTGATGATGACAAACACAACATGAAATTTTATAAAAGAAAACTCTAGGTATCATTTGTGAGTTTGAGTTAAGGCATACACAACTTAGTTCACAATTTAACATATACTCCCCCTATCAATATGCATATTATGCTTGTAACTCCCCCTATCTATATGCATCATAAAACAAATGTGACCTTTACTTTTTCTCCTCCTTTTGACATCAATCAAAAAAGAGCAAGAACTAAGGCACTATTAATGAGTTCCATCATTAAAACCAAGAAAACCATAAAATTGAGCATCATCTACCACTATAGTGTGTCATGTCCTTCATCTTCTTGGAGGATTCCATGAAGGACAGGGAGGTATTCCTTCATCTTTCTTCTCGTTCCACGGTTTTCTCATCCTCTCTACCTTCCTTTTGGTGCTTGATTATTGGTGGAAGGGCTGGCTTCACCATGGTGCATTTTGGGATTGAGATTGCCTCTCCATTGAGCCACAACGAGTCATGGTGTTCGCTGCCCATTGGTTGCGAGGCGCCTGGTGTGGACCTTCCTTGGAGGATGTGCGCGTGTGCGTCTTGAAACGGGGATAGGAGCAGCCATACCATCCATGGTATAAGGTATATCTTCTCCTTTTATTCGTTGATTGAATTTCTTAAATCACTTTTTCCGCTGTGCTTCTTCTTCCCATCCCAACAGTGGTATCATAGCCACCTTTAGCAATTTTTGCAGAATTTTATTACATGTTATTGTTGCGTTTATGAACCGTTCGCTCCCTGAACGTCATGCTGCCTGGTTTTTGTTTTCGGGGGTTCTTGAGTCGCTCTTTTGGCTCCACGTTTCATGCGATGAATCAGGGTGGTAGTCTACTGTCCAAACTTGTCTTGGACAAATTTCAAACTCAAGAACCCAATGGGTTCAGGGTTGAACAACCCCAGAAACTCTTCCTTACCCTGGGGAGTTGCATGCTAAAAATCATAGTTTCTAAAGAATATCGGTTAAGATATTAAGAATATCGGTCACGCCTTCCATCGTTATGAGGTACAAGTGTGTCTATTGTCACAACGGATTTGTTGTGCAAACACAAGGCCTTTTGTGCTAATAGCCATGTTGCATCTCATATGGCATATAGCCTTGTGTCTCTACTACTAGCTTGAACGTGACTTACCTTGTTGAGCAAACTCAAGGGTGGTTATTTTCTCACTATGGTATACGAATGATGAGTCCGACTCAACTAGGACTCCTTGGTTTGTTGTGCAAACACAAGGCCATGATAACCCTAGAGGCAAAACTTGATGGAAGTCGCATAACGATGTGATCGGTAAAGAGTTACCTACCCATGGACCTACTAAGGTTTGTCGTGTTAAATGCGAGACCCGAGTAGGAGAAGTGGGGTTCCATCTTCTCCTGAGGAAGTCTACCAACGAAGGCTTCCCGCTTCCCAACTTGAGGGTCATTTGGGAACCGCGAAAATTAGTGGGAGCCATGCTTAATCATAAGACCTTAATAATCATGCATATAACATATCTGTTCATTTATGTCTTTCTTTTCATAACATGTCATCTTCACCGTCGTCGCATTGTATTCTGGATGCTAATAAAGTAACTGGACAAAATTACATCGATTGGTTGTGAAACATGCGGATTGTCCTCACCTAGAAGAGACTTTCCCATGTTCTTGATAACCAGCCACCGGATGTCCCATCTCAAAGGGCTACCGAGGATGTGAGAGCCACTTTCAAGAAGTGGCAAGATGACAACACTACTGTTCTGTGTATTATGCTCGTCTCTATGTCCGATGTGTTGCAGCGACAACATGAAAAGATGGATGCTAGGGCCATCCTCTCTCACCTCAAGGAGTTGTATGGTGAAGAGAGTCGGACTGCTAGGTTTGAGCTGTCAAAGCAACTCATCCAAGCCAAGATGACAACCAGGACCCCTGTTGAAACCTATGTCCTCAAACTAATCGATTTGATCGAGAGGTTAGAGAAATTGGCGAAAGCATTGCTAAAGGGCTAAGTCGGGACATAGCACTCCAATCCCTCCCGGATTTGTTTTCACAGTTTGATGATAACTTCCACATAAACAAGTAGGTCGACTCGCTACCCGAAGACTACTGAGACCCACCTTATGAAGGATAAGGACACGGTCTCATTAGTGGGAGGTGCCTTTGAGGCAAAGTTACACTCTGTTAAGAACAAAGTGAAAAACAAAGCTATGAAACCTTTGATTAATATCAAGAAGAAAGGGAAAGTTATTACCAATGACACCTAATATCATTATGGTAAATATGGCCACTAGAAGCGCAACTGCAAGTAGTATTTTGCAGAGATGAACCTGAAGATGGTTTTTAGAAACTGCCGCTTCAGGTGCGTACGTTATAAGAATACTTCGTCATTAACTCTACCAAGCATTTGATACCTATCATCATCTGCAAGGTGTTGCAGGATAAGAGAAAAAGTAGAAGACTAGACAAAAGAAAACTACGACCTTCGGGTAGGCAATGGTGCAAGAGTTGCATCCATAGCTGTAGCTAGGGGTGAGCGACAGTTCGATTAATAACCGAACCGAATCATCGGTTAACCGAACCGAAGAAAAAAAAAATCTTTTAACCTTTTACCGAACCAAAAAAATTTGGTTAATTCGGTTCGATTAACCAAATTTTCGGTTCGGTTTGGTTAATTTACCAAATTAACCGAAAATATAAAAAAAAAATAATCGAAAAGATTTGAAAAAAAATTACATCTTCCAAGACTCAAACCCAAGCAACCCAGTTCAAATTTTATTCCTCCAACCATCTTAGTAAAGTCCATTATCTACTTATTTTTTACTAACATGTATTATATAGACAGTCAACTATAAAATAAATAATATCACCTACTAGGATACGAACCTGGGCAGTTGGGAGGATTAAAACTAATCTTAAACACTAAGGCAAACAACATTATATGATAATATATTTATTATATATATATATAGGTAACATAACCGAACCATCGGTTAATTTACCGAACCGAATAGAAAATCAAAATATTAATTTTTTAAACCGAAAATCGAACCAAAATTAATTCGGTAAATTCGGTTCGGTTTCGGTGAATCGGGGAATCCTGCTCAACCCTAGCTGTAGGAACCTGTTGTATAAGTCTTCTATTCGACAAGACCATTAATATTGATTTGTTCTAGTGTTAATAAAAGAACATCCTTTTCCTTTGTTCTCTGAACAAGGTTGTGAAAAGTTCTTTAATAGGCAATAGTTGTCACATGAACCATTCTGATGAGTTACATGCGACTGGACCAATTTAAATTGGTTTAATGGTTTTTGATGTTAATGATAAATATTTTTGAACGAACGCACAAAGAGATAAAATTAACCTCACCTACTTTTGGCATTTATGACTTTGGGCAATTATGAATCACAGTCAGAACTTGACAAGTGTGTCTCAAGGAGATTCTGGTCGAGTCTCTGTTCACCAGACTTATCAAAAGGCTCACTGAGTTGATTATAATTGGCCTACATAGGTGTATGCAGGCCGATAACAACTTAAGATAGAAAAGGATACTCCTACAATATGATTAGGCACGGGTACGTCCACCTATTTTGGCACAAACTCGATACCTTTGAATCGTTTAAGGAGTATGAAGTTGAAGTTAAAGAAACATATTGGAAGAGGTTTTATAGGCCTTCAATTGGATCGAGGTAGAGAATACTTATCCACTAAGTTTGTGAATTATCTCAAAGACAATAAGATTGTCTCTGTATGGACCCCTCCTAACACAATGGTGTGCCTATAAGGAGGAATCACACCTTTTTGGATATGATGGGATCCATACTTAGCTTCCAATCATTTTTTAGAGGATGAGCTATCGTAGCGGCTATAATTTTGTTTGTCTCTGATACACCATATAAGATATGGAATAGCAAGAAATCGAGTCTGAGACATCTCGTGGTTTGGGGTTGCCTAGCGTACGACAAACTTGACCAGGTGAAATTTTTTGAGGAATACCCTTAAAAGTGTTTTGGGTATCAAGTTCTTCGAACAAAATGAGTTTTGTCACCACTTTCTAGAAAGGGAGTTTGTCGAGGAAAGTGGGAGTGGAAGATGTGTTGAACTTGGAAGTTCAGCAACCACGAATAAATTTGCGACAACTAGTCGAAAGTTCACAGGTTAAACCAATCCATGTAATTATTACTTCCCATCACTCTTCTAGGATACTATGCAGACTGCTCGAGTGATGATATCTAGCCATAGGGTATGACCTAGATTCATGCAATCTGCGATCTCTTAATGGTCAAATGTGTTGACACCATACAGTGGCATTATGCAAATCCAAACTGGACACAAATCAAGTGTGGACTTTGGTTGACCGGCTCTAATAAGATGACTCCTACACGGTGCAAGTGGATCTTTAGGAAAAAGATCTGAGCAGCTGGCAAGGTATGGACCTATAAGACCATACATGCTGTGAATAAGATCTAACCCAGATAATAGGTTGTCAGTAATAAGACATTCTCACCAGTTCTAACGCTCAAGTCCATCAAGATATTATTAGCCGTCAGTGCGTGCTATGAATACGAGATCTGGCTAGTGGGTGTCTAGACTGCGCTCTTCCATTATGAAGAAGTCTATATGACATAGCTAGAGGAGTTCGTATCCTCAGTTGGACTGAGTAAGGTATGCGAGCTGCAAAGGTCCATTTATAGGCTAAAACTAGCACGGAAGAGTTGAAACATCCATTTTTGATGAGATATTCAAAAGGGTTTTGATTTTATCAAAAATGTGGATGAACCTTGTGTAGACAAGGTGTTTAGTGGGAGTGTAGTCATATTGTATGACATACTTATGGGAAAAGCGTTCTAGCGTTCCAGTAATTTCCCATACTAATTCTCTATGGTACATTTGGGAACGGCCTCCTATATGATTAACATTAGGATCTATATGGATAGGTCTGAAAGGATGCCTGGTTTACCCTAACCCATGTATGTTGCTACAGTGCTAAAAGAGTTTTAGCATTGAAGACAGTAAAAAAGGTTACTTGCCTAAGAGTGATTGCATCAGTCTTTCTAACATGATGTCTGCTAAGACAGCTAAGATAGCTAAACTGATTACCACAACAGCAGATTCAATCACCATTGAAATTTGGTATATAGATACTAAGTTGATTGGCTAAAATGCAAGTGGGAGATTGAAAGGAATAGTGCCATTGAGCCAATCACATGTCGATGTGTTTAGGGATTATTCTAGGGTAATCAACTTAATAAGGTAACCTTTTAATCAATATACTGCATCTTTATTCATATAGATTGTGATGAACCCCACAAACCTGGGCAACTGATTCCTAGGCCATGATGAGTTCATGCTAATGAGACTTGGAATCCCAATGCCCATGTTCTAAATATTCCAAGTCGTAGGATCACCAATTAGGGGATGATTGATTTCGGATGGACTAGTGCACTTGGTACATGCCCTATACAATAAGGGGTACCTGATCTCACAGTTACCTATGAGTTATCATTAATGTACAAGTGCAGGTGCTCATTAAGCAATGAGTTCATTGAACAGACCTTCATGAGGATCACTGTCACACCAAAACTGAGGGTAGCGTGACCGGCCAGGGCCTACAGCCTGCCATGTAGCCTACCATCTACACTGACATTAAAAAAACCAAGACATAGCGAATGAAAGAAAACTCAACAAACTTTATAAAAAGTTTTCAAGTCACAATCTATAAGTTTTTCCAAAACACGTAGGAACACCAATATCAAATAACCAAAAGTTCAAGTAACAAGTTTTACAATCCTGTTTCAATTTCAAATGTCAATGTAGAAATAAAACCAACATAACTAATCACTAGTCTAAGACTCAAGGACGCCGCTACGAGATATGGCACCGCCTCCTGCCCACCAGCTGCACCATGTCGACATACAAAGTCACTGCTCATGCTCTGCAAAAATAAGAGTAAATTGTGAGTCCACTTGGGACTCAGTGAGTGGCTCAAATGAACCTCCACACAAGCCTCAGTCACACACATATATATATCATACAGGGCAATAAAGGAAATGTACTAGGAGGTAAAATTTATTTCTAATACGATTACCGACCCCCAACGGGTTCATCCACATCAACTGAACATAATAACCTACCATCTCGGCTTATCTATCCTTCGGCATCCGGCCCTTGGGCCTACTAATAGAATCATATCCCGGCTACAACCGTCCCTACCATATCCGGTAGTATCACACTGGCCCTAAGCCACAACATCACAAGATGTAAACAAATAATCTCGGGCCGTCGACTAGGATGGTCCACTAGTCTTCGGACACCGTCTGGGGTAAGGATTGCTAGTCCCACCCAACTAGGGTCTGGCACATAGCGGGCTCGCTGGCACACCTCTAGACCCAATACTGGCCGAGCTGAGCATTGGTCATTTCCGACCTCCTCGCTCCTCGGTGGACCATCTCAAATACATCACACAAGCAATATCCTAGTGTTTTCATATATACACTTCGGGCCTTTGCCCGTATCTGGCCTAAATCCGGCTACAGGGTCAACAATTTATGCCGCCCTTTCAAGATATGAACAACTACAAGTTCTAAGTTTCCAAAAGTGTACCAAAGGTCATAGAAGTGTTATCGTCTCCTAACTAAGTTTCCATATAAGTGCTATGAACGTTTAGTGACGCTGTACATGTTACCCAACCTTCTATACCACCTCGGGTGGGGAATTTCATGTGTCAACCTTGGAATCCCGCCCAAGAACATTTAGGGCAGCATGTATAATCCAAAGGAGAATATTCAAATTTTGCATCATTCATCATATATAACCACAATGTATATATATAGCAACTTTACACTACCTTAGAAATTTTAGCACAATAAGAAACAACTTTCTAGCATGGCAAGGTGGTAATGAATTCAAATGACATGCAGGAAATACAAAACATAGCAACAATTTCAACATTCAAGTTTAAAGATCTAATGCAGCCCATAATCTTGCAAAGGAAGGTCTGATCAGGAACCAATCTGAGCAGTCAGTCCAGGATGACAGTAAGGCCACTTGTGGAGTAAACTGTATAAATGTGAATAGTTTAGCTAACGATTGTATAAAGAGTGGTATGTTCACTCTTAGAACAAGCAATTTTGATGTAAACCCAGTCTTTAGCTTGAATAATAATATGCATGTCCAGGGGGAATATACTCCTGCTCTTTTTGAAGGCGAGGGAAACACAGCCATTGGCCCTCTGTCCTCTCTACCCTTCAGCTGAGCAAGAGGTGACCTTTGCCTCAGCATTTTCTTTGAAAAAAAAAGTTTAAAGATCTAATGCTAAGGATGGTTACAAGACTAGCATTCCTAAAGTTTCTAATCAATCAAGCTACTTGCTATGTTTGGTGTTCTTCCTAATTATTGCCATATCTCTATGTATGATCCTTATAGTCATGTAATTTTCATCTATAGCTAATCTCTTCTCCCGTCCCTAGCCTTGGCCGAACCATGAGCAAGGAAGACCTTGCTCGGCCATGGTCCTAATGGTAGGAAAAGAGGGATGAGACTCTAGCTATACCTCTACCTCTTCAATTACGAATGTAACTTAAATGCCAGTGAACTAATTTATCCTTCCCTCACCCTTGGTCGAACCCTCTTCATGAGTGGTAAGGTTCATTCGACCCTTGAAGGGACTCCTAGGGAAGACATGCTTCAATATACGAAAGATATACAAGTAGAACTAAATCGAACATTGATCTAAGGTCATCTAAGGGCTTCCTTGCCTTCAAGGGAATTGGAGAAAATTTTGGCATGACCTTTCCCCTTTCCCCATCACTCGGCATACCTAAAAACTTGCAAATCGACGAAGAAACAACGAGTTCCGACAAGAAATTTCATAAAATAGTGAACGCACATCACAGAAATCAAGATTTGTCGGAAAGATCGTGAGAACTCAACCTATCTCATCTAGGGTTCGGCCACCCACCTCCCCCAAGCTTCAAAACTTAACCACTCACCTAGGTTGTGGAGAAACAAGGATCGGGTGACGACGACTTGAAATTTTTCCGGCGACGACGCGAATCCCGGATCGATCCAAGCCCCAAGCTTCACCTTGCTCCTCTTCCTCTCTCCCCTTGGGCAGCCTTGTGCGGCTCAATGGATGAGCCGCACGGCTGCAAGATGAGGGTTTTAATCCGTCATCTAGCTTTCCAAATGAGGCCTCTTGACTCACTTAACTCGCACTCAAACCTCGACTAAACCCGAACTCAACTTGGGTTCCAACTCAAACCATAATATGATTCGAGTTAACTTAATTTAAGGTATGATTTCATAAAAGGAAAGTTAATCACCCAAATATCCATGAATCATTAATCGAGTCATACCTTTTCACTCGAGGCGATCCTAAGGCTCGACTCGACTACCCCTGGATCCGGCATGCTGCACCAAAACAAATTTTTATGTAAGGAAATTTTTCCGGGTCTTACAACCTTCCCCCCTTAAGGGAAATTCGTCCTCGAATTACTTGAATAACAAGGACCTACCGGCTCCTCGAACAAGGAAGGGTAGCGCTCTCTCATGTCCTGCTCTACCTCCCACGTGGCCTCTTGCCCGGAATGGTGCTCCCATCTGACTTTTACCAGGGGAATTTCTTTGGACCTTAGCTTCCTGATTTGGAGGTCAAGAACCTCTAACGGCTTTTCCTCGAATGAGATGAACGAATCTACCTCAATAGAAGAGGGCTCGATCACATGCGAATCATCTTTTACATACTTTAGCAACATGGATACATGGAAGATCGGGTGCACTCTGCTCAGGCTAGGAGGCAATGCCAGCTCATAGGCCACCTCGCCCCTCCGCTTGAGGATGGGAAAAGGCCCAATGTATCTTTACTTTTTTGTCGACTCTGGGCCACCATTAATCTTTTCTTAATGATCTTTACTTTCTCTACCGCTTCCTCAACCAGATCGGGGCCAACCATGAGTGATTCCCCTGCCTCAAACCAACCCACTGGAGATCTACACCGCCGTCCATACAAGGCCTCAAAAGGATCCATGCCAATGCTACTGTGATAGCTATTGTTGTAGGAGAATTCTATCAACGGTAGGTGTCTCTCCCATCCATCGGCTATATCCAAGACGTATGCTCTCAGCATGTCCTCCAAAGTTTGGATGGTCCTCTCTGACCGCCCGTTGTTCTGCGGATGGAAAGCTGTGCTGAAACGCACCTGGGTATCCAAAGCTTCCTGGAAGGACTACTAAAATTGGGCTGTGAACTGGGTCCGCGATCGGATATAATCATCACCGGGGTACCATGATCTGCCACAATCCTATCCAAGAATAGTTGGGCATACTGTTGCACAGAGAAGGTAGTTTTCACTGGTATGAAGTGCGCTGTTAGGGACTTTTCGATGCGCCCGAGCGACGACGAATCATGACGGAATGTTCCCTACATATTTGTAAATATGTTTTCGCGTCCATGTAATTTTGCCTTTATTTCTAGTTCGTACTTGTAAAACCTCTTGTGCAATCCCCATGGGTCCGTGGTACGAGTTGTATGCATGTTGGGGTCATTCGACATTTGGTTCATCCGTCACGGCTAAGCGGAAAACCTTGTGTTCATTTCGTCATGGCCGTGGCCACGGAAAATCACCCCGTCGGGTGGCCCAAATTTTGTCATGCTCCTCGTGCTTTGAGGAACCTTGGGGGTGGCACATGGGGGTTAGGGGTCTCATGTATAATGTAGGAGAGCGTTGGCAAACAAAGCGGTTGCCTTGGGCGGAGACGAACGAGTGGCCCATATGGGCATGCGACATGTCGTTCTTCGCCCAAGACAATTGCGGAGCTCGTCCTACACCCGGTTTTATGTTTTCTTGCGTCCATAGTCCTGTAATGTTGTTTTTGCTTTATGCCTTCAAAAACCATTCGGCCAACATGGTCTTTTGGGGGCGCGGACATGGAGCGCGAGGTTGGCACGTGGTCCAACGTATGCCCCGCGATGTTAAGTCGGGAAGCCCAATTCGGGATGGATTCGGGATTAAGGCTTATCCCTTGCACGGGATGCAAGGGTGCCGCACGGGTTCTTCCGCTCAAAACAATTGGCCCGTGACAGTTGGTATCAGAGCCAGGTTCTCTAGTAAGACGCACATTGTGCGCATAGCAGACTATTTCATAAGACGCGAAGATGGTGCGCAGGGCGTTGTCCCCTAAGACGCAGCGCAGAGCCGATGGCTCGTGAGTCGCCAAGGATGGTGCGCAGGGCGTTGTCCCCTAAGACGCAGCGCAGAGCCGATGGCTTGTGAGTCGCCAAGTTTGTGCGCAGGGTGTTGTCCCCTAAGTCGCAGCGCAGAGCCGATGGCTTGTGAGTCGCCGAAGATGGTGCGCAGGGCGTTGTCCCCTAAGACGCAGCGCTGAGCCGATGGCTCGTGAGTCGCCAAGTATGGTGCGCAGGGCGTTGTCCCCTAAGTCGCAGCGCAGAGCCGATGGCTCGTGAGTCGCCAAGTATGGTGCGCAGGGCGTTGTCCCCTAAGACGCAGCGCAGAGCCGATGGCTCGTGAGTCGCCAAGTTTGTGCGCAGGGCGTTGTCCCCTAAGTCGCAGCGCAGAGCCGATGGCTCGTGAGTCACCAAGTTTGTGCGCAGGGCGTTGTCCCCTAAGTCGCCGCGCAGAGCCGATGGCTTGTGAGTCGCAAGGTTGGTGCGCATGGCCGATGGCCTCTAAGACGCAAGATTTGTGCGCATGGCAAGATGTCCTTTAAGACGCAAGGTTGGTGCGCATGGCCGATGGCCTCTAAGACGCAAGATCTGTGCGCATGGCAAGATGTCCTTTAAGACGCAAGTTTGGTGTGCATGGCCGATGGCCTCTAAGACGCAAGATTTGTGCGCATGGCAAGATGTCCTTTAAGACGCAAGGTTGGTGCTAATGGCCGATGGCCTCTAAGACGCAAGATTTGTGCGCATGGCAAGATGTCCTTTAAGACGCAAGGTTGGTGCGCATGGCCAGATGGCCTCTAAGACGCAAGATTTGTGCGCAGAGCAGATGGCTCTTAAGTCGCAAGATTGAAACGTCCGAACCAAGCACAAGTGAAGAACAGCTGTGGTGTGGCAGCAATGCTCTTAGTGCGGAGAGTTCGCGGACGTTGTGACCCGGTTGGAGAAAATCCCTCAAGTCGTGATCGAGGAGCAGCGTAAGACTTGAAGCTCGTTGAGATGGGCTCGGTGGAGGGCGCCATGACCTC
This sequence comes from Canna indica, assembly GCA_034359265.1. Classification (NCBI taxonomy): domain Eukaryota; kingdom Viridiplantae; phylum Streptophyta; class Magnoliopsida; order Zingiberales; family Cannaceae; genus Canna; species Canna indica. The sequence continues at coordinate 43,869,527 of CP136890.1, read as the reverse complement.
TGCGGGGGGCGAGTGAGCAAGCAGTGATCCGTAAGACTTGAAGCTCGTTGAGATGGGCTCGGAGGAGGGCACCATGACTCCTGCGGGGGGCGAGTGAGCAAGCAGAGATCGGCTCAAGGCGGCGGTGGAGGCAAGGCTCTAGTGTGGTGCAGCCACGGAACTACTCATCACTTGGGGGTTGCACAACGGCACCCAGATGTTATCTGAGACGAGCGTTGCTCTATGCTCCTTAAGTCTGGGACTTTTCATTGCCCAGCAAAAACGGGACTTGGTGAATTGAGTAACCATTTCTCGGGTTCCTTCACGTAGGCGTTGCTCAACGACGCTCGTGTGCCCCACAAAGTCTGGGACCCTCATAGCCCAGCAACATCGAGACTTGGTGAACACAGTAGCTACTTCTCGGTGTCCATTCAAGCGAGCGTTGCTCAACGACGCTGGTGCCCCTTCAAGCGAAAGTTGTTCAACATCACTCGGTTGCTCCACAAGTCTGGGACTTTCATTGCCCAGTAACGAGTTTGGGAATCTCAAAGCCCTTTCTCGCAACAACAGGAGATGATGAAACTCAAAGATGTTCCAAGTAGTCATTTCCTGGTGGCGGACTTCACACGGTGAAACTTGACATGTTGCGGCCCCACTGCGGCATGTCGTTACTTAGGCGGTGTTCCCTTCGACTACTTGTGAAGAATTCACTTCAGCAATTGCAGCCTATGCCAGAAAGGCGGTGCGGCCGAGGCGAGTTCGACGAGGACGTCGAAGCTTGAAGTGGGGGAGGATGTTAGGGACTTTTCGATGCGCCCGAGCGACGACGAATCATGACGGAATGTTCCCTACATATTTGTAAATATGTTTTCGCGTCCATGTAATTTTGCCTTTATTTCTAGTTCGTACTTGTAAAACCTCTTGTGCAATCCCCATGGGTCCGTGGTACGAGTTGTATGCATGTTGGGGTCATTCGACATTTGGTTCATCCGTCACGGCTAAGCGGAAAACCTTGTGTTCATTTCGTCATGGCCGTGGCCACGGAAAATCACCCCGTCGGGTGGCCCAAATTTTGTCATGCTCCTCGTGCTTTGAGGAACCTTGGGGGTGGCACATGGGGGTTAGGGGTCTCATGTATAATGTAGGAGAGCGTTGGCAAACAAAGCGGTTGCCTTGGGCGGAGACGAACGAGTGGCCCATATGGGCATGCGACATGTCGTTCTTCGCCCAAGACAATTGCGGAGCTCGTCCTACACCCGGTTTTATGTTTTCTTGCGTCCATAGTCCTGTAATGTTGTTTTTGCTTTATGCCTTCAAAAACCATTTGGCCAACATGGTCTTTTGGGGGCGCGGACATGGAGCGCGAGGTTGGCACGTGGTCCAACGTATGCCCCGCGATGTTAAGTCGGGAAGCCCAATTCGGGATGGATTCGGGATTAAGGCTTATCCCTTGCATGGGATGCAAGGGTGCCGCACGGGTTCTTCCGCTCAAAACAATTGGCCCGTGACAGCGCGGTCTTGGTTAACCGGTCCACTACCACCCAAATGGAGTCAAAACCACCTTTTGACTTAGGCAATCCGGTCACTAGATCCATGGTGATCTTCTCCCATTTTCACTTGGGCACTTCGAGGTTTTGCAGAAGCCCCGTAGGCTTAAGGTGTTCGGCCTTCACCTGCTAGCAGACTAGACATTTGGAAACAAACTTTGCCACCTCTCTTTTCATACCTTTCCTCCAGTAATGCTGCCTTAAATCCCGGTACATATTGGTGGCCCCCGAATGCATCGTGTAAGTGGAACGATGACCCAGTTCCAGGACTTGCCTGCGCACCTCAGCCGTGTATGGTACAACTATGAAGTGCACGGTCTTGGTTAACCGGTCCACTACCACCCAAATGGAGTCAAAACCGCCTTTTGACTTAGGCAATCCGGTCACTAGATCCATGGTGATCTTCTCCCATTTCCACTCAGGCACTTCGAGGTTTTGCAGAAGCCCCACAGGCTTAAGGTGTTCAGTCTTCACCTGCTAGCAGACTAGACATTTGGAAACAAACTCTGCCACCTCTCTTTTCATACCTTTCCTTCAGTAATGCTGCCTTAAATCTCGGTACATCTTGGTGGCCCTCGGATGCATCGTGTAAGTGGAACGATGACCCAGTTCCAGGAATTGCCTGCGCACCTCGGCCATGTATGGTACAACTATATGGTCTCTGAACCTCAGTACACTCTCTGAGTCCAATCTGAAACCGTTCTTTGCATCACCTCTTTGCACCTGGTCCTTGGTCAGTGCACAAAAGACATCTTCCCCCTGCGCGGCACGCAGCATGTCCACCAGCGTGGACTATACCCGCAGGGTGTGCCATCAGGGCACCTGAAGCTGGCACTGATAAGGTTGCACCCCCATCTAGGCACAAAGCCAACTCTCGAGCTAGAGGCCTCTGCTTAACTTCCAAATGAGCTAAACTGCCCATGGACTTTCTGCTCAGAGCATCTGCCACCACATTTGCTTTCCCCGGATGATACATAATGGTGCAATCATAATCCTTTAGGTGCTCCAGCCACCTCCTCTGCCTGAGGTTCAGCTCCTTTAGGTGCTTTAGATACCTCTGCCCCATCACGGTTCATGGTATATACCCGTGCAGGAGGCCTCTCCGAATAACTAGTTTGCAGCCCCTTATGCTGCGCCTGTCCCCTCTGAGCTACTGACCCTACTGACATAGGTGCCTTGCCCCTAGACTGCTCAGGCTTCTGACCAGTTCCCTCAGGACAGTCCTTCTTGAAGTGTCTGACTCGACCGCAATTGAAGCAAGCATTAGTGCGGCTAAGGCAGGATCCCCAGTGCCTCCGACTGCAGTTGCCACACTGTGGCGCCTCAGATCTCTGAGAACCACCTCCTGAGACTGCTGGCCTCACTGACCCAGCCCCTGGGCCCCCACGACCCCGGTTGCCATTCTGCCTTGGCTTTGCTACTGCTCTGCTATAGCCATTGCCCCCTCGGAGTGCCAAGGCCGACTACCAGAACCCTGCGACCGAAACTTCTTCTTAGCTAGCCCGTCATTTCTCTCAAATGGCACCAAGGCTTCTTTTCGCATGGCCTCATGCACTACCCGAGCCAGAGTAGAATCCTCAGTGTATTGGATAAGCCTACCAATTTGTGGCCTCAGCCCTGCCACAAACCTTTTAACCCTCGCGGTTTCAGACGCCACTAGGGTTGGATGGTACTTGGAGAGGAGAGACGATTGAACTCCATCTCATACTCTGACACCGACTTGCCCCCAGCCTGGCGCAGCATCTCAAAATCACGGGCACGCTTGTCGCGGACAGTCATGGGTAGGTACTGCTCTTCCACAATCGCCCGAAATTCCTCCCATGTGGGAGGTGGTGCGCCAGCCGCGCTGCGGGCCTTCCAAGTTTGTAGCCAAACCTTTGTCGGTCCCCTCATCTGAAGGCAGACCATAAGAGCAGCTGCCTCTGATGAACATCCTAGCTCCATACATAGATCGTAGCAATCCCCCAGGAATTCTGTTAGTTCCACCTGACGATGTCCCGGTGAACTCCGGTGGCTTCAGTGAGACAAAATTTGCATACGTTGGGGCCCCTGGGGTTCTAACCACCGGTGCTGTCACCTCTGCCACTTCTGGTACCACTGGAATCACGGGTACGAGTTCTGGCGGTGGCTGTTGGGACTGCTGCTGCTACATCTGTTGTCTCAGTTCTTGCTCCTTAAGGAGCGCCTCTGTCAGTTGATTCACCTGAGCGTACAGTAGAACAACCACCGAGTCTTGCCCCTGACCCTTTGACTGTTCTCTTTCCCTGCCCCGGCCGTAGCCTCAGCCTCACCCCCACCCCCGGCCTCAATGTTCTGTTGAGTTACTGCCACTGCCGCTCAAAGCAGCATTTTGAGCTTCCATTTCACTAACACAGGAAAGAAAGAAGTTGCATATCACATAATAAATTGTTAACATAGAGCTCTTTAAACTTACTAACCGCATGGTGCGCTGAGTGCAGGAGTGGTCGCCCAATCTCGTAGCATAACTATACCGTAAGTCGGCACGCTAGCATATGCCTCATACGATACCCAACACCGAGTCGTAGACAAAACCTAACATAGTGCTCTAATACCAACTTTGTCACACCCCAACTGAGGGTAGTGTGACCGGACAGAGACTACATCCTGCCCTGTAGCCTACTATCTACACTGACATTAAAAAAACTAAGACATAGCGAATGAAAGAAAATTCAAGATACTTTATAAAAAGTTTTCAAGTCACAATCTATAAGTTTTTCCAAAACACCAACATCAAATAACCAAACGTTCAAGTAACAAGTTTTACAATCCTTTTTCAATTTCAAATGTCAATGTAGAAATAAAACCATCATAACTAAGCACTAGTCTAAGACTCAAGGACGCCACTACGAGATATGGCACCGCCTCTCGCCCACCAGTTGCACCATGTCGACATACCAAGTCACTGCTCATGCTCTGCAAAAATAAGAGTAAATTGTGAGTCCACTTGGGACTCAGTGAGTGGCTCAAATGAACCTCCACACAAGCCTCAGTCATATATATATATCATACAGGGCAATAAAGGAAATGTACTAGGAGGTAAAATTTATTTCTAATGCGATTACCGACCCCCAACGGGTTCATCCACATCAACTGAACATGATAACCTTACATCTCGGCTTATCTAGCCTTTAGCATCTGGCCCTTGCGCCTACTAATAGAATCATATCCCGGCTACAGCCATCCCTACCATATCCGATAGTATCACACTGGCCCTAGGCCACAACATCTCAAGATGTAAACAAACAATCCCGAGCCGTCGACTAGGCTGGTCCACTAATCTTCGAACTTTACCAAGGATAATTAGTCCCACCCAACTGGGGTCTGGCACCTAGCGGGCCCGCTGGCGCACCTCTAGACCCAATACTGGCCGAGCTGAGCATTGGTCATTTTCGACCTCCTCGCTCCTCGGCGGACCATCTCAAACACATCACACAAGCAATATCCTAGGGTTTCCATATATACACTTCGGGCCTTTGCCCGTATCTGGCCATATCCGGCTACAGGTCAACAATTTATGCCGCCCTTTCAAGATATGAACAACTACAAGTTCTAACTTTCCAAAAGTGTACCAAAGGTCATAGAAGTGTTATCGTCTCCTAACTAAGTTTCCATATAAGTGCTATGAACGTTTAGTGACGCCATACATGTTACCCAACCTTCTATACCACCCCGGGTGGGGAATTTCGTGTGTCAAACTTGGAATCCCACCCAACAACATTTAGGGCAGCATGTATAATCCAAAGGAGAATATTCAAATATTGCATCATTCATCATATATAACCACAATATATATATAGCAACTTTACAGTACCTTAGAAATTTTAACACAATAAGAAACAACTATCTAGCATGGCAAGGTGGTAATGAATTCAAATGACATGTAGGAAATACAAAACATAGCAACAATTTCAACATTCAAGTTTAAAGATCTAATGCTAAGGATGGTTACAAGACTAGCATTCCTAAAGTTTCAAAATCAATTAAGCTACTTGCTATGTTTGGTGTTCTTCCTAATTATTGTCATATCTCTATGTATGATCCTTATAGTCATGTAATTTTCATCTATAGCTAATCTCTTCTCCCGTCCCTAGCCTTGGCCGAACCATGAGCAAGGAAGACCTTGCTCGGCCATGGTCCTAATGGTAGGGAAAGAGGGATGAGACTCTAGCTATACCTCTACCTCTTCAATTACGAATGTAACTTAAATGCCAATGAACTAATTTATCCTTCCCTCACCCTTGGTCGAACCCTCTTCATGAGTGGTAAGGTTCATTCGGCCCTTCAAGGGACTCCTAGGGAAGACATGCTTCAATATACGAAAGATATACAAGTAGAACTAAATCGAACATTGATCTAAGGTCATCTAAGGGCTTCCTTGCCGTCAAGGGAATTGGGGAAAATTTTGGCATGACCTTTCCCCTTTCCCCATGACTCGGCATACCTAAAAACTTGCAAATCGACGAAGAAACAATGAGTTCCGACAAGAAATTTCATAAAATAGTGAACGCACATCATATAAATCAAGATTTGTCGGAAAGATCGTGAGAACTCAACCTATCTCATCTAGGGTTCGGCCACCCGCCTCCCGCAAGCTTCAAAACTTAACCACTCACCTAGGTTGCGGAGAAAAAAGGATCGGGTGATGACGACTTGAAATTTTTCTGGCGACGACGCGAATCCCGGATCGATCCAAGCCCCAAGCTTCACCTTGCTCCTCTTCCTCTCTCCCCTTGGGCAGCCTTGTGCGACTCAATGGATAAGCCGCACGGCTGCAAGATGAGGGTTTTAATCCCTCATCTAGCTTTCCAAATGAGGCCTCTTGACTCACTTAACTCGCACTCAAACCTTGACTAAACCCGAACTCAACTTGGGTTCCGACTCAAACCATAATATGACTCGAGTTAACTTAATTTAAGGTATGATTTCATAAAAGGAAAGTTAATCACCCAAATAGATTCCATGAATCATTAATCGAGTCATACCTTTTCACTCGAGGCGATCCTAAGGCTCGACTCGACTACCCCCGGATCCAGCATGCTGCACCAAAATAGATTTTTATATAAGGAAATTTTTCCGGGTCTTACAATCACAAAATGGAATCCTTACATGAGTGTCAATAGGATGTTCCTCGGGTGATAGTAGGTGCAAGCAGTCCTTGGACATGAGTTTGTCATGGTTACCTTGTGAGTGACGACCCATTGTCTTGGTTCTCTCCCTACGTGGCCCTCAGCGTCATGTGCCGAGTATTACTGGGCATGGGGAAGCATTCATGGAGGTAGGTGAGCGACCAATTTGGAATCAGTTACTCCTAGTGAGAGGAGATAATTTCCTATGTGTCTCTGCAAGTGTCGACTTAGGAATCTCTGGCCAGAGTAGATATGAAAGTCAGGAAGATGTTTTTGATGTTTCATTATTGAGACGACATCTTGACGGGTGGAATACATATAAATCAGTTTTAAGGTTTGACACTTCTTCCTTACCCTAGCTAACGTCGGGACCTTGTAACCGAGGAACTTAGTTGCATTGTAACTAATCATCGAAGGGCGTTCAATCCCTGTAGATTGAACCTCACACTATCCGGGTAGTCATGACACGTTGCTAGACGTCAATCTTGACTTGTGAGTGGAGTCTCTCATGACCACACTAAAGGGGTTTAGTGATGGATCGTAAGATTCGAATAGAAGTCGTTCTATCCAATTTGCCTCTCCGTTATGCACAACTCACTACTGGCTTAGTGTGGGCCCAATGGGTCACACACAATAGCCTAATCTCATAACGGACCTTATGAGATAAAGTTCGAATGCGGCACTATATGTCTACTAGCATGGACATGCTGCAACACGATCACGAATCTTATTTACGGACATGATAAGACAGAAGTTTTCCTATAGGAACGAATACGCGAGGAAGGAGTTCCTCGGTAACCCTAATTGTAGGGATTGACGCATGACTAATCCTAATCAATAAGAATTTAATTTATAGAGATAAATAAAGTTTATATTTAGTTGGATTAAATTAATTTTGAATTAATTATAAATCCATTAAATATAAATTTATTGTTTTGGAGGTAAACCCCGAAACTTTGAATTCCGGGGAGAGGATTTAAAAGTGGCGGGGGCAGGTCTACCTAGGTGGCAACCTATGCCCCTTATAAATAGATGGCCTAACCTCCTTCAAGGGGGTTAAAAAAATTGGTTGGAGATCTTGGAGAAGAGTAAGGGCTTGGATTCTTGAGAAGCTTCTTGAAAAGAAAGAGTCCAAAGAGCTCCTCTTGATCCCATGGGTGGCCGGCCATCTTGTTCTTCCTTCCCGGGTTTGTGAAGCTGAATTGAAGGTCTCTTCCTCTTGGGTGTGTCATCTCCTTCATCTTCTTGGAGGAGCCTATGAAGGACAGGGAGGTATTCCTACATCTTCCTTCTCATTCTGCAGTTTTCTCATCCTCTCTACCTTCCTTTTGGTGCTCGGTTCTTGGTGGAAGGGCTGACTTCACCATGGTGTGTTTTGGGGTTGAGATTGCCTCTCCGTTGAGCCACAATGAGTCATGGTGTTTGCTGCCCCTTGGTTGCGAGGCGCTTGGTGTGGACCTTCCATGGAGGACGTGCGCGTGTGCGTCTTGAAACCGGGATAGGAGCAGCCATACCATTTGCGATATAAGGTATATCTTCTCCTTCTACTCGTTGACTGAATTCCTTAAAGATTACTAAACTTGATAACTGGTTTAGGGATATTTTGAATTTTTAAATCACTTTTTCCGCTATGCTTCTTCTTCCCATCCCAACATAGGTGTCCTTGGCTCAGCTCCACCTATAGGTAGTCTCTATTGAGAGAAAGATTCTTGAATATTCACAGCTAGTTCTGTAGGTTCTACATCTCTGTCTTCTAGAAGGGTCTCAGGTTCGTCCAGTCCTGACTACTATGAGTGACCGCTTTCTCTCCTTTGGCATATTTGTTCAAAAAAGGGGGAGATAAATTGGGTGTTCGAATAAATGGGTGTCTGATAATTGCACCTGGCCATAGTTGATGGTTCCTTAAAACTTCTATCTTGTTTGGCTGAGTTTGGTTTGTTGACTGGTTGTATTTTTCTTGTCTGTGACTCTGTGATGGTTGGATATTTTCTCTAAACTATTAACTGTTAATTATATCTTGATAGTTAGTTTGCTTGTCTGTGAATCTACTCTCTTGTTATCTGTCTGTTTGAAATTGACTAGGACAGGTTGGGTTTTTGCCAAATAAGCCAATGGGGGAGAATGTTGGTGTTGGCCATTGTATGTTGGCTATATTTGACAAAAGTGTTCCATTATGATCTCAATCTTAACTATGAGGAACTCTTCACATTTTGAGGACAGTCTCAACTGCTCCAACAACCTATGGATTTCATATCAAGGGTGCAACGCAAAAAGGGGACTTTTTGCTTTCTACAGAGATGATGTCACACCCCAACTGAGGGTAGTGTGACCGACCAGGGCCTACATCTTGCCCTGTAGCTTATTGTATACACTGACTGACAATAAAGTAGAATATATCGAGAAAGGAAACCACAACACAATCTTTATTTAAAGTTTTCAAAATTCACAAATATATGTTTTTTAATCCAAAGAAGAAAACCAACATCGTCACAAATAGAACGTCTCAAGTATCAAAGTTATTACAAACTTTTCAAAACACAACTGTTAGTGTAGAAATGGAAAATAACTACTACAAGACACTGGACTATGACCAAAGGATGCCGCTATGAGATATGACACCACCACCTGCCCTCCAGCTGCACCATGACGATCAACCTCGATCACTGATCATGCTCTGCAAAAACAAAGGAAACAAACCGTCAGTCCACTTGGGACCAGTGAGTGGTTCTTTGAAAGAACCTCCACATAATCCGCAGTTTGGCATGCATAACATATAAACAACATAGAATATAATCAGGGAAGTAAGCTACTTTTTGATGTGACTATCGACCCCGTGGGTCATTCTGTATAAACCATATAGGAGAAACTGGCCATACGGCCTAACCTTGCCACCTGGCATCCGGCCCTTAAGGCCTACTTATGGTGTAAGAATCCCGGTTATAATCGGCCCTACCATACAAGGTAGAATCACACTGGCCGTTCGACCACATCATATCAAGATATAAACGTGGAATCCCGGGCCATCGACTAGGATGGTCTAGTAGTCTCCAGACACCATCTGCGATAGGGATAGCTAGTCCCACCCAACTGGGGTCTGACACCTAGCGGGCCCGCTGGTGCATCTCAAGACCCAATCACTGGCTGAGCTAAGCATTGGTCATTTCTGACCTCCACGCTTCTCGGCGGACCATCTCAAGCACATCACACAGTCAAATGTCCTAGGGTTTCCAAATATACACTTCGGGCGATTGCTCGTTTCCGGCCCTAATCTGGTCTGCAGGGTCAACAAGTTAGTGCTGCCCTTCCAAAAACGTGTACACCTAATAGTTTTAGGTTTCCAGAAATGAATACTAGAAGTCCTAGAAGTTGTCATTTCCTAGCTAGGTTTCCATATATACTATGCATCTTGCAAAGTCCTATTTGTTATCTATCCCATTCTTCCTAGAACGAGCGAACTCGCCGACTATGTAGGCACTCGACCCACCATTTCCACATGACTTACAAAATTAATTATGGATAGTAACATCATGAAGAACTGAAATAAAAAGTAAGTAATGTAGAGGTTAAACCAATATGGAACATTCACTAAGCATAGCAACAATTAAACATGATATGAGCAATTAAATGAAACCTTTCTTGGCAAGAATATTTCCAAAATGGTAATATAGATCTACCCCAACAAATCACAACATGAATATGGATTAACATTAACATGAATATGAATAAACATTAAGCGGAGGGATATGAACAACTACACAAAATCGTTTGTTTCCTCCCCCTTTCCCTTGATCGGCCGAAGCTCGAGGAAGGTAAACCTTGCTCGGCTGAACCATCCATGTGGGAAGGGGCTGGAATTTATGCATATTAACCAATAGAACAGTAAACATAAACTTCAAATTTAATCTAACATTTAAACATGAAGGTGCGAGTTAATGCGATAAAATAAGAGATCCAACAATCCAATATAAACAGCCCAAGTTTTCCCCCTTCTATTGCTCGGCCAACTTGAGAAGGATGATGACCATGCTCGGCTGAACCCTCTAGAGGTGGTGGACTTGGCTGCGGCATCCACTCGAGCATCAATCCAAAACCGAAAACAAAACGAATACAAGTTGATACGCGAGTTGCGAGACGAGCGAGGAAATTGGGGAAAATTTTGGCATGACCTTCCCCCTTTTTCCTCGACTCGACGAGCCCCTGAAAGCAAGAAATTGACATTTTTTCAAACATGAAATCACAGTATGTACAATGATTTAAAAATCCAACATGGGGAAACAACCCGATCGGCAAAACTCACGGAGAAAACCTCGATTTCAAAATCTGTGGGGCCGGCCACCCGTCTCCCCTTAACATCTACTCTAACCACTCACCTTGAATTGGATCACGAAGAAATCTTGATGAAATGAGATTCCGATCTCCTCGAGCGTCGTCGCGAACTCGGCGTTGACAAGATCTCCTCCTCCTCTCTCCCTTTCTCCCTCTTGATGGGTTGTGTGCAGCTCTCTCTTTGAGCCGCATGGGTGGCTTGGGTGAGGGGTTTTATTCCCCTCATCCAATGACCCATTTGCCCCTCACTTGACTTGACTTCTTCTCGGTTCGATCCGAGTCCGATTCGGACTCCGATCCTATCCGCACTCAAGAGTCGAACTCGACTTTAATAAGACATCATAAGCAAGAAAGGAAATAACCATTGAACTAATTCAACTTCATATTTCCATGGGTCGGGTTATACCTTCTACTCGAGGTGATTTCCACGGCTCGACTCGGCTAACGTCCGATCTAGTGTGCTGCACCAAAAAAAGAGATTTTTATATTAGGAATTTTTTTTGGGTCTTACAGATGATGACTCTTGGTCTACATTATTAATGATGATTCTCCTTGTTGCCTCTGAGATCTTTTAATCATCGTTAACTTTTTATTTACCCGAATAACTTTTAGAGGTCAGGTCCTCTTTAAATATTATCAGATGTTACTCCTTCGATCTTTATGGTCTTTAGGAGTTATGCACTGTCTATTTGTTTTGAACCAATGACTGTTGGTTGTTAAACTGATGGGTTCATTAAACAAAATAGTTATGAACAATATTCATTCAGATCTTTCAGTTGTCTTATATAAATTCTGATAAAAAGATCTGATCTAGAACTCTCTCCATGTGCGAACACTGTGTTGCCAGTTATTGAGAGGAGTTAAGACTACTGAGTGTAGATTGCTGAGTGCAATACTGCTGAGTGCAGATGACAACAATCTATCCTTTTATCTTCAAGCGAAATTGGTTTTGGGCTAATAACTCGCTACAACACAAGGCTGTGTGGAGGATGGAACTCTGTGACTGTGATGTCATAGAGAGGCAAGTTGGTATGTACTTATAATAACAAATAGGTTTTTTGTTATTTCCAATTCACTGTAGTGCCGGTAGTTGGATTTCGGGTGTGAAATCCAGATGACGTATATTACACTTATAGAGAGTGGATTGGGCATATATCCAGTGAGTGCCTCGCAAATTAGGTGACTGGTTTTGTCACCGAACTACATACACAAATCTCTTGTGTTTGCATGTGTTTTTGTTTTTGTTTTTTACTTTGCTTCTAGTTGCAATAGTAGTTGCAACTTCCTATTCAACCGCCCTTAACAGAAGTTCCTTTAGCTACATATACTATCACACACCTTGCTAGCTACACTCAAATTCGATACAAAACAGTAGGAAAACAAGATTAATGGAGCTTAAATATAAAACAACCTTGATGAAGCTCCAACAACGCTCCTCCTAGCACTTCAAGGCTTCGAGTATGGATTTCTCGGTTGAAAGCGAAGCTTGATGAAGTGAGGAGAGATTGAGAGTGTGGAAGTGAATGTTAGGGCTTTAGATAAACTCTTTTAGGCTTAAATACTCTAGTATAGACTCAATGATATCAAGAGGTTTAAGGAGGCCGTTATTCATCTTTTATTTATAAGCCATGAAGAGAGGAGCTTGAAACAGGCGTTGCAACAGATAGAATTCTATCTGTTGTCGCCCGTCGGTCGATCACTCGGTTGATGGGTCGGTCGACCGACCGAGAGATCGATCATCAACCGGAAGCCTTCTTTGGCTTTTGAGCCTTTGGTGGTCGATCGTCGATCGATGGTCGATCGACGAACCAATCGACCGAACCTTCGACCGAAGTACTATTGTTAGCATGTTTTTGCTAATTTTTCAATTGGTTTCAATTTTGGGTTTCGATTGGGTTTTGGCTTTACAGAAATACATTACATGGGTTGACTTGAGGCCTTAAAAGGATTTTACAATCATTTCAAACCCTAGATCTAAATTTTGACTCGATTGCATTCGAAGCCGTAGACACTTGAATTTCCGCTATTTTTTAATCATTTTTTGACTAACTTTGCATGCGTATCGATCGCCCAACTTGAGATCAAACATTTGATAAATCCATTAGAATAAGTTTGTTATCATCAAACTCAAGATGGTGACCAAGTTGAAGACCTTATGGCAACAAATAGGCCCGCAAAGGGGCGGCAATCAAATACCCCAAAGGGCAACAATTCATTACAAATAATTAGGCAGCTCACACATCCCTTACTTCCTTGGAAAGATCAATCCCAAAAAAGTCAACTCCAGGGGCAAAAAGCATGGGTTGCTCGATCGCCTTATGGAAGCCCTCAGCATACTTCTCAAGGACAGCATCATTGAAATGACCCACCTCACCCTCAAGGCCTTGTGCTACAGATCTCCATCCGTCCGCCTCAGCTCTAGCCACCTCGACTTCGGCCTACGAATAGGAACCCTCTGTCGTGGCCCTAGCCAAGTCTTGATAAAGCTTAGCCAGCTCCACTCTAGCGATCGCAGAATGGTTTTTTACCTCCTTCACCCGAGAGTGCAAATGGCCAATCTCACATGTCTTGGACTCCAAGGCCTTCTTCAGTGGCTCAACCTCGAGAGAACAAGCCTCTGAAGCTCTTGATAAAAACTTACTTAGTCCACCTGTCAGGCCGAAAAGATGGGTCAGATAAAACTCCCACAGATCCACCCCTCGGGGAACTCCACCTGGCCACTAAGGCAAACACGCATGCCACCTCCAAAAGGTGCAGTCGGCTACAGATACATCGGCTAATGACTTCCCATCAATGCCTTGGGCATACCAGCATCACCCTCCACTGGGAGCACGACTGTCCGAGAGCTTGGACCCTCACTAGCACCCCTAACCATCTTCTATTGTCTTAGAGGTGATCTTGGGGGGAGTTGGGGAGTTTGAAGGCACGAATTGTCCGACCGCCAGCGGGGTAGGAGGCATTGAAGACGTTGAAGCCCGAGACCCTATGGTCTTCATAGACTTCAACAAACTCTCTGCCAAGGGGTCTTCTCCTTACTACTTAGGTCACTCCTCTTTATTGCCGCCAGCCGTGTGCGAGTGCCTAGAGCCTTCAACAACAAAGACATTCTTCCTATATGAACCAAAAAAGAAAAATAAGGAAACAAGTGAGTATTTTCCTAACGAATGAAGTATGGAATACCCCGTACTACAAACCTACATATGTATTCCAAAACCGAGGACTCGTCATGACTCCGCTCAAGTATCTCCTGTGGAGCAAGAGGGACAGAAGGATAATTCTGCTCCAAAAAAGCAACCATATTTTTATCCTTAAGGGGAACACCTTTGTCCTCAATGTACTGAACAAAATAGGTCTTTGACCTCCAAGACAAAGGAAACCTCTCTGTGTAGAAAGGCTCCTCTAAGAAGAAAGGCCAAGCGCCCTCTCGCGACTTAACCCTAAAATAATGGACTTTGAAGCCTTTATACGAACTCTTGTACAAGGCAAAGAGCTTCCTCCTCCCAGGGATGACATTGAAGGATACCCACAGTCATCTTTGCGCCCCTTTCGCTTGAAAGAGAGAAAATAATACAAAGGGACTCGGTATAATTCCATGAAACTCCATTACAATTTCAAATCAGCGGACAAATGCCCAATTGTTCGAGTGCAACAGAGTACGTAGGAGCAATGTTCACCAAATTTAGGACATTATGCTCAAAATTAGTAGAAGGAAGATGAACCCCCAACTCGTCAAATAAAGTATGATACATAAAGACAGACTCTGAGTCAGTGTGATGATACACTTGAACGGATGGTAATCGAAAATGCAACAATATTCAAGGAATTCTAACTGGGAGTGTAGTGGAGATGGTATTGTTGGCCTAAGGTTTTCAACCTTGGTCTTAATCTTGATTTTGATGATAAGAAACATGGAACTAATGATTTCATAGATAATTATTTTCAGGTTCTATATCGGTTAGTGCACGACGTCCCCGATCGAAAAAATTGGAGAAATCGGCAAGGACGGTCGTCAACGCTTGGATTTCGTTGGGAAGATAGAGTTTAGGTTTAGGGTATCTAGAATGAATATATAATCCTCTATTATGATGCAAAGAACCCAAAAACCATAATCTGAAACCCGAACAGATGAAGAACACGACTTAGACTCAATGATAGAGTACAGGTACAATAGGTAGAGTACCAGTACTCAATGATCGATGACCGGTTGGCCGACTCTAAAGCCACAGAAGCTTCCGGTCGATGACCGGTCGCTCGGTCGGTTGATCGGCCTTCGATCGGCTACCGATCAGGCGGCGCCAACGGGTAGTTTTTTTACCCGTTGGGTGAGCTAGTTTGGCTCTCTCATCTATTGGCTTATAAATACAAGCCATCGAGGCCTTCCTTGCAGATCCTACACTCCATTGAGCCATCTTTGATCACTCTTAAAGCTTTCATTGAGAGATTCTTTATAAACCCTAGCTTCGATCCTCACCTTCTTGATTGAGCCCTGAAATTTCATCTATTCATTACCTTGAGGCATCAAGAGGACTAGGGAGTTTCTTTTGGAACTAAGTATACTTTGGTTTGATTATTGCTCCATTAGTTGTTGTATTTTGTTATTTATTTTATTGTATTTGAACTTGTGTAAACCTAGATTACTAGGTTTGATAGATTGGGTGGTAGCCTTTGTGTTTGAGGCATAAGTCCACCGTGTAGATTGATTTACTAGGATTAATGATTGTTATACCTTAGGGTTTGGGGTGGAAGAGTGCTCTCGGGAAGAGACTTCCATGCGTGGAAGTGCCTTAGGTTGATAGCGTAGAGTCTTCAGTGTAAATTCCTCATTATAAGTAAACACTCATAATCCGTTGACAACACTACTGTTCTGTGCATTATGCTCGCCTCTATGTCCGATGTGTTGCAGCGACAACATGAAAAGATGGACGCTAGGGCCATCCTCTCTCACCTCAAGAAGTTGTATGGTGAAGAGAGGCTGATTGCTAGGTTTGAGATGTCAAAGCAACTCATCCAAGCCAAGATGACGGCAGGGACCCCTGTTGAAATCCATCTCCTCAAACTAATCGATTTGATCGAGAGGTTAGAAAAATTGGGCGTAAGCATAGTTAAGGGGCTAAGTCAGGACTTAGCACTCCAATCCCTCCCAGATTCATTTTCACACTTTGATAATAACTTCCACATAAACAAGAAGGATGAGTCCC
Source organism: Canna indica (assembly GCA_034359265.1). Classification (NCBI taxonomy): domain Eukaryota; kingdom Viridiplantae; phylum Streptophyta; class Magnoliopsida; order Zingiberales; family Cannaceae; genus Canna; species Canna indica. The sequence goes on along the minus strand of CP136890.1, from coordinate 43,853,330 downwards.
TTCCCGAAGACTACTGAGTCCCACCTTATGAAGGATAAGAACACAGTCTCATTAGTGGGAGAGGCCTTTGAGGAAAAGTTGCACTCTGTTACGAACAAAGTTGTGAAACCTTTGATTAATATCAATAAGAAAGGGAAAGTTGTTCCCAATGGCACCTACTACCATTATGTTAAACATGGCCACTAGAAGCGCAACTGCAAGTAGTATTTTGTAGAGATGAACCTGAAGATGGTTTTTAGAAACCGCTGCTACAGGTGTGTACGTTATAAGAATACTTCATCATTAACTCTACCGAGTATTTGATACCTATCAAAATCTGCAAGGTGTTGCAGGATAAGAGAAAAAATAGAAGACTAGACAGAAGGCAACTACGACCTTCAGCTAGACAATGGCGCAAGAATTGCTGTCTTAGTTGTAAGAACTAATTGTATAAGTCTTCTATTCGACAAGACCATTGATATTGATTTGTTCCAGTGTTAATAAAAGAACATCCTTTTCCTTGTTCTCTGAACAAGGTTGTGAAAAGTTCTTAAATAGGAAATAGTTGCCACATGGACCATTCTGATGAGTTACATGCGACTAGACCAATTTAAATTGGTTGAATGGTTTTTGGAGTAATTGATAAATATTTTTGAACGAACGCATAAAGAGATAAAATTAACCTCACCTACTTTCGACTTTTATGACTTTGGGTGATTATGAATCACAGTCACAACTTGAGAAGTGTGTCTCAAGGAAATTCTGATCGAGTCTCTGTTCACCAGACCTGGGGAAAAGCTCGCTGAGTTGATTAGAGTTGGCCTACATAGGTGTATGCAAGCCGATAACAACTCAAGCCAGAAAAGGATACTCCTAAGATATGATTAGGCATGAGGACGTCCACCTGTTTTGGCACAAACCCAATACCTTTGAATCGTTTAAGGAGTATGAAAGGTGAAGTTAAAGGTATTATAGCCCTTCAATTGGATTGAGGCAGAGAATACTTATCCACTAAGTTTGTGAATTATCTCGAAGATAATAAGATTATCTCTATATGGACCCCTCCTGACACAATTATGTGTCTGAAAGGAAGAATCACCCCTTATTGGATTTGATGTGATCCATACTTAGCTTCCAATCTATTTTTAGAAGAGAGGCTATTGTAGTGGACATAATTTTGTTTGTCTCTAATAAACCATATAAGATATGGAATGACAAAAAACCGAGTCTGAGACATCTCGTGATTTGGGGTTGCCTAGCGTATGACAAACTTGACCAGGTGCAAAATTTTGAGGAATACCCTTAAAAGTGTTTTGGGTATCAAGTTCTCTCTATTGAACAAAAGGAGTTTTGTCACCACTTTCTCAAAAAAGGAGTTTGTCGAGGAAAGTGGGAGAGGAAGATATGTTGAACTTGGTGAAGTTCAGCAACCACAAATAAATTCGTGAGAACTAGTGGAAAGTTCATAGGTTAAACCAATCTATGAAATTATTACTTCCCATCACTCTTCTAGGAGACTACGTAGACTGTCTGAGTGATGATATCTAGCCATAAGGTAAGACCTAGATTCAGGCAATCCATGATCTCTTAATGGTCAAATGTGTTAACACAATGCAGTGGCATTATGCAAATCCAAATTGGATGCAAACCAAGTGTAGACTTTGGTTGATCGGCTCCAAAAGGATGACTCCTATAAGGTGCAGGTGGATCTTTAGGAAAGATCTGAGCAGCTGGCAAGGTGTGGACCTATAAGACCAGATTGGCTGTGAATAAGATCTAACTCAAACAATAGGTTGTCTGCAATAAGACATTCTCACCAGTTCCAAAGCTCAAGTTCATCAGGATATTGCTAGCCATCAGTACGTGCTATGAATATGAGATCTGGCTAGGGGGTGTCTAGACTGCGTTCTTCCATTATGAAGAAGTGTATATGACATAGACAAAGGAGTTCGTATCCTTGGTTGGACCGAGTAAGGTATGCGAGCTGCGAAGGTCCATTTATGGACTACAACTAGCATCGAAGAGTTGAAACATTCATTTTTTATTAGATAGTCAAAAGGGTTTTGATTTTATCAAAAATGTGGATGAACCTTGTGAAGACAAGGTGTTTAGTGGGAGTGAAGTCATATTGTATGACATACTTGTGGGAAAAGCGTTCTCACGCTCTAGTTATTTTCCATACTGATTCTCTATGGTATGTCTGGGAAAGGTCTCATGTATGCTTGACATTAGGATCTATATGGATAGGTCTGAAAGGATGCCTGATTTACCACAACCCATATATGTTGATGCAGTGGTAAAAGAGTTTTAGCATCGAAGGTAGTAAAGGAGGTTACTTGCCTAAGAGTGATTGTATTAGTCTTTTTAAGATTCTGTCTGCTAAGACACCTGAGGAGAGATAAAAGATGAGTGAGATCCATTATGATTCGGTAGTGGGATCCATCATGCGATGCTTTGCACTTAGCTTGATATTGCTTATACCATAAAGGTTATCTAGCAGATTTCAAGCAAAACCCTGGAGAATAATATTGAAAAGCAAATAGAGAACTTTCTCAAGCACTTGAGAAGGATGAGAGGTGTTCTATACGATAATGAAATTATATGATGGTAAGAGGATACCTTATAATGGTGGTGCAGTAAGCAAGAAAGTGTTCCTAGCTAGGTACTGTAACCGGTAAGGTGACTAAGGCTTTGTGCTTTGCTACTTACTTTGCCGCTTAGGATAGCACCAGATAAAGGAGTTTATCATTCAATGAGAGTTGTTCCTGAGGTTGTCAGTTCAACATCGATATTGTATGACAATGAAAGATGTTAAGACACATTAGAGGAGGGGTGAATAGTGTGAGTCTAAGGTGATTGACTTAAATTCTAGTTTGATCACAACTAATTCAAATTCCACTCTAGGTTTCTAAGTTATGATGAATATTTGATATGATTATGCTTGATAATGAGAATGAGAACAAGTGATGAACTAAGTAATTCAAAATATCAATGATGCAAAGGTAACAAGATATTTAGAGTGGTTCAGGAACCTTCCCTACTCCACTACCTTTGTTCACCCCTAAGGATTTCACAACTTGTATTAACTTTTCTTTTCCTACAAATGAGGGTTAACCAAGGGCTTATCTCTCCACAATGAGAGTGCCTTTACCTCAAACCTAAGGAACTCTAAAAGTTACACACAAGTCAAAACCAACGTGTGTCACCCACACCTTGTTACAAACTGATTTTAAGTTGAAATAAAAACAACAAAACAACAAGTAGAAAATGCAAGGAGAAAATCATAAGTAAATCACAAACACTAGTTGAAGCTTCTCCTTGATGTCTCCTAGAACTCCAAGCCTTAGGATGATGTCTACACCAAGTTTGAGGGCTTGAGAGTGAAGGAAGACAATGAGAGATGAAAACTAGGATTTGCACATTAGAATCATTCTTTAAGGCTCAAGAGAATGTTAGATGTTTCAATTTTAATACCCGGGGTTTTCTAATATAAAATTTCTCGTGGTGCAACCCATCGAGTCAGGAGCTAGCCGGGTCGAGTCGCGTGATCGCCTCAAATAGCAGGTAAAATTTATTTAAGTCGTATCAAAGTGTTAGTGTTTGAGTGGATGAACATATTGTTTGACTCAAGTTTTGTTTGAGTTTAGTCCGCGGATTGAGTCGGGATTCGAACCAGGTTAGGTGGAGTCGCACAGAGGGGTGAGTAAATGAATGAGGGGTAAATGAGTCATTGGATAAGGGGAGATAAAACCCCTCACCCAAGCCAGCCATGCGGCTCAAGGAGACAGCCGCACGCAGCCCGAGCAAAAGGGAGAGAGAGGAAAAGAGGGAAGATCTTGTCGGCGCCGAGTTCGCGTCGACGCTCAAGGAGATCGAAACTCGTCTTCATCAAGGCATCTTGGTGATCCCATCAAGGTGAGAGGTTAGTGTAGGTTTTGATGGGAGGCAGGTGGCCGGCCTTACAAGTTTTGAAATTGAGTTTTTCTTCGTGAGTTCTTGCCAATCGACGAGTTTCTTCATGTTAGAACTTTAATCGTTGTTTATACCGTGATCTTGTGTTTTAAAATGTGTTGATTTCTCATTTTGGGAGGGCTGGCCGAGTATAGGAAAAAGGGGAAAGGTCATGTCGAATTTTTTCCCAATTTCCTCGCTCGTCTTGCAACACGTGTATCGTCTTGTGTTCGATATGTTTTAGACTTTTGGATTGATACTCGTGTAGACGCCGCAACCATGTTTACCACCCCTAGGGGGTTCAGCCGATCAAGTTATTACCCTGCTTGAGTCGGCCGAGAGGTGGAAAGGGGAGGGAAATTGGGGCTGTTCGGATCGATTCGCTGGATCTCACGTTATGTCGTCTAAATTCCCACTTTCATGCTTAATGTCAGGTTCAAGTTAAATTATATATATGTTTACTTTTCATCTTGTTAATTGATAGCAATTTTAATCTACATTCTCATGAGTATGGAAATGTTCTTGCTAATGCCCATATGGACATGATGGTTTTGGTACATGCATCCAAGGAAAGGTTTCTTTAAATTTCTTATATCATGTTAAATTGTTGCTATGTTTATTGCATGTTCCTTATTGGTTTAATCAATGAATTATTTACCTCTTTAATTCGGTTTCCTCATGATGTTGTTACTCATGATTAAATTTGGTAAGTGTCGTTGACAATGGTAGGCCGAGTGCTCTTCTATAGTCGGCAAGTTCGATCAATCTAGAAAGAATGGTTTAGGTATCTAGTGGTGACATTTAACCTAGATACAAGATACACTTACTAGGTTCTACACCTAGGGAGACAATATGACCGTAGGAGGAGGGTCGGACATGGGCAATGCCCGGAAAACAAAACATAGGAAAAACTTGAACAACCGGGTTCTTGTTGTGGTTGAGATGGTCTATTGAGAAGTGTCATTAGCCGATGGCTATCACACGACTCAGCGGTTTATAGGGTCTTGAGATTACACAAGCGGGCCCGCTAGGTGTTAGACCTGAGTGGCGTTTGAGATTTCGTCAGTGGGCCACGTTGATGATAGACCCAATTTGGTGGGACTAGGTATCCCTAACCCGGAGGATCTCTGAAGCTAGTGGCCATCCTAGTTGACGGATCCGAATTATGAAGGTTCCCAATTGAGAAGCCCGTAGGGGCAGGTTTGAGTAGGCTGACCGGCCGGGTTATGTAGAAGGAAGAACTGAACCTTCCATATATATTTTAGGCCATTATTGGCCGAGCTATTAACATGGATATGGGCCCGAGAGGCCGGTTCATCCATTCCTCTGTATTGGCAAGTTGATTACTTCTGGGATGTGATTTTACATAAATTCCTTGCATATGTTATTGCCGAGGTTTAAGTGGAGGTTCGAAAGAACCGCTCACTGAGTTCCTCGTGAACTCACGGTTTCCTTTATTATTTCTTTTGCAGAGCCCGACCAGTGAGGTATGGCTTGGTGGCATGGCGCGCAGGAGAGTAGCCGTGGGTGCAGATATCATAGCTGGCAGTTGTTAGTCGTAGTCGTGTCTAATAGTGTTGGTGTATGCACTGTGTTATTTCTGTAAAAACTTTTAGATATTTTATTTGGAAAACCTTTTGATGTTATTTTAAAACTTGTGATGATTTAGAACTTGGTTTGATTAAATTGATTTCGAACAGTTAATAAAGTTGGTATTCTTGCTTTTGTTTTCGACTTGATGTTATTCTGGTTATTGTTCTATGAATTGTTGGTCAGTGCATAGGGTAGGCTTCGGGGTACTGACTCGTACCCTGGCCGGTCACTCGTACGTTGAGTCGGAGCATGAAAATTGGTATCAGAGCGTTAGGTTAGGTCTTGACTATGACTAGGAAGTGGGTACCGCACGAGGCATATGCTAGCATGTCTGCCTATGGTATAATTATGCTATGAGATCGGACAACCACGACTGCACTCAGCGCACCATGCGGTTAGTAGCTTAAATTTTAATTTAATGAGTTGGTTAGTATTATTGGTGATCTTATTATTTTATGCTAGTTTGATGGAGGCCCGAAATGCTGCTCCGCGTGATAGTGGAAGCAACTCCACCGAACACCGAGGGCGAGGCCGACGTCGGGGCCGGGGCCGTGACAGAGTGCAGTCTGAGGTAGAGGGCCAGGACTGTGCAGTTGTGCAACTTCAGGCACAGGTAGCTCAACTAGCAGAAGCGCTCCGCAGGGAGCATGAGTTGAGATAGCAAATGCAGCAGCAGCAGCAATCGCCCTAGTCGGTACCCACAACCCCTGTGGTGCCAGAGGTGGCGGAACAGGTGGCGCCGTAGGTTAGGGACCCAGGAGCACCTACATACGCCGACTTCATCAAGTTCAGGCCGTCGGTGTTCACCGGTACAGATCGGCAAGTGGAGGTTACCGAGTTTCTAGGGGACTTCTATGAGCTATTTCTAGAGCTAAGATGTTCATTAGAGGCAGTGGCACGCATGGTCGGTTTGCAGCTCAGAGGACCTGCCAAATACTGGTTGCACACCTGGAGGGGCCGTAGGGTAGCACACGCACCAGCTCCCACCTGGGAAGAATTTAGGGTAGCTGTAGAGGAGCAGTATTTGCCGATGAGTGTCCGCGATAAGCGGGCATGAGATTTTGAGCTGCTACGCCAGTCTGGAGGTATGAGCTGAGTATGAGATGGAGTTCACTCGGCACTCTAGGTACCACCCAACTCTAGTGGCTATCGAGACTGCCAAGGTGAAGAGGTTCGTGGAGGGTTTGAGACCTCAGATAGGTAGGCTTATCCATTACACCAAGGACTCCACGTTTGCACGGGTAGTGGGTGAGGACCTCCGAAAGGAAGCACTGGTGTTGTTCGAGAGGAAAGATGGGCCACCCAAGAAAAAGTTTCGATCTCAAGGGTCAGGAGGTCGGCCGTGGCATTCGGAGGGAACTGTGACCACCGCAGATCACCAGCAGAGCCGTAGGCACAACAATAGCCGGGGCCGCAGAGGCTAAGTGTCAGGGGCGACAAGATTGGCAGAGTCAGGGGGTGCTACGCAGAAGTTGGACAAGCCACAATGTGGTCGTTGTAACAGGAAACACTAGGGAGCTTGCTATGGCCCCACAGATGCGTGTTTCAGATGTGGGCAGGTGGGACACTTTAGGAAGGATTGCTTGGATGGAGGTGGCCATAGAGCTCAGCTGTCAAAGGGAAAAGCGCCGATGTCAGTGGGATCAGTGGCACAGAAAGGTCAAATGCAGAGCATAGGACCACAGGCTAGTCACTCTAAGAAACCGTCTGCCCGAGTTTATGCCATGAACCGCGATGGGGCAAAAGCATCTAGAGCAGTAGTGACAGGTACTATTTTAGTATGTTCATCTACTGCATATGTTCTATTTGATTCGGGTGCTACGCACTCGTTTATGTGTGCCAAATTTGCGGCTGAGTTACCTATGGCACCTTCTTTACTCGACGGGCCATTTATAGTATCAACCCCTACGTGAGAGGCAATCTTAGCCAAATCAATTTTTCAAGGCTGCGAAGTGCTCATATGCGGCCATGCGTTGGGGGCAGATTTGACACTTCTGCCCACGCTTGAACTCGATGTCATTCTCGACATGGATTGGCTGGCGGAGCACTTTGCGTTACTGGATTGTAGGGCTAAGATAGTCATGTTCAGGAAGCCCGGGTTGCCGTAGTTCACCTTCCAAGGAGAGAGAAGAAGTGAGCCGATTGGGGTCATCTCAACCCTTAAGGCTCGTAAACTGCTTCACGGGGGCTGGCAGTCCTTTCTGGCCTTTGTATCTGTGGCATAGTAAAAGGGAGATGCGGCAGGGGATATTAGTGGTACTCAGGTAGTCTGCGAGTTCCCCGATGTATTTCTCGAGGAGCTACCGGGATTGCCGCCCAGGAGGGAAGTGAATTTCTGCATTGATCTGCAGCCCGGGGTAAAGCCGATCTCCATCCCACCCTATAGGATGGCGCCGGCCGAACTCAGGGAGCTAAAAGTGCAATTGCAGTAGATGTTGGACCTGGGTTTCATCTGGCCGAGTGTCTCACTGTGGGGTGCCCCGGTACTCTTCGTGGAGAAGAAGGATGGGTCGATGCACATGTGCATCGACTATAGGCAGCTGAACAAGGTGATAATCAAGAATCGTTACCCATTGCCGAGGAAAGACAATTTGTTTAACCAACTGCAGGGTGCACGATGGTTTTCGAAAATAGACTTATGGTCCGTATACCACCAGTTGAGAATCCGGGATTGCGATGTACCTAAAATTACCTTCAGGACTCGCTATGGACACTACGAGTTCCTAGTGATGTCTTTTAGCATAACCAATGCACCTGCTGCCTTCATGGACCTGATAAATAGGGTATTCAAGGAGTACCTGGATAGTTTTGTGATCGTCTTCATTGACGACATCTTGGTATACTCCAAGAGTGAGGAGGAACACTCCATGTACTTGAGGATGGTCTTGGAAACCCTTAGAGAGCACCAGTGTGAATTCTGGTTGGGAAGTGTGGGGTTCCTGGGCCATGTGGTGTCCAAGGAAGGGATAAGGGTAGACCCTGCAAAGGTGGAGACGGTGCAGAACTGGAGGCGGCCAACTAGCGTGACTGAGGTCCGCAGTTTTCTTGGGTTGGCCGGGTACTATCGGAAGTTCGTAGAGAACTTCTCCATGATTGCAGCCCCTTTGACTCGATTGACCCAGAAAAAGGTCAAATTTGATTGGGACGACAAGTGTGAGGTGAGCTTTCAGAAGCTCAAGGAATGCTTGACGTCGGTACCCGTATTGGCCGTACCTTCCAGCTCAGGAGTGTTTGTGGTTTACTCTGATGCCTCTCGGGTTGGCCTAGGCTACGTTCTAATGCAGTTTGGCAGAGTCATAGCCTATGCGTCCCATCAGCCGGAGGTTCATGAAAAGAACTATCCAACGCATGACCTAGAGCTAGCGGCAGTGGTTTTTTCACTGAAGCTCTGGCGGCACTATTTGTACGAGAAGACTTGCGAGATCTATACGGATCACAAGAGCCTTCAGTACTTGCTTACCCAAAAGGAGTTGAACCTCAGGCAGAGGAGGTGGCTGGAGCTCCTAAAAGATTATGACTGCACCATTATGTACCACCCGGGGAAAGCCAATGTGGTAGCAGACGCTCTAAGTAGAAAATCCATGGGTTGTTTGGCTCATCTGGAAATCAAGCGGAGGCCTTTAGCTCGAGAGCTGGCGCTGTGCCTGGATTGGGGTACAACCTTGACAGTTTCAGCTTCAGATGCCATGGTGGCACACCTGCGGGTACAATCCACACTAGTGGGTATGTTGCGTGCCGCGCAGGGAGAGGACTCCTTTTGTGCGCCGACGAAGGACTTAGTGCAGAGAGGCGATGCAGAGAATGGGTTCAAATTGGACTCATAGGGTGTGTTGAGGTTCAAAGATCAAATTGTGGTGCTAGATATGATAGAGGTGCGTAGGCAAGTCCTGGAGTGGGGTCATCGTTCCACTTATACGATGCATCCGGGGGCCACAAAAATGTACCGAGATTTAAGGCAGCACTACTGGTGGAAGGGCATGAAAAGAGAGGTAGCAGAGTTTGTATCCAAATATCTGGTCTGCCAATAGGTTAAGGCCGAAAATTTGAATCCCGCGGGGCTGCTGCAAAATTTCGAAGTGCCCGAGTGGAAGTGGGAGAAAATCATCATGGACCCGGTGACCGGGTTGCCTATGTCAAAAGGCGGCTTTGAATCTATTTGGGTGGTAGTGGACCGGTTGACCAAGACCGCGCACTTCTTTCCAGTGAAGACTTCCTTTTCTGCGGAATAGTACGCCCGACTATTTCTAGACAGGATTGTGGCTTACCACGGTACCCCAGTAATGATCATATCAGATCGAGGTACCCAGTTCACAGCCCGATTTTGGTAGTCCTTATAAGAAGCCTTGGGCACTCAAGTGCGTTTCAGCACGACTTTCCATCCGCAAATAGACGGACAGTCTGAGAGAACCATCCAAACCTTGGAAGATATGCTGAGGGTCTGCGTTCTGGACCTAGCAGGCGGTTGGGAGAAACACCTGTCGTTGATTGAGTTCGCCTACAACAATAGCTATCACAGTAGCATTGGCGTGGCTCCCTTCGAGGCGTTATATGGGCGGCGGTGAAGAAGGTGCACCTGATAAAGGAAGACAAGAGAGACTCTCCTGGTTGGACCGGACTTGGTTGAGGAGGCAGTGAAGAAGGTGCAACTGATAAAAGAAAGGCTGTTGGCGGCTGAGAGTCGCCAAAAAATGTATGCCGATAAGAAAGCCAGAGAGTTGGAGTTCGCTGAGGGTGACTTGGTATTCCTAAAGGTTTCTCCTATGAAAGGGGTGATCCGATTTGGGAAGAAAGGAAAGTTGAGCCCTAGGTTCATTGGGCATTTCCTTATTCTCAAGCAAAGGGGCACGGTGGCTTACGAACTGGCCTTGCCTCCTAGTATGAGCAGAGTTCATCCAGTTTTCCATGTGTCAATGCTCCGGAGGTATGTGAAGGATGAATCCCATGTGATCGAGCCGACTATGGTTGAGATGGACATGGCAATCTCGTATGAGGAGAGGCCAGTGGAGATACTTGGCAGGCATATCACGAAGCTGAGGTCCAAGGAGATTCCCTTGGTAAAAGTTAGGTGGGAGCACCACTCCGGGCAAGAGGCCACTTGGGAGGTAGAGCGGGACATGAGAGAGCGCTACCCTTCCTTGTTTGAAGAGCCGGTAAGTCCTTGTAAACCAACAAAATTCGAGGACGAATTTCCCTTAAAGGGGGAAGGTTGTAATACCCGAGGTTTTCTAATATAAAATTTCTCGTGGTGTAGTCCATCGAGTCAGGAGCTAGTCGGGCCGAGTCGCATCATCGCCTCGAATAATAGGTAAATTTTATTTAAGTTCTATCAAAGTGTTAGTGTTTGAGTGGATGAACATATAGTTTGACTCAAGTTTAGTCCGCGGATTGAGTCGTGACTCGAACCGGGTTAGGTGGAGTCGCATAAAGGGTGAGTAAGTGAATGAGGGGTAAATGAGTCATTGGATGAGGGGAGATAAAACCCCTCACCCAAGCCAGCCATGCGGCTCAAGGAGAGAGCCGCATGCAGCCCGAACAAAAGGGAGAGAGGGGAAGAGAGGGGAGATCTTGTCGGCGCCGAGTTCGCGTCGACGCTCAATGAGATCAAAACTCATCTTCATCAAGGCTTCTTCATGATCTGATCAAGTTGAGTGGTTAGTGTAGTTTTTGATGGGAAGTGGGTGGACGGTCCTACAAGTTTTGAAATCAGGTTTTTCTTCACGAGTTCTTGCCGATCGACGAGTTTCTTCATGTTAGAACTTTAATCGTTGTTTATACCGTGATCTTGTGTTTTAAAACATGTTGATTTCTCATTTTTGGTGGGCTGGCCGAGTAGAAGAAAAAGGGGAAAGGTCATGCCAAAATTTTCCCCAATTTCCTCGCTTGTCTTGCGACCCGCGTATCGTCATGTGTTCGATATGTTTTAGACTTTTGGATTGATACTCGTGTTGACGCCGCAACCATGTTTACCACCCCTAGGCGGTTCGGCCGAGCAGGTTATTACCCTGCTTGAGTCGGCCGAGCCGTGGAAGGGGAGGGAAATTGGGGTTGTTCGGATCGATTCACTGGATCTCACGTTATGTCGTCTAAATTCCCACTTTCATCCTTAATGTTAGGTTCAATTTAAATTATATGTTTACTGTTCATCTTGTTAATTGATAGCAATTTTAATCTACATTCTCATGTGTATGGAAATGTTCTTGCTAATGCCCATATGGACATGATGGATATGGTACATGCATCCAAGGAAAGGTTTCATTAAATTTCTTATATCATGTTAAATCGTTGCTATGTTTATTGCATGTTCCTTATTGGTTTAATCAATGAATTATTTACCTCTTTAATTCGGCTTCCTCATGATGTTGTTACTCATGATTAAATTTGGTAAGTGTCGTTGACAATGGTAGGCCGAGTGCTCTTCTGTAGTCGGCAAGTTTGATCAATCTAGAAAGAATGGTTTAGGTATCTAGTGGTGACATTTAACCTAGATACAAGATACACTTATTAGGTTCTACACCTAGGGAGACAATATGACCCTAGGAGGAGGGTCGGACATGGGCAACGCCCGGAAAACAAAACATCGAAAAAACTTGCACAATCGGGTTCTTGTTGTGGTTGAGATGGTCTATTGAGAAGTGTCATTAGCCGAATGGCTATCACACGACTCAGCGGTTTATAGGGTCTTGAGAATACACAAGTGGGCCTGCTAGTTGTTAGACCCGAGTGGTGGAGGGTCTTGAGATTTCTTCAGTGGGCCACGCTGACGGTAGACCCGAGTGGGTGGGACTAGCTATCCCTAACCCGAAGGATCTCTGTAGCTAGTGGCCATCCTAGTTGACGGATCCGAATTATAAGGGCATGTTTGGTTAGAGAAACGAAGTCTGTTTTCATGGTTTCAGTTTCACTGAAACTAAAATTGCGTACGAAAACGTGTTTGGTTCAGCTTTTTCGTGAAACTGAATCGATACTAGAATGAAAACGAAACCAGTTTTGTTAATAAAAATGAAAACACCAGAATATTATTTTTTGTGGTTTCAAGACTGTCTATTTCGTTATCAAAATGCAGTGGTAACTTTATAATTATAAATATATATTTTTTATAAAATTAATTAATTTAAAAATAAATCAAAGTTTATCTAATTTTTAAAAATAAAAATAAAAATCACCATTTTCAACTCAAACTATTATCTTAAATTTACAAATTAATTAAACCAATTTATATCTAATTGACTCAAACTCAAATTTTAAATAACTCAATTTTCTTAAAGTTAATCTATTTATAATTTAATCAGAACTAATTTTAGACCATTGGACTTATTTTTTTTGAAATTTTATTATAACTATTAATTAATTTTTATATCTAATTGAACCAAATAATCTTAAATTACTAATAACCTATTAATTTTATAATCATATTAGCAAACATTTAATTTTGTAAACTAAATAAACATTTAATTAATACTAAAAATGTTCAAGAAAAATTAATATTATTTTTTATAACCAAATAAATATTCATTGGTTTCAACTAACTAAAACTGATATTGTTTTCATTAACCAAGCGCGTTTTTCAAAAAATAGAAAACTAGAAACGAAACCAGAAAATAGTTTTCGCTAACCAAACAATACTTAAAGGTTTCGAATTGAGAAGCCCGTAGGGGCTTGTTTGAGTAGGCCGACCGGTCGGGTTACATAGATGGAAGAACCGAACCTTCCATATATATTTTAGGCCATTATTGGCCGAGCTATTAACATGGATATGGGCCCGAGAGGCCGGTTCATCCATTCCTCTGTATTGGCAAACTGATTACTTCAGGGATGTGATTTTATATAAATTCCTTACATATGTTATTGCCGAGGTTTTAAGTGGAGGTTCGAAAGAACCGCTCACCGAGTTCTTCGTGAACTCACGATTTGCTTTATTGTTATTTTGTAGAGCTCGACCAGTGACGTACGACCTGGTGGCATGGCACATAGGAGAGCGGGCGTGGGTGCAGATCTCATAGCTGGCAGTTGTTAGTCGTAGTCGTGTCTAATAGAGTTCATGTCTGCACTGTGTTATTTCAGTAAACACTTTTAGATGTTTTATTTGGAAAACCTTTGGATGTTATTTTAAAACTTGTGATGATTTAGAACTTGGTTTGATTAAACTGATTTTGAATAGTAAATAAAGTTGGTATTCTTGTTTTTGTTTTCGACTTGATGTTATTCTGGTTATTGTTCTATGAATTGTTGGTCAGTGCATAGGGTAGGCTTCGGGGTACTGACTCATACCCTGGCCGATCACGCGTACCTTGAGTCGGGACGTGACATCAATGGAATAGTTGAGAACCTTAAGATGGAGTTTTGAGTGTATTTATAGAGTTGGTAATAGGGTATGGAAGAAAAGAACCATTCAAGCCTTGTCTAATTTGAAAAAGATTCGTTTAGAGGCATTCTGGGAATTCTGAGTAGTTTTTAAAAAAACTAATTGGGGGTATTCTGAGAATTATGGATAGTTTGGAGGTTTCTAGCCTTTCAAGCCTTAATTTTGTAGTTTAACGGTTTCCGAAAATTTCTTAAAAATGTATTTAATTTGTTTTTACCTAAGGACCATTTATTGGGACTTTTGATGGCAAGAAATACTTAGAAATTTTCAAGACCGTTTTCTATTTTTTCTAGTTTTTAAGTTTTTCAGAGTTCGAGTTTCGGTTTTTTTGGATTGTGAACTCAATGAGGACATCAAACTAAGGCTTAGAAACATTTACAATAAAATAAATTAAGTCCTAAACTAATTTTGACATGTTCGACTCTGAAGCCTCCGATTCTTGATTTTTCATGATTTTTTCGATGAACTTCGGGTGTGTATCTTATGTCCAACCTGAGACCAAACCTTGATGAAACTATTAGAAAACTAAGAGTATTTCCAAGGTTGAACCCTTGGGCCAACATTCTCCCCCTTTTTGATGATGACAAACATTTCATTAAAAACACTACACCGAAGATCCATTTTAAGCATCCAATTTTTTGATTTTAATGAACTTGATATTAAAAGCTAGCTTAAGCTCCCCCTACCAATATGCATACTATTTAAACATGAAATTCATACTCCCTCTATCTCGATCGTTAAAACCAAGTGTGACCAAGGCTTCTCTCCCCCTTTTGACATCAATCAAAAAGGCAAGAAAGCAAGGTTCTATTAATGATATCATCATGAAAACCAAAATATCAATAAAACCGGGTATCATCAAACACTATAGTCCTTCCTACCGATGGATGCCTATAGTAGGCAAACACCAATAAGTTGCAAATCCCCATTACAAGGCATGTACATAAGTGAGGATGATACATCGAGAATTCATTTTTGAAAGACATGAATTTTTCAAATTCAGTGGAAAGTACAAATACCTAGTTGCATTCTTAAGTTTGAAATATTTCATCACTAAGGGGTTTTGTGAAAATATCCACAAGTTTCTTATCGGTAGGCACAAATTCAATTGAAATATTTTTTAAAAGACATTATCTCTAAGAAAGTGATGCCTAAGATCTATATGCTTGGTTCTTGAATGTAAAATAGGATTTTTGGATAAATTGATAGCACTAGTGTTATCACAAAAGATAGAAACACAAGAATAGCTCAAATCATAGTCTAATAGTGTTTGCTTCATCCAAAGTATTTGAGCACAACATCTAGCCGCGGCAATGTATTCGGCTTCGGTAGTTGAGAGTGCAACCGAGTTTTGCTTCTTCGAGTACCAAGAGACAAGACTCATGCCAACGAATTGACAACACCCACTATTACTTATCCTATTAACCCTACAACCCGCAAAATCCACATCTGAAAAACTAAACAAGTCAAAATGAGAAGAAGTCGGATCTCACAAACCCAAATTAATAATGCCTTTCAAGTATCTCAAAATACATTTTACGGCACTAAAATACGAATTTTTTGGACAGGATTGAAAATGTGCACATTGACAAATGCTAAACATTATATCCGGTCTACTTGCAGTTAAGTAAAGTAGACTACCTATCATACCTAGATACCGTTTCTCATCAACCTTTTCTCCATCTTCATCTTTGTCAAGCTTTGTTGACGTGCTCATTGGAGTTGGAGCAATCTTGCAATCTTGCATCCCAAACTTCTTGATCAACTCCTTGGCGTACTTTGCTTGACTTATGAAGGTCCCTTCCTTGGTTTGCTTCATCTCGAACTCATCTTGCATGCATGTAGCAAACCACTTGCAAAGAGATTTATTAGTAGATCCAAAAATGATGTTATCAGCATAGATTTGCACAAGTAAGATCTCATTATCATGCTTTATAAATAAGAGAAAATACCTAAATATAGCATGTACTTTGATCTTTATCTCAATTGTGGCATGTACTTTCATTTGTCTCATTTGTATACATATACTAAGATATTTGTTTCAATTCAATCCTGCCGTTTAATTTTCATTACACTTCGTTAAATTGACGACGTGGCATGCTTACCTGTATAAAAAAATAATTTTTTAATCAACTATTAACCCAATTGCCACGTCATCTATCTGAGTTATTAAAACTGGGACACACCTTTTTTAATATTAAAGAGTGGGTCCCATATATATATTCTTCCATCTCATCCTCTCCTTTGCCTTCGCCTCCATCTCGATCGTTGCCTATGCCCGCAGCCTCTTCCTCTCCGTCCTAGGCTCGAATGCATTCCTCTTCACCTAACTCATCACCGCCGCCGCTAAATTCGGCCACCCTGCCGATGCCATCATCCTCTACCGCTGCATGTCCGCCGCCTGCTTGGAACCCTCCTACTTCACCTTCACCTCTGTCGTCAAAAGCCTCCTTGGGAAAGAAGAGATGGATGGCTGCAATCTTCCGCAGAGCGCCACTTCACGGCACCACCTGCTTTTATAAGGGCTATCAATTGCTTCCCCCGACTCGCCTCTTATCATCGTCATCTGCTATTACACCACCAGCGTAGACACCGGAACAACAAAATCTTCCATTTTCTAATGGATGGTGGGCGCATGTGATGGGGAAGAATTGAAAGAAGATGTTCTCCCTCCGCAACAACTCACTCGATCCCTTCTCGACTAAAGTTGAGAGTGATTTGTTTACCTTACCAATAATAGGATCAAATCCCGGGGAAGAAGAATTAAATTAAAAGACAAACACAGTTCCTTGCGAGTGGTCAAAGTGAGATACAAAAATCATTCTACCCTTATTTGCTGATTGTAGAATGGAAATGGAAGAAATTTCACTTTATATATATAGAGGATTACCTAATATATGCTGATTGTAATATTTGGTGCTTGGATCGTCCCTCAACACCTCCGGTTCGAACACGTCACTAATTCAATGCTTCAGATGCTGCTTAACCAAACTGATCAGGTTGTTGTCGTCGCGATACTCGGGTGAATCCGTCGGCTGCCTATCGTGAGAAGCTCCAGCAAGACGATGCCGTAAATGTATATGTCGCCTTTGGCAGTGCACATGAGGCTCTAGTACCGGTGAGTGTGGAGATGCTCAAGTGCGTGTCCACTGTATTCATCAGCCGAGCCATTCCGAAATCGGCCACCCTTGCTTCCAAGTTTTTGTCGAGGAGAACGTTGCCCGACTTCATGCCTCTGTGAATGATGTGGGGAATGTAGTTGTGGTGGAGGAACCCTAAGCCTCTCCCAAGCAAGCTTTGACAATAGAGGTGAAGGTGAAGGTGAAGTTGGAGGGCTCCAAGAAGGCGGCGGACATGCGACGGTAGAGGATGATGGCATCGGTGGGGCGGCCGAATTTAGTGGGGTGGAGATGAGTTAGGTGAAGAGGAAGGCATCCGGGCCTGCGACGAAGAGGAAGAGGCTGTGGGCTAGGGATGACAACGGTTCGATTAACCGTATTTTTGGGGGTTAACCGAAACCGGTACTGAACTAAACACCCGCTAATCGAAACCGAAACCGAAACAAAAATCGGTCAGTTTAAAAAACTTAAATCCGAAACCAAAACCGATTAATTTGGTTCGAATGGAACCGATTATCCGTTTACTAACCGGTTAACCGGGTTAGTAAATGGATAACATGTTCAAAAATTTAATAACTAAATAGTGATTAAAAGGCATTAAATAGCAGATCATCAATATTAACAAAAATACATTGAAGTAAATATTTTTCATCAACACATACTACAATAATAATTTCAAAATTCATTCTGCTGGACAGGATATCTTGATGCAAATTGAATTACATGAGTTGAAAATTTATCATCGGTTGATCCAACCAAGATTACCAACCCACATGTTTCAATCAACATTTTGTAGTATCATATTAACCCATACTCCCATAGTAATTGATTGTGATGCTTATTTATATTAACACTATCAAGCTGGCAATTTAATTCCATGTTAATTATAATAGAATTTTCATATAATTACCTTAAGAGGGTGTCTGTTGGAGGCGGCGACGATTAGTACTCTGGTAGAGATTGAGTCGGTTGGAGGTGGGAGTCGGCGACTGTCGATGGAGGGGGCGACGGCGAGGGACGAGTGTCGAGTGAAGGTGGGAGTCGGCGACTGTTGATGGAGGGGCCGACTACGAGGGACGAGTGTCGAGTGAGATTGGGAGTCAACGACTGTCGCCTGTCGAGATTGGGAGTGTCGGCTGAGGAAAAATTAGGGTTAGGTTGAAGTTTTATACATAGGTATTAGGTAATGGGTAGTTGGGTTAGTGGATAGTAGTAACGGGTTCAGCTTTAAATAATTTAATAATTTATATTTTAATGGTTTCGGATACAGGTTAATGGAGAAAAACCGACAACCGAAATCAAAAATTATAATCGATTTCGATTACCGATTATCTGCGACCCGATAACCGAAACCAAACCATTTTAAAATAGTTTTTGGGTTTCACTAACCAAAACCGAAATCGATCCGCAAAACCATTATCCAAAACTAAATTTTGCGGTTCGATTACCCGATTAACCGCGGTTAATCGGTTCCAACTGCCATCCCTACTGCGGGCGTGGGTGGCGATCGAGATGGAGGCGAAGGCGAGGAGAGGATGAGGTGGAAGAAAAGATATATATATACATAGGACCCACTCTTTGATATTAAAAAGGTGGGTCCCAATTTTAATAACTCAGATAGATGATGTGGCAATTGGTCGTGCCTGGGCTGACCCAGGCTCGGGCTCGAGCAGGCACGGCCACGGGCACAGGCATGGCCCAACAGTTCTGGGGGTAGGCCCGAGCCTATCCGGGCTTGAGCCCGCCCCTTTAGGATCGAGCCGGCCCAAAATTTTTAAAGTATTAAATTAAATTTTGAAATTTAAATTTTGAACCTCAGACCTCTAGTTTTGTTTGAGATAGCTTAACCATAGTTTTGTTTGAGATAGCTTAACCATTGTCCTAAGCTTTATTATCTATTTTCTAACACATTTTTTCATGTAAAGTAGTATAAATTAATAAAAAGATTTAAAAAAAATCAAATTATAATTAAATTTTTATTTATCTTGAATACAAAAATATTCATGAAATGATAAAACATTTTTTTTAATATTATAATAAACCGTACCTTCTATAGTTAATCTTGTACTCCCCAATGATTAAATTATAGAAGGATCATGTCTACGCAGTTCTTTTTATATTTTTAATCACTCATAGTCCCCGATGATTTAACTTGTACTTGGACCAGCACCACCAACTTCGCTTGTTTGAGCTTCCTCCTCTCCCGATGATGAAGTATTTTGTCCTCCCTTATCTTGTAATCTATCTTCAGCATCCAACCAGTCTTTTAAGAAAATGCACATTTCAACCGTTTCTGCATTCATTCGGCTCATTCTTTCGTCAAGAATTCTATTTCCTGCACTAAAACAAGACTCGAAAGCTACTGTAGACACAAGAACAATTAGTATGTCACGTGTCATGATGGAAACAATAGGATACACATTTTCTTATTTTTTTCACCATGGTAAAATCTCATTATCATCTATTTCTTCCGAATGATTATGATCTAGAAAAAAAGATAATTCATTGAAATTGGTAGATTTAGTTTTTTTATCCTACGATCAAGTTGAGTATTAATACTATTTCCACTATCAACTTTTAATCTAAAAGAAGAAGATGTTGGATTATTTATAATTGTATCACCAAATTTTGAAGCGTAAAATACAAACATGGAATACAATAAATTCAAAATTCTAGATTTTTTTTTCTTCAACATTATTTAATTTTCCATATTGTTATAATAATCAACTAACAACATATTTAAACCATCAATTTTCATTCTAGGGTCTAAACATATTGCTAAACAAAATAAACTAGGTATATCTGACTAATACTTTTTAAATTTAGATTCAATTAAAGAAATAATTTGTGCAAATAAAGGATGATGTCTATGTGAAGAAAATACTTCACTAATACGAACTATATGTGAAATAATTAAATTACATGTAGGATAATAAACACCAAAAAGTTGTTCGGTAGCTTTATTAAAAAGTTCTAAAATTTGAGTAGTATGCCCAACAACTAACCAATCATTATCATTAATTGGATCACCAGGCATAGTATGCCCATTTAAAACATTGAAAGGATCTCTTGGTATTTTTTTAGTAGACTTAAGCATATGATATGTTGAATTCCATCTAGTAATAACATCACCATTAAATTTTTTAAATGATTTATTAAAAGATTGACATAATTTTTTAAATTCTTGTGTTCTTGTTTTGAAAAACGCATATATCTAATAACATCTCTTATTTTTTCTACATGTATATTTACAAGTTTTAAACCATCTTGTACACATAAATTAAGGATATGACAAACACAACGAACATGAAATAATTCACCTTATAATAAGGGGAGGAATAACAACATCATTATTACTAGCATTATCAAAACTAATTGAATTTTTTTTATCATTTATATTATAGAAAAATGTTACAAATCTAATAGCAGAAAAAATGACAATAGAAGTGTGTGGATATTCAAAAACTTTAAAACTAATTATTCTTTTTTGCAAAATAAAATTTTCATCAATCCAATGTGTATTAACACAAATGTAAGAATTAGTAGTACGTTGACTAGACCAAACATCAGATGTTAAAGCAATTTTTGATTTATTATTTTGAAAACTATTTATTATATTTTCTCTATATATAAAAAATAATTTTAAAACATCACTTTTCATTGTATTTCTAGTAATTTTTTTATATTTTGGTTGTAAAGTATTTTGAATCCAAGTAGAAAATTTTGGTTGATCAACAAAACTAATAAGAGATTCACTTTGAATAATTAATTTTGCAAGTTCTCGACGTTGAAAATCAAGATCATACGAAAAAGTTGTTAAACCAGAAGAAGATAAATTAAGAATTTATTGAGCTCGTGTAACAATAGTGTCATGACCATTTGCATGACGTAAAAGATGATCAATTCCTCTTGTTGTGTCACACCCCAACTTAGGGTCGTGTGACTGGGCAGGGTCTATGTCCTACCCCAAAGCCTACTACATAAACTGACTAACAAGAAACCGTAAACACGTGAAGACAAAAGAAAACCATGATGCAACTTTATTCAAATGTTTAAAGAAATCCATATGTTTTTATCGTAAGAAAAGGTTGCGAAACATCAACCATGATATAAAACAACTCAAGTTTCAAAGTCGATTACATGCTTTAAAACAAACAACTCTCAGTGTATCAAAACAATAATTCTAGACAACTAGACTGTGACTAATGGACGCTGCTACGAGATCTACGCCACCGCCTGCCCTCCAACTGCACCATGACTCCAATCCTCATCTCACTAATCGGGCTCTACAAAATAAGGAAACAAACCGTGAGTCCACATGGGACTCAGTGAGCGGTTCTTCCGAACCTCCACATAAATCCCCAATAATCATATATATATATATATATATATTTATATATATATGGCAGCAAAAATAAAGTTAGGGATAACATTTGCCTCTGATATGACTACCGACCCCAAGGGTCGTCCTGTATGGACTATACATTTATGTAACCAGCCATAACGGCCTAACTAAGCCACATGACACCCGGCCCTTAGGGCCTGCTCATGGACTAGAGGTTCGGCTATAACCAGCCCTACCACACAAAGATGGTAACATATCGGCCGTTCAGGCCACATAGCACATATGTGAATCAAGAAAATCTCCGAGCCGTCGACTAGGATGGTCGGCTAGTCTCCGGACACCGACTGGGGTAGGGATAGCTAGTCCCACCCAACTGGGGTCTGACACCTAGCGGGCCCGCTGGTGCAATCTCAAGACCCAAATCACTAGCCGTTCCAAGCATTGGTCATTCCGACTACTCATGCTTCTCGGTTGACCATCACAATCACATCACAGAAGCAAGTATCTGATGTTTCCTTATATAAAATCTCGGGCGTCCACCCGTGCTCAACCCTTTTCTCCGAGTCGAATCATGCACACACTATTGCTCGTTGTTTTATTTTTAGGTGTGAAATTTAACTGGTCTACCTTTGAGTTTCCATAAATAACACACTCTTTAGAGTTTCATGTTCAATCACCTAGCATCATATGCTACCTTTGCTAATGTGAACTACATGTCCTAAACTTGGAAATGTACCCAATAACAATATTGGACAGCATATAATTTATAAATAAATTACTTGACATCATCTACTATGCATAATCACATGATTCGAACAATAAGGAATTTAAATCCTGCATTAAATAATAATTTCAACTAGGAAAGAAATTATTTAACATGGTGCGCCACACAACATGTCCACCAAGATGGACTGTACCCGTAGGTGCGCCACCAAGGTACTCGATGCTGACACAGTCAGGGTTGCTCCCCCATCCAGGCACAACACTAGCTCTCGAGCTAGGGGCCTCCTTCTAATTTCCAAATGAGCCAAACTACCCATGGATTTTCTGCTCAAAGCATCCGCTACCACATTGGCTTTCCCCGGATGATACATAATAGTGCAGTCATAATCCTTTAAGAGCTCTAGCCACCTCCTCTGCCTGAGGTTCAGCTCTTTTTGGGTAAGCAGCTACTGGAGGCTCTTGTGATCTGTATAGATCCCGCAAGCCTCTCCGTATAGATAATGACGCCAGAGCTCTAGAGTAAAAACCATCGTTGCTAGCTCTAGGTCGTGCGTCGGGTAGTTCTTCTCATGAACCTTCAGCTAGCGGGACGCATAGGCTATGACTCTGCCAAACTGCATCAAAACACAGCCTAGGCCAACCTGAGAGGCATCACAGAAGACTACAAACCCTCCTAAGCCTGAAAGTACGACCAACACGGGTGCCGACGACAAACATTCTTGGAGCTTCTGAAAGCTCGCCTCGCACTTGTCGTCCCAATCAAATTTGATCTTTTTCTGAGTCAGCCGAGTTAAATGGGCTGCAATCCTGGAGAAGTTTTCTATAAACTTCTGGTAATACCTGGCCAACCCAAGAAAGCTGCAGATCTCAGTCACACTGGTTGGCCGTCTCCAGTTCTGCACAGTCTCCACCTTTGAGGGATCCACCCTTATCCCTTCCTTGGACACTACATGACCCAAGAACCCTACACTTTCTAACAAGAATTCACATTTGGAACATTTAGCGAACAACTGGTGCTCTCTAAGGGTTTCCAGGACCATCCTCAAGTGTTCGGAGTGCTCCTCCTCACTCTTGGAGTATAGCAAGATGTCGTCAATGTAGACGATCACAAAACTGTTTAGGTACTCCTTAAACACCCTGTTCATCAGATCCATGAAAGCAGCCGGTGCATTGGTTAGACCAAAAGATATCACTAGGAACTCGTAGTGGCCATAGCGAGTTCTGAAGGTAGTCTTAGGCACATCGCAATCCCGAATTCTCAGCTGATGGTATCCGGACCTCAAGTCTATCTTAGATAACCATTGTGCCCCCTGCAGTTCGTCTATCCTCGGCAGTGGATAACAATTATTGATTGTCACTTTATTCAGCTGCCTATAGTCGATGCACATGTGCGTAGACCCATTCTTCTTCTTTACGAAGATCACCAGAGCACCCCATGGTGACACACTCAGCCGGATGAAACCCAGATCCAACATTTCTTGCAACTACACTTTTAATTCCCTGAGTTTGGCCAACGCCATCCTATAGGGTGGGATGGAAATGGGTTTCACTCTGGGCTGCAAATCAATGCAGAAATCAATATCTCTCCTGGGTGGCAATCCCGACAACTCCTCGGGAAACACATCAGGGAACTCGCAGACTACCTTAGTGCCACGGACATCCCTTGCCACATCCCCCTTTTCCTCAACCACGGATATGAAGGCCAGGAAGGACTGGCAGCCCCCCTGAAGTAGTTTATGAGCTTTAAGGGCTGAGATGAACCCAATTGGCTTGCCCATTCCTTCGCCTTGGAAGGAGAACTGCGGCAAACCGAGCTTGCTAAACACGACTGCCTTAGCTTAACAATCTAGCAATGCAAAGTGCTCCGCCAGCCAATCCATGCCAAGGATGACATCAAGATCAAGCATGGGCAAGGGTATCAGATTCGTCTTTAGTGCATGGCCGCAGATGAGCACTTCGCAGCCTAGAAAAAATTGATTTGGCTATAATTGCATCGCTGGTAGGCGTTGATACTACAAATGGCCGATCCAGCAATGAAGGTGTCATCGGTAACTCAGCAGCAAATTTGGCAGATACAAATGAGTGCGTGGCACCCAGATCAAATAGAACATAAGCAACAGATGAACATACTAAGATAGTACATGTTACAACTGCTCTAGATGCCTCTAACCCCTCAAGGTTCATGGCGTACACCCTGGTAGACGACCTCTCTGAATCGCTAGCCTGCGGCCCCCGGTTCTGCATCTGCCCTCTCTGAGCCACTGACCCTACAGACATAGGTGCTTTTCCTTTTGACTGCTCGAACTTATGGCCAACTCTCTCTGGACAGTCCCTCTTGAAGTGCCTGACTTGACCGCATTTATAACAAGCATCTGTGCGGCCAAGACAGGCCCCTTAGTGCCTCTGACTGCAACTGCCACATTGTGGTACCTCAACCTTCTAAGAAGCACCTCCTGACCCTGCCGGCCTCATTGTTCCAAATCCTGGGCCCCCACGGCCCCGGCTACCACTCTGACCTCTGGTCTGCTGGTGGTCTGTGGCGGTCACTGCCCCCTTTGAGTGCCATGGTCGACTCCCAGATCTCTGCGGCCAAAATTTCTTCTTTGCCGGCCCGTCATTCCTCTCAATCAGCACAAATGCTTCCTTCCGGAGGGCTTCACCCACTACCCGGGCAAGAGTCGAATCCTCGGTATATTGGATGACTCTGCCAATCTGAGGCCTCAAGCCCCCAACGAACCTCTTGACCCTGGCGGTCTCAGATGCCACTAGGGTCGGATGATATTTGGAATGGCGGTTGAACTTCATCTCATACTCTGACACTGATGTTCCACCAGTCTGACGTAGCATCTCAAAGTCCCAAGTCCGCTTATTGCGAACACTCATAGGCAAATACTGCTCTTCCACAGCCGCCCTAAATTCCTCCCAAGTGGGAGGCGGCGCGCCAGCTGCCTTGCGAGCCCTCCTCATATGAAGTCAAGCCTTTGCCAGTCCTCTCATCCGAAGTCCGACCATACGGGCCGCTGCCTCCGATGAGCACCCTAGCTCCAATCATAGCTCGTAGCAGTCCCCTAGAATTTCAGTGACTTCCACCTACCGGTCTATTCCGATAATTCTTGCGACTTTAGAGTGACGAAGTTTGCATAGATGGGGCTCCAAGAGCCCTGATCACCGGTGCTACTGCCTTGACTATCTCCGTTATCACCGAAACTATAGGTACGGGTTACGACGTTTGCTGTTGCAGCTGCTGCCTCAGATCTTGCTCCCTATGGAGCACCTCTGCTAACTAGGTTACCTGAGCCTGCAATCGAGCAACTGCGGACTCTTTGGGTGAAAAGGTGATCGGATTTTCGCAATTTTGGATTCTATTTTTTCCTTTATTTTTAATATATGTTGTGATGCATGAAAGGATGATTATGGATGAGCCCTATGTGCATGTGAATGTGTGTAAAACGTGGTTGTGATAGTTGCTTGTAAATTGATGATTGCTTGTAATTCTGATTGTAATCCTCTTCTCCCTCTTGTTAAACCTTTCCCCAAGGGTTGTTTGTGGTCTTCTTCTTTTAGTTATGTAATATTAGAAGTTTAGGGGTAGATTCGCGATGAGCACACTTGCTGCCCCGTTTTGAGTGTCCACGGAGAGGAGATGTTCGGCTCCATATTGATGACGGCTTGAACCCCGGGAAGGCAATGATAGAACCGGCAACCTACAAGGTGTTTTTGGGCAGCGCTTTGGCGAGACAGAGCTCCCTAAAACACTAGGATGATAGGCTTTGTTTTTCCCGGTGGCTCGGGTGGAACCCTTAGAGCATCCATAATCATCCTTATTTACTTTATGCTCTTATTTATTGCTCTTGCTTCAATTGTTGTTTGCTTAGATAAATTATAATTGCATGAAGAAACCCTCCAATAATATTCAATACGAATGGCTTAGATATTAAGAATATTGGTCACGCATTCCATCGTTATGAGAGACAAGTGTGTCTATTGTCACAATCGGTTTGTTGTGCACACACACGGCCTTATGTACTAATAGACACGTTGCACCTCATATGGCACATACCCCTTTTGTGTCTATGCTACCGGCTTGAACATGACTTACCTTGTTGAGCTACACTCAAGGGTGGTTGTTTTTCTTGCTAGGGCATACGAACGATGGGTCCGACTCAACTAGAGCTCCTTGGTTTGTTGTGCACACACAAGGCCTTGGTTGCCCTAGAGGCAAAACTTATGGAAGTCACATAATGATGTGATCGGTAAAGGGTTACCTACCCATGGATCTATTAGAGTTTGTCGTGTTACATGCGAGACCCGAGTAGGAGAAGTAGGATTCCATTTTCCCCTAAGAAAGTCTACCAACAAGGGCTTCCCACTTCCAAACCGGAGGGTATTATGGAACCGCGAAAATTAGTGGGAGACAACATGATTAATTAAAAGACGTCAATAAACATGCATGTAGAATATCTGCTCATTCATGTAGGAGAAGAAGAAAAGTAGAAGACTTGACAAAAGGCAACTACAACCTTCGTGAAGGCGATAGGCGCAAGAGTTGCAGCCTTAGCCATTGGAACCTATTGTATAAGTCTCATATTCAGCAAAGACCATTGAATTGTATAATTGATTTGGTCTAGTGTTAATAGAAGAATGTCATTTTTCCTTTGTTGTCTGAACAAGGTTGTGAAAAGGCAATAGATGCCGCATGAACCATTCTGATGAGTTGAATGCAACTAGACACCTCTCAATTGGTTTATTGGTTTTGAATGTTAATGATTTATATTTTTGTACGAACGCATAAAGAGATAAAATTAACCTCACCTATTTCTTGATTTTATGACTTTGGGCGATTATGAATCGCAGTCAGAACTTGAGTAGTGTGTCTCAAGGAGATTCTGACTGAGTCTCTGTTCACCAGACCTGGGGAAAGGCTCACTTTGTTGATTAGAGTTAGCCTACATAGGTGTATGCAGGTCGATAACAACTCAAGCCAAAAAAGAATACTCCTACGATATGATTAGGCATAGGTACGTCCACCTATTTTGGCACAAACTTGATACCTTTGAATCATTTAAGGAGTGTGAAGGTGAATTTAAAGAAACATATTGGAAAATGTATTATAGGCCTTCAATTGGATCGAGGCAAAGAATACTTATCCACTAGGTTTCTGAATTATCTCGAAGACAATAAGATTATCTCTATATGGACTCCTCCTGACACAATGGTATGTCTGAAAGGAGGAATCACACCTTATTGGATATGATGTGATACATACTAACCTTCCAATCTATTTTTAGGGGATAAGCTATTGTAGCGGCCATAATTTTATTTCTCTTTGATACACCATATAAAATATGAAATGACAAAAAACTGAGTCTAAGACCTCTCGTGATTTGGGGTTGTCTAGCATATGACAAACTTGACCAGGTGCAAACTTTGAGGTATAACCTAAAAAGTGTTGTAGGTATCAAGTTCTCCCAAAAGGAGTTTTATCACCACTTTCTGAGAAAAGAAGTTTGTCGAGGAAAGTGGGAGTGGAAGATGGGTGCTCGGCCAAGGTGGAAGAAGAGGGTGCCCTCATGGTGTTCGATGAAATGCTTAAGTGAAGGGTATAGGTTATCTTGCTATCTATGATTCAATTTGTTTATCAATTTGGATGCTTATAATATTGATGCATACTTTGATATGAATTCTGTGATTTTTAGAAATTTATCATGGGTTTCAAAGATGAGATTTGATCTTGATGGCATGGGGGTTCTTGATATAAATTCTTGATCTTAAAGGTTGGTTCTTGATTATAGATGGTTGTGATGCTTGTTAATCTTGTCTAACAAATATGATTTTATGAGATTTATCTTAATGGTGTGATGGTAAATTAGGGATTTATATTCTGTGAATTTTCGGATTTATTTCCTTATTATGCTGAAAACTTCATGTTGTGTTGATGAATCAGGGCTGATTTTGAGATCTCGTTTATGATGTGCATAGTTTACTGAATATAGTCAGTCATGCAACTTATCGGTTTGACCAGAAAATATAGTTTGAAAATATAGGACACACTCTCGAGACCAGATTCGGGTTAAATACACCAGTTTGGGGCTCAACAGTAAATTGAGAATAAAACCCTAAAACAAAACCCTAATTTTGGTGATAATAAATTTTAATTGCAAAATTAAAATGCAAGGGGCAGCATAATCTATTATGAACTAACAAATAAATGTTATGCATGAAATAAAACCTCATAGGTTTATGACATTACCAGTCTAGGAGTTGGGATCGGCTATTGGGTATTATGGAGTTTTCCCAATAGAGACATCTCTAAGACACCGTAGGAGACACTTGACTTAGGTCATGTTGTGCTATATCTTATTGAATGGCGTAGAAGCTCGGTTAGGAGCCGGATTGCGAGCTAGACCCAGAAGGTTGGATGGCTAATTCCCAACCTATGGAACAAGTTCGGATGAGCAAATCTTGATTGTTCCCAAGATTCTATATTTAAAGGAATAAGTTCGAATGGGCGAATCTCGATTATTCCTACGTTAACTTTTGGAACAAGTTCGGATGGGCAAATCCCGATTGTTCCTATGTGGCCTCGTGGAATAAGTTCGGATGGGCAAATCTCGATTATTCCTGAGATGCTTTTAAGGAATAAGTTCAGATAGGCAAATCTTGAATATTCCCGTGATATCTTAAAGGGGCAAGTTCGGACAGGCGAATCCTGATTGTTCCTTGCGTCTCGTGGAGCAAGTTCGGATGTGTTAATCCTGATTGCTCCCGAGTTTCTGTATATTAGGATAAGTTCGGATGGGCCAATCCCGATTATCCTAGTATGTGTAGTTGCCTTAGTGCATGGTAGGCTTAGGCCTGTTATACTTCACTGCTAGAGTGATGGTTGCCTTCGGGCAGATGGTGGCCAGATGGCCTAATAGCTGGTCGCACCCCCGTGACATTATTCCTAATAGCTGCTAGAGTGATACTTTATCTATGTGATTGGTTTTTCGTGGGGGTGGGTAGAACTGCTCATTGAGTTCTTTGAACTCACCCGTTGTCGTTGCTTTTGTTTCACAGAGCCTGATCGGTGAGGTGGGCTAGAGCACTTGGCACGGCTGGAGGGCAAAAGAGCTACATTGATCTTATAGCAGTCCTAGTTTGGGGTCGTAGTCGAGTCTGTAGTAGTTTTGTCATGCACTTGTGATTTGGTGTTTTGGAGTTATAGTCCCGTGGGGACATTCATGTTTTTATTCAGATTTTATTTGATTATCAAAACTGTTGCTCCTTGATTCAGTTATTTCCACACTTGAACTTTTTGCTAAATAACTTTACTATTTAAATGAAATCTATTATGGTTTCTCTTTTATAATTAAAAAGTTGTTTATTTCCTCCGCTATAGTTTATGAGTTGGCATGTGCATGAGTTAGGCTGCGGGGTATAAGCACGTATACCCTGGCCGATCATGTGACCCTGAGTCTGGGGCATGACAATGTGGTATCAGAGCATGTGGTTTAGTCTGACTATGACCTAGAGTTGTTACCGTATAGGGCATTGCTAGCGTGTCGGTATACGGTAGAGTTATGTTATGAGATCAATTGGCTAAGTCTACAACTCAGCGCGACTTGTGGATTAAGTTTGCAAATTGTTAGGGTGAATTAAATCGACTAATCATGATATTTTATTTCTGGTGATTCTAGATTGATGGAGGCCTTTGATGTCGCAAGGAACGGTAGTGATAGCAACTCCCCTGAGCGCCGAGGCCGGGGTCAGGGTCGTGGGAGACCACCGCAGGCCCAAGAGGACATGGGGCAGGATCCCATGGTTGTGCAGTTGTAGGTTATAGTGGCTGAGCTGACAGAGGCACTCTGCAGGGAGTAGGAACTGAGAGAGCAACCACAGCAGGTGCTGACAGTACCCACAACACCAGAGGTGGTCCAGCTAGTGACATCGGTGGTCAGAGCCCCTAGAGCACCAACATATGTAGATTTTGTTGCATTCAGGCCATCGAAGTATACAAGGACAGATCAGCGAGTGGAGGTCACCAATTTCCTTGGAGATTACGATGAGCTGTGCAGGGAGCTTGGTTGTTTGTCTGAGACGACCACTTGATGAATCAGGTTACAGCTGAGAGGGCCAGCTAAGGATTGGCTTCACACCTGGAGGGACCACAGAGCAGCAGATGCACCACCCCCTACCTGGGAGGAGTTTAGAGCTGCTATGGTAGAGAAGTACCTACCACTGAGCGTTTGGGACAGACGGGCGAAAGAGTTTGAGTTACTTCGACAGACTGACAGTATGTCAGTGATGAACTATGAGATGGAGTTCACACGACTCTCGAAGTACCATCCCACCTTGATAGCCACAAAGACCACCAGGATCAAGAGGATACTCTCAGGGGTCGGCTAGCTCACTCTGAGGATACTCTCAAGATAGCGGATCCATAGCAGGGTGGAGGTCATAACAGTTCCATAGATCACAGGGGTTCAAGACCAGGGGCATCATTTGGAGGTTCGCAGCGGAGGCCTGGGCCGGAGCAATGTAATCGATGTCACAGGAAACACCGGGGAGCTCGCCGGGGTTGTTCATAGGTATGTTTCAGCTGTGGGCAGACTGGGCACTACAAAAAAGATTATCCTGGCAAGGGCAGTCAGCAACCTGATCAGACCAGAGGAAAGGCACCGATGTCAGTGGGTTCCATGGCTCAGAGGGGTCAGACTCAAGGTGGAGGCCAATGAGTTGGTGGTTCGGAGAGGCCCTCTGCACGGGAGTTTGCTAAGAACCAAGAGGGCGCTGAGGCGTCGAGGGTAGTAGTGTCAGGTAACCTTGTTGTAGGTCTGTCGTTGTATATGTCTTGTTTGATCCGGGTGCTATGCACTATTTTGTATCTTCTTTGTTTGCTGCTAAGTTGTCCGGGAAACCCTCTGTTCTTGAGTTGCCTCTTGTGGTGTCTATGCCTACGGGCATTTATGTGATGGCAAAGTTAGTCTTTCAGAGCTGCGAGGTGGTCATTTGTGGGCACGTGTTGACGGCCGAATTGACACTCCTGCCGATGCTGGAACTTGATGTGATTTTGGGCATGGACTGGTTGGTGGACCATTTCGTCTTAGTGGATTGTAGGGCTAAGAATGTGACCTTCAGTATGCCCGAATTGCCCCAGTTTACCTTCCAGGGTGAGGGAAGGGGCGATTCGTTGGTGTCGATTTTAGCTCTCAAAGCCCATAAGCTACTTCTGGGTGGATGCCAATCCTTCTTGGCCTTTGTATCAGTGGCGGAGGGAGGCAGAGGTGCGGCTAGGGACATCGAGGGGATGCCCGTGGTATGCGGGTTCTCCGATGTGTTTCTGGAGGAGTTGCCAAGATTGCCTCCGGAGAGGGAGATTGAGTTATGCATTGATTTGTAGCATGGTGTGAAGACGATCTCCATTCCACCATATCGGATGACACCAGCTGAGTTGAGGGAGTTGAAGTCCCAGTTCCAAGAGCTGCTTGAGTTGGGCTTCATTCGCCCAAGTGTTTCGCCTTGGGGTGCTCCAGTGCTCTTTGTGAAAAAGAAGGACAGGTTCGTACAAATGTGCATTGATTACCGGCAGGTTAACAAGGTAACGGTGAAGAATCGCTACCCGCTGCCCAGGATTGATGATTTGTTTGATCAGCTTCTGGGAGCTCAGTGGTTTTCCAAGATTGACCTACGGTCAGGGTACCATCAGTTGAGGATCCAGGATAAAGACGTCCCTAACACTGCTTTCAGGTCGAGGTATGGGCATTTTGAGTTCTTGGTGATGTCGTTCGGGTTGACTAATGCAGCTGCAACATATATGGACCTGATGAACTGAGTGTTCAGGGAATAATTGGATAAATTTGTGATAGTATTTATTGATGATATTTTGATTTATTCCAGGAATAGGGAGGAGCATGCTGAGCATTTGAGGGTAGTTCTAGAGACTCTCAGGGAACGCAGCTTATATGCCAAATTCTCCAAGTGCGAGTTCTGGCTGGAGAGTGTAGGGTTCTTTGTCCATGTGGTGTCTAGGGAAGGGGTAAAGGTGGACCCCGCGAAGATAGAAGCAGTTCAGAATTGAAATAGATTGACTAATGTCACGGAGATTCGCAGTTTCCTGGGCTTGGCGGGTTATGACAGAAAATTCATGGAGAATTTCTCCAGGATTGCAGCGCCATTGAACCGCCTGACTCAGAAGAAGGTCAAGTTTGAATGGGACAGTAAGTGCGAGGATATCTTTTTGAAGCTCAAGGACCACTTGACGTCGGCACCAGTTCTAGCAGTACCCTCAGGCACAAGAGGATTTGTTTTTTCTTGTGATGCCTCCCGGGTTGGCTTGGGTTGTGTGTTGATGCAGAATGGCAGGGTGATAGCTTATGCCTCTCGGTAGCTGAAGGTCCACGATAAGAATTACCCGACTCATGATCTTGAGCTAGCAGCAATAGTGTTCGTATTGAAGTTGTGGCGTCACTACCTTTATGGCGAGGCTTGTGAGATATACACTGGTCATAGGAGCCTCCTGTATTTGCTCACCCAGAAGGAGTTGAATATGAGATAGAGAAGATGGCTTGAGCTCTTGAAAGATTATGACTACACTATCATGTACCATCCGGGGAAGGCTAATGTGGTGGCCGATGCTTTGAGCAGGAAGTCTATGGGCAGTTTGGCGCCTTTGGCAGTCAGAAGGAGGCCATTGGCTCAAGGTTTGGCCATGTGTTTGGATGGCGGGGAAGTCTTGTCAGTGTCAGCTTCTGGTGCGCTGGTGGCTCACCTGAGGGTGTAGTCCACATTGGTTGACATGTTGCTTTGACATGCTGCGGGTAGTGCAGGAGGAGGATACTTTTTGTGCACTCACTAAGGATCTGGCCAGGAGAGGTGATGTCAATAATTGTTTTGGTATTGACTCAGAGGGCATTCTGAGGTTTAAGAACAAGATATTGGTGCCAGATATGGCTGAGGTTCGCAGGCAAGTGATAGAGATGGCTCATCGATCCACATATACTATGCATCCGGGAGCCACAAAGATGTACCGAGATCTAAGGCAGTATTATTAGTGGAAAGGCATGAAAAGGGAGGTGGCCGAGTTCGTGTCTAAGTGCCTGGTGTGTCAGCAGGTTAAGGCTGAGCATTTAAAGCTGATAGGGTTGCTCTAGAACCTAGATGTACCAGAGTGGAAATGGAGAAGATAACCATGGATTTTGTGACGGGGTTGCCAAAGTCTGGGAAGGGCAATGATTCTATTTGGGTGGTGGTGGATTGCCTAACCAAGATGTCACATTTCATACCAGTCAGGATGACCTTTTCAGCCGAGCAGTATACGAGGTTGTTCTTGGATCGGATCGTCGGTTACCATGGTATTCCTATTAGGATCATCTCAGATCGGGGTACTTAGTTCACAGCTCGATTCTGGCAGTCTTTCCAGGAGGCATTGGGCACTCAGGTTCGGTTCAACATTGCATTTCACCCTAAGACAGATGGTCAGTCAGAGCGGACCATTCAGACATTGGAGGACATGCTTAGAGCATCTATCCCAGATTTAGAGGGCAGTTGGGAGAGGCACTTACCCCTGATTGAGTTTGCCTACAATAACAACTACCACAACAGCATCGGGATGGCCCCATTTGAGGCATTATATGGGCGGAGATACAGGTCACCTATAGGTTGGTTTGAGACAGGGGATTCCCTTATGATGGGACCTGACTTGTTTGAGGAGGTGGTAGAAAAGGTGAAGCTAATTAGGGAGGAGTTGTTGGCAGCTCAGAGTCGCCAGAAGATGTATGCGGATGGAAAGGCCAGGGAGGTAGAGTTTGCTGAGGGGGAAATAGTGTTCCTTAAGGTGTCCAATATGAAAGAGGTGGTGAGATTCAGTAAGAAAGGAAAGCTAATCCCAAGGTTCATTGGGTCGTTTCCTATTCTCAGGCGTAGGGGAGCTGTGGCATATGAGCTGGCCTTACCTCCCAGTATGGACCGAGTGCATCCATTGTTCCATGTATCCATGCTGGAGAAGTATGTTCGGGATGAGTCCCATGTGATTGAGCCTAGCGCAGTGGAGGTGGATTCAGCAGTCTCATATGAGGAGCGACCAGTTGAGGTGCTAGACCGTCAGATCAAGAAATTGAGGTCCAAGGAGATTCCCTTGGTTAAGGTCAGGTGGGAGCACCATTTCGGGCAGGAGGCCACCTGGGAGGTGGAGCAGGACATGAGGGAGTGATATCCTTCATTGTTTGAAAATCTGGTAAGTCCTCAAATTTATTTTTCCAA
Organism: Canna indica; assembly: GCA_034359265.1. Lineage (NCBI taxonomy): Eukaryota > Viridiplantae > Streptophyta > Magnoliopsida > Zingiberales > Cannaceae > Canna > Canna indica. The sequence continues at coordinate 43,819,018 of CP136890.1, read as the reverse complement.
AATTCGAGGACGAATTTTCTTTAAGGATGGAGGATTGTAATATACTAGATATTAATATTGGTTTTCCATTTATGTTGTGGTTGTCAGCCTAGCGGGCTAGTCCAAGGTCGAGCCGAGTTGACTCATGGTCCGGTGCGAGCTTGCGAGCTCGGGTAAGTAGGAATATGAATTATGTAATTTCTTGCTTTCGTAATGAATTTATTTAATTATGTTGTTGCATGTGTGCATGATTATTGATCATGTTGCATATGGGTGTGTATGTGGTTGATGCACGTGTTAGTATGGGGTATTTTGGGTTAGCGGGTTGCGGATCCGGGTTGAGGCGAATGTGGGTTAAAGAAGATTAGGGTTGACGAGGTGGGAAGGGATTATAAAATCCCCCCCCCCCAAGGGCTTGCGGCTCCCTATTGGAGCCGCACAAGCCGTGAAAGGAGAGAGGAGCCAAGCCGAGCCAGCCGCCCATCTTCCCTTCCTTGGAGCCACCGTCCTCAAGCTGCAGCCGCCGAACCTACCGCCCCTCCCCTTCCTCTCTTTCTCTCTTTCTCTTGGAGTCAAGCAGAGAGGAGCCCCCAGCCAAGCCGAGCCACCCCTCTCCTTCTTCCCCTTTCTTGAAGCCGACGGCTTGGAGTGGAGCCACCGCCCCCCCCCCCTCTTTCCCCTTCTTTGAGCCGATACGCCATCCCTTGGAGCCGGATTCAAAGGCCATTGATCGGAAATTCTCCTCTAATCTTTCTTCCTTGTCATGTGAGTAGTTTTACCCCTCCTTTCTCGGGTTTCCTCGTGTTCTTGAACCAGTTAGGTCATGTTGTGCCATATCTTATTGAATGGTGGAGAGGCTTGGTTAGGAGCCGGATTGCGAGCTAGACCCGGAAGGTTGGATGGCTAATTCCCAACCTATGGAACAAGTTCGGATGGGCAAATCCCAATTGTTCATGCGTATCTTGTGGAACAAGTTCGGATGGGCAAATCCCGATTGTTCCCAAGATTTTATATTTAAAGGAATATGTTCGGATGGGCAAATCCCGATTATTCCTACGTTATCTTTTGGAAAAAGTTCGGATGGGCAAATCCCGATTGTTCCTGTGTGGCCTCGTGGAATAAGTTCGGACGGGCAAATCCCTATTATTCCCGAGTTGCTTTTAAGGAATAAGTTCGGACGAGCAAATCCTGATTATTCCTGTGATATCTTAAAGGGGCAAGTTTGGATGGGCGAATCCCGACTATTCCTTTGCGTCTCGTGGAGCAAGTTCGGATGAGCCAATCCCGATTGCTCCCGAGTTTCTTTATATTTGGATAAGTTCGGATGGGCCAATCCCGATTATCCTAGTATATGTTGTTTCCTTAGGGCATGGTAAGCTTAGACCTGTTATACTTAACTGATAGAGTGATGGATACCTTCGGGCAGTGGTAGCCAAATGGCCTGATAGCTGGTCACACCCTCGTGGCCTTATTCCTGTTTGAGATAGTTGTTTTGCTTATGCTTTATCTTTGTGATTGGTTTTTCGTGGGGGTTGGTAGAACCGCTCACTGAGTTCTTTGAAGTCACCCGTTGTCATTATTTTTGTTTTGTAGAGCATGACCGGTGAGGTGGGCTAGAGTACTTGGCGCGGCTGGATGGAAGAGGAGCTACAATGATCTCACAGCAATCCTAGTTAGGGGTTGTAGTCGAGTCTGTAGTAGTTTTGTCATACACTTGTGATTTGGTGTTTTGGAGTTGTAGTCCCGTGGGGACATTCATGTTTTTATTCAAATTTTATTTGATTATCAGAACTGTTGCTCCTTGATTCAGTTATTTCTGCACTTGAACTTTTTGCTAAAAAACTTTACTGTTTAAATGAAATCTATTTTCGTTTCTCTTTTATAATTAAAAAGTTGTTTATTTCTTCCGCTATATTTTATGAGTTGGCATATGCATGAGTTAGGCTGCGGGGTATAAGCACGTATACCCTGGCCGATCACGTGACCCTGAGTTTGGGGCGTGACAACAGTCTAACCTTGTAACAGACCTTATGAGATAAAGTCCGAATGCAGAACTATATGTCTACTAGCATGGACATGCAACAACTCGATAACGAATCTCGTTTACAGACATAATAGGAAATGTGTTTCCTATAGCAACGAATGCACGATGAAGGAGTTCCTCGGTAACTCTAATTTGTAGGGCATCCCTAAATTGTAGCGATTGGCACATGATTATATTTTATGTAGTTGATTAAATTTAATTATGAATTAAATATTTATTTAACTACTTCACCGAGAATGTATTTAGTTATGAATTAAATATAATTTTATTTTGAATCAAATATACATGGTCGGAAAATTTGTTTCTAACCATGAGCCTAACCAATTAATTGAGAATTAATTTATTTGGATAAATCCTAATTAATAAGAAGTTGGTTTATAGAGATAAATCATAAAATTAATAGATATATGATTTATGAGGATAAATCATAATTCTATTAATTAATAGGAAATCAAATCATTTAGATAAACCTCCTTCCTATTGTTTAGAAGATTGGTTTATTTAGATAATGATCATTCTTGTTTATAGCCTCTTAATTTATGGAGATAAATTAAAGTTTATATTTAATTAATTATGAAGCCATTAAAATATAAATTATTTTTGGAGGCAAATCTCAAAATTTTGAATTCTTGGGAGAGTGTTTTTAGGGGGCTGGGTCTACTCTTATAGCCCCGCCCCCCTCTCTCTATATAGTGGTCGAACACCCCATAGGGAGGGGTTGGTTAATTAGTTCTTCATTGTTGGCATAAGGTTTTCAACATTGGTCTTAATCTCGGTTTTGATGATAACAAATATGGAACTAATGTTTTGATTGAGAAATACTTTCAAGTTCCAAATCGGTTAGCGCTCGACGTCCTCGATCGAAAAAATCAGAGAAATCAAAGAAATCGGCAAGGATGCTTGTCGATGCTCGTCAAAGAAATCCTCATGATGAAGCAAAGAAACCCAAAAACCAAACCCGAACCCCAAAACATGAAAAACTAGAAAATCAAAAAACGATCCTGAAATTCACTAAGCCTAGGGAGCTCATTGGAGAGGTATATGACCTTGATATTTTCTTGGCACCAAAAGTCTCAGTAATTGTTCCTTAGATAAAAACTAGATAACGAGATATTTTTAAGTATTATTTGGAAGCCTTTAGCCTACCCATATTTGACCCAGATGATTATAAAATTTCTATTTTTCAAAAATTTGTACTAGACCCCAAATGTTAGATTTTGATTCTTAAGGATTTTGATTTTTTAGATATTTTTATTGAATTCAAGTGGGGGGTAATCCTTATATAATATTTATGTTTTAAAGTAATTAACTTAAAGTTAAGAAATGTTATATAAGAGGACTTAGCGATGACAGAATCCAAAAATGAATAAACTAGCAAAAAAAATAGGGAAACTCCCTTGATTTTCCAGTTTCAGTCGACCGGTCGATCGATCGAATGGTGCCGAAAAGTGGCAGAATGCATTCGATCACTCGATTAGTCGACCGATGATCGATCGGCAAATGATCGAACGACGGAAATGACTATTTTTCTAGCCATTGAGTTGGATGTTTGAGGCCAACTCTTCATGGTCTATAAATACAAGACCATGAGAGCCTTCTTCGCATGATCCATGATTCCGTTGAGCTATTCTTGATCATTCTCAAAGCTTTTCTTGAGCCATCCCTTTGATAACCCTAGTTTCCATGATACATCCTTGATCTTGCCTTCAAGCTTCGAACGATTCATCATTGAGGCATCAACAGGAACTAGGACTCGTGTTTGGAGCTAAGTATAAGTTGTATTGTTTATTTGCTTCATTACTTGTGTATTTTATTATTTATTTCATTGTATTTACGAATGTGTAAACCTAGGTTGCTAGGTTTGATTGAGTTGGTGGTTGCCTTGGTGTTAAGGCTTAATTCCACCGGTGTAAACGTAGTTTACTAAGATTAGTTGAGTTGTTCGTAGGTTAAGGTGGGAGAGTGCTCTCGTTAGGAAGGCGGGATACTTTCGGGTGTGGAAGTGCCTTCGGTTTGAGAGCGGAGACTTTCCGGTGTAAAGTCCTCATTGTAAGGAAACTAATTAATCTAGTTAAACTAGTTTGAAAATCCTAAGCGGGTGATTTGGTATTGGAGTAGGCATTGGGGCCGAACCACTATAAATCATTGTGTTAGCATTGTTTACTTGGCGAATCTTATTGCTTATCATTTATATCTTGCTTCCGCTTGCTACTTCATTTATGAATTGCCTAAGTAGTTTAAGAAAATGTGTAAAACTGGAATTAGATGAAAAGATTTAGCAAACACTCTATTCATCCCCCCCCCTCTAGTGTAGGCCATTTCACCAACATTTGGTATCAAAGCGGGTCGTGGATTGAGATTTCACCATCTCGTCTACATCTAGTCTCGATCCGGAAATGACACTAAACTCAGTTGTTTCCATACCTCCTAGGTTCGATGAATCAAACTTTGGTCTTTGGAAGTCTAGGATGTACACCTTCCTAAAGACGCAAGGTTTAGGTGTTTTTAACACGGTAAAGATTCAATATATTGAACCTAAGGAAAACATGAATGCATGAACCCAAGAACAAATTGATATGTTTGAATTAAATGCTAAAGCTGCAAATTGCATATTTTGTTCTTTGGAAAATAATATCTTTGAAAATGTCATGCATTGTATTTCGGCTTTTGATATTTGGGCAACTTTAAACGTGCTATATGATTAAGCCAAGAGCGAAGAGATTGACACTTCTAATGAAGGTAGTGGTGACAATGGTCATTCACCTACCACTAATCTTGGTTTTGATGCCCATAGCTCTTCTAGTAAAAGGAGTAGCTCCAAGAGCCGAAAAAGGAAGGTAGCATGTCATGCATGCAAGGAAAAGGGGCATGTGAAGAAAAATTGTCCTTCCATGAAGAACAAGGCAAAGAAGAGGTCAAACGCTTCCACATCATCATCTTATTCAAGAGAAGCATCCTCTTGCCATAACTATGAAGCCATCTCAAAAGTAATAGTTTATCTTTAGGGTATCTTTTGTTCAGTTGCCTACAGAAAGGGTAGAAGTAATACCCTAAACTCTCTTTAGGGTATCCCACATACCTACACCTTGTTGATTTAGATTAAAGTTTATCTGACTCCAACTTCTTTACGAACGCAGGACAACCCCAAATCTTGAGATGCCTCAGACTTGGTTTCTTGCCACTCCATTGCTCATTTGGTGTACTAGAGACAAATTTTGTGGGAACCTTATTATAAGAAGGTAGATAGAGGTTTCTAGCGCATATCCCCAAAAAGAAATCGGGAGATCAGTAAAGCATGGACCGCATCATATCTAGCAATTTGTGATTCCTCCTCTCGAACACTTCATTATGTTGTAGTGTGCCAGGAGGGGTCCATTATGAGACAATCCCATTGTCCTTGAGATAACTTAGGAACTCAGTAGATCGAAGGGTTTTAATACTTTCCCCTACTTGTTTCTCAATCTCAACCCTATACTCTTTGAACCTTTCAAAAGCATCGAACTTATGTCTCAACAAGTAGACATATCCAAACCTAGATGCATTGTTTGTAAACGTGATGAAGTAGGAATACCCACCTTTGGCTTGAGTTGTTATCGGTCCGCATATATCTGTGTGAACCAACTCTAACAACTTAGCGGCCCTCTCATTACGTCCAGTGAAGGGGGACTTGGTCATTTTTCCCTTGAGACAGGATTCACAAGTTGGCATCGATTCTAAATCGAATGGGTCAAATAACTCGTCTTTATACAACCTGTTGATCTGATTCTCATTAATATGATCGAGTCACAAATGCCAAAGATAGATGAGGTTCAAATTATCTCTTTATCTTTTGTGTGTTTCAACAAGAAAAATATTATCTGTTACATCTAAGATCATTAAACCATTCGAAATTCGTCTAGTTCCATATAACTCATCAAAATGATATATGTGGCAACAATTGCCCTTTAAAGATATTTTATAACCTTGTTCAAGTAACAAGGAAACAGAAATAATATTCTTTATTAAAACTGGAATGTAATAATAATTATTAAATTTAATTGTCTTGCTAAAAGGCAGACATAAACAATAGGTTCCTACGGCTAAAGCTGCAACTCTTGTGCCATTGCCTACCCAGAGGCCGTAGTCGCCCTTGTTCAACATTCTACTTTTTCTCAACCCCGGCAACGAGTTACAAATGTGAGAACCACAATCGGTATCGCTAAAGAGCCTCTAGACATCTTATTTTACAAAACTAAAAGAAGAAGACCTCAAACAACCCTTGGGAAAGGTTTTAGGAGAAGTAGAGGTGAATTACAATCATATTTTTCAACACGAAGGCATGGGTACACAGGCCCTATTCAAAACTTACAATGCTGAAATTTTATAACCATTACAAGCAATCAACACAACCATGATTACACACATTCACATTCACATAGGGCTCATCCAAAATCATCCTTTCATGCATCACATCATATATGAAAAATAATGGAAAAAATATAATCCGAAATCACACAAATCCAATCACGTTTCCACCCAAAATGGTTCAAACAACACATGCTGAATTTTTTGGTTCTTGGGGCTGTTCAACCATGAACCCATGGGATTTTTGAGTTAGAATTATGTCCAAAATCAATATGGACCGCAAGCTTCAATCTCAATTCATCGCATGAACCGTGGAGCCAAGAAAATGACTCAAAGACCCTCGTAAACCAAAATCGGGCAGAATGACGTTTAGGGAGTGAACGGTTCGTAAACATGACCAAAACGCGAAATAAAAACTCCAAAGGAACAAGAAGATACCTTGTTGTCCTCTTAGGACTCCCCCAAAGGAAGTAAGGGGCAGCACCCCAAGGTGAAGAGAAACGCCTCTCCGACTTGTGGTAAAACTCAAAGAAGGGGAGGAAAGCGGTCAGCCACCCTAGGAAGAAGAAACTTCTTCCTTTTTGGCTCCTCGAGATGATGCAAATCTCTCTTACCCTCCAAGAGGAGGTTCAGCCACTATATAAAGAATGGGAGGAGGCGGCTATAAGCAAAGACTTGGCCCCTCCCCTTAATTCTCTCTCAGATTTCCAAAATATCCAGGTTTGCCTCCAAAAGGTAATTTATATTTATTGGCTTCATAATTTATTTAAAATTAATTAAATCTATTTAAATCTAAAATTTAATTTATCTCCATAAATTAAAAGTTTATCGATAGGAATGAGAATTATCTAAATAAATTAGTTTCCTAACATATTGAAATTTTATTCACGTAGATAAATTACATTCCAATTTTGTAAAATCATGATTTATCTAAATAAATCAATTATCTATAAATATATTATTTATCTAAATAAATGATTTTCCTATTAATTATGAATGAGGCGCATGGGAAAAATCAAATTTCCCTCCAGATTTTTTTGATTTCAAAAATCAAATTAATTATGTTTAATTCTTAATTACACATATTCACGATTTATGGATAATTAATTTCTTAATTCACAATTAAGATTTAATCAACCATATAAAATAGTACTGAATGCCAAACCCTACAACTTTAGGGTTACCAAACAAAGTAGGAGGATACCCTACAATTTAGGGTTTCTAGTACTCTATGGCCGGACGATAGGCTGGTCGATCGAAATAAGCCTAGAAAGAATAGAGCGCTCCGGTCGATGGGTCGATCGCTCGGTCGGTCGATCGGCCTTTGACCGGCTCAGCGATTGGGCGGCGCCAAAAGGCATTTTTTTGCTAGTTGGGATGGTTGTTAAAGTCATTTCTTTTGATGACTTATAAATAGGAAGCCATGAGAGCCTTCCTCATTGATCTCCACTTTTATTGAGCCATCTTTGATCACTCTTAAAATTTTCATTGAGAGATTCTTTGTAAACCCTAGCTTTGATCCTCACCTTCTTGATTGACCCCTCAAACTTCATCAATTCATCACCTTGAGACATCAATAGGACTAGGGAATTTCTTTTGGAGCTAAGTATATTTTTGTTTGTTTATTGCTCCAATTGTTATTGTATTTTGTTATTTATTTTCATTGTACATCAAGTGTGTAAACCTAGGTCGCTAGGTTTGATTGAGTTGGTGGTTGCCTTGGTGTTAAAGCTTAAATCCACCGGTGTAAATGTAATTTACTAGGATTGGTTGAGTTGTCCTTAGGTTGATGTGGGAGAGTGCTCTCGGCATGAAAGAGGGATACTTTCGGGTGTTGAAGTGCCTTCGGTTTAAGAGCGAAGACTCTCCGGTGTAAATTCCTCTTTGTAAGAAAACTAATTAATCTAGTTTGGAAATCCTAAGCGGGGTGCTTAGATAGTGCAGTAGGCATTGCGGCCGAACCACTATATTATTGTAGGAAATCCGACACTAGAAGGGGGGTTGAATAGTGTCTGTCCCCTATTAGATTTTCTCAATTTTTCTTTTTACTCAATTTTAACTTAACTTAAGTGCAAGTATTTCTTAACAGTGAATGTGATCAAATATCAAGAACAATAATGAACAAATATCGGAAGCAATGCAGACAAGATGAATTATAGTGGTTCGGCCAACTGCCTACTCCACTACCTTGGCTCATCACCAAGGATTTCTAATCATTACTTTATAGACCTTGTGTTTCCCTTTGAATACAATGAGGACACTCTTCTCACCACTCTGAGAACCCCTCAATCCTATTCACCTAGGCAAAACACAATTCTACAAAGTTTTCTCTAAGTGTTTCCCTAGCACACCTAGCAGCTATTACAAATGATAACAAGTTTGAAATAACAATTCAAATACAATGAAAAGAGCTTAAGAATTTGTAGATGAACCAATGCTCCTTTCCCAAGCCTTCAAGCCTTCAACTTGTCGGAAGATGAATCTTGAGTTGCAGCATAGTTGAGGGAAGAAGGGAAGCAGACGCTCGAAGAATGTTGTCGACGGACATAATTGAAGGCTCAAATCACTTCTTTAATGCTCAATAAAATTTCTAAGAAGGATTAAAGAAGTTAGGTGAGGGGTATTTATAACCCCTCAGCCGAACGGAATGTTCAACGGGCAAAAAAATAGCCGTTGACGCCGTTCGATCGCTTGCCGGTCATTCATCGGTCGACCAACTGATCGATCGCCAATGCGACCACTGGCTTTATGTGAGTGTTCGGTCGACAGCCGGGTCAACCGACTGTAGCAACTCTATCGATCCCACATTCGGTCGACCAGTTGGTTGACCGAATTAGTGGAGCCAGGGTCGCGCGATTCGTGATCTCTAATCAGGTCGACCGATCGGTCGGCCGATGAGCATTCTGCCAATTTTTGGCTTCAGTCGGTCTGCGATTTCTTCACCAACTACGGTCGACTGACAAGTCGACCGAATGGCTACTGCCATATTTTGCAACAATCGGTCGACCGGTCCAGCGATACTACCTTGTTCGGTCGACCGACCGGTGGACCGAACTCAACCTGAGGCTGACTTTTACTTAATTTTGTTACATGCCTTTTTTTATGAGTTTGGTTACCAAGTTTCGACTTGTATAACTTTACATTTTGGCTTGGGATAAAATTATCCTAGGGGTATATTACATGATTTCTACTTGATTTAAGCAAAAGCCTTTGTTTGACGTTTTCTTCTTCTGTTTATTTGATGATCTTTTCTTTTGTTTCGTTTGAGCGAACTTGGCATGCTTATCGCAATCTCAACGTGAACTCAAAACTTCACACATGGATTAAATACTTGTTTGTTATCATCAAAATAAAGATCGAGGCTTAAGAGAGACCCTTCAGCCAACATCTCCCCCTTTTTGATGATGACAAACATAACATGGAGAAAAAAAATTTAAGAAAGCATATGCATAAGTGTTTGTGAGTTTGAGTTAAGGCATACATGAGTCTAAGGTGTACAAGATATAAAACTCAACACATGCATACAAATACTTATAACTCAACCTATGTTCCCCCTATCAATGTGCAAATCATTTTTAACTCCCCCTAACTATATAACTCACCCTAACTATATGCATCGTAAAAACCAAGTGTGACCTTACTTTTTCTCCCCCTTTTGACATCAATAAAAAAGGGTAAGAATTAAGGTACAATTGATGAGTTTCATCATAAAAATTAAGAAAGACATAAAACCAAGTATCATCTACCACTATAGTCCTCCCCATTAATGTAAGCCTATAGAAGGCGAACACCAATAGGTCGCAAAGCCCCACTACAGAGCAATACATAGGTGTGATGATACTTTCTAGAATGCAAGTTTTGAAACACATATACATTTTGAAGAAAAACATTTTAATTACTAGGAAAAGCACAAATTCCTAATTGCATCCTTAAATTTGTAAAGCTTTCTTCAACCAAGGGTTTTGTAAATATATCGGCAAGTTGTTTATCGGTGGATACAAATTCTACCGATATATTTCCCTTAGTCACATTTTCCTAAGAAAATGATGCCTTAAGTCAATATGCTTGGTTCTAGAGTGTAAAATAGGGTTCTTCGTTAAGTTTATTGCACTAGTGTCATCACAATGAATAGGTATGCAAGAATACTCAAGTCCATAGTCTAAAAGGGTTTGTTCATCCAAAGGACTCGTGCACAACAACTAGCCGCAGCGATGTATTCCACTTCGGTAGTTGAAAGTGCAACTGAGTTTTATTTCTTTGAGAACCAAGAAACAAGACTCGCTTCTAAGAATTGACAATACACACTAGTGCTTTTTCTATCTACTTTACACCCGACAAAATCCGCATTCAAAAAACCGATTAAATCAAATGATGTATGACATGGATACTATAGTCCTAAGTCAACCGTGCCCTTTAAATATCTCAATATGAATTTTACCGCACTTAAATGAGACATTTTAGGGCTAGGTTGAAACCTAGCACATACACATACACCAAACATGATATCGGGTCTACTTGCGGTTAAGTAAAGAAGACTACCAATCATACCTCGATATCGTTTTTCGTCAACATAAATGCCCTCTTCATCTTTGTCAAGCTTGATGGATGCGCTCATAGGTGTAGAAGCTATCTTGGCTTCATTAATCACAAACCTTTTAATGAGCTCCTTTGTGTACTTGGCGTGATTGATGAAGATTCCTTTGTTGGTTTGTTTGATTTCAAGACCAAACATGAAGGAGAGCTCCCCCATCATGCTCATCTCAAACTCATCTTGCATACATTTAGCAAACCACTTACAAAGCATTTGATTAGTAGCACCAAAAATTATGTCATCAACATAAATTTGAACTAATAACATATCATTTTCATGATGCTTAATGAAAAGTAAAACATCAGTTTTTCTAACATTAAAACCTTGTTCAATTAAAAAGATTGAAAGTCTTTCATACCAAGCCCTAGGGGCTTGTTTTAAACCATATAATGCCTTTTTAAGTTTGAAAACATGGTTGTTCAAAGTTGGAAACTCAAAACTTTCAAATCTGGGGGGGTTGTTCAACATAGACTTCTTCATTAATGAAACCATTTAAAAATGCACTTTTTACATCCATTTGAAAAAGTTTAAAACCCTTAAAGCTAGCATATGCCAAAAGCATTCTAATTGCTTCAAATCTAGCTACGGGAGCATACATTTCATTATAATCTATCCCTTCTTGTTGATTGTACCCTTGTGCCACTAACCAAGCTTTGTTTCTAATAACTAATCCTTCTTCATCTAGCTTATTTCTAAATACCCATTTAGTTCCAATTATAGTTTGTTCACTAGGTCTAGGCACTAAGTCCCACACATCATTTCTAGCAAATTGGTTGAGTTCTTCTTGCATAGCTAGTACCCAAAACTCATCTTCTATTGCTTCCTTAATGTTCTTAGGCTCTACTTGAGATACAAAAGCTACATATTGACAAACATTCTTGAGTTTAGAATGTGTTACCACTCCCGTTGAAGGTTCTCCAACGACTTGGTCCATTGGATGATCCTTTACCAACCGATATCCTTTAGGGAGAGGTGGTAGAGCTTCTTCTTCTTCATCTTCAACTTGAGGTAGATTCGAGGATGGCAGTTCTTCATGTTGGGTTTCCTCGTTATCTTCATCCTCCGCCTCTTTGTCATGAAGTGTGAGATCCTTAAGTTCTTCACCTACATTTACAATCTTCACATTTCTAGAAGAATTATTAGTTTTATTAAACATAACATGCATAGATTCTTCAACAATCATGGTTCTTCGATTGTAAACTCTATATGCCTCAGAATTCATGGAGTAACCTAGGAAAATCCCTTAATCGGATTTAGAATCAAATTTTCCTAAATTATCCTTAGTATTCAATATGAAACATTTGCATCCAAAAACATGAAAATATCCCACATTTGGGATTTTACCATTCCAAAGCTCAAAAGGTGTTTTCTTAATTTTGGGTCTTAATAAAACTCGGTTAAGAACATAGCAAGAGGTATTTATGGCTTCGGGTCAAAATTACTTAGGCAAATCATTTTCACGTAACATGGTCCTAGCCATCTCTTGTAAGGTTCTATTCTTCCTCTCAACCACCCCATTTTGTTGAGGGGTCCTAGGGGAAGAAAAGGTATGTTCAATACCCAAATCATCACAAAACTGGGAAAAAAAATTATTTTTAAACTCCCCTCCATTATCACTTCTAATTTTTTGAATTGAAACTCTTTTTTCATTTGTAACTTTCTTTGAAAATCTTTCGAAAAACTCAAAAGTTTCATTTTTCTTAGCTAAAAAGAAAACCCATGTAAATCTAGAAAAATCATCAACTAATACATAACAATATAGCTTTCCACCTAGACTAGCTACATCACATGGACCAAATAGATCCATGTGCAAAAGCTCAAGAATTCTAGATGTACTAACTTGATTAATACTATGAAATGAATATTTGACTTGCTTACCAAGTTGACATGCATCACAAAGTTTGTCTTATTCAAATTTTATCTTGGGTAAGCCTTTAACTAATTCTTTCATAGATATTTCTTGGATGAGGCTCATGCTAGCATGTCCTAGCCTTCTATGCCACAACCAAGAGTCATTCTCCATGGCAATTAAGCATCTAACATGGGGATTTGGCAAGACATTTAATTCTAAAGTGTAGACATTTTCTTGCCTATTTCCAATGAACATGATATCATTTGAAGGTGCACTTCTAATGATACATTTTGATGCTTCAAAAATAATCATGTATCCATTGTCACATAAATGTGATATGCTAATCAAGTTATGTTTTAACCTGTCAACTAATAAAACATTCTTAATGCATGGGTAAGGGAGTATACCTATGTCACCAATGCCAACAATCTTACCTTTGGCATTGTCTCTAAATGTGACATGTCCGCCATCTTTGCTTGATAGGGTTGCAAATAAGTTGATGTCACCCGTCATGTGCTTTGAGCAATCGCTATCTAATATCCAAGTGCTTCTATTTGTTTGAGGATGCTTCTCCATCTACAAAAGGAGAAGAAACCATCTTAGGTACCCAAATTTTCTTGGGTCTTTGAGTGTTAGTCATTTTGGGAACCCATGTAAATCTTGCATGTGGGTTCCTCCTCAAAGCACACTCCTTGGCCATATGGCCAAATATGCCACAAGAAAAGCAATTTCCATTAAATTTTCTTCTAGTATGTGTGTGAGCATGGAAGTGTGATGATTTCTTTTCATGGACAACCTTAGGCATGGCATTTTGTATGGTTGTCATCTTTTCATTAAGCATGCAAAGTTCCTTTTTCAATGTTAGCATGCTATCATTCAAATACTCTACTTGATTACTTAAATATTTGTTTTCATCTTCTAATTTTTGGTTGTCATTTTCTAAGTCCTTCTTAGCTTTCTCTAGGGTGCATGTCTCTTCCTTAAGGGTGTCTACTTCTTTTCTTAAGGCATTGTATGAGAGTAATAAACTATCATTCTCAATCTCTAAGGATTTATTGTCCTTTTTAATGTCTCTAAATTTTCTCCTAATGGCATTAATTCATCATGCATTTGTTCAAATTCACTTTCTAGTTCTTCTTGAGTAAAAGAAACTTCACCGAAAGTAAACCTTACCTCATCATCATTTGCCATCAAGCAAAGATTTGTTTTTTCACTCTTTGCTTCTTCTTCACTCGATGAGGCCTCGCTTTCATCCCACGTGGCCATCATTGCCTTCTTCTTGTTGTTGTATTTTTCCCTTTTGTGAGGGTTGGAGGTGGAGACCATCTTGAGAAGTGGGCAATCCCTCTTTAGATGCCCGGTCTTGTTGCAGTGGTAGCATGTGTAGCCTTCTCTTCCCTTCCTCATGCCTCCCCTCATGAAACTCATAAATCTTCTTGCTAGAATCGCCATTTCTTCAAGATCATCCGTCTCTTCCTCGGATGATGATGACTCTTCTGCCCGATGTGATGCTTTTAAGGCAATGGTCTTTCCTTTAGGGCATCTTCCTCCTGGTATTGCTTCATGTGGGTCTCATGTGTCATGAGAGACCCAATGAGCTTGGTGATCTTCAAGGTACTCAAGTTCTTAGCTTCCATGATTGTTGTGACCTTGGGCTCCCAAGATTTTGGAAGGGAACGGAGGAGCTTCCTTACCTTCTCCTCTTCCCTTATTTCTCTGCCAATGTTATCTAAGTCATTTGTAATATTTTGAAATCTAGTATGCATGGAATCAATGGATTCATGTGATAAACATTTCATAATCATGCATGAGTAGATTTATTTTGGATTCCTTCATGTGTGGTCTCTAGGACCTTCCATGATTCATATGCGGACTTACAGGTAGAAATTCTATTGAATTCATTAATTGATAGGCCGCAATATAATGCATTGACGGCCTTTGGATTTGCATTGAAGAGTCTAATCTCTTCTTGGTCCCATTTATCCATATCCTTATCGGGTTGCTTATACTCTACTAAAATCATTCTCCATACATCCATGCCTAAAGATTGTAGGAAGCCATTCATGTGGATCTTTCAATAGTCATAGTTGTTTCCATCGAATAGTGGTAGAGTATGAGTAGAGGACCCTTGAGCTAATTGGATTTCACTAGACATCTTAATTTGTAGGGAAGATGGTTAAATCTTGACCTACGACCTTGCCCTGATACCAAATGTTGTAGGAAATTCGACACTAGAAGGGGGGGTTGAATAGTATTTGTCCCCTATTAGATTTTCTCAATTTTTCTTTTTACTCAATTTTAACTTAACTTAAGTGCAAGTATTTCTTAACAGTGGATGTGATCAAATATCAAGAACAATAATGAACAAATATCGAAAGCAACGCAGACCATATGAATTATAGTGGTTCGGCCAACTGCCGACTCCACTACCTTGGCTCCTCGCCAAGGATTTATAATCACTACTTTATAGAACTTGTGTTTCCCTTTGAACATAATGAGAACACTCTTCTCACCACTCTGAGAACCCCTCAATCCTATTCACCTATGCAAAACACAATTCTATAAAGTTTTCCCTAATTGTTTCCCTAGCACACCTGGCAGCTATTACAGATGATAACAAGTTTGAAATAACAATTCAAATACAATGAAAAGAGCTTAAGAATTTGAAGATGAACCAATGCTCCTTTCCCAAGCCTTCAAGCCTTCAACTTGCCGGAAGATGAATCTTGAGTTGCAGCAGAGTTGAGGGAAGCAGGGAAGCAGGGAAGCAGGGAAGCAAGTGCTCGAAGAATGTTGTCGACGGTCAGAATTGAAGGCTCAAATCACTTCTTTAATGCTCAATAAAATTTCTAAGAAGGATTAAAGAAGTTAGGTGAGGGGTATTTATAACCCCTCAACCGAACGGAACGTTCAACGGGCAAAAAACTAGCTGTTGACGTCGTTCAGTCACTTGTTGGTCGACCGTCGGTCAACCAACTGATTGATCGCCAATGCGATCGCTGGCTTTATGTGAGTATTCGGTCGACCGCTGGGTTAACCGACTGTCGCAACTCTATTGATCCTACATTCGATCGACCAGTCGGTCGACCGAATCAGTGGAGCTAGGGTCGTGCGAATCGTGATCTCTAATCTGATCGACTGATTGGTCGATCGATGAGCATTCTGCAAATTTTTGGCTTCAGTCAGTCGACCGACCGGTCGATCGACGCAGCCCTCTGCGATTTCTTCACCAACTTCGGTCGACCAAATGGCTACTGCAATATTTTCGCAACATTCGGTCGACCGAATTGGCTGCTGCCAATGATACTGCCTTGTTCGGTCGACTGAAGTCAGGCTGAGGCTGACTTCTACTTGATTTTGTTACATGCCTTTTTTTATGAGTCTAGTTACCAAGTTTCAACTTGGATAACTTTACATTTTGGCTTGGGGTAAAATTATCCTAGGGGTATATTACATGATTTCTACTTGATTTAAGCCCGAGCCTTTCTTTTACGTTTTCTTCTTTCGTTTCTTTGATGATCTTTTCTTTCGTTTCATTTGACCGCACTTGGCATGCTTATCGCAACCTCAACCTGAACTCAAAACTTCACACATGGATTAAATACTTGCTTATTATCATCAAAATAAAGATCGAGGCTTAAGAGAGACCCTTAATTCAACATATATATCATTGTGTTAGCATTGTTATTCTTGTTTGTGTTAATTGTTTTATTATTAATCGCTTCCGCATTTAGTCGTTAAATTGAAAACTTGCCTAAATAGTTTAGGAAAAGATTAAAACCGAAATTAGGCGAAAAGATTTAGTTAACACACTATTCACCCCCCCTAGTATGGCCATTTCACCAACATTTGGTATCAAAGTGGGTCGTGGATTGAGATTTCACCATCTCTTCTACACTTTGTCCTACACATTACCAAATGACGTCCTAGAAAAAGTCATGCAATTCTCTTCAACTTGTGATTTATGGGTCACTTTAAATATTTTATATGATCATGCCAAAACCGAAGAGATTAACACTTTTGATGAAGGTGGTGATGACAATGGTCACTCACCTACTACTAATCTTGGTTTAGATGCCCATAGTGCTTCTAGTCAAAGGAGCAATTCTAAGAGCCGAAAATGAAAAGTAATTTGTCATGCTAGCAAGAAAGAGGGCACGTGAAGAAAAATCGCCCAAGCATGAAGAACAAAGCAAGGAAGAGGTCAAGTGCTTCCACCTCCACATCTCACTCATTTGAAGCACCCTCTAGCCATGACTATGAAGCCACATCCAAAGTTTGCCTCATGATTGCAAATAATGAGGTACTTTCTTCTTCACCGAGTCATGACAATGATAATGATCGATAGTACTAGCTAGCTCCGCTAGTTCATTTAATATGCCATATGAAGAACTAGTTGAGGAATGTCAAAAAATGTATGCCTGGCTTATGAAAAAAAACAAGAAAAATAGAAAACTAAAGAAGGAAAACTCTAAGCTTAATTCACATGTGCATGCCTTAGAATTTTAAAATGAAAAATTAAAGACTAGGCATTTTCATTCATGTCATGATGATTTAGAACTTGAGCGTAAAGCTTTGAAACTTGAAAGTGATGATTTGAAATCTAAAAAGAAATCTAGAAATAATGATTTCAAATTTGAGAATGAGACATTGAAAAAGAAAAATTATATGATGAAATCTCAAATGCAAGCCTTAAACAAATCCATTAATGTCTTGAAAAATGAGGTTGTTTTCTTAAGTAGAAAAGCAAATAATTTATCCAATGTTTCATCTTTTAGAAATCTTAGGAAGAAAAATATTTCATCTAAGAATGCTCATGCTCATCATGTTTCTCATGCCAAGCATTCTAATATTATACCTCATGTTCATAAGAATGGTAAAAAGAAAGAATTCCATGAACATTGCTATTGTTGTGGCATATATTGGCATGCAATTTATGGTGATTTTAATGTGAACCCTAGTGTTGTTAAGACACTTTGGGTACCTAAGCCCACTAACCCCCTAGGACCCAAAGGCATTTGGGTATCGAAGGTCTCTTGTTCTAGCTACCACACAAGGGTAATGAAAATTGAAGAGTTGAAGTTGATCAAGAAATTGAAGGAAGGATCCTTACATGGTTGCAACTTCAAAATCTTCACCTAGACTAGATGTCTTAGGTCTAAGAATTGACATCTAAATCACTTTGGTATCATCACCTTTTCTCTACTTGTATTTTTGAAGTTGGTGTTTATGATACATGCTTAAAATTGATTGATTTTCCCCGCTCTTAAAATATTTCAAATAATTTTTGAATTTTGATTTCTAGTCTCTTCGAAGACCTATGTGGCCTATAACGGGCCTAAGCGACCTTGCGGTTCTAAATCATATGCTCATTGTGGCCTTTCAATTTTCAACCAATAGGAAGGGTTAGAGATTTTAATTTTCAAATATTTATTTTGATATCTCTCGATTCATTTCGGATTCATGATAATTTATTTTGAAACGGATTTCAAACTAGTTAGCAAAATGGACTTTGAAAATGATACTTGATTTTTCTCATTGCTATTTGCTTTGAGTTGCTTGCTAGTAGCTTTGTTTACATTAAATCTACTAATAACATCTACTTGCTAGTTGAGAACGGTAAATTGGAAGGCTAAAAGAAAATGAGAAGTTTGGGAAAAAATTTCAAGAATGAGGTATGAGTTTGTTTTTGCAAAAATCTTAGTGTAACACTTCAAAAATTATGCTTCAGTGATTTCTCTATGACTCATGACCGATTGTGCATGATAAATGCTTAGAATTTCATGAGAAAGAAAATTTTGATAACTTAGACAATTTCATGATATTGATTGAATGAAATTTGCACTAGGTTGAAATCATTTATTAGAGACTTCATTTTTAAGTCTACACCCAATAAACATGTTTAGATAAATACATGACATAATTCTAGGTATTTAAACTTGAAAATTCATGTGTAGATGAACAAAGTGATAACTAATTTAGTTTAGGCGCCCTAAACTTGAGAAAGTTTGACCTAAGACAATATATTGACTTAGACACTTCGTTTTAGGACCAAACTTTATAAACATATTTATGTATATGTATGACATGTTTCCATGCATTTAGAATGAAAAATTATTGTAGATATGGATAAAATAACATAAAGACGATTTCATGATTACCTTTTTTGAACCAAGTTGACCCAAGTCAATTAATTGACTTAGAGGTCTCATTTTCAATATATATTTGAGAAACATGTTTATAGTTACTCATGTTAGGTGTCCATAGGTTTAAATTTGAAAAACCATAAGTAAATAATAACATTAACACTTAGCAAGTTTCATGATAACTAGCTTACTTTAGAATGAAACCATGCTAGGTTGATAACTTGGTCTAAGGACATTATTTCATCTCAAACTTAACATACTGATAAGATTAATTTTTATATACAAATTTAGCATAGATTATACACTAATTCTATTGCTTATGTGGTTAATTCTAGGTGAAAAGAGGGTTACTAGTGCATTTATGGAAAGCAAATCTCATTTGCAAGTTTTTCGCTCAAACAGAGTACTCTAACTTAAATTGGGCATAACTTTGTGTACAAAGGTCAGAATGACACGCTGTTTGATGTTTTAGAAAGATAAGAGTAAGAGCTAAAACTCTAATGTTGACCACTTGAGCCAATTCGTGCATTGAAGGCCTCGGAACTGCATCCCAAGTTACGTCATATTTTAGTCCAGCACTTGAATGAGAGAGGATCCACTAAGCTAACGGGTTATGGGAGTCAAATCCACTCAAATGATTATTGGACCTACCTTTATCTCACTCGGAAGAATATTTAGATCCAATCAGAATGAATTTTCCATCAAGAAGACAACAAGATAGGAAGGCTGAAAATAAGATAAGAAGGTTGAAATTTGATTAATTGCTGCACAAAAACAGAGGGTGGCCGACCCTAATGAGGAGGAGAGGGCAGCACACAATAGGAGATGGCAAGAAAGAGGTGGAGACTCGAAGTAATCAAGAGGGGTATTTCCATGGTGTTCGGCAAGTTGGAGAAGTCCTTCTTCATCAACAAGTCAAGCTAGTTGCATCTTCTCATTGTTTTCATGGCTTCCTTCTATTTTCTTTCATCTTTCATCTATTTTAGTTGTTTAATTTCATCCATTATGAACTAAATTTCTTAGCTAGGGCGTTGATGTAGCCAACTATTTGGTTTTGATACTTTTGGATTAACGTTATTCATGCTTTTACTCTATAATTAAGTGTTTATAATTGTTCTTAATGCTATTGAGTGCTTCATCATTCAATTGATTTGTTGGTTTGCAATAACTTGAGAAAGCATTTATAAACATTGCTTCTCATTATAAACACCATGAATTGAGAAAAACTAGAGATAGGAAAACGCGATTCATGTGATCATTGCAAGAATTCCACAGAACTTAAACCTTCTCTTGAATTAGTTTGTAACTAAGAGATTAGTCATTCAATTTGAGTAGAAGAGAATTAATTGACCTTGAGAAAGGCTTGGAATTAATTTCGGAAATTCGATCATTAATTAATTAAGGTCAAGGCTAAATAAATAAATCCAAGGTATCTTAATCAATAATTAGGTGAAATCAATTAGCCCTAGCATCCATTTCATTATCTTGAACTCTTTATTTAATTTTCTTGCAATTATTTTGCCAAATTTTTAGATTTAAGTTCTGCACTCAATTCACACCAATTTTGTTGTCCAAATAGCATTCCATATTAGTCAATTTCGCTACTTGATTCTATCCTCGTGGGAACGATACTTTTCTCATCATTTTATTACTTGTACGAACAAGTATACTTGCTAGCTTGACATCAAGTTTTTGGCGCCGTTGCTGGGGATAGTAAATCAATATTAATACTAGCTAATTGGATACTAGTTTTGATTTATTTTTATTTTTGTTTTAAATTTTGTCTTCACTTGTTTTTCTTGATTTCTGTAGTTTATGCAAAGGAGTCAGTGTTTTGGTGACTTGCTCTTTGATCCAGAGATTGAAAAAACTTTGCATCGACTAAGGAGAAAAAGAAGAGCCATTGAAGATGCTCAAAGCAACATCATGGAGGATGAATGTCACGCTCCAACTCAGGGTCACGTGATCGGCCAGGGTTTACGTGCCTATACCCCGCAGCCTAAACCATGCACATGCCAGCTCAACAAATAATATAGCAGAAAATAATAACAAGTTTTATTTTAATGAAAAGCGAACCAAAACAAAGTTTAATTCATGTATCTCAAATGAAACAAAAAGTGTGGAATAACATCTTAAGTTCAGCAGTTCAAAAGTTCAGATACAATAAAACTTGAAATAAATGACAAAAATGCCCTTAGGGCTACAACTCCAAATCAAGCTAATACAAGTGCATGACTACTACCAAAGAACTCGACTACCACCCTAATTTGGACTGCTATGAGATCATGCGGCTCCTCTGCCCTCCAGCGGCGCCAAGTGCATCCGACCCACCTCACCGGTCAGGCTCTGCAAAACAGAAATCAAACAACAACGGGTGAGTTCAAAGAACTCAGCGAGCGATTTTACCAACCCTCACAAATAAAAACACAGAGATGATAAGAATAAAATCTATCTCTAAAGAGGGCAATGTCACGAAGGTGTGACTAGCTAACAGGCCACACATGCCCCAAGGCATCTAACCCTCCAAAGTGGAGTACATCAGGCTGAAGCCTACCATGCCCGAAGGCAACAACACATACTAGGATAATAGGGAAGGCCCTCCGAACTTATCCTAGTACAAGAAACTCGGCAGCAATCGGGAAAGGCCCTCCGAACTTGCTCGACGAGACGCGTAGTGACAATCGGGATTCGCCCATCCGAACTTGCCCCTTAAGATATCATAGGAGTAATCGGGAAAGGCCCTCCGAACTTACTCCTAAAGGATATCACAGGAATAATCGGGAAAGGCCCTCCGAACTTATTCCTTAACAAAACCTCGGGGATAATCGCGTAGGCCCTCCGAACTTATCCCACGAGGCTGAACCAGAACAATCGGGAAAGACCCTCCTAACTTGTTCTACAGGTTGGGAATTAGCCATCCGACCTCCCGAGCTTAGCCCGCAATCCGGCTCCTCTACGAGCCTCTCCGTCATTCATAAAGATATGGCCACCATGACCTAAGTCATGACTCTCCTACAGTGTCTTAGGGGTGATCCTATTGGAAAGTGTCTCAACACTTCAAAACCCGACCCAACTCCTAGACCCGTAATGTCATGAACCCGTGTGGTTTTATTTCATGCAAAGCTTATGTATTGGTTCATAAAGGATTATGATGACCCTTGACCCAATTTTAATTTGCAAATAAAATTTAAATCACCAAGATTAGGATTTTGCTTTAGGGTATTGTTTTAGCTTACTGTTATGCCCAGTACTGATGTATCTAACCCGAATCTAGTCTCTAAAGTATGTCCTATATTTCCAAACTATGTTTTCCGGTTGAAACGATAGGTTACACAACTATATTCACAGAAATACAAACACTACAGCAAACAAACCAAAATCAGCACAGATTCATCTTTTCAGCATACAATTCCAACAACATGAAATTTTCAGCATACTACATAATTAAATTCGAAAATTAACAGAAATTAACCCCTATATTATCATTAGGACAGAATACTAATCCCAAGAATTCATTCACAGAAATCATGCTTAGGGTTTCCTCAAGCACAACTTCAAGAAAACATGGCAAGAAGTCGAAGAAAAATCCAAGCACAAACAAAACACCGAGCCGCCAAGAACGGCTCCAAGATTTCGAACAAAACCCAAAGAGAGGGGGTTAAACCACTCACCTTAAATGGAAGAAAGATTAAAGAAGAAATCCTGGACGACAACCCTCAAATCCGGCTTCAAAAGGGTGGTGGCTCGACTCAAGAAAAGGGGACAAGGGGGCGGCGGCTCACTCCAAGGCGGCAGCCCACTCCAAGCCGTCGGCTTGGAGAGAGGGGGAGAGGGGAAGGAAAGGCGCTGGCTTCAGCTAGCTCCTCTCGGCTCGGCTCCAAAGGAAAGGAAGGAGGAGAGGAAGAGGAAGAGAATGCAAGTGGCTCGGCTCGGCTCTGGGTGGCGGCGCCACCAAGGGGAAAAGGGAAAGGGGACTAGCGGCTTGGCTTGGCTTGGCGGCTGGCTCCCTCTCTCAATTCTTTGGGTGGCTCCAAAAATAGGAGCCACAAGCCATGGGGAGGGGGTTTTATACTCCCTCCTCAACCCTAACCCCTTAAACAAGGGGGCATCAAAAGGGTGGTGGCTCGACTCAAGAAAAGGGGACAAGGGGGCGGCAGCTCACTCCAAGCCGCCGGCTTGGAGAGAGGGGGAGAGGGGAAGGAAAGGCGCTGGCTTCAGCGGGCTCCACTCGGCTCGGCTCCAAATGAAAGGAAGGATGAGAGGAAGAGGAAGAGAAAGCAGGCGGCTCAGCTCGGCTCTGGGTGGCGGCGGCTCCAAGGGGAAAAGGGAAAGGGGGCTAGCGGCTTGGCTTGGCTTGGCGGCTGGCTCCCTTTCTCAATTCTTTGAGTGGCTCCAAAAATAAGAGTCACAAGCCATGGGGAGGGGGTTTTATACTCCCTCCTCAACCCTAATCCCTTAAACACCTTAATCCAAAATCCGCATCCACCTTAAGCCAAAACCAAACATGCTAACCCGATAGACGTAATTAATTTAATTAAACTTATTCTAATAAATCACAATCAATTAATTAAATACACCCACATGAACATAATTAATAATTATGCACACACAATATCAAATTAAATAATTTCAACTACCCAAGCCAAAAATTCATAAATTCATATTCTACTTACCCAAGCTCGCAAGCTCGTTCCAGAACATGAGTCAACTCGGCTCGACGACGAACTAGTCCGCTAAGCTGGCAAACACACATAAGAGGAAAAATAATAAATTTAAATATCTAAGATATTACAATCCTCCCTCCTTAAAGAAAATTCGTTCTCGGATTTCAGAAAGGAAAAAAAAGAACTCACCACATCATCAAACAATGAAGGATAACGCTCCCTCATATCCTACTCCACCTCCCAGGTGTCCTCCTGGCCGGAATGGTGCTCCCATCTGACCTTAATCAAGGGGATCTCCTTGGACCTCAATTTCTAGATCTATTGGTCTAGCACCTCAACTGGCCGCTCCTTATAAGAGACTGCTGAATCCACCTCCACTGCGGTGGGCTCGATCACATGGGACTCATCCCAAATGTACTTCTTTAGCATAGACACATGGAAGACTAGATGTACTCTGTCCATACTAGGAGGTATGGCCAACTCATAGGCCACAGCTCCCCTGCACCTGAAAATAGGAAACGACCCAATGAACTTAGGGCTTAGCTTTCCTTTCTTACCAAACCTCACAACCCCTTTCATAGGCGACACCTTGAGGAACACCATGTCCCCCTCAGCGAACTCTACCTCCCTGGCCTTTCCATCAGCATACATCTTCTGGTGACTTTGAGCTGCTAACAACCTCTCTCTAATTTGCTTCACTTTTTCCACAACCTCCTCCACCAGATAGAGTCTCATCATAAGGGAATCCCCTGCCTCAAACCAACCTACAGGTGACCTGCATCTCCGCCCATACAACGCCTCAAATGGGGTCATCCCAATGCTGTTGTGGTAGCTGTTATTATAGGCAAACTCAATCAGAGGTAAGTGCCTCTCCCAACTGCACTCCCAACCAATGTGGTCTGCACAAATGACATCCTCCTCCTGTGCTGCCCGCAGCATGTCAACCAATGTGGTCTGCACTCTCAAATAGGCCACCAGCGTACCAAAATTTGATACTGACAAGACTGCTCCGCCATCCAAACATAGGGCCAAATCCTGAGCCAACGGCCTCCTCCTGGCTGCCAAATGCGCCAGACTGCCCATAGACTTCCTACTCAGAGCATCAGCTACCACATTAGTGTTCCCTGGATGGTACATGCTTGTGCAGTCATAGTCCTTCAATAGCTCAAGCCATCTTCTCTGCCTCAGGTTCAACTCCTTCTGGGTGAGCAAATACTGGAGGCTCTTATGATCAGTGTATATCTCACAAGACTCACCATAAAGGTAGTGACGCCACAACTTCAATGCGAACATCACCGCTGCCAGTTCAAGATCATGGGTTGGCTAATTCTTCTCGTGAACCTTCAACTGCCTAGAGGCATAGACTATCAATCTGCAATTCTGCATCAGCACACAACCCTCTCGAGCCCGAGGGTACTGCCAGAACTGGTGCCGATTTCAAACGGTCCTTGAGCTTCAGAAAGCTCTCCTCACACTTACTATCCCATTCGAACTTGACCGTCTTCTGAGTCAGGCGGGTCAATGGTGCTGCAATCCTGGAGAAATTCTTCACAAACTTTCTGTAATAACCTGCCAACCCCAGGAAACTGCAGATCTCAGTGACATTAGTCGGCATCTTCCAATTCCCAACTGCTTCTATCTTTGCGGGGTCCACCTTAACCCTTTCCCTGGATACCACTTGGCCAACGAACACAACACTCTTCAACTAGATCTCGCACTTGGAGAATTTGGCATACAACTTGTGCTCCCTGAGAGTTTTCAGAACTACCCTCAAGTGCTCAGCATGCTCCTCCCTACTCATGGAATAAATCAAGATGTCATCAATAAACACAATCACAAATTTATCCAAGAATTCCCTGAACACTCGGTTCATCAGATCCACAAATGTTGTAGGTGTATTAATCAGCCCGAAGGACATCACCAGAAATTCAAAGTGCCCATACCTCGACCTGAAAGCAGTCTTAGGGACATCACTATCCCGGATCCTCAACTGATAATACCCTGACCGTAGGTCAATCTTAGAAAACCACTGAGCTCCTTGAAGCTGATCAAACAAGTCATCAATCCTGGGCAACATGTACTGATTCTTCACTATTACCTTATTAAGTTGTCGGTAATCAATGCACATCCGCATGGACCCATCCTTCTTGTTTACAAAGAGCACTGGAGCACCCCAAGATGAAACACTACGGTGAATGAAAACCAAGTCAAGCAGCTCCTGCAACTGAGACTTCAACTCCCTCAACTCAGCTAGTTCCATCTGATACGGTGGAATGGAGATCGGCTTCACCCTTGGCTGAAAATCAATACAGAATTCGATCTCCCTCTCTGGAGGTAACCCTAGCAACTCTTCTGGAAACACATCAGAGAACCCGCATACCACAGGCATCCCCCCGATGTCCTTGGTCGTACCTCCGCCTTCCTCTGCCATTGACACAAAGGCCAAAAAGGACTGACATCCACCAAAAATAAACTTCTGGACCTTAAGAGCTGTGATCTCCATCAATGGCTCATCCCTTCCCTCACCCTGGAAGGTAAACTGGGGCAATCCGAGCTTACTGAATGTCACAGTCTTAGCCCTGCAATCTACTGAGGTGAAATGATCCACCAACCAGTCCATGCCCAAAAATTACATCAAGCTCCAGCATCGGCAGGAGTGTCAACTTAGCTATCAACATATGCCCACAAATGACAACCTCGCAGTCCTAAAAGATTGTCTCTGTCATCACAGAAACGCCCGTAGGCGTAGACACCACAAGAGGTAACTCAAGCACAAAAGGTACCCCTGACAACTTAGCAGCAAACAAAGCAGATACATAAGGTACCTTAGGTCGAGAGTGAGACTCTTCGAGTCAAAGTCCTCTGTGTAAGGGAAACGAAAACTAATCTAGTAAAACTAGTTTGGAAATCCTAAGCGGGTTGCTTAGGTAGTGGAGTAGGCATTGGGGCCGAACCACTATAAATCTTGTGTTTTCATTGTTATTTATTGTTGCTTGTGCTTAATTGTTTATATCGCTTCCGCATCTAATCACTCAATCGTAAATTGCCTAAATGATTTAAGTAAACGGTTAAAAGTTGAATTTAGGTTAATCAATTTAGTAAACACGCTATTCACCCTCCCTCTAGTGTTGTCGTTTCACCTACATTTGGTATCAGAGCGGGTTCGTAGCTTGAGATTTCACCATCTCCTCTACACCTTATCTCAATCTTGAAATGGCTCTAGAGTTGGTAGCGTCTATAGCCCCTAGGTTCGATGAGTCAAACTTTGGTCTTTGGAAAGGAAGAATGTATACATTCTTAAAGACTCAAGGTTTAGGTATTTTTAATATGGTAAAATCAAAATACATAGAACCTAAGGAAAAAATGGATGCATGGACTCAAGAACAAATTAATAGGTTTGAACTAAATGCTAAGGCAACAAATTACTTATATTGTTCCTTAGAAAATAACATTTTTGAAAAAGTCATGCATTGTTCTTCCGCATTTGATATTTGGGCAACATTAAACATGCTATATGATTTTGCAAAAACTAAAGAGATTACTACTTTTGATGAAGGTAGTGATGACAATGGTCACTCACCTACTACTAATCTCAATTTTGATGCCCATGGTGCTTCGAGTCAAAGAAGCAATTCTAAAAGCCGGAAGAGAAAGGTAATTTGCCACTTGTGCAAAGAAAAAGGGCATATGAGGAAAAATTGCCCATCCATGAAGAACAAGGCAAAGAAGAGGTCAAACGCTTCCACATCATCATCTTACTCAAGTGAAGCATCCTCTTACCATGACGATGAAGCCATCTCAAAAGAATGCCTCATGAATGATAACAATGAGGTACACTCCTCTCCTTCTAGTCATGTTAATAATAAAGATAGTATTAACTCATCTAGCTCTCATGATTTTGATGAATTGATGGATGAGTAAAAAATCATGTATGCCTTGATGATTAAAAAGGATAAAGAAAACAAAAAGTTAAAGAAAGAAAACTTAAGGCTTAGTTCTCATGTGCATGAACTAGAGAATGAAAAATTGAATACCAGTACAAATGTATCTTGCCATGATGATTTTAAGCTTGAAATTGAGAATTTAAAAAATGAGGTAAAAGACTTGAAAAATGAAAATGAATGTTTGAAATAAAAAATGAAAATTAGGAGTAATGATTTGAAAAATGATTTCAAACTTGAAAATGAAAAATTGGAAGTTGAAAATAACATGTTGAAATCTCAAGTGCATGCATTGCACAAATCCATGAATGATGTGAAAAATGAGATATTGACTATGAGTAGGAAAGTAAATACTTCCTCTTGTTATTCTAAGAATCAAAATGTCTCCTTTAGGAAACCTCAAAAGAAAAATATTTTCTTTAAGCATGCTCATACTCACCATGCTTCACATGACAAGCATTCTAATGATAGATTTAATGTCCATAGCAAAAAGAAAAAAAAAAAGTTTCATAGACATTGCTTTTGTTGTGGTGTTTATGGCCATGCTATCCATGAGTGTGCTTTTAAAAAAATCCAAGTGTTGCTAGAACAATTTGGATTCCTAGGCCAACTCAACCCCAAGGACCCAAAGCTATTTGGGTACCAAAAGTGTCTTGTTCTTTTGTAGGGGGGGCCATCACACAAAGGTAATGGAAATTGAAGAGTTGAAGTTGACCAAGAAATTGAAGGAATGATCCTTGCATGGTTGCAACTTCAAAGTCTGCACCTAGACTAGATGCCTATGGTAAAGTTGGCATCAAACATTTTGGTATCATCTCCTATACTTACTTGATTAAATTAGAGTTGGAGTTTTGATACATGCTAAATATTAGTAGATTTTCCGCTCATGATATGCTTTTATAAAATGATTTTTTATTTTGATTTCCCGGTCTCCTCGGAGACCTATGTGGCCTGTAATGGGCCTAAGCGACCTTGCGGTTCTAAATCGTAGGCTAATTGTGGCCTTTCGGTTTTAAATCAATAGGAAGGGTTGGAGATCATGGTTTTCACATTTATTATTTTTGTGATTTCTTAAAATTCGTTTTTGTGTGACTTGATTTTATTAAAAATGGATTTCAAACCATTTAGCAAAGTGATCTTTGATAATGATACTTGATGCTTCTCTTTGCTTTTTGGTTGAGTTAGCTTGCTAAGTAGCTATATTTTCTCTAAAATATTAGTGTAGCTTACTTGCAAGTTATTGGTAATTAAGAATGGAAGGCTATGTCAATTAAAATGATTAGTTTGGCTAAATCATCATGAATAAGGTCGCAAGCTTGCTCCGAACCATGAGTCGACTCGGCTCGACCACGAACTAGTCTGCTAGGCTGGCAAACACACATAAGAGAAAAAAAAATAATTAAAAATCTAAGATATTACAATGAAAATGAAGTTCTTGAACCAAACAATAGGGCTATGAAGGACTATTTAGCTCCAAATCTTGATGGTTGTGCATCGAGCATCTTAACGCCACCGATTCAAGCAAACAATTTTGAGATCAAGCCTTCGCTCATCCAATTTGTTCAACAAAATTGCCAATTTAGAGGATTGCCTAGTGAAGATCCCAATGCTCACTTTAGCAACTTTTTGGAGATATGTGACACAATCAAGATAAATGGAGCGAGTGACAATGCTATTAGATTGAGGCTTTTCCCTTTCTCATTGAGGCACAAGGCTAAGACATGGATGAAATCTCTACCTCAAAGAACCCTCACTACTTAGGATATTGTGGCTAAGAGGTTCTTGGAGAAATATTTCCCTCCTGCAAAATCAGCCAGAATGAGGAATGACATCACATCCTTTGCTCAAGTATAGGGAGAATCATTCTATGAAGCTTGGGAAAGGTACAAGGAGTTACTAAGAAGATGTCCTCACCATGGCATACCTCTTTGGATGCAAATCTAGACCTTCTATAATGGTCTTTTGCTTAGTACTCAAGTTATGGTAGATGCGGCAGCGGGAGGATCTCTCAACAATAAGACACCAGAGGAGTCACAAGAGCTTTTTGAAGTCATGGCAAGTAACAACTACTAAAAGCCTATAGAGAGAGTTCAAAAGAAGGGAATACTAGAAGTTGATACTAGTAGTGCAATTCTAGCACAAATCAAAGCTCTCTCCATGCAAAATGTGGCCATTCAAAAGCAATTGGGGATAAATGCCAATGTTGTCCATGTTGTTCATGCTCAAGTGATGGTTTGTGATTTTTGTGGAAGTAATCATCCCAATGGTGAATGTAATGCAGACCCTTCACAAGAAGAACAAGTCAATTATATGGGTAACGCTCCAAGAAATAATCCCTTCTCCAACACTTACAATCCAAGGTGGAGGAACCATCCTAATTTCTCATGGGGCAATCAAGGTGCACCTAAGCAACAATTCAATCAACCCCCTCAAGAGAAGATGTCCAATTTGGAGGATACATTGCAACAATTCATGAAAAGCACTACTTCTTTTGTGGAGAGGAGTGAATCTCAATTTAGGAACTACGATACCATGTTTAGAAATCAAGATGCATCAATTAGAAACATAGAAAGTCAATTGGGACAGATATCTAAGCAACTAGCGGAAAGGCCACAAGGTTCCTTGCCTAGCAACACTATTGCAAACCCAAGAGAGCATGTGAAGGCAATCACTTTGAGGAGTGAAAAGGAGCTGGCCGAACCAGAAAAAGAAGAAGCAAAGGAGGAAGAAAAGCCCTCTAATGAGACCAATGTGGGGCCACCTAAGGAGAAGAAGTATGAGATTCCAATGAGGCGCAAGAAAGGTGTGGAAAAAGAAGAAAAAGCTCCAACACTTTCAGCATATGACCCTCCAATCCCTTACCCTCAAAGGTTGAAGCAACAAAGGAAGGAACAACAAGAAAAGCAATTCTCTAAGTTTCTAAAGGTGTTCAAGAAGCTACAAATCAACATTCCCTTTGCTGAAGCTCTTGAACAAATGCCAAGCTATGCAAAATTTATGAAGGAAATTCTCTCTCAGAAGAAGAAGATTAAGGATGATGAGACCGTGATGCTCGCCGAGGAATGTAGTGCTATATTGCAAAATAAATTACCTCCTAAACTAAAGGATCCAGGGAGTTTTACAGTTCCATGTGTTGTTGGTGATGTTTATTTCAATAAAGCTCTTTGTGATCTTGGTGCTAGCATTAACTTGATGCCTTTGTCTATTTTTAGGAAGCTTGGAGTTGGAGAAGCGAAGCCTACTATGGTTTCCTTGCAATTGGCGGATAGGTCTATCAAGCATCCAAGAGGCATCATTGAAGATGTTTTGGTGAAAATAGACAAGCTCATCTTTCCGGTTGATTTCATTGTGCTTGACATGGAGGAAGATAGAGAGGTTCCACTCATTCTTGGGAGACCCTTCTTAGCAACCGGAAGAGCTTTGATTGATGTCCAAGAAGGGAAGCTTGAGTTGCGTGTTCAAGATGAGAAAGTCACATTTAATGTGTTTGAAGCAACAAAATTCCCTTTAGAGGCTGAAGCTTGTCTTAGAATGGATACCATTGATGAAGTGGTGGCTTCTTCCTTTAGAGCAAGCTCTACTACTCTCCCTCTGGAAGCTTGCCTAATGAACCCCAATGTTGTGGAAGAAATAGAAGATGACAAGCTAAAATTATGTCATGAGCTTTTGGAAGCTCAATCTTTGGTGTTCAAGCCTAAATTCACCACTTTGAAGATTGAAGAGGAAGTTCAGCAAGCTAGTGATGAACCACCCAAGTTAGAGCTGAAACAACTACCTTCTACCTTGAGATATGTGTTCCTTGGTGAGGGAGAAACTTATCCAGTCATTACTAGTGCCTCTTTGAATGCTTTGGAGGAGGAGAAATTGTTTAGAGTGCTTCGAGATCACAAGACTACAATTGGTTGGCAAATTTCATATTTGAAAGGTATTAGTCCAACCTTTTGCATGCATAAAATTCTCATGGAAGATAGTTACAAGCCTCTTGTGCAACCACAAAGACGAGTGAACCCAACAATGAAAGAGGTTGTCAAGAAAGAGGTGATGAAGCTCTTAGATGTTGGGATTATCTATCCAATTTCGAGTAGTACTTGGGTGAGTCCAGTTCAAGTTGTGCCAAAGAAAGGAGGGATTACAGTTGTGAAAAATGAAAATAATGAGCTCATTCCTACAAGAACAGTGAGTGGTTGGAGAATGTGTATTGACTATAGGAAGCTCAATGATG
Source organism: Canna indica (assembly GCA_034359265.1). Taxonomy (NCBI): domain Eukaryota; kingdom Viridiplantae; phylum Streptophyta; class Magnoliopsida; order Zingiberales; family Cannaceae; genus Canna; species Canna indica. The sequence goes on along the minus strand of CP136890.1, from coordinate 43,787,235 downwards.
CAACAAGAAAGGATCACTTCCCTTTACTATTCATGGACCAAATGATTGAGAGGTTAGCTGGTCATACTTATTATTGCTTCTTGGATGGATATTCAGACTACAATCAAATTCCTATTGCTCTGGAAGATCAAGAAAAGACCACCTTCACTTGTCCTTATGGCACTTTTGCATATAGAAGGATGTCTTTCGGTTTGTGCAATGTTCCCGCCACCTTTCAAAGGTGTATGATGGCAATCTTTCATGACATGGTGGAGAGATTTATTGAGGTTTTTATGGATGATTTTTCTGTTTTTGGTTCTTCTTTTGATAATTGTTTATATCATTTATCTTTGGTTTTGAAAAGGTGTCAAGAAACTAACCTTGTTTTGAATTGGGAAAAGTGTAACTTTATGGTGCATGAATGTATTGGTTTAGGGCACCGGATCTCAGCCAAGGGCATTGAAGTTGATAGAGCCAAAATAGAGATCATTGAGAAACTGCCTCCACCCACAAATGTCAAGGGAGTCAGGAGTTTTTTAGGCCATGCTAGATTTTATATAAGATTTATAAAGGATTTCTCTAAAATTGCTAAGCCTTTGAGCAATCTTTTGATTAAATATGTTCCTTTTCACTCTGATGATGATTGCATGCATTCTTTTGAAACTTTGAAGCAAAAATTGATTTCAGCTCCTGTTATTGTTGCCCCCAATTAGGATTTACCTTTTGAAATTACGTGCGATGCTAGTAATTTTGCTATAGGTGCGGCACTTGGTCAAAGGAAAAATAAACTCTTGCATGTCATTTATTATGCTAGTAGGACTTTGAATGATGCACAAATTAATTATGCTATAACTGAGAAGGAATTGTTAGTGGTTGTATTTGCATTTGATAAATTTCGTTCTTATTTGATAGGTGCAAAAGTCATTGTCTACACTGACCATGCAGCCCTCAAATTTCTGTTGGACAAAAAGGACGCAAAGCCAAGACTCATTAGGTGGATTCTTTTGCTACAAGAATTTGATTTGGAGATTAGAGAGAAAAAGGGAGCTGAGAATGTGGTGCAGACCATTTATCAAGGTTGTCTCTCTATAATTCTTATGAGGAAGAAGCAATAAAGGAGACATTTCCAGATGAACAACTCTTTGCTACACAAATAGCCCCTTGGTTTGTAGATTATGCCAACTACTTGGTGAAGAAGATCTTGCCTTTGGACATGTCTTACCAGCAAAAGAAGAAGTTCTTCTCTGATCTTAAGTATTACTTTTGGGAGGAACTCTTTCTTTACAAGCATTGTGCCGATCAAATCATAAGAAGATGTGTTCCAGAGGAGGAGATGGCAAGCATTCTTCATCATTGTAACACTTCACCGGTAGGATGTCACTTTGGAGCTACACGGGCAGCAGCAAAGGTTTTGCAATGTGGATTCTATTGGCCATCACTTTTCAAGGATGCAAATGAGTTTGTGAGGAGTGCAACGAATGTCAAAGGGCTGAAAATATCTCAAGGAGACATGAGATGCCACTAAACAATATCTTGGTGTGTGAATTATTCTATCTTTGGGGCATTGACTTTATGGGACCCTTCCCTTCATCTTTCAACAACAAGTATATCTTGGTGGCTGTAGATTATGTGTCTAAATGGGTTGAAGCCATTGCTTCACCTACCAATGATGCTAGGGTTGTCACCAAATTCCTCCAAAAGAATATATTTTCAAGGTTTGGCACACCAAGAGCAGTAATTAGTGATGGAGGCACACACTTTTGCAATCGCCAATTTGAAACTCTTCTTGCAAGGTATGGAGTTACTCATAAAATTTCTACTGCATATCATCCGCAAACAAGTGGCCAAGTTGAGGTCTCCAATAGAGAATTGAAAAGGATCCTTGAGAAAACAGTGAGTAATTCTAGAAAAGATTGGGCTACCAAGCTTGATGATGCTCTGTGGGCTTATAGGCTGCTTACAAAACCCCAATTGGGATGTCTCCCTATAGGTTGGTTTTTGGTAAGGCATGTCACCTTCCAGTAGAGCTCGAGCACAAAGCATATTGGGCAACAAAGCTTCTCAAATTTGATCTCAAGGAGATTGGTGAAAAGAGAATGCTACAATTAAATGAGCTTGATGAGTTTAGATGTGATGCTTATGAGAGTGCTAAGATCCACAAAGAAAAGACTTGAAACATGGCATGACAAGCATATCTCGAGGAAAAGCTTCTATGAAGGCCAAAAAGTGCTCCTGTTCAACTCCAAACTCAAGCTCCTTCTAGGAAAATTGAGATCAAGATGGTCTGGACCCTTTCAAGTTACCAAAGTCTTGCCATTTGGTGTTATAGAGGTCAATCACCCAACAAAAGGCACTTTCAAGGTTAATGGACAAAGATTGAAGCCATACATTGATGGGGAGTTTGACAAAATCAAGGCTTCCATCCCTCTTTACTCTTCCAATTGATTACAAGAACCATGTCCAACCTAGGGACATTAAACCAAAGTGCTTTTTGGGAGACAACCCAAGTTTTCTATCTCTTTTTCTTAATTTTGCATTTTTTTTAAGTATTAGTGCTTTTCTCTAATTTTATTTTAGTGTGCTTTAATTTTATTTTGCAAGGATCCTGAACATAAAGCTTTAGAGGAGGAGAAAGAGGAGGAATAAGAAGAAGAAGATGCAGCGGATCAAGCCTAACGGCTGGGGAGTAACTTTCCTTACCCTCCTTTGCTTTCATTTTCACATTGGGGACAATGTTTACTTTAAGTTTGGGGGTGGGAAATCAAAAAAATTTTGAAAAATGTTGAGTTGAAGCTAGTTTGATTTTCCTTTAGTATTAACTATCTTAAGTTGGGTATGTCTTTTTGCGTGAAATAATAATAATAATAATAATAATAATAATAATAAAATCATTGAACCTCACTAATGTATTTGGGTAAGTGAAAAGCAAAGATTGATTTTGCTTTAATGATGACATAATTTAAAATCATAACATGCAATTTTTGTGCTCTAAATAACTTTGAGCACTCAACAATATTCTTACTTTCCTCACTTGGGGTAAATCTGACTACATGATATGATTATGTTTGATTTCATTGACAAGATTTCTAGAACTTATTTTGTGTTTAAGACAAATAAAAGGCAGCCAAAGTATTATAATGAAAAGGTTATGCAATATCTACTCCACTACTTTGAGTTACTTAGTAACTAGGAGTATGCATGAGACCCATGTGTACTTTTACGGCAAATGGTAACTTCAAGTATGAGTATGCAAAGCACCTTGAGCATGTTTCTTATTGAGTAACCGGGTGCTTTCATCATAAATGTTCGTATTTGCATCAAAATATAAGTTACAATCCAAGGAAGGTTTCATAACACATGAAAAGAGAGAGAGAGAGAGAGAGAGAGAGAGAGAGAGAGAGAGAGAGAGAGAGAGAGAGAGAGAGAGAGAGAGAGAGAGAAACAAGAAAGAAAGTTTCAACTTAAGGGTTGCCTAATTGAGCTAAAAAAAAGAAAAACTGTAAGACCCAAAAAATTTCCTAATTTAAAAATTTTATTTTTGGTGCAGCGCACCAGATCGGAGGTTAGCCGGGTCAAGTCACGAAAATCGCCTCGAGTAAAAGGTATAACCCGACCCATGGAAATATAAAGTTAAATTGGTTCAATGGTTATTTCCTTTCTTGCTTATGATGGCTTATTAAATCGAGTTCGAATCATGAGTGCGGGTAGGATCAGAGTCTGAATCGGACTCGGATTGAACTGAGTAGAAGTCAAGTCAAGTGAGGGGCAAATGGGTCATTGGATGAGGAGAATAAAACCCCTCACCCAAGCCACCCGTGCGGCTCAAAAAGAGAGCCGCACGCAGCCCATCAAGAGGGAGAAAGGAAGAGACGAGGAGGAGATCCTTCGCGACGACGCTCGAGGAGATCGGAATCTCGTTTCATCAAGATTTCTTCGCGATCCAATTCAAGGTGAGTGGTTAGAGTAGATGTTAAGGGGAGGCGGGTGGCCGGCCCCATGGATTTTGAAATCAAAGTTTTTCTTCGCGAGTTTTGCCGATCGAGTTGTTTCTCCATGTTAGATTTCTAAATCGTTGTGCATACTATGATTTCATGTTTGAAAACATGTCTATTTCTTGTTTTAAGGGGCTGGTCGAGTCGAGGAAATAGGGGAAAGGTCATGCCAAAAATTTCCCCAATTTCCTCGCTCGTCTCGCAACTCGCATATCGACTTGTATTCATTTTGTTTTCGGTTTTGGATTGATGCTCGAGTGGACGTCGCAACCAAGACCACCACCCCTAGAGGTTCGGCCGAGCATGGTCATCATCCTGCTCGAGTTGGCCGAGCAGTAGAAGGGGGAAAAGTAGGGCTATTTGTATTGGATTATTGGATCTCTTATTTTATCGCCTTAACTCGCACCTTCATGTTTAAATATTAGATTAAATTAAAGTTTATGTTTACTGTTCTATTGATTAAAATAATAGATTCCAGCCCCTTCCCACATGGATTGTTCGGCCGAGCAAGGGTTACCTTGCTCGAGCTTCGGCCGATCAAGGGAAAGGGGGAGGAAGCGAACGATTTTGTGTAGTTGTTCATATCCCTCTGTTTAATGTTTATTCATATTCACGTTAATGTTAATCCATATTCATGTTATGAATTGTTGGGATAGATCTACATTATCATTTTGGAAATGTTCTTGCTAATGCTTATATGGTATATGTAGACAAGAAATGTTTCATTTAATTGTTCATATCATGTTTAATTGTTGCTATGCTTAGTGTATGTTCGATATGGGTTTAACCTTTACATTACTTACTTTTTTATTTCGGTTCTTCATGATGTAACTATCCATAATTAATTTGGTAAGTGATGTGGAAATGGTAGGTCGAGTGCCTACATAGTCGGCGAGTTCGCTCGTTCTAGGAAGAATGGGTTAGATGACTTGTGGTATCATTTAACTTAGATACAAGACACATACACTAGATGCTTCATTTAAGGAAACATTGAGACCCTAGGGTAAGGGGTCGGGTATGAGCAATTGCTCGGTAAGCAAAATACAACATACTTGTGCACCTGGTTTTGGGTTGCGATTGATGGTCTACTTATCAGAAGTGTCACTAGCCGGATGGCAAGCACACAACTCAGCGGTTTATAGGGTCTTGAGATTGCACCAGCGGGCCCTCTAGGTGTTAGACACGGGTGGTGGAGGGCCTTGAGATTTCATCAGTAGGCCACGCTGACGGTAGACCCGAGTGGGTTGGGATTAGCTATCCCTAACTCGGAGGATCATTGAAACTAGTGGTCATCCTAGTTGACGGATCCGAAATCTAAAAGTTTCTAAATGAGAAGCCCGTAGGGGCTGGTTTGAGTAGGCCGATTGGCCAATTCAGGTTAAGGTAGGACTGTACCTTCCATATATATACTTAGGTCATTATTGGCCGAGCTTGCATCATGGATATGGGCTCGAGAGGCCGGTTCATCCACTCATCCATCTGGCACACTAATTATTTATGGAATATGATTTGATAACTTCCTTATATATGTGATTGCCGAGGTTTTAAGTGGAGGTTCGGAAGAACCGCTCACTGAGTTCCTCGTGAACTCACGGTTTTCCTTTCTTGTTATTTTTGTAGAGCCCGACTAGTGAGGTACGGCTTTGTGGCATGGCGCACAGCAGAGCAGGCGTGGGTGCAGATCTCATAGCTGGCAGTGTCTAGTCGTAGTCGTGTCTATTAGAGTCTGATGTATGCACTGGGCTTATTTCTGTAAAAACTTCAAAATGTTTATTTGGAAAAAACTTTCGGTTGTTTATTTGAAACTTATGGTATTTTAGAACTTGATGTGAGCAACTAGTTTTGAACTTTTAATAATAGTTGTTATCGTTTGTCTTTGGTCATTACTTGATGTGTTCTGATATGTTTTTGTGAGTTGTTAGTCAGTGCATAGGGTAGGCTTCGGGGTACTGACTCGTACCCTGACCGATCACGTGTACCCTGAGTTGGGGCGTGACAAAAACAGGTTCAAGGAGATGGATCTTTGAAATAATTCATAATTGTTGATTATAGTTAGGTGGAACTAAGCGCTTTGGTTTGAATATTGTTGCACGCACACACTCAAGAGAAACAAAGGCTGTTTATGGTGTTTGAGTTATGTTATCATGGCAAGCAAATGATTGAAATATGTTTCTCTTTTCCTTAATATGTTTGTGAGGCAAATATGATGATTCATGCATTTCTATAAGCACTCAATTAGTTTGGCCGAGCAAAGTTTTTCTAATTTGCTTGAGGACAAGCAAATGCTAAGTTTGGGAGTATTTGATAAGATTAATTTTTATATACAAATTTAACATAGATTATACACTAATTCTATTTCTTATGTGGTTAATTCTAGGTGAAAAGAGGGTTGCTGGTGCATTTATGGAAAGCAAATCTCGTTTGCAAGTTTGTCGCTCAAACATAGTACTCTAAATTAAATTAGGCATAACTTTGTGTACATAGGTCAGAATGACACGCCGTTTGATGTTATAGAAATCTAAGAGAAAGAGATAAAACTCTCATGTTGACCACTTGAGCAAATTCGTGCATTGAAGGCCTCGGAACTGCATCCCAAGTTACGTCATGTTTTAGTCCAGCACTTGAATGAGAGAGGATCCACTAAGCTAACGGGTTGTGGGAGTCAAATCCACTCAAATGATTATTGGACCTACCTTTATCTCATTTGGAAGAGGATTTAGATCCAATAAGAATGAATTTATCGTCAAGAAGACAACAAGATAGGAAGGCTGAAAACAAGATAGGAAGGCTGAAAACAAGATAAGAAGGCTGAAATTTGATTAATTGCTGCACAAAAACAGAGGGTGGCCGACCCTAATGAGGAGGAGAGGGAAGCACACAATAGGAGGACGGCAAGAAAGAGGTGGAGACTCGAAGTAATCAAGAGGGGGATTTCCAAGGTGTTCGGCAAGTTGGAGAAGTCCTTCTTCATCAACAAGTCAAGCTAGTTGCATCTTCTCATTGTTTTCATGGCTTCCTTCTCTTTTCTTTCATCTTTCATCTATTTTAGTTTTTTAATTTCATCCCTTATGAACTAAATTTCTTAGCTAGGGCGATGATGTAGCTAACTATTTGGTTTTGATACTTTTGGATTAACATTATTCATGCTTTTACTCTATAATTAAGTGTTTATAATTGTTCTTAATGCTATTGAGTGCTTAATCATCATTCAATTGATTTGTTTGTTTGCAATAACTTGAGAAAGGGTTTATAAACATTGTTTCTCATTATAAACACCATGAATTGAGCGAAAACTAGAGATAGGCAAACGCGATTCATGTGGTCATTGCAAGAATTCCATAGAACTTAAACCTTCTCTTGAATTAGTTTGTAACTAAGAGATTAGTCATTCAAATTGAGTAGACGAGAATTACTTGACCTTGAGAAAGGCTTGGAATTAATTTCAGAAATTCGATCATTAATTAATTAAGGTAAAGGCTAAATAAATAAATCCAAGGTATCTTAATCAATAGTTAGGTGAAATCAATTAACCCTAGCATCCATTTCATTATCTTGAACTCTTTCTTTAATTTTCTTGCAATTAATCTGCTAAATTTTTAGATTTAAGTTCTGCACTCAATTCACTCCAATTTGATTGTCCAAATAGCATTTCATATTAGTCAATTTCGGTACTTGATTCTATCCTCGTGGGAACGATACTTTTCTCATCATTTTATTACTTGTACGAACTAGTATACTTGCTAGCTTCAGATCACATACACTCTTTAAATGTCCATTTTGTGGTCTCGTGAAAGTTTGAATGAAAATTGAGCACGTTTTAAAAAATAACTCAAAATTACATAAATGTCATTGAAATTTTAGCATTTTCAGTTAATTTTAGAAAAATATAAAAAACTAATCTTGCGATGATTCTTGAAACTACACTTTCATTAAAAAATCTAGTTTGCTATGTGAAAATTTCAAAAAAAATCATCAAGAATCTGATATATAGTGGAATTTTGAAGTTGGATTTCGGAAACACAAAGTATCACTTACTTGAAATACTCATTTTTTCGATATTTTAATTTTTCATCGAAAACATCAAATGAAACTTTGTGCATACTATTTTGATTCCATTTATAATATCGTTCCCACTATTCTTTAAGTAAAATCATTTTCAAAAATAATTTTGATGACTTGAGCGATATCTTGAAAAATGAGTTTTTCATTGAAATCAAAATAGGATGAAAAATGAACTTAGATAATTCATTTTGAGCTCAAACTTGACACATGTATCTTAAATAATCATTCGGCAATGTCTGAAAAGTTTAAATCAAAATTGACTACTTTTGAAAAGAAATACCTAATATTTACGAAAATACCCTTGGACTTTCAGGAATTTTATGAATTTATAAAAAACTGATTTTTGACTAATTCTTGAACATGTAGGTTCCTTAAAAAATCTATTTTATCCCGTTAAAGTTTCAAAAAAAATCGTCAATAATATGATTTTATGATGATTAAAAAAGTTTAATTTTTGTAAACGTGAAGTGTACTTTGACCTAAGCCAACAAAGTAACTTGAAAACCTCTTTTTAAGCCTAAACTTGATTGATATACTTAGATTCACTTACATTATATGTCCAAGTGTCCAAGCTAGAAAAAACATAAGTAGATAGCAAAATTTGATATTTAGCCATTTTCATATTTTCATGACTATTTCAAATGAAACCGTGCTAAGTTCGTATTTTGATCAAATGACATTCCTTTAATTTCAAACTTGATAAACATGATTAAAATGATTATATCTTGATATTTGGAATGTTTGAATGAAAATTGAGAACTTTTGAAAAATAGCTAATATTTACAAAAAATGCCACTAGATTTTAGTTATTTTTAGAAAAATGCAAAAAATTGATTTTTGGATGATTCTTGAAACTGCGTGTTCTTTGGAAAATCTAGTTTCTTGTATAAAATTTTCAAAAAAATTTAACAATAATATGATTTAATATGAGTTTTTGAAATTGGATTTCCAAATTTTCAAGTATTGTTCTTCCAAAAATGTTCAACTTTTTGATACTTTGGTTTTTTGTCCAATTTTCAAATGAGACTTCAAGTATGATATCATAACTCTATTTTTGGTATCATTCTCACTATTACCCAAGAAAAATAATTTCTAAAATGGTTTTTTAATATTTTGACCAATACTTGAAAATATCGATACTTGAGTTTATACATTATTTCTGAATTTGGATTTTAGTTATCACTCCTTGCTATCATGTTTGATTTAGTCTCATTTTAAATATTTGTTTTTCATCTCTTTGGTTGAGATTTTCATGTTTCATGAAAAATAGTTTTAGAGTCTCAACTTTGACTATAGTTTGACTTTTCTCGTCCTTTGTGATTGATGTCAAAAGGGAAAGAAAAATATGGGTAAAAAAAGAAGAAAATATAGGAAAATCATGCTTATAGATAGGGGGACTTTATTTTCATAAATATACATGTTGATAGGGGGAGAAATCCCATGATTAATATATGTTGCGCTTTAATGAATATATTTTTGAGTAAATACCAAAAAAAATACGAACTTTGGATATTTTTCCATTTTTAACATAAACTATTTTCGTTAGCAAGAAAATACACCAACTTTTATTTCTTTATCCCGTTTAGCACGCACCGTCATTTTTGACGGTTTTTGTTGACTTGGACCTTAACGGTGACGACATGACAAATTTTATCCTACTTGAATTATTATTTTATTATTTTAACTAATTTTATTATTATTATTATTAACCAAAAACAGACTCAAGTAAAAGGGTCACTCCCTACTCAGTTGGGAGGGAAAAGGATGTAGCGGGCTACCAGCCATGCATTCCTCGCCTCCAAACGAATAAGAATATTTTCCCCCTTGAGATCCAATCTTTTTATTCCTTTCAGTCAAAGTCTTTACAGGATATACCCTTGGTCTATCACCACAAGCACTCACCTCATCTAATGCTCTCAACTGATTTATATACAAACTATCAACAAGGTAAATTGAACCATCACCACAATTCCACTCCCTACACTCGTCACCTGTCGGTCCTAGTCTTGATTGGTTGTGTGCTTCATTGTTCTTTTCTCTCTTGATATACTCCCACCCACAAACAACTCCTACATCCTTCATTCTAGAAATTTTATTTATCAGATTGCATATCTTCCAATGAGGCCTACTCTCACCATTCAACATTTTAATGAGCAGCTCACAGTCAGATCTTACTATCAAATTCATCCATCCTTTTTTCCTCACGTTATCAAGGCCATACCAGATTGCTATAGCCTCAGCAAGCATAGGCTCATCAGCTGCACCTTTTGCCATGCCAGCCATTACCCATTTACCCTGCTTAGCAATCAGATATCCCAACCCAGCACTATTTCCATTCTTCCAGCTAGCATCACAATAGAAAACATTACAACCATCATTACAATTACCTTCCTGGTCCTCCTGATACCTATTCCTGTTATGCATCGAAGATCCACTCCTTTCCCAGTTCTTTCCCACCATTCCACCATATTGCATTGTCTCTTCAAATGCAAGCCGAACATAGTCTTAATTCTCCAAGTTTTTTCCTTAAATTTCATCATATTCCTATTTCTCCATAATTGCCATAAAGAATTTGCAACTAAAGCTATTAACTTTTCCCCTGATTCTTTTTCATATCCCTTATCCTCTCTTAATCAGTCCCCATCTTTCCATGTCTCTTTGTAGCTAAAGGATACACCATTTTATTATCAAATAATTATATTATTATTTTTCATCTTCCGCTCCTCTGCTTTCTACTCGTGCAAGCCTTCCCTCCACTACTTCCTCCCCTCCCCCCTCCTTCCTCACCAAGCTCATCGACGGTGACAGCGCCGCCGCATACTCTTTGCTAGTTTGCTCCTCAGCCACAACTCCTTCATCCTCCTCCTTACTTCACACCCTTTCTCCTCTTGCTCGCCATCGCAGAACCCACACTGCTTGCCCTCTACAACACCACTGCCCCCACCATCGTTCCCTCTTCTCGCCTCTCGAACGCTCCTCGCTTGCTCCTATCTCAAAGTGATATCTTAACCAAGAGATCTCGTTGGCAACCCACGCCCAGTCCACAATCTCCATTGGCTCGATTTCTATCGCCTTATCCAGCCACAAGTTTCACTTCGACTCTTTTTATACATCATCCACTCTCCCTTTTATATTAGATTATTAGTCCTTCATTTAGAGGACACCAATTCCCCAGTGGCTCTTCATGCTTCTTTCCTTCCCTCAGCAGCCCTCTCCAAAGCTCACAAAGAGGTGAGTCTTGACTTTGCTTTTTCTTTGCATTAACCTCAGCTGCATTGCATCGGAAGTGAAACATAATTTTCCTTTACAGGGAAAGGCTAATGGCAGCGCGAAGGACTCAGCTTTCTTTAGATTGTCCTTCTCTGACCACAAGAAATCGGGCATTAGTGCTTCAGTGTTCACCAAGGTAGCTTCTTCATAGCTGGATTAGATTTCATATGCAGCTGCATTCATGCATATTTTTCATTTTGCTATCCTTGGACTTGCAGAGACCAAATGCTTCTCTTGGAGTGAGAGCACAAGCAACAGTCACAACTCTGGTGATCAAACAAGCTGCCTCAAACGACAAGAAGATGCTGAGAAAAGGCAATGTAATTGTGACCAGCGCCTCCTCCGGCCTGGGATTCACTGCCGCCAACCCCGCCATTCGCTCTCTCAACGAGAGCGTCCTTGCTAGGGCGTCGCGCTCCGTGTCATCCTGCTCTTCTTTGGAGACCCTCTGCTCGCAGGCCTTCAGCGCTCACCAGCCCCACCTCCTCGCCCTCACCTTCCACAGCTGCGTCCTCTTCCTCCTCTATTCCTCTCTCCCCATCGCCCTGCTCTAGCTTAACATGTCACATGACCGCTCACCGTGGCCGCCGCACTTGCCACCGCAGTCCACCTCCTTGCCAACTACCTTATCGTCACCTGTCACCACCTCGGCGCACGTAGTGTCTCAGCGGCCACCACCATCTCCAACGTCGCCCTTCTCCTCTTCCTCCTCCCTCACCACCATGGCGGAGGCAGCAGCGACGTCGAGGAAGAGACCCCGTCGGAGAATATCACCGAGTTCCTGGAGGCTGCGCGGGTGCCGTTCCTGTGGGCGCTAAAGGACGAGAAGCCATGGCATGAGATGGCCTTATGCAGTGAAGGGGATGAGAATGATAAATTACAAGTTTACCCCTCGCTCCTCCACATAGATCAAGGGAAAAATTGTAATACAGGCCACATAGGCAAAATAACTTGCCACGTCATCGCCATTAAGGTACGGGTCAGCAAAAATCATCAAAAATGATGATGCATGCTAAACGGGGTAACGGAATGAAAGTTGGTGTATTTCTTTGCTAACGGAAAAAGTTTATGTTAAAAATGAGAAGAGATCCAAACTTCGTATTTTTTTTTTGGTATTTACTCTATATTTTTTTATGAATATTTATCATCATTAAAAAGGGAAGATTGTTGGCATAAGGTTTTCAACCTTGGTCTTAATCTCGGTTTTGATGATAATAAACATGGAACTAATGATTTTATGGAGAATTATTTTCAGGTTCCATATCGGTTAGCGCACGACGTCCTCGATCGAAAATATCAGAGAAATCAGAAAATCAGAAGGACGTTGATCGACGCGCTCGGATTTCATCGAGAAGATAGAGTTTTGGTTTAGGGTGTCTAGAATAAATTGTAAAATCCTCCTTTATGATGCAAACAGCCCAAAAAACCTAGCCCGTAATCTAAAACTCGACCCGAAGAAAGAAATTGGGTGAAACTCAATGTAGAATATTGGTACTCTATGGCCGGTCGATAGGCCAGTCGATCGAAATGAGCCCAGAAAGCACAGAGGGCTTCAGTTGATGGGCCGGTCGCTTGGTCGGTTGATCGGCCTTTGATCGGCCCAATGACCAAGCGGCGCCAACGAGCATTTTTGTGCCCGTGGGGATGGCTATTAAAGTCATTTCTCTTCATTGATCTTCACCTTCATTGAGCCATCTTTATTCACTCTTAAAGCTTTCATTGAGAGGCACTTTGTAAACCCTAGCTTTGATCCTCACGTTCTTGATTGAGCATTAGTTTAATCAATTAATATATATTATCAATTTAGTTTAATCTTAGAATTAGTTCTGATTAATCAAGTGCAATCACAGTTTATCTCTTCTAAGGATGATGGTAGGAACATGATTTTGAAATGTATAATTAAGTTATGAATAAACTTAGGTGATGCTGGTTATAGAAGATATCAGAGTTATTATGTAGAGAAGAATAGTAGCATATTGCGAAGGGAAGAAGATGATCTTTATTTATGTAAGGATGAGTTTATATAGGCGTAACAATGCAATAGATGAAAGACACGTGTATGGATGAGAGAAAACAAATGTGAAGAAAGTTATAGAGAAGATGTTGTGCATGGTACTGTGCACGAATGCAGAAACTTTCATTTACATCACTAAAGGATAATTAAGCAGTTTAATTATCCTTTATATGGTCCCGCAAGATAGACCTATCTTGGCCCTATGCTCCAAGAACAGTCGAGACTGCATAGCTTTGGTCAAGAAATATGCAAGTTGTTTGTTAGAGGAAATGTATTCGACCAACAGCGATTTGTTCCGAACTTGTTCCCTTACAAAGTGGTAGTCGATAGCTAATTGCTTGATCCTGCTGTTGAAGGCTCGATTAATTGATAGAAAGGTTGCCCCCAGGTTGTCGCAATGAATGCTCGGAGTGAAAGGAAGCCAAACACCAATCTCGCAAAGAAGATTTTGTGTCGAGTTAGCTTCTATAGCAGCATTAGCTAGGGCACGATACTCTGCCTCAATTGACGATCGGGCAATGGTCCTATGCTTTCGTGAGGACCAACTAATAGGAGTACCCCCAAGGAATGTTATATAGCCTCTGGTGGAGCATCGATCATCGATATTGCCTCCCCTGTCTGAGTCAGAGAAGACTTTAAGTAACAGCGGAAGAGTTGGTTGAATACAAAGGCCCAATGTCTGAGTGGCATTGAGATATCTTAATACCCGTTTACAAGCTTGCTAGTGAGATTGTCTTGGGGAGTGCATAAACTGTGAGAGGCGATTCACAGCGAAACATAGATCTGGCCTTGTGAAACTGAGATATTGGAGTGCTCCAACAGCACTTCTATATTGGAGAGGATCTGTGAATGGAGTGCCATCATCTAGCTAGAGTTGCTGCTTCGATACCAAGGGTGTCTTGACCCCTTTTGCTTCAGCCATATCAAAGCGATGAAGTATATCTGAGATATACTTTCTTTGAGATAGTATGAGGCCATTTGGAGTTGTGATAACTTCGATTCCTAAGAAATAGGATATCGTTGAATATCTTTGAGAGAAAACTTCCTTGACAAGGCCTGGTATACCTCCTGAATTTTAAGCTTTGAATTCTCTGTTAAAATGATATCGTCAACATATATTAGTAAGAAAACTTTGAAATCGGAATTTTGCATAATGAACAAATAGCTATCAAACTTTGACTCCTTCAAACCATTAGAACATATGTATCTTTTGAATTCGTTGAACCAGGCTCTAGGGGACTGTTTAAGGCCATAGATAGCCTTATTCAGCTTACAGACATGAGAAGGATGTTCTCTGCTCATAAGTCCTGGAGGTTGCATCATATAAATGTCATCTTCAAGCTGACCATGTAAAAACACATTGTTGACATCAAGTTGTTGAATGGAACATTTACTCAATGTTGCAATTGTCAACAATACCCGGATAGTTGTAGGCTTGACTAAAGGACTAAAGGTCCGATTGAAGTCAATCCCCGGCCTTTGGTGAAAACCTTTGGCCACTAACCTTCATTTGTATCTCTCAATATCACCATTTGGATGATGTTTGATTTTAAAAACCCATTTACATCTGATTATATTTTGAGAAGGATGTGAGGGAACCAAAGTCCAAGTATTATTTCTTGCGAGTGATTGAATTTCTTCTAACATGACCTGTCTCCAATTTTCACTCTTCAGCGCTTGTTGGTGTATTTACTGAAGCTGATAATGAGTATAGTCCAATGGTCGCCGAGGCTTAAATATGTTATTTTGTGACCTCGTAGTCATCCGGGCTGGCTGTTGAGTTGGAACTAGAGGATTTCTTTCTGGTTGATCATTGCTCAAGACATAATTGATTGATGTGCTATGATGGACTGGCGGAGAACTATGATGAGATGGTTCAGAAATGAAGTATTGGGGTGGTGGTGGTGGATTTATATCATGGTTGATTGGTACGTCTTCAACTGGTTGTGGAGGTTATTCTAAAGAAGGAACGATATTGAACCATGTATCATAGTTGGTGACTGCTCGGGATAAATGTAGTTGGTTGTTATAGAATGGAAAAATATTTTCGTGGAATACTACATGCCTTGAAGTGAAAAGTTTGGAGGTAGATAAGTCTAAGCATTGGTAAGCATGATACTTGATTGAATAACCCAAAAAGACACAAGGTCTTGACTTGGGTTCAAGTTTATTGGTAGAATAAGGTTTAAGCCAGGGATAGCATAAGCAGCCAAAATATTTAAGGGATGAATAATTGGGTATTTGCTGAAAAAGTTTTTGAAATGGAGAGTCACCTTGTAGAACTGATATAGGAAGTCTCTTAATTAAAAAAGTAGTAGTGCTACACGCATAGGTCCAGAATTTAAGTGGGACTAAGGCATGATGTAAAAGAGTAGTTGCAGTTTCTAAAATATGTCTGTGATGCCTTTCAGCAGTGCTCACTCTCTGTGGGGTGTAAGGAGGCGAAATAAAATGTTGGATACCATGACTTGTTAGTGTATCAGCTAATGCAATAAACTCGTCACCTCCATCTGTTTATAGATTTACAATGGGAGAAGTGCAAATTTGGTCCTATAAGTTTTCACTTTTTTGAACTTTGGTCCTATAAGTTTCATTTTGGTATTTTCGATCCTATAAGTTTGCTCTGTGGTACAGATTTGGTCATATCTGTGATGGTCCGTTAACTCTCTATTAATGTGGACTAACGTCATTCATACACGTTGACATATTTGGTCCTATAAGTTTTATTTCAAAATTTTCAGTCATATATATTTGCCCCGTAGAACAGATTTGGTCTTATATGTTTGCCCCATAGCATAGATTTAGTCCTATCTGCGACAGTCCATTAACTCTCCGTCCACGAAAAAATAAACGACGTTATGTCCATATTGACGGGGTTAATAGTGAAGTCGAAATGGCAACACTAGAGGAGGATGAATAGTGTATTTACTAAAACAATTAGCCTAAATTCCAATTTTAGTCGTTTATCAAATATGTTTAGGCAATTTGCGATTGAATTATTAGATGCGGAAGCGATAAATAGTAAAGCAATAAATACACACAAAAAATCAATGCAAACATGGGATTTATAATGGTTCGGCCTCAATGCCTACTCCACTACCTAAGCACCCCGCTTAGGATTTTCAAACTAGTTCTACTAGATTAATTTTCGTTTCCCTTACACAGAGGACTTTGACTCAAAGAGTCTCACTCTCGACCTAAGGTACTTCCACACCCGGAAGTCTCCGTCTTCTTATCGAGAGCACTCTTCCACCTTAACCCTAAGGGACAACTAAACTAATCCTAGTAAACACTAAGTTTACACAAGTGGCTTTACACCTAACACCAGGTAATCACTTCCACACAAGAAGACCTAACACCCTAGGTCTTACAAACTCACAAATCAAATAAAGATGTGTTCAAATAAACAGTTAAAATACAATCAAATGAGCTAAAAGATTAAACCAAAGATTAATGCTCCTTTGCAAGCCTTTGGCGCCTTCAACTCGTCAAGAGGTAGAGCTTGATCAAAACCCGAGTTGAGCCCAACTTGTGCGCTTGAAGAAGACGTCCGCAGAAAGAAACAGAGTGCACGCAATTTTTCTTTTGGAAGGCTCAAATCTCCCTTTAGAATACTCAATCAAAACTGTAAGAGAGGGAGAAGAAGATTAAATGAGTTATATGAGGGTGTATTTATACCCTCCTAAAGAAACGGTAGCTCAACGGATAGTTTTCTATCCATTGCAAACGCCGGTCGATTGGCCGGTCGACCGACGGATCGACCGGTCATTCGATCGCTGCTTTCTCTTTGTGTGCGGTCAATCGACGGGTCGACCGCCCAGACGTGAATCCCTCGATCCTGCATTCGATCAACCAGTCGGTCGACCGACGGGAGCTGCGTCTATGGCTATCCGTTGGTCGGTCGACCGGTTGGTCGACCGACAGAGCTACTGCCCATTTTTGGCTTCGATCGGTCAATCGCCCGATCGACCGAACTAGCTACTGCCTCTTTTTTGCACTGTTCGGTCGACCAACTGGTCGACCAAAATGGCTAGTGCCATTTTCCTTACCCTATTCGGTCGACCGCCTTGTCGATCGAACTTAGGCTGAATTGAATTTTCAGCCCTTTTATCTTTTGCGCTTCATTTCTAGATTTCGGCTTTCAACAAGCATTAATATGGAGAGCTTTGTCGATCGAACTTAGGCTGAATTGAATTTTCAGCCCTTTTATCTTTTGCGCTTCATTTCTAGATTTCGGCTTTCAACAAGCATTAATATGGAGAGCTTTCATGTGATCTTTAAACCCGTCCGATGCGACTTTGGTGCACTCGTCGATCTTCGAGAAACTTCCGCGATGAACCCGAGCGCGACGATCAATGTCCTTCCGATTTTTCGATTTTTTCTAATTTATCCGATCGAGGACATCGAACGCTAATTGATATGGAATCTGAAAGATATTCTCAATGAAATCATTAGTCTCATGTTTGTTATCATCAAAACCGAGATTAAGACTAAGGTTGAAAACCTAAAGCCAACAATCTCCCCCTTTTTGTTGACGACAAACATCCTTAAGAAAATATATTCATTAAAGCACAAGAATATCAACTATGGGATTTCTCCCCCTATCAACATGCATATTTATATAATTAAACTCCCTCTATCTATATGCATGGATATTCTATATTTTCCTCCCCCTTTACCTATAGTTTTATCCCCCTTTTACCTATACTTCTCTCCCCCTTTTGACATCAATCAAAAAGGGCAAGAAAGGTCAATCTAATCAAAGGGATGAAAAAAAATATTTTTATGAAGTTGAGACTCAAAAGATTTTTCATGAAACATGACAATCTCAACCAAAGGGATGAAAAACAATTATTTGATATGAAACAAATTCATACATGATAGCAAAGAGTGATAGATAGAATCCAAACCTAAATCATGTATGCACTCAAGTATGAATATACTCATATCTTTTTCATGACATTTTTAGATTTTATTCAAACTTTCAAAATACCAAGATATGGTTATTTAACTCATGTCTATCAAGTTAGAAGTGAAACTAATGTCATTTAATCAAACTATGAACTTAGCACATTTTCATTTGAAATAAGCATGAAAACATGAAAATGCTAAGTATCAAATTTTGCTATCTACTCATGTTTTTTCATATTTAGGCATCTAGACATCAAACATGAGAGAATGTAAGTCTATGAATCAAGTTTGGGCTTAAGATGAAATTTTTAAGTTATGTTGTTGACTTAGATCAACCTATACTTCAAGATTTGAAATTTTTGATGAAATTTTTTATACCAATTATTGAATGGTCATTTGAAATGCATGTATCAAGATTGAACTAAAAATGAATTTCCTAAGTTCATTTTTCATCCTATATTGTTTTCAATGAAAAAAAATTGAATATTTCTAGTTATCATTCAAATTTTTCAAAATCATTCCTATGAATGATTTTACTCAAGAAATTGGGTGAATGATATTTGAAATGGAATCAAAATGGTATACATGAGTTTTCAT
Source organism: Canna indica (assembly GCA_034359265.1). Taxonomy (NCBI): domain Eukaryota; kingdom Viridiplantae; phylum Streptophyta; class Magnoliopsida; order Zingiberales; family Cannaceae; genus Canna; species Canna indica. Next base: position 43,768,410 of record CP136890.1, on the reverse strand, counting down.
TTGATGTTTTGGAAGAAAGATCAAAGTATCGAAAAGGTTGATATTTCAAAAAAGGATGATACTTTGCATTTTTAAAATCAACTTCAAAAATTCACTTTAAATCAAATTCTTGATAAACCTTTTTGAAATTTTTACTGAAAAAACTAGATTTTTCAGTGAATGTGCAGTTTCAAGAATCATTTAAAAATAATTTTTCTATATTTTTCTAGAAATAATTGAAATTGATACCAATTGTAGGTTGAAATGATATTTTTGTAATTTTCAGTTATTCTTAAAACTTGTTCAATTTTCATTCAAACTTTCATAACACCACATGATGGTCATGTAAAGAGTATATGTCAAGTTTGAAATGAAAATTATGTCATTAAGTCAAGATGTCAATCTAGCATGGTTTCATTCAAAACTAAACTAGTTTTTATGAAATTTGCTAAGTTTCAATCTTAACATTTACTCATGGTTTTTCAAACTTAGACCTATGGATACCTATCATGAGTAAATCTAAACATGTTCCTCAAATATGGACCGAAAATGAAACCTCTAAGTCAATTTTTGACTTGGGTCAACTTTGTTCAAAAGAGGTTTTCATGAAGCCACCTCTATGTCATTTTATTCATATCCATATGAATTTTTCACTCTAAGTGCATGGAAACATGGCATACCTATTCCTAAACATGTTTATGAAGTTTGAACTTAAAATCAATTGTCCAAGTTGATTTGTTGACTTGGGTCAAACTTCTCAAGCTTAAGTCCTCTAAATTAAACTAGTTTTCAATTTGCTCAATCTCTTGTGAATTTTCAATTTTAAGCAAATGACAACTAATCATTAACACACATAAACATGTTCATCAAATTTTTTAACTTAAAATGAAATCTCTAAAGAAGAGTTTTAACCTAGTTCGATTTTATAAATATCATGTTATCATGAAATGAGCTAAGTTATCAAGATTTTTCCTACTCATGAAGATTCAAATATTTATCAAGCATAATCAATCATGAGTATATAGAAACATCATTAAAGCATGAACATTCAAGTATTATATTAAGATTTTTGCAAAAATTAAATTCATACCTTAGTTTTAGAAATTTGCCCAACTTTTCATTTCCTTTTTCATTTTCTTTTAGATAACATAGTTTTCCAATTTTTAACTTGCAAGTACGTAGACTTCATTAGTATCATAATAAAATAATATACCATCTAGCAAGCTAACTTACTACATAGCAAGGTTTAATGCAAAGTTTCATTTAAAACCTTAACCTATGCTAGATAGCAAAGATTCATTTTAAGGAGTTATCATAATATCAAAATGAATCTAATGAGATCTTAGGATGTGAAACATTTGAGGAATAAGATCTCTAACCATGTTAAACTAGTTTGGACTTATAAGAAAATCTCTAATAATAGATGTTTAACTAGATCAAGCTTCATTCAATGAAATTTGCCTAAGTACTAAAGTTCTACTTACTCATGAAAATTCAAGGGTTTACCATGCAAATCTAATCATGAGTATTGCGACATTATTTAAGCTTAAGCATTAAGGTATATAACCCTAAGATTTTGAATTTATCAAAGTTATACCTTATTCATGATAATTTGCCAAACTAATCTTTTTCTTCCTAATTAGCCTTCCTAAAATACTTATAACTTGCAAGTAAGCTACACTAATATTTTAGAGAAAATATAGCTACTTAGCAAGCTAACTCAACCAAAAAGAAAAGAGACGCATCAAGTATCAATATCAAAGATCACTTTGCTAAATGGTTTGAAATCTGTTTTAAAGATGAAATCGAGTCATACCAAAATGAATTTTAAGATATCACAAAGATAATAAATATGAAAACATGATCTTCAACCCTTCCTATTGGTTGAAAACCGAAAGCCACAATTAGCCTACAATTTAGAATCGTAAGGTCGCATGAGCCCATTACAGGCTACATAGGTCTCCGAGGAGACCGAAGATCAAAAAATCAAAAATCATTCAAAATATATTAAGAGCGGAGAAAATCAATCAATTTTAAGAATATATCGTGAACTCCAACTATTAATGGATCAATTAAAGTTAAGAGATGATACCAAAACTTTTTAGATGTCAACTTTCATTTCCATAGGCATCATGATAGCTTGAAGTTGCAACCTCTTGGAGATTTCTCATTTGGATCCAATGTCAACTTCAATTCTTCAATTTCCTTTACCCTTGTGTGGTTGCTCCCCCTACAAAAGAAGATGAGATCTTTGGTACCCAAATGGCTTTGGGTCCTTGGGGGTTAGATGGCCTAGGGATCCAAAGTGTCTTAGCAATACTTGAATTTCTTTTAAATGCACAATCATTAATGGCATGGCCATATATACCACAACAAAAGCAATGTCCATTAAATTTCTTTTTGTTTTTGCTATGGACATGAGTTTTATTATTCGAATGCTTGTCATGTGAAACATGATGAGTATGAGCATTCTTGAAAACATCATTCCTCTTCTTATGATCATGAGCTCAAAATTCAATCTATCATGACAAGGATCCAATGAGCTAGATTTTATTTCTCATTTTCCAATTCTAGAGCATGCACATGTGAACTAAGTCTAGAATTCTCATTTCTAAGAATTTTATTTTCCTTATCCTTTTTCAAGAGCAAGGCATACATGATTTTATACTCATCCATCAATTCATCAAAATCATGAGAACTAGATGAGTTAATACTATCATTATTATTAACATGACAAGAAGAAGTAGAGTGTGCCTCATTGTTATCATTCATGAGGCATTCTTTTGAGATGGCTTCATAGTAATGAAAGGAGGATGCTTCACTTGAGTAGGATGATGTGGAAGCATTTGACCTCCTCTTTGCCTTGTTCTTCATGGAAGAGCAATTTTTTCTCACATGCCCTTTTTCTTTGCACACATGGCAAATCACCTTTCTTTTCTGACTTTCAGTGCTCCTATGACTGGAGGAACTATGAGCATCAAAAACAACATTAGTATTGGGTGGATGACAATTGTCATCACTCTCCTCATCAAACGTTTTGAGTTCTTCGGTTTTTGCATAATTATAAAGCATATTTAAAGTGGCCCAAATATCGAATGCGGAAGTGCAATGCAAGATCTTTTCAAAGACATTATTTTTCAAAGAACAAAAGATGCAGTTTGTAGCTTTAGCATTTAATTCAAACATATCAATTTGTTCTTGGGTCCATGCATTCATATTTTCCTTAGGTTCTATGTATTTTGACTTTACCATATTAAAAACACCTAAACCTTGAGTCTTTAGGAAAGTGTACATTCTACCCTTCCAAATATCAAAGTTAGACACATTGAAACTAGGAGGTGTAGACGCTACCAACTCTAGAGCCATTTCAAGATCGAGACTAGATGTAGAGGAGACGGTGAAATCTCAATCTACGATCCACTCTGATACCAATTGAAGTCGAAATGGCAACACTAGAGGGGGGGGTGAATAATGTGTTTACTAAATCAGTTAGCCTAAATTCTAATTTTAGTTGTTTCTCATATCGGTTTAGGTAATTTGCAATTGAATGATTAGATGCGGAAGCGATAAATAGTAAGCAATAAATAAACACAAAAAATCAATGCAAACACAGGATTTATAGTGGTTCGGCCCCAATGCCTACTCCACTACCTAAGCACCCCGCTTAGGATTTTCAAACTAGTTTTACTAGATTAATTTTCATTTCCCTTACACAGAGGACTTTGACTCGAAGAGTCTCACTCTCGACCTAAGGTACTTCCACACCCGGAAGTCTCCGCCTTCTTATCAAGAGCACTCTTCCACCTCAACCCTAAGGGACAACTAAACTAATCTTAGTAAATACTAAGTTTACACAAGTGGCTTTACACCTAACACCAGGTAACTACTTCCACACAAGAAGACCTAACACCCTAGGTCTTACAAACTCACAAATCAAATAAAGATGTGTTCAAATAAATAGTTAAAATACAATCAAAAGAGCTAAAAGATTAAACCAAAGGTTAATGCTCCTTTGCAAGCCTTTGGCGCCTTCAACTCGTCAAGAGTTGGAGCTTGATCAAAACCCGAGTTGAACCCAGCTTGTGCGCTTGAAGAAGACATCCGCGGAAAGAAACAGAGCGCACGAAATTTTTCTTTTGGAAGGCTCAAATCTCCCTTTAGAATACTCAATCAAAACTGTAAGAGAGGGGGAGAAGAAGATTAAATGAGTTATATGAGGGTGTATTTATACCCTCCTGAAGAAACAGCAGCTTAACGGATAGTTTTTTATCCATTGCAGACGCCGGTCGATTGGTCGGTCGATCGACCGATCGATCGGTCATTCGACCGCTGCTTTCTCTCTGTGTGCGGTCGACTGATGAGTCAATCGCCCAGACGCGAATCCCTCGATCCCGCATTCGATCGACCAGTTGGTCGATCGACGCGAGCTGCATCTTTGGCTATCCGTAGGTCGATCAATCGGTTGGTCGATCGATAGAGCTACTGCCCATTTTGGGCTTCGATCGATCGACCGTCCGGTCGACCAAAGTAGCTACTACCTCTTTTTGGCACTGTTCGGTCGATCGATCGGTCGATCGAAATGGCTGGTTCCATTTTCCTTAACGTATTTGGTCGACCGAACTTAGGCTGAATTGAATTTTCAGCCCTTTTTTCTTTCGCGCTTCATTTTCGGGTTTCGGCTTTCAACGAGCATTAACATGGAGAGCTTTCATGTGACCTTTAAGCTCGTCCAATGCGACTTTGGTACACTCGTCGATCTTCGAGAAACTTCCGCGATGAACCTGAGCGCGACAATCAATGTCCTTCTGATTTTTTGATTTCTTCTTATTTATCCGATCGAGGACATCGAACGCTAATTGATATGAAACCTGAAAGATATTCTCAATGAAATCATTAGTCCCATGTTTGTTATCATCAAAACCGAGATTAAGACTAAGGTTCAAAACCTAAAGCCAACAAATAGACCGTTGTGGATAGGACCAAATCTATATGACCGACCGGATAGATTTGCTCCATAATATAGATTTGCTCTGTAACATATATAAGTTTGCTTCGTAACATAGATTTAGTCCTATTCATGACGGTCCATTAACTCCGTCAATATGGACATAACGTCGTTTATTTTTTCGTGGACAGAGAGTTAACAAATCATCACGGATATGATCAAATTTGTGCTATGAGGCAAATATATTGGACCAAATTTGTGCTACGGGGCAAATATATAGGACCAAATATGTACTACGGGGCAAACATATAGGACTTAAAATTTCGAAATGAAACTTATATTAGCAAATATGTCAACGTGTATAAACAGCCTTAGTCCACATTGATGGAGAATTAGCGGATCGTCACGGATAGGACCAAATCTGTAATACAGAGCAAACTTACAGGACCGAAAATATCAAAATGAAACTTATAGGACCAAAGTCCAAAAAATTAAAAACTTATTTGACCAAATCAGCACTTCTCCCGATTTACAATAAATGTATTGAAGAATTTCTCAACAAGAACTTTGAATGAAACAAATAGCTTTGAAATTTCAAATTTAGCTATCATAGGGAACAACCACATGTATTTAGTAAAGTGATCAACAATTAACAAGTAGAATTTGAACCCATCATCTGATGTAATGGGAGAAGGTCCCCATACATCCGGATATAGAAGTTCAAGACATTTATTGCTGGATAAGGTAGACTCAAAGAAAGGAAGTTTATGGCTCTTGTTGCAAGAGCATGCATTACGCTGATGATTTACTGTACCGGAAAGAGGAATGTTGACTGTGGAAGCAATGTATTGAAGTGTTCTATGATTGGGATGGCCGAGTCTTTGATGCCAAAGGTATGATGAGGCTTTGATGGCTGTGGAAGAGAAGTTAACAGAGGGAGAAGTGAAACCAGTCCATTCATAAGTATTGGCTTTATTCTGGCCTCGAACAAGGATCTGACCTGATTGAAGATCCTTCACAAGAAAATATGTTGGAAAAAATTCAGTAGATACTCCATTTTGAGTACAAAACTGAGCAACAGAAATCAAATTTTGTTGTATGTCCGTAGCACAAATAGTATTATTCAGAACAAAAGTATTTCCTGAATCTACGATATAAGAATTGCCAACATGTGTGATTTGAATTTTCTTACCATCTCCCAGTGTAACACCATCATCACCTGAGTATTCTGATGCTCGTTGAAGAGCTTGGTATAATAAGCTCTTGCCTCTTCATGGTTGTGTGACTTGGATCTGCAATTTTTTGCAGAATGTCCAATGCAATCGCACAGTTGGCACTGGAGCTTATTTCTATTGCCTTGAGGAGATGTAGGAGGTCTCCAAGACGGCTGTCGAGGATTGGGTGCTTGTTGTGATGACCTTTTCGAGTTTGAAGATTGATTCCAATATTGTCGTTGATTGAATTAGCTTTGGTTTTGAACCAAACTAGTTCTGATTTTGATATTGCCTTTGAGAGAACTATACAGTGATTACTGGCTTATTGGACCTGTGTAAGACAAAAGCCTCATGGCCACAAAGTTTGTCATAAAGTTCTTCGAGTGAGATTGAGGTGTCGCACGATCTGATTGTGACACTAATATCATTATATTCAGCACCTAAACCTTCCAAAATTTTAATTACAAGCGTCGATTCATTGATCGAGAGTCTGCCATAGCTAACTCATCAGAGATCGATCTTATTTCATTATAATATTTAGATATTGATTTATTTCCTTTGGTTTCTGCGTTAAATTATCCTGCAAGGCATAAATCCTTGATTGATTCTTATTTGCGTATTGAAACGCTAGTCTCTTCCAAGCATCAAATGCGGTGGTAGAGGTTGCTACCACTATGATTATAGTCAGATCGACGGAGGCCATGATCGCATGTCTAATCAGGTGGTCTTGACGAAACCAAATCCGTCGATCGGAACTGCCAACTAGGTGGGCAAGGGAAAGATCCATCAATATAAGAGGTTAGATCATACCCGAGTAGTAATAGCTCATGTTGAGTCCTCCAGTTCAAGTAGTTGCCGGCACCGATCAGTTTAACCGGCAGCTGAGTGGCGGGATTGATGGTGATGATTGAACTGGTTTGTGGCATTGGGTTGACGACTCCATGGCTTGACGTCGCCTCGTTTGGATCCATTGATGTCGAAGAACAAGGAAAGGAAAAAAAATGAGAGTGGATCGAAGAGCTCGATGGAGCATATCACAGCTCTGATACCATATAGAAGATATTAGAGTTTGAAGAAAGTTATAAAGAAGATGTTGTGCATGGTACTGTGCACGAATGTAGAAACTTTCATTTACATCACTAATGGATAATTAAGCAGTTTAATTATCCTTTATACTAGTGAGGATCATTTTGAAGAAACTTTATTCAACTATTAATCCTAAATTTGTTTTATCTAAAATTAGATATTGTGGGAATAATCCAATTGATGTTATGATCAATATTAAGATCCAGAGTGATGTTATGTGAACCTTGGAGCATATATTGAAACATGTTTGATATACTTACCATGTGCTTATATGTATTACGTCAGATTCAAGACAAAAATGTATACTTCTCAGTATCAAACAAATGGCGATTCCTAGGAAGGGATTAGCGAATCATTTGGATGACATGATCCATGGTCTCCATCACTAGTTGAAAGAGTACCTAGTGGTGTACTCGAAAAAAGCTACTATGGAGTCCCACGTATGAGTGAACCTGACATTGTTAAAAGTGAACCTAGCATCATTAAAACTGAAAGTGAAAATGTTACACTTTCACAATGCAGACTCACTTCTATAAAGGGTCCTATTGAGGTTGGCTCTATAGAAATTGCATGTTATATTCATATGGATAGGGATAGTTCATTACTATTGATTTGATTATTGCTTCTGAGATATTATCCTATTTGTCGACGTATTTCTTTGTCACCTCTCGCACTCTCTAAAGAATCCTCATCAACACACAAGTTTGTGTTCTATCGAATCTATTACAGATATTGATAGGTCGCTAGAGATAATTGAACTCATCGAGGATTGAGATAAGATATGTGAATCTATTTGACTATGTAATTATTTGTATGTTCGGATTTGTCAGCTCTTATGAGGAAAAAGTGCGAAGACCAAATTTTCACAGCGTATTAATTTATAAATAAATTCTCACCAGATAACAAGGAAAAACTATGGTTTATCAGTGGATTTTGATGGGTGAAGTCAAGATGTACCCTACTCAAACATCAAGTTGCTAGGGATTTTTAGCCTTGATTCTTAGTTTTCTTGCTATTTGTGCTGCTCTTGGATGGAGAGGCTTCTTGCTGTTTTCACATTGTTCCAACTCCATCCAGTTTATGACTCTCAGAATCAGCGACTGTGGGCAGCAAACTGACTGTGGACAGAATCCTTTAGTTTTCTTCAGACCCGACTCTAATGCGGCCTCTAGGAATTCCATGAACCATTTTCCAGCCTCAGCTCGTATCTGCTTTGCCAATTTTACCGACCTACCCAAGGTTGAAGAAGAAGTTGGCGTTTTGACCTCATCAGCGACAATGCCATCCTTCTCTTTTTTCTCTGAAGCAAAATTATCGGATCTCGGGTGCTTGCCGAGATATACCTTTTGCTCATGTGTCGCGGGGATGACTGAAACTGATTTAGACACTGATGCTGCTCGTCTCCTGGTTGTTGACGTTGTTGATCTACCATTTTGGTTGATGGAGTTAGGATCTCTATCTTGCAAGATGGAGAAATCATTCGTCTCATTCTCACTTGTCGCAGCAACTGATGTAGCTGCTTGGATTGCCTCTATATCACTCACTGCTTGAAGAACTTCCTGATGAAAGCTAAGAAACTGATCGAAGCAAGCAGCCGGTGCTTCGGGTTTTGCACTGCTGCTGAGTTCTGAAAACATCCTGCAAGAATTGAGACCCGGAAGAAATTAAACTTTAACTCCAGTTGCAAATTTTGGAGTGCTTGTATTACAAGTATTACTTGAGAACACGAACGACTGTTTCAGTGGCAGAAGCATCTCGCAGCGCCTGCAGAGCCACCTTCTGTGCTGCTTCTCTCCGCTCTAAAGCCTCCTGCAAATAATTAATAGAATTTGCATTGCCAATTCAAACTCAGAACATATCACATTTTGCGTTTGAGTAACCAAATTAACTGAGTAGAAGAACATTGCACCTTTCCCAGGGTGTTGAGTTTTGCAGGCAACGACATGTGATCGCCGCCAGAGATGTGTTTTGCAGATTGATAATTTGAGTTGTTAAATGTAATTGAACGACTTTGTTCACCGGATGGCGAAGAAGAGTTGTCCTCTTTAGAAGAACTCAATTTGAGGACAGGAGTCTCCTGCAATATTAGGAAGAGAAAGAGGAGATGTCAGGAGTCGCCTGTTTCAGCATTAAATCTTCCAAAACAATTTTTCCCTTTAGCTACCTACAGCAAGAAAGGGGCTTTTGGGGATCTTAAGATCTCTATCGACAACGCTCTTTGACCTGGAAAACTTGGTGATGCTGCAGCTTTTTCTTACTGAAGCTGAACCTGCTTCCTTTGCATCCACCATCTTACAGAAAAGAGCTCCGCTGACTGATGACCTTGTAGCGATCCCTTCTTTGGCTACTTTTCCACTTGCTGGTGGTGATGACACGATACTAGTACTGCCACTACCACTTTGTGATCGATCCCTCATGGGCGTTTTCTCGCCGAAGTCCAATGCCATCGGCTTGACAACACCGACCGAGTTCTGCTCCCACGAGCCTCTCCTAGGGACGGAAGAAGCAGACGCCAGCTTGCCGCAGCTTCCTTTGACCCGAACTATGGGTTCAGGGGTGCCGACAAGGGGGTGCCGGCCGGGCAGCGGCTTGGCGCCCATGAGCACGGGAACAGGGGAGGCCGGCTCCAAGCGGTCGACGTGGATGAACTGGCCTAGCTGCAGCTTGTTGCTCAGGACAAGGTCGTCCTGGTCCAAGGGAAGGGTCACATAGATGGAGTGCGAGGAATCGGAGACCTTGATGTAGAAACCGCGCTTGGGCCAGAGGTCCTTCTCGTCGAGGTCGGCGGGGACGATGTCAGTGATCTGTAACAGCGCGCTGCGGCCATACCTCTCCGTGACTGCCGCCAGCTTCTGATGGGTTTCCAAGCTCATGGCGTCGAGAAGCTTCCTCAAAACTCCCGGTGCCAACGTCGCCATGAATGATACTGCTCCATAGCATACGAAGAAGAATTAGTTCTACCATAAATTCACTAATTCATGTTTCTTCTTTTAAATCTCAAGGAAATTAAGGCAAGAAACAAACAAATTAAAGAGGTATAGAAGAAAACAATCACCTGAATGAAACAGAGTTTAAGAGTTGTTGGTGTGTTGTTTCTTTTTTCGCTCTGAGTGATTGCTTCCCTGAAGCAGTAGTTCCGGACTGATTGCTGCTTATCCAGCGATCGAATGGGTTGGGAAGAAAGAATGGAGGGGGTAGAGATGAGGCAGGCGGCGATCGGCGGAGTTATGTTATTGATGCTTTTTCTTAGCCCTGGTCGAAGCCAACGGTAAAGAAGGTTAGAACATGAATGAAGAATGCTACTGTTTTATTTTGCCCTAGCAATGCACCCACGCTAACAAGCTGCGGGACCTTAGTATTTGTAGCCAGATTTGAACGGGTACATTGTGGAGTAAAACAGAAACGAGTGGGAAGGTGAAAAAGAATATTAGTGCTGCTAGAATGAATTCGGAACGTTGGGCAACGGTCGAATATTAGTCCGTCCCCACCTCATTATTTTCCGTTCACTTCCTGCTGCGTTACGGGGCATATCACGATACTGCCACCATCACTTTAGCAGTAGAAAGATTTTCATTCTCGTTATTCGATTTTATATAAGAATCATACAAATAAATTGAGAGATATTTTTAGATCAAATAAAATTATAAGAAATAAGAATAGATAAAAACTAAAAACAAATAAATAATAGTGAACATTTTTTTAGGGTAATCAGATGAAAATGGTCTCAACTTTCGCGAATTTTTTAATTTTAGTCAATCATTTGATTGATCTCAATTGTATATAAAAATTTTCGAATTGATTTCAACAATGGTCTCCCGTTTGAGAACCGTGAGTATGATCGTTATTTCACTGACATGATGATCCATAAATAATTTAAAAATTCCTCACTTGTCATGTCAGCTCTCTTTTAATATCCACCGGATAGCACCTCTCTCTCTCTCTCTCTTTTTTACATACACAGCTCATTGTTCCACCTCCACGACTCGGGCTCGACCAGGCTTTCATGGATGTGCTCCCTGTCTTCCTCTATCAGGACTTCGTCGGCTCCAAGGATCCATTCGACTGTGTCGTTTGCCTCTGCGGGTTCAATGACGAGGATGAGCTCCGACTGTCGCCCGCCTGCGGCCACGCCTTCCACCTCGGCTGCATCGACACGTGCTTGCTTTCCAACTCCACCTGCTCGATCTGAAGAGGAAGAAGAAGAGGAGAGGGAAGTGGACGACGGTGATGACTCTGGGAATGCGTTATCAAAGAGTTGGAAGAGAAGCACGTTAATACTATTGGTATTGGGAACGAAGCAGAGATAAACGAGCGTTGTGAAGAGACGACTTCTTCTTCTGCGCCACCTGCAAATGTGCCTCTGCTGATGAGGTGTAGGTTAGCGCCTGCAAAGAGAAGGTGGTTGCAGAGAGATGAAGTGACGACAAATTTGAAGATGGAGAAAGAGGAGGAGGAGGAGAGGCTGGTTCTGATGAATTATGCCCCCGATTTCTTCAAGGTGTGGTCGGAGATTGTGAAGGAGATGTGGTTGGCGGGAAGCATGGATCCATTGTCGAGGAGATGAAGCTGGAAGAGATTATAAGTATCTATTGTGTTCTCACGGAATTTAAGTTGCCCGACTTATTGTGCGTGTATATATATATATAAGTATACAACATATGCAATAGTAGTCGGTTTTTTGTGTGCTTATATAGTCTAATTAAGCCATGCATAACACTGGAAGCCCCTCACGTTCCAATCTCAGCGGTTCGAGCCACAATACACATCTATAGATATCTATATAGATGTATGGCTACTGCAATAGCAGTCAACCAGACCCTGATCGACCACCAGGTGCTTATCTAATAGCTGAAGCCCACTCGCCGCAGCGCCAACGACGATGGCCGCAACAAAGACGAAGACAGAAACAACATGAACAATAACTCCCAAGTCAACGACGACGGCAGCCACCGGGGTTGTCTCCAACTGGGCATCGAAACGGTGGATCCCTCGAATAGTAAAAAGAGTAGTACTGATCCGGTGGAGCTCGATTTCTTTCGCCGACCGACGGCGAAGCCACCTCCATTGTCGTCGCTTGTTGCTGGATTGCCATCCTTGACGGCACCGCTGTTTCCGGGAGGTTATCGCCACCATTGGGGACCAGCGGCGGAGGATGCAAGTCCAAGCTCGACTGTACCGGGAGCATCCGCGCTGCCTCTATCGATATAGTCCAGCTTTAGTGGGTGGTGGCAATATGTTAGAGTAGAACAAATGGTAGGCTCGGGCCCCGAGGTAGAAGCACCCCACTTTCCTACTGAAGGTCGAAGCCGCTGGCCGCCCTTGCATGCCGAGGGAGGGGAAGACAGGAAGTAGAAGAGAGAGAGAGATGGAGGGCAGCAGCAGTATGGTAAGAAGAAGAAGGGAGAAAAAGCACGCGCGAGAGAGTGAGAGAGAGGTGGGACCAGGTGAATATTAAAAGATAATGTATACATTGAGCTGACCGGATAAGTGAGGAATTTTTAAATTATATTTGAATCGTCGCGTCAGCAAGTTAACGGGCAACATCATGATTAGTTGACGGGAGCCATTATTGAAACCAATGTTAAACTTCTTATATACAATTGAGACCAATCAAAGAATTGATCAAAATTAAAAAATTTATAAAAATTTAGGTCATTTTCGTCTAATACCCATTTTTTATTAATAATAAATAGTTATAGTCAAAATAATATATTTTAAATATAATTTATTCTAATTAATAAAATATGAACAAGTGCAAAATAATTTTAAAAGTAAATATTAATTTAATAATATAAAAATCTAAATTATTTTCAACTAATTAAAAAATAGTTTATTAATTTTAAAATAATAATGATTGATTTTCTTATCATTGATTAAGATAGAGAATATAAGGTTTGATATATTTAATTGTGAACTAGACTAGCACTTTGAGATCGGCCTAATTAGTCCCAGAAGCGCCTACATTTATGAACCAACTAAATTCAAACCAGATGCTAGTTAGTCCAGAGGCTCCATCTGGTCATACAAGGACCCTTACGTCTTCATTTATTACAAGAGATTCGTCAATTATGAACTTGACATCTCTAGCATTAACTTCGATCCATTCTAAGCACATCCCCACAAGAATCCGGGAGGCTTTATCATCAGACATCCATTATCCAGCACTATATACAGACACGACGCACATTATCCATCTAGATTCTAATTATCTATACCAACATTTGGAATTTCTTCTTATTATAATGTCATAATGTCTTTGCAGGTCCCCTGCTGGAGTCGCACTGGACCAAGAGACGTGCATGACCGCATCACCAGACTTCAAGTAAGAACATTTGGTGCCCACCATGGTTGATACCCAGAGTCAAGCGAACGCCGCCGCACATAGGTAACACCCTAGAATAAGCATTCCTCACTACTTGGAGACGCTAACACGGTAAGGAGTGATGCTTTGGTACCCATGAAAGTAACACCAAAAGAACTAGGCTGCATGGTCGATGACCTCCAAGCGAACAACCAAATCTTAACAGCCCAGATTACGGCTCTGAAACAACCATGGAAGCAACACTCGGCCGAGCGTGAATACCACCGCTTGGAGCACGATGAAGACAATCATATTGGTGAAATGGCAACACTAGAGGGGGGGTGAATAGTGTGTTAACTAAATCTTATCGTCTAAATTCGATTTTAAACGTTTCTTAGATTACTTAGGCAATTCACAATTGAATGACTAAATGCGTAAGCGATAAATGATAAAGCAATAAATACAAACAAGATATCAATGCTAACACAATGATTTATAGTTGTTCGGCCTCAATGCCTACTCCACTACCTAAGCACCCCGCTTAGGATTTCCAAACAAAACTTTACTAGATTAATCTTGTTTCCCTTACAACGAGGACTTTGACCCGAAGAGTCTCGCTCTCAACCTAAGGCACTTCCACACTTGGAAGTCTCCGTCTTCTTACCGAGAGCATTCTTCCATCTCAACCTAAGGGACAACTCAACTAATCCTAGTAAACTAAATTTACACCGGTGGAATTAAGCCTCAAACACAAAGGCAACCACCCAATTTCAAGACCTAACAGCCTAGGTCTTCACAAGCTCAAATACAATGAAATAAATAAGAAAATATACAAGTAATGGAGCAAAAATACTCCAACACAATGAATCATAGCTCCTCTTGATGCCTTGATGGTGAATCAAATCAAGCTTGAAGGCAAACTCAAGGAATGAGAGATCAAACTAGGATTTCTCCAAGTAATGGCTCAATGAAAGCTTGAAAATGATCAAGGATGGCTCAATGAAGTGTAGGAGTGATCAAAAAAGTGTCAAAGGAAGCCTGGGGCATAGGTATTTATAGAGCTATGAAAAAGGCTCGGGTGAAGCACCGCTCAACGGCACGAAAACTAGTCATTTTCTGCCTTCTAGTCGATTGTCGGTCGATCATCGGTCGATCGATCGAGCGACCGCCGAGCGACCGAAGGCAATCTGCCGCTTTTGGGCAATGTTCGGCAACTGAAATGCCTTCCCCTTCGGTCGGTCGACCGAACCTGGGCAGGGCAGATTTCTTTGCTTTGTTTGTTCATTTTATGTTTTAAAGTTATTAACCTAAAATTAAGAAATGTTATATAAGGATTACCCTCTATTTGGATTCAATAAAAATATCTAAAAAATCAAAATCCTTAACAATCAAATTTTAGTTTTTGGGGCCTAGTACAAATTTTTGAAAAACGAAAATTCTCTAATCTCCCGGGTCAAATATGGGTATGCTAAAGGCTTCCAAAAATTCTTTTAAAATACCTCGTTATTTAGTTTTTACCCAATGAACAATTACCACCATTTTTTGTGTCAAGAAAATGTCTAGGTCATATAGCCCTCCAAGGAGCTCCTTGAGCTTAGTGAATTTCAGGGCGGTTTTCGGGTTTTTATATTTTGGGGTTCGGATTTGGTTTTTGGATTCTTTGCATCATAAAGAGGATTACATCACATGCTAGACACCCTAAACCTCAACTCTAACTTCCTGAAGAATCCCGAGCATCGACAAGCGTCCTTGCCGATTTCTCTGATTTCTTCGATTTTTCCGATCGGGGACGTCATGCGCTAACCGATACAGAACCTAAAAGTATTTATCAATGAAACATTAGTTCCATATTTGTTATCATCAAAATCGAGATTAAGACCAAGGTAGAAAACCTTAGGCCAACAATCTCCCTTTTTTTGATGATTACATACATCCTTAAGAAAATATATATATTAAAGAACAAAGGATATCAACCAATGGATTTCTCTTTCTATCAACATGCATATCTATGAAAATAAACTCTCCCTATCTATATGCATGGTTTTTCTATATTTTCTTCCCTTTTACTGATATTTTTCTCCCTCTTTTGACATCAATCAAAAAGTGCTAGAAAAGTCAATCAAGAGTCAAAATTGAAACTCAAAAAGATTTTTCAAAGCTGTGAAAGTCTCAACTCAAGGGATGAAAGACAAACATCGAATAATAGACTAAGTCATACATGATATCGTGAAATGATAAATGAAATCCAAAACTAAGAATCATGTATGCACTCAAGTTTGGATATTTTCGTGAATAAGTGAATCTTTCATGACATTTTCATAGTTCATTCAAACTTTCAAAATACCAAGTTATGATCATCTAAAGCATGTATATTAAGTTTGAAGTGAAAATAATATCGTTTGATCAAGATATGAACTTAGCACGATTTCATTCAAAGTAGGCATGAAAATATGAAAATGGCTAAGTATCAAATTTTGTTATCTACTCATGTATTCTCAAATTTAGGTGCCTAGATATCTAACATGAGTGAATCTAAGTATATTGATCGAGTTTGGGCTTAAAAGGAAATTTCTAAATTTATTTCTCATCCTATTTTGATTTCAACCAAAAACTCATTTTAAGGATATCGTTCAAGATATCAAAATCATTTTTAAAAATGATTTCACTCAAAGAATAATAAGAACGATATTAAAAATGGAATCAAAATAGTATGCACAAAGTTTCATTTGAAGTTTTCGACGAAAAATCAAAGTATCGAAAAGATTGATATTTCAACGGGATGATACTTTGCATTTTTTAAATCCAACTTCAAAATTCTACTATAAATCAAATTCTTGATAAAAAATTTGAAATTTTTACTGAAGAAACTACATTTTCGAATGAAGATGCAGTTTTAAGAATCAGTTAAAAATAATTTTTCTACATTTTTCTAGAAATAACTAAAAATGCTAAATTTTTAATTGCATTTTCGTAATTTTCAGTTATTTTCAAAAAGTGTTCAGTTTTTATTCAAACTTTTATGACACCACATAATGGTCATGTAAAGAGTGTATGTCAAGTTTGAAATAAAAATTATGTCCTTAAGTCAAGATATCAACCTAGCATGGTTTCATTCAAAATCAAACTAGTTATCATGAAACTTGCTAAGTGTCAATCTTATCATTTACTCATGATTTTTCAAACTTAAACCTATGGACACCTAACATGAGTAAATCTAAACATGTTCCTAAAATATGGATTGAAACGAGACCTTTAAGTCAATTTGTTGACTTGGGTCAACTTGATTCAAAAGAGGTTATCATGAAATGGCCTCTATATCATTTTATCCATATCCATGTGAATTTTTCATTCTAAATGCATGGAAATATGTCATACCTATTCCTAAACATGTTTATGAAGTTTGGACTTAAAATGAAGTGTCCAAGTCGATTTGTTGACTTGGGTCAAACTTTTCCAAGCTTAAGTCCCCTAAAGTGGTCTAGTTATCACATTGTTCATCTACACATGAATTTTTAAGTTTAAACATCTAGAATCATATCATGTGTGTATCTAAACATGTTTATTGTGTGTTTACTCAAAATGAGGTCTCTAATAAGGAATTTCAACCTAGTCCAATTTCATTCAATATCAATATCATGAAATTGCCTAGTTATCATGAAATTGCCTAGTTATCATGATTTTTCCTACTCATGAAAATTCAAATATTTATCATGCAAAATCAATCATGAGTATATAGAGACATCATTAAAGCATGAATATTCAAGTATTATAGTAAGATTTTTACAAAAACGAACTCATACCTCATTCTTGGAAATTTTTCTAAACTTTTCATTTTCTTTCCAAATTCAATCAACTAGCCTTCCATCACATTTTTTATAACTTGCAAGTAATATTCATTAGTAGCATAATGGAAATGTGACTACCAAGTTATCGTACTAGATAGCAAAGAGGGAATCAAGTATCGATTTCAAATTTTACTTTGCTAAATAGTTTGAAATCTGATTCAAAATAAATTATCGTGAATTCCAAACGAATTGAGAGATCTCAAAATATGAAATATTTGAAAGATAGATCTCCAACCCTTCCTATTGGTTAAAAACCAAAAGGCCACAATGATCCTACAATTTAGAACCGCAAGGTCGCATGAGCCCGTTATAGGCTACATAGGTCTCTGAAGAGATTGGAAATAAAAAATAAATAAAAAAATCCAAAAGACTCTTAACAAGAGCGAGGAAAATAATACAAATTAAATATGTATCATAACTCCAACTTAAATAAAACAAATCAAAGTAAGGAGATGATACAAAGTATACCTAGATGTCAATTTCCATACCTATGGCATCATGATGGTTTGAAGTTGCAACCAAGGAATGATACTTCATTTAAGTCCATGGTCAACTTCAACTCTTCACTTCTCTTTACCCTTGTGTGGTAGCTCCTCCTACAAGAGAGCAAGAAATCTTTGGTACACAAATGGCTTTGGGTCCTTGGAGATTAATTGGCCTAGGTATCCAAAGTGTCTTAGCAACACTTGGATTCTTCTTAAATGCACAATCATAGATTGCATGACCATATGTACCACAACAAAAACAATGTTCATGAAACATTTTATTTTTGCTATGGACATGTGATTTATCATTAGAATGTTTGACCTGTGAAACATGATGAGTATGAGCATTCTTAGAAATATCATTCTTCTTCTTATGATCATGAGCTCTAATGGTAGAATGCATAGCATGGGAATGATGATGAACATTCTCATTCTTTACATAAGCATTTTTAGTGTTCTTAAGAAATGAAACATTTTTCAATTCATTTACTTTCATATTTAAAGACACAACCTCATTTTTCAATGAGTTAAGAGATTGATATAAGGCATTAGATTGAGATTTCAAATTGTTGTTTTCACTTATAATTTTTGAATTCTCAAGTTTCAAATTTTCATTCTCAAGCTTTAAGTCCTTAAGCTCAAGTTTCAACCTATCATGGGAAGAATTAAAAGAACTAGATTTCATTTTCTCATTTTCTAATTTTAACTCATCCACATGAGAGTTAAGCCTTATATAATCTTTCTTCAATCTTTTATTGTCATTATCCTTTTTAACAAGCAAGGCATATATTTTCTTGTATTCATCTACAAACTCATTATATGATATGTCAAGAGAACTAGTAGAGCTAGCATTATTACTATCATTAGCATGACTAGAAGGAGAAGACTGTACCTCATCATTAGCATCCATGAGGCAAACTTTCGAAGTGGTTTCATGGTCATGAAAAGAGGGTGCTTCACTTGAGTATGATGATACGGAAGCATTTGACCTCCTCTTTGCCTTATTTTTCATGGTAGGGCAATTCTTCTTCACATGCCCTTTTTCTTTACACATATGACAAATCACCTTCCTTTTTCGATTTTTAGTGCTCCTATGACTAGAGACACTTTGGGCTTTAGAAACCATGTTAGTATTGGAAGGATGACCATTGTCATCACTACCTTCAGTAAAAGTTTCTAACTCCTCGGTTTTAGCATAATCATATAAGACATTTAAGCAAGCCCAAATATCGAATGCGGAATTACAATACATGATCTTTTCAAATATACTATCTTCCAAAGAACAAAATATACAATTTGTAGCTTTAGCATTTAATTCAAACATATCAATTTATTCTTGGGTCCATGCATTCATGTTTTCCTTAGGTTCAATATATTGGATTTTTACTATGTTAAAAACACCTAAACCTTGAGTCTTTAGAAAGGTGTACATCCTAGACTTTCCAAAAACCAAAGTTCGAGACATCGAACCTAGGAGGTGAAGATACTAAACTCTCTAGTGTCATTTTCCGGATCGAGAGACGATGTAGAGGAGATGGTGAAATGGCCACACTAGAAAGGGGGGGTGAATAGTGTGTTAACTAAATCTTATTGCCTAAATTCAATTTTAAATAGACAATTTTAATAGTGTGTTAACTATTTCTTAGATTACTTAGGCAATTAACGATTGAATGACTAAATGCGGAAGCGATAAATGATAAAGCAACAAATACAAACAAGATATTAATGCTAACACAATGATTTATAGTAGTTTGGCCCCAATGCCTACTCCACTACCTAAGCACCCCGCTTAGGATTTCCAAACTAAACTTTACTAGATTAATTTTGTTTCCCTTACAACGAGGACTTTGACCTGAAGAGTCTCGCTCTCAACCTAAGGCACTTCCACACCCGGAAGTCTCCACCTTCTTACCGAGAGCACTCTTTCACCTCAACCTAAGGGACAACTCAACTAATCCTAGTAAACTAAGTTTACACTACTGGAATTAAGCTTCAAACACAAAAGACAATCACCCAATTTCAAGACCTAACAACCTAGGTCTTCACAAGCTCAAATCCAATGAAATAAACAAGAAAATATACAAGTAATGGAGCAAAAATACAACAACACAAATACTTAACTCCAACACGATGAATCCTAGCTCCTCTTGATGCCTTGATGATGAATCAAATCAAGCTTGAAGGCAAACTCAAGGAATGAGAGATCAAACTAGGATTTCTCCAAGTAATGGCTCAATGAAAGCTTGGAAATGATCATGGATGGCTCAATGAAGTGTAGGAGTGATCAAAAAAGTGTCAAAGGAAGGTTGATGCATAGGTATTTATAGAGCTATGAAGAAGGCTCGAGTGAAGCACCGCTCAACGGCACGAAAACTAGCCGTTTTTCGCCATCCGATTGATTGACGGTCGATCGTCGGTCGACCGAACGAGCGACCGCCGAGCGACCGAAGGCAATTTGCCACTTTTGGGCAACGTTCGGTTGACTGATCGATCAACCGAAATGCCTTCTCCTTCGGTCGATCGATCGACCTGGGCAGGGCAGATTTCTTTGCTTTGTTTGTTCCTTTTATGTTTTAAAGTTATTAACTTAAAGTTAAGAAATATTATATAAGGATTACCCCCCATTTGGAATAAATAAAAATATCTAAAAAATCAAAATCCTTAAGAATCAAAATCTAGTTTTTGGGGTCTAGTACAAATTTTCGAAAAACAAAAATTCTCTAATCTCCCGGATCAAATATGGGTATGCTAAAGGCTTCCAAAAATTCTTTTAAAATATCTCGTTATCTAGATTTTACCCAAGGAACAATTACCGCCATTTTTTGTGTCAAGAAAATATCTAGGTCATATAGCCCTCCAAGGAGCTCCCTAGGCTTTGTGAATTTTAGGGCGATTTTTGAGTTTTTTTTTTTTTGGTTCGGGTTTGATTTTTGGGTTCTTTGCATCATAAATAGGATTACATCACATGCTAGACACCCTAAACCTAAACTCTAACTTCCCGAAGAATCCCGAGCGTCCTTGCCGATTTCTCCGATTTCTTTAATTTTTCGATTGGGGACGTCGTGTGCTAACCGATATGGAACCTGAAAGTATTTCCGATCGGGGATTATTTGTTTACATCTTGAGATGAGATGGCCGATGGCCAGTATGATACTACCGGATATGGTAGGGACGGATGTAGCTGAGATATTATTCTATGGGTAGGCCTAAGGGCCGGATGTCGAAGGCTTGATAAGTCAAGATGGCAGGTTATCATATTCAGTTGGTACAAATGGACCCGTGGGGTCGGTAATCGCATTGGAAATAAACCTTACCTCCTTGTAAATTTTATTTAATGCCTTATATGATATATGCATGGTTGAGGCTTACAGTTTATGATATATTCAGTTGGTACAAGTGGACTCACAGTTTATTCCTATTTTGCAGAGCATGAGCAGTAGCTTGGTATGTCGACATGGTGCAACTGGTGGACGGGAGGTGGGGCCATATCTCGTAGCGGCGTCCATGAGTCATAGACCAGTGTCTAGAAGTTTTTTTTTTATTTTCTGCACTGACAAGTTGTATTTGGAAAGAGTTTGTAAAACTTGATACTTTAGACATTCAGTTATTCAGATGTTGGTTTTCTTACTTGCTTTGAAAAATATAAAACTGTGGATTTTGAAAACTTTTAATAAAGTTGTGTTGAGATTTCCTTTATCGATACATTCTAGTTTTCTTTATGTCAGTGTAGACAGTAGGCTACAGGATAGTATGTAGGCTCTGGCCGATCACACTACCCTCAGTTGGGGTGTGACAAAGTTGGTATCAAAGCATTAGGTCAGGTCTTATCTATGACTCAGTGTTGGGTATACCGTATGAGGCATATGCTAGCATGCCGACTTACGATATAGTTATGCTACAAGATTGGGCGACCACTCCTGCACTAAGCGCACCATGCGGTTAGTAAGTTTAAATAGCTTTGTGTTAAGAATTTATTATGTGACAGGCAACTTCTTTACTTTCCTGTGTTAGTGAAATGGAAGCTCAAAATGCTGCTTTAAGCGACAGTGGCAGTAACTCGACAGAACGTCGGGGCCGGGGGCGAGGCTGGGGGCGGGGGCGAGGGCGAGGCCGGGGGCGAGGCCGAGGCCGGGTGCGAGGCCGAGGCCGGGGGCGAGGCCGAGGCCGGGTGCGAGGCCGAGGCCGGGTGCGAGGCCGAGGCCGGGTGCGAGGCCGAGGCCGGGTGCGAGGCCGAGGCCGGGGGCGAGGCCGGGTGCGAGGCCGGGGGCGAGGCCGGGTGCGAGGCCGGGGGCGAGGCCGGGGGCGATGGCGAGGCCGAGGCCGGGGGCGATGCCGAGGCCGGGGCCGGGGGCGAGGCCGGGGCCGGGGGCGAGGCCGGGGCCGGGGGCGAGGCCGGGGCCGGGGGCGAGGCGGGGGCCGGGGTCGAGGGCGAGGCCGGGGTCGGGGCCGAGGCCGGGGTCGAGGCCGGGGTCGAGGCCGAGGCCGGGGTCGAGGCCGGGGTCGAGGCCGAGGCCGGGGTCGAGGCCGAGGCCGGGGCCGGGGCCGAGGCCGGGGTCGGGGCCGAGGCCGGGGTCGAGGCCGAGGCCGGGGTCGAGGCCGAGGCCGGGGTCGAGGCCGGGGTCGAGGCCGGGGCCGAGGCCGAGGCCGGGGCCGAGGCCGAGGCCGAGGCCGGGGTCGAGGCCGGGGTCGAGGGCGAGGCCGAGGCCGGGGGCGAGGCCGAGGCCGGGGGCGAGGCCGAGGCCGGGGGCGAGGCCGAGGCCGGGGGCGAGGCCGGGGGCGAGGCCGAGGCCGGGGGCGAGGCCGAGGCCGGGGGCGAGGCCGAGGCCGGGGGCGAGGCCGAGGCCGGGGGCGAGGCCGAGGCCGGGGGCGAGGCCGAGGCCGGGGGCGAGGCCGAGGGTGAGGTCAAGGCCGGGGGTGAGGCCGGGCCCAGGGCAGGGATAGAGACCCGTCTGAGGGTCAGGGGCAAGAGTCAACGATTTTTCTACTGCAGGCTCAGGTGAATCAGCTGACTGAGGCGCTCCTTAAGGAGCATGAACTGAGACAGCAAATGCAGCAGTAGCAGCAGTCTCAGTTGCCACCACCACAACTTGTGCCCGTAGTTTCAGTGGTACTAGAAGTGGCATAGGTGACAACACCGGTGGTTAGAACCCCAGGGGCCCTAACCTATGCAAATTTTGTCACACTAAAGCCACCGGAGTTCACCGGGACAGATCGTCAGGTGGAAGTGACAGAATTCTTGAGGGATTGCTACGAGCTATGTATGGAGCTGGGGTGTTCATCAGAGGTAGCTGCTCGTATGGTCGGTCTTCAGATGAGGGGACCGGCAAAGGTCTGGCTGCAAACTTGGAAGGCCCACAGGGCAGCTGGCACACCACCTCCCACGTGGGAGGAATTCCGGGAGGCTGTGGAAGAGCAGTACCTATCCATGAGTGTTCGCGATAACTACGCCCGTGATTTTGAGATGTTGCACCAGGCTGGAGGCATGACAGTATCAGAGTATGAGATGGAGTTCAATTAACTCTCCAAGTACCATCCAACCCTAGTGGCATCTGAGACCGCCAGAGTCAAAAGATTCATGGCAGGATTGAGGCCACAAATTGGCAGGCTTATCCACTACACTAAGGATTCTACTCTGGCTCGGGTAGTGGATGAAGCCCTGCGGAAAGAAACCTTGGTGCCGTTTGAGAGAAATGGCGGGCCAGCAAAGAAAAAGTTTCGGTAACAGGGTTCTAGTAGTCGGCCTTGGAACTCTGAGGGGGCAATGACTACAGTAGATCAGCAACAAAGCCGGGGGTAGAATGGCAACCGGGGCCGTGGGGGCCCAGGGACCGGGTCAGTGAGACCAGTAGTGTCAGGAGGGGGTTCTCAGATATCTGAGGTGCCGCAGTGTGGCAGCTGCAGTCGGAGGCACTGGGGGTCATGTCTTATCCACACTAACGTTTGCTTCAAGTTCGGTCGAGTCGGACACTTCAAGAAGGACTGTCCTGAGGGAACTGGTCAGAAGCTTGAGCAGTCTAGGGGGAAAGCACCTATCTCATTAGGGTCAGTAGCTCAGAGAGGGCAGACACAGAATAAGGGGCTGCAGACCAGTCATTTAGAGAGGCCGCCTGCACGGGTATATGTTATGAACCATGATGGGGCAGAGGCATCCAAAGCAGTGGTGGTAGGTACTATTTTAGTATGTTCATCTACTGCATATGTTTAATTTGATCCGGGTGCCACGTACTCGTTTGTGTCTGCCATGTTTGCTCTAAAGTTGCCAATGGCACCCTCTATGCTCAATGGGACATTATAGTATCAACGCCTACGGGCGATGCAATCTTAGCAAACTCAATTTATGAAGGTTGTGAAGTACTCATTTGCGGCCATGTGCTGAGTGCGGATTTGACACTCCTACCCACTCTTGAGCTTGATGTCATTCTTGCATGGACTAGCTGGCAGAGCACTTTGTAATGTTGGACTGTAGAGCCAAAGCAGTGATGTTTAATAAGCTTGGGTTGCCGCAGTTCACCTTCCAAGGGGAGGGAGATAGCAAGCCGATAGGGGTCATCTCAGTCCTAAAGGCTTGTAAGTTGCTTCGGGGCGACTGTCAATCTTTCCTAGCCTTTGTATCTGTTGCCGAGGAGGAAAGGGCCGAAGCAAGGGATGTCAGCAGAACCCCAATGGTCTGTGAATTCCCTGATGTGTTTCCCGAGGAATTGCCAGGGTTGTCGCCCAAAAGGGAAGTCAATTTTTGCATTGACCTACAGCCCAGGGTGAAACCAATTTCCATTCCTCCCTATAGGATGGCATCGGCCGAACGCAGGGAGCTAAAGGTGCAACTGCAAGAAATGCTAGATCTAGGGTTCATCTAGCCCAGTTTGTCACCCTGGGGTGCCCCGGTTCTTTTCGTGAAGAAGAAGGATGGGTCGATGCGCATGTGCATCGACTACAGGCAGCTGAACAAAGTGACTGTTAAGAATCGCTACCCACTGCCGAGGATAGACGATCTGTTTGACCAGCTGCAGGGGGCTCAATGGTTTTCAAAGATAGATCTGAGGTCCGGATACCATCAGCTGAGAATCCGGGACTGCGATGTGCCGAAGACGGCCTTTAGGACTCGCTACGGTCACTATGAGTTCCTAGTGATGTCCTTTGGCCTAACCAATGCACCTGTTGCCTTCATGGACTTAATGAATAGGGTATTTAAGGAGTATCTGGATAGCTTTGTGATCGTCTTCATTGACGACATTCTGGTTTACTCTAAGAATGAGGAAGAGCACTCTAAGCACCTGAGAATGGTCCTAGAAACCCTCAGAGAGCACCGCTTGTTTGCCAAATTTTCCAAGTGTGAATTTTGGTTGGAAAGTGTAGGGTTCTTGGGCCATGTAGTATCCAAGGAAGGAAAAAGGGTAGATCCTGCCAAGATTGAAGTGGTGCAGAACTAGAAGCGGCCGACTAGTGTGACTGAGATCCGCGGTTTCCTTGGTTTGGCCAGCTATTACGGAAGTTTGTGAAGATTTTCTCCAGAATTGCAGCCTCTCTAACACGATTGACCTAGAAGAAAGTCAGGTTCCTTTGGGATGATAAATACGAGGCGAGCTTTCAGAAGCTCAAGGCATGTTTAATGCCTGCACCCGTGTTGGATGTACCTTCTGGCTCAGGAGGGTTTGTAGTCTTCTGTGATGCCTCTCGGGTTGGCACTGGGCTGCGTCCTGATGCAGTATGGCAGGGTCATTGCTTATGCGTCTCGCTAGCTGAAAGTTCATGAGAAGAACTATCTGACGCATGACCTAGAATTAGCAGTAGTGGTCTTTGCACTGAAGCTTTGGCGGCACTACCTGTACGGGGAGACTTGCGAGATCTACACAGATCACAAGAGCCTCCAGTACTTGCTTACCCATAAGGAGCTGAACCTCAGGCAGAGGAGGTGGCTGGAGCTCCTAAAGGTTTATGATTGCATCATTATGTATCATCCGGGGAAAGCAAATGTGGTAGCAGATGCTCTGAGCAGAAAGTTCATGGGCAGTTTAGCTCATTTAGAAGTTAAGCGGAGGCCTCTAGCTTGAGAGTTGGCTTTGTGCCTAGATGGGGGTGCAAGCTTATTAGTGTCAACTTCAGGTGCCCTGATGGCACACCTGCGGGTACAATCCACGTTGGTGGACATGCTACGTGTCGTGCAGGGAGAAGATGCCTTTTGTGCACTGACCAAGGACCTAGTGCAAAGAGGTGATGCAGAGAATAGTTTCAGATTGGACTCAGAGGGTGTATTGAGGTTCAGAGACCAGATAGTTGTACCAGACATGGCTGAGGTGCGCAGGCAAGTCCTGTAACTGGGTCATCGTTCCACTTACACGATGCATCCGGGGGCCACCAAGATGTACCAAGATTTAAGGCTGCATTATTGGTCGAAAGGTATGGAAAGATCGGTGGTAGAGTTTTTTTCCAAATGTCTAGTCTGCCACTAGGTGAAGGCTGGACACCTTAAGCCTGCGGGGCTTCTGCAAAAAACCTTGAAGTGCCCAAGTGGAAATGGGATAAGATCACCATGGATCTAGTGACCGGATTGCCTAAGTTAAGAAGCGGCTTTGATTCCATTTGGATGGTAGTGGACCGGTTAACCAAGACCACGCACTTCATACCAATGAAAACTACCTTCTCTGCGGAGCAGTATGCCCGACTGTTCTTGGATAGGATTGTGGCATATCATGGTACCCCGGTGATGATTATATCCGACCGTGGTACCTAGTTCACAGCCCGATTCTGGTAGTCCTTTCAGGAAGCTTTGGGTACTCAGGTGCATTTCAGCACAGCTTTTCATTCGCAGACTGATGGGCAGTCAGAGAGGACCATCCAAACCTTGGAGGACATGCTGAGAGCATGCGTCCTGGATATGGCCGATGGCTGGGAGAGGCACCTACCATTAATAGAATTCGCCTACAACAATAGCTATCACAGTAGCATTGGCATGGCGCCTTTCGAGGCCTTATATGGGCGGCGGTGTAGGTCTCCAGTGGACCGGTTTAAGGCAAGGGAATCACTCATGGTGGGCCCCGATCTGGTTGAGGAAGCAGTAGAGAAAGTAAAGGTCATTAAGAAAACATTACTAGCGGCTCAGAGTCGATAGAAAATGTATGCCAACAAAAAGGCCAGGGAATTAGAATTTGCAGAGGGTGACTTAGTATTCCTGAAGGTCTCTCCTATGAAAGGGGTGGTCTGGTTTGGGAAGAAGGGGAAGCTGAGCCCTAGATACATTGGGCCTTTTTTCGTTCTCAAGCGGAGGGGCGAGGTGGCCTATGAGCTGGCATTGCCTCCTAGCCTGAGCAGGGTGCACCCGGTCTTCCATGTATCCATGTTGCGGAAGTATGTAAAAGATGATTCGCATGTAATCGAGCTATCTACTATCGAGGTAATTCGGCCATCTCATTCGATTGAGCCATTCTTTTATGAAAACCTAGCTTGAGCCAAAAACCCTTGATCTTGCCTTCATTCTTCCATTGTTTCATCATCAAGGCATCAAGAGGAAGCTAGGAATCTTGTTGTAGAGCTAAGTACTTTTTTGTTTAATTTATTGCTTCATTTAGTGTTGTATTTTGTTGTTATTTTCATTGTATTTGAGTTTGTGTTAGACCTAGAGTGTAGGTCTTGAAATTGGGTGGTAGCTTTGGTGTTTGAGGTTCAAACCCACCAGTGTAAATGTAGTTTGATAGGATTAGTTGAGTTGTCCTTAGGGTTGAGGTGAGAGAGTGCGCTCGGTAGGAAGGCGGGATACTTCCGGGTGTAAAAGTATCTTCGATTTGAAAGACTCTCTGATGAAAACATCCTCATTGTAAGAAAACTAATTAATCTAGTAAAGCTAGTTTGGAAATCCTAAGCAGGGTGCTTAGGTAGTAGAGTAAGCATTGGGGCCGAACCACTATAAATCATTGTGTTAGCATTGACATCTTGTTGGTGTTTAATTGCTTTATTAATTGCTTCCACATTTACCCTAAAGATTATAAGAAACAATTAAAACGAAATTAGACTAAAGTTTTAGAGAACACACTATTCACCCCCACCCCCACCCCCTCTAGTGTAGGTAATTTTACTAACATGTGGGATATCCTAAGGAGAGTTTAGGATATTACTTATACTCCCCAATTGAACAAAAGGTGTTTGTTTGTAGGCACGCTACTTTCTTATAAAAGGAGTTTATCGAGGAAAGTGAGAGTGGAAGAAATGTTGAACTTGATGAAGTTCAAATACCATAAACAAATTCACACTAGCCGGTGAAAAGTCCACAGGTTGAACCAATCCACCCTCCCACCACTCTTCAGAGATCAAGTAGACTGCATAGATCGCTTGAGAGATTAAATCATTGTGAATGACCTAGATTCAGGTGATCCACAATCTTTTGATGAAGCGGTCTAGGGCGTTGATCTGATGGCCAGGTGGAGACCTATAAGGCCAAGCTGTTTAAAAAAATGTTTCACTCAATGGCAAGGAGTTGACTATGATGAAATTTTTCATCAGTATTCATGCTAAGTCCGTGAGGATATTGCTAGTCATCGCTCCGTACCAAAACTACGATATTTAGCAGATGGATGTCAAAACTGCATTCCTCAATAGAGAGCTTGAGGAGGAAGTCTATATGACACAGCCAGATAGCCTCATATCCTCGGTTGGACTGAGAAAGGTATACAAACTGCAGAGGTCCATAAATGGACTCAAGCAGGCATCGAGGAGTTGGAACATATGTTTTGATAAGATAGTCAAAAGAGTTTGACTTTATCAAAAACGTGGATAACCTTGTGTATACAAGAAGATTAGTGGGAGTGCGGTTGTGTTTATAGTATTGTATGTGGATATAATACTGCTCATTGGGAAAGATGTTCCCATGCTCCAGTTAATTACCCAAAAACTTCTCCAAAAATAATTTGGGAAAGACATCCTATATGCTCGGGGCATAAACATGATATGGTTATCCCAATCAAAGTATATTGATAATACAAGAAAATTATTGAATTCTAAGGGAAATTAAAGGGAAACGGTGTAAAATTATATCGATCACCATATTTCTAAGTTTAAATGATTAAATTACGGTGATCACTATAACTTTATAACTTTATATAGGGTTAATTACAAAATATATCTCGAATTTTTACATGTTTTCCTAATCTATCCCCACTTTCCCATTTTCTCAATTCAGTACACCATTTTTCGATTTGTTACAAATCTATCCCAGCATCAACTTTGTCATTTGAATGATGGTGTGGTGCTACTGACGTGGCTAATAATCCTAGTCAGCATTCAGACGTGATTTTTTTAACTTTTTTTTTTTTACGGAACTACCAAACCCAGTCAGCAACAAGGTTAATTACAAAATATATCCCAACTTTTGGCGTGTTTCCCTAATCAATCCCCACTTTCTAATTTTTCCAATTCAATACATCACTTTTCGATTTGTTACAAATCTATCCCACCTAGGGGTGAGAAAAAAACTAGTTTTTCGATTAACCGGAAAACCGGTCCGAAATCGAACTGGTTTTTTCGATTAACCGAACCGGTTTTTTCTATTCGGGTTATATTTTTAAAAATTTTGGTTTTTGGGTTCAGGTTCGGTCCGCTGTTTAAAAAATCCACCGATTTCAGTTAATCGACCGGATCAATATAATTTTGGTTGCAGTCCGACACTTGCAGGGACACATAGGACATTATCTCCTCTCACTAGGAGTAACTGATTCCATGTTGGTTGCTCACCTACCTCCATGAATGCTTCCCCACACCCAGTAATACCCGACACATGACGCTGAGGGCCACGTAGGGATAGAACCAAAGCAATGGGTCGTCACTCACGAGGTAACCATGATAACCTCAAGTCCAAGGACTACTTGCACCTATTGACACTCATGTAAGGATTCCATTTTGTGTTCCTTGTGCAAGTTCGTTCAATGAACTTATTCCCTAATGATCATCTGCACTTGTACATTAATGACGACTCATAGGTAATTATGAGATCTACTACCCCTTATTGTATAGGGTATGTACCAAGTGCACTAGTCTATCCGGAATCACTGATCCCCTAATTGGTGATCCTATGACTAGGAACATTTAGAACATGGGCATCTGGATTCCAAGTCTCACTAGCATGATCTCATCATGGCCTCAGAATCATTTGCCCAGGTTCATGGGGTTCATCACAATCTTTATGAATAAAGATGCAACATATGATGAAAAAATTGCCTCATTAAGTTGATTACCCTTTAATAGTCCCTAAACACATTGAGATGTGATTCGCTCAAGGGCACTATTCCTTTCAATCTCTCACTTGCACTTTAGCCAATAATCTTAGTATCTGTATACCAAATTTTAGTGGTGATCGAATTTGCTGCTTTGGTAATCAGTTTAATCTACATTAATGTCTTTCAGTCATCACCTCTTTACAACGACGAGGTGATACCGCCTTTTAAGAAAGGGAAAATACCTAAATATAGTTTGTACTTTGGACTTTGTCTCAATTGTGGCATGTACTTTAATTTGTCTCTATTGTATACACGTACTAAGACATTTGTTCCAATTGTGGCATTCCGTCAAGACTCTGTCGGTTGCGCGTTAACCTGATGACGTGGCGTGCTGACGTGTATTAAATAAATATTTTTAATACCCACTTGCCACATCATCAAAGTTGGATCATTTTTTTTTTAATCTCAAATGCCACGTCAGCCCCTAATTTTAAATACCTAAAACTAATATTAAAACCTAATTCTTTTGTTGGCCCAACAAAAATCAAACCCTACCCCACCTCCCGCTCCCGACTTCTCGACGACAACAAAGGGTGCAACCCGGCAATCCCGCTCGTTTTCGGCGACACCTCCAGCGACATCTTCGACGTCTTCTATTTGGGAAAGTGAAATTCCCTCAACGCATACAACCATGCTCCAGAAGCAGGTTGTAAGATGCTCTACCCGGGTGCGGAAGAGCGTTCTTCTGCCGCCTCCCCCGGTACAGGTAAGATCTTTCCCCTAATGGATTTTAATTGGTTTATGGATTTGATGTAAGTTAGGGTTTATGGATTTGATGTAAGTTAGGGTTTATGGATTTTGGATTATATCAGTTAATTTTACAATTACTGTTATATCAATAACAGTGATATTGATTACTATTAGTGATATTGATTTTGGTTTACTATTTTCTTACTGTTATATCAATATTGATTACTATTTATCTTAATGCTTTCTTACTATTTTCTTACTATTTATCTTACTGTCAGTGTTACTGTTAAGATGATGATTAAGTTTGAATTAATAGATTAATATTAGTAGCTCAAGTGATGAACAGTCTGTTGATAAAGGTAGCTCCAGCAGTAGTTCCAGCAGTAGTTCAAGTGTTGAAAAAGAGCTTGTTGCTCCTGATGTTGAGAAGGGAAAACAAGTAGTGGATAGCAGTGAATTTCATCCTGAAAAAGAGCATGTTCATCCTTAAAAAGAGCCCCTTCATCTTGATGTTGAGAAGGGAAAACAAGCAGTGGTTATGATAGGGTAGTAGTTCATGATGATTATGTGCATCATGATTCGAGTAGTAGTTCCAGCAGTGGTTGTGATAGGTTTCAATTTGTGTGAATGGAACCTAGGTAGGTAATGCAACCTGAAGAGTCATCGGAGTCATCAGATTTTATGCCTATGGGTGAAATTGAAGATTAACTAATGTCAAGTGAGTTTGAAGATACCAATGATGATGAATACAAAGATGCTAGAAACATCTAAAAACAATCTGTGATAGTGAACCCTAGCAGCTTTAGTGAACCCAATGAAGTAGACATTCCTCCATGTAGTCAACCCAATGAAGCAGACATTCCTCCATGCAGTCAACCCAATGAAGCAGACATTCCTCCATGTAGTCAACCAAATGAATCAATACCTATGACAGTTGAACTTGGAGCAGACATTCCTCCAAGTAGTTTCAATGAATCATTGTCAATACAGGTCCAAGTTGGAGCTGACAGTACTCAAGCTCGAAGAAGAGTCCATACACCCGAACCTACTGATGCATCTGCCCATCCTCAAAATGATAATGATTATGAAGATAATGATGATGAAGTAATCACACCTGAAACTAGTGATGCATCCTTGGGTATTGCTCCTAAAAGGAAAAGAAGACATTACAAAGTTTTCAATCTCAATTGTAATCAGCAAGATATCATATTTGAAATTGGAATGCAATTTGAGACACCTTCACAATTTAAAGATGCAGTACAGTCCTATGTCTTGCACAATGGGGTCAATATTAGATGGTCCCAAAGTTCCAAAGGGAGAATGGAAGCCAAGTGTGTTAAAGATTGTCCATGGAAGATCTATGATAGTTATAAGCAACATGAAGACACATTCATTGTGAAGACTTACATTGGTAAACATAGGTGTTCTAGAAGCATGAGAAATAGACAAGCAACAACAGAGTGGTTGGTAAATTATTACATGGATACATTTAGAAGAAATCCAAATTGGGATGTCAAACAAATGGCAGCGGATTTTCAATCCAAATTTTTCATCCCCTTGTCTAGAGCTAAATGTTACAGAGTAAGATCAGCAGTCTTGGAAAGACTTTGTGGTTCTCTGGAGGACCACTATGCATTGTTGGGTCCCTATTTAGCTGAACTTCGAAAGGTCAACCCTAGAAATACATTCTCTATTGTTTGTGATAGAGAGTTTACTGGTGCACCACCAATTTTTAAAAGACTTTACATTAGGTTTGAATCGCTGAAAAGAGAAATTTTGGATGGTTGTCGACCTGTCATTGGATTGGATGGATGTTTCTTAAAAACATTTTTAGGTGGGCAGTTACTTTCTACGATTGGTACAGATGGGAACAACCAGATGTTCCCAATTGCTTGGGCAGTTGTTGAAGGAAAGAATTTTAATTCATGGAGGTGGTTCTTAGGAACTTTATGTGATGACCTTGAAATTGGCGAAGGCTATGGTTGGACATTTATCAGTGATCAACAAAAAGTAAGAATATGGGTTGAATTTTATCATTGTGTAGGGACTCGAGTATGCACTACGAGAGTGAGTTTAGTTTGTCGAGCATAGAAATTATGCTCGGCATTTGTATGCCAACTGGAAGAAGAGATTTAACGATCATTACTACAAAGCACTATTTTGGAGAGCAGTGAGGTCAATGGATGAACCAGAGCTCAATAGAATCTTAGGTGAATTGCAAGCTGTGTCTCTAGAGGCCCATGAAGCATTCATATCAATTGGGATGCAAAAATTTTGTCAAGCATACATCTCCATAGTTTGCAAGTTTGATAACGTTACAAATAATATATTAGAGACTTTCAATAGTTATATCATACAAGCAAGATCAAAACTAATAGTGGATATGCTTGAGGAGATAAGGCGATATTAATGCAAAGAATGTTTGTGAAGAAGGATATAATGTTGAAGTGTACGGATCAGATTTGTCCAAATATAAGGAAGAAGCTTGAGAAATTTAAAGAAGACAGCCGGTATTGCATGGTTACACCACCCGGGGCATGAAGTTTGAGGTTTAATGTTTGGACAAGGTCCATGTTGTCAATCTTTCCAATCAAAGTTGTTCTTGTCGGAGCTGGAATCTATGTGGCATACCTTGTAAGCATGTCATTTCATGCATTGCATGGATGAAGGATGATCCTAATAAATATGTAAGTGATTTTTATAAGAGAGAGACTTATTTGAAAACATATGCACATTTTATAGAGCCATTGAGGGGGAAAGAGGTTTGGCCAAATGTGGAGGGCCTTCCTGTTTTGCCACCTATTGTAAAGAAAATGCCTGGTAAGCCAAAGAAAGTAAGAAGAAGAGAAATAAATGAGGAAACCATCCAAAGTACAAACTACTCTAGGCAAGGTTCCAAAATCACTTGTACACTATGTTTTCAGCAAGGTCATAATAGAAGGAGGTCAGTAAGCTTTGACATCCTATATTGCACTTTTATTATGATAATTTGATAGATATGCCCATCCCATATTGCACTTTTGTAGGGACAAGAAAGACCATCTACATCAGGACCATCTACCAGAGGGAGAGGCAGGGGTAGAAGTAGAGATAGAGGTAGAGGTAGAGGTAGAGGTAAGGGTAGAACAGTTGGACCCTCAACTAGTAGAGAAAAAATAGCGGTAAGTTTCATTATGTATGTTTCATAATATAAGTTTCATAATGCAAGTTTCATTATGTAAGTTTCATAATGTAAGTTTCATTATGTAGGTACTTTTTAGAGAAAGATCAATTGCATTACAAAGTTTTGGGGTTTATGTTGGTGAAGAAACTGTCAACACTTACTTTAGAGTATGATTTGACTATCTTAATTTTCATCTTCATTTTATATTGGTCATTTAACTATATGTGGTTTCATGTGACAGATGCCTCAAAGTGGATTAGCTATTTACTCATCATCAACAAGACAATAGAGTGATCATCAAGAAGTTATCTTTACTGATTTCCAAGCATCACAGACTTCTGATTTCCAAGCATCACACGATTAGCATCACAGACTACTGATTTCAAAGCATCACAGGATGTATTTGGATGTATTTTGGTTTGGATGTATACTGGTTTTGGATATTTTTTGGATGTGGATAGACTGGATATATACTGGATGTATTTGGATGTATTTTGGTTTGGATGTATAATGGTTTTGGATATTTTTTTGGATGTGGATAGACTGGATATATACTGGATGTATACTGATTTGGATATTTTTTCACTACAACATTTAGGCTTTTTTATAGCTTTTAACGATAGCATTCTAACAAAATGCTATCGTTAACATGCTGAAATTTCATCGTGCGGGCTAATTCCCACCTTTTTTCCCATCGACAAAATAAACCCGATCCCCCCTTCTTTTCCCTTGTCCCCCCTTCTTTTCCCCTGTCCCCCCTTCTTTTCCCTCACCCCCGACAAAAAACCTCACCCCGCGTCAACCCCTTTTCCTCTTCCCAGAGCCCGCCGCCGAGAGTCCGCTCGCTGATCGCTGGCGCGTGAACACTACTCGCAGATCGCCCCAAAGCCCACGAACAATCTGATCTCCAATGTGTCTTCTTCCTTCATCCACTCTCTGATCGTTATTCGCTGTTGATCTCCGTGCATGAACGCTACTCGCTAATCGCCGGTACACACTTCCCCTTCGTTCCCTTGAGTCCACCCTTCTGATACTTTGATCGACAAAAAACAATCTGATCTCTAGTGCGTCTTCTTCCTCCGTCCTTATTTTGGTTGATCTTTCTCTGCTATCTACAAAAAACAATCTATTTTGGTCGATCTTTCTCTAAATTAGTTTTTTTTTCTAGGAAAACCCTAGAAAAGTATATCTCCACCTCAATAGTGATCGGCGACGACCAAGACGAAGGCCAATAGACCTCTATAGGTTTGCCCCTTTCCCTTCCCTTTTCCCCTCTTTCTTTCTTCTTGATTGTCACCGTGTAGTTTATTTGGACCTCTGTAGGTTCTAAATTTTGTTCTCTCTTCTTTTTTTAAAGTACTGCTCCAGTGCGATGTATTGATGCTTATTAAAATCTGTGTTTTTTTTTCTTGATTGAAATATATTTATTAATCTCTTGATGCTATTTCTTTCTATAATCTGATAGAAGCCTACCGTTGGAACTTATGTTATTTCTAGGATTTCCCCTCTTTCAACTGTGAGCTAGGTAGTGCTATCCTTTAAATACTCTACCCCCTGCAGATGTTTGACCTAAGATTCAATATTTTTGACCCGAGTTATGAAATATATGTTGTTTTGCTGCACTGGACTTTTAAGGTTTTCACTTAAATCTCTATTTTTGATTAGAAGCCTTCTTCCTTGGTTGTAAAGTGTAAGTAGTTTTAGAAAGTATAGAATAGAGTTATTCAGTATTTAAAAGCTTGCTAACTTTTAAAATATTCTGATAATGCATATTCTGTAAAGTGTAACTTTTACAGTTTGGTTCAGTTCTAAAAGCTTGCTTATTCTGTGCATATTCTAATTAAAAGCGTGCTTCCTTGGTTGTAAAGTGTAACTTTTATAGTTTGGTTCAGTTCAATTTAATGGTTTAAACTGATAATGCTTACTTTGTGCTTCACACGTGGTACTGATAACAAGTTAATTAGTTTATATCAAAATATTTGAAACAATCTTCTTAAAATTTCTCTCAATCATCCTCCTTTGATTATTAAATCTTATCAATTATTATTATTGTTCTTCGAAAGCTCACCTAAAGTCATACAATATGGAAGTAACCAGAATCTGTAATAGGGGTAGGCAAGCAATTATAGCACCACCATGAACAAAACAAGTGATAATTGTTAAGAGTATTAGGTGTATGTAGAGTTATTGGGTATATAGGGGCATTAGGCATATGTGATTAGAAAATCATTTTATTTTATTTCCTCTTAAATTTCTTTCGGTTCCTATTTACTTGCTTGATGTTATATCCGATGTACTCTGCATAAATAATTGTATTCAAGTCTCTCTTTCATCTGCTATTCTATCATATCATATTATGGTTTATTTTTATTTTATTAAGATTTTTTGTAAATTGGATGATTCTTTTTTATTTTTGTTTTTTTCAGAAAATGAGACAATGGCATATGCATCTTTTCAAAGTTTTGATTGATAATGTTGAATGCTCTAAGTAAACTCTGAATTAATAGTAGCAAAATAAAAGGACACATTTGTACAAGCACATGTCGAGTGATACAATCGCTTTTGCACTTTATACTCATACAATGATGCAATGGCTTTTCTTTTTAGGAGGCTACATTACATTAAAGGTCAATTGCTCTCACATTATTTACTGCTCATTTGTCTTTTGGAATATATACATAGAACAATATGCATGCATGCATTCACTTATTATATATATGACATGGTCATAACTCTCCTTTTTTATATTTCAGCCATTTGCCCTACATAATAAGAGCCATGAGAGAGACCTCATATCAAAGACACATGTGATTTCAAATCCTGAATGCATATTTTATTTGCTTATTTCATTATATTCCAATAATACATAATATTTTTAAATTTTCTTATGCAAGTGTGGTTTAACCGTTGTTTGCGTATTGTTTTAATTTGGTTTAACATTATCATGATACATAGACATATGTCATCCCACCTCACTTGTTATGCTACTAAATCAAAATATTAATTTTTTTCTGCCACATAGGTATTTGAATTACCAACAGAGAAAGAGTATAGTATGTACTTCGATTTAAAATAGAAAAGCGAAAGCAACAAACATTTAAAGACAGAGGAAAATATCTAAGATGGAAAAAAGTTGGGTCCATTTTAGCAGGTACTTTGATTTAGGTTTGTCAATTTTGTTTTTTTTTGTAGTTATAGATAGTTATCTGAGTTTATTTATTTTGTTTAAATTGGTAGAGCATCAGAGGAATATGTTCAAGAAGCATTGAAGTTTATTACAATGGTTGATACAATTACAAAAAATTTAGGAGTAATTTAGTGTCCTTGTAAATATTGTAAAAACTTGAGGCATCATAGTTTAGAAACTGTTCATGAGCATCTAATCATAAGGGGAATGGATCCTACATATACGAAGTGGTTTCATCATGGAGAACTAATTGATAGTGATAATATTGAAGATATGGAGTTCTCTAATACATATAACTTATATAGGGCTGCAAATCTGAGTGATGAAAATTTTATGGAGCCTCTTACTAAAACAAATAATCAGGAGTTTGATGGAGAATTAGAGGATGCTCAAACCCCTTTGTATGTTAGTTGTACAAAGTATACAAAATTATCATCTGCTGTAGCATTATACAAGGTTAAAACTGCGAATGGATGGTCCAACAAATGCTTCAATGAACTTTTAGAAATTTTACATGATATGTTACCCATCAATAATGTACTTCTCAAGTCCATTAATGAGGTGAAAAAAATGATTAAAAAAAATTGATTTAGGTTGTCAAAAAATTCATGCATGTGTCAAAGGTTGTTCTTTGTTTAGAAAGTAGAAAGAATCATTAGAGAATTGTCCTACATGTGGTTCTTCAAGGTGGAAAGTGGATGAAAGAACAAAAGATGTTCGTATTGGTATACCTGCGAAAGTATTGAGGTACTTTCCTATTCAAACAAGGTTTAATAGGATGTTCAGGTCACCAAATATGGTTGAAGTATTAGTTTGGCATTCTACTCATAAAAGTACTGATGGAAAGATGCATCATCATGTTGATTCATTGTCTTGGGAGCTAATTGATAAAAAGTGGCCTGAGTTTTCCATGGATCCACGCAATTTAAGGCTTGGACTTGCTACTGATGGATTTAATCCTTTTAGCATTCAAAGCTCCAAATATAGTTGCTGCCCAGTTATGTTAGTTATATATAACTTGCCTCCATGGTTATGCATGAAAAAAGAAAATATTCTTTTGACAGTATTGATTCCAAGTCCTAAACAACCTAGAAATGACGTTGGCATATATCTGCAACCACTTATAGATGATTTGCAATATCTCTGGAATGAGGGCATGAATGTGTATGACTCGTTTACTAAATCATCCTTTAAATTGAAAGCTATTCTGTTATGGATGTACTACCAAGGGCATGAATGTGTATGAATGAGGGCATCAATGATTTTCCAGCATATGGTAATCTTGCTGGATTTACTACCAAGGGTGAAAAAGCATGTTAATTATGTGAAGAGCATACTCATTCACATTGGTTAAAACATAGTAAGAAATTTACATACATGGGTCATAGGCGTTTCCTTCCGCCATCTCATCCATTCCAAAAAAAAGAGAGCTTGGTTTGATGGACATGAAGAGAAAGGAAGGAATCCTAGAATCAAAAGTGGAAGCAACATACTAGAAAATTTAAAAGATTTTGTCGATGAGTGGGGAAAGAGAAAGCAGAAAAAACGGAAGAATGGTCAAGGAAGTGTGAATATGTGGAAAAAAGATCAATCTTTTATCATGTTTTCTTATATGTATTGTCATTGCGTCACAATTTGGACGTAATGCATATTGAAAAGAATATATGTGAAAATATCATCGGTACACTTTTAGATATAGATGGCAAATCCAAGGATGGATTGAATGCACAGAAAGACTTGGAAGAAATTGGCATTAGACCAGACTTGTATCCTGAACCACGAGGGACTAGAACATACCTTCCTCCAGCACCTCATACATTAACTAGGTTTGAGAAGAAAAAATTTGCAAAGTCCTATATGATTTGAAGGTGTCTGATGGTTATAGCTTAAATGTTGGTAATTGTATAGCTCAAATTTTTATAGGGACCTACATCCGATATGAGCTGCCTTGAAGATGTTGTAGGATCTACTGTTGCATGGCCTTTAGACAAAGTTGTTATGATTGCATCACAATTGTATATTTTTATGATTGCATATTGTCTTCTTAGAATTTCCACAGTTTTCAATCATTTATATGCATCGATGTATACAATATGTTAGATAATCAATGAGTCGTGGAGTTCTAAATTTGATAGCTTTCCCTTTGTTTTTAGATTTATTATCCATTTGATTTTTTCTAGGGCTAGCATTAAATCTAACCAAAGAACTAGAATCTTTTTTTGTTGCTGGGTTGGCATCATAAAGAACTATGACACTTAATATATGGAGTTTCTCTTAATCAAGTTAGTACAACTAAGTTTTTTGTTTTATTGAAATGTGCGAACTTTTTCCTTGTTTGAATGAAAAAGTTGGCATTTAGATCATGAGTTGAGAAACTGATAACCAGTGTTCTAGAGAAAGAACTAATTCTTTAATTAGTTCTTTTTCTTATCTTGGTTTGGGCTTGATTTCGTTCTGCATATATTTATTTTGATATGTACCTCTCTTTATTGCTATCTCCAAATGAATGTTCTGTACATAGAACTGGTCTTCTCTTTACTCCATTTTGAGATCATTATAGATATTGATCATGGTGAAACTAAAATAGGCTACTGACTAGTCTCATCATCCTTGATAAGTCAACTCTCTTAATAAGTACATGCATCCAAGTCCGACATACTTGTATAAATTTACTTGCAGCAATTATTTTCTAAATTTGTGAAACAATGACACTAATAAAACAATTTTTTTTTTCTTATGCAGTTCTGGAATTGAAACTTAAAGGGTGAGAACACTTGGAAGCACATTTGTAGGAAGATTTTATAATAAGCAAGCTACTTTTGTTTTAGAAGACAATACAATCTACTTTTGTTAACCATAACAAGCTAGCTATTGTATACACTTAATATTTAATCTACTTTTATGGATATTGACTAAGTTCAGATAATGTTATATTTTAGTAGTTTGGATTTATGTAATGTACTTTTTATTTAATATAAAAATGTTCTTTATATATTGATTTACGTAATGTTCTTGATTTTAGTAGTTTGTTGATAAGCTCATAATCTACTTTTATGAATATGCCTACTTTTGTATGACAGCTTTAAAATGCTC
Organism: Canna indica; assembly: GCA_034359265.1. Lineage (NCBI taxonomy): Eukaryota > Viridiplantae > Streptophyta > Magnoliopsida > Zingiberales > Cannaceae > Canna > Canna indica. The sequence goes on along the minus strand of CP136890.1, from coordinate 43,728,162 downwards.
TCTTTAGTGACAGATCACGATTTGCAAAAGCTATATAAGTATATATGATAACTAAACAATACTGTTATTGTAAAAACAAATAATAGCATGTCAAGCATGCTATAACAATAGTATACAATAACGATTTCCAAATGCTATATAAATATATACGGTAACAATCTAGTTATGCTATTGTAGGGATAAGTAATAGCAGGTTATGAATGCGATAATAAACTAATCATAACTGACAAAATATGTTATAAAATAATATTAATATAGCATTTGCAATTGCATTTCTGAAATGCTATTGTAACCTCCCTACATAAGATAGTGTGCGATTTGATAGCGTTTTGTTTAATGTTATACACTACTTATAATAGCGTTGATGGAATGCTATTAATGATGATTATTGTTGTAGTGTTTGGATGTGGATATACTGATTTTATATTTTGTTTTACTATTTCAGTGTTTCAGTGTTTCAGTTTATGTTCAGTGGATGTATACTCTGTTGATAAGATTTATGTTCAGTGAAATACTATGTATGTTCAGTATAGTTCAGTGTTTCAGAGTAGTATAGCATCTAGTAAAGCATACTATGTATGTTCAATGTGTGTTCAATATAGTTCAGTCTATGTTCAGTGATGTTATACTATATATGTTCAGTATTTTAATGCAAATGATATATGTTCAGTGATGCTATACTATGTGTGGTATGTTAATGAAAAGGATATATGTTCAGTGAGGCTAACTTTTAAGGTACACTTTGTTCAAATTTTCCTGGCAAAATGATTTAAGTTGGCTAGAATTGATACATTCACAAGAGTTTAGGATACAATTTGATGCATTTTTGTGCTCCATTTAGTATACACATTCACAAGTGTATACAATTTGATGCTATACACCTAATTCATACACAACATTGATCCATTTGTCATACACCTATTACACATTGATCTATACACATAATTAAATATTAATCCATACATATTGATCCATACACATAATTAAACATTAATCCATACACAATATTAATACATACACATAATTAAACATTAATCAATTTCAACTGAAGTTCCTAACATTACTTGCACCATCCAAACACAATCCAAGCACAAACAATAACCCAAATATAAATCTTCATTCTCTTATTATGTGACTTTAAATGTTCATATTTGTGCTCTAGTAGGTGGATCTTCTCTTCAAGTTAATACATCTTTCGTTGAATAGCTTCAATATTCTTTATTTGATGTCATATAATCAACTATCCTCCTTTTGAAAATTCAGAGTCTTGCCAAACAAAATATACACTGACATTGCTCTACAAAAAAAAGGCAAGGTAAGTGAAGTAAGTACACAATATCTACAAAAAAAATGGTAAGTAAGTACCCCTACCTGCCAATGTCCACATCTCCAAAATTTTCTTCCAGGATTTTTTCGCATTTTGCTTTTAAGAAAAGCAATGATCTTCACGGGATCTTAGTTCCTTAACTTTGAGCAACAGTCCTAGTATTGTCATACAATACTGGTGTTGAACTGGCAACCTCAAGAACAACTCCCAATGAATGATAAACTCCTTTATCTAATGCTATCCTAAGCGACAGAGTAAGTAGCAAAGCACAAAGCCTTAGTCACCTTACCAATTACAGTACCCAGCTAGGAACATTTTCCTGCTTACGTACCACCATTAAATGTATCCTCATACCATCATATGGTTTCATTGTCGTATAAAATGTCTCTCATCCTTCTTAAGTACTTGAGAGAGTTATCCAGTGCTTTTCAAAGCTATAGTCCATGGTTTTGTTCGAAATATGCTAGATATCTCTAAGGTATAAGCAATACCAAGCCAAGTGCAAAGCATCGTATGATGGATCCCACTGTCGAAGCATAAAAGATCATGCTCATCTTTTGTCTCTCCTCAGGTGTCTTAGTAGACATCATCTTAGAAAGACTGATGCAATGACTCTTAGACAAGTAACCTCTTTTACCGCCATAGATGCTAAAACTCTTTTAGCACTGTATCAACATATATACATGGGCTAGGTTAAACCAGACATCCCTTCAGACCTGTTCACATAGATCCTAATGTCAAGCATACAGGAGGCCTTTCCCAGATATACCACGGAGAATCAGTATGGGAAATAACTGGAGCATGAGAACGCTTTTCCCACAAGTATGTCATACAATATGACTATACTCCCACTAAACACCTTGCCTATGTTGGGTGAAATGGCCACACTAGAGGGGGGTGAATAGTGTGTTTACTAATTCTTGTTGCCTAAATCCAGTTTTAAATGTTTCTTAAAGTATTTAGGCAAATTACAATTTATCAACTAAAATGCGGAAGTGATAAATGATAAAGCAATAAAGGCAAACAAAATACCAATGCAAACACAAGAATTTATAGTGGTTCGGCCCCAATGCCTACTCCACTACCTAAGCACCCCGCTTAGGATTTTCAAACTTAGTTTTACTATATTAATGATGTTTCCCTTACACATAGGACTTTGACTCGAAGAGTCTCACTCTCGACCTAAGACACTTCCACACCCGAAAGTCTCCGCTTTCTTACCGAAAGCACTCTTCCACCTCAACCTAAGGGACAACTCAACTAATCCTAGTAAACTATGTTTACACAAGTGGCTTTACTCCTTCTACATCAATGATACCACTCAATCACAAGACCTAACACTAGGTCTTCTTACAAGTTTAAATACAAAGAAATAAATAAGAAAATACAACACTAAATGGAGCAATAAATCAAACAATAAAATACTTAGCTCCAAACAAAGTTTCCTAGCTTCCTCTTGATGCCTTTGATGATGAAACAATGAAATGAAGGCTTAATCAAGGAGATAATAGGTTCAAGCTAGGGTTTTCACAAGATTAACTCAATGAAGGCTTTGGATTTGATCAAGGATGGCTCAATGGGGTTTTGGAGTGATCAAAAGTTGTTTAAGGAAGGCTGGGTTTGGGTATTTATAACCCTGCAATGGAAACTGCGCGTCAACAGGCGGAAAACTAGTCATTTTCGCCGTTTGGTCGCATATCGGTCGATCGACCGACCGATCGATCGCCCACGACCGCTGCGCCTTTTGTGAGTTATGCGCACTGTTCGGTCAATCGACGGGTCGACCGAATGAATCACGAGATCAGTGATCCGCAATTCTTCGACTCGACCAGCCCCTTAAAACAAGAAATCGACACGTATAAAACCATGAAATCACAGCATATACAATGATCTAAGAATCTAACATGGAGAAAACAACTCGATCGGCAAAGAAGAATCCCGAAGAAGAATCCCGATTTCAAAATCTATGGGGTCGGCCACCCGCCTCCCCTCAACATCTATATAACCACTCACCTCGATTGCGGAGAATGAAAGATCGGATGACGACGACTTCGAATCTTTCGGCGACGGTGCGAAATCCCGGATCGACCCAAAGTTCCCCTTTTCCTTGCTTCTTCTCCCCTTCTCCCTAGTCTGCCTTGTGCGACTCCAAGGTGAGTCGCACGGCACAAGGATGAGGGGTTTTAAATCCCTCATCTAGCCTTCCATATAGGCTATTGACTCACTTGACTCCTACTCAAGACTCGACTAAACCCGAACTCGACTTGGGTTCCGACTCAACCCACAACATGAGTCGATTTAAACTTGATTTAAGGTATGATTGCATAAAAGGAAGGTCAATCACCCAAATAAATTCCATGCATCGTTAGTCGAGTTATACCTTTTCACTCGAGGCGATCCTGAGGCTCGACTCGACTATCCCCGAGTCCGGCACGCTGCACCAAAATAGATTTTTATATTAGGAAAATTTTTTGAGTCTTACAACCCTAGGACACTTAATTGTGTGATGTGCTTGAGATGGTCCGCCGAGGAGCGTGGAGGTCGGGAATGACCAATGCTTAGCTCGGCCAGTGTTGGGTCTTGAGGTGTGCCAGCTGGCCCGCTAGGTGCCAGACCCCAGTTGGGTGGGGCTAGCTATCCTTACCCCAGACGGTGTCTGGAGACTAGTGACCATCCTAGTCAATGGCCCGGTATTGCTTGTTTATATCTTGATATGATGTGGCCGAATGGCCAGTATGATTCTACCTTGCATGGTAGGGCCGGTTGTAGCCAGGATATTTATTCCATAAGTAGACCCAAGGGTCGGATGCCGAAGGCTTGATAGGCCGAGATGGCAGGTTTTCACATATTCAGTTTGTATAGATTGACTCATTAGGGTCGGTAGTCGCATTAGAAGTAGTTTACCTTCTTATACATTCATTATGTTGCCTTATATGATATGCATGCATAACTGAGGATTATGTGGAGGTTCGCTAAAGCCACTCACTGAGTCCCAAGTGGACTCACAGTTTATTTTTTATTTTTGCAGAGCTTGAGCAGTGACTTTGACATGTCGACATGGTGCAACTGGTGGGCGGGAGGTGGTGTCATATCTCGTAGCAGCGTCCATGAGTCATAGACCAGAGTCTAGTAGTTTTTTTTTTAATTTCTGCACTGAAAGTTATATTTGGAAAAGAGTTTGTAAAACTTGATTACTTGAGACGTTAGTTGTTCTGATGATGGTTTTCTTATTTGCTTTGAAAACTTTTAATAAAGTTGTGTTGAGATTTCTTTATCGATACGTTCTGGTTTTCTTTATGTCAATGTAGACAATAGGCTACATGGCAGGATGTAGGCCCTGGCCGGTCACACTACCCTCAGTTGGGGTGTGGCACAAGGTCGGCCCTTCAACCAAGAACCGGGCACCGAAGAGGGAAGGAGAGAGGATGACAAAATATCGAAACGAAAGAGAAGAGGTGAAGACACCTCGCTGACCTCTTCAACTCCTCCAAGAAGATGAAGATTGTGGCACACCCAAGAAGAGAACACCTTCAATTTGGCTTCGCGAAAATCGGAGAAGAAGAATGTAGATGGCCGGCCACCAATGGAGAGAGGAGTTCTTTGGAGCCTTTCTCTTCAAGAAGCCTCTAAAGAATCAAGTCCTTAATCTTCTCCAAGAAGATGAAGAACTAATTAACTAACTCATCCCAATAGGGTGTTCGACCACTATATATATAGAGGGGGGGCAACTGCAAGGGTAGACCCGGCCCACTAAAACCTCTCTCCCTGGAATTCAAAATTCCGGAATTTGCCTCCAAAAATAATTTTATTTTATTGGCTTCATAATTAATTTAAAATTAATTAAATCTAATTAAATATAAACTTTAATTTATCTCCATAAATTAGTAGAAGAGCTTTATCTAAATAATTCAATTTTCTATTAATTAATAAGAATTATAATTTATCCTTATAAATTATATATCTATTAATTTTATGATTTATCTCTATAAATCAAATTCTTATTAATTAGAATTTATCCAAATAAATTAATTCTCAATTAATTGGTTAGGCTCATGGTTAGAAACTAATTTTTTCACTATGTATATTGGATTCAAAATCAAATTATATTTAATTCATAATTAAATACATTCTCAGTCAAGTAGTTGATTAAATATTTAATTAATAATTAAATATTTAATTAATAATTAAATTTAATCAACTACATAAAATAATCATGTGTCAATCCCTACAATTTAGGGTTACCGAGGAATTCCTTCCTCGCGCATTCGTTCCTATAGGAAACACCTTTCCTATCATGTCCTTAAATGAGATCCGTTATCGAGTTGCAGCATGTCCATGCTAATAGACATATAGAGCCGCATTCAGACTCTATCTCATAAAGTCCGTTACGAGGTTAGCCTGTTATGTGTGACCCATTGGGCCCCACACTAAGCCAGCAATGAGTTATGCATAACGGAGATTCGGATCCGATAGAACGACTTCTATTTGAATCTTACGAGCCTCCACTAAACACCTTTAGTGTGGTCGTGAGAGACTCCACTCACAAGTCAAGATTGACACCTAGCAACGTATCATGACTACTCGGATAGTGTGAGGTTCAATCTACAAGGATCGAACGTCCTTCAGTGATTAGTTACTGTGCAACTAAATCCCTCGATTACAATGTCTCGTAGTCGGCTAGGGTACGAAAGAAGTGTCAAACCCTAATATCGATTCATATATATTCTACCCGTCAACATGTCGTCTCAATAATGAAACATCAAAAACATCTTCTTGATTTTCATATCTACTCTGACCAGATATTTTCGAGTCGACACTTGCAGGGACACATAGGACATTATCTCCTCCCACTAGGAATAACTGATTCCATGTTGGTTGCTCACCTACCTCCATGAATGTTTCCCCATGCCCAGTAATACTCGGCACTTGATGCTAAGGGTCACATAGGGATGAAACCAAAGCAATGGGTCGTCACTCACAAGGTAACTATGACAACCTCATGTTTAAGAACTGCTTGCACCTACTACCACCCGAGGAACATCCTATTGACACTGATGTAACGATTTCATTTTGTGTTCCTCGTGCAGGTCCATTCAGTGAACTCATTCCTTAATGAGCACCGGCACTTGTACATTAATGATGGCTCATAGGTAACTGTAAGATCAGTTACCCCTTATCGTATAAGGCATGTACCAAGTGCACTAGTCTATCCGGAATCACTAATCCCCTAATTGGTGATCCTACGACTAAGAAAATTTAGAACATGAGCATCTGGATTCCAAATCTCACTAGCATGATCTCATCATAGTCTCGAAATCATTTGCTCGGATTCATAAGATTCATCATAATCTTTATAAATAATGATGCAACATATGATGAAAAAGTCGTCTCATTAAGTTGATTACTCTTGAATAATTCCTAAACACATCGAGATACAAGGATATTATTCCTTTCAATTAACATGATTTTCATGATATTATACAGGATTGTTGTAGTCCCGGCTATATTCGTTAATGCGACAAACAAAAAAAATGGCTTCCATGATATTCCCCATTATTGGTTGATCTAGAGAGCCCAAACACGGATCCTCATAAAATAAAATATAGAAATATGATTTGTCATTTCATTTCATTCTCAACGTTTCAATTTTATCAAATTTGAATGTTTGGATTCTTCAACAATTATGGTCCATGTCCACATGGATTGATGGACTCACACGTGTCATGCACATGATTAACAATTATCGTCAAAATTGCGAGCCTCTCTGCTGATAAAAAATATGATTAACACTTATTCATATACTTTCATAATATATCGTCCTCGGAATTCTTTTTTTTACCACAAAGTACGTAAATAAGAGTTCATATTTTTTTATCAATAAGGAGCCCATAATTTGTCAACTGTGGGTAGCACAAATAGTGATAACATGATGTATGTTGTCTAGAGATCTTGAGTTTGAATCCTAGTATAATTATTTATTATGAGTTTCTATTTTTGTTTAAAAAAAACCACAACTTAACTTCTATTTTTATTAAATAAAATACTTTCACTTGAATAAAAAATGCCTCAATTATGTCTTCGACCTATTGGCTCACTTTATTTAATTTAAGCAGCTAAACTAGCTAGAATTAGAACCATATTAGTTTGTTTTATGTTAACAACTGAACTCGTGCTCTAATTTAAAAATTCACATTCCAATCATAAGCTACGATTTGAATAGATTTAGAGTAATGAATATTTAAATTGCAAAATTATAAATGAATTAAAATTTAAAACTATATATATATATAATAAATTAGGATTACATCTAGAGGTGAGCGGATTCGGATACCTTATATTTTCATGATACTCGGACCCTACCTGATATAGGATCGATTCTTAGGTTTCGAAACCGGAACCTATCATGTTGGGACCTGAAATCAGATCATACTCAGAATCTGTGGTGTAGTATAAATTCTGGACACCCTGTTGGAACCTGCAAATGTACAAGTTTTAGGTATCTTCTTGGAACCTATACATTTACATATTCTGTGAACCTTGTTGAAACCTATTCATTTATAGGTTTCAAAGTACAAGTTTCGAGTACCTTATTTTGTTCATTTACAAGTTCCACGATACAAATTTCGAATACCGATTTTGATTCTGAGCACCCGATGTATTGGATCGAAAACTAGAATCGATTTTAACCGATCCTTTAATTTGTCTCCGACCCTATGCAACTTTAATACATATCTACTCAAAATCTATCCAATCAATTAGATTCCAACCAATTTCGATCTATCCAATATTCATGCACATCCCTAATTACATCGGTTCAATTTGCAACTAATATTAATTAGGACAAAATTATATGTAATATTTATCTATTTAAGGTCAATACTAAAAATTATATGTACTTACGTCTTCGTTTTCAAGATGCGACTGCTTAGTTCACGTGGTAATTTTGTTAAATACAATAATATCTAAATTTTATTTTCAAAGTTTTAAACGTAAATCTAATTCTGCTGCTGATTGGGTGACAGACTCCGTTAGCTTAAATGATTGTTTGTACCTGAAATTTTTCTTTGTATGAGAGAGAATCTGATTGTAATTTTCAACTGACCTTAATAAAAGATTTTACCTTCGAGTAATAAGAATCATAATATCTAACACCAAAATACAAATAAAACTGCTTAACACAATCCAAGATTGTTTTTTTCCAACAAAGTTATGAGCAGATGCATTTGAAGATATTAAGTTGACAAAACTTGCCTTAAATAAATAAAATAGGGTGTATACAACAATATGGTTACTACAAGGGCGGCAATTCACGTGTGCACATATACAGTAAAAAGGGAAAAAAATACATGCATCCCTCGTTTATGTAAAAACCTATTTGAAAAATAGTCCCCGTTTCCTCCCTTTCCTCTTCTCACCAGCCTGCAGTATGAGCGTAAATCTCACTAAGGCACCAGAATTCATCAGGGTATAAGAATGATTACCACTTTGCAAACAGAAGCAAGGCGCATGTTTACATCTCAGAAGTCCAGATATTATGTATCAAGAGACTAAATAAAGTTTGACACCAAAATGATGCCAGAGTTTGATAGAATGCAACTTTCCAACTATTTACAGAAATACATAAGCTACTTAAAAGATTTCATGTCAGTTACTTTTGTAAGTACTTTTATTTCTTTGCCATTCCTGATTAAAAAAAAACATATTCTAGCTACTATTGAATCTTATATGAGACTCAAAGAACTGCAAATGATTTTGGCATTGTCAATCAACAAAGAACTATATAATTGAAAATGCTACTTGGTGTATTGTAGCTACAATAATGAGAAAAAAAAAAGTAAATTATACTCTCAGCTCCTTTACACTCAATCCAAATGGAGGATAGGATTTAAGCCTCTAAATCCGATCAAACAAACAAGCAAATTTGCAAACCGTCCAAATTAAATAAAAAAATAGGAGAGGTCCAAATTATATAAAAAAATAGGAGGTCCAAATTATAAAAAAAAAAATAGTAGAGGTCAGTTAATGTTTAGTTATAAAAAAAAAAATAGGAGAGGTCAGTTAATTATTTTTTAATATAATATTTTTAAATTAATTAAAAATATAAATAATCGAGTGATCGGGTCAGGTCAATGGTTTCAAATTTTGAAACCCGAGACCCGACCCGATTATGGTTGGGTTTGGTCTACCCGATCCGACCCAACCCAAATAGCTCAGGTCGGGTCGGGTTCTCGGATTCATTGGGTCGACCTCCCCCCACCCTTTAAATTTTTTACCCAAATAAGGAGAGATTTTATCCCACCCTTCCGCACCCACCTTTTAATTACTCTATCCAAACATGGAGTAACTACCCTTTCCCCACCCCTCCTTACCCTTCCCCTCCCACCTCTCCTTCCCTTTGTATCCAAACAAAGGGTAAATATTTCGATTATCTTGATTGGCAATGGAGTAACATGAGAAGATCTATCACTATATCACTATATAATGAGCAAAATAATGACGTTGAAAAAGAGGTTTATATCAAATGGACATTTATAAACTATATACGATAAAGTATACATCCTTAGGAGATCATAGTAAGCTAAGATTATTCATAACTCCTATAAATATTGAGATAAAAGTATGTACCATCACTTTGAATAATCTCATAGTGAGAACAATTGTATCTCGCAACCTGAAAAATCCAACACGAAATGAGATTACTAGGGAGCAATTATCAGTAATAGAAAGACAGAGTTTTAAGATATTTGTCTTAGACAACCAAGGATGAAAACAGAGTGGGTTTTTGCGGATACACATGACTACTTCACCTATTTAGCCAAGTTTGTGTATCTATTAAATAGGTCTAGGATGGGTTTGGATAGACAGGTAACCACCCATGACAGACGAATTCAGGTGGGTAAGCATTCAGGGAATTGGGTACCCACTACTCAAAGTGATATCAATTTGTTTATTCTCTTTATATAGGACACAAGCATTATAATTTGCCATAATCCCTAAAAGTTAGACCACTAGGTGAAGTCGGATTTTTCAAATGTTCATGAGTACCTGGTCTATTTTACCAGGTGGTGGATACTTGTTTAGGAGGTTTTGGATGGGTACAAGTAGTGAAACAATGACAGATATGGGATGGATGCCAGTATTGAGATAATTAGATGGGTACAGATGCCAGTATTGAGATAATTAGATGGGTACAGATACCAGTAGGTCAAATTTTGCAGGCAGTCAGCCCACTGCCATCCAAATAACCATGGAACAAAGTAGCTTATGGCCAAAACATTAAATGGTATTATAGAGCATCATTGTTAAATGGTAAACATAGATATATTTGAAACTTACGCGCTCTCTTCTGTCTTTAATAGATATTCCCCACTATTATCTTGAATCAAGAATTCTGTGGGATGTCCATATGGAATTGTCACCTGCAGAAGTACAACATAATCCATGACAGAATTCTACTTCAAGTAGTTTGCATAGATATAGAAGTCTCATCAAATGCCTCCAATTAGTTTGCATCTAACATTATAATTATTAAGTTGAAAAACGAAACTTTGCCTTTTTTGCTCCATTACCAAGGCACTAGATATGGTTCTCCAATTTCTTTATCCAAAATTCCAAGTTTATCAAACAGCCTATCCATTGCAAAGTCATACGAACATCTTATAGTTGTCATCTTCACTTGGGACACCATGAGGCTGTCATATTTCCACCACTTAACATTTGACCAATCTGATTAATAACTTGTATAACTCTAACAGTACCATCCTTGATCACTAGTTGCTCTCATAACAAAGTAGGAAACTTATTTCATGTGATTTTTTTGGTACATTTTAGAATTGTGCAACATAATTTAAGCAGACAACAAGTTATATCCATTATATCTACTGCATAGCAAATAATTAACAATAAAAAAATATGAATGCATATGTATAACTTCACAAATTTTCATTCTTAAATTCTGCACGTAGTTTATCATTTATAGTGTATTTCTCAAGGAAATACTCCGTTTCAAGTGGCATGTCAAATAAATAATTTCAAATGTTCCAGATAAGATGTGCATCTATTGGAAGTTCTCTTATATTGACTGCAGCATCTTTGATCTAGGTAAGGATGCTCATATTTAAGACTGATCGTATATTATATATATATATATATATCATTATACTTGGGCAAATTTTGGCTAGTTGGAGGACATAAAATATCTTCCCATTCATGTAATAAGTATTTGCATATCTACCTCATAGATAATGTAAGAGAAATTTATCAATGTCTTATCACTCGAAAGCTACACTATTTTTAGAATGATGATGCAGCCAATAATTTTTGCTTATGGTGTCAGCATATAACAAACTACTTCTGAAAAGTCATCTCTTGTTACCTGAAACTACTTAAAATTAGATCATGACTAAAGACACATAGAAAACCAAGAAAATAAGGATTATATAGAGGAAAAGAGGGGTATGGGGAGAAGTGTCCACTTAATAACCAAATGCACAATGAGTGAAGAACCATACAGTAGTATTTTGCTGAAACTTTTCTGTAACAACAACACCACGTGGCCCATTACATTTTATGCTGTAACCTTCTTTCTTTATTGCCAAAATAGCAGGTTCCCATATATCAAGAAATCTAGCCTGCAATTAATGAACACTTTAAACACTTAATCTTTGATTAATTACTAGTTAATTCTTCCTGCATACAAATGACAGATGTATAGAAAAGAGAAACAAGCATACCGATAATGAAACATCATATGATACATGACCAATAGAATGAGTTCTCCTAATTTGTTCTTGCATTTCAGGATCTGTCGAAAAATAATGAAGCACAAATTTATATTTATAGCATGGTCGTAGAAGAGAGAACAGTACATCATTCATGAAATGAAGAACTTGGTTATTGAGATTACAGTAACAAGGCAAATCAAAAGTGCAGGGACGAAAAGGAACTAATACAATCTGAGACCATAATATGGTGAATTATCACTTTAAGTAAATGCAAGTGACATGACAGAAAGAAGGAACATCACACAAAGAGAAAAGAAAATTTTGTTAAACCTTTTATAGTAATAATTCCTCTTTAAGAAATACATGTATAACTGTTATTTCTAACTTTCAGTTCTAAATAACAGATATGTTACAGATAAAGCTTCTAAAAGTTGGAGTCAGATTATGCAACCTCAAAGAAATTCAACTCAACAACAACAAAAATGTTTCACAATGTGAAATCACTTGAAATATATAAAATAATTATATATTATTATCCTGTAGATTAAAAATATTTGATATCATTGTTAAAAAACATAGACTGTTGGGACATTCAGACATCTTGCCATGTTGGCTATGGTAAAAAGTTCACTTCTAAGTTGTAACATATTTGCGCACATGAATTGGAATATGATGGTTAAATATGATTATTTTGTTAAAAAAATATTTGGTCAAAATAAGAAACCTGTGGCCTATGATATACAAATGGAAAGGAAAATTGTATCTAACTCAATAAAATGTGTTGCTCACCACAAGTTATCTTTCTTTGTTCATTGGCAAAAACCTTTACAAGCTCACCCTACAATAAGATAATATAAGGATCAGAAAAAACAGTAAGACTAGTGGAGAACTCTAAATAAAAAATATTTATGTGGATAATTCAGATATAAGCAACTATAACAAAAAAAATAAACAATTCCCTCAGTTCAAGAAGACGACTAGCTTTGTTAGTGTGTCATCCTCCCTTGCCATGGCAAATGAAATGGTCTAATCAACATGAAAGCTGGAAGAACCTTACTAGACTCCAGAGTGTCTACCATGTGAACAATTTTTGTACTTTGATTTTACCCCATAATGAAAAACAAGTGACATTACGATCCTATGTTACCAGAAATTAGTGATAAGGTAGTGGTCTGCACTTCTAGCAAGACACAATATGAATTTGACATGCATCCTCAATTTGGATAATATGCACTCAGTTACGTAAAGGTTATATCATGGATCAGAACTAAATTTGTGAAAAAGGAAAAGGAACATCAACAGCAAGGAAATAAACCTTCCGCTTTCTGTCATCCAAGGGTTGGACTTCAATGGCAAGGTATGAGTCAACATCATCAGCAGTTACTAGATAAGTGGGTTGCTTTGCTCCTACCATGAGAGATATATAAGAGTTTCAATTTCCTAGAAGAAAGATAAATAATAGAACCACACTGAAAGAAGGAAATACTGTACCCTCAATATAGTTCACTGACCCATCTTCTAAATACCGTACCCACTACAAAATAAAGAAACATTGTTACTAATAAAACTGAAGAAAATTCAACCAAAAATATAAATGCTGCAATATTTTTTGAAACAATGGAATAGCATTTGGTATATATACCTCAAAATTACAACTTGTTGTTCCATTAATCGAGTAACCACTTGCTTGAAGCTTTCTACCAGGATAAGCTTCACCAGAAATTCGAAGACCCTCTATTGCTGGCATGGGATCATCATCTGCTGCATATTTGTAAATTATCAAGAAAATTCATGAATCACCACCAACACGCATCCTGAAAAAGAAAACCCACCAGAATCCTAAAATGAATTATAAATATATAAAATAGTCCCACACCTTCTGAGAAGGAAGAAGTAGGCTCTTCAAGAACTGTTGGAAGATAAGCATATGCATTAGATTCATCCTGCCCAGATGGTAAATAGGGGGTGTTTCCAGGAGCCCAGTGCATAGAAGGTTCTTTCCCATGCTGAGTGACTGTTTCAGAATCATCAGTTCTGCCACTTCTAACAAGGTCCTTGAAAGATGGATTTTGACTTTTGGACTCAACATCAAGACGTGCATGAGTGTCAACTTGATTTTTTTGAGCTGAAGCATCCGGTGCACTGTGGTCTCTGAAAGGACTCAAACAACACCACAGTAAAATACATGGCAATGAATCAAATGCCTCATTTGTGTGTTTAATACCATAAGATTTCACTTAGCATGGGTATTTAACCAAAACTTCTCACTAGGAAAATACTTCTACGCATCACAAATAGAAGTTAAAGAAGACAAAATTAACAGTTATATGAGCATATGCATAGAATAATATCAATTGGGCACAATGAGCAGCAAGTAATAAACAAACAAAAGCAAATAACCGAGAATGAAAGAAACTCAAGGAGAAACTTACTATTATGGCTATAGTTGAGCCTAACCAAGCCAAGCCCTAAGGTGTTGAGCATGAGCTTGAATAGAATGGTTCAAGCTCGAGATCTAGCTGAGCTTTATGCAAGGCTGATGTCAGGCTCAGGCGCAGGCTCAAGCTGGAGCTTTAATTTTTTCAAATTTGAGCTCGAGCTTGATAAAGCTTGATTTACCATCAAGCCTATATAAGTTCAACCTCAAGCCTAGCTTCCAGGCTTATCATATGAACTTACGAGTGTATGAAAAATATGTATACTATATATGTATATACTGTATAGGCTCACGAGCCGACTTGCAAGCCTATCTTAGTAACCTAGGTTTGCTAGCTTACAAGATGAAACCTTAATAGCTGCACTTGAGCTCGATAATCTGAACAAGTCTAGTGTCAGGCTCAAACTTGGCTCATTTGTTAAACAAACTCGAGCTGCTCACGAGTGGCTTCGCTGATTTACAGCCCTACTCACTGTACACTTTCTGTTCATGTTATGGATAAATCAATTTAAGTTCAGTCCCATGTCATAGCACTCATTCTACACAAATTGTGAGCCATGGTTAATGCTTGATCCATAGTGGCAGAAACCATATGTAGCAAACTGTGAATTAATGCATCTTCAGAATCATTTGTATATTACCAAAGAACATTGATGTTTCTTAACTTTGAGTCACATGACAAGATTACGTTAAGAATGATTTTGGTATTAAATGGAGTTATGAAGTGTAAAAGCAACAATTATTATGGAAACTGCAATTGGAAATACCCAGTATTGCTTCTGTTTTTCCTGTTTCCCTGGAAGGTTGACTAAAATTTACCGTGAATATATTCTTCGGCGTTCTTTCTGTTGTTCTCTTCATAGAAAGAAAGATGTCTTGATTTGACAAATAGACAAGCTACAAATTAATTTCAAAGTGAAAAGAAAAGAGGTGGGTGCAGCTGTTCAGATAGGTGTTTCATACGAACTAGATGGATTCAGCACAGATCTGCCAAAAAGAAAGCTATTAGTTGCATCAAGTACTATGACACAGTTCACCCTTATACGTTGCCTCAAGGATAAACATGGTGATTATTTCTGACCTTTTTGAACTATCTTACCTTGCCACTGGACATGGGCATGCAGGCAATATATACACAGAACTAAAATAGATAAAGAAAATGTCAGTAAATAAACAAAAATACCACTCTTGCTAAAAAGACTAATTGATTTGATTTCCATAATAAAATCATTTAGAACAGTACAGTTTATAAAATTATTTGGATGACGAGATGTAGATGGATGGATAGATACAAGCACGTCTCAGAAGCATAGCAAATTGCATTCTCAAGGTAAAAATGGAAAAGAATTTCACACAGGATTAAGTTGAGATATCCTGCTAAGTGTCAGTGCTGATACGAATGTAGTGGAAAGGTGCAAGAAAAATGACTTCGGGACGTTCGGGTAAACATTTGACATGGAAAGTTTAGGAAAATACATTGGCTAACAGGTATTTTTCAAGTGAATGGATGGAGAAGTCGCATTACACAAGGCCATCACATAAAAAAGTTTTTAAAAAATCAAAACAATGTAAAATTAACGGAATCACTTGAACAGATAAGCTGATTGATAAGAGCATCTTATAAATGATGTAAATTATCAACTCTGACCTCCTTATTGAAGGAGTGATTGTTTCTGGGATGTCGTGATCCATATTCTTTATAGCAACACTGCTTGGACCAGGTTGCTGGTTTTGGTTCCCTACTGTCTCCCAATCAAGTCTTGTTTGAAAATTAGGAGAAGAAATTGGAGACTGGGCATTAGGATATGCTGATTGTGGCACAATTTCCAAGCTATTCTTGTTCTGACACAAAAGAAAAATTAGCAAAACATAATTTGGAGACATAATATAAGCAAAAGATTAATAGGAAAAAACAGGTATGCATACAGAAAGAGGCCCTCCTTGTGCACCATGTGGATGGGAAGGTGACTGTGTATGGAAGCCTGCATTATTTGATGATTCTGCATGCCATGGAGCTATTTGGTACTGAGACTCATTAAGTTTTTCCTGCAGAGAGAAAATTTTCTGAGGCCATGTTGAACATCAAATCTCATCACATCACCATTCATTCATTGGAAACTGGATGCACATAGGCCATGTTGAACACACAATATTGAACTTCATAGAAATACCAAAAAAGATCAAGATATAGTTTAAAATAGGAGGAATTCACAACTAAATGTAAAAAGAATAAGGTACCTCAGCAATTAAGAGTTTCTCCTGCATGTGCCTGAATAAAACCTACAGGAATAAAATGATATAAAATACAAAAGTCATAATGCAAAAGTTGTTTCGAAATTATCTTATAAACTCATTGAGAAATGACAATGACAACTCAATTTTCATTTTTAAAATGCCTTCATGTATAGGAAGAGTACAAACAAATAAGAGTCAAAAACAAGACATGTTTAATTACATAGATTATTGATACAGGATACCTGCTATATTACTTGCACAAGTCCAAATATACTAACCTTGAGATTACTGACAATTGACTGAGCATCAACTACAGAAGGCTGAAGGCCATGTTCTGATAGAAGAGGTACTAGAGAAGATACAAATGTTGATCTCTCTGCATGTGCTGCCTATAAAGAGAACACAAACGAACGCAAAGCTCCATTATTTCTGATTAGTGTTGAAAAAATGACTATAATGAAAATTAGTTATACTTCCTATAAGCAACGGCAAGCAAACAACCTTTAATTTTAAATGTTAAAGCCACTAAACAAAGGACTACTAATCACAAGTGGTGGTTCACATCAGAAGGCCCTATTGGAAACTGATACTAATTAATCATCTGAAAGAATTGGGGTAACCTAATCAAAGTTTAAAATCTCGTACTCGGTACTCTACAATTACGTACTGGAATATACCGGTACATTTTCTTTCATGTTGAAAAAATGAGAGATTTGAGACAATGAGAGAGTTTTGAGAAAGATTAAAGTATGATGGTATAGGGAGGAAACTAAGATGTTTGAGGGCTTTATATAGCCCCTCAAAGCCTTTAGAAACCAGTCCCTACAGCTCAAATAGCCATTGAGAATCTGCTAGAAAAACCCCAATGTCTATAAAAATAGTAGTTGGGGTTGTACCAACCGGTACTGACCGGGTACTGGTTGGTACATGCATTATACTGCCTAATACAACCGGTACAACTAGTATATTGCATATACCAGTCTGTAGCTTGTATTCGGAGGTACGGTACAAGATTTAAAATCATGACCCTAATCTACATTACTGCTGGAAATCAGCTTGGCGCTGATTGAAATTGATGGTCTGCCAAGACAGGTATTTTAGCCTATGTCAATCAACGTTGTTAAATTTGACCAGGTGACCAATTTTCCCAAAGGCTTAAACTTGTTGGAAAGTTGCCTAATGTATTGATTTATATTCTTAATACTTCCCCAACACAGACTAATTTAACTTAATTGGATTTTTCTTTTTAATTATCAGCAGACTCCAACATAGGACCTCATGCTCTTGATTTTTGACTAGATGACCAATTTTTCCAAAAGCTTAGGTCGTAAAAAAGGGCCCAACTATTCACTTATATTCTTAACAAACTTAAATGCAGGCCAATTGAAAAACTTCAATCCAGGCCATGAGTCAACAAGTTCCAAATAAATTGAGTCTGATTGACCAATTGGTCTAGTAACAACCAGTGGAATACTACGTAATTGGGACAATAAGAAACTACGTCTTATTTTCAGCAAAACAAAGTAATTTGTTTCTGATGGCATAAAAAGGTATCCAATATTAGCCACTAAAAAGCTAAGTGTGTAAATAAGTTTGAAGTTTCATGTGCCACATGATTAGGAAATTCAATGATCAACAAGAAATAGTACTTGCAATGCATATGTTAGACGGATATTCTCCTCAATAATATCTTGTCTATAAGAGATAGCTTTAGATGCAGCATCCACCAAGTCCTGTTGTTGTTGATCAAATGCCTGCAACATTTATTATGAGATTGCTTGTACTTCTAATAATAAGTTTACAGATGTTTACAGATGTTTATAAAATGTAACAAAATTGATATACTTTCTCACCATACGCATATAAGCAATGCGTTTTTCGAGGACATACTTCTCATTTCGTATTTGTGCTTCCTATATAATAAGCATCAAATATTGATCAATTACAAAATAAAACAAAATAAGGAATGCAGATAGTATGATATGCTTGTCAAACCTTTACAGAATAGTCAGAAAGATGCTTCCTTAACTGAGCAATCTCTTCTTCATGTTCTCTGACTTTGGCAATAAGTTCCTTACAGAAGTATATTCACTAATTATAAACAAGTAATTGGAATTGCATAAACATCTGCATTTAGACCAATTTATCGTACCTGTTTCCAGAGAATATTCTGATTAATGTCTGCCAATGGCACCAGTCCATTTCCTCGTGAACTGAACCTCCGATCATGTTCTCCATCCTTCTGGTGCCTGCAAGAGGGTTAAAACACAACTTATATTGAGTACAGCTCCATATTAAGTTCAAAGATACAAGCTATATATGGCATCATCAAGTTCCATGCTGTACATAACTTACCTGCTAGGTGAAAGGGATCTAGAAGATGGTGTTGAATACTGAGATGGACCAGCACTATCTAAACCAGACTGTATACCGGGATTTTTTTTCAGATCACCATTAGCCTTGTTGTTTTCATAAAAGTGCTGATTAGTTGTGCCAGTTTCTAGAAAAGGTCCCTCTCTTCCAGCAACTCCATTTTGATGGATCACAAGCATGCCTTGAGGATTATAAGAGCTGTGAGGATTATAAGACAAATTATTCTCTACCCATCTACTCTTATCTGCTTCATTTCCAGCTGAAGAATTAGAATGATGTGTTTTGTAGGCTTCCATATGGTCATTTGTAGAAAGATCAGAAGGCCTTAGGGATATAGCGTCTAATCTCTGAGAAGAAGGGAGGGCGAGATACACAAATCAGGTCACAAGAAAGGCATCAATGAATTAGAGTTTTGCTTAATCACTTCAATGACAATAACAGAAAATTGGCTGTCAAAATTATTTAAAAATTAAACAAATCAGTATGAATTTTTCATCTTGGAATTATCCTTGTCAGAAGATTTGGTGAAATTCCACAACAAATTGATCACATATTGTTTGCTCCTAGAAAACCAAAATGATAGCATCACTGTTCATAGAAAGCAAAGTTTTCATTGGATCAAAGTTGGTAGACTTTGAAATACATCATAAGGAATACAAACTAGTAAACAAAAAACACCTAATAGCATACTGCTAAATAGAAATAGGAATTATCTAAAAATAGTGTGACATGTGGAAGCTATCTTGGGATGAACAAGAACAAAGAATTGTCAAGCAGATATCATATTTGTCCCTCTACTGCTAAGGAGATGCTTCACCATGGCAATGCAGTTTAACCAAAAAGCGCTCATACACATCACAAACAACACTAATCATATGCACCTTTAATGCTAAGGCAACAAAATACCAACCAATTGCTTCTATAACAATCTTCAAGCAAAAACTAATGTTGAAACTCTGTCAGTGGTTGTCACCATTCATGGAGTTCATGATCATAATCATAATAGAAAGAGTGACCCAGTGCACGAAGCAATCTCACTTTTGTGGGCTATGGGGAGGGTTGATGTACGGAGCCTTCCCCCTTCCCTTGCTTTTTGCGGAGAGGTTGTTTTCGTGGCTTGAACCCATGACCTCCATGTCACAAGTGGGAACTTTACCATTACGCCAAGGCACCCTCTCGGCCTCATAATTGCCATAATGAGAAAGAAAAATTACAAGCAATGACGGAAGTGATTTTCCACATCAGTTATGGTGCATCAAGTGTCCAAAGACATTACAGAAGCTATCATTATTTTGCTATCACTAATGTATATAAAGTTTGTGTTTACCGTATGGTCTGTATATGTTTCTGGAGACTCTTAAGTCTTAACCATGAAATAGTATGCAAATGTTCAATTTGTTGAGCAGAAAATAGATGCACAAGAAAAAATTTACGGGCAAATATCAATCCCTGTCATATCAGTCACTTGAACATTCCCAATCTTGCCAGATTCAAATAAATCAACTGGTATTTTGCTGTAATAAGTGAGGTCTGTATCTTCACCTTAGTGATCGAGGTTGTCCAAAAAGTGTGGAACCATGGTCCTCTATGGATGACTTGTAACCTATTAGACTACAACTACTACTTATCATCTTTAGTATTTTCTTGACCAACCATTAAATAATGCAAAGATTAACAACAACAGCAAGTCTGCAACATTGGAATATTGGATGATTCTCCATTGTAAACTAAAAACAGTCTAGTCAAACAGCTAAGCTTTGCAGTATTAGAAATGCATTAATTGATAAAAATCAAATGGTCTTTCTTCTAACATAGATGCAAAATTAGTAGAACTACTAGTTACTTACTAGAATTGGCTGTTGATGACTTCAAGGCTTTTTAGAATCATGATAATTGTTCTAGCCTTGCACCCAAAAAAAGAAGCATATAGTATTCTCCTTTCCAGTTTGAGTACAAATATACTAGGCCCTAATTTCAAGCATTCTTAAAAAATTTCACCAACCAATGCATGAGTGTCATAACAGGAACAGGATTGTCATGGCACCAAGGCACTCTCAAGGTGCTAGACCAACCAATGCATGAGTATCATAACAGGAACAGGGTTGTCATGGCACCAAGGCACTCTCAAGGCACTAGACTCATCAAATAGTACAAGGCACTAGGTTTTAAAAAATGCTAGCCTAATTGAAGAAAGGCGATAAGATCCATCAAGATACAGCCTGAAATAGTGGACTGTGAAGAAGAAGAAGAAGCCTAATTGACGCAAGGCGATAAGATCCATCAAGATACAGCCTGAAATAGTGAACCCATCAAATAGTACAAGGCACTAGGTTTTAAAAAATGCTAGCCTAAGTGAAGCAAGGCGATAAGATCCATCAAGATACAGCCTGATATAGTGGACTGTGTTGCTCCGCTGCTTTTTGGACTGAGAGAGGACTGCTGCACGTATGGTTTTGCTTGCATGGGAAGGGAAGAGGAATAGACGTGGGAAAGCTTTAGAAGCCATCTCTCTTTAGTTAAAACTCTTTTCAAAACCATGAACAGCTGGTCACATATATTTTTTACTTTTCAAATTCATTGACAAGGGGTAACTTTTTTCCTTTTCCCCTACTTTTCACTTAAAACTGAAATAGAAAAGCATGGAATTTAGCTAGGCGCGCCTAGGAGGCGCCTTTTGACTACACCAGTCGTGAGCTTAGGTGCACCAAGTGACCGCCTGAGTAAAACTGCCTTGCCTGGAAGGGCTCAAGGTGTTGGGCTTTGAAATAGCCTCGCCTGCACGCCTAGGCACTCGCCTTAATAACATTGAACAGGAAGATGCTAGGGATATGCAACACATTCAAAAGACTATACAAAGCAAGCAATCTGATAAGATGATAAACCTAGAAAAGGATGTGGATTAGAGAGTACTTACGTATTTTTCTAATTCTTGTGTTGTTCGCAAGAGGTCATTCTTTAATTGATTATTCTCTTCCAACTGAAAAAAAAAAAGAGGTTAGAAAAGAAAACCATTCAGTTATCTTCATTGCTTAAAGAGACTCATAGTCAAGGGATAAGTAGGAATCTAAAAAGAGCAACATTTTAAGAATTTGGAAGAAAAATAAAGCAAACTCAGTTCAAGTATAACTTTAAGCATGCTATAGAACTTTATCCATATGATAATAAAAATAGCTTAATTTGCCAATGTAAATTTGTAAACAAGACTAATTCATAAAACTCACTCAGAAAGAACACTTGGCAATCTAAAAAAAATAAAGGCTAATCAACATCATCAAAAATGCAACATCTCTTAAAAATTTGGTATTTGGGTGTACAATAGTTTTGATTCACTGAGTGCAAATGAAAGGGAAACGGTGCTAATATATCAGTGAATGATACATGCAACAATTTTAATGTATAGATGTGCTCATGTGCAACAACATTGATGTATACACGTGCAACAATTTTGAGTTGGGATATATGTAAAACGTCATACGTCAAATCCTGATATATAGGCTCATTGTACCTTTGCAAACATGTCAACTATATAAATCAACTTGAAAACAAGTCCTTATTGGTGAAACTAGAACATGGTTATAAATGATTGATCAACCTTTGTTTGGATGAATTGATCTTGGATTAATCAAAAGTATGATAAAAATGAACCAACTTTGACAACATCTCCAAGGTTCAAGTACTGGCCTATCCAATTGGACCAATCCTAATTCATCTTGGGAAGACAAGTTCCGGAAGTAGAAACCAAAAGACAAGTGATAGAAAACTATATCCTTAGCATATAAAAAGAGTCATAGATATTAAATAGTCTTGCTTAAGATTTCTCTTCAGGTCGTCACTGATCTCCATACTATGTGTAATTAGACATGCCATACTTTAGTACAGAGATCTACCAACAAGATTTGCTTGTTGCTTATTTTGTATTCTACCATTATCTATTTGACAAAATCCAGCTATATCCTTGCACGATATGCACATTGGTACATATAATTTCTTTTTTTACCTTCAAACTTATATTTCTTCAATTTCAATATTGGTTTATTATTTATTTCCAATATTCAATTTAAGCAACCTAATCTAGGAGTCTGTTCTAATCCAAATCATAAATTAGTCAACCATATCTAACATTAAAGTGGATCTAGTTCTTCATAAGTTTCTTAGAAATCAGAATTGAGAAGATGGAGATTGAGAAATCCTAAACGAATCCACTTATATGCAGGGCTAGTTATCATTGTATAATTGAAAGCCTCATAGCTGGTGACAGAAAAGCTACGAACACTATGAAGTCCTATGAGATGATTTAGCATCATCTTTAAACATTTTGTTTTGGGAATTAACTATTATTTTCCAACAAGATCTCAAAGGAAAACATCGGGAACAGTGACCAAAAGAGAACATGGATAATTGTGCCCTGGATCCTTAGAGAGGACTGGTAGTATGCCACCACAAAAAAGTCAAGGCAACTTTCACATGGCTTCCTCAGTTGTAGTAAGAATGCCTCCTATGTGAGCAAGTGCCACACATAACATAGTCACAACAAATTCCTGTATTGATGATCTAAAAAGTTCCACATCAACATAACCCATACGAAAGAATATAAATTTACCCCCACATGATTCTTCCTATGTGACTATCGTGATTTCTCAGTTAATAAGCCTTTAGTGAAATCTTAATGGACCATAAAAATGATAATCGTGAATTCCTCCAACTAACCCACGCAAGAACTAAGGCTCTAGTAATACTTCATGGTCCGGGATGAAACTAAGGATTCAACAAGCACACATGTCCGCCAGCACTCAGTCATCGGACCTCCGAGCTAAACAATAATTACAAATCACGATTTTCTAAGTGGAATCAGATAGCGAGAGCAGCTGACCTGTTGCTTGATGGTGCTCTCGGCGTCCTCCACCGCCTTAATGATTTGGTGCACGCCCTCATTGTGGCTGGCGTCTAATACCAACCCAGACAATCTGTCCGCCAAGTTCCGTACCCCACCCACGCCTCCACTGCCGCCCTCGACTGGAGGGATCCACGCCGTCGGCGTCACATGGTCACCACGGCCGCCAGAAAGATCCTTCCGTGGGTTCGAATCGTAGGCTCCCATGCGTCGGAGATCCCGTAACGCCCCTTCCAGCGTTGGGGCCGGATCGGCGAGGCCCAGCTACCTCAAATCGAGCTTCCAACGAGGTCGATCAGAGAATAGAAGCACGCAAACAGTCGGATCCCAAACCCTTCAAGATCGAGATCAACGGAGGCACAATGGGCGACCGATGCGCGAGCTTTCTTTTCCGTAAGCGAGTGAGATGAGAGAGATGATGGGGGGAGGGTTTGAGAGGTCGGAGAGAGGAGGCATTTTAACGTATCACCCTTTATTAATAGGCAACTCGAATAAACGCCAATGTTGTGACGTTAGATTCACGAAATTGCCACCCCAAAGATCGTAGACTGCAGAGCCCGCCGTGGCACGAAATTTCCAGCGATTTGATGCCCTGCCGGATTACTTTTACTTGTATATATATAATACATGTTTGTCTATTAATCGGATCTATCAATTTGGAATCCGAATTTAACTTTTAACATATATACGGCCCTGATCTAGTTTAGTTAAGTTGGATTTGAACATTTTTGTGACTCTGTGATCGATGGTGGATAGGGGTGGCAATTTTATCCGCATTCGTCAATTAAAAATCGTATCTGCACCGTATCTGATTCATATCCGTAAGCAAAAACGAATATGAATACGGATACGGATCTAGACAATCTATATCTGCGCGGATATGACTGTGGATCTGCACTGTATCCACACCGTCTATTCGCCTTATTAAAATTACAAGTTTACCCATATGAATCATTAACACATATAAGGGGCTAAGGGCACTATAGTAAATTTATATATATATATATATATATATATATATTAAAGTATTATACATTTATACATAAAGTCCTAACCCCTGAATGAATTTGATATAGTTCCTTGCCCTTTTTTCTACCCCCGTGAGCCGTCGCCTACAATCCCAAATTCCCAGTCGTCCGTGCCGTAGCCGCTCGCCCAGTCATCGTCGCTGACCGCTGTCATCGCCCACTGCCCACAATCGCTCGCCCAGTCACCCTCGCTGGTCGCTGTCGTCGCCCATTGCCCACAGCCGCTCGCCCAATCACCCACTCACCCTCGCTGGTCGCAGTCGTCGCCCACTGCCCATAGCCGCTCGTCTAGAATCCTAGTCGCACCCTCGCTGGTTGCTGTCGTCGCCCATTGCCCACAGCCGCTCGCCCAATCACCCAATCACCCACTCACCCTCGCTGGTCGCAGTCGTCGCCCACTGCCCATAGCCGCTCGTCTAGAATCCTAGTCGCACCCTCGCTGGTTACTGTCGTCGCCCACTGCCCACAGTCGCCTACACAGGGTGAGGCGGTGAGCTCTCATTCCTTCTTTCTTCTCCTTCTTCTCCACATATTCATCCTCTCATTATTTTTTTACATCTTTTCTTATTTTTTTCCCTTCTCCATAGATTTACTCATTTTCTCCACAAATCTTCTCATTCTTCACCACAGAT
This sequence comes from Canna indica, assembly GCA_034359265.1. NCBI lineage: Eukaryota > Viridiplantae > Streptophyta > Magnoliopsida > Zingiberales > Cannaceae > Canna > Canna indica. The sequence continues at coordinate 43,702,515 of CP136890.1, read as the reverse complement.
TTACTCCTCTTCTAGTCTTCTCCACAAATTTTCTCTTTCTTCTCCACAGATTTTATTCTTTTTTTTTTCTTTTTTTTTTCATTTCCTTCTCCATCTTTACGTAATTATGTTGGTTTTAATTCATTTATGAAATTGCAGGATTAGAAGAGCAGCACCTGCAACTTCAATCCTGAGCTCTGCGCCTCTACTATGCAAGATAATAATCAAACCTGTGTTGGTTTAATTAAACTTGGAGTTGATCAACCGTGCTTGTTATTTGATATGTCAATCCCTGTTTAAAATGGTAGATCATTTCGATGTCAAAAGCCTTGAAATTTATTGATTTTTAATTAAACATATTATTTTAATATATTTTTATTAAATACGGTGCGAATACGAATGCGGTGCGGATATGAATATTCATATTCATATCCACAGCGGATACGATGCGGATACGAATATGCGGATATGGGGTGCGGATGCCTATACGGATAATGCGATATCTGCACCGTATCTGTTCTGTTGTCTGCCCTAATGGTAGACATCGAAGAAGACTAATTAAGTCTTAGACGAAGAACAAATCTGCTCCTTATTACGAGGTCAAAAAAAATAGTCAATCTCAGATATCATCTTCATTTTTTTTTAAAAAAATATTTATTTGATTATAGACTTGCAGTCAATCATCGATCGAAAAGTTCTCTCTTGTTTCAGTTTACACGTGTTTTTGTTTTATTATCGTACACGCAGGTTACTGCAGATCATTTCTAACCCCCGGTGCAAGGAAAAGTTGACCAACTACATCACTGAAGGGGAAAGAATAACTATTAAACTAGAGATGCAAAAGTTCATGGACTTTGAGACTAACTTTGTGGAATCGAACGACAATGCAGAAGTTCTTGATTTCCCTAATTCAACTAATTTGGTGAGTCAATTTGGAAAAATAAAATACAATCAGTCCAATTTGGTTGAGTTTAGTTATCCGTTTACTTTAGGGAAAGCTTGTTTTCCTAACTTTCACTGTTATGATTTGTAGGAGGGAGCTGAAACTATTACGTATTTAAATTTTGATAATGTAAATAAGGATGTAGATGAGAGTAACGAGATTATTCATGATGTGAACAATGTAAATGTTGGCTTTCAAATGTATAAAGTTGATCCTGCTTGGAAAGAATATGAAAGTGTTTTGGTAATTAGCGAGAAATGTACGACCCGTGGTCCTATGCCTTCTCCACCCAATCCCGAGTGCAACCTGGATCAAATCCTATTGAATTGATTCATGTTAGCTTTTAAAATGTTAAGTTGAGTGATGATTTAAAATCATGATTAGAACAGAGTAGTAATATAAATCAAATGTTTATGTAGTGTCTTTTGCAAAATTAAACATTACAATGTTTTGATATAAACTGAAGCGGGTCAATCCCTGAAGCTGGACTCAATCACACTCAAGGTTGCTACACTTGAGGGAAGAGGAAAAGTCATGGAATTTACGTATGTAGAGAAATTTTCAATTAGTTTATTGCAGTGTTGAATGAATTGAATTCAATTTTGGCTGAGACAAAGGATAAAAGAGTGACCAAGGTGGAGTGATTACTAGGCATCTAGAGCATCATGGAAAAGGATCATTTCTCCTTCCTCATTGTGTGAACTTCTATCGTTGTTTTTTTTTTGCCGAAAAATAATTGAATTCATTTTTATAATAAATCATAGTACTAGACTAGATAAACATCCAATATCACTTCCACACACACTGAAAGATGAACTAACATTACATACGCATAAGGAGAATATAATATCATGCAAACTGGATGTTAGAGGTTGACTCAAATTGGGTCTCAACGGAATCCAATGAGCTCGACTGGATAAAAATCAGAATTGATTTGATTAATATGTGTTTGAACTATGTTGAATCACTTTCAATTGAATTAATAGGATCATCAATTATTAAGCTCATTGATTGAAGCTTTATGGGCCGGCAGACCCGTCAGTCCAAATACTCATCCTTTCGTTACAAGAAATAAGGGCTTTAGTGAGGGTCGCGATCCTCACTAAAACCTCATATGACCCTCACTAAAGACTTTTAATGAGAGTCATCCGACCCTCAGACGTCGTCAGGAAAAATATGGTCACTAAAAGTTGTAATAGAAGAAAAACCGACAAAAATTGATATTATATCCTATGTACATCGAATTTAAATAATTCATATCCAATCCAACCTCATTTATTATCCAATTCAATCATATTCTATCAAACGAAGCAAACATACCATTACAACATAATATATTACATAAAAGTTTCAAATTCAAAATAAAATTCATATATTTTCTTTTATATATATATATATATATATATATATATATATATATATAAAAGTAAGATTCAAAAAAGCCACGTGGCACTTTCACAAACCAGTATAACTGACATGGCAATTTTAAAATTTTGACATAATTTTTTTTCAAATTATTTTATTCTCTCTCCTCTCTCTCTCTCTCACGTAATTATTGTCTTTATTTCTTCATTATCTTCTCTCACACTTTTTTTTTTCTAGGGGTAGCAGTGGATATTTGTAAATGGGTATTTACCCATCCCAGACCTTGATAGGTCATTAGCGGGTTTTGCTTGTTGGGTCGTGGGACAGGTATAGGATTTTGAAGTAAAAATCATGTAGGGTTTGAGACGGGTTCAGAATTTTAGTCTAAAACTCGTCCCAAATCCATTAAGTATAAAATTACTAAAATACCCCTCATATTATCTATATATATATATATATATATATATATATATATATATATATAGGATAATTATGTCTTTTTTAATTAGAGTTCAATATAATATATTTTGTTAATTAAAACTAAGTATACATTATACAACAATAACATATTTAATTACTTATACCCTATTTCCTAACACATTATATAATATAACAATACACCATCAAGAGTTGAGAGGTTCGAAGAAGTAGCTCACTAGCTATTAATTTCAACCATTTTTTATAATTTTAAATTATTCGTATAAGTCATATAATATTAGATATTATGATAAGTATGTAGAATAATTTTTTTAATATAAATTATATTAACTATTCTTAGATGTTATGATAAGTATGTAGATTGTAGACTAATTTTTTTATATAAAATTTATTAACGGGCAAAAAGCAGGTACCCAGTGGATACCCATTAAATTAATGGGATGGGTTTGAGAATTATCCTTCAAAATACTAACAGGTTTGAGACGGGTTTATGAGTGAGTTTTCTTAATGGGTTTGGGATATGATTGACTTCGCAATCCTAAACCCTCCCCAGCACCATCCCTACTTATTTCCTCATTATCTTCTCTCACACGATTCCTCTCCGTCTCTCTCTCATGTAATTGTTTCTCACCCACTGCTGTTGGCTTAAGGTTTTCTACATTGGTCTTAATCTCGATTTTGATGATAACAAACATGGAACTAATGTTTCATGAAGAAATATTTTTAGGTTCCATATCGATTAGCTCTTGATGTCCTCGATCGGAAATATTGAAGAAATCTGAAGGACATTGATCGTCACGTTCGGATTCGTCGTGGAGATCTCTCGAAGTTCGACGTGTGCACCAAAGATGTCTTGGACGAGTTTAAAGAACACATGGAAAGCTCTCCAAGTTGACGCACGTTGAAGGTCGAAACCCGAAAATGAAGCGCGCAAGAAGCGATAAAATACCGCGATCGCTTGGGCGGTCGATCCATCGATCGACCGATGATCGACCGACAAACGACTGAGTGTCGACAACGGGCAAAAATACACCCGTTGATGAGTCATTTCATTTGGGGGTTATAAACACTACTACATTTTAGTTCAGTGGCCACGTCACTTTTGGGAACGGTCAAAAAAGTGTTCTCATACATCACTTACGGGAACAGTTTTAAAAACCGTTCCCTCAGCCAATATACCATGGGAACACACAAAAAATTTGTTCCCTTAGCCAATATATGAAAACGGTTTTCGAAATCATTCCCTTAGCCAATATACTATGGGAACAAAAAAAAAACATTACCTTAGATAATATATAAGAACGGTTTTCAAAATCGTTCCCTTAGCCAATATACTATGGGAACACAAAAAAAAACTGTTCTCTTTTAAAATCCTAAATTTGTTCATATATGTCAAAAACGTAACAATAAAAATAAACTATTCCTGAGGTATTTAGAACCGTTACAAAATTTAAGTTAAATATTTAGATACTTAGCTACCTAAACCTAACATAGTAATACCTGAATCCACCCCCAAACCCTCCTCTCCTCCTACTGTGAGTACTCACCTCCCTCGACGGTAGGGGTGGAAACAGGGCAGATCAGGCCTATATGATAGAAAATTGATCTGGGCCTGGCCTGTGGCCTGTTAACGAGCCTGCTTCCAATACAAAATATTGGTCTGGTTTGTGGCTTATGGCATGTGGCATGTGTTTTATTAAATTAAAATAATATTAATTATTACATTAAAATAATTTTAATATAAATATATAATAAAATAATATTTTATATTTTATATATTTATATATACATCATCTTAACCGGCCTAGATCGGTCTATCAGGCTCAATAGGTTTTAAATTGAGTCTGGATCTGATCTGATAAGAAAAATATGTCCATTTCAAAGATTTGACCTTATTTATTTTTTAAACTAGTCAGATCAGATCAGGCCATATACAGACCAGGCCACGTGCCCTATCAGCCGCGCCTGATCTATTTCCACCCTGCTCGACGGCTCTGCCCTCCTCACCGATCAAATGTAAAGATCCTCACATGCGCGGGGATCGCTTGCATCCTTGTGCTCCTTACCTGCGCGGGGACCGCTTGCATCCATGCACTGCTCGGGCAGGGCTCCTCCGGGTCAGTCTTCAAGGGGATCCTCGACAACGGCACGCTGGTGGCGGTGAAGTGGTTCGAGGGGGCGGAGTACAACGAGAAGGAGTTCCATCTTTAACCCCAACGACAGGAGGCGAGTCGAGTTGGAGAAAAAGAGGGGAGCAAATGAAAGAAGGACGAGCGATGAAGATCGAAGAGGTCCAATCCACCACCAAGAAGCAATGCATCGCCACCCACACCCACATCAAGGGCCTCGGTCTCGATGTACTCTTCTTTAGCTCAACCTCTCTTTTGATCGCTCGTTGTTGCTCTTACGTTACGATTTTAGGGTTTCGTGTTTTAATGTTGTCATATGAACTGCAGCATGTGCTTTTATTTTTTTTCTTTCTTTTTCTTGTGGAATCTGGTGGAAGCACGTATTTGTTTGGTGATTTTTGTTTCTTCGTTGCTACTATTGATTAAATTTTGTAACTTTAGTAGAAAGTTAGGAACTTGGGATGCCGTTTTGATGTCTTGTTGCATTTTAGACGATTGGGAATGTGATTCCTTTAGCTGCTAGGTTGTCGGGCGGTTGACTGCTAGAGAGGCAGCGGGCATTGTTGTGGACATGATACGACCGAAGAAGTGGCTGGAAGGGCACTTTTGCTTGCTGGGCCTCCTAGCACAGGAAAAATTGCCCTAGCTCTTGGTATTTGTCAAGAGCTCGGAAGCAAGGTATTCCCACTTCTGATTATTCCTTTTCCCTTTTCAACTATCATGGGAGTCCCTTATTATGCACATAACAGTACAATCAGGAGAGTCAAAACACTATGATTGGCTCGGAAGTGTATTCATCAGAGGTCAAGAAAATTGATGTTCTTATGAAAAATTTTCGAAGGGCTATTGGTTTGCGCATTAAAGAAACAAAGGAAGTATATAAAGGAGAGGTTCTAATTACTAATTCGGCTCTTTTTTGCTCTTTGTTTGTTTCTTTTTCTCCTTTGAGTTGATTTTCTAAATTTCTTTTCATCCGGTTAGCTAGACTTTTGAATTTTGGATATATGCATATGCAGTTGTTGGTTTATACTTGACTCAAATGGAAACAGTGAGCAATGATTTGTATACATTGTTTCACCCTTGATTATTTTGTTTAGCTTGAAAGTTTACTAGTAAGATTCTTGTATAATTCAACAAGCTTACCTTTTTTTTTCGTGTCGGTAAGAGTACAAGATTGATGATTTAAGCTCATCTATACGATGTCTTTCTGTCCTAATTTAAGCTCGTTCATCTGATTGTTAATACATTATAAAGTAATTTTTAATTGCTGCTTCTAATGTGCACATCTTCTTGATGTGATTAGCGTTGGCTTTGTGTCCAAAGTTGAAGAAAGCGGACCTGGGATGACTACAGGGATGATTTTGTCTCTGCGTGAAAGGTATTACTAATATTAATGCAAGTTGTTGCTCTCTCAAAATGCTAACATCATTTTCTTGTAATATTTGTCACTAGCTTGCAGAACTATAAAGATAAACTTGCAACGTGCCAGATATGTGATTATTTAGAGATAAGGAGACACCTAGTTTTCTCCTTCATTTTTCCTATTTAATATTATAGTATTAACAATATCAACACTACATTTTCCCAGAAGCATTAGTTTCATGGGATTTCATATATGGTAGTTTCTTCTGAAGTTTCCTTCTTGCAACTTAGATGGACCTCTTCTAGAGTTTTATTTTATTTGTGCTATTATGGTGAGATTAGGAAATATTTCAAGTTTGCAAACCCATAAACAAATTCTTGAACATTTTAATGTCTTTTGGCTACACTAAAAAAATTAACGTTAGAAGACCATACTTAATTAATAATATATAACATTTGCTAAAATCTTTTCAAGGACCATACCCAGTAGGAACATCTCCAGGTTTGCATTTAAAATACAATATTAGTTTTTAGTTAAAATATTAAAACTTTATTTACCAGTTCTGCAAAATGTAGAAACTGAATTGGTGCTAACTTATCTCCCGAACCTAAAGTCATCTGAAGAGTCTCTAAAAGAACATGCTAGTTGTATGCTTTATTCCTTAGATTCATAAGCCCAAGAATTAATAATTAAGCAAGTATTAAGTGCTCGTACAATAGGCTTACTCTATTTATTATTTTTTAGCTAGAGAAAGCCAAAAAGAGGAGGCTGCATTCATAGTCACCTTTGCAAAAAGAGAGCAAGAAATTGCTGATCTCAAGGTAACTTTGTTTCAGTATATTTCTATGCTTTCTAATGAGTTTTGAGTATGTTAGTGTATTCTCTTTTCTAATTTTTAATGAAACTGGTGTTGTTCTAGGACCATCCTTTATTAAGTTTGCTATATTTTAGTTGTATGCTAGACCTTTACTGATAGTTCTTCCCACTAAAATAAAAAGTCCTTTGGCTTTCACTTCCGACCACTTATTAGTAAAACTTAGAGAGTAATATTACTGCATGTGGTTTTTTTGCCAACTACTTAAGTTGGTAGTACATTACTTCTAAATACAAAAACCAAGTATAGTAGGGGATAAAGACTTACTTCATCAATGCTAATTTATATGTAATGGTTCATGCACACATCGTGCTAGTAAGTTATTCTTTTAGTAAAAAAATAATAGTTGTGAAATCCATTTCTAAAGGATTGAAATGCAAAGTACAACAAAAAGATAAGTAAGAAAAACAGAAAAAAGAAATTAAAAAGAACATCTAAAGATAGGCTCCCCTGCTTCTCCACCAACTAAGCCTATCGAAGTAGTTAAGCATTGTGAGCAATATTGACTTGGTACTTAGAACAACATTTTCAACACCATATCTGGAATCCAAGTTCATCAATATATGATCAAATTTATATTAAATATCTTTTGCTTGTTCTCTCATTGTTTACTCCTCATGAAAAAAATTACTTCACTTAATTTGATAAAGTTTTTACTTTTAACTCTTGCATTTTATTGGCGTTAGTAAGAGATTAAACTAATTTAATTTGAAGTCTCTCAATTTTAATGTTACGTTAAATTTTTGATCGTTTTTAATTATTAATTGATTTGTGCAGGAAAATGATGATTGGAGAGATGAAAGATGAATTTCACGGAGGAGATGATCGTCAAGAGGACTTAGCTAATTTGGAAGGAGAAGATGTATAGGCTTGATAGATTAATATTACATGTAATAATAGTACCTTAATTGTGTACACTTTTATTTTTTTTAGTCAATAATTAATATATTTATGTTTGGAATGTTTATGAAGGAAAATTGTTTTAGAATTAATTAATATTTATATTTTAGGAGATTTGATATCAAATTATAGTATTATGAAATTAAAAACTGTTTCCAAAACAAATTACACGCACTAAAATTGTTCCTAAATATGAGTTATAGGAATGGTTCTACATTGTTTATATAAGTTACAGGAACACTTACCAAACGTTCCTATAAGCTTGGCCTATAGGAACGGTTTTACCCACAAGAACACTTTTTGGAACCGTTCCCATAAGCGCGAGCTATATGAACGATTTCCAAACCATTCCCATAAGCATGAGCCACAAGAACGATTTTCAAACCATTCCTATAAGCTTGGCCTATAGGAAAGGCTTCCAACCGTTCCCATAAGCTTGGCCTATAGGAACACTTTGAAAATCGTTCTTATAGCTCGCGCTTATGGGAACGGTTTCGAAACTATTCCTATAAGCTTAATCTATGGAAACGGTTTTTTTGGCAGCATGACCATAGGTAGGAAAATCGTTCCTATAGTCTAACGGAACATCAGATTTTAGTACACATGGGGAAACCGTTCCTATAGGTCTATGACCACGATTTTTTATGTTTTGAGAACACTTTTCGATCATTCCAACATATCAAAAATATTGTAGTGAAATACCCACCCCAAACTCTCTTTCAAGCCTTCCATGATGCATCCAAACTTTCATTGAGCCATATTTGATCATCTCTAAAGGATTTCTTGAGTCATCTCTTTGCAATCCCTAGTTTCCATGATAAAACCTTGTTCTAACATTTGAACCTTCAAGATTCATCTTCTCAAGACATCAAGAGGACTAGGGAGTTTCTTTTGGAGCTAAGTATAGTTTGATTTGTTTATCGTTCCAATTGTTATTGTATTTTCTTGTTTATTTCTTTGTATTTGAGTTTGTGTAAGACCTAGAGCGTGGGTCTTGAAATTGGGTGGTAGCCTTGGTGTTTGAGGTTTAAATCCACCGGTGTAAACGTAGTTTGCTAGGATTAGTTGTGTTGTCCCTTAGGTTGAGGTGGGAAGTGCTCTCGATAGGAAGACGGGATACTTTTGGGTGTGGAAGTGCCTTCGGTTTGAGAGTGGAGACTTTCCGATTGTAAAGTCCTCTTTGTAAGGGAAATAATATAATCTAGTAAACTTAGTTTGGAAATCCTAAGCGGGGTGCTTAGGTAATGGAGTAGGCATTGGGGTCAAACCACTATAAATCATTGTGTTGACATTGATATTCTGTTTGTGTTTATTGCTTCATATTCATTGCTTCCGCTTGCTATTAATATCGTGTTTAGCTTAACTAATCAAGAAACGATTAAAATTGAAATTAGACGATAAGATTAGTTAACACACTATTCACCCCCTCTAGTATATGCCATTTCACCAACAACTGTATCATCTTTAATTCATAGCTTGCAAGGAATTCATTACGTTTTATTTGTTGGTTGGGCCGCATGCCTCCTTCTCCCAACCTCCAATATTCCACCTTCTCCAGGCCGTCGCACCTACTCTGTCGAACGCCACAACCACCCTGCCGAATTGCCCGACTCTGCTTCACCTCCACCAGAGCAGCTCCGAATCTCCAAGCTCCGATCTTGGATCTTCGTCTTTCACTGTACCGCCGACCACTTCGCCGAACTGTCGGTATCCCTCTCAACCAGATATTCTTCTTCTTCTTACCAAATCCCAGTTCTTACCATATATTTTCTCATTTTTGGTCCAATCTTTTTGTTCTCTCACATCTATAGGGAGGGAACCAAGCAGAAAATTTAGTTAAGTTACGTTAGAAATCCTAGATCCAATACCAAGTGGACAGGGGATTGGCGTAGTCTTCTACCTTCCATTTTAAGCTCAGAGATGATAGGCATTGGCTTGGACTTGATTCATGTGACTAAAGAGTTTTTTTTTCTTTTGCAATAGAAAAATCATTTTTTTTATTTTTTCTAAATCAAAAGAACTTATTGTTTATTTTTTCACTTGTTGCATATTTATTAGACGGTTCTGTTTCTTCAACTGTTTACTGGTAGCTGGTCCTGTTCAATAATGTGCTTATATATGTATATTGAAATTATTATTTTTCTGAATATACTATACAAAGACTTTGTGAAATGCACTTTCTCCCCACAGCTAAAGAGTATAAATGAACAGATGGATCTTTTCCAAACTTAAGCTTTTGAGAGAAGTGGTTACCCTGTCAATTTGAAGGCCTAGTGTATTCCTATCAGATTAAGCTTTGGGAGAAGTGGTTTCCATCAAATTTAACACCCACAACAAAATTATTCTTAGTATTTGAATCCTTCTCAAGTGTTCTCTTTCTTGATGTATGACGTCTTGCCTGGATTTTAGGTGAATATTTTGACACACACAATCAAAGCAACTCTTTCCCAAGATCAGCTTTCTAAAATTGAGATGTTGAAAAAAATATATTTGAAGCAAGATATATCAGAGCAACGTTATGCTGCGCATGAAGATAGTATTGATGAGGTGATGCCCATCAGAAGGCTGATATGAAGGAAGCTTCTGACCAGAATTCTAGTATTAAACTTAGAAGTTGTGATTTTATTAGTTAAATGTGTTAGATTAATTTTAATAATATGATATGGACCAACACATATCAATAGGCGTGCATTCATCACTGTAAAATAAACGGCTCAGATCTTAAGTGATCTAATAATATTTATTTATGCGCCCACAATATCTCAATATTATATGAGATTTAATTGTACATATACTATTTGGGGTAATTATTAATTTTATAATGGGCAAAATAGTAATTACCACTACCTCAAGTTTTTATTATAAATAGAGGGGTTATGGTCCCTGGGTCATGCACTTGATTCCAGTTTCTAAAGCCCCATTATTCAGAGATGACTCGTGAACGGTACATAGACTTGGAATGCCGCCCCCATCTCCTAATCTAAGCAATGGATTCAGGTACGCTTTCACATCTAGTTATTCTTAATGATTTCACATGTAAGTTCTTGGCTTAAGGTATAATTCTTGTTTAGAAAATTCTTTCAATTGGTATCAGAGCCAATCATGCTTGAATCATTAAGAATATTTTTCTTTATGATTTGAATTTATATCTGCTGTTTATACTTGTCGAGATTCTTGATTTCATTAAAGAACTGTAGATTTGCTTTTATTAAGATGAGCATACACTGTTATCTTCATGCTCATAATGATGTTATCTCGATTGAAGAAAGTCTACTCTTCTTGTTTAAAATACCATGCTATTTCATGAATCTGTTGCTTAACATGTTTTTTGATCAATACTGCTTATGATATATGGTTTTGCTTCATGATTACAAACAAACAGTAGATAAATCAATTACATTGCTTAAGAATTTTTTTTTAAAAATTGCGGCAGCCATGAAGGCTACCGATAGATGCATCTCTCCTTCATCTTCTTCTTCATGCCTGCAAATCCACTTTTCTTCTCTTCTCTCGCTGGCGCCGGTGATGCACACTGTTGCAACCCTGTCCTTGGCGGACATATAGGCGACCAGTGGAGGTCGTGGGCTGCACCTGCGTGCAACTGCCGATCTACGACTGATGTCTCGCCCGCGACAAAGAAGAGGAGGCTCGGCCTCCTGTCGCTGCTTCACGCCGGCATAAGCTATCGCCGGCATCTAAAGATGGGCGTCGTTGGTGTCGAGAGGTGGGAGATGGGACTACTGCGTGCTGCGATCGCGGAGGGGAAGAAGAAGGCTTCGGTTCTCTTCCGGCGATCGCCAAGCCCGCCCGAGTCCACTACCGTCTGCTGCATCCGGTCCTCGTCTTCTTCTCCTTGAGGCAGTGGTGGACAGCGACGTCGTCAGGTCGAACCAGTGGCGGGAGGCAGCCGGCTATTTGGCCTCCCCGTCGCCGCTCGACACCGGCATAAGGATCGTCGGCGTCTGAGGGCCGTGGCGTCGACGCCGAAAGGGGGTGAAGGATGTGGATGATCGGCGCTGGTTCGGTGCGTGAAGGAGGAGGCGGTGGCTGTGTCGTGGGAGAGGGGTTAGAGAGGGATTGGGATTAGGGTTTATTAAATTAGGATTTGTAATCGGGTCGGATCCGGGTTTAAATGTCTTAACCCAGATCCATTAAGAATAAATCTGATCCTCTTATTTAAACCAAACGGGTAGGATCCGATTAAGATTAGGTAAATTCGGATCCATTAAGAAGTTGACCCGACTCATTATTAAAATAAAATCGAACCCAATAATATAAAACCCGACCCGTTAACATTTAAACCGGTTTAATTGGATCCAACTCAACCCAATTGTTAGCCGGTTCATCTCAATTGGACCCGGTTCATTCGATTCACTTGAATTTAATTTAGTTTGGTTCAATTGAGGTTTAGTTTATCAAGTTTCGGTCCGATTCACTGAAATTAGGTCTGCAATTAGATTCGGTTCAGCACTGGTTTAGGTCAAATTTTACTGGTTCAGCATCGGTTCAAGTCAATTTAGGCCAGTTCAGTGCACATTTTAAGCGGTTCAGTAGGTTTCTTTATCGGTTGACTAAAATTAGCATATGGTTTAGCATAATTTCAACCGGTTCAATGCAATTAGCATTAGGTTCAACCTAATTTAGCATTGGTTCAGCTCAATTAACATTGGTTCAACATAATTTTGACCGCTTTATTGTAGTTTGACCAATTTAACAATAAATAAAATAATAATTCATCATGTCTAATGTTTTGGAATATGTTGGTTTGAAATAATATTTCGCCAAAGCGAGCTCTCTTGTGTAGAATTAGCATATTTTAGAACATAAAGATGTTAGCATGTTAAAAATTCATGCGGGTAATGATCAGCCCAAATGAAGGTTATTACTTTGCCGGATTCCTTACGTGCCTGCGGTAATAAATGTGTGATGGTCATAAGGTTTTCCATGTAGATAAGAGTCGGTCCAAAGAAAGGCTTCTTGTTTGACAGGACTGATTGTCAATGTTTGATTACTGCATTGAGAGTACCGCTTACAAGTTGATATTTTTGTCCAAAGATGAAGTGTCAATTTTGTGCTTGGTATCTTGTAATGGACCTACTAGTTATTTATTTCTTTTGCTTTAATTAATTTATTGAGCTGAATATATTAATGTTTTGTTTTATTCTCTGTTTAGCTAACATTTCTGCTTCATCAAATATTACTGTCACTCTAAGTTCTATCCCTGTGCTGACTGGCACGAATTTCAAAGCTTGGAAAGAAAACATTATGATTATTCTTGGTTGCATTGATCTAGACTTGGCACTTAGGGTAACCGAGCCTACACTTACAAATGATAGTTCTCTTGATGACAAGAGAAAATATGAGCAGTGGAAAAAATTCAACCGCCTAAGTTTCATGATTATAAGAAGGACAATATCAGATTATTTTAGAGGCACTATATCTGAAGAGACTAATGCCAAATTGTTCCTAGATGCTCTTGAAAAATGTTTTGAGAAAAATGATAAGGTTGAGACAAGCATGTTATTAACAAATTTAGTCTCAATGAGGTATAAAGGCAAAGGGAACATTAGGGAGTACATTATTGATATGTCAAATCTTGTCTCTAGATTAAAGACACTGAAATTAGACCTCCATGAGGACTTATTAGTGCATTTGGTTCTGATCTCTCTTCCGGTATAATTCAATCATTTTAAAATCAGTTATAACTGTCAAAAGGAGAAGTGGACTCTTAATGAGCTCATCTCTCATTGTGTGCAAGAGGAAGAAAGACTAAAGCAAGATAAGATTGAAAGTGTTCATTTGGCTATGGCCTCTAAAGATAAGGGTAAGAAAAGACCTAAGACTACAGAAACTGCAGATGCTCCTCAAAAGGAAAAGCAAAAGGAACAGACTAAGATTTCTACCTGTTTCTTCTGCAAGAAAAGTGGGCATGTAAAGAAAGATTGTACCAAGTACCACGTTTGGCGTGTTAAGAAGGGTACATTTCTCATTTTGGTTTGTTCTAAAGTTGATTTAAATTTTGTACATATAAACACTTAGTGGATATATTTCGGTGTTTCTACTCACATAAGTGTGTTTATGTAGGGATTACCTGAGCTGCCAACTACCGAATGATGCTGAAAGATTCATCTTTGTGGGTGATGGCAAATTAGCTAAAGTTGAAGCTATAGACTTTTTTAGGTTATTGTTTAGGATTGATTATTATTTAGAAATTGAGAGAGACTTTTGTAGTTTCATCTTTTAGATGTTGATTTCTATCTCTGTTTTGGACAAATAAAGTTGTTCTTGTTCATTTGTAAATAGAAAGTTTAGTCTTTATCTTAATTCTATTTTTGCTAGTACCATTTATGTCATATTTCAATAACATTTATATGCTTGATGTAATTGCTTCATCTAATGAAATCCTGCATACCAACTCAAAATGTACAAAATAAAAATTAACTAATAAGAATTCCATCATGATATGACATAAGCACTTAGGTAATATATCCAAGTATAGGATACAGAGGCTTGTGTCTAATAGGATTCTAGTTATTCCTTATGCTACAGACTTTGATGTCCATACTGAATGCATTAAGAGAAAACAAACAAACATTAGGGTTAAGGTACTAATAGGAGTTCAAACGTCTTAGAACATAATTATACGGGTGTTTATTGACCTTTCTCTATGGCTTCTTGAAATGGTAAAATAATATTTCTATGTTCATAGACAATTACTTCATATACGGGTACCTATATCTAAATAGTAAGAAGTCTAATTAATTTTAAGACTGCGGCTTATATTCTGATTAAAGTACCATCTATAACAGTATATAGAAACCCTTATATATTATGGACGGGCAAGAAGCCCATACTAAATATTTGGGATTGTCCAGCTGAGACTAAACCATATTGGTTAAAGGAAAAATCACTGGAACAGTCCGCTGCTACTTTATTGGGTACTTTGATAGGTCTATGGGATATTATAGAATAATTTTGATATAAGTAATACCCAGTTCATTAAAGTTATTGAGTTTGGGGGGAGATAAGTATATTATTTGGAAATCTACCCTTGAAGTACAAACTCAATGACCTCAAGAACTATTGCTTCCCTTTAGAGGTATTATTAATTTATCAAGTTATTATCTCATTTTGTTTTGAGATAAATATGGTTGATGAATGCATATACCATAAGTTCAGTAGGAGCAAGATTATTATCCTATGTTCTCTTATTGCTAAAAGAGGTAATTTTAGTCTCAAATCGTGCCCTAAGGATAAAATTAAGTAGGAGGAAATATAGAAGATTTCATATGCGTCTACTACAGGGAATCTGATGTATGCTCAAGAAAGTACGCGTTCGGATATTGCGTACACTAAAGGGATATTAGGCAGATATCTAAGTAATCCCAGAATGGATCATTGGAAAGCAACCAAACGGGTTATATGGTATTTACAGAGAATAAATCATTACATATAGAAAATCAGATCAGTAGGAGATCATTGGGTATTCTTGATTCTGATTTTGTTGGATGCCTAAAAGGTTGAAGATCCATTTCTGATTATGTTTTTCTGTTTGTCAGAAAAGCTATTTATTAGAGGAGTGTTAAGCAGACACTCACTGCAGCTTCATATATGAAAGCAGAATTCATAACTTGTTTTAAGGTATCAAATCTTGGAATATTACTGCGAAATTTTGTCACTAGGCTATCTATAGTAATAAAATTGAAAGACCACTAAAGTTATTCTGTGACAATAAACTGACAGTGTTATATTCCAATAACAACAAGAACTCTATGAAATTTAAGCAAATCAATATAAAGTTCTTTTGCTAAAGAAAGAATTCAGAGTAATCATAGAGCACATAGGTATAACTTCCACGATGGCGGATCCGCTTACTAAAGTTTTTCCACCCAAGGTCTTTCATGAGCATGTTGCTCATTTGGGTGCTGCATCATGTATTGATATGATGGTTCAGTGGGAGTTTATAATTTGTTACTGTGCTTTATGATATTTTTCTACAGAATAAAGTTTTATTATTTTACACTCTAAATATTTTTGGTTGATCTCAATAAAGTAGGACCAGTTGGAAATAGGCATGTAAGGATCACATTGCATGTAATTTCCATGCTGTGCACCCATATATGATCTATGTCGTCGAGAGTATTAACATTGTGATCATTGATGGATTTAGTCATGATAAATGTGGCGAAAGTCGCTTTGGTTCGTTATTGGTATGATCGGTGGACCAGATTGTTGGAGATGGTTGATAATAATAGTGATGATGAGCTCATAAAGTTAGTATGCACAGCTATACGATGATTCATGTGTTGGCCCAAGTGGGAGACTGTTAGATTAATTTTAATAATCTGATATGGACCAACACATATCAATATGCGTGCATCCATCACTGTAAAATAAACGGCCCAGGTCTTAAGTGATCTAATTATATTTATTTATGGGCCCACGACATCTCAATATTATATGAGATTTAATTGTAGAGATACCATTTGGGGTAATTATTAATTTTATGATGGGCAAAATAGTAATTACCTCTATCTCAGGTTTTTATTATAAATAGAGGGGTTATGGTCCTTGGGTCACGCACTTGATTCCAATTTCTGAAGCTCCATTATTCAGAGACGACTCGTGAACGGTGCATAGACTTGGAAAGTCGTCCCCATCTTCTAATCTAAGTAATGGATTCAGATACACTTCCGTATCTAGTTATTCTTAATGATTTCACATGTAAGTTCTTGGCTTAAGATATAATTCTTGTTTAGAAAATTCTTTCAAAATATCTTCTCACTGACTATGACTTACTCTAGTTGTTGTGAAACATTAACATGATGTTGAATTTTGCCGCTCAGGAACTAATCTAGGATTTAGTTCTAACCATTGCACCAAAGCTGAACATACTGAAGGACATGAACATGGAATGATTATGGATCATGGAGGTAAGTTGTGCAATATAGTTAATAATTTAGGAGAAATGCAGAGTGAGGTAAAGACAATAGTATGTTCTAACCAGTTACAGCTAGCTAATTCTAGGGTTGATGGTGAGCTAGGTGGGAGTGATGGTGAAATAAATAGGATTGACATTTGCAAAGAGCCAGGTGAGAGTGGAAATAAAAGATCCTAAAAAAAATGAGGGCTTGAAATCTTCAACATCAAGCCATAAACAAAGCAACACTTGCTTCTATTACTGCCAGAACCAAAGCTGATGATGTTGATGGTTATGCAGTCTGTGACATTGTTTACTCTGGAATTGCCACAAAGATATTGGAAGGTATCCTGAGGAGTGTGATAAAGTTATTGTGCTGGAAAATCCGAAAAGTGGACCAGAAACAACAATAACCAAAGGTGATGATAGGTGTGATGAAAAATCGGCAAAAGCTAATAATAAATTGGAACAAAAAATTTCTGACGGATGTGCTCTGTGGGACATTTTTCGACAGGAAGATGTTGTGAAGTTGCAGGAATACCTTAAAAAACATTGTAAAGAGTTCAGACATGTCCATTCTATTAAAGTCTCACATTGCTTGAGGTTGTGATCTAGATGACCTTTAAATAGATTGGACAATCCTCCACCTTCGAGCTAGCTTTTGGGGTGGAGTTAGGTCCAAGTCTGATTTTCTAACATGGTATCAGAGCCAGACCTATTGTTGATTGTGGGCCACCTACAGAACTTCACGCTCCAGATGTGGATCCTGGGCGTGAGGGGGGTGTGTTAAAGTCCCACATTGCTTGAGGTTGTGATCTAGATGACCTTTAAATAGATTGGACAATTCTCCCCCTTCGAGCTAGCTTTTGGGGTGGAGTTAGATCCAAGTCTGATTTTCTAACACATTCTTCTCCAATAGAAGAGGTATGTGTTATTTGAATTTCTTTTCTTTTCTCGCTTTTTGTTACATAATAATAAAATTAAATATTTTTTTCCTCATATTAGGTGATTCATCCTATCCATGACCAGTCCTGCTTGACAAAAGAGCATAAAAGGAAGCTGAAGGCTGAATACGGTGAGTTAGTTTGCTCCCATGAAAGATTGATTTATATATATTTGTAAAATTATTCATATCCATGACCAGTCGTTTTTCTTCTTCTTACTACAGAGTCCCTAGAGCCGACGACCAAGATGTCAGCACAAGAGACTGCATTCCCAAGGCAGATGGTGTTCAAAGAAGCTTTGGTGCCATCTATCACCTCAAATCCTCGTAGAATTCACATTTGGTCCCGTCGTCTTCTCTCCCACAAAGCTCGCAGAGTCATCCAACAACACCGAGCCATCACAACCCTGCATCATCATCATCATCATCAGCATCATCCATGTATGCAAACAAAGATGGAGTTTATGATCTGCTTGATTAGTGAAATTAAATTTGTTTTTATGATTTCGATTTTACTAAAATTAAAATTGCTTACGAAAACGTGTTTGGTTCAGCATTTTCATAAAACTGAATCGAAACCAGAATGAAAATGAAACCAAATTTTTTAATAAAAATGAAAACATCATAATATTTTTTTGTGGTTTCGAGACTGTCGATTTCGTTATTAAAATGGAGTGACAACTTTATAATTATAAATATTGTTTTAATAAAATTAATTAATTTAAAAATAAATAAAACTATATTATTTTTTTAAAAAAATAAAAAACATCATTTTTAACTCAAACTTTTATATTAAATTTATAAATTAATTAATCTAATTTATATCTAATTGTCTCAAGTCCAAATTTTAAAATAACTCAATTTTCTTAAAGTTAATCTATTTATAATTGGTCAAAACTAATTTTAGACCGCTAGACTTTTTTTTGAAATATAATAATAACTATTAATTAATTTTTATATCTAATTGAATAGAAAAATCTCAGACTACCGATAACTTAATTAATTAAATATTACAAATATTTTATAACTATATTAACAAATATTTAATTTTGTAAATTAACTAAACATTAATTATTACTAAAAATATTCAAGAAAAATTAATATTACTTTTTATAACCAAATAAATATTCACTAATTTCAACTAACTAAAACTTATGTTGTTTTTATTAATCAAACGCGTTTTCAAAACACTAAAAATTAGAAATCAAAATTAAGGGCGTGTTTGTTTGCCTAGTTTTCAGTTTTTGTTTTCGCGAAAACTGAAAAGTGGGCTCGAAACTGTGTTTGTTGAGGAAAACACGTTCTGTTTTCGAGTCTTATTTCGCCACCATCCAAGTTCTGAATGAGTTTTCGCGAAACACCATTTTATACTAATTCGAGAAAGCGGCTTCCGCTCATTTTCGCGTTTTCGCAAAAACTGGTGAAACGAGCGGTGACATACTTGTAATTAAGATGTGAAACCCGCTCATTTCGCCCGTTTCGATCAAAAATGAAACAAAACCCTGATTCACTCGCCGGCTTAACCACGCGACCTATCACTCGACCCAAACACCTCCCTCGATACTATTCTCGGAGCACATTGCCAACATCACGTATCCTATTATTTTCATCATGGCACATGATATACTAACTGTTCCTGTGTCTACAGTAGCTTCGGAGTCTTGTTTTAGTGCAGGAAACAGAATTCTCGACGAAAAAAGAAGCCGAATGAGTGAAGAAATTATTGAAATGTGCATTTGCTTAAAAGACGGGTTGGATGCTGAAGATATATTACAAGATAAGGGAGGACACGACACTTCATCATCGAGAGAGGAGGAAGCTCAAACAAGCGAAGCTGGTGCTGCTGGTCCAAGTATAAGTTAAATCATCGAGACTACGGGTGATTAAAGAACTACGTAGACCTAATCCTTCTATAGTTAATCAATGGGGAGTACAAGTTTAGCTATAGAAGGTACGTAGGTAACCTTTTAAGGTGCGGTCTATTATAATATTAAAAAAAATTATTTTATCATTGGATGAATATTTTTGTATTAAAGATAAACAAAAATTTAATTATAATTTAATTATAATTTAATTTAAAAAAAATCTTTTTATTAATTTGTACCGTGTTACATATAAAAAATGTGTTAAAAAATATATAATAAAATTTAGTACAATGATTAATAAAATTAGAGGTCCAAGTTCAAAATTAACCCGTAATCATTAATTTCTAAAATTAAATTTTAAACCTTTAAAAATTTAAAAATTTAAATTAAAAATTTAAATTAAAAATTTAAATTAAAAATTTAAATTAAAAATTTAAATTAAAAATTTAAATTAAAAATTTAAATTAAAAATTTAAAAATTTAAATTAAATAATTAATTTTTGAGCCGCCCTAGCCCGACCTAGCCCGAGCCCCAGCTGCCAACCACTGTGACACGGCCCGTTGCCACCTCTAGCACCAACCACTGCGACACCAACTTTTATTTCCAATTTTCTACTCTCTTTTTTTTCATCGTGTTTTCTCATTTGCTAATTGGCTAATTTGTTTTAATTTATTATTTTTTTATTTGTATTATATTTAATTTTTATCTATAAAAAAATTACTGTTTTGAATTATTATTTTTTATATTTTTTATGCACGTTGTACCAATTATGAATTTTCTTATTTATTAATTTATCGAATTACGCTGAAATTTTGTATTTACCGTTAACGTTCAATCCATAGAAAATATTATTACAATAGTAAAAAGGTCACGTAAGGTTCAAGTTCAGGTTCAATCTATTACAAATGTCATTATAATTATTCGCTTTCTTCCAACATCAATATTTGGATATTTTCTTGAAATTTTTTTTCAAAATTTTGGTTTGTAAAATGATTATATTCTTTTATAATTTTTTATTGTATTTTTTACTAGTACATATTAAATTTTGCATGGTTTATATAACATTATATATATATATATATATATATATATATATATAGTTGCAGTTAAATAACTACGAACACTTAAAAGAATTAAGTATAAATTTAATAATTTTATAAAATTATATAATATTATATTCAAATGTATAATCTTATTAAAATTTTATTATAAAAAATTAAACATAAAAAATATATGTATTATTAAATTCTATATTAAAAAATTAATGACATTGTTATTAATTGAAGAATACAGCCTATACAGTGACAGTCTTTACTATGGCTGGCAATGGATCAAATACGGTGCAGATAGTGCATTATCCGCATCTGCACCGCACTCCATATCCGCACATTCGTATCTGCACCGTATCCGCTACGGATATGAATATGAATATCCATATCCGCACCGATTCAAATACGGATATCCGCACCGCATTTGTATTTAAAAAGTATTAAAATATGAGCGATCACCACAACATCAATGATCTGGTTCCTCTACTAGTTGAGCCCACCGGAAACCACTACGAGCAAGTACTTTCTCCGCTGGCTTCTGCGTGCCGCCTCGCTCTCCGTCCGGTACTCCTAGCTGAAGTTGAGGCAAGGCCGATACCCCATTCCATATTTCCATCAGGTTGCCTCCAGAACTCACCCTCCACATTTCTCACATGCTCCCGGCGGACAACCCTGTCTTCGCCTACGTGAACCTCTACTTCGCCGGGATGAGTCAACTGGGCTCCAACGACAACAATTCCTTCCAGATTTACGTCGACAACGAGATCATGGACACTACCATCAACCCACCATACCAAAGCGCGACCAAGTGCTGGATCCTAGTGATGGACGCGTCGGCGAGCACCAACATCACCTTGAGGGCCACGCCGAAGGCCACTCTTTCGTCGCTCATCAGCGCGATGGAGGTCTTCGTCGTCCGCGATGGGCTCAGCAACGGAACCGACGCATCCGACGATGAGTACGAGCCCATCAGGCCATCACCATTTCTCACACCGTCATCGCCACCACCCACCGCCCACACCGATTGCTGCGAAGAGGAGGAGGTGGAGCAAGGAAGGGGGGAGAAGGGGAGGAGGTGGTCGAGCTTGGAGCCTACACTGAGGGTTCGGAGCAGGGTGAGGAGGAAGAAGAACGACAAAAGGAGGAACCTAGGGCTCCGGGCGAGGGAAGGGAGACGATGGCCGGCTTTTCGCGGGGCCTTTTGGGGAGAGAGGTGGAAACTGTGCAGCGCGGAAGACGAGAACAAGTGGATCAGCGGATGAGTTGCGACGGCACGGAGATGTACGAGAGGTCATCGACGACAGCAATGGAGGCGAGGAGGAGGGTGGAGGAGCTGCTGAGGGGGATGACAGAGGAGGACGAGGAAGAGGAGATGAGCGATTCGAGCTTCGATCTGTTTGAGTAGGAGAATTTTACGGCGTTCCGCGTTTGGGAAGGGGGAGGGAGGGCGCAACGATGCGAATAGATTAGGGATTAAGGGTATTCATTAGAAATTCTAATTTAGAATATTAAATATTTGAAATTTTAGATATAATATATATATTTAATATAAAATTACAATATAGCCCTCATATATGTATATTGTATATATGGGCAAAATAATAATTAGCAAGAGGTGAATAAGCGGTGCGGATATGGTGCGGATACACAGGCAAATCTATATCCGCACCGTATCCGTGCGAATATAAAATTTCTAGATTCATATCCGTTTTTACTTGCAGAAATGGATCAGATACAGTACGGATGCAGATAAAATTACCACCCCTAGTCTTTACTATATAAATATAAAATTTCATAATAATTCAATAAATTAATAAACGAGCAAATTCATAATTTGTACACATGCATAAAAATAAAAATATACAAAAAAGGAATAATTACAAAATAGTAATATTTTCATAGATAAAAATCAAATATAACATAGATAAAAAATAAAAAATTAAGACAAATTAAAAAAATAAGAAATTAAAATTAATTTAAACTACATAAACTTCAATAATTTTGAAATTCTATTAAAAACAAATTAAAAAATTGATATTTCAAAAACTCAAAGTGGATAAATAAGTAATCTATATAGATAGAGTACATTTTATATTTCAAATTAGTATCGTAATTATTAATAAATTATAAATCAAAAAGCAATATTAATCTTTCTATAATAAAAAAATTGAACTATATTGCATAAAGAAAATTAAAAGCATTAAGAGAAAAAATAAATAGTAGAATCGACAACAATTAATACATAAAGTAAATAAATATTGCTTAATGATAATAATGAATATTATAACTACAAATTATAATTCAAATAAACTTTGAACTAAACAATTTGTTATAATTATTTGAGTATATAAATAGTTATATTTGTAAGTATTTAAATAGTTAAAATAGAATTAAACTAATTTGTATTTGTGATATGTTGTAATTATTAAAATATCATATTTTAGAAAAAATAATTAAATCAATTGTACCAGCATAATATTATTTTATTTAATGTGAAAATAAAAATAACTAAAAATATAAAACTCAAATGTCATAGGAAATTATGGGTAAAAATAAATGTACCTATAAGAGATGAAAATAAAAGTTGAACACAAAAAAATAATATGCGAAATTTTTGTGTGGCATCTGCTCTCTATTGGTGGCGTGTGACACATACAAACTAAGGTACAATCCATCCTTATTCCATTACCACATTCATCCATTTCTAACGGGCATCAAAGCATATGTTTCAAAATTAATACTATATAATTTTAATATGATGAAAAAAATGAAATTAAAGTACCTCAATTCTTCTCTGCACTTTAATTAGCTTTACCTTCAGCCTTCCATTACAATATTCATCCATGTTGGGTGAAATGGCCACACTAGAGGGGGGATGAATATTATGTTTACTAATCTTTTCGTCTAATTTCGATTTTAATCGTTTAGTCAATTACTTAGGCAATTAACAAATTGAATAACAAGCGAAAGCAAAGTAAATATGCTAATTAAGCAAACGCAAGAGGAAGCAATGCAAACATGGTGATTTATAGTGATTCGGCCCCAATACCTACTCCACTACCTAAGCATCCCGCTTAGGATTTCCAAACTAGCTTTATTAGATTATCTTATTTCCTTTACAACGAGGACGTTTTCACCGGAGAGTCTCCACTCTCACATCGAATACACTTCCACACCCAAAAGTATCTCGCATTCCTACCGAGAGCACTTTCTCATCTCAATTCTAAGGACAACAAGAACTAATCCTAGCAAACTAAGTTTACAATGGTGGATTTAAGCCTCAACACCCAGGCAACCACCACTCAATCAACCTAGCACTCTAGGTTTACACAAGTTCAATTACAATGAAATAAACAACAAAAAATAATAACAATTGGATCAATAAATAAAACAATAAGTACTTAGCTCCAAAACAATAAATAAAACAACCTAGCACTCTCGGTCGATCGACGGATCGACCGCCCAAGCGACCGCAACATTCTACCACTTCTGGGCACAGTTCGATCAACCGAATTGGCGACTGCCAATTTTCGACCAACTTCGGTCGACCGAATTTGCTACTGTCAAATTTTGACACCGTTCAGTCGACCGAAATGCCTTCTTCTTCGGTCGATCGATCGAACCTGGGCAGGGCAGATTTCTTTGCTTGGTTTGTTCATTTTTTGGTTCCATCTTTGCTAAGTCTACTTATATAATATTTATTAACTTTAAGTTATAACTTTAAAACATAAATGTTATATAAGGATTATCCCCCATTTGGATTCAATAAAAATATCTAAAAAAAATCAAAATCCTTAACACGGTGATTTGTAGTGATTCGGCCCCAATACCTACTCCACTACCTAAGCATCCCGCTTAGGATTTCCAAACTAGCTTTATTAGATTATCTTATTTCCTTTACAACGAGGACGTTTTCACCGGAGAGTCTCCACTTTCACATCGAATACACTTCCACACCCAAAAGTATCTCGCATTCCTACCGAGAGCACTTTCTCATCTCAATTCTAAGGACAACAAGAACTAATCCTAGCAAACTAAGTTTACAATGGTGGATTTAAGCCTCAACACCCAGGCAACCACCACTCAATCAACCTAGCACTCTAGGTTTACACAAGTTCAATTACAATGAAATAAACAACAAAAAATAATAACAATTGGATCAATAAATAAAACAATAAGTACTTAGCTCCAAAACAATAAATAAAACAACCTAGCACTCTCGGTCGATCGACGGATCGACCGCCCAAGCGACCGCAACATTCTACCACTTCTGGGCACAGTTCGATCAACCGAATTGGCGACTGCCAATTTTCGACCAACTTCGGTCGACCGAATTTGCTACTGTCAAATTTTGACACCGTTTAGTCGACCGAAATGCCTTCTTCTTCGGTCGATCGATCGAACCTGGGCAGGGCAGATTTCTTTGCTTGGTTTGTTCATTTTTTGGTTCCATCTTTGCTAAGTCTACTTATATAATATTTATTAACTTTAAGTTATAACTTTAAAACATAAATGTTATATAAGGATTATCCCCCATTTGGATTCAATAAAAATATCTAAAAAAAATCAAAATCCTTAACACGGTGATTTATAGTGATTCGGCCCCAATACCTACTCCACTACCTAAGCATCCCGCTTAGGATTTCCAAACTAGCTTTATTAGATTATCTTATTTCCTTTACAACGAGGACGTTTTCACCGGAGAGTCTCCACTCTCACATCGAATACACTTCCACACCCAAAAGTATCTCGCATTCCTACCGAGAGCACTTTCTCATCTCAATTCTAAGGACAACAAGAACTAATCCTAGCAAACTAAGTTTACAATGGTGGATTTAAGCCTCAACACCCAGGCAACCACCACTCAATCAACCTAGCACTCTAGGTTTACACAAGTTCAATTACAATGAAATAAACAACAAAAAATAATAACAATTGGATCAATAAATAAAACAATAAGTACTTAGCTCCAAAACAATAAATAAAACAACCTAGCACTCTCGGTCGATCGACGGATCGACCGCCCAAGCGACCGCAACATTCTACTACTTCTGGGCACAGTTCGATCAACCGAATTGGCGACTGCCAATTTTCGACCAACTTCGGTCGACCGAATTTGCTACTGTCAAATTTTGACACCGTTCAGTCGACCGAAATGCCTTCTTCTTCGGTCGATCGATCGAACCTGGGCAGGGCAGATTTCTTTGCTTGGTTTGTTCATTTTTTGGTTCCATCTTTGCTAAGTCTACTTATATAATATTTATTAACTTTAAGTTATAACTTTAAAACATAAATGTTATATAAGGATTATCCCCCATTTGGATTCAATAAAAATATCTAAAAAAAATCAAAATCCTTAAGAATCAAAATATAGTTTTTGGGGTCTAGTACAAATTTTCGAAAAATAGAAATTTCCTAATTTCTTGGGTCAAATATGAATAGGCTAAAGGCTTCTAAAAAATCCTTTAAAATACCTCATTATCTATTTTCTACCCAAGGAACAATTATCATCATTTTTTATGTTAGGAAAATATCTAGGTCATATAGCCCTCCAATGAGCTCCCTAGGCTTAGTGAATTTCAAGGCGATTTCCAGGTTTTCATGTTTTGGGATTCGGGGATAGTTTTTGGGTTCTTATGCATCATCATGAGGATTTACAACATAAACTAGACATCCTAAATCTAGACTCTATCTTCTCAGCGAATCCGAGCGCGTCGACCAACGTCCTTCCGATTTTCTAATTTCTCCGATATTTTCGATCAAAGACGTCGTGCACTAACCGATATGGAACTTGAAAGAAACTTTTCATGAAATCATTAGTTAGTTTTATGTTTGTTATCATCAAAATCGAGATTAAGACCAAGGTTGAAAATCTTAAGCCAACAATCCATTTCTAACATGCATCAAATATGTTGAACACAAAGTTGTAATCTACATAACATGTTTATAAAAATGAGCAAATAAATCTAGAGGGAAGCCGACATTTATTAAATTTATACTTAATTCATTTAAGTGTTCGTAGTTATTTAACTGCAACTATATTTATATATATTTGCGCAACGCGCAGATTCTTTATTTTTTTTTAATTTTTTTTACACATTTAATACAAAGTTAATTAATATAAGGGATAATTATACTTTTGGTCTCCACAGTTTGCTCCAATTTTAATTTTAGTCCACATGATTTCAAAATTTTAGTTTTAGTCTTCACACTTTATTTTCGTTTAAGATTTGGTCCCTACCGTCACATGAGGCCTAAACGGAGCTGACGTGGATAACATGTGTTGACTGAACATTGTTGACCACCTGCAGGGACCAATTTTGTAAACTATGAAGACTAAAATCAAAATTTTGTAAATTATGGAGACTAAAATTAAAATTTTGTAAACTATAAGGACTAAAACCAAAATTCAAGTAATTATTTTTTCTAATAAATATAAAAAAATCACAAGATATTTTTTAAATTTATTTATAAATAATTATAATATTTAAAAATATTAAAATTGAGCCAACTTTTTTACTTATTAACGTGATTTATTTTGAAAAGTGTGATGACATGTTTATATATTTAGATGATTAGTTTAATATTTGCAAGACTAATTTATTTTATATTTAAGACAAACATTTGATTTTGTATTCTTGTATTGAACATATTAATTGAATTGAAACATATTAATATGTTCTGTATATCTGAATATCCCTTAATAATGCTCACGAAATCATAGCAATAACATTGTATTATGTTGTTGCTACTACAGCAAATGCATGGGAAGCCGACATTTATTAGAGTGAAAATCAACATTTATTAAATTTAATATGTACTCGTAAAATTATGGGTAAAAACAAATGTACGTATAAGAGATTTTGTCGGCTTGTGAAAGAGATGTCGGTTTGTGAAAGTGCCATGTGGCGAGGTGAGCTTCATTTCAATATTTTTTGATGTTCGAAATCTAATTTAAACTGCTTTGAATGTGCCAAATTTAGGATCAAAATGAAAGTGGGGATGTGATCAGTGAAGAGATGAGCAGATCAGGAGAACAGATTTTTGAATTCTGCAATAATTGTGGAATTCACGCTAAATCAGGGTAATTAACGGATAAAAATTGACGCCTAATGACGACGTCGGTTTAAATCCACCCAAATTAACGTAAATTTTTGTAGTGTGCTCAATTTTAATATTTTTAAATATTATAATTATTTATAAATAAATTCAAAAATATATTGTGATTTTTTATATATTTTAAAGAAAATAATAATAATTTTGGTCCATATAATTTACTTGAATTTTGATTTTAATCATTATAATTTATAAAATTTTAATTTTAATCCTTATAGTTTACAAAGTTAGTCCTTACAGGTCCACGTCAACAATGTCCAGTCAACATCTATTTTCTACGTCAGCTCCATTTATGCCTCATGTGATGGCAGAGACCAAATTTTTAATAGAAATAATATGTGTGGACTAAAACTAAAATTTTAAAATTATAAAGAATAAAATTAAAATTCGAATAAACTGTGCCGATCAAAAATATAATTTTCCCTTAATATAATTCTCTTTCACACTGCAGGAATTTAATTCTAACTCTTTATTCCCTTTTCTCTCCTCCTTAACTCTCCCCCTCTCTCTCTTAATCACTCCGTCTTCATTAATTATTTAACTTTCTCTCTCTTCGTTAATCTCTCTGTAAGTCTGTATAACTCTTTCTCTTCCTTACCTCGGTAAATTGAGATTTTTTTAAAAACAAAGTTAACTCACTATCTTTCTTAATCTCTCTTTTAACGAGGCACAGATTAAGAAACGTTTCATCTCTTTTAATTAACTTCCTATCTTTTTTAATCTCTCTTTTAATATGGCACAGATTACGAAATATTTCATCTCCTTTGATTAACTTCCGACAATAAATATGAATTAACTTTCTTTCTCCTTCTTATATAATTAGTTTATTATAAAATTTATATAGTATTAATAATTAGTAACTTTTATATTAAATTAAATTTATAGTTCATCAGTATTTCAACAAAATAAAATATATTTATTTATAAATATTTGCGCAACGCTCAGATTCTCGATTTATTCATCCATAAATCAAAATGCATTATATTTACAAATTCTTTTTTTTTTCCTCATCTTTTATCTCGTTCATGAAAATCACTATAATTAATATTCATCTTTCTTCTATCTTCAAATTATTCTTCCAACTTTTTTATTTTCCCTTTCATTTTTTTTCTTGAAATTAGTTTTTGAGATTCTTTAAATCTCTCTTTTTTTTGGATAAACCCTCGGGATCCTTTAGCATTAAGGAAAACCATACGGTAGTAAGGAAGCTCAATCACATGAACAAAAGTGTGCACCGAAAGGAAATTGTTATTAATGCATAGCATTCTACATTTCTACGTCATGAACATAAATAATGAGCAAAGCATTCTACGTCAGCACATGAAAGCAGCACACATCGACAATCAAGTCCAAGGAAAGTGACTAGAAATATTCGAGAACAATACCTCCATTATTGATACAGGTTGAATTGATTTTATCTGAGAAGATATGGGCAAAACATTAAGTTCATCATCCATTACAATGCATGTTTTGCATGGATCAAGCAGTCCCCTCTGCATCAGCTTCTTTATGCTTTGCACGCTTTTTTGTGACTATATATATATAAAATGATTAGTTAGACAAATTAGGTTAAGATGACAACCAATTGCAGATATATAAAGAAATATTGGAGAAGAATCTGGATGATGACTATAAAATCGTTAGATACAACAGATGAAGCTGAAAAGAGATCTCCCAAAACCATTAGCTAAGCCCATAAGTGCTTGTAGATTGTAATGAAATATGTACTAGAAACTTGCAGGATGCTATAAGCAACCAAAAAGTTTTGCTTTTACCCAATTTTTATTTATACAGTAATTTGAGTATTGCTTTCCTCTAGCTTTCTCTCGTAGAAACCAAGCTTTCTATGCAAAAAGCTAGTACATCAACATATAAAAACTTTAGCATCCTTGATTCTAAACTTACTATTGTTATTGCTAGGAAATGACAACCTTATTGAATTCATGATCATAAATAACAAGGGTGGAATGGATATTCATATAAAACAATTATAATAGTTGGTTCTGAAACTACGATCTGTATGGAAAATCTTGGTTGAAGCATATTCTAGTAAAGAAGCCACATGCATCTACCAATTCTTTGTGATAAAAATGTATGGCCAGGTTTCAATTTCCATACAGTTCTACTGACAAAACTCGTGCACGCTGAGAAGTTTAAATTTAGGTAGAATATTATAATTTGAGTATTGCTTTCCTCTAGCTATCTCCTCATAGAAATCAAACATTGTATGCAAAGAAATAGTACATCAACATATACAGATTTTAGAGTTCTTGATCTAAATTTACTAATGTTATTGCTAAGAAATGAAAACCTTATTGAATTCGTGATCATAAATAACATGGGTAGAATGGAGATTCATATACTAGTTGGTCATGAAACTACGATCTCTATGGGATATCTTGTTCGAAGCATATTCTACTGAAGAAGCTACATGCATCTAAATATATGGTTATAAAATAAGGCACCTACTAAGCTCAAGTTTATCTTTGTAGCACCACAACACCGTTGGGCGTGACTTCACAACTGCCTTGATTAACATATAGATTCACATTATGCATCAAGTCAAAATCGAAACTTATCAGATGGCCAAAATGGTAAAGAAAAACAAACAAACCCAAAAGAAAAGCACAAGACAATCAAAAGTAAGAATATACAACTTGATGCAACTGAAGATGAGATGTAATTTGCAGGATTCACAATGTTGTTATTTGCATATTGTATATTCTTCATTTACAGGTTGTAAGGATTCACAACATGATGCATTGCAA
Source organism: Canna indica (assembly GCA_034359265.1). Classification (NCBI taxonomy): domain Eukaryota; kingdom Viridiplantae; phylum Streptophyta; class Magnoliopsida; order Zingiberales; family Cannaceae; genus Canna; species Canna indica. The sequence continues at coordinate 43,671,862 of CP136890.1, read as the reverse complement.
GAAGGCTTTGAAGGCCAACTAGACAGTGTCATTGTCTATTACAACCTGCAAATTAATTTTATCCAAATAATTAGGCACATATGTTCAGATACAGTCTTAAAAACAATGGAAAATGATATAGAAGTCGAAGCTTACATGTCTTTCTTGGACATGTATCATCACCCCAACAGGAGGCATCGTATCTGGCTCCCCTGAGCAAGAAAACAACTAACAAAGCCCCTGTTGCAATCACATCAAATAAATAGTGTAAATGAATTAATCAAGTGAATATATAGCAGGTATAGCTAGCATATAGATAACTTTTAGAAGGTATAGATAACACATAGATAACTATTTTTTTTTACCAAAAAAGAAAGTCTTATTAACTACCGATAAAGAGGACTAAGATAGTCCTGATACAAAATATCATTGAGCTCCAGAGGCCTGATTGGGGTCCAAACATTGGACTCTTTCAAACATCGAGTTCTATTTGCCGTCCAGTGGGTTGTTTTATTACATTCACGGAAACAGAAGGAAAAAGTACAAATATTAAAGTCTCATGCAAGAGACTGAATTTGAGTAACAAAGTGGCTCAACCGAGAGGGAGCCAAACAGTGCCCTTGAATGACTTGAATGACAGTGTTGGGATCAGATTGAATTATAATATTGTCAAATTTCCGCTGCGCAAATTGAATAGCTTGAAGAATGGCAAGGACCTCTGCACAAGCAAGGAAAAAACAAGTATTAAGGTAATACAATGCAGTGAAGAGACAATCACCAATATTATTTAACAATAAAAGCAATGCCGGAATTAGGATTTGAAAAAAAACCATCACAGTTTATTTTTCACTACTACATTTTGGCTCTGTGGCCACGCCACTTTTAGGAACGTTCAAAAAAGTGTTCCTATACATCACTTACGGGAACAATTTTCAAAACCGTTCCCTTAACCAATATAGTATGGGAACAGTTTCCAAAACCGTCCCCATATATTGGCTAATGGAACGGTTTTGAAAATCGTTCCTGTAGCCAATAGACTATAGGAACACAAAAAAGAAATCGTTCACATAGCTCCTATATGGGAACAATTTTCCCCAGCCAATATATTATGAGAACATAATTTTTTATTTTTTTTTAAATCTCAAAACCATTCCTATAAGTCAAAAACAGAATAATTAAAAAACTATTCCTAAATCTGTCACCTAAAATGGTTTAGAAATTTAAATTAAATACTTAAATATCTAAACCTACTAGGCTAATATTCGAATCCGCCCCAAAACTTCTCCTGCTCCTGCGAGTCTGAGTCGCCTCCCTCGACGCCTCTGCCCTCCTTCCTCGCCAAACGCCAATCGAGGTACCTAACCAGGCGACGCCTCTGCTCTCCTTCCTCGTCAAACGCAACCCTAGATCCCTAACTAGGCGACGCCTCTGCGGCTCTACCGACCCCTTCTTCTTCTTCTTTGGCCATTTGATTTGCAGCCTCCGCACTCGCACCCAAGGCAAAGGGCCGAAGGGTCAAGAGAGGCATTCACCGCCGACCTCCAGAGTGAGTGGTGCAGGAGCTACACCCCCAGTGCCGACGTTAGTGAGTCCAAGTCCTCCAACGACATCTCCGGCCACACTGGGCCCACTGCTGCTCCCTCCGCCTCCGTAGAAGGGGCCTCCAGCTCCTTCGCCTCCTCGCCGCCCGCTCGCGCTGCGATGTTCCCCCAGGGGCCTCATTTGGTCTTCTGGGAACCCAAGTTGGAGAAGAAAAATCCAAATTTCTCTGGTTTGTACTGTAGCATTTTACCCCTTTTTCCTGCTGATATTGTCACACCCCAACTGAGGGTAGTGTGACTGGCCAGGGCCTACATCCTACCCTGTAGCCTATTGTCTACACTGACATATAAGAAACCAAAATATCTCGATAAAAAGAAACCTCAATGCAAGCTTTATTTAAATTTTTTCCAAGTTCACAATATATGTTTTCAAACCAAAGCAGAAAACCAATATCGTAACAATACGAACATCTCAAGTATTAAGGTTTTACAAACTTTTCCAACACACAACTGTTAGTGCAAAAAAGGAAAACAACTACTAAGACACTGGACTATGACCCAAGGACGCCGCTACGAGATATGACACCACCACCTGCCCTCCAGCTGCACCATGCTGACAAGCCACAATTACTGCTCATGCTCTACAAAAACAAGGAAATAAACTGTGAGTCCACTTGGGATTCAGTGAACGATTCTTCCGAACCTCCACATAATCCTCAGTTAGTCATGCATAATATATAAGACAACATTGTATATAATCAGGGAGGTAAGATACCTTTTTAAATGCGACTACTAGCCCTATAAGTCATGCTGTATAAACTACGTAGGCAAAAACCTGCCATAGCGGCCTATCAAGCCTCTGACATCCGGCCCTTGGGCCTAATCATGGTATAAGAATCCCGGCTATAACCAGCCCTACCATACAAAGTAGAATCAAACTGGTCATTTAGCCACATCATATCAAGATGTAAATAATAAATCCCGGGCCATCGACTAGGATGGTCTACTAGTCTCCGGACACCGTCTGGGGTAGGGATAGCTAGTCCCACCCAACTGGGGTCTGACACCTAGCGGGCCCGCTGGTGCATCTCAAGACCCAATCACTGGCCGAGCTAAGCATTGGTCATTTCCGACCTCGAGGCTTCTCGGCGGACCATCTCAAGTGAATCACACAATCAAGTGTCCTAGGGTTTCCTTATATACATTTCGGGCCGTTGCTCGTATTCGGCCCTAATCCGGCCTGCAGGGTCAACAATTCAATGATGCCCTTCCAAAAATGTGTACACCTAATAATACTAGGTTTCCAAAGATGAATACTGGAAGTCCTAGAAGTTGTATCATTTCCTAGTTCAGTTTCCATATCTATTATGCACCTTACGATGTCCTACATGTTATCTAGCTTATACGTTACATTGGGTGAGGAATTTTGTGAACCGAACTTAGAATTCCACCCCTGAACATTTCCGGATAGCATATATGAAATAAAGAACGATAAACATAATTCACAACAACTACCATGTATAACCACGATGTTCAACGATAAAAATTTATATACTGCATATAGAATTAAATTCAATATGGAACATCGTATCTAGCATGGTAAAAATATCCCAATGGCACTTACCAAATTAATCATGGGTAGCAACATCATGAAGGACCCGAATTAAAGAGGTAATTAATTCAGTTATTAAAACAATAAGGAACATACATTAAGCATAGCAATAATTTAACATGATACGAGGGATTAAATGAAACCTTTCTTTGAATACATATACCATAACCATCATATTCACAAGAGCATTAGCAAGAACATTTCTAAAATATGATAGTGAATGTCTATCACTAAACAATTCATATGATAAGCGAGAAATTATGTAACATGAATATGAATTAACATCGAACGGAAAGGTACGAACAAGTACTTATATCATTCGGTTCCCCCTCTTTTTTTTTTCCTTGCTCGGTCGAACCCTATGGATGGGAAGGGGCTGACATTTCATCCATAATTTATATACATCAGTCTAGGAATCTAATATTTAACAAGAAACAAAACTCGGAATAATGCATCTTAACTCAAACAGTCCACACTCCCCATTTATACCACTGCTCGGCCGACTCAAGCAGGGTAAACCCTTGCTTGATCGAGTCCTCAAATTGAAGGGGGCATGGCTGCAGCAAGAACACCATATGAAGCCGTAGATCTAGCATATGATGAACACCAAGCGATCTACGGATGCGAAATGAGCAAGGAAAATTTGGGGAAAATTTCGGCATGACCTTCCCCCTATTTTCTCAACTCGGCAGTCCACAAAAATGAAAAAAAAACCACAATCTAATACATAAGATCACATGCACATACATTGATTTAAAACTCTACTCAAAGAAACTCGTCGATCGGTGAAAACTCGCGAAGAAAAATCCGATTTCAAATCTCATAGGGTCGGCCACCCGCCTCCCTTCAAAAGCATGATAACCACTCACCTAGATCGGATCACGAAGAAATCTTGAAGAAAATGGGCTGTCGATCTCCTCGAGCGTCGTCGCGAACTCGGCGCCGACAAGATCTCCACCTCCTCTCTCCCTTTCTCCCTCTTGATGGGCTGCGTGCGGCTCTCTCTTTGAGCCGCACGGGTGGCTTGGGTGAGGGATTTTATTCCCCTCATCCAATGACCCAAATGCCCCTCACTTGACTTGACTTCTACTCGGTTCGATCCGAGTCCGATTCGGACTCCGATCCAATCCGCACTCATGAGTCGAACTCGGCTTAATAAGACATCATAAGCAAGAAAGGAAATAACCATTGAACCAATTTAACTTCATATTTCCATGGGTCGGGTTATACCTTCTACTTGAGGCGATTCCCGCGACTCGACCCGACTAACCTCCGATCCGGTGTGTTGCACCAAAGATAGATTTTTATATTAGGAAATTTTTTTGGGTCTTACAGATATCTGCTAATGTGTGCTTGGTTGCAAGATCTGAGAGATATTTGGACCTACATTTCCCTTTTTAGGCTTCTTTTTGAAGATTGGTTCACCAATTAACCATTATTTATGTTTTAGAAGTGGAGATGATGAAGGGGAGATTTGCGAAGCTTCTTCTCGGTGAAGATGTGTCCGACGACTGCAAAGGAATCTGCACTGCCCTTGCCATCTCAAATGCGATAACATATCTCTCAGGTGAGATATATATATTTCCATTCCATTTGATCTGCATATTATTAGGGTATTCTATCTGTTTTTTTGTTAGATTCTCTTACTAAACTACTACTGCAACCACTGTCTTGGGCATTCCAATATTGGATATGCATGTTTTCATTCATGATGGTCTACCTTGTTTTTATATCATAAGATCCAAAATTGTATAATGTTATTTAGCTAGCTTGTAGAACTAGGTAGTTGATACCATGGAACTAAAGCTCAAATAACAACTTGCATCAGTTCCTTCGACTGGTGTATGTTATGTCCACACAGTACATTAGAATTGTGTAGTAATGCACTCTAGCATGTCACTAGCAAAAATGAAATATTAGTTGAAGCATCAATGTTCCTCTATTTTTATGGTTTATTGTCTATTACTATGCTTGGGCACACTACAAAAATTTTATTCCATGATTAGAAGTGGTATTACAAGATTATGGACATATGGTCTGAAATTGTTAATTATCTCATTGAAAAATTTGCCGGTTCATACGTACTGTAGCATGAAATAACATCTCCAATATTATGTAAAAACTAATATTTTGGTCATGTAATAGATGCAATATAATTAATTTGTGTTTATCCTATTTTTTTATATTCTCCATTTACATTTGAGGTTAAATTCAGATTCTTGATACTGAGTATTACATGCATTATTCTCATATATTGCCATTGAAGTATGCATTTCCATATTTCACATATCGATAGCCTTTTGTCTACCGGATTAGCTAATGAGAATGATGCAATCATGCAAGTAGCAGGCTGAAGGTCAAAGTTCTTAGTCCAGGTTGATGGGGTGGCTTCTTACCAGAATGATTTAGTAATTGTCATAGGTGGGCTATTTTTGTTGTTCCAAATTAATATAGCTAATATATAGATGTTAGATGCAATTTCCTTTGGCTATATCATATGTATGTCCCTGAAATTATTATTTATGTACACTACTTGGTGTAGTGCTGATACTTATGCTCACTTTTTCCTTTTGTCCAAATGTTGGTGTAGGCACAACTAACAAACCACAGGAGTTGGATGATGCTGTGCTTCATAGATCGGTGAGTTCCATTATCAAATTCTTACATAAAGTTAAGCGTGCAAGGAAAATACCACCTAGACTTGTTTTTTCTGCATTCTCTTGCACTGTTTAATTTAAGTGCAAGGAAAGTTAAGTGTGCAAGGAAAATCCTGCCCGCTCCCCTTTTTTTCCCTCTCTCGACAGAAATCCCGCCCACCCTTGCTGCAGACAAAAATCTCGCCGGCTGCCCACCCTTGCTGGTATTCCTACTCCGCCCTTTGTTCTACGTGTTTTATCATAGTAGATCATCTGAAAGATTAAAAACTAAGAGAGCTTGGAAAATAATAAAATATAATGCATTGAGGCCTACACGCTACACATGCAGTACCGCAACCAGATGTGTTCAGAGAAAAAGCAAGCAAATTATGCATTGATCAATCATCTTTTCTAGTCATACTTTTAATGATACTAATCATTCCATTGTTTTAAAGTCCTACCTCGATCATTAGTCAATGGCAAACTTATTTCAAGAAATTAAAATAGACAAGAATTATCTACCACCGTACCACAACTAGTTGTTGAATCTTAGAATATAATTCTGCTGGTGTTTTAATGGTCACATGCCTGCACGGAAAAAGCAATAGTATCACCAATGGTTCTTGTAGATCTTTTGATAGATTTGATCTTATATTGTCAGTTTAACTTTTCTATTAATTCTTCTTTGTTTTAGTTATTGCTCTCATGTATACTCTCTCCATCCATGCATGTTGTGTTAGCACTTGCTGGTGAATGATATGATCCTCCAAGTATGAGTTCTGCTGATATGCATCCATTAACTTGCTCTTATATATCAGTAATAGAATCTGCGGATGATCGATCACTTTTCTTTCTGTACATATCTTGATTAACTAGTTGCATATATAACAATCTAGTTCCTGCGTTGAATCTTTATTTTCATAAATCTAGTAATTAATGAGTACTCCTCCACTTGCAAAGATATATACCGAGTTTATCTTTATCTTTATCTTTCCTATAAATGTACTGTCATGCAAGCACATAAACTAATTGTTGTATGTACTGGGAGATTCTGAGGGAGAGGTGGATGCATTGAATAAAAAAAGAAAAGAAAAAAGCATTCTTGCCTTATATTTTTGTAGGTGCAGCCAAGGGATGAACAATAACTTTCTATTTTCTTGCTATTCTAGATCAATTTTATTGAGAGCTCTGTGTTATTGATGAAGTTTTTTTATATATACAAAGACAGTAGATATTTATTGCACATGCGAACTCAAATTTGGACATGAAGGCTATAATAACTTTGTTGGCACGACCAACTACTCCAAGGGATGCCAATAGCATATTTGGTTCTTCCACTTCCATACATCATCTACAAAAATAGGTAATTTTAGTTTAATATATGATTATAGAGTCTTTTGATCGTTTTAAATTATTAATTGATTTATGCAAGAAAATAATGATTTTGGAGATGAAAGATGAATTTGACGGAGGGAGATGATCATCAAGAGGACTTGGTTAATTTAGAAGGGGAAGGCTAGGCTTGATAGATTAATTTCACATGTTATGTGAACTTTGTTAATTAGGCTTGACAGCAGTACCTTAATTGTGGACATTGTTATTTTGAGTCAACAATTAATAATTTATGTCTTGAAATTTACATTTATGAATGAAATTTATGTTTATGAATGTAATTTATGATTTAAAATTTATGTTTATGAAATTTTATGGTTGTCTATTATAGGAACACGACCTATAGGAACACATGTTGTTCCTATAAGCGAGCGCCAACTATAAGAACAGTTTAAAAACCATTCATATATGTCTGGCCTATAGGAACGATTTCAAAAAGTGTTCTTGTAGGTTTCAACCGTTCCTATAGGTCAAGAACTATATGAACAATTTTCAAACCGTTCCTATAAGTTTTGCCTATAGGAACGGCTCGGAAACCGTTCCTATAGGTCAAGACTATAGGAACAGTTTTCAAACCGTTCCTATAAGTTTTCCCTATAGGAATGGCTCGAAAACCGTTCCTATAAGTTTTGCCTATAGGAACGGCTTGGAAACCATTCCTATAGGTTTATAGGAACAATTTGAAAACCGTTCCTATAAGCGTGGCCTACAGGAACACTTTTTAAAACCGTTCCCATAAGCTTGGTCTATGGGAACGATTTTTTTGATAGTGTGGCCATAGGTACGAAAATCGTTCCTATAGCCTAGCGGAACGGCTGATTTTAGTACGCATGAGGAAATCGTTCCCATAGGTCTATGGGAATGGTTTTGTATATTTTGGAAACACTTTTTAGCCATTTCTATAGGTCAAAATTGTCGTAGTGTTTATATAATTGCCTTCTGGGGGAGTCCACTTATAAGCAATTGTATTTTGAAAAAAATTGCCCTCAGGCACCTGGGTTTTATTCAACCGAGAGGCAAACACAATTATTTTGAGCATGATGCTAAAAGGGGAATGCCGCCTAACAAGGTGAACCACATCATTCCTAGCGTACCAGGTAAACCAGCAAGTTATAGCAATAAGAATTCCAATAGGAACACCTCTAGTCTGGTTAAAGGATAACTTAAGCCAGCCTCCATTAAGCCAAGAGGTACGATCATGCAAAGGTAAGTCAGTACGAGTTTGTAAAAGAGACCAAACAGAAGCAATATAGTCGCATGAGAAAAAAATATGATTAATGGTCTCAGGATTAGAGTCATCATTGCGGACAAGTAGATATGCTAATCAAGCCAAGATGACTTAAGTAAGATCTAGTAGATAACCTACCATAAAGCATTTTTCAAAGGAAATTGAGGATTTTAGGAGGTAACTTAAGTTTTCAGAAATTGGACCAGGGGATGAGATTACTATAAACTTGTTGGTTACGGCTTCTAAGGAAAGAGTAGGCACTACCCGTGGTAACAGACCCATTAGTATCTATTTCCCAAACCCAGACATCATCATAGGGTGGACAAGGCAACCTGATTTGCTTAATGGATTCTCACAGAGAAGCATGAAAGTAAAGCAAGCCACAAGCATCATTCCAATTATTATTTATGATCAAACAATCAACAAATGAACTAGATAAGTCCAAATCCATATTTATAAAAGTAGGCTTAAGGCTCAAAGGAATACTATCACACCAACAATCATGTAAAATGCTAGTATTAAAACCAGAATTTACAATTCTCTTGAAACCAAATCTAAGATGCTTAAAAGCATTAACAAAAAGCTTCTATGCAGTAGCACAATGATTAGGAATTATAACATAAGTCTGAGAAACAAGAGGATACTTGCTTCTTACCAGCTTCACCCAAATAGAATCAACATTATTAAGATAAGAAACAATTCTCCTAAGTTGCAAAGATTTGGTTTTATAATATAAATCATGACACCTAATCCACCTAAATTTTTGGGGAGAGTAATAGTTTCCCAATTGATTAAGTGTAAGCCCCTACCACTTTTATTATTTGACCAAATAAACTGTTTAATAAGAGTATTAATCTTCTCAACAGATTTTTTAGTCATCCAAGCGACAACATAGTTATGTAAAATTCATGACTGAATTAACAAGAACCACGCGGCCAGCTTGAGAAATAAATCTGTTATGCCAAGATTCAATTCTACTTTTTATATTGTCAATAACAAAATCATGTGATGAGCAGGGGCTCTTCTAGGAGCAATCATAGAACCTAAATATTTAAAGGGAAACTGATCTCTTTTCATATTCAAAACAGAGAAAACTTTTTGCTTAATGTTAGCAGAAGCATGCTTAGAAAAATAAACTTTAGATTTATTGAAGTTAACAGCTTGACCAATCAAAGCTTCATAAGTGACTCTAAAAACCAAAAAAACATCATCTGCATACATCAAATGAGATAGCTGAAAGTATCTAATTTTGAAAGGAATGATTTTCTTCCTAGAAATAGCTTTGTTGAGCAAATTAGTAAAGGTTTGAGCAACCAAAATATATAAATAGGGGGACAAAGGGTCTCCCTGCCTAACACCTTTGTTAGAGGAAAGACAAGATGAAATATTTTCATTTACATGGCAAGCAAAAGTAGGAGAAGACACACAAGCCCTAATCCATTTAATAAAAACAAGAGGAAAATTAGCTAAATCCATAACCTTAAAAATAGCATTCCAAGAAAGCTTATCAAAAGCTTTATCCAAATCTAATTTAATCAAAATGTAAGGTTTGATGCTTCTAGAAGCATAGATGGAATGAGCAATTTCCTGAACAATTATGATATTGTCCTGAATGTTTCTTCCCTTCAAAAAGTAGTTTGCTCAGAGGAGATTAAGGAAGGAATGAGAGGTTTTAACCTATTGGCCAAGAGTTTGGCGAGAATTATATATGCAAGGTTACATAAGGATATAGGTCTAAAATCCTTAACAGTTCTAGGATTTTTAACTTTAGAAATGAAAATTATAAGAGTCTGCTTTCAATCATGAGGAATAAATGAAGTAGAGTGAAAATTTCTAATGCATTTAATGAAGGAAGAAGAAATTAAAGATCAGTAAGCTTTAAAAAACTCAGCTGTAAAGCCAGCTAGACCTAGGTTCTTACCATTAGGGAGCTGCTTAATAACTTGCCAAATTTCATCATGTGAGAATGGACAAGTAAGACAATGCCAATTACCAGAAGACAGCTTGGTAAAAGTAGGCCAAATAGAAGTAGTATTAAAGCTAACAGGTGAAGGAGACCATAAGAAAGTATAATGTCTAACAAAAACATCAAGAATTTCCTTCTCATTAGAAACAATTTGATCAAGATGATTAATAATAGAGAGGATAAGATTAGTCATTCTTCTAGATGTCACCACCCTATGAAAGTAGGCAGTATTCCTATCACCATCATCAATCCACTTTACCTTGGCCTTGGACCACCATTTAATAGAAATTTGCCTTTGAATAACAACTGCCTTATTATAAAGTAATCTCAGGGCAAGTTGTTGAGAGGCAGATAGGGAATGAGAGGATTCAATGGCCTCTAATTGAGAAATTTGATTGTTAACAGAAGAAAGATTATTATCCAACATACCTAGAATATTTCTATTCCATTTAGAAAGTCTAAACTTAGTATGTTTTAAATTTAAAGAGAATCTAGTAAAAAGGCTCATTGAAGGATCAACAAACATTTTAGACCAAGTATCAGAAACAGTCTCATATGACTCAGGATACTCTGGTCAGAAGCTTTGAAACTTAAAATTCATATTTTATTCATAGATGTAGAAACATTTGTTCGCTTAAGATTTTCAACCTTGGTATTAATCTCGTTTTGGATGATAACAAATATGGAACTAATGTTTCATTGAGAAATCTTTTAGGTTCCATATCGGTTAGCGCACGACGTCCTCGATCGAAAATATCGAAAAAATAAAAAAATCAAAAGGACGTTGAGCGACACGCTCGGATTCATCACGGAGATAGAGTCTATGTTTAAGGTGTCTAGTTTATGTTGTAAATCCTCATGATGATGCATAAGACCCAAAAACCAAACTCGAATCTCAAAATATGAAAACTCGGAAATCGCTCTGAAATTCACTAAGCCTAGGGAGCTCCTTGGAGGGCTATATGACCTAGATATTTTCTTGACACAAAAAATAGTGATAATTGTTCTTTGGATAAAAACTAGATAATGAGGTATTTTTGAAAGCCTTTAGCATACCCATATTTGACTTGGGAGATTAAAAAATTTCCATTTTCCAGAAATTTGTACTAGACTCCAAAAACTAAATTTTGATTCTTAAGGATTTTGATTTTTTAGATATTTTTATTGAATCCAAATGAGGGGTAATCCTTATATAACATTTATATTTTTAACTTAAAGTTAAGAAATATTATATAAGTAGACTTAGCGAAGATGGAACCTAGAATCGAGCAAACAAGCAGAAAAAACTAAGCAGTGCAGTCTGCCTAGTTTCGGTTGATCGAGTGCTGCCAAAAATTGGCAATAGGCAAGTCGGTCGATCGAACGGTCGACCGAAGTGTGCCAAAAAATGGCAGTATGCTTTCGGTCGCTCGGTCGATCGACCGACGATCGATCGGACCTGCGACCGGACGGCGAAAACAGCTAGTTTTTCGCCCGTTGAGTTGGCTGTTTCATGCCATCTCCTCAAGGCTTATAAATAGAAGTCTTAGCAAGTCTTCCACCCTTTATCCAACATCTTTGAGCCATATTTTGATGATCCTTGAGCTTAATTGAGCCACAATTCTTGAAAACTCTAGTTTGATCTCTCATCTTCTTGACATAGCCTTCAAGCTTCATCAATTCATCAGTTTGAGGCATCAAGAGGACCAGAGAGTTTCTTTTGGATCTAAGTATTTATTATTTGATTTATTGCTCCATTAGTTATTGTAATTTGATGTTTATTTCATTGTATTAAAGCTTGTGTAAACCTAGGTTGCTAGGTTTGATTGAGTTGATGGTTGCCTTGATGTTAAGGCTTAAATCCACAATTATAAACTTAGTTTACTAGGATTAGTTGAGTTGTCCCTTAGGTTGAGGTGGGAGAGTGCTTTAGGTAGGAAGACATGATACTTCCGAGTGTGGAAGTGCATTCGATTTGAGAGCGGAGACTTTCCGGTGTAAAGTACTCTTTGTAAGGGAAATAATATAATCTAGTAAACTTAGTTTGGAAATCCTAAGCGAGGGTGCTTAGATAGTGGAGTAGGCATTGGGGCCGAACCACTATAAATCATTGTGTTAGCATTGATATCTTGTTTGTATTAATTGCATTGATATCACTTCCGCATTTAGTCATTCAATCTTGAATTGCATAAGTAATCTAAGAAACATTTAAAATCGAATTTAGACGATAAAATTTAGTTAACACACTATTCACCCCCCCTCTAGTGTATCCATTTCACCAACAACATTCAAATCAAGCAAAAGATGACAATGGTCAGAGCCAGTTCTACTAAGATGCTTTACAAAAGCTTTACCAAAGAAATGAAGCCATGCAGCATTAGCTAAAGCCCTATATAGTCTAATTAAAATTCTTTTAGAAAGCTTCCTATTATTACACCAGGTATAATTTGGACCGGTGAAATTTAAATAAGTTAAACCAGAGTTATACACAAAATTTCTAAAATCACTAACAGACTTATTTATATAAAAAGGAACCCCCCCAAATTTGTCAGTTGGATCAAGAATAACATTAAAATCCCCCATGATAATCCAAGGATAACTAGAGAAATCAAAATCATTTAGCGAGGACCATAAAGCAGCTCTAACATTAGGATCAGTACTCGTATAAATATTAGAGAACAGAAAATGCTCAATTTTATCCATATGAACAAGAACATGCATAATCTGAGAATGGATAGAAAGCACCTGGCATTGAACAACCGAAGTGTCCCATGAAAAAATGAGACCTCCAGAGGCACCAGAGGAGGGGACAGAGTGGCCTGTCCAGTTGCGGCCAAGTCGGCCAATGAAAGATTGAGCAACCTGCAACCCTAGGTGAGATTCTTGAATAGAGAGAATAGCATGAGAGTGCATTTTGAGTAAAGAAGACAGTCTATCCCTAACAGAGCGCTTAAAAGCCCCCCTTACATCCAACTAAGGATTTTCATAAAAAAGACTAAAGAGTTTAAAGAGCTAGACTTCCCTGAAGGTAGGGATGAAATATCCATTTCAAAGTCGGGAACCGGCTCCACCAAATGCCCTGCTCGTCGTCTTTTGTTGATAGAGGAACCGTCAGTAAGAAGAAGAAGGGGAGCAGACCTTGTTTGACCCAGCTTTGGGTCTTTCCTTGCACAAGGCCGCATTACCTTAGTGGGAACGAGAGCCAAGGGAGCAGCTGAGAAAACTAACTCCAACTCTTGTGTCATCTGCTCAAAAGAGCGAGAAGCAGGAGCAAAGGTACCATCTCTAAGCTCAGCATCCATTAGAGTAGCAGCACCAGGCGGCTAGGAGGAAGAGCCAGCGAGCGGCGCATGGTGGGATTTGAGGGAAGCAGGATTAGGGTTAGCCCCTTTCCGAGACTTAAAGCTACCGCTTAACGAATATTGGCCAAGCAGATGTGGATGTGAAGCCGAGCGATCAAATGATGCTGTAGGAGGCACGATAGAACCCAAGCCAGACTTACCACTGGTTTGATGGTTCGGCTTAGCCGTAAACACCGACAAGGCGTGATCGGAAACGTCAAGAATGAGGGTATCCTTGCCCGAGTCGCTGAGCTCATCCACCTGCACATCATCTACATACGTATCGGCCGGACGAGTGCCGCCCATAGGCCGACGGCGGCGAACTTGAACCCAAGGACCACAGGCCAGTTCCCGTAGTCCTTCGAAATCCAATGCTTAAGCAGGAGGCGACTTGTTCGAGGAAGATGAAACAACAGAAGGCAAAGAACTCGAAGAAGCAGTAGGGACAGAAGCCGATTGACCATTGCTTTCAAAATTCTTACATTTAGAATCCAAATGCCCAATCATACCACAAAGAAAACAAATCTCGAGTAAATTCTCGTACGAAACAGGTTGAAAAACCTCAAAATCATCAAAATCCACATAAACACCATGATGGATAGGAACAGAGAGATCAACTTCAATGCAAACTCGAATGTATTTACCTCGCTCGAAAAAAAACGACCGGTGATCGATCCGAAGAACACGACCAAGCGAAGCAACAATTAAAGTGATGGATTGCTCGTTCTAGAGTTCCAATGGAAGCCCATGTATTATGACCCAAACCGCCGCAGAAGAGATCTTCTCTTGCCATGGCCGGAACATGGTTTCCAGGGAATTAATTGAAGAAGGTTTCCCCGAAAGGACCAAGGTCCATTAGTAAGAACATCGGTGGCTTGAGAAACAGAATCAAAACGAAAGACGAAAAAATCATCGTCTAAATCCAAAATAGACTTAAGATCGTAAGAAAGACACAACGATTCAGCCCAAGAATGAAGAATATTAACAGGAGGAACCCGCCCGATGAATTTCCCAATAAGACTGGAGTGCCATGGTTCACTCCATTGTTCTAATTGAGATTTTTGAAAGAAAATCCTACCGGTAGGATTAGATCTAATCTTTTGAAAGAAGGAAGAGGTTTCAGATGAGGAAGAGTTCATACAACGCAAGATCTGAGACTAAGATAGGTTGGTTGAGGCAAGATTTGAGATATTGGAAACATTACCAGCCGTCGGAGCAGCCACCGACGAGGATGATGTAGGGCGCGATCCTCTAGGAGGATCGACATTAGCCCTTGGAGAAGATCTTGGTGGTGGCTCAGACTCAAGGGGAGTCGGCGTAGACCTCGGAGAAGATGGAGAGCGAAGCAGATCAGGGGGCCGGCGGGGGACGAGCGCTCGAAGGGGGCGAGAGCCGAACGAATGCTAATCATGACTCAAATAGATTTATAGATAACTAATTTGACGTGCTTCTTATTTACATACTTGAATACATGATTCATTCTCCATTCAATATTATTGTGTAATACAGTAAAAATCCAAGTAGAATTAGGGGTGAGTATAGACCGGTTAATCGGTCCATTAGCGATTTTAAAAATTGATCTATTAATTTCAGTTTTTCAAAATCATTAATCGTAAATCGGTCCATTAACTTCGGTTAACCGCCATTTCTGTTTCAATTTTTTTGATTCGATTAACTAATAATTATCGATTAACCAATAAATCAAAAAGATAATATATGAATTGCTTTCTTATTTATCCATATATTATAAAACTCCTGAACTTAAAAATCTCTATACCAAGTTTTAGCCAAAAGAACCAGAATGTTGGACAACAATTGAATAACATAATATTCAACGTTGAGAGCAGTTGTTCTTTGTAATCTTGGATGATATTAATAGAATAAGTTAGAACTGAAATATGTACAACACAAATAAATATATATATATATATTTGTAAACCATTACACAAAATAACATCTTATCCTGCAATTTCACATCCATACTTGTCGATCATCTTCCATTTATATTATGCTTCTTAGGGATGTCACCCAATTATTTTCCCTATCACATCTGAATGGATTTAAATAAAATAAACAAAATCTAAAAGTAAAAAATATCGAAAAAATAAAAAATATCTTTCCAAAAAATTCATTTTCATATATGATTTCAGCACTAAATAACTCTTCAAATGGACGGTAACAAAACAATTTTATTGAAAATCTGGATCAACAATAGGTTGCATAGATGTCTTAGACATAAACCCTAATAGATAAGGATGATTAGTATATTTAAATTTTCCATTTTGAACAACAACAACAAACAACCTCATAAGATAAATATTTCATTCTTTCAACAATGATTTAAAATTTTCTATCAAAAACTTTCTTATAGTTGCCTGAATTCGAGAACCCTGTGATCAAATAAATAAAAAAACAAATAAAAAAAACAAAAAAAAACATAATAAACACAATGATTACAAAAGAATAAACATACACTTGAATATTGTAATATCATTTCCACACTATTAATCTCATGAGGATTAGAATTGTCCATAGCAGACATATCCCATAACCCCACCACAACTACTTTAAGAGCCCAATTCAACCTGCTGTTCTTAATAGAATCAATATAATCAACTTTTTCATCTACTTGCAAAGCCATGTTCGTAAACCTTTCCACTGTCTTTCCATGAACAATGCAAACTCAATAATTATATATCATTTTATAGTACTGATAATGATAGTTAAACAAAGCATCACAAAGAATACAAATAGTCACCAACCAATAAAAGTTGATATATTTTAAGATATCCTTGATCGAGTAGACTGCTGAGAATTACGAAGCAACAGGTACACATCTCATAAGATGAAATCTTGAATAGTTTATTATCATATGCTATCTGTTATTATTTATTGTCATCTTATAGTGATTGTCAATTGTTCTTTTATTATATTGCAAATAAGAAAATTTGGTTGAATCCGAAGCATCATCAATAAAAGTTAGATAGTTAGATATCTCCAAAGATCTCTTTGGATTTAGGTTTTCAATACAAATTGTACAATAGAAATCTCCTTGATTGTCCGTTGAAATTTTCTTTTAAGGTGGAATTCGAAGCAACCAAATGATTGATGCGGACATATGGAGAAAAATTTGTATCTCATTTTGTCATGTTATCATAATTAATTATACAACAGTTAAGAATCTAATATAGTTTTCGAATGGATATTGTATCGCTCATAATTAATTTTTTTAATAATTTTTTTTTAGTTTTCCAATGTAGATAGTATAGTTCACTGTATAATTAATAAGTGTGGCTTCTATTAATTAGATTGTCCTATTTGATTATATATTAGTCAAGAGATAAGTTGATTATTCTTTATTGATTTTTTTTAGTTTTCCAATGCAAACTGTACGGCTGGACTTCTATTAATTATTTTTCATTTGATTTTTACATAAAACGTCATTAATCACAAAAAAATATAAATTGGACGAGTTTTCGAATTGACATTTGACTTTCAACTATTGTTACGATTTAACTGACATTTAGCTTCAACTATTATTACGGTTTAACTTTAATACATAGATAGATGTCAAAATTATATGCATAGGTGCATTCGTAAACATACGAACTTAAATACTTAAAGTGTTATAATCAAGGATCAAATACAATACTTTATATCCGAATCTTTAATGACTAAGATTCGTTTAAACACATAGTAAACGGCGTAAGACAAAATAGATCGTAATCGTCGTTGATCACATACCAAACGGGCATGTCGCGGAACTGTTGCGTCGCAACTTGAGACACCATCCGTTGTACTCTCCATTTCACAATCTCGTCAATTTCTCCCCACGCTCCCCACCTGGTACTCTTTTGTTAAAGGTAAAGTCCACTCGTGTTATCTATCTCCCTGCACTATGTTTCGATCTCAATGTTTACTTTTTTGTTCATGCTTTTGGTTCGATTTGGTTAATCCTTTCAGCTCGAATCTCGAATCTTGACAAAATGCGTTAGATTTTCGCGTTTCTTTCTTGGTTTACCTTTTGGGGCTTAGCGTAGAGCTATGGAGGCGTTTCTTCAAGTGGATCTAGGGTTTTAGATGACACGTTTGTGCCATGGCGATGCGCGGGGTCGATTTCAAGTGGTGAGTTGGATTTCGTAGCTCAATGAAAAACTGTTTGATGGAGTGTTTTGGTTGTTAGATTTACTCCCAATATTTGTTGTTTGCAGGTACGATGGCTTCTTCTTGTCCATGCTGGCGACGAGCGTGTATCCTTTGGCCTTGGTAGGGCAATTTATGCTGTGAAATTTATTGTATGTTTGCTAGTAGGTTTGCCCTTGTATTGGTTGATAGAATTTGTGGATCCATGTTCCTTGATGGGATTTTGCTAGAATTATTGTCTCGATCAACTGGAAGCGGTACCATCTATGCACACATCCCTTGCACATTTGGATTGTGGTGAGTTGTTGATGACACTAGCATTTGAAACTTTGAATGTACTGCTTATCTTTTGCATGAACATAAGAGATGTCTAATTTCAGGTTGACTATACTACTGTCTTCATCTTTCGACTGCTAATGTTTGTGGACAATGGACTTGCTGCAGGAATGGGTTTGTAAGTACTGAACTTTATCGTCCCAACATTTCTTATTATTTTCTTATGATAGAATATTGACCATCTGAGTGATCCCATTAATTGAGTTACTAGGAGTTGTATGGGATTGTCCAAAGATTAAAATTACTCTACATATACACCGTGATATTTATGAAAATCAGTACTCCAAGTGGAGAAAAATGAGTATTACTAGTTTCATAATACCATGGGTCAAACTGCCAAAGGCTTTAGGCTCATTAATTGATAGTAATGCATGATGCAGTCTAGATATTCTGCTTGCTTGTCAGCATATGGATGTAGGTGTTATGCATTCAATTTATTTCCATTCTAGGAAGATGCTTTACATGAAATAGCTTTTTTGTGTATGATGTATTTTCAGGGATCTTGGATCTGAGCAAAGATATGCTCGTTTTTGCGGGAGGCTTATTGTCCTTTCTGTCCTCATTCTGCTTCTTTATCCTTTCCTTTGGGTTTGGACGGTCATTGGTACATTATGGTTCACCAGTGCAAGAAGTTGCGTAAGTAAGCCTTAAACTATAGAACAAGATAAAATACGGAAGCTACCCATTCTTTTAACATTTTCTTTCATTTTTTGCTTTTTTGCAGTTGCCAGAGGAAGGCCAGAAATGGGGCTTTCTTATTTGGTTGCTCTTTAGTTATTGCGGATTAGTTTGCATAGCTTGTATGTCTGCAGGAAAGGTTTGTAATCATGCTAAATGGGGTTTGTTTATTTGGATGAAGATTTAAACTTTACTATGTTATTCTTTTTTTAGTTACGAAACTCATAAGTTTATATAATTATTTCTTTCTTTATCAACAAAAAATGAAATATTTTTTTTTCACTTAGCAATTTTTTCTTAAGTTCTGTAAGGACAATGTTCAAGTTGATTGTACCTAAAGTATCTTTGTTCTTAATTTCTGGTTGTCTACTCTTCTTGCGGCAAATAAATTCAAACTTTTCAACCTGTGGATGCAGAGCATTTGCATGTAGGACAAGAAAAATCTGGACATGTCCATCAGTTACTACTGATTCATAATCCTACAGCAAATTCCATTGCTATCCTAATTTATTAACTCTATGAAACTAAATGTTAATAGTGATATTTAATTGTCTTTTTGTTCTCTGATATATCTCAGTGATTTCCTATGTTTTTCTGTATATTTAACACAATATGTTTTTTCATCAGCATGGACAGCTGTACATTCAATGGTTTAAAATACAGTACTTTATCGCCCAGTACGGTCGGTATTTACCAGCTGTACATTCAAGGCCAGAAAAAGGCATAACTGAGATATATCATATTTAACACAATATGATATATCTCAGTTATGCCTTTTTCGTACTGGCCCATACCGGATGTACCGGTACCGGTACCGGTCACTTATCGAGATCGGTACCAGTACCGGTATTTTAAACCATGGTACATTCTATTGCATTTTTTAATCATTCTTGATTGGAGGACCAAGCATGTTTTCTTATATCCTATAGGAATTCAAGCTTTGGTAGTTGATGTTGTTCACTGTTTCCCAAGTCTTTTAATATTTGTATTGATAATGTTCTTATAATAAATGATTATGGAGCACAACTTGGGTGTTTTATAGTGTTTCAATTGATTAAAAAAATATGAGTAAGATGACATCCTGAAAAATTCATGTTTGGTAAGTGACTTTTGATGTTTATTGTAGTGGTTGACACGAAGGCATGCCCACTTACAACGTGCACAACAAGGGATTCCAATTTCAGAATATGGGGTGAGAACTTCTGATGATATTGCCTTAGCACTGTAAAATATTTTGCAGGGCATTTGCATTTTCTTTATTTACCATCTTCCAAAATATACAAGACCTTGTTCTTTGTTCAAGTTACTTATGACTAGGAACTTCTTGAAATCATTACTTGTTTAGTTAAATATGGGAAAACTAGTAATTTTCTATGCTATTGTTTCATTTAAGTTTTTCTCGTGGTACTTCCATAATGTGTTTATACTAATTATGTGACTTAGGTCATTTAGCAATACTGAATTTATTATATTCAGAAACATTATTGTTTTACTGCCAACCGAGTCCAGCTCTGGTGATGCTTATGAGCCTTTGGGTCTGATTGTTACAGTCAAATATTGCCGACCAATGTGCTTAAAAGTAACATTACACCTATTATTCTGTAGAATTGTTTTAATGCTTTCCAGTTTGTTCAGGTTCTGGTTGACATGATTCGAGTACCTGATTGGGCATTTGAAGCTGCTGGTCAGGAAATGAGAGGAATGGGCCAAGATACTGCATACCATCCAGGACTTTATCTAACGGCAGCCCAGGTATTTCTATTAGAAATGTCACAAAAAATGCTTTTCCTCAATTTCCATAAAATGATATAATATTATGATATTTCTAGCTTGTATTTGTTGAGGAACTGACTCACCAAAAAGATGTACCTTGTTAAATTTGATTACGTAATCACTTAAACAAAAAACTTGAGTTGTTAGGAGAATGGTTAGAACTGTTTATTATATCCTCTTAGCACTCCCCTCACATGTGGACGGGATACTTGGACTAAACTTACCCTAGCATATAAAACTTAATTGGCGTATATTATATGTTACTTTTATTTTATTTTTTAAAAACCAGTAGGATTTGAGAAGTCAGGACCTTATGATCAACTACTTTAAGAAAGGATTCAAGCTATTCATTTATTTTTCTTTTTAAGTACAGTTATCAGCATTTTTCTCATAAAGCACATGTTTCTTTTCAGAAGCAAATGGCAAAACTGTAACTAGTTATACTTTTACACCGTAAGATTTAGACTTATCAGATAAAGCATTCTACAAAAAT
Organism: Canna indica; assembly: GCA_034359265.1. Classification (NCBI taxonomy): domain Eukaryota; kingdom Viridiplantae; phylum Streptophyta; class Magnoliopsida; order Zingiberales; family Cannaceae; genus Canna; species Canna indica. The sequence continues at coordinate 43,650,765 of CP136890.1, read as the reverse complement.
GATGCTCCAGGATAAGAAAGAGTTGCGTGCCTATCTTGATTGTGGTTTAGTCTTTATATAAAGGACAAGAGCTTATTAATCATTATTATGATTATCAATTTAAAGAGTGCAAGGTTATGGTCTTACAAGTTGGTAATATAATATCTGATGTCTATTTTGAGTATCGAAGTTGAAGAGGGTTCAATTAGACTGCTGGTGTTATAGCAACTTTTGCTTCTTACAACATTGCCTCAGTTCTCTCCTTTGGTTTACTTAAGCTTTTTTAAAATGCATTGCAATGTAGAGAGAAGCAGTGGAGGCACTTATTCAAGAACTTCCAAAGTTCCGATTGAAGGGTGTTCCAACTGACTGCAGCGAATGCCCCATCTGTCTCGAAGAATTTCGTGTTGGGAATGAGGTGAAACTATCCTACTGACATCCTCATTTTGCATGAGTATCCTTAATATCTCTTTGCAAGAATTTAACATTTAAGAGATTTTAATTTTCTTAATCTGTAAACAAATTCAAACAAAGGATAAAACTGCTTCATTTTCTCAAAGGATTCAGTGAAATCCTTAGGATGCATCAGATATTTGATTAATAGTAAAAGAGCATAATATGTTAGTGTTTAGATATGCCTATTTTTATATATTTTCTCTTTTCTTTCTGTTGTTTCTGACATATAGTCTAACTCATGCAGGTCCGAGGTCTGCCATGCGCTCACAACTTCCATGTTGAGTGCATCGACCAGTGGCTACGGCTGAACGTCAAGTGCCCCAGATGCAGATGCTCTGTGTTTCCGAATCTTGACCTGAGTGCGCTCTCCAACCTCCAATCTGACTCAGAGCGCCCATCTCCGAGTGAGGTGACAACGGCCACGCGCTATGTGAGGTCGCAACCTGCTGGCCAGAGTTATCTCCTGCGACTACAGGGCCTGCTTCGCCCGGTGCGTGGCGAGAATGCTGCTGCCGGAGAGAACGGTGAAGGTAACAGCTTGGACAACTTTGGGGATGTTGAGACCGGAGTCCATATGGTTGTTTCTCAAGTTCCTCCAAATATAATTGTCCCGGTTGTGTCCTACAATGTTGTTGACCGAGATCCCGATCACGAATAACATAACAGTTTTTTTAAAAGGATGCGTATTGCTCTTATAAGCTGTTCTCTGTGAATTTAATGTCTGTTTAAAATGAGAGAATAGGTTGCTATAGATTACAATTTGCGGTATGTATGAGCTACAAATTTTCCTGCGATGCAATGACACGCTGCAATATGGACCTCCTGTTAGGATTTAAGACGTTCTTCAGCAATTCTTATGATCTAGCCGCTCTGCTGCATACCCATCACACACAAGTGATGAATTCGTTACCTGTGGGCACTAAAGAACTTAACACAATGGAGAGAAAATAATGGGAAGTGCTCTGTTTTACTCTGTATTGCCTTTGGGTATAAATAGTACATATTGGTGTAATAAGACAAAAGAGATATTAACAGAAGAATCGAATCAAAGAAACAGAAAGATCAAAACCAATTCCATTATCTTGGTACGATTTGATCTGGTGCTGTTCGTGGTATCAAATGGACGTGCTCCACTATGCGAGAGGTGCGTCGAGCTGGAGTTGCTCTGCACGATGAGTTTTGGACAGACAATGGTGACGTGGAATTGTTTGTGAATATTGTCTTATTATGCCCCCGCAAGATAGGTGGTGAATCTTCAACGCCTATCTTGATCCGATGTTGAATGAAAGTTGTTGTAGGGACTGATTTTGTGAGAGAGTCCGCAAGCTGGAGTGTAGATGGTATGTGCTGTATTAGAAGGGTTTTATCCTGAACTTGTTGTCTTATGAAGTGGTAATCAAGCTCCAGGTGTTTCATCCTGCTGTGAAAGACTGGATTTTGAGCTAAAAGAGTAGCACCCATATTGTCACATTTGATTGTAGGTGGCGCTGAGATTGAAATACGTAGTTCACGTAATAAGTTTACAACCCAGTTGCACTCAGCTGCAGTGTTTGCTAACGCCTTATATTCGGCTTCCGTGGATGATCGGGCAACTTTTCTTTGCTTTTTGGAGGACCAACTGATTGGTGAGTCTCCAAGAAATAGAATGTATGCTCCGGTTGAGCATCTGTCATTGAGATCACCTCCCCAATCCGAGTCTGAGAAGGCTATCAGTTTCAATTCCTTCCGAGGTTGGATATGTAATCCTAGTGAGGCGGTGTCATTGAGATATCTCATAATTCTTTTACAGGCTTGCCAATGGGTGAGAGATGGCCGATGCATGAATTGTGAAAGCTTATTTACAGCGAATGAGATATCTGGTCTGGTGAAGGAGAGGTACTGAAGGGCACCTACTGCTTGTCTGTATAGATTTTGATCTGTTGGTGGGCTGCCATCTTCGAGTCTGAGTTTAGCCGATACTGCAAGTGGAGTTTTTACTCCTTTTGCATCTGCCATGCTAAATCGGTGCAAGAGATCGGAAATATACTTCTTTTGAGAGAGAAGTAATCCTGTTGTAGTCTTGCAGACCTCGATGCCAAGAAAGTAAGTGAGCGGTTGAAGATTTTTGAGGGAGAACCGGTGGGATAGAATGTTGTTGACTTCAAGAATCTTGGACATCGAGGAACCCGTTAATATAATATCATCAACATATAAAAGAAGGTAAGTTGTAGAGCTGGAATCATTCAGAATAAACAATGAGTTGTCTGATTTTGAACCAATGAACCCGATTAGCAGTAGAAATTTTTGGAATTCATTGAACCATGCCCGAGGGGCTTGCCTGAGCCCGTAAATGGCTTTGTTTAACTTGCATACGTGATCAGGAAACTCCTTGCTTTTGAAACCCGGTGGTTGCTCCATGTATGTGTCTTCTTCAAGGTGCCCTTGGAGGAAGGCATTATTGACATCGAGCTGGAATAGATGCCAATTGTGATAAGTGGCAATAGTGAGAATTAATCGAACTGTGGTGGGTTTAACAACTGGGCTAAATGTATTGGTGAAATCTATTCCGGGTCTTTGGTGAAATCCTTTTGCTACAAGTCTGCTTTTGAATCTGTCCAAGCTGCCATCTTGTTTTTGTTTGATTCTAAATACCCACCTACAGCCCACAACATTTTGTTTTGAGGATGGTGGAACTAGTGTCCAAGTATTGCTTCGGACTAAGGCATTGAATTCTTCTTTCATAGCATCCCGCCACTCTTTGAATTGGACAGCCTGTTTATATGTTCTGGGAGTGGAGATTGATGTTTTAGTCACTGTTAATGCCGAGTAATCCAGTGGCTTTCGTGGCTTGAAGATGTTATGTTGGGACCTCGTCACCATGCGAGGAGCATTTTGTTCTTCATGTTGTGGTTCTGGAATTGGAGCATCCTCACTCAAGGCCGAAGTATCAGGAATGATGGAGGTAGTTGAATGATCAGGTTCTGAAATTGGTACTGAGTGAGGTGTAGATAGGACTGGTATAGGTGCTATATCAGTTGATTGTGGAGGTGAAGTGGATGAGGTAGATTCTGGAGGTGGCACAGTAATGTCTATCCATGAGTCTGGTGTTGAGTTGGATACACGAGTTAGATTGGTAAAGATATTTTGGAAAGGAAAGTTGGTTTCAACAAAACGAACATTACGAGATAAGAAGGTTTTGGAGCTGATGGGATCAAAATATATGTAACAATGGTATTTTATAGAGTAACCAAAGAAAACACAAGGTCGTGATTTTGGCTCCAATTTGTGATGAGTATATGGTCGTAACCATGGATAGCAAAGGCAACCAAACGTTCGAAGTTTTGTATAGTTAGGTAACTCATTAAATAAGGAGTGGAATGGTGATTTGCCATTGAGTATTGGTGTTGCAAGTCTATTGATAAGATAGACTGCAGCAGCACACGCAAAAGGCCAGTAGATGAGTGGAACGGAGGCTTGATGTAAGAGAGTTAGAGCTGTCTCCATTATGTGACGGTGCCTATGTTCGGCGGTACTGACTCTCTGGGGTGTATATGGTGGAGAAATAAGGTGTTGTATGCCATGATTGGAGAGTGTTTTTGTGAGGCCTATATACTCACCACCTCCATCCGAATATAAGCTTAAGATTGGGGTGTTGAAGTATTTCTCAACAAGTTTTTTGAAGGCCGGAAATATATCATTTATGTCTGATTTCAGTTTCATTGGATAAAACCAGATGTATTTGGTGTAATGATCAACGAAAATTAAGTAGTAACGATAGCCTTCATTAGAAATTACAGGAGATGGACCCCATACATCTGTGTACAGAAGCTCTAATGGTTTGGAACTTTTAAGAGTTGAACGATCAAAAGGAAGCTTGTGGCTTTTGTTGCACAAGCATGAGTTGCAGAAAGAAAGTTTTGAAGATTTGCTGGAAGTTGGTAGTCGAAAATTTGATACCATAAAGTTTGTAGCTTGAAAATGTGGATGACCCAGACGTTGATGCCATGTGTGAAGAGAAGGCTGACTTTGTTTGGAGGAAAAAAACGCAAGTGGAGGCTGATCATTCCATAGGTAGAGGTCTGATTTATTCAGGCCTTGAGTTAGTTGAGCTCCTGTGTCCAGATCCTTCACAACAAATATATCAGGAAAAAACTCAATGGAGGTGTTATTTTGCTTGCAAAACTTTGATACTGAAATCAAATTTTTGTGGATGGAGGGCGCACATATAACATTATCTAACTTGAAAGTATAAGAATTGCTGGGTAAAAAGGTATCACCAGTATGTGTAATAGCAATTCCATTGCCATCTCCAATTGTAACATCATTTGATCCAGTGTAGTCCGAAAAAGCTTGAAGGTTATCAGTATCACTAGTGATGTGGTGGGAAGCTCCAGAATCTAGAATCCAGTTGCTTTGTTGAGAGGAGAAATTAGCGTGGGCTTGCTCATGATTGTGAGACCGAGAGCGGCATACACGAGCAATGTGGCCGAACTTGTTACAGAGTTGACACTGGATACGTTGTGGTGGTCTCCAGTTTACTTGTCGATTGGTGTTGACTGGAGGTCGATTCCAGATATTGAAGGATGGTGTATTCCTCCTGTTTGCAGGATTTGAGAATCTGTCATTGTTAGCACGAGATTGATTTTTATATTGATTAAAATGAGCAGTGATTGGAGGTGCTTCTCTTCGATGAAGCAAGAAGACTTCATGGCTGCTCAGTTTATCAAACAACTCTTCAGTGGAGATGGGTGTATCCCTTGATCGAATGGCGGCGCTGATGTCATTATATTCAGGACCAAGGCCGCTCAGAATCTTTATAATCAGTGCAGAATCATTCATTGGTGCGTTGGCAACGGCGAGCTCGTCAGTGATTGATCGGATTTCATTGAAATATTGAGCGATGCTTTTGCTTCCCTTCGTCAGTCGAGCGAGCGTGTCTTGAAGACCATAGACACGCGACTGAGATTTATTGGCAAATTGCTGAGTTAGACGTTGCCATGCAACGTAGGCTGTTGGAGCAGTGGCTACGAGAGGCGCGATCGTCGAATCCACCGATGCCATAATAGCATGTCGTATAAGGCCGTCTTGCCGGAGCCAAAGTTTTCGTTCAGGATCTGAGGTGGGAGGGCAAGGGAATGATCCGTCGATGTATGAGATAAGATCATACCCCAGAAATAGCAAATCATGTTGAGCTTTCCACGTTAGGAAGTTGCTGCTTCCCGTCAGTTTGATTGGAAGTTGTGCTGTTGGGTTGATGGAGATGATTTGTCCGCCGTGAGTGATCGGATTCACAACTCCATGATTGAATTCTGTAGATGGAACTTGAGCCTCGTTGGAAGACATTGTATTGGACAAGGCTTAGAAGAAGAGTGGAGAGGAAGAAGTAGAGTGTTGAGGAGGAGCTCGTTTGAGCAGTCTTATGGCTCTGATACCATAAAGAACTTAACACAATGGAGAGAAAATAATGGGAAGTGCTCTGTTTTACTCTGTATTGCCTTTGGGTATAAATAGTACATATTGGTGTAATAAGACAAAAGAGATATTAACAGAAGAATCGAATCAAAGAAACAGAAAGATCAAAACCAATTCCATTATCTTGGTACGATTTGATCTGGTGCTGTTCGTGGTATCAAATGGACGTGCTCCACTATGCGAGAGGTGCGTCGAGCTGGAGTTGCTCTGCACGATGAGTTTTGGACAGACAATGGTGACGTGGAATTGTTTGTGAATATTGTCTTATTAGGCACCACCTGTAAGGCTCGCTGCATACCACCACGGTAGTGAAGGTCCTTCAACGGGTAATCGGTAAACTGTTGGAGTAGGAAAATATTTTTTTATTATTGTATCTTTGTGTTCACTCATTAATTGAGGGGCGTCCTCTACTTCCCTATATTAGGGTCCCACTGTTAGATCCCTAAAGCTCATGGATGATCTAAGTGTCGCACCTCGGGCACGGACAGACCATAGACGTCCCAAACAGAGGTATCTTGATGTCTTGGTGGAACAAAGGCAGCTTATGTGCGCAATGTCGCTTGCGTCGCCAGTGGCAGGCCTGCACGCGCAATGGTGTTGGCAAGGCATGGCGGGCAGCAGTCTATGTGTGCGGAGGCATAGGCGTGAGCAAGACTTGGCATCGTCTAGGTGTGTAGCAAAGCAAGTCGGCGGGGCATTTCATGGTGTTGCGGAGCGACGGAGTCCCGCGTGCGCAATGGCACAGGGTGGTGGAGCGACAAGTCATGAAGATGTGTTCACATTTGGCGGGATAAAACCCCGCCATGGCTGGGTCGTGGCGAGAGACTTGGCGGAGCGACAGAGTTTCGCGTGCGTGATGGCGTGGGGTAGTGGAGCGACAAGTCATGAAGATGTGTTCACACTTGGCGGGACAAAACCCCGCCACGGTTGGGCCGCGGCGAGAGACTTGGTGGAGCGACGGAGTCCCGTGTGCGCAATGGTGCGGGGCAGTGGAGCAACAAGTCATGACAGCCCATGCGCGCGGAGGCATGGGCGTCGCATGCAACATTGTTGGGCAATGGACAACCTGTGTGCGCAAAGGCACGGGCTTGGCGTCGCGAAGGCGTGGCGAGGAAACATTGATCATGGAGCGGTGCACGACATGTTCACATTGCCACGGTGCGACAACGGCCAAGGCGAACCATGGCCGAGGCGAGACGCAAAGCGAGCGGGCGGCAGTGCGTGGACCATGCACTGCCCAGCCCGTCCTCGAGCAATGTTGGCCTTGGACTTGGCCAACACATGATGAGCGACCAGATTAAGGCAAATAGGTACGTGCAACCAACATGATGTGGTGCACCAAGGGTGTGAAAGACTTAGACTTGGACTCAACTCAAGTCAAGTGGACACATGGACAACCAAGATGGAGCCCAAACGTGCACAACCTTTGGGGAAAGGCTGAGATGAATCTAAAGGGGATGTGTCCCCAAGAAGGGGTGCTTTGAGCACCATAAATACTCATGAGACTAGTGTGGTCGACCCATGAGGTGTAGGAGAGGAAAAAGTGAGAATACTAAGTGTGTAACTCTACTTGTAAGGCAATAGCCATTAGTGCTTGAGTGAGTAAGCTAAACCAAGAGTTAGAGGTATGAAGCAGGTTGCGGAGTGCGATCTTGGTGTGCGCTTGTGTAAGGGATCTATTGTAACTTGTAAACCTTTGTGAATCAATGCATATAGTATTCCTTCAAGTACTTGTCTTCGCTTCCTCATCTCTCCCGCTGTGAATTGGTGTGAACCTCAGATTTGTAGTTGGCATTGGATGCTTCCTGTCGCTGTGGTGTGGATTTTGCGTCGTGGTGCGCAGAACAGTGCTAGGACGACACTCGGCTGGCTAAAAGTTCAAGGGACTACTCTCCAAGTGGGTTGCTACTTTGTGGCAACGTATAGGACTGTGTTGGTGTGCAGAAATTGGTGGAGTGTTAGATTGTTTAGCACCATCGCAGAGTAAAAAATTTGAAGCCAAAATTGACCATGTGACAATTGGTATCAGAGCCGTGTTTAATTGGTGTAAGTACAAGTTTGGTGCAGGTTGGTGACAGACTTCCAACCATCGTCGGAGACCTGGCTGTACCGGAACTTGTTGACAGGCAACATCTTCCTTGAGAACGCAGGTTCGGGTATACTCAACCCCACAGCGGCAGCCACATACACAAGGGTGAATGCGAAGGATGGGCGCGCTCAGGGAACGCGTCACAGCCTTGGAGGCAACAATGGGGCCAACGACCACGAAGATAGCTGAACAATGGCGGCAGGGGGCAGCAGACCTTCCCACTATCGTGGTGTGCGCAAAAGCCTTGGTGGACTTGCACGCCAAAGAGGACTGCACTGCGAAAGAGGGACATGTCGGGGACAAGTCCCACAAGCCTGGCAAGGTGTTGGGTAGAACCGTGAAGGAGCAGCCTTTCACATTGAAGGCTACGGCGAACGACGAATCGTTCAAGGACCCAAAACATGTTGAGATGATTTTGGATTCTAGCTTCATGGTGCAGGCATGAGTAACTCTAATACCCCACTTAGTGGGCATGATGATTGTTGTCCTGGCAAAGCCTTGTGTCATTCGAGACTTCATGATGAGCGGACAGTAGGGCAAGAGGCCCGCAACGATCATATCTGCCATACGGTTGGCCAAAGGCGGGACGGGGGACCAACCCATGCACCTCACAGTAAGGTACGAACTAGACCTAGGAGGAGGCAACATGGTCGCTGAAAATCCAAAGTCTAAAATGACCTTTTGGAACGGTTTCAAGACGTCATACCGACGGAGTTACAGGCAGAATTTCCACCGAAGGTGATGGTGGCTGATCACAAATTTGTGACGAAGTCAGAGGGCTTGCAGCAGGAAAATTACCTCCATTCGGGACCAATGGAAGAAGCGGATTCCTCAGGAGGAGGGGTCTTGGTGGACCTCTAAAAACTGCAGCAAACATCACAGCGCGTAGTGAACCTCGGGCGCGCTTTGGGTGATGACAAATCTGACCAAGGAGAGTCCAAATGCAGATTGGACTCGGAGGAACTTCAGCGGTTGACGTTCCATGGTGCAGCAGGAAACAAAATCTGGTTGGTGAAGATGGTGGAAATTGGTCGGAGGGTGATGATCATTTACTACCAAGGTGGATGCCAAAGCTTCCATGATCTTTGTTGCTGTAGATTGAGCAAAGTTGCATGGCGAACGACGTGCGACCAGCCGGATGTTTGGTGGTGCTCGGGTAGATCTGAAACAAACTCCAACTTGGTGAAATTGGAGAAGGAAGGACAAGATTCAAACCTACATTTTGGTTGGGCATAGGGGTGAACATGGATCGGTTAACCGGTCCATTAGCAATTTTATTAATCGGTCCATTACTTTCGGTTTTTCAAAATCATAAATCGCAAACTAGTCCATTAACTTCGGTTAATCATCACTTCGGTTTTGGTTTTTCCGATTCGATTAATCGATAGTTTTCGGTTAATCAATAAATTTTTTTAACCTACAAACATAGTAACATTATACAAATTACATATGCAGAAAAATCCAAACAAATATCGAATCCCCATTGGGAAAAAGAAGAAGTGAAACCACTGGAGCCAAGATAATGTGATGCAAAAATTAATATATCGAATCCAAACAATTTGTTTTAAAATAAATTTTACAATTTTTACAATTTTTACAATTTTTTTAAATAATTTTAATAATTTATTATAATTTATTATAATTTTTTAAAAATAATTTTTTGTATTTTTTATAATTTATAAATAATTTGGTTAATTTTTTGTATTTTTTATAATTTATGAATCATTATTTTATATATATATAATTAATAAATTAATAAATTATATTGAATCAGTCGGTTAATCAAAATTGGTGGACTTTTAAAACCGTGGACCAAATCCAAAAACCGAATTTTTCAAAAATATAATCCAAAATCGGAAAAATCGATTCGGTTAATCGAAAAAACTGGTCGATTTCGGACAGGTTTTCTGATTAACAGAAAAATCATTTTTTTTGCTCACCCCTAGTTGGGCAGTAGTGTTAAAAACTACTTTGTCTTGTATTTTGGCGACTATTTAGATCTCAAACTATATTGTAAGACCCTTTTGTGGGCCGTGAACTCATTACGTGAACTCTTGTATGTAATGAAGAGAGTTAGTGAGGAGCACAAAATGTTGTGGAGCAGCATGAGGTGTATACTTGACAAGTCAAGTGAGGAGCGCAAGCATGAGGAACGTGTGAGGCGTATGCTTGACCGCGGCTGCAAAGATCAGGCCATGAAGACATGTGATTGTCGGCTCTTGTAGGAGCAGATCAAGTAAGGAATGCAAACGCTATGAAGGAGCGTGGGGCATCTACTTGGACTGTTGGGTGAGGATCACAAATGCAGGTACACATAAGGTGTATGCTTGGCAGATTTGGCACTATGATAAAAAATGTATATCAGTAAACTTCAAGTGGGGAGCACAAGCATTGGGATGCAAGGTGTATATTTGGAGAAAATATTTTTTGAACTAACTCTTGTCCAGGAACTTGTATGCTGCGCAAGGTACAAGGAGGGGTTGCCCAAAGATGAAGCTTGGTGGGAGGAGTATCTTCACTCTATCCCGACGAGGGCGTTGGCTTCAAAAGGTGGGGGAGGTTTGTTAGACCCTTAAATCTCATGGATGGCCTAAGTGCCGCACTTTGGGCACAGACAGGCCATGGACGTCCCAAACAGAGGTATCTTGATGGCTTGGCGGAACAAAGGCAGCTCATGGTGCAATGGCATGAGCATCGCTCAGCGGCAGGTCCGCATGCGCGATGGTGTGGGCAAGGCATGGAGGGTAGCAGCCTATGTGCGCGGGGGCATAGGCGTGAGCAAGACTTGGTGTCACCCAGGTGTAGAGCAAAGCAAGTCCTGCCGGGGCAGGGCGTGGCGAGACGGAGTCCCGCAACGGGCGGGGCATTTGATGGTATTGCGGAGTGATGGAGTCCCGCGTGCGCAATGGCACAGGGCAGTGGAGTGACAAGTCATGAAGATGTGTTCACACTTGGTGGGACAAAACCCCACCACGATTGGGCCGTGGCGAGAGACTTGGTGGAGCGATGGAGTCCCGCGTGTGCGATGGCGCGGGGCAGTGGAGCGACAAGTCATGAAGATGCGTTCACACTTGGCGGGGCAAAACCCCGCCATGGCTGGGTTGTGGCGAGAGACTTGGTGGAGAGATGGAGTCTCACGTGTGCAATGACACGGGGTAGTGGAGCGACAAGTCGTGACATCCCATGCGCGTGGAGGCATGGGCATCACACGCAACGTTGTGGGGCAACTGATGACCCGTGTGCACAAAGGCACGGGCTTGGCGTGGTGAGGAAACATTCCGCATGGAGTGGTGCACGACATGTTCACATTGCCACGGTGCGACAACAGCCAAGGCGGACCATGGCCGAGGCGAGACGCAAAGCGAGCGGGCTGCAGTGCGCGGAGTATGCACTACCCAGCCTGCTCTCAAGCAGTGTTATCCTTGGACTTGGCCAACACATGATGGGCGACTAGATTAAGGCAAATAGGTGCAGCCAACATGATGTGGTGCACCAAGGGTGTGAAGGACTTAGACTTGGACTCAAGTCAAGTCAAGTGGACACATGGACAACCAAGATGGAGCCCAAACGTGCACAACCTTTGGGGAAAAGCTGAGATGAATCTAAAGGGGATGTGTCCCCAAGAAGGGGTGCTTTGAGCACCATAAATACTCATGAGACCAGTGTGGTCGACCCATGAGGTGTTGGAGAGGAGGAAGTGAGAATACTAAGTGTGTAACTCTACTTGTAAGGCAATAGCCATTAGTGCTTGAGTGAGTAAGCTTAACCAAGAGTTAGAGGCATGAAGCGGGTTGCGGAGTGCGATCTTGGTGTGCGCTTATGTAAGAAATCTATTGTAACATGTAAACCTTTGTGAATCAATGCATATAGTATTCCTTCAAGTACTTGTCTTTGCTTCCTCATCTCTCCCGCTGTGAATTGGTGTGAACCTTGGATTTGTACTTGGCATTGGACACTTCCTTACGTTGTGGTGTGCATTCAGCGTTGTGGTGCACAGAACAGTGCTAGGATGGCACCCAGCTAGCTAAAAGTTCAAGCAAGTAGTATTCAAGTGGGCTGCTACTTTGTGGCAACATACAGGACTGCGTTGGTGCGCAAAAATTAGTGGAGTGTTGGACTATTTAGCACCATCACGGAGTAAAAAATTTGAAGCCAAAATTGACCCTGTGACACCCATAAGGATACACCCACAATTCTCTCTATCCTACGTGTCGAAATTGAGACAATAAAATGTGGGTCATTGTTCGTGTCATCAAGTGAATTGCAAGAATTTTCTATGTTGCCCGCTTTTTGCCAACCACGAGTCCTATCAAAGTCTCTATTGTTCTTTTTGCCTTCTTCCTCTTCTTTCCGTATTCCATAATGTTGGGAAAGAGGTGCTTATCTTTCTTCCCTACTAGTGTAACAAGATAGGAATCAAGCAAACAAATTAACAATCATAAAATGACACCAATAATTTTTACGTGAAAAACCTCGATGTGAGGAAAAAATCACGGGACCGAGTCCAGAGCAACTTTTCACTATCAATGGAGATTACACTTTAATTTTCATCAAGTACAAGCCCTTGGATCAACCAACTCAAGAGACAAAGATCTCTTGGATCACCAAATCAGAAATTCGTCAAATTCGTCACCCGAGAAAGGTGGATTATAAACACAGCCAAAACAAAATCTACAGAGCTCAAAATAAAAATATGACAGTTCAGAATATAGTCCCACGAGTATTGAAGCCACCGTTAAAAATTTCATCTCAATCGAAGTTGATTTGACTTCAAGATGGAAGGTTTGATCATGCTCTGGTAGCACCAAAATTTTGCTCCTATTTGGTGGCTGCCACTATTTGTTTCCTATCTAATCTGCTTCTCTGTTGGTTGCTCCTTTGAATGAAATAAAACCCTAACAAATGTGGGTCTTGGGCCTATTAAAGCTCGATAAAAATGAGCCCAATTCTTCCTCCACATTGAAGGGATAACCCAACAAACTCCCCTACTGGCTATTTGGAGACTTCGAACATACCAACTATACTTCGATAAACATCAAGCTTCTCCTTAGCCAGAGGTTTTGTCTGAAAGGAATAGTGCCCTTGAGCCAATCACATGTCGATGTGTTTAGGGACTATTCAAGGGTAATCAACTTAATAAGGTAACTTTTTCATCATATGCTGCATCTTTATTCATAAAGATTGTGATGAACCTCATGAACCCAGACAAATATTTTTGAGGCCATGATGAGATAATGCCAGTGAGACTTGGAATCCAGATGTCTATGTTCTAAATGTTCCTAGTCGTAGGATCACCAATTAGAGGATCGGTGATTCCGAATAGACTAGTGCACTTGGTACATGCCCTATACGATAAGGGGTAGCTGATCTCACAATTACCTATGATCCTTCATTTATGTACAAGTGCAGGTGCTCATTAGGGAATGAGTTCACTGAACAGACATGCACGAGGAACACAAAATGGAATCCTTACATGAGTGTCAATAGGATGTTCCTCGAGTGATAGTAGGTGCAAGCGGTCCTTGGACTTGAGGTTGTCATGGTTACCTTGTGAGTGACGACCCATTGCTTTGGTTCTATCCCTACGTGACCCTCAACGTCGATCATGTGCCGGGTATTACTGGGCATGGGGAAGCATTTATGAGGTGAGCAACCAACATGGAATCGATTACTCTTACTGAGAGGAGATAATATCCTATGTGTCCCTGCAAGTGTCGACTCGGGAATCTCTGGCCAGAGTAGACATGAAAGTCAGAAAGATGTTTCTAACGTTTCATTATTGAGATGACATCTTGGCGGGTGGAATACATATAAATCGATATTAGGGTTTGACACTTCTTTTGTACCCTAGCTGACTTCGGGACATTGTAATCGAGAGATTTAGTTGCGCGGTAACTAATCACCGAAGGGCGTTCAATCCCTGTAGATTGAATCTCACACTATCCGGGTAGTCATGACACGTTGCTAGACGTCAATCTTGACTTATGAGTGGAGTCTCTCATGACCACACTAAAGGGGTTTAGTGGAGGCTCGTAAGATTTGAATAGAAGCCGTTCTATCAGATCCGACTCTTCGTTATGCACAACTCACTACTGGCTTAGTGTGGGGCCCCATGGGTCACACACAACAGGCTAACCTCGTAACGGGCTTTTTGAGATAGAGTCCGAATGCGGCATTATATGTCTACTAGCATGGACATGCTGCAACTAGATAACGGATCTTGTTTATGGACATAATAGAAAAGGTATTTCCTATAGGAACGAATGTGCGAGGAAGGAGTTCCTCGATAACCCTAATTTGTAGGGAATGACACAATAATATTTTATTTTATGTGGTTGATTAAATTTAATTAACCACTTGGCGGGGATTGTATTTAATTATGAATTAAATATAATTTCATTTTGAATCAAATATAAATGGTGGGATTAAGGGGTGGCAATTTTATCCGCATCCGCTAATTAAAAACTGCATCCGCACCGTATTCGATCCATATCCGCAAGTAAAAACAGATATGTATACGGATTTAGAAAAATTATATCCGCGCGAATACGATGAAGATATGGATATGATTGTGGGTCCACACAGTCTATCCGCGTCTTTGGATCCACACACGGTGCAGATACTGATGTGCGAATATGGGATGCAGTGCAGATACAGATAATGCAGTATCCGCACCGTATCCGATCTATTGTAGCCCTAGGTGGGAAAATTAGTCTCTAACCTTGAGCTTAACCAATTAATTAGGAATTAATTTATTTGGATAAATCCTAATTAATAGGAATTTGATTTATGGAGATAAATAATAAAATTAATAGATATATGATTTATGAGGATAAATGATAATTTTATTAATTAATAGGAATTCAAATTATTTAGATAAATCTTTTTCCTATTGTTTAGGAGATTGATTTATTTAGATAATTATCATTCATGTTAATAGGCTCTTAATTTATGGAGATAAATTAAAGTTTATATTTATTTGGATTTAATTAATTTCGAATTAATTATAAATTCATTAATAAATCATTGCGTTGGATGCAAACCCCGAAATTTTAAATTCCGGGGAGATGTTTTAAAAAGGGGGCTAGGTCTACCTTGGTAGCCGCCTATGGCCCTTATAAATAGGTGGTCTATCCTCCTTCAAGGAGGTTAAGCAAATTGGTTATTCATCTTGGAGAAGATTAAGGTTTGGATTCTTGAGAGGCTTCTTGAAGAGAAAGATCCTCCATCCCCGATTTTGCGAAGCCAAATCGAAGGTATTTTCTTCTTGGGTATGCCGCCTACTTCACCTTCTTGGAGGAGTCCATGAAGGACAGCGAGGTAATCTTTCATCTACATTCTCGTTCCATTGTTTTCTCATCTCCTTTTCCCCCCTTTTGGTGCTCGGTTCTTGGTGGATGGGTCGACTTCACCTTGGTGCGTTTCGGGGTTGAGATTGCCTCTCCGTTGAGCCACAATGAGTCCCGATGTTTGCTGCCCCTTTGTTGCGAGGCGCTTGGTGTGGACTTTCCTTGGAGGACGTGTGCGTGTGTGTCTTGAAACGGGGATAGGAGTAACCATACCATTCGCGATAAAGGTATATCTTCTCATTCTACTCGTAGATTGAATTCCTTAAAGATTGCAAAAGTAGATCACTATTTTCGGGATAGTTTGAATTTTTTAAATTGCTATTTTCGCTGCGTTTTCGATTCCTATCCCAACATTGTCATCATATCAGCTCCATTGTCATCGGTGTGCACTTTGTCTAGTTTCACCAACTTAGACTCTAATACATCTCTAATCCAGTGAAACTTAATATCGATATGCTTTCACCTCAAATGAAAAGTGGGATTCTTACAAAGATGAATAGCACTTTGACTATCACAATATAGAGCGTACATCTCTTGCTTCAAGTTCAACTCCTGCAAAAACTTCTGCAACCATAACATCTCCTTACAACCTTCGGTTACTGCAATGTATTCAGCTTATATGGTAGATAAAGCAATACACTTTTGAAGCCTCGATTGCCATGAGATAGCTCCCCCTGCAAAGGTCATTAAGTATCTTGAGGTGGAATTTCGAGAATCGATATCTCCAGCCATATCCGCATCCGTGTAGCCCACTAACTTCGGTTTACCCACGCCAAAGCATAATCACTCCTTGGAAGTTCCTCTGAGATACCTCAGGACCCACTTGACAACATCCCAATGCTCTTTCCCCGGATTGGAGAGAAAATGACTAACCTTCTTCAGAAACAACTTGTAGCCAGGCCTGATCTCTATGTAGACATCACCAATACCAACAAACTTGCATGACTCCATTCCCCATTCTCACATAACCATATTCACCAATAGTGTAAGATGAGAAGAAATCCTGATGAGGCGTGACATGAAACGAGGCACCTGTATCTGCTACCCCTAGTAGATTCATGACGCGTGAGATTCACATAAGTTTCATCACATAGAATATAAGTCTCTCCATCAGATGCCACTGCTGTTGTGCCTTCATCTTTCTTATTCTCACTATTCTCATTCTGATATCTCTTCAGAGCTATGCACTCCCTTTTGTAGTGACCCACTTTTCCACAGTGATAGCAAGTAACTTCTTTCCTCATCTTTGACTTCGATCTACCCCTTGATTTGTCACTTGATTTACCATGCTTGAAAGAGGATTTTCTGCTTGTACTTCTCCCTCATTGTTCAGTGGCCAGGGCTTCAGACTGAGTGGACATCCCATAGCCTTTCCTCCTAGTCTCCTCATTAAATAAGCTATCCTTCACCATGGCCATAGATAGCTTTCCATTGGGTGCTGAGTTACTCAATGCTACCACAAGTGTATCCCAATTATCTGGTAGAGTCCCCAAAAGTAGACAAGTCTGCCACTCATCGGGTAATACTATCTCCAGGTTCGTCAACTGATTAACAATATCCTGGAAATCACTCATGTGCTCTGCCATATTACCTCCATCATTATAACGAAGATGAACAAGCCTCTTAACGAGAAAAGCCTTATTCCGCGATGTCTTCCTCACGTAGAGATTTGCTAGCTTATCTCATAAAGCTTTTGCATTTGTATCCTAAGCAACATGATGATAAACGCTATTGTCTATCCACTGCCTAATCAAACCAATAGTCTTCCAATTCATGCGTTTTGAAGCCTTGTCATCATTATCTTTTGGTTTAGCCGAGTCCCCTTCAATGGAATCATACAAGTCCCTGCAAAATAGAATATCCTCCATATGAGACTTCCAAATAGAGTAGTTGGTTGCATTCAACTTAAACATAGAAGCTGTAGACGCCTCCATCTCGAAAACACCAAAAAATCCCAAACTGTTATAACCCGAGGCTTTGATACCACTTGTTGGGAAAGGGATGCTTAAACAATCAATAACTCAACGATTATCTTCTTGCCCTACTAGTATAATCAAGATAGGAATCGAGCAAACAAATTAACAATTAGAAAATGACACCAATAATTTTTACGTGAAAAACTCCAATGTGGGGAAAAAATCACGGGACCGAGTCCAAAGCAACTTTCCACTATCAATGAAGATTACACATTATTTTTCATCAAATATGTTGGGTGGGCCTTGACACTAGAAGGGGGGTTGAATAGTGTCAATCCCCTTTTTTTAATTTCTTTTAACTTAATTTTGTCTTAGCTTAATGGGATTGTTCTTCAATGAATGATATGATCACAATTCAATCATAATGATGAAAGCAAGTAAAGAGCAATGCAAACAAAACAATTTATAGTGGTTCGGCCAACCGCCTACTCCACTACCTTGGCTCCTTACCAAGGATTTCTAAACACTACTTTATAGAAATTATGTTTCCCTTTGAATACACTTGAGGACACCCTTCTCCCACACTTGGAGAACACCTCAATCCTATTCACCTAGGCAAAACACAACTCTACAAAGTATACCCTAAGTGTTTCCTAGCACACCTAGCAAGCTATCTTAACAAGAAAACAAGTTTCAACAAATTACAAACTTTAGGAAAGAGCTAATGAAAGAGAAATTGACCCAAGCTTCTTTCCACCGCATTCTCGTCTTCAACTTGCAACTGGAAGAAGATTTCAATGAGTGCAGCAAGGTTGAAGAGAAAGAAAACAACGCTTGATGAAGTCGAGACTGGGAGCAGAGAGGCGCGCGCAGGTGTAGCTCGTATGAAGGCTTTAAGACTCACTTTGAATGCTCAAATAAAATTGCAAAAAGTTTTTAATGAAGTTTGTTGAGGGGTATTTATAACCCCTCAGCCGAACGACCGTTCAACGGATAAAAAATCAACCATTGAAGCCGTTCGATCGCAAGGCCGGTTGATCAGTCGATCGACCCGATGGATCGACCGCCAGGTCCGACCGCTGCAGCTGAG
This sequence comes from Canna indica, assembly GCA_034359265.1. Classification (NCBI taxonomy): domain Eukaryota; kingdom Viridiplantae; phylum Streptophyta; class Magnoliopsida; order Zingiberales; family Cannaceae; genus Canna; species Canna indica. The sequence goes on along the minus strand of CP136890.1, from coordinate 43,632,435 downwards.
AGAGGTCGGTGGACCGACGGGTCGACCGACCAACATTTATTCCGACATTCGGTCGACCCGTCGGTCGACCGAATTACTGCAGTGAATCACGTGATAGAGGCTATCTTTAGGCCGGTCGACCGATTGGTCGACCGCTACCTTTCTGCCAAAATTTTGTCTCTGTCGGTCGACCAATCGGTCGACTGACGCAGCCCAACTATTTGCCCTTCTCTACATTCGGTCAACCGACTGATCGACCGAATGACTTCTGCCAATTTCTTGTGATTTTCGATCGACCAGTCGGTCGACCGAATGGGCTGCATCGCCATTTTATTGCCTTGATCGGTCGACCGACCGGTCGATCGATCCCAAGCTGAGGATGATTAATTCCTTGTATTTTTACATGCCAATTCTTAGGGTTTGGTTACCAAGTTTCAACTTGGATAACCTTACATTTTAGGCTTGTGATAAACTATTCTAGGGACATATTTCATTAAATCTTCTTGACTTAATCCAGAGCCTTGCTTCAATGATTTCTTCTTCCGTTCTTTGACGATCTTTTCCGTCATCTCATTTGAACGGATTAGGCATGCGTATCGCAACCTCAACCTGAACTCAAAACTACACACGTGGATTAAATACATGTTTGTTATCATCAAAATAAAAATCGAGGCTTAAGAGAGACCCTTAAGCCAACAATCTCCTCCTTTTTGATGATGACAAATATAACATTAAATTTTAAGAAAATTATCAGCATTTGTGAGTTTGAGTTAAGGCATTCAACTTTCTAACTCAGCCTATACATCCAACTTCTTATAACTCAACCTATGCTCCCCCTATCAATGTGCATGTTCAAATTATCTATAACTTGACCTATGCTCCCCCTACCATTGTGCATGTCATTTTTAACTTCCCCTAACTATATCTCTTGCCCTTAACTATAAAACTCACACTACCTATATGTATCGTGAAAACCAAAACCAAGTGTGACCTTTCTTTTTCTCCCCCTTTTGACATCAATCAAAAAGGATAAGAATCAAGGTACAATTAATGAGATTTCATCATAAAGCCAAAAAACCGAGAAAGCCACAAAAAAACAAGTATCATCTACCACTATAGTCCTTCCCATCAATGTAAGCCTATAGAAGGCAAACATCAATAGGTCGCAAAGCCCCACTACAAAGCAATACATAAGTGTGATGACACTTTTATAGAATGCAAGTTTTGAGATCATATATTTTTTTCTTTAATCACAAGGTAAAGCACAAATTCCTAGTTGCATCCTTAAGTTTGTGAAACTCTCTTCAATTAAGGGTTTTGTAAATATATCGGCAAGTTGTTTATCGGTGGATACAAATTCGACCGATATGTTTTCCTTAGCTACATTATCCCTAAGAAAGTGATGTCTCAAATAAATATGCTTAGTTCTAGAATGTAAGATAGGATTTTTGGTTAAATTAATTGCACTAGTGTTATCACACTGTATAGGTATGCAAGAATACCTAAGTCCATAGTCTAAAAGGGTTTATTTCATCCAAAGGACTTGCGCACAACAACTAGCCGTGGCGATGTATTCCGCTTTGGTAGTTGAAAGCACAACCGAATTTTGTTTCTTTGAGAACCAAGAAACAAGACTCGCTTCTTAGAATTGACAACACCCACTAGTGCTTTTCCTATCTACCTTACATCTGGCAAAATTAGCGTCTGAAAAGCCGATTAAATCAAATGATGCATGACATGGATACCATAATCTTAAGTCAACTGTACCCTTTAGATATCTCAATATACGTTTTACCGTGCTTAAATGAGACATCTTAGGACACGATTGAAACCTAGCACATAAACATACGCTAAACATGATATCGGGTCTACTTGCGGTTAAATAAAGGAGACTACCGATCATACCTCGATATCATTTTTCGTCCACTTTAATCCCCTCTTCATCTTTGTCAAGCTTGATGGATGAGCTCATAGGTGTAGAAGTTATCTTGGCTTCATTCATTACAAATCTTTTGATGAGCTCCTTTGTGTACTTAGCTTGATTGATGAAGATCCCTTTGGTGGTTTTCTTGATTTGGAGACCAAGCATGAAGGAGAGTTCTCCCATCATACTCATCTCAAATTCATCCTGCATGCACTTAGCAAATCATTCACAAAGCATTTCATTAGTGGCACCAAAAATTATATCATCAACATATGTTTGAACTAATAATATGTCATTTTCATGGTGCTTAATGAAAAGTGAGACATCCGCTTTTCCTATGTCAAAACCTTGTTCAATTAAGAAAATAGAGAGTCTTTCATACCAAGCCCTAGGGGCTTGTTTTAAACCATACAAAGCCTTTTTAAGTTTGAAAACATAATTTGGAAACTCAAAACTTTCAAAACCGGGGGTTGTTCAACATGAACTTCTTCATTTATAAAACCATTTAAGAAAGCACTTTTCACATCCATTTGAAAAAGTTTGAAACCTTTAAAACTAGCATATGCTAAAAGCATCCTAATTGCTTCAAGTCTAGCTACGGGAGCATATGTTTCATTATAGTCTATTCATTCTTGTTGGTTGTACCCTTGTGCCACTAGCCTAGCTTTGTTTCTAATCACTAGTCCTTCTTTATCTAGCTTATTCCTAAATACCCACTTGGTTCTAATTATGGTTTGATCACTAGGTCTAGGTACTAAGTCCCATACATCGTTTCTATCAAATTGGTTGAGTTCTTCTTGCATGGCTAATACCCAAAACTCATCTTCTATAGCTTCCTTAACATTTTTAGGCTCTACTTGAGAGACAAAACTACACATTGACATAAATTTTTGAGTTTAGACCGAGTTACCACTCCCGTTGAAGGCTCTCCAATGACTTGATCCATTGGACGATCTCGTACCAATCGCTATCCCTTGGGGAGAGGTGGTAAAGCTTCTTCTTCTACTTCATCTTCAACTTGAGGTTGACTTGAGGATGGAGGTTCTTCATGTTGAGTCTCCTCATTGTCTTCATCCTCCATTTCCTTATCATGCATTGTGAGATCCTCAAGCTCATCATCTACATTCACAATCTTTACATTTCTTGAAGAATCATTAATTTCGTCAAAGGTCACATGCATAGATTCTTCAACTATCATAGTTTTACGGTTATAAACTCTATAAGCCTTAGAACTAATAGAATATCCTAGGAAAATTCCTTCATCCGATTTAGAGTCAAATTTTCCTAGAAGTTCTTTAGCATTTAAAATAAAGAATTTACATCCAAAAATATGAAAATATCCCACATTTGGGATTTTACCATTCCAAATCTCAAAAGGTATTTTCTTGATTTTTGGTCTTAATAAAACACGATTAAGAACATAACATGATGTATTTATGGCTTCGGCCCAAAAGTATTTAGACAAATTATTCTCACATAACATGGTCCTAGCCATTTCTTGGAGGGTTCTATTCTTCCTCTCAACCACCCCATTTTATTGAGGAGTCATAGGGGAAGAAAAGGTATGTTGAATACCTAAATCATCACAAAACTTGGAAAAATTTTCATTTTTAAATTCCCCTCCATTATCACTCCTAATTTTTAAAATAGAAACTCCTTTTTCATTTGAAACCTTTTTTGCAAATTTTTTGAAAAGCTCTAATGTCTCATTTTTCTTTGCCAAAAAGAAGACCCATGTAAATCTCGAAAAATCATCAATCAAAACATAGCAATAAAGCTTTCCACCTAGACTAACTACATCACATGGACCAAAGAGATCCATGTGTACAAGCTTAAGAATTCTAGATGTACTAACTTGATTAATACTATGGAATGAAGATTTTACTTGCTTACCTAGTTGACATGCATCACATAGTTTATCTTTTTCAAATTTTATTTTAGGTAAGCCTTTTACTAATTCCTTCCTAGATATCTCTTGGATGAGACTCATGCTAGCATGTCCTAGTCTTCTATGCCACAACCAAGAATCATTTTCCATGGCTACTAAGCATCTAACGTGAGGATTGGGCAAGACATTTAATTCTAGGATATATATATTTTCTTGCCTATTTCCTATGAACATGATATCGTTTGAAGGTGGACTTCTAATAATGCATTTAGATGCTTCAAACATAATTATGTACCCATTATGACATAGTTGAGATATGCTGATCAAATTATGCTTTAAACCATCAACTAATAAAACATTTTTGATATATGGGTAAGGGAGTATACCTATGTCACCAATGCCAACAATCTTACCTTTGGCATTGTCTCCAAATGTGACATTTCCACCATCTTTACTTGATAGGGATGCGAACAAATTGATATCTCCCGTCATGTGCTTCGAGCAACCACTATCCAAGATCCAAGTACTCCTACTTGGTTGAGGATGCTTCTCCACCTACAAAAGGAGAAGACACTTTCTTAGGTACCCAAATTTCCTTGGGTCCTTGAATGTTAGTCACTTTTGGAACCCATGTGAATCTTGCATGAGGGTTCCTTCTTAGGGCACAATCTTTGGCCATATGACCAAAAATACCACAAGAAAAACAATTACCATAAAATTTCTTTTGTGTGTGTGTAGTATGAGAGTGTGATGATTTTTTCTTGTTGACAACTTTTGGCATAGCATTTTGAATAGTTATCATTTCATTTCTTCCTCGGATGACGATGACTCTTCAGCTCGATGCGATGCTTTTAAGGCAATGGCCATGCCTTTAGAAGCATCTTCTTCTTGGTGTTGCTTCATATGGGTCTCATGTGTCATGAGAGACCCAATGAGCTCAGTGAGCTTTAGCGTGCTCAAATCCTTGACTTCTATGATGGTCGTCACTTTGGATTCCCAAGATTTTGGAAGGGAGCGAAGGAGCTTCCTTACCTTCTCCTCTTCCCTTATCTCCCTGCCAAGGTTAGCTAAGCCATTCGTAATATTTTGAAACCTAGCATGCATGGCATCAATAGACTCATGAGAAAGCATTTTAAACATTTCATAGTCATGTATGAGTAAATTGATTTTGAATTCTTTTACTTGCGAAGTCCCTTCATGAGTGGTCTCTAGGACCTTCCACACTTCGTATGCGGACTTGCATGTAGAGATCCTATTGAATTCATTAATTGATAGGCCACAATATAGAGCATTGACGGCCTTGGCATTAGCATTAAAGAGCTTAACTTCTTCTTGGTCCCATTTATCCATGTCCTTATCGGGTTGTTTATACTCTACTAGGATCATCCTCCATACATCCATGCCTAAGGATTGAAGGAAGCCATTCATGCGGATCTTCCAATAGACATAGTTGTTCCCATCGAATAGTGGTGGAGTGTTAGTAGATGACCCTTGAGCTAATTGAATTTCACAAGACATGATGACTTGTAGGTAAGATGGTTAAATCTTAGCCTACTACCTTGCTCTGATACCAATTGTTGTGTGGACCTTGACCCTAGAAGGGGGGGTTGAATAGTGTCAATCCCATTTTTTTAATTTCTTTTAACTTAATTTTGTCTTAGCTTAATGGAATTGTTCTTCAATGAATGATATAATCACAATTCAATCACAATGATGAAAGCAAGTAAAGAGCAATGCAAACAAAGCAATTTATAGTGGTTTGGCCAACCGCCTACTCCACTACCTTGGCTCCTTACCAAGAATTTCTAAACACTACTTTATAGAATTATGTTTCCCTTTGAATACACTTGAGGACATCCTTCTCCCACACTTGGAGAACACCTCAATCCTATTCACCTAGGCAAAATACAACTCTACAAAGTATACCCTAAGTGTTTCCTAGCACACCTAGCAAGCTATCTTAACAAGAAAACAAGTTTCAACAAATTACAAACTTTAGGAAAGAGCTAATGAAAGAGAAATTGACCCAAGCTTCTTTCCACCGCCTTCTCGTCTTCAACTTGCAACTGGAAGAAGATTTCAATGAGTGAAGCAAGGTTGAAGAGAAAGAAAACAACGCCTGATGAAGTCAAGACTGGGAGCAGAGAGGCGCTCGCAGGTGTAGCTCGTATGAAGGCTTTAAGACTCACTTTGAATGCTCAAATAAAATTGCAAAAATTGTTTAATGAAGTTTGTTGAGGGGTATTTATAACCCCTCAGCTGAATGGTCGTTCAACGGATAAAAAATCGACCGTTGAAGCCGTTCGGTCGCAAGTTCAGTCGATCAATCGGTCGACCGATGGATCGACCGCCAGGTCCGACCGCTGCAGCTGAGAGAGGCCGGTCGACCGACGGGTCGACCGGCAACATTTCTTCCGACATTCGGTTGACCCGTCGGTCGACCGAATTACTACAGTGAATCACGCGATAGAGGCTATCTTTAGGTCGGTCGATCGATTGGTTGACCGCTACCTTTCTGCCAAATTTTTGCCTCTATCGATCGACCGACGCAGCCCAACTATTTACCCTTCTCTACATTCAGTCGACCGACTGGTCGACCAAATGGCTTCTGCCAATTTCTTGCGATCTCCGGTTGACCAGTCGGTCGATCGAATGGGCTGCATCGCCATTTTATTACCTTGATCGGTCGATCGATTGGTCGACTGATCCCAGGCTGAGGATGATTAATTCCTTGTATTTTTACATGCCAATTCTAAGGGTTTGGTTACCAAGTTTCAACTTGGATAACCTTACATTAGGCTTGGGATAAACTATTCTAGGGACATATTTCATTAAATCTTCTTGACTTAATCCGGAGCCTTGCTTCAATGATTTCTTCTTCCGTTCTTTGACGATCTTTTCCGTCGTCTCGTTTGAACGGATTAGGCATGCGTATCGCAACCTCAACCTGAACTCAAAACTACACATGTGGATTAAATACATGTTTGTTATCATCAAAATAAAGATCGAGGCTTAAGAGAGACCCTTAAGCCAACATAGTACAATCTCTTGGATCAACCGACTCAAGAGACAACGATCTCTTTGATCACCAAATAAAAAATTCATCACTAGAGAAAGGTGGATTATAAACTCTGCCAAAACAAAATCTATAGAGCTCAAACTGAAAACCTGATCGTTCATAATTTAGTCCCACAAGTGTGGAATCCACTGTCAAAATTTCATTCCGATCGAAGTTGATTTGATCTCGATCGAAGGTTTGATCATGCTTTGGTCGCACATAAATTTTGCTTGAAATTCTGCTCCTTTTTGGTGGTTGCCACTATTTGTTTCCTATCTAATCTGCTGCTTTGTTGGCTGCTCCTTTTGAATGAAATAAAATCCTAACAAATGTGGGTCTTGGGCCTATTAAAGCCCGATAAAAGTGAGCCCGATTCTTCCTCCAAATTGAAGGGATAACCTAACACATAACCCACTTGAGACGTAGAAACACAGATAATTAAATAAACAACAGCAGCAGCAGCAACAAACATTCTCCGCCCGATGGCCTCGTCACTGCGGGAGGCCCGCCATCCTAGCTTGTGTGGGCCAATGCTCCGCCGGCCTAACCTCAGGGGTGGTCAACGTCCACCCTCCATTTCCTGCCGCTATACATAGCAATGCCGCCACCACATGCGACGAAGGCGACAGTGAGCGAATCTATCCCTCCGACTTGGATAGGAATATTTGAAACGGCTATTTGTCTAAGATAAACCTAGCGGAATAAATCTCTTCCATTCTCATGGATGTCAGTTAATCTGATAGGATTCAACTCACATGTCAGAGTGTGATTCAATAGAAAGCACCGTGTGTAGCAATGGAGATCCAATCCAGAGCTGCCCTTGGTGAAGTCAGCTTCAGATCAGACCCGAGAAGGTGTAGCTTGTAATCAATCGTAAAGAAGATAACAGAATAGTCGAGGAGTAGAGAGAAAAGAGAGAGAGAGAGAGAGAGAGAGTTCAATTAACTAGTTCTTAATCAGGGGCAAAGGCACTTGGAAGGGAAGGGGGGTAATTGCCCCCCATCAATTTTGAAATTTTATTATTTATACATGGTGAATCACGATTTTGCCCTCTTTTTTTATAGAATTATTCTTATGTTTCTAAGATTTATCCCTATTTGCCCCCTACAAAATTAAAAAATTCCTCTCTATGTTCCGAACTTTATCACCTTTTGCCCTCCATAAATTTTAAAATTATCACATATTCTAAAATTATATCCATTTTTTCTCTTCCTTTGCCTTATCTTCTGATCTAGATCCCTAGTCGTGTGCCCTTTTTCTCGTCTCCCGTTGTTCATTTGAGAGTCTTGCCCCCCTCTAATTTAGTTTGTTGCTTTCTTTACATATTTACATTTCATAATCTCTGAACTGTCGTGAAATCCTCCGTACACATTTCATTTGCCCGCGTGATTGTGCCACGTCACCACTTGCTGTTAATTCATCTCTTGCCGCATCATTTTTATTATTATATCCACCGCTTTCTTTCTTTTTTATACTGTTGCATTCTTTACAGATTTACATTTCATAATCTCCGAAGTGTCGTGGAAACTTCCATACACATTTCATCTGCCTGCGTGATTGTGCCACATCACCACTTGCTTTTAATTCGTCTCCTGCCGCGTCATTTTTCTTTGATGTTTCCTGGTCCCCTCGTTCACTGATCTGTGACTTCACTCCCGCAGTCAAGCAAAACCTTGTCCTCGAGGTTGCATGTAATTAATTTCTTTGCCTTGCTTTTGACATGAGTCGTTCCCGTTAAGCCCTTGCGAGGAGTGCAATAGCAGCAGTTGTGTCATTTGCATGTCAGGCTTCCCTTTACAAAGCTTGACTACATGATGTATTCTAGCAGACTCTGGCAAGCTGAGCTTATAAGCAACTCTTCACACTCTCTGGATAATTTGGTAAGGTCCAAAGTAATGTGGACTGAGCTTTTGATGCCACTGTAGCCGCAACGAATGCTGCCAATAAGGTTTCAGCTTTACAAATACCCAGTCGCCCTCCCTGAATTCCATATCTCTTCTCTTCTTATCTTCTTGAGTTTTCATTCGTTCATGGGCCTTTGTCAAATTGTTCTTCAGCTATTTGAGTATTTGGTCCCTGGTTGTGAGCTTTCGGTTGACCATTGAATTCTTCGCGCCTCCAATATCAACTGATCAGGAGGGTCGCGTCCATACAACACTTTAAATGGCGTCATCCCAGTTGATGATTGATGCAAAGTATTGTACTAGTATTCCGCCCATACAAGGTAGTTTTCCCATTTTCGTGGGTTCCTCAGACGCAAAACTTTGAAGATACATTTCACGACATCAGTTTAATGCTTATGTTTGTCCATCCGTCTGAGGGTGGTAAGATGAACTGAAACCCAGCTCAGTTCCTTGCAGACGGAATAGTTCCTTCCACAGTTGGCTAAGGAAATGGTTGTCACCGTCGCTAATGATCGAACGTGGTATCCAATGAAGCTTGATAACTCTATTAAGAAATATCTCTATGATCTTTTATGTGGAACAATGGCGAGGTAATGAAAAGAAATGACCAAAATTTGAAAGTCTATCCACCAATACCATGATTGTTGTCTTGCCGTTTGATGGTGGCAACCCAGTGATAAAATCCATAGTGACATCCTCAAATACCTCCTCAGGAATCGCCAATGGCTATAATAATCAAGTGGGTGACATTTGTTGTGTTTTCATTCTTTGGCAAGTCTGGCAGTTCTCTGCATACTTGTGTATATCTCTCGTGGTCATGGATTTCCAATAGAAGTTGTCAGCAATTCATCGATAAGTTCGACTTATGCCCGCGTGTCCTCCCGTTAATGAGCTATGAAATTCTCTCATCAATATGGATTTATGTGTGCGATCGTCAGGGAATGACTATTTTATTGTAGAAGAGTAAGATGCCATCTCTGACTTCATAACCATCTCCATTAGTCTTTCCGAGCTGCTTGTGTAACTGCGGCAGTTCTTCATTCTCATGGTTCAATCTTTTGATTTCTTCAAGGATGCCGCATACGGGTGAATTGAGATAATGCCATCAGTGTTCGGAGAGGTTCCCTCGACAACACATCAGCGGCCACATTCAATTGCCATGATCTGTATTGTATATCGAAGTCATACCCGAGGAGTTTAACCAACCATTTCTGCTATTCTGGCGTTTGTATGACTTGATTTACCATCTCCTTTAAAGAACACTAATATGTAACTATAAGGAACTTCCTTCCCAGCAAATATTGGCACCATTTCCCGACTGCCTGTGTAATGGCGTACATTTCTCTTTGGTAAGTCGGAGCCGCTTGCATACAACACGAAAGTTTCTGGCTGAAGTATGCTACTGGCCATTTCTCCTGAGCTAGCATTGCTCCGGTTCCCACACCAGAGGCGTCGGTCTCCAATACAAATAACTTAGTGAAGTCAGGTAATGCCAACACTGGGCACTGCTTAATGTAGCCTTGAGTGTGTCAAATGATGTTTGAGCCAATGAAACACTTCTTTCTTTAATAAGTCTGTTAAAGATATATATTGTATATATGTATTTATCTACAAATTAACTTTTGGACTTGCTCATTCATTTGGTGGAGTTAATGGTCATCAAAGAATATTTTATGGGCTTGGTCATTGAATTGGTGGAGTTAATGGTCATCAAAGTGCTAGACATTTCCTTGAGTTTTTTTCGTGGAGTAATGGCTGACATTTGCGATTGAGCTTTTGTGGAGTAATGACTGTGTCTTTTGAGTTTCCTACTTTGTTCATAAAAAAGTGAGAGAATGATTCAGTTGGTGATCCACCCCCTATGGATCCACTCTTATCTACTCCAATGCGCTGAAACATAGTTGTCAGTTATATGATGAGTTGAGATTGTTGAGTGTGTAGACGAAAATAAACTACTTCAACTATCTTCAAATCAAGATAGAGTTGGGTTGTTAACTCACTATAACATAGAGACCGTGTGGAGGACAGAACTCTATGATCGAGTTGTCATAGAGAGGCAAGCTGGTTAGTACTTGTTATAACAATATTTTATTTGTTATTTTCAATTCACTTTAGTACTGATAGTTGGATTTTGAAGTCTGAAATCCTAGAACTAATATTCTATTTTGTTGATAGTGGATTAGGCATCTGTCCGGTGAGGGCCCCACAGATTAGGTGACAAGTTTATCTCTGAACTACGTAAATAATTCCTTGTGTTTATGTGTTTCCTAGTGGTTATTTTTATTTCTTACTCACTCTGCTTTAAAGTAGTTCCCATAGCAGTTGCAACTTCATGTGCAATTGACTCTTAACAGAAAGCTCCCTTAGAGATTATTCTATCAATTGATATCAGAGCGATTGTGCTAAAAAGGTGAGAAGGTAAAAAAAGAGGTAAGAATGATGAATTCTAATAGTACACTTAATGATATTTTAAGTGCATGAAAATATCATCCTAATCATAGTGGAGTTGGATACACTGGATCACAGTCAAATACTCAGTTGCAACTGCTTATGAAACTAAAGTTTGTCCATAGTGGATCTACGAGCCAGCAACACTCTACTATTAAAAGAAATCTGAGAGTGTCAATATGCTATTATTGCAAACTCAAAGGGCATATAAGGGCTAACTGTTTCAAACTATCAAAGAATCTGAGTAGAATAGGTCAGGTGGAACAATCAATGCATATAGTGAAGCAAATTTAGGTAAGGAAAGTTGATCTAAATTGTCAAGTTGCTTTTATGTCCAAAACTGTTTCTTCTCTAAATTCTTGGTACTTCGATAGTGGATGCTCACAGTACATGACTGGTAATCAAGACAAACTGAAGGATATTCAAGAATATGATAATGAAACAGTGACTTATGTAGATGGTGGCCATGGTAACGTTGTTGGAATTGGTAAACTTAATGACATAGGAAAACCAAAACTGTCAGGAGAACCTCAAGCCATTTGTGGTCTATGTCAAGAAGGCAAACAAACAAAACAGTCGCATCACCAGTTACAACTGATTGCAACTTCAAGACCACTAGAGCTTCTTTATCTAGATCTGGTTGGACCTATGGAAGTTGAAAGTTATGGAGGTAAAAAATATGTACTTGTTTGTGTTGATGATCACTCACGATTTATGTGGATAAATTTTTTTAGAGAAAAGTCAAGTGCTTTCAGCAACCCCAAATCATTGTGCTTAAGACTGCAAAATGAAAAGGAAGCTTTGAAAGATGAATTCCGGATTATAGCAATGCATGAAGAGTTACAATTGGAGTATATTTCTACAGATCGACAACTAGTAGACATTTTCACAAAGACCTTAGTTGGAGAGAGATCTAAGCAGTTGAGATCTCCTCTGGGGTTGTGTATTATGTGATATGTATATTAAAAAAAAGGGTGTTTATTTAAAGAAGAATGTGTAACCCCCTTCTGTTATAAATGTTTTTTCCCTCTCTCCACTAATTTTGCACATTCAGGGATCAGAGCATTAAACCCTCTCATTTAAGTCTCGGAACAGTAACCTCCTCAATCAAGGCTTGAAGCAGTAACTCTCTCTACCAATGATTAGAGCAGTAACGAAGTAGTAACCCCCTTCATTCAAGGTTTGAAGTTGTAACTGTTGCTCCTCTACTATACCTCTATTATGTATCTTCTTTCTATTGAATGGAGCCGACCAAGTCTCCCTCGGGTCTGCAGCAAAAAGGGTTTGTGTGAAAGATTTTCAAGAAAGCTACTTCTGCTCCGGACAATGGAGTGTTGTCTTCTATTCTTGAAGAAAAGGCTATGACGCCTTCCAATCCGATGTCAAATGAGGAAGCCTCTCCTCCTTCTCGTGGTCATCCAATGCAACTCAAGCTTGGTCGTCGTCCTGCAGATCACTGTCCAAGAAAGGGTCAAGGTTTGTAGTTTAATATCCCTGATTCTCTACCTAGGATTTTTATTCCTAAGGGAGAGAATTCTCTTATTGAGGGGGAGATTTATATGACAATCATTCCCTATTCAGGCATTTCTTTTCAAGCTGACACAGTTGGAACTGCCTCATTTAATGTCACTGTTCATGATTCCACACCAGTGAATACTGGTCCCTCTAAAAAATTGCTACAGGTTCTGCTCATGAGGAACAACAAACAGATCTTGTTCCTGCACCTATGACAGGTTCAAGGGATCCTACACCAAATTCCCTCCACTGAAACCCCACAAGTTACAACTGTTGATCTTGTACCAAAATTAGATACAACTGTTGACCATGTACCAGAAGTTGATCTTGTACCTATTTCAGTGACTGATCTTGAACCTGTTACTCTACCAGTTACAACTGCCAGAGAAACTAAGCCTTAGAAATTTGATGTTGTTGCCAAACAGAAAAAGAATTCTTTTGGCATTTTTGAGCAGAAAAAGTCTGCTAAAAGGAAGCAGATTGAAAGTTCTATAATGAGAGATCAATCATTTGTCAACATTGACAGTGACTCAGAAAATGAAACTCTCTTGGAGAAAGTGACAAAATTGAGAAGAACAAAGAGGAACAAACCTACTGTTGAAGCCCCAAATGAGAAACAAAAATCAATAGTACCTGAGAAGAAAAAGATTTTTGCCTCTAAGAAGAAGCCTCCAAAGTTAGAAAAGAAAGGAGTTATAACTGCCATAAGCAAACTGCACTCAAGTTTGCTTTCTGATGACATCTTTACACTATAGAAAGCTTTACAATTGAAAGGAGTTATAACTCAAAGGTCGTTAGATGTTACACATTTTAATCTGAAGTGCAAGCCTATTATGGATATTCTTGAGGAAAGAAACCTTTCAAGTTCTTTTCTCCATGTTACTCTTTTCTCCAAGCTGCCTATGATAGAGTTCTACTGCAATCTTCTACAAACATTGATGATCCACAAAATGAACACTTCCATCATGTTGGTAAACAAACAGATTGGTGTAATAGATGAACCTACAACTAATCACTCATTTGTAACTGCACCTCAAGTTGTAACTGATGATCCCGCAATACCACCAGTTATAACTGCAGACAAGACTGAGTTTCTGAAATCAGTGACAACTATTAAGCACAAGAAGTCTTTGTGTGTGGGAAGTGGTATGATTTCAGTCCAGACTTTATCAATGCTCATTTCTGTCTTGACTCTTCTAATACTGTTGTTGATGAAATTGATGAAACAAGTAGTTTTTAAACCCAATTGGAACTGAGGAGTCCAATGGAGATTTTACAGAGTTGAATGATCATTGCTATTCGCACTCGGCTCACCACAAAATCACGATGGGTATTCTAGAGAAGCAAAGTTTTCAAAAATCTGAAGAAGATGCAATTAAGCCCTTGGGATCATTACTCAAAGTCGACCAGAAGTTAAAAAGGGCAAATACTCTTGCTTCAACTCTTGTTCATCCTTCAACAAGTTCCTCACTATAGCCCACTAGTTCGAGTAGTTCTTCGAATTCTTCCTCTTCAGGTTAAGACATTCCTTACCTCCTTTGGCTTACTTGCCAAAAGGGGGAGAAATATTCAGACCCTGAATTCTGAATTATGTTTGATGGATACTTTTATCAGCTACAACTGCTATATGTGATGCCTATTAGTTCAATTGCAACTGATGTTTGTCTACTGACTTACAGGTTACATTCTGTTGTCTAACTGTTACTTGCTTTGTGGTTGCTTGAATATTATGACTGGGATATACTCTGGATATTCTCTCGACAATTTGTGTTTTGCCAAATAAGCCAAAGTGGGAGATTGCTGGTGTTTTGGCTTATTATGTGTTGGTTATATTTGGCGAAAGGAACATTAATTATGTGCTCAGTTATAAAGACAATTACAATCGCTCCAGTTGTTGTGCAGTTTATGTTGAAGCTTATGATGTTGTGGAGAATGGATGTATTTGGCAAAAAAGTATTTCAACTATTATTCAGTTGATAGCTAGTTGCAAATAGTGGAGATTATGCAGTTGTTAGTCAGTTGTTAGTAAGTTATAACTGCTCTTGTTGCTATGGAAATTGTTAATCGTTAGTTAGTTACAATTGCTCTTGCTGCTGTGAAGTTTATGCTGCTACAATGTTGCTTAAATGTTGCTGAGGTTATTGATAATATATATATATATATATATAATATTCAGATGATATATATTGTATATATGTATTTATCTACAAATTAACTTTGTGAGCTCGATCATTTATGGTGACTTTTGGACTTGGTCATTCATTTGGTGAAGTTATTGTCATCATGACATTGGTCATTCATTTGGTGGAGTTAATGGTCATCAAAGACTGCTTTATTGGCTTGGTCATTCAACTGGTGGAGTTAATGGTCATCAAAGAGCTAGACATTTCCTTGAGTTTTTTTTTGTGGAGTAATGGCCGAGCTTTGCGGTTGAGCTTTTGTGGAGTAATGGTTGTGTCTTATAGGTTGCCTACTTTGTTTATAAAAGTAGTGAGAGAATGATTGAGTTGGTGATCCACCCCCTATGGATCAACTCATATTCACTCCAATGCGCTGAAATAGAGTTATTAGTTTTATGAGGAGTTGAGGCTGCTGAGTGTGTAGTCGGCAACAAACTACTTCAACTATCTTCAAATCAAGATAGAGTTGGGTTGTTAACTCACTACAACACAGAGACTGTGTGAATGACAGAACTCTATTATTGAGTTGTCACAAAGAGGCAAGCTGGTTAGTACTTGTAATAGCAAATAGTTTGTTTGTTATTTCCAATTCACTTTAGTACTGATAGTTGGATTTCGAACTGTGAAATCTTGAAACTAATATTGTATTTTATTGATAGTGGATTGGGCATCTGTCCGGTGAGGACCCCACAGATTAGGTGACAAGTTTATCACTGAACTGCGTAAATAATTCCTTGTGTTTGCGTGTTTCCTTGTGGTTATTTTTATTTCTTACTCACTCTATTTTAAAGCAGTTCCCATAACAGTTGCAACTTCCTGTGCAACTGACTCTTAATAGAAAGTTCATTCGAGACTATCCTGTCAGCACGGAAGAAGTGTCAAACCATAATACCGATTCATATGCATTCTGCCTGCCAAGTTGTCGTCTCAATAATGACATATCAAAAACCCTTTTCCGACATTCATATGTACTCTGGACAGAGATTCCTGAGTCGACACTCGCAAAGACACATAGGACATTATCTCCTCTCACTAGGAGTAACTGATTCCATATTGGTTGCTCACCTACCTCCATAAATGCTTCACATGCTTAGAAGTATCTGACACATGACACTAAAGATCACGTAGGGATAAAACCAAAGCGATGGGTCATTAATCACAAAGAAATCATGACAACCTCAGGTCTAAGGATTGCTTGCACCTACTATCACCCGAGGAACATCCTATTGACACTCATATAAGGATTACAAACTATGTTCCTCGTGTTGGTCCGTTCAGTGAACTCATTCCCTAATAAGCACTTGCACTTGTACATTAATGACAGTTCATAAGTAACTATGAGATCAGTTACCCCATATCATATAGGGCATGTACTAAGTGCAATAGTCTTATCGGAATCACCGATCCTCAAATCGGTGATCCTACGACTAGGAACATTTAGAACATGGGCATCTGGATTGCAAGTCTTACTAGCATGATCTCATCATGGCCTTAGAATCATTTATCCGAATTCATGGGGTTCATCATAAATATTTTGAATAAAGATACAACATATGATGAAAAGATGCCTCATTAAATTGATTACCCTTGAATAGTCTCTAAACATATCGACATGTGATTGGCTCAAGGGCACTATTCTTTCAAATGTAAAAGACTCATTTGCTGCCAATTTCGTTTGTAATTATCCTCAACAAGTTTGTATTTTGGATGAACTCTCATGCCCCTATCTGTTGTATCAAACCAATGACATTTAAATAGGGTAACTGATTTCAAGCCGAAGAAGTGCAATTCTAGCACTTCTTCCAACAGTCCATAAAAATTCATATCACATTCAACATATGTTGTCCCTTTCACACAAACCCTGACATTCATAGTCTTCTTTGTAAATGCATATTCAACCATGTGAAATTTATACTCATTAACAAAATAATCATTATAATATGATACTAGTCGCAACGATCCACTAACAAACTCAAATATTTTCTCATTTATTTAAGCTCCGTAGTCTTTGCTATAAGCCCGAAGCCAAGTAGGAAAATCACAATTCCATAATCTCTCCAATTCTTGGTCGCTGTAAATAGAGTATTTTTTGCACAATCTCAACGTCAAATATTTCAATGAATTGTTCAATTTCTAGACAATTGAGTAATACGTACAATTGTGCCAAATGATACTCTTCGTCGCTTAAGTGTCGAGACGGACGAGAACCGAAGCACGACCAGAGTGACAGAATATATTTAAACGCCCATCTAAATGTCGAACTCCCCCGTCGTCGTTACATGGAAGACGATCAAATATTGTCAGCATTGTCGATTCAAAGTAAAATGAGCAAAATGTTGAATTTTTTTGGATGATATACGATATAGATATTGATCCTTTAGCAGTTACTGTGTTCTTTACTTTTTTATGCAGACAATTCATGTATCTTTCAAATAAGTACATCCACCGGTATTGAACGGGGCCACCAACTCATGCCTCGTATGCCAAGTGTATCGGTAGATGCTTCATCGAGTCAAAAAAGGCATGAGGGAAAAATTGCTTCAGTTGCATATAATTTCGATAATATTACTTTCAAGTGTTGATATATCTTCGGCTCGAAGGACATTTGCACAAATATTTCTAAAAAACATACTTAATTCGGTAAACAGACCCCAAATATTATTAGGTAGAAGATCTCGGAATGCGATCGGAAGCAATCTCTGTATGAATACATGACAATCGTGGTTCTTTATCCCTCATATTTTGCAATCATCGACGTTCACACATCGAGATAAGTTTGAGGTATATCTATCGGGTAATCTAAGTTCTTTGATCCATTGACAAACATTTTTCATTTATTGTTTATTTAACACATACGGGGCATTCGGCTTAAGATATCGTCTGTTGATATCTTGTAACTCCAACTCCAGTCTCTTACAATATGTTTTTAAATCATGTCGGGCTTTCACATTATCTTTACTTTTTTCAGAAACATCCATCAAAGTGTTAAAAATATTATCAAACACATTTTTCTCAATGTGCATGACATCCAAGTTATGTTGAATCAATAATGAACTCCAATACGGTAATTCCCAAAAAATACTTTTTTTGACCCAATTATGTGTTTGACCAAAGCTTGACACTCTTTCATTCCGATCAAACGCTATCTCCGGAAGTGCTGAAACACGTGCTAACATCTATTCACCAGACAATAACGATTGTTGCTCATCGCTTTCGACTCTGCCCTTGATAAATTTATTATGATTCCTTCGATACTGATGATTAGTCGGTAGGAATCGAGGATGACAATTAAATAATGAAATTTTTCATCCGTTTTGAAGACCAAATGATTTAGAGTATTCCATACAATACATACAAGAGAGTCGTCCATGCATGCTCCAATCAGACAATATATCGTAGACCGGGAAATCATTGATTGGCCATGACGTTAGCTTTTAAAGTAAAGTTTTGCATGCAGTGACAATCATAAGTGGCAGCTCCTCAGTCCACAATGTTTTTTAATTCATCAATTTGAGGTCTGAGAAACACGTCAATTTCTTTTCGCGAATCCTTAGGACCCGGAATAATCATCGAAAGATAAATAAATTCATCTTTCATACACATTGACAGCGTCAAATTAAAAACTGTTAATAGCACTGGCCAAACTGAATAAGGAGTTGCAAAATGACCAAACAGATTAAAACCATCAGTGCACAATCTCAATCTGATATTTTTAGTATCCCTAGCAAATGAATGATAACATGTATCCAAATATTTCTATGCTTCACTATCGGATGATGAGTCATTACTGTATTATCAGGACTTCTTGCATGCCAACTCATGTAGGGGGTCGTCTTTTCCGACATGAATAATCTTTGAAGCCCTGGTGTCAGTGGAAAATTTTGAAGCACCTTAAATGAGATATTTTTCTATCAGATCAATTTCTTCTTCTTATAACGAGGATATTCACATGTTGGACATTTATCCAATTGTGCATTTTCTTTATAATATAAAATGTAATTATTTGGGTATGTTTATCTTTTCGTATCCAAGCCTTAATTTCTCATCAACTTTTTAGTCTTATAAAAAGTTGGCTCAAACTTATTATCTTTAGGTAGCATTCCATTAATAAAGCCCGCAATCCGATCAAACGTAACCACGCTGATATTACAACCGGACTTGATGTTCAGGAGTTACGTCATTGCCGAAATCTAGTGTATTTAGGACAATTCTCATACAGAGGTTCATCGGCAGCTTTCAACATCTCGTAAAATTCAATGACTTCTTTATTTAGTAATTCAATCTCTATCGCAGGTTGTACTTCTATGACATCAACACCCGTAGTATCTGGTGGCACTAACATCTTAGTAACTGGCCGCTCGACATTATCATTCAAATTGACTGCCAAGATTATCAAGTATCATTGTTCTATATGGATTAGATGGACTAGTTGAAGAAACACCAACAAAAACACCTTGGTCGGAGGGAAGCAAACCACAGTTAAGATGTTTTCCATAGGAAAATTAGAAAATCATGCGCATAGCAAGATCGGTTGCTTCGTTGTAGAGCATCATGGTCCTAAACGTTGTCAAGTGTAATGTAGGGTCACTTATACCGTCATATGGCGTCAGAGTAGTAGGCAACTTGATCTTGGTTAGGAGACTTGTTGTCATGATGTGCTCGGCGAAATGTCCTGCGTTGATAGGGAGGGAAGTCGCAACCTCCATGGATTTGGAATCTTTATCTTTTTACTCATGGGGTGTGCTGGAGATCTCGTCTCGAAGGATGGAAATCGGTCTCCTTCTTTTCGAGCGGTTGCTTTATCTTGTTCTGAGCGGCGACGCCCATGATTAACTGGGAGTTGTTCCTAGGACTGTGTTAGCATCTCGACCTAGGTTGCTAACCATTGGTTCTCCGCCGCTTGGTGGTTTATCCGGCATTGGGGTTCTTCCGGAGGAAGTTGGATTGGTGTTGGAGCGTCGCTCCTCGTTGTTTCAACGTCACTAGGTTGCGGATGACTGTCGCCATCGGGTCGTTACCGTTGGCATGCGGCGGCAGTCACTTGGCTCTGGGTTCCAACCATTGAGGAGGCGGTAAGTTTTATTCAGCCCTGCGGTGGGCACCAAATATTCCTGCCTGAGGATCAGAGTAATCCGGTTCGGCTTGGTGTCTCTCTTGGTTAGGTGCAACTCCGACTGGGTGGAGGGACCTGCAAAAGACACTCCGATAGTCAAGTTAGTGGAACTCCAAGGTGGAGGTAATAGAAAATGGAACATAGGGTAACTAAGGCGTGTCGTGTCTGTATTTATTGTAGGTGGAGGCGATGATGCCGCCCGACAATCTCACGGGATATTGCTTAGAATGGATCGAAGCCGATCCCGAAGATAGTGGGCTTGTAATGGCGTACCCCTCGTGATAATGAATGACGTGGATGTCCTTGTATGGTTGGATGGAGCCCTGGACGGAGCTGTTTGGTCTGACTCAAGTCAGGTTTGGGAGTATGGCCAGTTGGAGCCCCCTAGCAGAGTCGTCTAGTCTGGCTCGAGTTGATTTGTAGAGCGCTGTTGGGTCTAATTCAGCCGAACCTAATAGTACTAGTCAAGTATATATATAGTTAGTTTCATGATTTAATCTCTTGTCATAAATATTTTTATTAAAAAAATAATCTTGTCGTGTAGTGCAAGCATGCAAGTTAACAATAAAATAGATATATAAAGAAGGATAAAGGTCTATTTCGTCCCTCAACTATCTTATTTTTTTCACTTTGATCCCTCAACTAAAAATTCAATCACATGAATTCTTAATTTTATTCTCTGTTTTCTGTTAAGTCCCTACCCAACTATGTTAATCTATGTGACAAACATTTTTGATGATGCGACCTATTTTTTTAAAACAACATGACTTACGTGTATGAGAAAATAGTTTATAAATAGAAAGTAACGTGAAAAAAAATCTAATTTCATCCCTCAATCTCATTATTTTTACTTTGATCCCTCAATCAAATAAAATGCAAAATGGCTTCACAACATAAGTAACTTAGTTCCATTAAGTAAAACAAGTACAATTTGATTTAAATCTTGTCCAACAAACCATCAATTGTCCCTTGTGTTCAAGAGCTAATTTGAAATTAATACTATATATTCAACTATCTTATGAATTATAGGGTACTGTTCAATTTGACCCTTGTGTTGGTAGTTTTAAGCCTAATACATGAGAATGATAGTATGTATTGGCAATATGAACGCTAAAAGATAATTTTCAATTTTTTAAGCAAGTATTAATGTAAATTCACACAGTTTAAATCTCAAAGCGAGTGAAGTATATCAATAAATAGAATTCAACACAAGAATCAAACAATGCTACCATGATAGAATTCAACACAAGAATCAAACAATGCTACCCTAAAGAATTTATAATGGTTTGTGTTGCATATATTTATTATCTAAGCACATCACTTAAAATTTTCAATCGAAATCACTAATATTTTCAATCTGTAATATTGTCAGTGTAGTTATTTTTGCTTCTAATGGTTTGTTGATTACACGTGTTTTCCTTAATGTAATGAAGCTACTTATCTTATGAAGCTAATTTATTTTTTATTTGTTTGAGAAACCAAAGTGAAAATAACGAGATAATTGGCAGACGAAATTAGATTTTTTTCACATTACTTTCAACTTATAAACCCTCTTCTCATACACGTAAGTCATGTTGTTTTTAAAAAACAGACCACACCATCAAAAACATTTGCCACAAATTATTTTTAACGCCGTAGTTGGATAGGGACTTAATTGAAAACAAAGAATAAAATTAGAAATTCATATGACCAAATTTTTAGTTGATGGACCAAATGAAAAAATCTAGATAGTTGAGAGACAAAATTAGGCCTTTTCCCTATAAAGAAAATGTAAAATATTTATAAATTATCAAAAATAAGACTAATGCATTAACATGACATAGAAAGGTGAAAATATAGTTGTTGATTGTATCCGTGCAAACAACCACGGTAGAGAGAGATGAAGGTAGTCAACCAAATAATGAGGGGCCAAGAAAATATTGTTTTAGCTAAAAATATAAGAAGAGGAAGAAAAAAGAAGAGGAAAAGAGAAAATCAATGAAGTTTAGTTGGAGATAAAGAGGATTGGTATACACAAATTTCACATGAAGACTTAAGCTCAACACAAATATTTTTAAGCAAAAAAATTGTCTCATAGGCTTAATGGTGCACGTGCGTAATCAATAGGGATGCAATTTTGGAACTTAGAAAGAATATTTATATAATTAAGACTAAGTGAGAGTTAGACCAACATTCATACACTTCAGAAGGAATAAAAGAATAGGTAAGCTTTATAAAAGGCAATGCACAAACTTTAAATTTGTTAATTTTCGTCACTCTACCTTTATATTTGTTATGTTCATACCTCTAACGCACAACACAAAATATGCTGGAGTATCCTTTAGGATTTTTCTTCTGATCATCTCGAGTAAAGCTGTTGGGTCAATTTGTCCATCAGTAATTTATGAATGACAAATTCAGTATGTCTGACAATTATAGAGTTGCTATGCCACGTAGCAATTTTTCAAAGGAGTTCTGCAGCAGAATTTGAAGGTCTGGATGGTATCATCTGTTGAACTCTTTCAGTACAAGTTATAATGTTGACATTCACTGCTCAGTTTGGATATGATTAAGTCTATTAAACCAAATGGAATGCAGTATCATGTAAAAGATATCATACTTCACTGGTTTTGAATGCCACAGGAAATGCTTCTGCAATTTCTTCACATTCATCTGCATAGTGGCATATTGTCTCTGTGGAATTTTTAATAGTATATCCTTCAGATTTACTATATCCTTCTCAGCTACTATGACTGAGAAGGCACTCCAATCAAGCACTTCTTCGAAGGGAAGCACAAAATTGTCTGCTATGATAACTGGAACACATTCATAGTAAATAGCTTCCACAATCCTTGGACTATTGACCTCATAACCCATAGGGCAGATGCAGAATTTACTTGATTTCATGTGTTCAGCATACGACATCTTTCTTGCAACCCCCTTTGGAAGAAGGCCATATATTTTCATGTCATCATTCCTCCCCTTCCAGTACTGCAGGAGGATTGGTCTGACACGACCATGCATTTGCCCAGCATAGAAAGCAAGAATAGTTCTTTGAGAAGCTGGTTTTCCGCCGATATTGCGCAGAGGTCTTCTAGGATTCCTGATACTTGTTTCTGGGAGAGAGACATCTTTTCCTCTAATGAAAATGCCTTCAGAGACATCTGCATTGCATAAAGCTTTGATGGTGTTTGCCAATAATTCATGATGCCACTTTGTTGTGTAAGGCCCCTAGATAATATTACATGTAATGTAAGTACTATATAGAAGGTTCAGTTAAAAAAAATGAGATATTGAGAGATAACAAACAAGAACAAGGATGGTAACTAGAGTAAATGCAGATATAAAAGATAAAATGACTGGAAGTCTGATATCTTTATACAAGATGGATTCCTATGAATCTAGATCTTAATTATATAGATAGCACATGTTACAATGTTTCTGAATAAACCTAAATTATCAAAAAAATTACATTGAATTTAGTGAGAAAATCAAATGGAAATGATTATGTCGACCATCAACCTGTTGTCAGCTGGAAAAAAATTCAGTTAGGAGAGTAGAAAACCTAGAAATAGAGACAATGAAATGGATATAAAGAAGTATACTACTACAAGTTGTAAAGTCCCAACTATTTTGGATCATTCTTTTCCTAACATTCAGTTCTATGAAAGGCCAAATTGCTTGTCATCCAATGCTATATGAAGAACAACTAAATCAATTTTTATTATTTCAAGCATAGTCCCGTTATGTATTTATCTACCTCTCTTTCTTAGGGATATTATGGACCAAAATTAACAACCAAAATATAATGAACAATAATAAATAGACATACCCAATCATGGCAAGCCACTAGAAAATGATCCGCTCCTCTTGTCCGATTCCAGAAAGGATACTTGACAGAAATCATGTTAACATAATTCCTCAGGAAAATCAGTAAAGGTTGAATATTGTGTGAGTTAGGCACATAAAGAGCCTGCTCCAGCCTGTGTGCACTATATGGCAGGTAAAATAAATGGGCTTTGTTTGGATCCTTTACAATAAAACTCTTGTTCTCCTCCATTAACTTCATAAACCACCCTTCAGAAGCATAAATGCCTTTGAGCTGTGGCCTATGGAAAATGGGTTTTGATCCATCCTGATAGATGTAAACTTTAAGTATATTTTCCATCAGTTCATAACTCCTGTGTTAAACAATTAATAGGATAAGCATAGAGCTACTGTAATGATAATAAAAAGAAAAATAATCACTTCATATTGAGCATCCAAAAACACAAACAAGCAAGGTACTTAATGCAAAAGCCAAAGAGTTAAAACCAGAGTAAAATGTGAAGTAATTATTTTTTTCAAAAGGTTCTTATGGTGCTTACACTGAAACATACTTGTTAGGACCTATATATAAAATGTATTATTCCTAGGGACCAAAATATAAAGTGTTCATCATTATAAATACATGATAAAGGAGGCTGAGACACAGGGTTTTCTTTTAACTCCATTGTTTTACGCAATATGGTACCAGAGCTCGGTGTAAATGAACACCCACATCACCCGCATTGCCTCGTCTACATCACTGGGCGACAGAGATCAAGCTTCATCGCCACGTGACTTCTGCCGCGACCCAGAATCTCTAGATCTCTCCACCACAGCCCTCTCCTTCCTCGCCGCATCCTTCTCAACATCCTCCAGTCCTCCCCTCCCACCTATGGTGCTCCTCCCTCGCCGACATGACACCCACATCATCAAGCGTCATTATTTCAATCTCCGAGAACAGATCTGGTAGTTCTCATTGGGTGCCATTGCTTCAATCTCTGAGAACAGAGCTGGTGCTACTCACCGGGCGCCATTGCTTCAATGTTTAAGAACAGATCTGGTGCTCTCTGTCATCACCATCCTCGACGAGATTCCGAGCCCCCTTCCTGGAAGCCATTGGAGGAGATCAGAGAAGCTGGCAGTGTTGAAGTGAGATGTTTTCTTCACCTCTTTATAGACAGATCGAACAGTGAGATGACTGCTTCTCCTCTCATTAGTGGTCGCTTATCAGAGAGTTCATCCCTGTCCGAGCCAGCACCATCAGAGAGTTCACTGTAGGTTGTCATCCTTTTATTTCTACCTTTTCTTTCTCCCTGGCCTACTACTGCATCAATTTTCATTGATTATATGATCCGGGAACGAATCCAGATTGTAAGCAGCAAGAGGATCTTTCAGCACAAGTATCTCTTCGTTATGTAGCTTCTCCTGATCACAGTCAACATCACAAACACAGCACCAAACAGAGCAGAACAAAGCAGAACAGCAGCATCGAACAGCTATCTCCCAAAATAGATCAGAGCAGAACCAAACAGAGCAGCGCCTTTTCACAGAATAAAGCTGAGTCAACATCTCTGTTTGCATTCATCAAGTGCATCTGTTCGCATATTCTTCACAAAGCAAAATAAAGATCAGCATCTCTGTTTGCCTTTTTTTGCCTCTCTTTACAATAGATTCAGCAATCATTAATACACTAGTCAATCATTATGTCTGCACCGCTGCTTTCTTCAATTCTTCACCTCTTTCCAGTCCCATGACTATTACCACCGAAAAATTAAATGGAAAAAACTATAACTCTTGGGCGGCGGCAGTAAAAGTTTGCTTCATAGGATAAGGGCAAGAGGATCATCTCACCAACGGGCTTCAGCTATTCTCTAGGACAAAATGCCATCTTGGGTAAAAGTTGACGCCCAACTCTTAGCATTACTGTGGCGAGCTATTGATCCTTCCCTTATGAGTATTTTCAAGTATTATTTTACTTGTGTTGAGACTTGCAAACAGGCTCATCACCTGTACACTAGTAGTAATATCTCCCCCTTGTGAGAATTTTCAGGTGTTACTTTACTGTGTTGAGACTTGCGAACAGGCTCGTCACCTGTACACTAGTAGTAATATCATCCCATGCGTATGACACTAGTGGACACCTTTTTCAACTTCGTCAGTCTGATTTAGACATTACTATATGCACATTGGATGATTTCAAGCTTTGGCCACAGATTTTAAGGATCTTCTCCCACTTTCTACTAATATATAGGCCATGCACGAACGTATTGATCAACTTCTTGCCATCATTTTCTTACATATAGTATGACTCGCTTCACATCCTTAGCAGAGGATGATACGTGCCTGTGTAGCTCTTATCCCTTCATTAGAGCCCTCCACTAATCGTTATGCACTTGTAGTACAACCAACTCGTACATTTTGAATAGGTCGTGGTGATTATTGTTGGTGAAATGGCAACACTAGAGGGGGGTGAATAGTGTGTTAACTAATCTTTTTGCCTAATTCTGGTTTTAATCATTTACTTGATTACTTAGGCAATTTACAATTCAACGACTAAATGCGAAAGTGAGTAATGAAGATAAACAATGCGATACACAAAGAGAACAATGCTAACACAATTGTTTATAGTGGTTCGGCCTCAATGCCTATTCCACTACCTAAGCACTCCGCTTAGGATTTCCAAATTAAGTTTTACTAGATTAATCTTGTTTCCCTTACAACGAGGACTTTGACCCGAAGAGTCTCACTCTCAACCTAAGGCATTTCCACACCCGGAAGTCTCCGTCTTCTTACCGAGAGCACTCTTCCACCTCATTCCTAAGGGACAACTCAACTAATCCTAGTAAACTACATTTACACCGGTGGAATTAAGCCTCAAACACAAAGGCAACCACCTAATCTATCAAACCTAGCAACCTAGGTTTACACAAGTTCAGATACAATGAAATAAACAAGAAAATATACAAGTAATGGAGCAAAAATACAACAACACAAATACTTAGCTCCAACACAATGAATCCTAGCTCCTCTTGATGCCTTGATGATGAATCAAATCAAGCTTGAAGGCAAAATCAAGAAAAACAAGGTAGAAAGCTAGGGTTTCAATAAAGATGGCTCAATCAAAGCTTGTAGGTGTCAAAGGATGTCTCATGAAGCATTAGAGGGTTATAGGATGGCTTAGAAGGCCTTTAAATAGGCACACCACCAATTGGTGGTCGAGCACAACAGGTATAAACGGCTATTTTTCAAGCCGTTATACCGTCGATCGCTGGTCCGGTCGAACGTCGGTCGACCGACCAAGCGACTGCCCGAGCGACCGGAGCACTCTATGCATTCTGGGCGCGGTTCGGTCGACTGCCCCTGCGGCCGAACTTGAGAAATCAGCTTTTTTGCTGATTTCTTGTCGTGTTCTTCATTTCCGGATTTCAAGTTTGGTTTTTGGGTTCTTTACATCATAAAAGAGGATTACATATTCATTCTAGACACTCTAATCCTAAACTCTAACTACCTGACGAATCCGAGCGCGTCGACGAGCGTCCTTGCCGATTTCTCCTATTTCACTTATTTTTCCGACCGTGGACGTCGTGCACTAACCGATATGGAACCTGAAAATATTTCTCAATGAAACATTAGTTCCATGTTTGTTATCATCAAAACCGAGATTAAAACCAAGGTTGAAAACCTTAGGCCAACAATTATCGAGGTCGAAGCAATAGTTGTGGTGGTGGCTATGGCAAATTAGGACATACTCGAGATGTGTTAATGTCTGCATGGTTATCCTCCAGGACATCGTGCTCATACTGCTATTATTGCTCAGTCTCGTCATCTTTCTAAGAATAGCCTCTCCGACATTGCCCAATCAGGCCCAACAAGCAACAAGCCCAATGGCAGCATCTCTACAGAAGACTATGCTCGATTCCTTCGGCTTTGGCCAGCTCAAAGTCTTAGACCCCTACTATTTTCTCAGTCCACTGTTAGTGGTATATCTACTGGCTATCTAATGCACACCCCTAATTCTCGTCCATGGATTTTGGAGCCTTATGTCCGCCCCCTTCACATCCTACCACTGTTACCCTTGCCCATGGTTCTCTTTCATCAATCAAGAGTATTGGAATGGTCACACTAACACATTTCTTACCATTATCTTCTATCTTTTTATATTCCCGACTTTCCTCTCAACCTATTATGTGTCAATAAGCTTACTAAGCTATTGAACTACTCCACCTTTACATATATGATTCTGTTTCTATTCAAGATTCACGGAGTAGATGGGTCCCATTGGCACAGGATATGAGTCTCGTGGACAATACCAACTATATGTGACCTCTCGCGCTTTTGTGGCCGAGTCTCGTGGATTCACTGCCAATTGGGGCATCCTAGTCAACAAAAACTCTAAAAAATGCTTCCTTCTCTTTCTTACTTTTAAAATCTTGAGTGTCAGTGTTGTCGGCTTAGAAAACATTCTAGATCTTCGTTTCCCAATAGAGTCCATATGCGTGCTTCAGTGCCTTTTTCTTTGATTCACCCTCATATTTGGGGTCCTAGTCGTGCTACTTCAAATTGGGATACAAATACTTTGTAATCTTTATAGCTAGTAAAAACAAACGAAGAAATTAAAAAAATTGTAAGCTTCTTAGGAATTTGCATGATTTAAAATCGGAAAATGAAAGATTGAAAACTGGTGTGATATGTTCAAATGATAATTATCATGACGATTTGAAACTTAAGGTTAAAAATTTGAAAATAGAAAATGAAAATTTCAATGATAAATTGAAACTTAAAAATGATGACTTGAAAGATGTTTCTTAAATCAAGAATCAAAACACAAAAATCAAAAGTGAAAGTAATATTTTGAAATCTCAATTACATGTTTTGCATAAATCTATTGAGGTTTTGAAATATGATATCTTGATTTTATATAAGAGAGTAAATGATTTAAAATATATTTCTTTTTTTAAAATTTCTTTAACACTCATGTTCTTTGTAACTTACATGTTAAGCATTCTAATTTTAGATCTCATGTCCATAAGAATGAAGCTAAGAAATTTCAAGTACATTGTTTTTGTTTTGATATTTATTGGTCACTCTATTTATGATTTTGCATTAAAAAAAATCCAAGTATTGCATTAAAAAAAAAATCAGGTATTGTTAAGATACTTCGAATTTTTAAGCCTACTAACCCCAAGGGGCCGTTTGGTATGCGGCAATCTATTTGCATTACCGGTAATGTAGCTTTTAAATTCCCAAGGCCCACACAATACCATGTTTAGTTTGGGCACTTTACTGCTAATCCAAAGTGGTAATGTGAATAGCCCCCATGGGAGGTGGGTACATGAATTACCACCAAATGATAATCCTAAATTCCAACATTGTCCCTCTGTTTCATACATTCTTCTCCATGCAAGGCACCATCAAATTTTGACAAAGGTTTTTGATAATTTTTTGTGAAGTCAAGAAATAGTAAAATACAAAATTAAATTATCATCTATGTTGACCAAACATGTCAAACGAGGTAATGTTATAGTCAATACAGGTGACAATCTAACAATATCAAGAAATGTACCAAACACAACCTAAGGACCAAAAAATCATTTGGGTACCAAAACCTTTTTGCGTTATAATATAATGAGCTACCATACTTGGAAGAAGTAAAGATGATTGCTTGAAGTTACCTAAAGACTTAAATGATTGAAGTTGCAACTAATGTCTGTGGTAATGAAATTGGCATCTAAAACATTTTAGTATCATCTCCTTTCTTGTTTTATCTTCTGAGATTGTTGGCCTTCGATTTTCAACCTATGTTACAATCTTCTTTTTGATGATAATAAACAATGAACTAATATTTGAATAAGAAATAGTTTTACATTTCATGATGATAAACATGCAACGTCAAAAAGACGTTGCTCAATACTCGAAAGTCACAAAAAAAAAAGCTACGTTGCTCTATACTCGAAAGTCAAGAAAAACTACGAAGATTAGAGTTATAGGATTTAGAATCATATTTTAATCCTTGGGATGCTTGATAATGAATTTAAAAATCAAACCCAAAGTTTTGAAACCCTAATCGAAACCAAACCATGCTTAAAATGCCCTTGAGGACAATTTTGGTCGAAGGTTGGGCGAAAGGGTTGGTCAACCAACCTTTGACTTATCATTCGATTGGCGACAATAACGACTATTTTTTTTGTTGTTGCATCTTGTGTTTCCTAAGCCTTGTTCTCATCGATCTATATATGTGTCTCATCTACTTTCCTGAAGCCCTAATTCACCTATTAAGACATCATACAAACACTCATGAGCTTTCATTAAGCAAATCCTTGTGAAAACCTGGCTTTGAAGTGGTTGCCTTGGTATAGAGAAAGTAGGAGCTTTTTTTAGCCTCTACTCTTGCATGATTCATTATGACAAGAAGAACTAGGAGCTTGTAAAAGGAGAAGGAGCCAAGTATTTTTTGGAGTGGTTGCCTTGATATAGAGGCAGAAGTCCACTCGGTTTGCTAGGTTAGGATTGGTTTTCTTGGAACTTGGGAGGTTGGAGGTTTCTTCGGGGAGAGGATGGTTACCTCGGAATTATAAATCCTGGTGGTTATCTCGGAATTAAAGATCCTCTTGTATGAAATAATTTTAATCTAATAGATTGGTTGGAAACCCTAAGTTGGGTGCTTAAATAGTGAATGTCAACTTGGTTAGAAGTTGAACCATTATAAATTATATTGTGTTTGTGCCTCTATTTGTGTTTATGCTTATCAATTTATTTTTACTTTGCACTTAAATTGAACTATTATAATTGTCATTTATACTTACTAAAGTTGTTAATATTGTGATTTAGTTTCACATTAACTAATACACACTATTCACCCTTTTAGTGTGTCCAAAACTACTGACAATGTTGATATTAGATCCTCTTGGATCAGATTGAAATACAAGACGTTAAACTCTAAGCTAGCAAATAACTAAATATTTTGGGTAATTATCACTTGGATGAAACATGTGTCAGTCACCATGAAGCTACCTACTTGTCCTCCTTTTTCTCTTGAGACTCTACCGTACACCAACCTTCAACATATGCTTTGAAAAAATGCAATAAGGTATTTTGCCCTTGACCTCCTTCCGAGACTTAGAGATGCCAAAGCATACTAAATTATCAAGCAATTCCAAGTATATAAATTTATCTTAAAACATGGTTTAAAATACCGGTACCGGAACTGATCTCGGTCTTTGACCGGTACCAATATGTACCGATACCGTACCGACACACAGTACAGGCCGGTACGAAAAATGCATACCGAACAGGCGAACAGAAAAAAAAATTGTTTTTTTTTTATTTTGCTGTTAAAAATAACTTAACACATAATTGATCAAGAAATACTTAAATTTAATATTCAAATGTCAAATACATGAATACAATGTTTAAAATGCGGACGAATGACATCCGTCGTACTCGTACATATCTTAGGGACATACACGACTAAAGTCGACACCGTAAGTCTCCAATGCCCATATGTGGAAATGATCTCATGTCATCATGCCTTGGTATCCATTATACCACATACCCATCAGTGTTTCTTTGTTGGCAGTCCAAGAACTAATCCTTGTAACATCAGTTAAGTAGGTATTTGATACAGAGTAGGTTGATTCAGAAACTTCTTACAAACTACTCATCATATCGTGGTGGTAATCTTGCAAAGTTGTCGGTCCACCTCCTCGATGCCGGCCTCTCTTCTCGTACACCCGAGTTATTCCTCCGGTTCTAGCACCGTGATCCTGATCTTGGGTGCAGTGGTTGAAGTATTGCTCATTTGTCCACAGATCAGTAGGTGTCGGTGTTGATGGCACGACGGTGTCTTCTCCCCCAGCTCCATCACCATCATCTCCTCCGTCTTCTGTACTGCTACTGCTATGAACCGAGGGCTCGTCTTCTTCATCCTCTTCCGCTTTTGCAATCGCGTCCAAATGATCAATTGGTCGTTTGCCTTTGCCTTTGCCTTTGCCTTTGCCTTTGCCTTTGCCTTTTGCCTTTGAAAGTGAAGGTGTTGCCTTCTTTCCCTTTGATTGTGAAGATGGAGAGTCGGACGTGGATTGTCGTACTTGTCGAACTCGTTGAGAGTCCAAGGGAGCAAGGGTCATGTCCCTCTCAAGAGCTTGACTGTCCGTGTCTTCTAGTTGGCTCTCAGACTCAACAGCATCGGATATAATTGGTGAAGGCCGAGGTGATTCGCATGGTTCATCAAGAAGAGGCGGGTCAGTCTCCATTGCACTCCACCAATCAATTATTGGGTCTGCATCGCCTTGGATGAATGGATCTACATGTGGAATATCTTTATCTTCGTTTTGTAACGCCCGCATTCGAAGTCACATGTTGTAATGAACATATACGAGTTTCTCTAATCGGGCGTACGAAAGGCGGTTGCGCGGCTTCGTATGAATGAAGGCGAAGGTCGACCAATTCCTCTCGCATCCACTTGATGATGTGGTTTGCAAGAGGATGCGTGTTGCAATCTTTCGAAGACTTGGAGTTTCGGTTCCAAATTGCAACCACCATTCGACTGCAACAAATTTAAAATTAATATTAGTAACGAGATTTTATCTTTGATAAATAAATTGGCAAAAGAATTCTATCTACATGGATCCATAGTATCTCGGATGGAGATTGCAAATGAATCTCCGAAATTGTCAGTTGCATCTCGGAACCATTTTGATTCATTGAGAGCTTGTGCCATTTCTCGGTTGGATCCCGACATTCGTTGTATGACCTTGCGGAGGGGATATAACCAAACTATCGACCGTTCCAAGATCATATTTGTATTGGTATGCGGGATTTAAATAATACCCTATAAAAAATTAAGCATAATGAATTAAATTTAAATAATTTCCGAATATTAAATAAAAAATACTTGCGATGTGTATGTCACGGTTCATTTGATTATCCCATCTCCGGGAGATAATTTCAATGAAGTGCTCATACTTGGTAGGAGAAATTATAACCCTTTTGATTTCTTCTTGTGCTTGGTGGATGTAGTGGTAAAGATGGCTCATTTGAGGCGTCTTTTCCATATCCACTTGTCGTAGAATCTTGTACAAAGGTTCTACGGTGACGATTATTTCTGCGATGCAATCCCAGAAGCGTGTGTTGAGGATGTACTTCTCTGTTTGTTTTCCATCAATTTTTCCGACATATCTTGATGAAGTCCATTCCTCACTTGTAAACATGGTTCTAAGGGCCACCTTTTTTTGTTGGAGCGACCTTAATGCGATGATGTTAGTTGCAAAACGAGTCGCTCCCGGTCAAATAATTTCATCTAAAATATGGAATTATCATTAGTAATTATTTATGATAAACTAATTAATAAATAAATATTGTAAATTATTTAAAAATCAATAAATTACCTTCTATAATTTTTTTTCATTAGGGCATGTACCCATGTGTGGTTGTAGATGAAGCGGCTAATTTGTTGCACTTTTTTTACCGTCGACTTCACCATCGGTATATCACCGATAACTTTCATCATTAGGTCTACACAATGGGTTGCACATGGAGTCCAACATATGTGAGGATAATCCTGTTCAATTATCTCACCTGCCCTTTTGAAATTAGCTCCGTTGTCGGTTATAACTTGAACAACGTTCTGGGGTCCAATCTCCTCGATCACCTCCATCATCAGCTTCGATATGTAGTACATCATGGATTTCATCGTACGAGTTCACTGACTTGTGATAAACAACCCTCCTGTTGCAATAGATGAGGAAGTTGATGATGCTCATTCGGGTTGGCCCGGTCCAACTATCGCACATCAAACTGCATTCGTACTCCCCCTATTGCCGCTTGATTCCATCGATCCATTGCTTTATTTCATCGATCTCCGCTTCAAGGTAAGGACCTGAAATTTCATAAGGAGTTGGAGGGACAATACTTGGGCCTACCTTTTGGATGGTAAACATCAGGGTTCGATAGTATGGATTGTTGGCTACATTTGCGGGAATCCGACTGAAGTGGAACCATTTGGAGATGGCTCTCCCCAACTCCCACTTCTTCGTCTTGCCCAAAGCATCGTCTATGCGCGGTTGCTTTGCTGATGGAGGAGGAAATGCCCTGGATCAAGATCAGAAACATCAATATTAGTTTTCCTACCACTTGCTCCGAGGTTTATGAATAATCCACGAATGCCTCCTCTGCTGTCTCCTTTGCTTTGAGGTACTCTCATGCTAGAACTCCGGCCAATTTGAGGACCGGAGGGAATTGAACCACTTCGGTCCATTGATCCGGCAGCCGAAGTAGAGCTGGCGCTACTTGTGCCACCGATGGCACTGCCGCTGCCATACTCAAAATCAGATCCGGGATAGTACATCTAATCTCGTTCAAATGCAACGTGCTCCAATGAGCTCGGATGTCGGCTTCAAGTTCTGAATCCTCGTCGTCACCGCCACCCCGAGCCTCGTAATGGTCACCGCCGACTTCTTGGGTAGCTCGTCGGTCGAACTCGGTTTGTTGAGCTGCATTCTTAAGACGCTGCTCCTTGTTAGTGAGCATATCTTTGAACATTTGTCGCACTTCTGGCGGTGCTTTGGTGCATTTGACGACGTCGCCGGATGTTTCGGCCAAGTGTGTATTCAATCAAGTGACATCTCCACCACGACAAATCATATTACAGTGGATACATTGCCAGTGGTTAGCCTTCTCCAACCGAACATTGTGCTTCCATGTGGGGTCGGCTTGATATTTCGGTGTCATTTCAATAGAGTTTCGGCGTGGAAATTAAGAAAAAAGATATTAGAGAGAGAGAGTTTGAGAAAGATTGAGAGAGATTGAGAGTTTAGAGAGTTTAGATGAGTAGAGGGGTGAGTGGGGGTGAAATGTATGTTTTGGGGGATTTATATAGACCCCAAAACAGGTCAAATCGGGTCCGTCGTTGGGTCATACCAGGCGATATTGCCCTGTATGACATCAAATACCGCTGATACCGGACGATATTTACCGAGATACCCGGTATGGCCCAATACCGGGTATCTCGTATACCGGTTTTTTCAAAAATCGGTAAATACCGACCGTACCGAGCGGTACCGTACGGTATTTGAAAGTTGAAACCATGTCTTAAAGCATTTCTAATGTACTCAATATTTATATTTGGCCATAATGCAATAATCAAATTAACAACTGTTCCTCAGAATTAAACCAGAAAGATCTATCACACAATATTAGAGAAGCCATCTAATGTGCTACAAAAGGGGATACACTTAGTTAATGAATACTCAAACCTACCATTCACAGTTAGCACATTCACTTTAGTAACGCTATTCTAACCTTTGTTATGAAGGGCAAGAAATTGCAACATAAAAAGAGAGAAAATATAGGCAACTGAATTGCTCATTCAAATTTTAAGATTTGTATGGCATATTTAATCCAACTAAACTAATAAGGTGAGGTTAATAGAAAATGAAGAAGCTTATGTATAATGGTTCAGATACTTATGGCATGTTTGGTTAGCGAAACCAGATCTGTTTTCATGATTTCGGTTTCGGTGAAACCAAAACAGCTTACGGAAACGTCTTTGGTTCTGCGTTTTCATGAAACAGAATCGAAACCAAAATGAAAACGAGATCAATTTTCTTAATAAAATTGAAAACACTAGAATGTTATTTTCTATGGTTCCGAAGAAGTCGGTTTCGATATCAAAATACAATGGCAAACTTGTAATTATTAATAATTTTAAAAAAAAATCAATTAATTTACAAATAAATCAAACTATATCTAATTTATAAAAATTAAAATAGAAATCATCATTTTCAACTCAATCTATTATTTTAAATTGACAAATTAATTAAACCAAATTATATTTAATTGACTCAAATCTAATTTTTAAAATAACTCAATTTTATTAAAGACGATCTATTAATAATTTAACCAAAACTAATTTGTCTTAGTTATTTGTAGTCCAAATTATAATGTGGAATAGTAATTTCTCTTACTTTTATCAATATGCGACTTTTTTAATTCTACAATCATATTAAGTTTTATAAACTATTTTATATGAATTAGTTTACTATTTAATCAAAATTAGATTATTACTAAAGTTGTTCAATGAAAATTAATATTATTTTCTATAATCCAATAAGTATTCACTGGTTTCAAAATCAACTAAAACTAATGTTGTTTTTATTAACCAAACATGTTTTCAGAAAACTGAAAACTAGAGACTGAAACCAGGTTTTCGAAACCAAATTTTCATTTTCGTTGAAACCAAATCAGGAAATAATTTTCGCTAACCAAACATCACCTTATGTTTTAAGAAAAAAGCCATGGGTTCAAATTTCACTTTAGTCATATTTAAATAGCACTATTGGGCTAGTGGTGGAATAGTACATGCGTGGATATCTTAGTTTGATTCCTAATGGGTGCATTAACTTGAAGGTGTCAGCTAGCGTAGTTGTTGATAGCATGTACTGAGGTTGAATCCCATCTTCACCATTTACTATGGCAAATAAGAAACAAAATAAATTAAGAAGCTTCAGCATCTCACCTCTTAAAGACCGAGACATTCAGGAATAAAGGAGCATAAAGTTCAGGGTCATCAAAGACAATAGGTGCACGACTAATCTCTCCCTTGGCATAGACAAGTTGTTGATCGGTGGACGTCAATGGACCAGTCACCTATAAGGTTAAAAAAAAACACCAACGCTGGTCTTTCCTGAGTAAAATTTACTCTATGCCATGAAATCAAAATCAAAATCGGAAAATACTCCACCTGTACTTGCAAAGGAGGCATCCTTAGCTCAGGACCATCAGAATGCACATTGGTAGCAGCAGAGTTCTCTAGCGGAGAGGAGTGTGGCTCGACCAAAAAGGGTGGAACATTTGCATCTGTGGTATTCGCCACCTCCAAAACAAAAATCGTTTGTTAGAAATAATCTACCAAACTTTCTTCCTTGAGAAACTTCAAAATTTATACAATAATCCAAGAAATTGTTGACCGGTAAAGTATCTACCTCCTTCCACAGGGGTGTCTCCTTCAAATCAGGGCTGCCATCATCCATCTCCGCATCGTCTAGAACCCCATTTCGAGATGGTGAAGGGGCAAGAACTGGAGGCAGAACAACATTAGCAGTGGAAACACTGGAGTTAGATATCGAGACAAATTCCCTGGTCGGGGGCGAAGTCGGGAAGTCTGCGGAAAAGTGAGAGTCGTAGGTGCTACGGGATGAGGGAATGATGTAGTGGTCGCCAGACCAAGTGGTGTCGCCAAACGGGCGGCCGAAGGCAACGAACACAGCAACCGCCGCTGATGTCACGAGGGCGGCGAGTAGAAATCGGCCCCGAAAGTGCCGCGATCCCACTGCTGATCCTCCGCCACCGCATCCGATTCGTCGCAACGACGACCTCATCGTGTGGCCCATCGCCTTCACCGACGACAGTAGAACGGCGCACTCCACCGTGCCATCAAGAAGAGGGAAACAGATGGGAGAGGAGGTATATTGGGTGTTCAGCGAAGTCACATGGTTGGGCCGAGTAAAAGAGCAAGAAGGGGATTGACTGATTGAGCAACTTTGCGGCCGAAAGTGAAATTTTGTGCTAATCTATATACTATATATATATATATATATATATATATATATATAAAAGCAAGATTCACACTTGTTACCTGGTACTTCCCTAAAAAAAATGGGCTGACGTGATCTTTTCTAATTTTTTTTAAATTTTATTTATTTTTTAATTTCTCTAAATGTCATATTTAATCTTCTCTCCACTGATTTAATCTCATCTTCTCTCTCCCCTCACCCTGCACATTTAACGTCACATTTAATCTTCTCCCCCTTCCATTTCACTTCACACGGGCACATTTAATCTCCTCTCCCTTCAATATCAATTTCAATTCATATTTAATATCATTTTCAATTCCCTTAATCAACGTTTCACACATTTAACGCTTCTCATTTAATTTTTCCTTAATTTTTAATTCTCCTCTGCACTGCACATTTAACGTTTCGCATGATGCAGGCGTCATTTCTTCTTCTTCGATGGCATTCGCGTAGCAGCAACACATGAAGCATTTCTTCTTTTTTCACAGCACCACAGGTCGTCATCGTTCCATTGTTCACTTCCTCTTCTCCCTTGCTTCATTGTATTGAGTGAAGTAGTAGTAGTTGGTGGGTGGGAGTTTGCCTTCATTCGTGCATGCAGCAGCCGTCGTCCCATTTTTCACGAGGAGCAATAAGAGATTTGAGCAAAAATAACGGTGAAGAAGAGAATTGCAAGAAGCAAGGAGATATGCGAGAGAATGTCATGCCTACTTTTTCAGTTGCCTATTGTACTCCCAATTGTGAGTGCATGTTATATGTAGAAATTTTGTTGACTAAAAGAACCAGTGTAATGGTAAACCGCTGATTAATATGTTTTCCACTCGTTTTACTGGGTTTTTTTTATTTTGACGGAGATTTGGGTTGATTAGTATCCCATTTTGCTTGGATATGATAGCTCAGGCATGCCCATTTTGTTGTGAAAAATGTAATTGCCTTGATTGCTTGAGAAAGTGTGAGAGATTTTTGGTATTAACTTCTCTTGGAAATTAGGGTTACAGTTCTTGTAGTTTTCATTCTATCGTGGCATGCAATTTTATAAATAATACATGATCTTTTGGTTCATCAAGTTTATATTTCTTATGCTTCATTTTAATGATGTGCAGGGTTCCACCAAAGATATGAAAAAGGAAGAGAAGATTAAGTATGCTGGTTATATTTTGTATTACTTATTGCCTTGACTGAAAGAATTGAGCAACAATCAGTTTATGGAGATGAAAATAGAGACTGAGATTCGAGGTGTCAAATATCAAAACATGAAATATTCATATTTTGGTTAAAATATATTTATTTTACTTTCTCCTGGGTACATATTCGAGGTATCGCATTGCGTGATTTGGAGTTGGAGCAAGTAGTTTGCAGAGCGAATACTTTGGTAATATCTCACCAACACATTGGATAATGCTATTATTTTAGTAGATGTAAAGGTCTCTGTTGTTGGTACTTGGTAGTAAGGTTTTGGTTTGGTATGCCTTCACTAACAAGAAAAGTTGTTCTTTCTTCTAGGTTTATGGAGGACTTTTTACAAAACGATCTTTTCTTTCTGGCTTGATTACAGTGACTGTTGTAGAACTTCCATCGTTGACATTCATAGAAGATGTTCAAATTGTCCATTTGAATTGTGCCTTAGATGTTGTCAGGAGATCCGAAAAATGACCTTCAAATTTCTCGTGAGGAAGTGAGATTTCATTTTAAGAACAGAGGACTAGAATACTTGCATGGTGAACAGTAGGTACAAGAGGAGAATATTCATCAAGAAGAGGATAAGTTGATTAGTTCTAATGATAGACTCCATGGTTAGAAAGTTAAGGCAAAGGGGATCATTCCATGCCCTCCAACATCAATTGGTGGGGGTAGTGGTGCTTCTTATCTTGAGCTGAAGACTAAAGCAATAGAATCACCAAAATGCAATAAGTTTCTTACAAATATATGGTAATTTTAGTATATATTTTTATATAAACTTATTATTCATTGATTTATAATATATATAACTATTCCTATTTATATATTTGTATTCATTGATTTCAATTTCACTATTTTTACTTTGAATCCATTCAATTTCACTATTTATTTTAATTATCTTGATGATTTATGTTATTTTTAATTTAAAATTTTATTAGTATTTATTTTTTTTCCTTTAAGTATTATAGTTTCAATTTTTCTTACTAAAAGATTAATGTTGTTATTAGATTTACGTTTCATTAATATTTATGAATCTTAGTGTTTTAATATTATAAAATGTATTATATTGATATAGATTTTTTTAGTATTT
The DNA here is from genome assembly GCA_034359265.1 of Canna indica. Classification (NCBI taxonomy): domain Eukaryota; kingdom Viridiplantae; phylum Streptophyta; class Magnoliopsida; order Zingiberales; family Cannaceae; genus Canna; species Canna indica. The sequence continues at coordinate 43,592,800 of CP136890.1, read as the reverse complement.
TTCTATATCCGTCTAGTTTGATATTTTTAATTTTTAATTTATTATTATTTTGAATCATTAATAAAAAGAATTTTTAATGTATTGAATTAACTTTTATTTATTTTTGAAATATCGTGTCATGAGCTTATTTTTAATAATATTTCAAAACCAAATAAATTTATATAGTTTAAATTTATTTAATTTTTATTTTATAATTTTTCAATTTGTTATGTTATATCTATGTTATTTTGATTTTTTATCCATAAAAATATTACTATTTTTTTAACTTTATATATTTTGGTTGTTCAAATCTTTATCATAATTGATTTGATTTTTTTAAAAAAATTATAAATTATATCGTTATCATGAATATTTTTATTAAAAATACCCTCTAAAAAATAAATATATTTTAGAACAAATGTGTACGATTATATAGAAGCATTATTTATGTATTGAAGTCAAAAAAAAATTCTTAAAAATATTAATGTTAATTCTATACTTACATTTTATTAACATTTTACTCTTTTAAGATTATAAATATTGCTCTATTTTTTATATTTTTTCTATACTTATTCTTTGAATCTATTATTTTTTAAGGTAATAATTATAAATTTACTAAATAATTTTGGAAAATATTTTTTTATATTAACTTTGTGATTTTGAAATATCATTTTTTGGTTTATTTTTGAAGAAAAAATAAATAATTAAAAGGTTCTTATTTTTAAAATTAGTTATCTACCCTTATATTGTTCTAAATGGTATAATTTACTTTATATTTGATGTTTACTCTTAAATTTTTATTTTTATATAAATTTTAAAAAATTTAAAAATTAGTTTAAATTAAATTATATTTTTAAATAATGATATTCATACCTAAATAATTAAAAGTAATAATATCTATTAATTAAATATTATTATTTAATTTAAACTAATTTTGATCATTTTTAAATTTTATTTAAATTTTATTATATGTATATATAATGACGCAACGCACGGGCTTTCGACTAGTGACTTCAAAGTTCAAACTCATCGTTTGGGTGATTAACTATGCAGAAATTTAGAAGAAAAATGAAAGAAAAAATAAAATAAAATAAAAAGTATTTTCTTCATTTTCTTGAGTGAAAAAAGAGGAGACAAAGGAAAGAAAAATAAATTATTTCGCCGAGATCGACTAAAAAATTGAATGAAAAGCTCACTCACATCACAATGTGCTTCTTGTTGATCTTCTCTGCACTGAGGAAAGGGATTTTAGCATTCTAGGTTAGGGATTTTAGCATCATTAGACTCTCTCTCAATGGGGAGTCGGCGTGAGGAAAGGGATCAACAAACCCAACAATGAAGAAGAGGAAGAAAAAAAAAAGTCACATAATATATTTTTCTTCTCTTTCACTTTTCATTTGAAACAAATAATGTAATTTTTCTTTCAATTTAATCTTTTCTCTCCATTCCATTTTTCCTTTCCGTTATTTCTTTTTTCTTCCTAATAAAAAGGAAAAAAGAAAAGAAAAGATATTGTATGATAAGTTGATAACTTCGTTTCCTCTCGATTAAGTTGGACAATGAGTACCTAGTGGAATTCCGTGGGATTCTCTACTCCTTCGATTTGAACAAAGATAGTTGCTTCATCCAACTTGAGCAAGATACCCTCCATTACTACCTCAGCTTCAAGCCTAACTCCGACTAACTGGGCAACCTAATTCATAGTGCAAATGCCAACTCCAATAGCCTCGTCAGGTTCTTTGAGTTTGTGGCTACATGTGCCAACAAGATGAACAAGCACTATAAAAAAAAAGGTCTTCTGCAACAGCTAATGCGGCCGCTAAATTGTCGCCAAAGACCTTCTACAACCGTAGAAATTCGTTGCAAAGGTATGTCACAAAAGACCTCATCGCAAATAATTTGTGACGGTCAATTTAGCCGTCGTAGAAATCCGTGCACAACGACCGCTTAAGGCCATCGTAGAATGTTTTGCGAGAGCGATTACGAGAGTAGGCGACCCTGATGCTACACCTACTACGACGGCTTTGTCGTCGCAATGTCACCGCATATAGTATTTTTTAAAAAAGAAAAAAAATAATTTTTCTTTTGTATTTAACCTATTTAAATCATACATTATATATACTCGTAAGTAAATATTTTTTGATAAACATGCAATCAGACTAGTTAAATAACTTCATCAGAACATTAGATACATATTACTTTTCAGCAATTTCATACATTACATACATATGTACATACTTAGTGAAAAAAGAAGGGAAATGTACTGATAATTTCAGCAACTTCTCTCTCTCTCATCTCTCTTCTCCGTCCGATAATCCAACTGTAAATGATAATGGGCAAAAGTAAGATTGACAAAGAGTAAGATAATGGGCAAAGGTGAGGTTAAAGTGTAATGTAAATGACGAACACATATGACGCATGCAATAAAGCAAGGATATTAGTAAACAAAAATAACCTCTCGACTTGTCTTCAACTGCACAAAGAGTAATGCAAATGGCATGACGAACTAAGTAGGCATATGGAGCGAGGCATTACAAACTAAATTACTGCTTAAAAATTAATTACCTCCTAGCATCTAGCTAGGTTACTGTGGCCTCTCGGGGAAGCTTGTGCTCATCAAGATACACAACCCCAGATCTTTTATGCACGCCCATTTTCCATGGATCATTTCTTATATATGTTGTATAGCAAGAATCTCAGGGTTATTTGCAATCCCTATCCACATTAATAATCAATAACATGATGAAATAAATGATTTAATCAAGCAAATGGGTAAATGTATACAAGTTGATTTCACAATCAAGTAATTAAGAAGATCTAAGAGAAGCTATACCAGCAGACCTCCTTGACCATCAAGCAACATCTTAAGCATAGAACCGCATTTAACAAGTGATATATTGTCATGATATAGTACAATTATATATTATGATGTATTGAATTATATATAAATAATAATTAATAAATAATACATTATGTACCTCTCGTCACACACACTAATCAATCCGCGCGACTACCCCTCGCCTAGTGGATGGAGAATTCTATTAGGCCCTCGTGGCCTACGTTGTGATGTCGACGACGCCGATGTCGATGAATTAACCTGGATTGACGGCTGGAGCAACAACTGGAGGTGAGGGGATGGTGGGTGGAGGCGAAGGTATGGTGGCTAGAGGCGGGGGATAGATGGTGGGTGTGGAGGCAAAGGGACGATGGTGGCCGAGGTGACTGGGGCGACATCGATAAAGGAGGTGGTGGTTGGGGCTACGGGTGGTAATCATTGGTGGTCCTGCGAGAATATCCTCGACCTGTCATAGCTGTTGAATAAACATATAATTAGATTATATATAGTAGTGTTAGCATTAAAAATAAATATATTATAAAAGATATACTATTCATTTACAATTATTCCTCATCAACATTATCATCATTCAAGTAATACTCTTCTTGTTCTTCTTCGTCTTCTTCAAATTCGACTTCTTCTTCTCCTTCTTCGTCGTCATTTTGTCCTTCCTCATCTTCATTATCATTGTCATCAACATATTCTACTTCCTATTGAACTAACTTTGTGTCATCATCCTCGAGTATTGAACTAACTTGATGTACTTCAGAATGATCCTCTTCTTGATAGAAGTCACATGTCACATCATGTATCAACTTATTCTCTCCAATTACTAGATCAATTCTTCATTCGGCTTTAGTCTCACAAACTACATGCCCATCTACCCTATATTTTTTTAAAGACAGATACTGCGTATAATATACTTATTGGACTTGAGATGTCAATATAAAAGGCTTATTTGAAGTCATTTCGATATGAAATTGACCTCAACAAGTTTACACTTTGGATGAACTCTCATGCTCCTATCGCTTGTATCGAACCAATGACATTTAAAAATGACAATTGATTTCCAACCAAAAAGTGCAATTCTGTGACTTCTTCCAATAGTCCATAAAAATCGACATCACATTCAGCATATGTTGTCCCTTTGACACATACCCATCTTTCATAGTCTTCTTTGTAAACGAATATTCAACAATGTAAAATTAATATCCATTAACAAAATAACTATTATAACACGATACAAATCATTGTTGGCCTAAGATTTTCAACCTTGGTCACCATATTAATTTTGATGATAACAAACTTATTCTAATAAAATTATCAAGTATTTGATCTCAGGTTGAGGTTACGATCGCGCACAAACATCGTTCGGAGAAAGTCCAAAAATCGGCAAAAATGACTCTATCGTCGATCGAGTTATTAATCTAGAGTTAGAATTAGATTTTATGTAATATGACTCTAGGATTATGTCCCAAGCCAAATTGTAATATTATCCAAGTCCAAACTTGGTAACAGAACCCGAAAACGAAGCGCGCAAGAAGAAGACTCGAAAAGTAAGCCTCAGCCCAAGTTCGATCGACCGGTCGGTCGACCGGACGAAGCAGAGAATTGGCAATAGCCAATTCGGTCGACCGGTCGGTCGACCGAATGTAGCTCGAAAGCGGCAGAATGCCTTCGGTCGCTCAGCGATCGATCGATCGGTCGACTGACGATCGACCGACAAGCGACCGGGTGTCACCAACGGGCATAAAAATGCCCGTTGGATGGCCTAGCCGAGTGACGGATTATAAATACCACTCATAAACCTCCTTCCCAATGGTTGAGAACTTCATTGAGCATATCCTTAGAGATTACAAGCCTAAAGGAATTGATTTAAAGTCCTAATCTTCGTTTCCACACTCTCAATCCCTCCTCACTTCATCAAGCTTGGTCTTCACCGAGAAATCCATACTCGAAGCCTTGAAGTGCTCGGAGGAGACGCGTTGGAGCTACATCAAGTATTGTTTTACATTTAAGCTCCATTTATATTATTTTCATCTTTCTTTGTATCGATTTTTAGGGTAACTTGCAAGGTGTGCGTGTAAACACCTTGGTGTCTTGTAGATTATTGTTTTTGCTAGAGAATAGGTGTTGAGGCTCACCTCTAGGGTTGAAGGATAAGTTCTCATTGTATTCTTAGAAAAATTACCAATCTATAAAGTGTTAAGGTTAGAAATCCTTGGTGAGGAGCCAAGGTAGTAGAGTAGACGGTGTTGGCCGAACCACTATATATTTCGTGCTTGCATTGCTATCTTGATTGCTCAATTTGATTCTCACTTGTGCTTGATATAATTGTGATTGCATCTAGTCGCACTAAGAATCAAGTAACTTGAATTTGGTAGTTAAGTTGATTAAAATCGAAAAGAATTCAATTAATCATAAAAGTAGATACACACTATTCAACCCCTCCTTCTAGTGTGGGTATTTGTTCAATAATTGGTATCAGAGCAAGGTTGTAGGCTTAGGTTTAACCATCTAACATACACTTATGGATTCTAGTATCATACTAGGCCAAGGGTTTTCAACTCATGCACCTCCTCTTTTTAATGGAAACAATTGTCCTTATTGGAAAACTAGGATGAGTATTTTCTTGCAATCCCTAGGATTAGATGCTTGAAGAACTATTCATGTTAATTATGAACTACCCTCTAAGAGCATGGATGATTGGTCTCGAGAAAAGATCAAATTGTTTAATTAAAATGCCAAAGCAGTGAATGCATTACATTGTGGTTTATCTATAGATGAGTTCAATAGAATATCATATTGTAAATCTGCTTTTGATATTTGGCATGATTTAGAAACTACTCATGAGGGAACTTCCCAAGTTAAAGAGTCCAAAATAAATTTGCTTATGCATGACTATGAACTCTTTAAAATGCATACTCATGAGAAAATAGATCAAATGTATGCCCGTTTTCAAAATATTGTGAATGCTTTAACTAACCTTGGAAGGGACATACAAGAGGAAGAAAAAGTGAGGAAGCTTCTTCGATCACTTCCCAAAGCATGGGAGCCAAAGGTGGTTGCTATCATGGAGGCCAAGAATCTTAGCACCATGAAGCTCACCGAACTCATTGGATCCCTCATGACCCATGAGATCCATATGAAGGCAAAAAAGGAGGGAGATACCCCCAAAGGCAAGAATATTTCCTTAATAGCATCATTTGGTGATCGAACCTCATCATCATCGGAGAATGAAGAATCTGAGTACCACGAAAATATGATTCACCTTGGGCGAATGTTGATGGAACTAATGGAAAAGCCTCTCAAGAAGAAGAAGGGCAAAAATAGAATCATGTGCTTCCAATGCAATAAGCTCAGACACTTGGAGAGCGATTGTCCTAAGACCAAGCTTACCACCTGATCATCCTAAAAGAAAGATAAAAGAAGAAGGATGAAGAAGAAATCATTAATGACTACTTGGGATGTAAGTGAGTCATCATCACCTTCAAGTGGGGAAGAAAGCTCAAGGGAGAATGCAAACCTTTGTTTCATGACAAAGGATAACGAGGTACCCACTACTACTATAGGTGGTAATATCTTTACTCAAGTCGAATTAGAAAATGAAATTGAGCATATATATGAAGGATTTAGTATTGTTAGAAAAAGATTCAAGAAACTTAAAAAAGAAAATAAAATGTTAGAACAAGAAAATGATGATCTTTTGCTTTCTTGTAATGAGTCAAGAATGAAGGTTGAACTTCTAGAAAACGATAAAAATTCCTTAGAAAAGAAAATTGTAGATCTACAAAATTTGAATGACTAATTGAAAATAGAAAATGCCTCATTATGCTTACAAATTAAAAATTTAAATGATGGCATGTTATCATTAAGAAATGAGTTACTTTCATTAAATGAGAAAATGAAAAATATGTATGCCCATGTCTCTTATGTAAAAAATTCTAAAGTATCTTCCCTTCATTCGCACATTCATGTTCATCATCATGCTTCTATTAAATTTAAAGGTCATTATTTTTGTTGTGGCATGTATGGATATATGGTTAGGGATTGTGTAGTAAAAGGGAACCCCAATGTTAAATCACTTTGGGTTCCAAAAGCTTCTAACCCCCCTATGAAGTATGATACCTCATAAAGCATATAGAAACTCTTGCACTTTGCTCTTGATAAAACATTTGATTGTGTCTATATGAAAATTCATGAGCATTTAGGAAAATGACTTGTAGACAATTTCTTGATATACCATATTAATTCTTGATCGAAATTGTGTAAATCATTTGAGTAATCTTTAGGACTCTTTCTAAGTAATTCAAACTTCGTATATATGATTAGAGTGATCATATCTTATCATATACAAGTTTGATCAAAATTAGAATTGATTATGAAAAATAAGTATTTTTCGATAAAATGTGAAATCTGAAATTTCAGCAGTTTATTAAAAAATGCAAAAAATTAATCTTCAAAAAAATTTTGTTTTTGCACTTTGCTTGAAAAATCTAGTTTTCGCTGAAAAAATTTCATTGAGATTTCAATTTTATATGATTTTGGATACATTTTTATCAAAAATTGGAAACTTAGTCTTTATCGAGCAAATGACTTTCGGATATTCCATAATTGAGTGTGTATAACCCTCTTAACATATATTGAGGCTTGTGTTATCTTTGTGTTTATTATTTCAAAAAATCATTGATAACATGTATGTTTAAATCTTGTCATTGTGTAATTAAGGGAAATCTAGAAGCACTACTAGAAACTTGGTCTTCAGCAACGGCTATCAGCAACGGCCGCTCGAGCCGTTGCTATTTGCAACGGCTTTCTTACGGTCGCCCGAGCCGTTGCAGATATCTATATCTGCAACGGCGTTCTAACGGAAAACCGAGCCGTTGCTGATTATTTTAATTATAAGCAACGGCGTTCATACGGATAGGCGAGCCGTTGCTGATGTTTTAATTTTCAGCAACGGCTTGCTAACGGATAAGTGAGCCGTTGCTGATAATAAATTATCAGCAACGGCTTTCTAACGGGCGAGTGAGCCGTTGCTGATAAGTTTATATAGGGCACGCAGCCGCGCCCGACCCTTCTTCCTCCCGCTGCTGCCGCCGCCGCTCCTGCCGACACCGCTCGCCGCTGCTGCCGACGTCGACGCCTCTCGCCGACGCCTCTCGCCGCCGCGCCGCTGCCGCTACTGCCGGTATGTTGATCGGCCGGCCTATACCGTTTCGGCCGGAGATGTTAAAATCCGACCGAAACCCTATTTCTAGGGTTTCGGCCGGCGGCGGTCGGACTATGGCCGCCGCCGGACCTTCTACAGTGGCCGGACAGTGTGTCCGGCCACTGTACGCCGGCGCCGGAGGGTGGACTCCGGCGCCGGAATATATATATATATATATTTATTGTTTTGAAATTGATAATTAATTATTTTATAAATGTTAATTAATTGTTTAGATTAATTGTTTAATTTGTTAGATTAATTATTAGGGTTTAGATTAATTTCGGACGCGCGCCGGAATCGTCCACTTCGGACGCGCGCCGGAATCGTTCAATTCGGACTCGCGCCGGAATCGTCCACTTCGGACGTGCGCCGGAATCGTCCAATTCGGACTCGCGCCGAAATCGTCCACTTCGGACTCGCGCCGGAATCGTCCACTTCGGACGCGCGCCGAAATCGTCCAATATGGACTCGAACTGTCTCGAAACATTTAGAAAATAATCATCCATCCAACGAGTTGATATGTTTCACGTACGCATCGACGAATCGGATATGATTTAGCAAAACCTTAGATCCGTTCGGGGATTGTATGTTCGTGTAAAAGAAGTAGATGATCTTTTATACGACGTACAATTCTTGAATTGTCCCTGATTGGACAATTTGGGAATATAGTTATTTGTACTGCACTTACGTTTTTATTTTAACTGTTAACTAATTATTCTAAATTTCGGCAACATCTCTCTTGTTCTCCGATACGCGCCCAGATGATATGCGTATTCGGAGAACTGTAGGGAGATGCTGTCGAAATTTAGAATAATTAGTTAACAGTTAAAATAAAAACGTAAGTGCAGTACGAATAACATAAATCCCGAATGGAATAGGACAATCTCACCTAAAGACATTAACCAAAGAAATTGTCATTGATTGACAGAATCATGTCGGCTGATCGAAGTTGGATGTACCGACATCTTGATCGTGGAGCTTTAACGAATGAGTTTCGATTAGGCGTAACGTACTTCCTAAATTTCGCCTATTCGAATCGGAATTTCGTTAGCATGGGTGATCAAATCCGATGTCCGTGCCGCATTTGTTCGAATGGACGATTTTTGGATCGGGAGACTGTCACTCTGCATCTATATACCAAAGGATTTGCACCAAGATATTTTCTATGGACTTGTCACGGGGAGTCACGCGAAGTCGGGACGTCGAGCAATCCTGTCGTTCAGACATATGGTGAATCTTCCTCTGCTGGTGCTTCTTCATCCGGTCAATGTAATCCCTATAGAACTATGATACTTGATAGTCTTGGGGGTCAATTCCGCCTGAATGATAATGTTTATCGGCCAGTTCTTCAGACATCAGTCCCACCAGATACTACAACGGTTGATATCACAGAAGTAGGGGCTGCGGTAGAGATTGAATTACCGAATAAAGAAGCTGCAGAATTTTACGAGATGTTGAAAGCTGCCGATGAACCTTTGTATGAGAATTGTCCTAAATACACTAGGTTTTCAGCAATGACACAGCTCTTAAACATCAAGGCCGATTGTAATATCAGCGGAGTTGCGTATGATCGGATTGCTGGATTGATTAATGGAATGCTGCCTACTGATAACAAGTTTGAGCCTACTTTTTATAAGACTAAAAAGCTAATGAGAAAATTGGGGCTTGGGTACGAAAAAATACACGCGTGCCAAAATAACAGATTGGGATTGTGCACAGATGGTTTTAATCCGTTTGGACATTCTGCAACTCCTTATTCAGTTTGGCCAGTGCTGCTGACAGTTTATAATTTGCCACCGTCAATGTGCATGAAAGATGAATTTATTTATCTTTCGATGATTATTCCTGGTCCTAAGGGTCCGCGAAAAGAAATTGACATATTTCTCAGACCCTTGATAGATGAATTGAAAACATTGTGGACTGAGGGAGCTGTCACTTATGATTGTCATCGGAAGCAAAACTTCAATTTAAAGGCCGCGGTCTTGTGGACAATCAATGATTTCCCCGCGTACGGCATGTTGTCGGGTTGGAGCACTCACGGCCGACTCTCTTGCCCGTATTGTATGGAACACTCTAAATCAATCAGTCTTCAGAACGGACGAAAAATCTCATTCTTTGATTGTCATCGTCGATTCCTACCGGTTCATCACCAGTATCGAAGGAATCGTAATAAATTTACTAAGGGCAGAGTCGAAAGAGATGGGCCACCACCGATGTTGTCTGGTGAACAAATGTTAGCACGTGTTTCAGCACTTCCAGATATTGTATTCGGTCGCAATGAAAGAGTGTCAGGTTTTGGCCAAACACACAATTGGGTGAAAAAAAGTATCTTTTGGGAATTGCCCTATTGGAGTTCATTATTGATTCGACATAATTTAGATGTCATGCACATTGAAAAAAATGTGTTTGATAATATTTTCAACACTGTGATGGATATTTCTGGAAAAACTAAAGATAATGTCAAAGCCCGACATGATCTGAAAATACTTTGTAAAAGACCAGAGTTGGAGTTACAAGAGGTCAACGGACGATATTTGAAACCGAAGGCCCTATATGTGTTAAATAAACAACAGATCAAAGATGTTTGTCAATGGGTAAAAGAACTCAGATTACCCGATGGATATGCTTCAAACTTATCTCGATGTGTGAACGTCGATGATTGCAAAATATCAGGGATGAAGAGCCATGATTGTCATGTATTCATGCAGAGATTACTTCCGATCGCATTTCGAGATCTTCTACCTGATAATATTTGGGGTCCGTTGACTGAATTAAGTATGTTTTTTAGAAGCATCTGTGCAAATGTCCTTCGAGTCGAAGATATGTCAACACTTGAAAATAATATTGTTGAAATCATATGCAAGCTGGAGCAGTTTTTCCCTCCTGCATTTTTTGACTCGATGGAGCATCTACCGATACACTTGGCATACGAGGCACGAGTTGGTGGCCCCGTTCAATATCGTTGGATGTACTTATTTGAAAGATACATGAATCGTCTGAAGAAAAAAGTAAAGAACACCGCAGCTGTTGAAGGATCAATATCTGAATCGTATATCATCCAAGAAATTTCAACATTCTGCTCATTTTACTTTGAATCGACAGTACAGACAAGATTTGATCGTCTTCCACGTAACGACGACGGGGGTGTTCGACATTCAGATGGACGTTTAAATATATTTTGTCACTCTGGTCGTGCTTTTGGTTCTCTTCCATCTCGACACTTAAGCGATGAAGAGTATCATTTGGCACACTTGTATGTATTACTCAATTGTCCAGAGATTGAACAATTCATTGAAATATTTGACATTGAGATGGTGCAAAAATACTCTATTCACAACGATCAAGAATTGGAGACATTACGGAATCGTGATTTCCCTTCTTGGATTCAGACTTACAGCAAAGATCACAGAGCTGAAATAGATGAAAAAATATTTGAGTTTGTTAGTGGACCGTCGCGACTTGTGTCGTGCTATAGCGGATATTTTGTTAACGGGTATAAATTTCACACGGTTGAATATTCATCTACAAAAAAGACGATGAATGCTGGGGTCTGCGTGAAAGGGACAACCTATGTTGAATGTGATATGGATTTCTATGGACTAGTGGAAGAAGTGATAGAGTTGCACTACTTCGGCTTGAAATCAGTGTTCCTATTTAGATGTCATTGGTTCGATACAACAGAAAGGGGCATGAAAGTTCATCAAAAATATAAACTTGTTGAGGTTAATTACAAATCGAAATTGGCAGCAAATGAGCCATTTATATTGGCATCACAAGCCGAACAAGTATATTACGCGAAGTATCCGGCTCGAAATAAAGATAGAGCAGATTAGCGTGTAGTCTGTAAGACAAAAGGTAGAGGAAAAATTGATCCGATAGTAGGAGAAAATGATCCTCCTGGTTTCTATCAAGAAGATGATCTTCCTGCTGTGGATCGTATTATTCCAATACTCGAGGATGCAGACACAACGTCAATTCAATTAGAAGTTGAATATGCTGATGATGACGATCATGAAATTGAGGAAGCTGGAGATGAAGAAGATGACGAAGAGGAAGAAGAGGAAGAAGAAGAAGAATTCGAAGACTATTATTCAGATGATGAGGAATAATTGTAAAGTATATATATTTTATTAAATATATCTCTACTATTTATACAATAATATGATTATATGTCTGTTCGACAGATATGTCTGGTCGTGGTTATCGACGCAGGAGAGCTTCGGAGTCTCCGATCGGTGAGACTCCAGCACTTACTCATGCTGCTGATCCTCCTGTTGCTGATCCTCATGAGGATGATACTGCCGAGGCTAGTACATCCAGACGCAGGCGGCCACGCGGGCCGAACAGGTGGCAGCCTCCACCAACCACAGAGTCACGTAGATTGATCAGCGTGATTGGGGAGCGGTAATATATCATGAATTATGAATCATTACAAATTCATTATATCATAATATAATATTAAAATTTATTTTTGTTGTGCAGGTTCGAGCAAGAAGAAGTGCCGAGGAGCATTTCTTCTACTATTCGACGATACATGCACGGGGCATGGCCTACGTGGTCTCACGTGCCTAGCGAGCACGTCGACATGTTATGGCGCGAGTTTGAGGCACGTATTTTTTTTTTTTTTTTTACATGCATGATGATATATTAAGAATTGGTACTGATATTATTATTTTGCAGGCTCACTATACATGGGCCGAGGACCAGAGGTCCTTCATTTACGCTGCCTGGGAGTCTATTTCCCGGGCAAGGTACAACGGGCAGCTGGGGCAGGCTCGGTCCCGAGCGATGGCCCGAGCTGGGACCACTAACATCGCGGAGACTCGGGGATACGGCCCCAGTTGGATTACTCCGGATATATGGGACCAGCTCGTGGGGATATGGTCGACGGATCGATGGCAGGAGGTTTCTCAGAATGCGGCTAGAAATCGCATGTCGGGGGAGCAGCGCGTCACACCGGCGGCTCTGTTGCATTTGCAGTGCACGCAAACCGTTTGGTAAGTATATCGTTTAATTATATATTTTATTTGTTATTATGTGTACTAATTAATGTATTTGTTTTGTAAATGTAGACGACGGTGTCGGATGACGGGACTGTCCAGCGACCCTCCCCGATGGCGGTGTTTGAGCGGACTCACCGTCGAGCACATGGGACGGGGGAGTACATCGACAACCGCGCTACATACATTGTGGTAATTATATATTTGTTTAAATTATTCATTATATATTTATAATTTAAGTTTTATGATAAATATTAAACAAAAAATCAAACTCGAGTAGGAGACGTACAGCCAGAGGGTGGTGCAGCGCGGGGGTACCCCCGAGGACTTTGGCGCAGCATCGTGGGTCGAGGCCGCAGGTGGCTGGGATCATGGCCGCGTATATGGCTTCGCAGATAGTGGTCATGCGCGAGCCGTGCTAGGGCCACTTGGGGCACCGACCCCTCCGGTCGCTGGTGAGCGGCCGTCCACCTCTAGATCCAGTTATGATCATAGTAGCAGAATAAGGACTCTAGAGGAGACGGTCGCGCGTCAGAGTCAGATGATGGAGGAGATGCATGCTATGCTACGCAACATGTCAGGTCATCCCGCAGCAGGCATCTCTTCGGCATCATCTAATCCATCGTCCTCGAGTCAGTCCACGCCGGTGTACACTCAAGCACTCCAGACCCCGCCATATGATCCAGACCATCCTCCATCGTCATCGTGAGATTTTTTGTTTGGATATTGAACTTGTTACTAAGATATTGAACTTGTTTAACTTATTTTGTTTGGATATTGATACTTCAATTTTGCATTTGAATTGTTTTTATACTATCGTGGATAATTATCAATATAAATATAATTGTTTTGATGTATATCTTGGTGTGTTTGTGATGTGTGAATGAATGTGTCTATGAGGGTATGGGTGTGTGAGTTATGTATCAGATAAATGTATCAATGTATCAATGTATCAATGGAAATTAGGAATTTGAAATTTTGCTGGTTGCAGGTATAGGTCATCAGCAACGGCTTTCCCACGGCCGTCCGTGGGAAAGCCGTTGCTAAAAGTGTATCGACAGCCGTTGCTGATGACCTACAGCAACGGCTTAGCGACGGGGTTTTACTAACGGCGTTGCTACGGACTCGAGGCCGTTGCTATTAATGTTATCAGCAACGGCTCCGGGTCCGTGGTAAAACCGTTGCTGATAATATTTTTAGCAACGGCCCGAGCGGCCGTTGCTGATAATGTTTTGAGCGACGGCCCGAGCGGCCGTTCCTGATCCGTTGCTAAGTCATCAGCAACGCGACTTTCTGTCACGGCTCTATTGTAACGGCTCGGCCGTTGCTGATGCTCTTCAGCAACGGCTCAGCAACGGCCTCAGCCGTTGCTGATGCCCATTTTTCTAGTAGTGAAGTGCTTAACTTAGGCCCTTTTTGATTGATGTCAAAAGGGGGAGAAGAATCTAGACATAGACATGCATATAGTTAGGGGGAGTTTATTATAGATATGCATGTTGATAGGGGGAGTATTGTACATTCACTTGATGAAATGCTATGCTTGTTGATACATTTCTTAATGCATTTATTGAGAAGTTTGTCATCATCAAAAAGGAAAAGATTGTTGGCCTACGATTTTCAACCTTGGTCACCATCTTGATTTTGATGATAACAAACTTATTCTAATAAAATTATCAAGTGTTTGATCTCAGGTTGAGGTTACGATCGCGCGCGAACTTCGTTCAGAGAAAGTCCAAAAATTAGCAAAAATGGCTCTGTCGTCGATCGAGTAGAAAATCTAGATTTAGGAATAGATTTCATGTAATATGACTCTAGGATTATGTCCCAAGCCAAATTGTAATGTTATCCAATTCCAAACTTGGTAACGGAACCCAGAAACGAAGCGCGCAAGAAGAAGACTCGAAAAGTAAGCCTCAACCCAAGTTCGGTTGACCGGTCGGTCGACCGAATGAAGCCAAAAATTGGCAGTAGCCAGTTCGGTCGACCAGATGAAGCAGATAATTGGCAGTAGCCAATTTGGTCAACCAGCCGGTCGACCGAATGTGGCTCGAAAGCGGCAAAATGCCTTCGATCGCTCAGCGGTCGATCGGTCGGTCAACCAACGATCGACCGACAAGCGATCGGGCGTCGCCAACGGGCAGAAAAATGCGTATTGGATGCCCTAGCCGAGTGACGAGTTATAAATACCACTCATAAACCTCCTCCCCAGCGGTTGAGAACTTCATTGAGCATATCCTTAGAGATTACAAGCCTAAATGAGTTGATTTAAAGTCCTAATCTCTGTTTCCACACTCTCAATCCCTCCTCACTTCATCAAGCTTGGTCTTCACTGAGAAATCCATACTCGAAGCCTTGAAGTGCTAAGAGGAGACACGTTGGGGCTACATCAAGTATTGTTTTACATTTAAGCTCAATTTATATTATTTTCATCTTTCTTTGTATCGATTTTTAGGGTAGCTTGCAAGGTGTGCGTGTAAACACCTTGGTGTCTTGTAGATTGTTATTTTTTATAGAGAATAGGTGTTGAGGCTCGCCTATAGGGTTGAGGGATAAGTCCTCATTGTATTCTTAAAAAAACTATCAATCTATAGAGTGTTAAGGTTAGAAATCCTTGGTGATGAGCCAAGGTAGTGGAGTAGGTGGTGTTGGCCGAACCACTATATATTTCGTGTTTGCATTGTTATCTTGATTGCTCAATTTGATTCTCACTTGTGTTTGATATAATTGTGATTGCATCTAGTCACACTAAGAATCAAGTAACTTGAATCGGGTAGTTGAGTTGATTAAAATTGAAAAGAATTCAATTAATCATAAAAGTAGATACACACTATTCAACCCCGCCTTCTAGTGTGGGTATTTGTTCAACAGTCGCGACGGTCTGCTAGCTAGCAAACTCAAATATTTTATCATCTATTTCGGCTCTATGTTTTGTGCTATAAGATCGAAGACAAGAAGGGAAATCACGATCGTGTAATCTCTTCAATTCCTGGTCGCTATAAATGTAGTATTTTTCCACTATCTCAATGTTAAATATTTGAATGATTTGTTCAATATCTGGACAATTGAGTAAAATGTACAAGTGTGCCAAACCCCTAGCACGACTGGAGTAACAAAAGATATTTAAACGATCGTCTGATTGTCGAGCTCCCTCGTCGTCGTTCCATGGAAGACGATTAAGTCTGTCTTGTCTGAACAGTCGATTCAAAATAAAATGAACAGAATATTGAAATTTCTTGAGTGATATACGTTGATTCTAATATTGAACCTTCAATGATCGCTGTGTTCTTTACTTTTTTCTTTAGATAATTTGTGTATCATTTAAATAAGTACATCCACCTGTATTGAATGAGACCACCAACTTGTGCCTCGTATGCCAAGTGTATCAGTAGATGCTCCATCGAGTCAAAAAAGGCAGGAGGGAAAAACTTCTGGTTGCATATGATTTCAACAATATTAGTTTCATGTGCTGACATATCTTCGACTCGAAGAACATTTACACAAATGTTTTTAAAAAACATATTTAATGCGGTCAATGGGCCCCAAATCTTATCAAGTAGAAGATCCCGAAATGCAATCAGAAGTAATCTCTATATGAATATATGACAATCGTGGCTCTTCATCCTTGATATTTTCCAATCACCGACACTCACACGTTGAGATAAGTTTGAGGCATATCTATCGGGTAATCACTACTAGAAACTTGATCTTCAGCAACGGCTATCAGCAACGGCCGCTCAAGCCGTTGCTATTTGCAACGGCATTCTTACGGCCGCCCGAGCCGTTGCAGATATCTGTATCTGCAACGGCGTTCTAATGGAAAACCGAGCCGTTGCTGATTATTTTAATTATCAGCAACGGCTTTGTGACGGAAAGGCGAGCTGTTGCTGATTTTTTAATTGTCAGCAACGGCTTGCTAATGGATAAGTGAGCCGTTGCTGATGATAACTTATCAGCAACGGCTTTCTAACGGGCGAGTGAGCCGTTGCTGATAAGTTTATATAGGGCACACTCTCGCGCCCGACCCTTCTTCCTCTCGCTGCTGCCGCCGCCGCTCCTGCCGACGCCTATCGCCGCCGCTGCCGCTGTTGCCGCTGCTGCCGACGCCGACGCTTCTCGCCGCCGCTGCCGCTGCTGCCGTCTTGTTCAGGTATGTTGATCAGCCGGCCGGGTCTTCACTATGTTTCGGCCGGACTAGAGGTTAAAATCCGACCGAAACCCTATTTCTAGGGTTTCGGCCGGTGGCGGTCGGCCTATGGCCGCCGCCAGACCTTCTACAGTGGCCGGACAGTGTGTCCGACCACTGTACGGCGGCGCCGGAGGGTGGACTCCGGCGCCGGAATTTATAATTATATATATATATATTATATTGTTTTATAATTGTTAATTAATTATTTTATAATTGTTAATTAATTGTTTAATTTGTTAGATTAATTATTAGGGTTTAGATTAATTTCGGACAGGCGCCGGAATCGTCCACTTCGGACGCGCGCCGGAATCGTCCAATTCGGACTCGCGCCGGAATCATCCACTTCGGACGCGCGCCAGAATTGTCCAATTCGGACTCGCGCCGGAATCGTCCAATTCGGACTCGCGCCGGAATCGTCCACTTCAGACTCGCGCCGGAATCGTCCACTTCGGACGCGCGCCGAAATCGTCCAATATGGACTCGAACTGTCTCGAAACATTTAGAAAATAATCATCCATCCGACGAGTTGATATGTTTCACGTACGCATCGACGAATCAGATATGATTTAGCAAAACCTTAGATCCGTTCGGGAATTGTATGTTCGTGTAAAAGAAGTAGATGATCTTTTATACGACGTACAATTCTTGAATTGTCCCTGATTGGACAATTTGGGAATATAGTTATTTGTACGGCACTTACGTTTTTATTTTAACTGTTAACTAATTATTCTAAAATTCGGCAACATCTCTCTTGTTCTCCGATACGCGCCCAGATGATATGCGTATTTGGAGAACTGTAGGGAGATGCTGTCGAAATTTAGAATAATTAGTTAACAGTTAAAATAAAAACGTAAGTGCAGTACGAATAACATAAATCCCGAATGGAATAGGACAATCTCACCTAAAGACATTAACCAAAGAAGTTGTCATTGATTGACAGAATCATGTCGGCTGATCGAAGTTGGATGTACCGACGTCTTGATCGTGGAGCTTTAACGAATGAGTTTCGATTAGGCGTAACGTACTTCCTAAATTTCGCCTATTCGAATCGGAATTTCGTTAGCATGGGTGATCAAATCCGATGTCCGTGCCGTATTTGTTCAAATGGACGATTTTTGGATCGGGAGACTGTCACTCTGCATCTATATAGCAAAGGATTTGCACCAAGATATTTTCTATGGACTTGTCACGGGGAGTCACGTGAAGTCGGGCCGGACGTCGAGCAATCCTGTCGTTCAGACATATGGTGAATCTTCCTCTGCTGGTGCTTCTTCATCCGGTCAATGTAATCCCTATAGAACTATGATACTTGATAGTCTTGGGGGTCAATTCCGCCTGAATGATAATGTTGATCGATCGGCCAGTTCTTCAGACATCAGTCCCACCAGATACTACAGCGGTTGATATCACAGAAGTAGGGGCTGCGGTAGAGATTGAATTACCGAATAAAGAAGCTGCAGAATTTTACGAGATGTTGAAAGCTGCCGATGAACCTTTGTATGAGAATTGTCCTAAATACACTAGGTTTTCAGCAATGACACAGCTCTTAAACATCAAGGCCGATTGTAATATCAGCGGAGTTGCGTATGATCGGATTGCTGGATTGATTAATGGAATGCTGCCTACTGATAACAAGTTTGAGCCTACTTTTTATAAGACTAAAAAGCTAATGAGAAAATTGGGGCTTGGGTACGAAAAAATACACGCGTGCCAAAATAACTGCATTTTATATTATAAAGAAAATGTGCAGTTGGATAAATGCCCTGTATGTCAACACCCTCGTTACAAGGAGAAGAAATCGGTCCGACAGAAAAATATCCCGTTTAAGGTGCTTCGGTATTTTCCACTAACACCGAGGCTTTAAAGATTATTCATGTCGGAAAAGACAGCCCCCTACATGAGTTGGCATGCAAGAAGTCGTGATGATACAGTAATGACTCATCCATCTGACAGTGACCGTCGCGACTTGTGTCGTGCTATAGCGGATATTTTGTTAACGGGTATAAATTTCACACGGTTGAATATTCATTTGCAAAGAAGACGATGAATGCTGGGGTCTGCGTGAAAGGGACAACCTATGTTGAATGTGATATGGATTTTTATGGACTGGTGGAAGAAGTGATAGAGTTGCACTACTTCGGCTTGAAATCAGTGATCCTATTTAGATGTCATTGGTTCGATACAACAGAAAGGGGCATGAAAGTTCATCCAAAATACAAACTTGTTGAGGTTAATTACAAATCGAAATTGGCAGCAAATGAGCCTTTTATATTGGCATCACAAGCCGAACAAGTATATTACGCGAAGTATCCGGCTCGAAATAAAGATAGAGCGGATTGGCGTGTAGTCTGTAAGACAAAAGGTAGAGGAAAAATTGATCCGATAGTAGGAGAAAATGATCCTCCTGGTTTCTATCAAGAAGATGATCTTCCTACTGTGGATCGTATTATTCCAATACTCGAGGATGCAGACACAACGTCAATTCAATTAGAAGTTGAATATGCTGATGATGACGATCATGAAATTGAGGAAGCTGGAGATGAAGAAGATGAAGAAGAGGAAGAAGATGAAGAAGAAGAATTCGAAGACTATTATTCAGATGATGAAGAATAATTGTAAAGTATATATTTTATTAAATATATCTCTACTATTTATACAATAATCTGATTATATGTCTGTTCGACAGATATGTCTGGTCGTGGTTATCGACGCAGGAGAGTTTCGGAGTCTCCGATCGGTGAGACTCCAGCACTTACTCATGCTGCTGATCCTCCTGTTGCTGATCCTCATGAGGATGATACTGCCGAGGCTAGTACATCCAGACGTAGGCGGCCACGCGGGCCGAACAGGTGGCAGCCTCCACCAGCCACAGAGTCACGTAGATTGATTAGCGTGATTGGGGAGCGGTAATATATCATGAATTATGAATCATTACAAATTCATTATATCATAATATAATATTAAAATTTATTTTTGTTGTGCAGGTTCGAGCAAGAAGAAGTGCCGAGGAGCATTTCTTCTACTATTCGACGATACATGCATGGGGCATGGCCTACGTGGTCTCACGTGCCTAGCGAGCACGTCGACATGTTATGGCGCGAGTTTGAGGCATGTATTATTATTATTTTTTACATGCATGATGATATATTAATATTGGTACTGATATTATTATTTTGCAGGCTCGCTATACATGGGCCGAGGACCAGAGGCCCTTTATTTACGCTGCTTGGGAGGCTATTTCTCGGGCAAGGTACAACGGGCAGCTGGGGCAGGCTCGGTCCCGAGCGATGGCCCGAGCTGGGACCACTAACATCGCGGAGACTCGGGGATACAGCCCCGGTTGGATTACTCCGGATATATGGGACCAGCTCGTGGGGATATGGTCGACGGATCGATGGCAGGAGGTTTCTCGGAATGCGGCTAGAAATCGCATGTCGGGGGGAGCAGCGCGTCACACCGGCGGCTCTGTTGCATTTGCAGTGCACGCAAACCGTATGGTAAGTATATCTTTTAATTATATATTTTATTTGTTATTATGTGTACTAATTAATGTATTTGTTTAGTAAATGTAGACGACGGTGTCGGATGACGGGAGTGTCCAGCGACCCTCCCCGATGGCGGTGTTTGAGCGGACTCACCGTCGAGCACATGGGACGGGGGAGTACATCCACAACCGCGCTGCATACATTATGGTAATTATATATTTGTTTAAATTATTCATTATATATTTATAATTTAAGTTTTATGATAAATATTAAACAAAAAATCAAACTCGAGTAGGAGACCTACAGCCAGACGGTGGTGCAGCGCGGGGGTACCCCCGAGGACTTTGACGCAGCATCGTGGGTCGAGGCTGCAGGTGGCTGGGACCATGGCCGCGTATATGGCTTCGCAGATAGTGGTCATGCGCGAGCCGTACTAGGGACACTTGGGGCACCGACCCCTCCGGTCGCTGGTGAGCGGCCGTCCACCTCCAGATCCAGTTATGATCATAGTAATAGGATAAGGACACTAGAGGAGACGGTCGCGCGTCAGACTGAGATGATGGAGCGCCATAGTCAGACGATGGCGAATATAGAAGCTATGCTACGCAACTTGTCAGGTCATCCAGAAGTAGGCATCTCTTCGGCATCATCTAATCCATCGTCCTCGAGTCAGTCCACGCCGGTGTACACTCAAGCGCTCCAGACCCCGCCATATAATCCAGACCATCCTCCATCGTGATCGTGAGATTTTTTATTTGGATATTGAACTTGTTTAACTTATTTTGTTTGGATATTGATACTTCAATTTTGCATTTAAATTGTTTTTATACTATCGTGGATAATTATCAATATAAATATAATTGTTTTGATGTATATCTTGGTGTGTTTGTGATGTGTGAATGAATGTGTATGAGGTGTTTGTGATGTGTGAATGAATGTGTGTATGAGGGTATGGGTGTGTGAGTTATGTATCAGATAAATGTATCAATGTATCAATGGAAATTTGAAATTTTCAAATTTTCTGTTTGCAGGTATACGTCATCAGCAACGGCTTTCCCACGGGCGTCTGTGGGAAAGCCGTTGCTAAAAGTGTATCGAAAGCCGTTGCTGATGACCTACAGCAACGGCTTAGCGACGGGCTTTTACTAACGGCGTTGCTACGGACTCAGTGGCCGTTGCTATTAATGTTATCAGCAACGGCTCCGGGTCTGTGGCAAAACCGTTGCTGATAATATTTTTAGCGACGGCCCGAGCGTCCGTCGCTGATAATATTTTGAGCGACGGCCCGAGCGGCCGTTGCTGATCCGTTGCTAAGTCATCAGCAACGCGACTTTCTGTCACGGTTCTATTGCAACGGCTCGGCCGTTGCTGATTCTCTTCAGCAACGGCTCAGCAACGGCATTAGCCGTTGCTGATGCCCATTTTTCTAGTAGTGAATCTGAGTTTTTGATCCATTTGTAAACATCTTTCATCTGTTGTTTGTTTAACACATATGGTGCCTTCGGCTTATGAAGTCATCTATTGACCTCTTGCAACTCTAACTCCGGCCTCTTATAATATATTTTTAGATTGTGTCGAACATTCATATAATCTTTAGTTTTCCAGGAAACATCCATCAAAGTATTAAAAATATAATCAAAAACATTTTTCTCAATGTGCATTACGTCCAAATTATGTTGAATTAGTGATTAACTCCAATATATCAATTCCCAAAAGATACTTTTTCACCCAATTATGAGTGTCCAAAACATGAAACTCTATCATTCCGACCAAGCATAATCTTTGGAAGTATGGAAACACGTACGTACATCTGTTCACCAAACAATATCAATGGTGGCTCATCTCTTTCGGCTCTGACCTTAGTAAAATTTTCACGATTCCTTCGATATTGATGGTCAGGTGGTAGAAACCGACAATGACAATCAAATAAGAAAATTTTCTGCCTATTCTTAAGACTGAATGCTTTTGAGTGTTCTATATAATACAGACAAGAGAGTCGCCTATGCGTGGTCCAACCAGACAACATGTAGTAGGCCAGAAAATCATTGAGATTTTCTACAAGACAACAACTCTTAAAGTGAAGTTTTGCTTCCGGTAACAATCATAAGTGATAGTTTTCTCATTCCACAATATTTTTTATTTATCAATTAGGGGTCCAAGAAACACATCAATTTCTTTTCGTTGACCCTTAGGACTAGGAATAATCATTAAAAGAAAGATGGATTCATCTTTTGTATACATTTATGACGACAAATTGTAAATTGTTAATAACATTGGCCAAACTGAATAAAGAGTTGACGAATGATCGAACAGATTGAAACCATCAGTGCATAATCCCAATCTCACATTTCTAGTGTCCCTACCAAACGAAGGATAACATCTATCTAAATGTTTACATGTTTCACTGTCAGATGGATGAGTCATAATCGTATCATCATGGCTTCTTGCATGCCAACTAGTGTAGGAAGCAATCTTTTCTGACATGAATAATCTTTAAAGCTTCGGTGTTAGTGGAAAATATTGAAGCATGCACCTTAAACATAATATTTTTTTGGCGAAATGATGTCTTCTCCTTGTAACGAGGATGTTGACACATTGGGCATTCATCCAATTGTGCATTTTCTTATAATATAAATGCAGTTGTTTGGGCACACATGTATCTTTTCATACCCAAGCCTTAATTTATTCATCAACTTTGTCGTCTTATAAAAAGTTGGCTCTAACTTATTATTTTTAGGTAACATTCGATGGATAAAGCTCGCAAGTTAATCAAACGTAACCCTGCTGATATTACAATTAGACTTGATGTTCAGGAGTTGTACATGTCATTGCCGATAGTCTAGTGTATTCATCACAATTCTCATACAAAGGTTCATCGACAACTTTCAACAACTCGTAAAATGCTATGGCCTATTTATTCGGTAATTCAATATCTATCACAGGTTGTTCTTCTATGACATCAACTTCTGTAATATCTGGTATTGACTTCTTAGTAACCGACTCGACATTATCATTCAAATGGAATTGATTGCCAAAACTATCAAGTATTATTATTCTATAATTAAGGCTTAGGTGGATTGGATGAAGAAACAACGACACTCGAAGATCCACTATGAGTTTGAACGACATGATTGCTTGACGTCCCGACGTCACGTAACTCCCTCTGACAGGCCCATAGATAATATCTTGGTGTGAATCATTTTGTATATAGATGCATTGTGATATTTTTTCGATCTAAAAATCTTGTGTCCGAGCAATTCGGCACGGACATCGGATTTGATCACCGGTAACGAATTTTTGATTCATATAGGCAAAATTTAAGAAATAAGTGACGCCTTCTTTGAACTCATTTGTTATAGCTCCACGATCAAATCGTCGGTACATCCAACTTCGAACAACCGAAATGATTCAACAATATCTTGATCAGTTAATGATTTTAGGTAGGATGGTCTTATTCCATCCGAGATTCATGTTATTCATATCACACATAGTATTCTTTTACCCATTATTCATTCTAAATTTCAGCAATATCTCCCTATTCTCTGAATATGCATATCATCTGGGCACGTATCGGAGAACAAACGAGATTCACAAGCCAAAATTTACAAATGAATAATGACGAAAAGAAAAAACTAAGTGCAATACAAATAACTATGTTCCCAAACTGTCCAATTAGGAACAATTCAAGGGTTGTGCATTGTATAAAAGATCATTTATTTCGTTTACACGAATATACAACCCCCCGAACAGATCTAAGGTTTTGCATAATCATTCCTGACTTGTCGATGCGTACGTGAAACATATCAACTCGCTAGTCATGATTAATTTTGATCTAGTCATTCATCGATACGAACAACAAAGGTCGATACGAATGTCGGCCCTCAATGACAACACCGACCCCGAATTTTTTTCATTGTACTATTGTTAAGGTCGAAACCTAAGGTTTCAACCCCAACGCCGGCACCGCCATCCACGATGGACCGTGTATATATATATTCATTATATTATACTATTGTTGGGGTCGAAACCAGCCACAAGATTAAATTAACAAATTTTACATCAAAATTTAACATCATCGTCAATTAAATTAACTAAAACTAAAACAAATTTAAAAAATGGAACACTGGCCGGGGCCGAAACTTTGGCCCCAATGCATCGGAGAGGGTGAGAGAGGGGAATACCTCCAGACTTCATTGGCAACGAGGGAGACGAGTGAGAAGGAGAGACCCAGGCGGCGACAGCGATATCAGTGACAGGGATTGAAATATAAGTAATGGATATGCTTGTTAAGATTTATGATTAATGTAAATTAAATTATAAAAATCATTAGGTTTTTATATGTAGGTTATAATAACTTTTAGTGAGGGGCGGGAGACCCTCACAAAAGAAATAAATATATGAAAAAAGATTTTAGTGAGGGTCGACTTTCACAAAATATAAGAATTAGTGGGGGTCAACGATCCTCGCAAAATGTAAGAATTAGTGAGGGTCAATTTGGCCCTCACAAAAGCTATATATTTTAGTGAGGGTCGTGGGTACCCTCACAAAATATAAGAATCAATGAGGGTTAATTGGGCCTCACAAACTTTATCTTTTAGTGAGGGTCGCAAGTGCCCCTCACAAAATATAAGAATTAGTGAGGGTTAGTTGAGCCTCACAAAAACAATCAATGAGGGTCACCAACGACCCTCCCCGATTGATGGATCATATGAGGTTTTAGTGAGGGTTGCGACCTTCACTAGTTCTGCCTCTGCTTTGATATAGTGGAGGGAGTCCTCCGTCTTGGAGTAGATTCAAGATGAGGAGAATTAGTTGATGAAGGCTCCAAAGAGTTCCTGAAAGGTGTGAAAGGTGTGTACTGCCCTCATAAGAGGGTGGAGAACCATAACACTTCGGCTTTCTCCAAGAAAGTGGGGAAAACTCGGCACATGATGGAGTCATTTGCGTCGTTGAGAAGCATCAATGGGTGGTTGGATCACCCGTGTCGTTGTATGGTTGGAGAGTAGTTGACCATTTGAAGTTGTTAGTGAGAGAAACAGTCCTAGTTCCTTCTCTCTGATGTTGTCGTTGTATGGTTGGAGACTATGTCAGTCGTTGTGTACGATCACCCGTGAACGGTCCTAAGTCAACGATCGGGGGAGAAACAACCTCTGTTGCCCTAGTTCCTTCTCTCTGATGTTGTGTGAGGGATATCTCGTCTCTAAAGACTGAGGTCGTCTCCCAATTCTCTCGTGGTGGCTATCCTCTTTATGTTTCGAGTGAGAGGGCGCGCGCTCGGCTGGAAGCTGCTCCTCGGACTATGTTAGCGCGTTGTCCTGGGCTGACAACCTTTGGTTATGCGTCTGGAGATCGACGACCAGACGTCGTAGCTCCTCTAGCGTTAAGTCGGCGAACATTGGAGTGTTACTTTTCACTATGTTAGCGTCTCTCGATAATGGGGGAATGCTGTTGTTAGGTTGCTTCCTGTTTGCAACAGTGTTATCCTGACTCCATGTGTCTACCATGGTGGGGCAGATAAGGTTTACTCGGCCCCACGGTGGGTGACAAATGTTCTTGCCTGAAGTCGGGGTGATGCAGACCTCCGCGTCTCCTGATCGAGTGTGGCTTTAGTGGTGACTTACAAAGATATTCTAACGCTCAAGTAAGAGAGTATCCCGAATGATGGGTATAAAGTTGGTATCGAGAGTATACCTGATGTGCATTGTGTCTATTTTATGAGGTATGTCAAGGACGTTTTGGCGATGATGTCTCCTAGGACCGCGTGGGAATATGCCTGGAATGAGTCAAAGTTTATCCCAAAGATGGCTAGCTTATTACTGTATGTTGAATCTCTGGTAATTAATGAAGGACGTCGATATCATTGTTTGGTCGGGTGGAGCCCCTAGGCTAAGTTGTGGTTGGCTAGACCTGAGTCTGATTCATGAGTGTGGGCACATTTGAACCTGATCCGATCAGGCCCAAAGAGCTAGTCTAGTCTAGACACATATTACTTGCGTCGGTGTCCAAATACCACACCTATTGTAGGCATCCATATTCTTTCTCCCTTCATTATTGACTTCGATTTAGTCACATCCGGAGGAGTCAAAATTCTAATTTTGACACCCATCTAATGCTCATAATTTTTATTTTAAATGGCGTCTGGTTTTTCATTTGATTTTTGAAGTGTTTAGACCCAATTGCTTCAAGTCCCATGTGGTTCAGCTAGCATCCGTTCGAGTTTGGTCTACAGTAACTTGGCTTTTGTTCATCGCAAATCAAGTTGGAGACCAATTGAGTCAATACTAAAAAAATTCATTTGTTTACTTTCTATTTGAATAAACGATGTGCGAAGAAGGTCGCAAAGGAAGAAAAATGAATGGAGAGAGAGAAAAAAAAGAGAAAGAAACAATGACTTCGGAACCCCTTGTTTGGATCCAGGAAACTTTTCTTTCGTTTCTCTTCACTTTCTCCCTGTACGGGGAGAAACAAAATAAAGTATTGTTTGGAAGCAAATTCATGTTTCATTTTTCATAGTCTTAATCTTTTTCTTTGTAAATATTCCTAATCAGACAAGGGAGAAATCTCTTTATCTTTTCATTCATTCTCGCCTTCATATATATCAAGATAATGTTATGCTAATGAATCACATTCTATATTACGATTTTATACACAATTAAATGCACGACTCTTATGCAAATTGATAGACTAAATTCAGGCATGAATTGATTGCACGATTAAAACTCCTCGTAGGTCATTGTCTTCTAGCCAGCTTATGTCAAAATATGGCATGTAAAATGATGAGAAAAGAAATATCTCTAAGTATTTGCATACATATGAAGGAATCTAGTTTTCATGTGGGAAAGGCAAACCAACACACGTATCATGCTAATTGTTTAGAATGTCAACTTATCCTTGTAATATCACCAAAAAAAAGTATTGAATCATTAGTTGCTTAGGGATCCAATCTCAGCAAGGAACTTGCATTGGTTGGACAAACCACACACCAACCCATATGTTGATTTAATTAAAGTTGTCATTATAACACCTCAATTATGTGCGCATGGGGCCACCCATCCAACTCACGGATCTTATCACCCTATAACCTGTGGCCGAGTTTTTCCTCTAATTAAAATACAGGCCCTTAATTTGGCTGTTTCTGAATGCAAGTGGAATAAGAATACTCAACACACATCTACAAAAAAAGCAGTTCACTTTGTATTCTCTAATCTCTTTTGTTTAATTTTCTCCACATATTCTTCTTCTTCTTCATCTGTCCATCTTTTTCTGCAAAAATACCTTTGAATGGCATCAGGCGAAGGAGCCTCAGAACCCATCAATTCCAAGGTTCTGTACTATTTCCAATCTCTTCTCTGTTCTCCTCCTAATCATATGCTATTACTATATATCTCTGAGGCTATAATTAATATGATATATATTAATCACGCATTTTGGTGCTGCAGATTTCAGAGTTAAAGGTATCTATCCACTGTGAAGGATGCAAAAAAAAGATATTCAGAATCCTCAGAAAAGTTGAAGGTATATATTTCGAACCTTTCTCATGTTTCCTTAATGAATCTCTTATTCTTTTGAGCTTAATTAACAACTTTTATCCTTTCTTTAGGTATTGAATTGATCGATGTTGATGCCAAGCAAAATAAGGTGACTGTTAAAGCACCTGTAGATGCACAAACGCTCATTCAAAGGTTGAAGAAGTCGGGAAAGCATGCCGAGCTCTGGCCTCACCAGAATCCACATCAACATACTCATCATCCCAGCCAAAAGAAAAACCACACAAAAGATGTCGAATCCGAGAAGCAAAAGGAAAGCTCACAGAAGCCGGCGCCGGCGGTCGCCAAAGAAGCTAAGATCGAAGTCACAAACAAATCTATTGTTCAGGCGCCAGAGGTAGCAAAAGCTGAAAGCGAACATAAAAATTCTACAGGCAAAGACCAAGAGAAGAAAGTAGATGATAAAAGCGTTGAAAACTCCAAGCCACCTACCGAAGCCACCGACGCTGCGGTCATCAACCACACCGACAAGGCTCCTCCGAGCAAAGAGATTAATGGCGACAGCGAGAAGACAGTGAAGAAGGCTCAAAGTGATAGTAGCTCTGCTCACAAAGGTGACGCCGATGCCCACCAGGTGTTCGCGCCGCAACCGGCCTACATTATGAGCTATAACACGGCGCAGCCAAGCGTCATCCAGTCGCACTATGTTTCGCCGGTGATGCCGTCAACGTCGCAGGGCTACATGTTCGCAGACCAGTATGCAGCTCCGCCGCCGGACTTTTACTACTATAACTCAGTCGACGCTCACTCATCAGCTGCAATGCATCAGCAGCAAGATCCATACAATAACATGTTCAGTGACGAGAATCCGAATGGTTGCAGTGTTATGTGATGTGCGTGCTGGATTAATTAGAGGAATCTGCAGCATCAAAGAAGTGTACTATTTTAAGGGATGATAATTATGCCACTTGTTTCAGTGAAATTTTGATCTTAAATGTTTGATTCATATAAATTGATGAATCACATGTTGCTAAATTCTGCTTGTGCGGTTCTAATGGGGAAATGTAAGTTATAAGGAGAAAAATGTAGAAATAAGTGAAAGAAGAGCCAAACCAAGTAGGAAGAAGAAGAAATCAACACCATACCATCACAACCACCACCTTAAATTCTAGGATTTGAGGAAGCTTTTACAATTTTATTCACAGTCATTCATCAAATTCAAATCCCTTACTCAAAAAACTAATTAATCCTCTTAAATAGATGTAAAAAATCTAAAAAATATATATATGACGAAAATCGCAATTGAGCTGCCCAAAAATTTCATTTTTCTTTGAGTATGATTTTGCACCCAATTTTGGTCAAATTTTATTAGGCCTCTAAAAGGATGAGTTCTAGTCCTTGGAGATCTTTCTGACCATATATATATATATAAATCACAATATTATCATTATTATTATTATTATTTAAAGAAAACATGTTTAGTTCATTTGATAGACAATTAGGTTTATTGACATGATTCAGAAAAAAAACAATCTGGTTACTTGATTTGGTCGATTTGGTTATAAACAACAGATTAGATGACGCATCATTGGAAATGGATTCTCGTCTTAATGGCCAGCAGTTTATATATATTTTGTAGGTCATTATTTGACATATTAAATAACAGAGGCGAAACATACAAAGCAAAGTTGGCATTCAATATTAATTCCTTAAATGAGCTGAGGTTGACATATTAAGAAGCCAGTAGAATATTCAAAGAGCACTTCCAAAACCTAACCAGAGAAGATGACTTCATTTTTGCCGCCTATTTTGACCTCGGAGTATTAAATTTGAGTCATAGTGTTTGTCCCTCGCACGAGGACGTCAATGGATAAAGCTTGTTAATTTATCCTTGTGACCTCAACAAATTCATTATTTTTTGAATAGAAATGTGAGCTGCGGCTATAAGATCTTACTATCAGCAACCCCACCTCTTACCATGCAATCATTTTCGTAAGTAGTTTTGTTTGATCTGATTGTCTTATAAATTTAGTATGTGAGGGCAAATGGCCTCTCATGTTGGGCGGGGATATTAACCAGAAGTTATAGTGATGTTTCATTATGCAGTGTCTCTTGTGTTACTTGAATAGCTATTATATTTCTTCATTACGATCATACTAAAATCTGTCATAGGGTTTTTGCTAACGCTATCATGGGATGTTAGATTGACGTTAAGGAATATGTGTAGACAGCGAATATCAATAAATGTATTTAGAAATAACTGTCCTTCGTTTGGTTGAGGATAATAGAAATTGGGAATAACAAGGAAAATGATTAAATGTCCTACTTAATTAGCAATATATACAGGGGGAGTATTTATGCACAAAATAATATTTGTATCACTACTAGAAAATAGTTTAATTGCTATGACCTATCAGCAACGACCGACATATATAGTCGTCGCTAACAGCAATAGCCGACATAGCTATCACTAACAGCAACGACCTCCAAAGCCATTGCTAATGTGACATTCTGCCACGACATAGCAACGACCACTAGAGTCGTCACATATTACATACACTTTTGCGAAGACAAAGCGACAACCACTCCAGTGTGACTATTTTGTCACTACTAGAATATTGGCTTTCAGCCACGGGGCTCACCGACGGTCACCTTGGCCTTCAGAAGAATCCACAGCTTTTCGATGGCCGCAACGACCGTCGCTGATGTAACAAACTTAGAACGCGGCTCGCATATTGCCGCCTAAGCCTGTCGCTCATAGCTGATGGCGCGAAATAAGTTAGTAGCCACGGCTACAAGCGGTCGTCGCTTATTAATTAATGGCGCGAAAGCGGCATGAAAATAAAACACTCATCACCGACGGCTTAGAGAGGGCCACATACGTCGGCCGTCGGGGATATAAAAATTAAGAATCCGCGGTTTACCGACGGCTGACGGGCCGTCGGTGATAAACCTTTTTATTTGTGTTCGCGCTTGACCCTTCCTCTTTCTTCCTTTTCTTCTTCTTCTCTGCTCTCGCTGTGCCAGTGTCGCTTGTTGCCACCACCGTCCACCCTCTATCGCATGTTGTCGTCCTTTGCCGCCAGTGATCAACTCCGTCGGTCGACCCTTCCTCTCCGTCGGTTTCCACCGCTCGATTTCTCATCCGTCGGTATTAATCTCTCCGCCCCCTTTTTATCCACCGCCACTCGCTACTCTGCCATCGTCCAGTGTCGACGACCGTCCGATCATCGACACTGGACAAGGGCGTCGGCATCTACATGTTGGCGCCGAATTTGGGCCGATGGACCATCGGTCCCAACCGATGCAACAGTAGTAGCTGACAGCACTGTCGACTACTGTTCATTAGGGTTTAATTTAACCCTAAACACAGTTTGATTAGGGTTTAATTAAGCCCTATTATTATTTTTAATGCTTTATTAGTTTTTTATGTTAATGAATGTTATAATTTGATTAATGTTAATAATATTTTTTTTACCAAAAAAAAGGAAACTATATTAACTAGGGGTAATAGGATGACTAGCATCCTCACCCAAAATTACAACAAGCTCAGGAGGACGAATGGAGGTCCAAACAGTGGACTCGCTTCTTCTCCGAGCAAAATTTGCTGCCCAATGTGCAGCTTTGTTTGCCGTACGGCTTACAAAAACCAGATGTACATGATTGAACTTTGAAATTAAATTACAGATATTCCTAAACAAAGGTCTATGTCTCCAAGGAAGAGCTGACTTGTTGATCAAATCGACAAACTATTTGCAATCCGTCTCAATAATGAAGTGGTTCATATTCCTGGATAAAGCCACAGAAAGAGCAATAGAAATGACAGTAGCTTCCGACTGTAAAGAAGAATTAGATAAAAAATAATTAGAGGAAGCATATGTACACTCGCCTTGAGAATCCCGCAATATAATGCTAGCACCCCCATCCGGGTTACTAAAAGCTCAATCATATTTGAATTTAGACCAACCCACCAGAGGATACAACCATAAGCTAGCATTAAGCATTAAGAGTGTTAGATATAGAGCCCTCAAGAATATGTGGTTTATTAAAAGTCAATGAATTATTTAAAATTCTCATAACGATCGAAGGATTGGCGGGCTTCCTTCACCATGCAACACTGACTTTTAAATATGGATTCATGTTAGAACCTGAACCAGATACAAGCCAGCTACCTAAATACCAATCACTTCTACTAACAAAATATACATTGAGAATAAATCCGAGAGAATTATAGATATTGGCAGAAAAGTTACAGTTCCAAAACAAATGGTCAGCAGTTTCTATATCAGAATTACAAAGTAAACAAGACTGATCAACAGAAAAGCCTAAATCCACAAGTCTGTTACGAGTAAGCAAACGTTTATGAAAATTTTCATAAAAATATTTTCACTTTAGGAACAACAGATAACTTCCATAAAAAATCCCAAGTAGAAATTCTTTCAGTAGAAGTGAGACCATTGGTTTTAAGAAAAAAGTAAGCAGAGGATGCGGTTGCCATACCATCATTTTCGGCAGTCCAAACCACAATATCACCATCGGGTATACCGACACCTCAATGATTATGAAGGTAAGCCAAAGACCATAATTATAAAAGGTAAGCCCCATAAAAGCAGACCATTCATGATTATGAATTAAATGATGCACATGAGATAAGCTATCAACAATATTCATGTTAATAAAGGCATGCTTCAAATCTAAAGGAATATCAAAAATCCAATTGTCATAAAGAATAGAAGTATGGTAGATTTGAAACCAAATTGAAGCTTAGTATAAGCTTTCAGGGAAAGTTTCCATGTCCAAGAAGACTTTTTAGGGGGGAATAGTGTTGATACAAGAAACTTTAGGGTACTTATTCATAACAATATTAACCATTAAGAGTTGGAGTTATTAAGGTAAGCATCTCTAAGGATGAAGAGAGATGCTCTTAGTGTTGGTGAAATGACCACACTAGAGGGGAGTGAATAGTGTGTTAACTAATCTTATCGCCTAATTTTGGTTTTAATCATTTCTTGATTAGTTAGGCTAAGCACGATATTAATAGCAAGTGGAAGCAATAAATATGAAGAAATTAACACAAAATAATATATCAATACTAACACAATTGTTTATAGTGGTTCGGCCCCAATGCCTACTCCACTACCTAAACACCCCCGCTTAGGATTTCCAAACTAGTTTAACTAGATTAATTAGTTTTCTTATAATGAGGACTTTACACCGGAAAGTCTTCGCTCTCAAATCAAAGGCACTTCCACACCCAGAAGTATACCTCCTTCCTACCAAGAGCACTTTGTTGGCTTAAGGTTTTCAACATTGGTCTTAATCTCGGTTTTGATGATAACAAACATGGAACTAATGTTTCATTGAGAAATTCTTTCAGGTTTCATATCGGTTAGTGCTCGATGTCCTCGATCGGAAATATCAGAGAAATTAGAAAATATGAAGGACATTGATTGGCGCATTCGGGTTCGTAGTGGAAATCTCTCGAAGTTCGACGTGTGCACCAAAGACGTCTTAGATGAGTCTAAACAACACATGGAAAGCTCTCCAAGTTGATGCACGTTGAAGGTCGGAACTCGAAAATGAAGCGCCCAAGAAGAAGACTGAAAAAATCAAGTTCAGCCTAGGTTCGGTCGACCGGTCGGTCGACCGAATGTAATGAAAAATTGGAAGTAGCCAATTTCGGTCGACCATCTGATCGATCGAAGAGTGCCAGATAGAGGCAGTTCGCTTTCGGTCGATCGACCGATCGACCGACGATCGACTGGACAATCGACCGGACAATCGATCGGGCGTCGCCAACGGGCAAAAATGTGCCCGTTGACGAGTCGTATCTTATGGGGGATTATAAATACCCATCCCAATCTTTCTAGCTTCTAGCCTACCTTTTGATGCTTCCAAGCCTAAAAGTGTGATCCTAAGCATCTCTACAAGCTTTCATTGAGTCATCCTTTCAAGAACCCTAGTTTTGATCTCCACACCTTGATTTAGCCTTCAAGCTTCACCAATTCATCATCTTAAGGTATCAAGAGGACTAGGGAGTTTCTTTAGGAGCTAAGTACCTATTGTTTGATTTATTGCTCCAATTGTTATTGTATTTTGTTATTTATTTCATTGTAATTGAACTTGTGTAAACCTAGGTTGCTAGGTTTGATTGAGTTGGTGGTTGCCTTGGTGTTAAGGCTTAAATCCACCGGTGTAAACGTAGTTTGGTAGGATTAGTTCTTGTTGTCCTTAGGATTGAGGTGGGAGAGTGCTCTGTGTAGGAAGGTGGAGACTTCCGGGTGTGGAAGTGCCTTCGGTGTGAGAGCGGAGACTCTCTGGTGAAAACGTCCTCGTTGTAAAGGAAACAAGATAATCTAGTAAAGCTAGTTTGAAAATCCTAAGTGTGGTGCTTAGGTAGTGGAGTAGGCATTGGGGCCGAACCACTATAAATCTTTGTGTTAGCATTGATATTTTGTTTGTATTAATTGCTTTATTATTTATCGCTTCCGCATTTAGTCATTCAATCGTAAATTGCCTAAGTTTAAGAAAACGTTTAAAATCAAAAATTAGGCAACAAATTTAGTTAACATACTATTCACCCCCTCTCTAGTGTGACCATTTCGCTCAACACACTCTCCCACCTCAACTTAAGGACAACTCAACTAATCCTAGTAAACTACATTTACACCGGTCAAATTAAGCCTCAAACACAAATACAACCATCCAATTTCAAGACCTAACAACCTAGGTCTTCATAAGCTCAAATACAATGAAATAAACAAGAAAATACACAACTTAATGGAGCAATAATTCAAACAACTTATACTTAGCTCCAAACAAAGTTTCCTAGCTTCCTCTTGATGCCTTTGATGGTGAATCAATGAAGTCAAGGCTTACTCAAGGAGTTGAGAGATCAAAGCTAGGGATTTCAAGAATGGTGGCTCAATCAAGCTCAATGATAATCAAATATGGCTCAAGGTATATTGGATAAGGGGTGGAAGGCTTGCTAAGGCTTCTATTTATAAGCCTTGAGGAGATGACATGAAACAAGCAACTAAACAGGCGGAAAACTAGCCATTTTTGCCGTCCGATCGCAGGTCTGGTCGATCGTCATTCGACCGACCGAAGGCATACTGCCATTTTTTGGCACATTTTGGTCAACGGTTCGATCGACCGACTTGCCTACTACCAGTTTTTGGCAGCATTCGATCGACCGACAGACTGCTTGGTTTGGCTCGTTTCTGGGTTCCGTCTTCATTATGTCTACTTATATAACATTTACTAACTAAGTTAATAACTTAAAAACATAAATGTTATATAAGGATTACCCCTCATTTGGATTCAATAAAAATATCTAAAAAATCAAAATCCTTAAGAATCAAAATCTAACTTTAGGGGTCTAGTATAAATTTTCGAAAAACGGAAATTTTCTAATCTCCTGGATCAAATATGGGTATGCTAAAGGCTTCCAAAAATTCCTTTAAAATACCTCGTTATCTACTTTTTACCTAAGGAACAATTACCGCCATTTTTGTGTCAAGAAAATATCTAGGTCATATAGCCCTTCAAGGAGCTCCATAGGCTTAGTGAATTTCAGGGCGGTTTTCGAATTTCCATATTTTGGGGTTCGGGATTGGTTTTTGAGTTTCTTAGCATCATCATGAGGATTTACAATTTATCTAGACATCCTAAACCTAAACTCTATCTTCTCGAAGAATCCCGAGCGTCGACAAGCGTCCTTGCCAATTTCTCTGATTTCTTCGATTTTTTCGATCGGGGACGTCGTGCGCTAACCGACTTGGAACCTGAAAGATTTCTCAATGAAATATTAGTTCCATATTTGTTATCATCAAAACCGAGATTAAGACCAAGGTAGAAAACCTTAGGCCAATACTTAGATTTAATATCTTGAATACCAAGTCCACCTAAAGACTTAGGGAGAGTAACAGTTTTCCAACTAATAAGATGGATACTCTTCCTGTTGGGATCATGATTCCACAAGAAATCATTATGTTTTTCTCTATCTTACTGCTCAGATTATTATTAAGCCAAGTAACAGATATGGTATGGGTGAGAATAGAATTAAGTACAGATTTAATTAGAACAAGTCTCTCAGATTGAGATAAGAGAGAAGCTTTCCCATTACTAAGCTTATCATCTATTTGAGAAAGGATTTGGTTATGGGTATTAGGAGATTTTCTTGGTGACATCATAACACCCAAGTATTTAAAGGGAAAATTACCCACTTTCATGGCAACTAAATTAGAAATTCTATTTCTAACATTAGAAGAAACATTTTTAAGGAAAGAAAATGTCAGACCTAACCTAATTAATCTTCTGACCAGTAAGAGTTTCATAAGTATCAAAAATAGACTTTACAACAAGTAAACTTTTATGAGTAGCTTTGAAAGTTAAAATGAGATCATCAGTAAACATTAAATAGCTTACAGGTAACTTGTTTTTAAATTTAAAAGGAACTAAAGATTTTTGATCAACAACTTTATTAATAAGTAAAGTGAGGATATGAGAAACCAAAATAAAGAGAAAATTTGAAATAGGGTCACCTTGTGTGATACCTCTATTAGAGGGGAAAAACTGAGACCGTTTGGGAATTAACATGCAAGCAAAAGAAGGTGTGGAAATACAAGCATGTATCTAGCTAATAATCTTAACAATAATATAAGACACCTTACTTTTAGAATCATAGAAAGAATGTACAAGTTCTTGGACAATTAAAATATTGTCATGTACGATCGATCGATTGACTGAAGGCAATCTACCACTTTTGGGCAACGTTCGATCGACCGAAATGCCCTTCTCCTTCGGTCGGTCGACCGAACTTGGGCAGGGCAGATTTCTTTGCTTGTTTGTTCATTTTTTGGTTCCGTCTTTGTTAGTTAATAACTTTAAAACATAAATGTTATATAAGGATTACCTCCCATTTGGATTCAATAAAAATATCTAAAAAATCAAAATCCTTAAGAATCAAAATCTAGTTTTTGGGGTCTAGTACAAATTTTCGGAAAACGAAAATTTTCTAATCTCCCGGGTCAAATATGGGTATGCTAAATGCTTCCAAAAATTCCTTAAAAATATATCGTTATTTAGTTTTTACCCAAGGAACAATTATCACAATTTTTTATGTCAAGAAAATATCTAGGTCATATAGCCCTCTAAGGAGCTCCCTAGGCTTAGTGAATTTTAGGGCGGTTTCCAGGTTTTCATGTTTTAGGATTCGGGTTTGGTTTTGGGTTCTTTGCATCATAAAGAGGATTACATCACATGCTAAACACCCTAAACCTAAACTATAACTTCCCGAAGAATCCCGAGTGTCGACGAGCGTCCTTGCCGATATCTCCGATTTCTTCAATTTTTCTGATCGGGGACGTCGTGCGCTAACCGATATGGAACCTGAAAATAACTCTCCATGAAATCATTAGTTCCATGTTTGTTATCATCAAAATTGAGATTAAGACCAAGATAGAAAACCCCAGGCCAACAAATAGTGTGTTTGCTAATCTTAAACTTAATTTCGGTCTCAATCATTTTCTACTTATGTTATTGCACTATTCGACTACTAAATGAATGCAAAAGCGAATAAAACAAGTCAAGTAATTGATACGCAAAGTAAGCAATGCAAACACAATGATTTATAGTGGTTTGACCCCAATGCCTACTCCACTACCTAAGCACCTGCTTAGGATTTCCAAACTAGTTTAACTAGATTAATTAATTAGTTTCCTTACAATGAGGACTTTACATCGAAAAGTCTCCGCTCTCCAACTGAAGCCACTTCCACACCCGAAAGTATCCCATCTTCCTACCGAGAGCACTCTCCCACCTCAACCTCAGGACAACTCAACTTATCCTAGCAAACTAAGTTTACAATGGTGAATTTAAGCCTTAACACCAAGGCAACCACCAACTCAATCAAGCCTAGCAACCTAGGTTTACACACTTGATATACAATGAAAATAAATAAGAAAATACAATAACAATTGGAGCAATAAACAAATCAAACTACACTTAGCTCCAAAAGAAACTCCCTAGTCCTCTTGATGCCTTGAGAAGATGAATCTTGAAGGTTCAAAGGGTAGATCAAGATTTTATCATGGAAACTAGGGTTTGCAAAGAGATGGCTTAAGAAAAGCTTTAGAGATGATCAAAGATGGCTCAATGGAATCTTAGATGCATCAACAACAGCTTAGGAGTGAGTTTGGGATCGATATTTATAACCCCCAAACAAGAGGGCTCGTCAACGGGTATTTTTTTGCCCGTTGGCGATGCCCGGTCGCCTGTCGGTCGATCGTCGGTAGACTGACCAAGCGACCGCCGAGTGACCGAAGGCCTACTGCCAATTTCTAGCAACATTCGATCGATCGGCTGGTTGACCGAAACTGGAGAATCAGCCCAATTTTGCTAATTTTTCTACTCGTTTGTTCGGTCTTCGCTAAGTCCTCTTATAAGGATTACCTTTAAAACTTTAAAACAATCATGTTATATAAGGATTACCCCCCATTTGGATTCAATAAAAATATCTAAAAAATCAAAAATCCTTAATAATCAAAATCTAACTTTTGGGGTCTGGTACAAATTTCTGAAAACCGGAAATTTTATAATCTCTCGGGTCAAATATGGGTAGGCTAAGGCTTCCAAAAAATTCTTAAAAATATATTGTTATCTATTTTTTACCTAAGGAACAATTATCAACACTTTTGTTGCCAAGAAAATGTCTAGGTTATATAGCCCTCCAAGGAGCTCCTTAAGCTTGTGAATTTTAGGGGCGTTTTCTAATTTTCCGGTTTTTTATGTTTTGGGGGTCGGATTTGGTCTTTGGATTTCTTTGCATCATCATGAGGATTTACAACACATTCTAGACACCCTAAACCTAAACTCTATCTTCCCGAAGAATCCCGAGCGTCGACCAACGACCTTGCCGATTTCTCCGATTTTTCCGATCGGGGACGTCGTGCGATAATCGATATGGAACCTGAAAATAACTCTTCATGAAATCATTAGTTCTATGTT
This sequence comes from Canna indica, assembly GCA_034359265.1. Lineage (NCBI taxonomy): Eukaryota > Viridiplantae > Streptophyta > Magnoliopsida > Zingiberales > Cannaceae > Canna > Canna indica. The sequence goes on along the minus strand of CP136890.1, from coordinate 43,553,605 downwards.
TTTTATCATCAAAACCGAGATTAAGACCAAGGTTAAAAATCTTAGGTCAACAATCTCCCCCTTTTTGATGATGACAAACATTCTTAAGAAAATATATATATTAAAGCACAAAGGATATCAACCAAGGGATTTCTCCCCCTATCAACATGTATATCTATGAAAATATCTATATGCATGTTTTTCCTATATTTTCTTCCATTTTTACCTATATTTTTCTCCCCCTTTTGATATCAATCAAAAAGGATGAGAAAAGTCAACTATAATCAAAGTCGGGACCTAAAAACTAGTTTTCATGAAAAACATGTAGATCTCAACTCAATGGATGAAAACATACATATCCATTATGAGACAAATCAATACATGATGTTAAAGAATTCTAAGTCTAGTATTCATGTATCAAGCTCAAGTAATAATATTTTCATGTATCGGTCAACATATCAAAAACCATTTTAGAAATGATTTTTCTCATCAAATGAGTAGAACGATACCATAAGTGAATTTAAAATATCATACTTCGAGTCTCATTTGAAAAGCTAATGAAAATTTAAAGTATCGGAAAAAATGAGCAACTTGAGAAGAATAATACTTTGGTGGTATTTTCGTAAATAAATGAGATTTTTATGACATTTCTAGAAATCATTCAAACTCTCAAAAGACCAAGATATGAGCATGTAAAGCATGTATATCAAGTTTGAAGTGAAACTAATGACATTTGATCAAAATATGAACTTAGCATGATTTCATTCAAAGTAGGCTTGAAAATATGAAAATGCTAAGTATCAAATTTTGCCATCTACTCATGTTTTATCTAACTTAGGCATCTAGACATCTAACATGAGTGAATCTAAGTATATGAGTCAAGTTTGGGTTGAAAATGAGGTTTCTAAGTCACTTTGTTGACTTAGGTCAAAGTATACTTCAAGTTTTCAAAAATCAAATTTTTAAATTCATATAAAATTATATTTTTGATGAATTTTTTTGAAACTTTAACTGGACAAACTAGATTTTTCAAGGAATCTACAGGTTTAAGAATCATTCAAAAAATAGTTTCCTATAAATTCATAAAGTTCTTGAAATTCCAGGGGCATTTTCGTAAATTTCAAATATATTTCCGAAAGTTATCATTTTTTATTCAAACTGTCCAGATATCGCTGAATGATCATTTGAAATGCATGTGCCAACTTTGAACTCAAAATGAAGTTTCTAAATCTATTTTTATACCGATCTCGATTTTAACCAAAAACTCATTTCTAAGATATCGCTCAAGATATCAAAATTTTTTAGAAATGATTTCACTTAAAGAATAGTGAGAAAAATATTAGAAATGCAATCAAAATAGTATGCACAAAGTTTCATTCGAAGTTTTCGACGAAAAATCAAAGTATCGAAAAGATTGATATTTCAAGAGAGTGATACTTTGCATTTTTGAAATCCAACTTCGAAATTCTCCTATAAATTCGATTCTTAATAAAAAATTATGAAATGTTTACTCAAGAAACTAGATTTTTCAATGAATATGCAGTTTCAAGAATCAATTAAAAATGATTTTTCTACATTTTTCTAGAAATAACTAAAAATGCTAAAATTTCAATGGTATTTTTGTAATTTTTAATTTTTTTTCAAGATGTGCTCAGTTTTTATTCAAACTTTTATGACACTACAAAATGGTCATGTAAAGTGTGTATGTCAAGTTTGAAAAGAAAATTATGTCCTTAAGTCAATATATCAACCTAGCATGGTTTCATTCAAAACTAAACATGTTATCATGAAACTTACTAAGTGTCAATCTTATCATTATTCATGGTTTTTAAAATTTAAACCTATGGACACCTAACATGAGTAAATCTAAATATGTTCCTCAAATATGAATTGAAAATAAGACATCTAAGTCAATTTGTTGACTTGGGTCAACTTGGTTCAAAAGAGGTTATCATGAAATGACCTCTATGTCATTTTATCCATATATATGCATATGAATTTCTCATTCTATGTGCATAGAAACATGTCATACCTATTCCTAAATATGTTTATGAAGTTTGGAGTTAAAATGGAGTGTCCAAGTCGATTTGTTGACTTGGATCAAACTTTTCCAAGTTTAAGTCACCTAAAGTGATCTTTTTATCACCTTGTTCATCTACACATGAATTTTCAAGTTTAAACACCTAGAATCATGTCATGTGTGTATGTAAACATGTTTATTGGGTGTAGACTTAAAAATGAAGTCTCTTGTGACAAATCTTAACCTAGAGTAAGTTTCATTCAATCAAGATATTATGAAATTGCCTAAGTTATCAAAATTTTACCTACTCATGAAATTTCATATTTTTATCATGCAAAAATAATCATGAGTATAGAGACGTCATTATATCACAAGTATTCAAGTATTATACTAAGATTTTTGCAAAATCAAACTCATATATCATTCTTGGAAATTTTGCCAAACTTGTCTTTTTTATTTCAATTTCTATAGCCTTCCATTTTATCATAACTTGCAAGCAATATTCATTAGTAGGATAATGAAAATATAATTACTAGCAAGTTATCAAACTAAGTAGCAAAGAGAGAGAGAGAGATCAATTATCGATATCAAAGTCTACTTTGCTAAATAGTTTCAAATTCGTTTCAAAATGAAATCGAGTGATATCAAAACGAATTTAAAAAGATCACAAGTGAAATATAAATGAAAACATGATCTCCAACCTTTCCTATTGGTTGAAAACCAAAAGGCCACAATTAGCCAACGATTTAGAATCGTAAGGTCGCTTAGGCCCGTTATAGGCCACACAGGTCTCCGAAGAGACCTAGAAATCGAAAACAAAAATCATTTTTCAAGTCATATCATAAGTGGGCAAAACAAACTCAAATTTAGCTAGTATCATAACTCCAACTTTAAGATGACAAGTAATATAAAGGAGGTGATACTAAACATACCTAGATGCTAATTTTTCATGATGGGTTGAAGTTGCAACCAAAGATGAATTCTTCATTGAAGTCCATGGTCAACTTCAATTCTTCAATTTTCTTTACCCTTGTGTGGTTGCTGTTGGGTGAAATGGCCACACTAGAGGGGGGGTGAATAGTATGTTTACTAATCAATTAGCCTAAATCTGATTTTAATCGTTTCTTTGGTTACTTAGGCAAATTATAATTTATCGATTAGATGCGAAAGCAAAAAATAAACAATTAAGCACAAACAGAATATCAATGCAAACACAAGAATTTATAGTGATTCGGCCCCAATGTCTACTCCACTACCTAAGCACCCCGCTTAGGATTTCCAAACTTAGTTTTACTAGATTAATGATGTTTTCCTTACACAGAGGACTTTGACTCGAAGAGTCTCACTCTCGACCTAAGGCACTTCCACACTCGGAAATCTCCGCCTTCTTACCGAGAGCACTCTTCCACGTCAACCCTATGGGACAACTCAACTAATCATAGTAAACTACGTTTACACAAGTGGCTTTACACCTTATACACCAAGGATACCACTCAATCACAAGACCTAAACTAGGTCTACTTACACGTTCAAATATAATGAAATAAAACCCAAAAATACATAAGTAATGGAGCAAATAAATGATACAATAAATACTTAGCTCCAAACACAAGTCCTAGTTCCTCTTGATGCCTTGAGATGATGAATCGATTAATCTTGAAGGCTAAATCAAGGTGTGTATCTTGTAAACTAGGGTTATCAAAATGATGACACAAGAAAAGCTTTAGAATGACCAAGAATGGCTCAATGAAGTTTTTAGAGTGATCAAAAATTGTTAAGGAAGGCTTAGGCTTGGGTATTTATAACCCCCATTGTTAGCTGAAGGCTTCTTCCTTCATGCTCCATTCTCCTCATAACTATTTTGATGATAACAAACCTATTTAACAAATGCTTGAAGTATGAAAATTGCAGGATCGATGAAAGATACGTCAAGCCTCACGTCTTTTGATCAATTTCCAAGACAAACCAATGCGTACACTAGAAACGACTTGGACAGCATGGAGAATCCTTTAATGTTAAAGCACGCTGAAGAACGAAGACGAAAATCAAAGCGCGAAATGAGAAAGCCAAGATATAATCTTCCAGATCAAGTTTGGCCGATCGAATGGTGTTGTATTTTGGCAGTAGCCAATTCGGTCGACCGAATGATGCCAAAAAATGGCAGTAGCCATTCGGTCGACCTGTCAGTTGACCGAAGTTGGCGAAAATTTGGCAGAAGGCTATGTCGATCGACCGACTGGTCGACCAACCGAAGCCAAAATGAGGCAGAAGGCGCATCGGTCGATCGATCGACTGACCGGATTGAAGATTGCAGAGCGCGCGCCTGGCTTCCCTACATTGGTCGACCAGATTCAGGATGGATGAACTTGCGACTCCATCGGTTGACCGAACATTGCTAAAAACACACAAAAAGGGTAGCAGTCGATCGGTCGGTCGACCGACGATCGACCGATAAGAATCCGAACTGCTGTAACGGCTAGTTTTTTGCCTGTTGAATAGCCCGTTCAGTCGAGGGTTATAAATAATCCTCACCTAACTCTTTTAATTCTTCTTGGAAATATTATTGAGCATTTTAAAGAAGTGATTCAAGCCTTTAAAGAGATCGATTGTTGTGCGCTCTGCTCTTCCTTTTTAACGTTCTTCTTCAAGCGCCCGCTGCTCCTCAACTCTGTTACCACTCAAGCTCATCTGTTACCACTCAATCTCAATTTTAGTTGTTTCTCAAATCGATTACTTTAGGCAATATGTAATTTTGCGATTGGATGCGGAAGCAATAGATAATTAAGCAATTAAAGCACAACAAAATGAAACAATGCAAACACAAGATTTATAGTGGTTCGGCCCCAATGCCTACTCCACTACCTAAGCACCCCGCTTAGGATTTCCAAACTAAGTTTTACTAGATTAATTCAGTTTCCCTTACAACGAGGACTTTTCACTCGAAGAGTCCCACTCTCGACCTAAGGCACTTTCACACCCAGAAGTCTCCGCCTTCTTATCGAGAGCACTCTTCCACCTCACTAAACTAATCCTAGTAAACGTTAAGTTTACACAAGTGACTTTACTCCTTCTACACTGAGGATGCCACTTTACACACAAGACCTAATAACCTAGGTCTTACAAACTCAAATTCAACAAAACGAGTTCAAATAAACAATAAAGATTACAATGAAAAGAGATTATAATAAAACAAGAATAACTATTCTTTTCCATCCTTCAGAATCTCCAACTCGCCAGAAGATATGCTTTGAATTGAAATCCGAGTTGAAGCAGAGTGAGCGCCTGAAGAAAATTTCTGCGGAAAAACCAAGCGCAGGCGATTAATCCTTTGGAAGGCTTAAGTCTCTCTATTTGATGGCTCAATAATTTTTGTAAGAGTGTGAGAGAGGGATGAAAGAAGTTAGAACATGTATATTTATACCTTACGAAGAAACGATAGCTTCAACGGATAGTTTTCTATCCGTTGCAGACCGCCGATTGAATGGTCGGTCGACCGACCTATCGATCGGTCATTCGACCGCTTCACATCTATCTATAGTCGGTCGACCGCCAGACGCCACTGTTCATTCCCGACCTTCGGTTGACCCATTGGTCGACCGACGTGATCTCCCGTCTCGGGTATCCGTAGGTCGATTTTCCGCTCGGTCGACCGTCAACCTTACTGCCCATTTTGGGCTTCGGTCGGTCGACCGCCCGATGCAAAACGTGCGATTTTTCATTCGGTTGACCGATGCAAGCTGCGTTTTTTTCATCCCTATGTTCAATCGACCTGACGGTCGACCGAATGGCTACTGCCAAATTTTACCTACAATGCAAGTATCAAGTTTGAACTCAAAATAAATTTAAAAATCAAAGTCCATTTTTCATTCTATATTGATTTTAATCAAAACACTAGATATTTCTAGCTATCATTCAAGAATTCAAAATCATTCCTAGGAATGATTTTAATCAGTCAATGGTGTGAATGATATTAGAAACATAATCAAAATAGTATACACAAACTTTCATTTAAAGTTTTCCAAAAAAAAATCAAAGTATTGAAAAAAAAATTGATTTTTCAACAAGATGATACTTTGCATTTTGAAAATCCAACTTCAAAATTTCACTATAAATTAGATTCTTGATGAAACTTTTTGGAATTTTTACAAAAGAAACTAGATTTTTCAGTGAATGTGCAGTTTCAAGAATCATTTAAAAATGATTTTTTTTTACATTTTTATAGAAATAACTGAAATTAATACCTATTGTAGATTGACATGGTATTTAAGTAATTTTCAGTTATTCTTAAAACTTGTTCAATTTTCATTCAAACTTTCATGACATCATAATGTGATCATGTAAAGAGTATATGTCAAGTTTGAAATGAAAATAATATCCTTAAGTCAAGATATCAACCTAGCATGGTTTCATTTAAAACTAAACTAGTTTTTATGAAACTTGCTAAGTTTCAATCTTAATATTTACTCATGATTTTTCAAACTTAAACCTATGGATACCTAACATGAGTAAATCTAAACATGTTCCACAAGTATGGATTGAAAATGAGACCTTTAAGTCAACTTGTTGACTTAGGTCAACATGGTTCAAAAGAGGTAAGCATGAATTGACCTCTATGTTATTTTATCCATATCCATATGAATTTTTCACTCTAAGTGCATGGAAATATGTCATACCTATTCCTAAATATGTTTATGAAGTTTTGGACTTAAAATGAAGTGTCCAAGTCAATTTGTTAACTTGGGTCAAACCTTTTAAGCTTGAGTCCTCTAAATTGAGATACCAATTGTATTTGATCATCTAGACATGAATTTTCAAGTTTTAAATATCTAGACTCATGTGATATGTGTATATCTAAACATGTTCATTTCATTTTTACCTTAACATGAAGTCTCTAAAGAAGAATTTTAACCTAGTTCAAGTTCATAAATATCATGATATTATGAAATGAGCTAAGTTATCCAAAATTTTCTTACTCATGAAAATTCAAACATTTATTATGCAAAATCAATCATGAGTATATAGAGACATCATTAAACCATTAATATTCAATTATTATACTAAGATTTTGCAGAGTTAAAACCATATATTTTTCTTGAAAATTTGCCCAACTTTTCATTTCATTTTTCATTTTCTTTTAGATAGCATAGCCTTTCAATTCTTAACTTGCAAGTAAACTTCATTAGTATCATAATGAAATAATATGACTACTAGCAAGCTCACATACTAAATAGCAAGGTTCAATGCAAAGTTTTCATTAAAAATAACTTAACCTATGCTAGATAGTGGAGATTCATTTTTTAATAAAGTTTTCATGATATCTAAATGAATCTAAGAAGATCTTAGGATGTGAAACATTTGAGGAATAAGATCCTTTATCATGTTAAACTAGTTTGGACTTACAAGAAGGTCTCTACTAGTAAATATCAATCTAGAGCAAGTTTCATTTAATAAAATTTGCCTAAGTGCTAAGATTCTACCTACTCATGAAAAATTCAGGAATTTTACAAGCAATTCTAATCATGAGTATAGAGACATAAATTAAGCTTAAATATTTAGGTATAACACTAAGATTTTGAATTTATCCAAGTTATACCTTATACTTGAAACTTTGCCAAACTAATCTTTTTCTTCCTAATTAGCCTTCCTATTACAATAACTTGCAAGTAAGCTACACTAATATTTTAGAGAAAATATAGCTACTTAGCAAGCTAACTCAACCAAAAAAGCAAAGAGATACATCAAGTATCATTATCAAAGATCACTTTGCTTAAATGGTTTGAAATCCATTTTAAATAAAATCAAAAGATACCAAAACGAATTTTTAAGAGATCACAAGAATAATAAATGAAAAATATGATCTCCAACCCTTCCTATTGGTTGAAAACCGAAAGATCACAATGTGCCTACGATTTAAAACCACAAGGTCGCTTAGGCCCCATTACAGGCCACATAGGTCTCCGAGGAGATCGAAAATCAAAATCAAAAACATTTTCAAAGAACTCTTTTACAAGAGCGGGAAAAACAACTAAAATTAGACATGTATCATAATCTTCAACTAAAATAAAACAAGCTAAGGTAAGGAGATGATACCAAAATGTTTGATGCCAATTTTACCATAGGCATCTAGTCTAGATGAAGATTTGAAGTTGCAACCATGTAGGGATCCTTCCTTCAACTCATTGGTCAACTTCAATTCTTCAATCTCTCACCCTTGTGTGCTAGCTCCCCCTACAAGAGAAGATGAGATTTTTGGTACCCAAATAGCTTTGGGTCATTGAGGGTGAGTTGGCCTACGAATCCAAAGTGTCTTAACTACACTTGGATTTTTCTTGAATGCACAATCAAAAATAGCATGACCAAAAATACCACAACAAAAACAATGTCCATTGAATTTCTTTTTATTTATGCTATGGATATTTGATCTATCATTTGAATGCTTGACATGTGAGCCATGATGAGTATGAGCATTCTTAAATAAAACATTCTTAATTTGAACATGAGGTTTAAATGTGGAATGCCTAACATGAGAATGATTATGAACATTGGCATTCTTTACCTATGCATTTTTTATTCTAGTGTTCTTAGTAGATGAAGTATTTTTGAATTCATTTACTTTCTTATTCAATAAAATCACATCACTTTTCAAGTCATTCATTGATCTTTGAATAACATGCAATTGAGTTTTTAGCATGCTATTTTCATTTTTATGTTTCAAGTCATTAACTTCTAGAGTTAATGTATCATGGCAAGGATTAATCATGCTAGTTTTCAATTTTTCATTTTCACTTTTCACTTTTTCATTTTTCATTATCATGGCAAGGATTAATCATGGTTGACAAGCTTTAGGTTTTCTTTCTTGATTTTTCTATTTTCTTTATCTTTTCTAACAAGCAAGGCATGCGTGCTTTTATATTCTTCCATTAATTCGTCATAAAGAAAATCATGAGAGCTAGATGAATTAATACTATCATTTTTGTTATCATGATTAGAGGAAGAACATACCTCCTCATCAACGTTCATGATGTTGACTTCGTGATCATGGTGTGAGGATGCTTCACTTGATGCACGTGGAAGCATTTGACCTCCATTTTGCCTTGCTCTTCATACTTGGGCAATTCTTTTTCATGTGCCCTTTCTCATTGCATAGGTGACATATCACATTTCTCTTCTGACTCTTTGTACTTCTTTGGCTAGAACTACTAAAAGCTTCAAGAACTTCATTAGATATAGGAGTATGACAATTGTCATTGTCTCCTTCATCTAGAGTAACGAGTTCTTCAGTTTTAGCATAATCATAAGCATATTTAAGCAAGCCCAAATATCAAATGCGGAAGTGCAGTGCATGATTTTTTCAAATATATTATTTCCCAAAGAACAATATATGCAATTAGTTGCTTTTGCATTTAATTCAAACATATTAATTTGTTCTTTGGTCCATGAATCCATTTTTTTCTTAGGTTCAACATATTTTATCTTTGCCATGTTGAATACACCTAAATCTTGAGTCTTTAGAAAGGTGTACATCCTAGATTTCCATAGACCAAAGTTCGAGGCATCGAACCTAGGAGATGTACACGCTACCGACTCTAGAGCTATTTCTAGATCGAGACTAGATGTAGACGAGATGGTGAAATCTCAATCCACGACCCGCTTTGATACCAATTGAAGATGAAATGGCGACACTAGAGGGGGGGGGGGGGGTTGAATAGTGTATTTACTAAATCAATTAGCCTAAACCTCAATTTTAGTCGTTTCTCAAATCGATTACTTTAGGCAATATGGCAATATGCAATTTTGCGATTGGATGCGGAAGTGATAGATAATTAAGCAATTAAAGCACAAAAAAATGAAACAATGCAAATACAAGATTTATAGTGGTTCGGCCCCAATGCCTACTCCACTACCTAAGCACCCCACTTAGGATTTTCAAACTAAGTTTTACTAGATTAATTCGGCTTCCCTTACAACGAGGACTTTTCACTCGAAGAGTCCCACTCTCGACCTAAGGCACTTCCACACCCGAAAATCTCCGCCTTCTTAACGAGAGCACTCTTCCACCTCAACCCTAAGGGACAACTAAACTAATCCTAGTAAACGCTAAGTTTACATAAGTGGCTTTACTCCTACGCCGAGGATACCACTTTACACACAAGACCTAATAACCTAGGTCTTACAAACTCAAATTCAACAAAATGAGTTCAAATAAACAATAAAGATTACAATGAAAAGAGATTATAATAAAACAAGAACAACTACTCTTTTCAATCCTTCAGAATCTCCAACTCACCAGAAAATATGCTTTGAGTTGAAATCTGAGTTGAAGTAGAGTGTGCGCCTGAAGAAAATATCCGCAGAAAAACCAAGCACAGGCGATTAATCCTTTGGAAGGCTTAAGTCTCTTTTTTTGATGGCTCAATAATTTCTGTAAGAGTGTGAGAGAGGGATGAAAGAGGTTAGAACTGGTATATTTATACCTTACGAAGAAATGACAACTTTAACGGATAGTTTTCTATCCGTTGCAGACCGCCGATCGAATGGTCGATTGATCGACCTATCGACCAATCATTCAACCGCTTCACATCTGTCTGTAGTCGATCGATCGACGGGTCGATCGCCAGATGCCACTATTCATTCCCGACCTTTGGTCCACCCATCGGTTGACCCATCGGTCGACCGATGCGATCTCGCATCTCGGGTATCCGCAGGTCGGTCGATCGCCAACCTTACTGCCCATTTTGGGCTTCGGTCGGTCGACCGCCTGGTCGACCGCCCAATGCAAAACTTGCGATTTTACATTCGATCGACCCATCGATCTATCGACGCAAGCTGCGTCTTTTTCATCCCTATGTTCGATCGACCTGGCGGTCGACCGAATGGCTATTGCCAAATTTTACCTACATTCGGTCGACCGAACCTAGGCTGAATTTAATTTTTCAGCCTAGTTTCTTCCGCCCTTTGTTTCTGGGTTCCGACTTTCAATGACTATGGACTTGGAGAGCTTTCATGTGATCTTTGACCCCGTCCAATACGTCTTTGGTGCACGTGTCTCCCTTTGAGAAGTTTCCACGATCATCAATGTCCTTCCGATTTCTAATTTCTCCGATTTTTCCGATCGAGAACATCGAACTCTAATTGATATGGAACCTAAAATATATTCTTAATGAAAACATTAGTCCCATGTTTGTTATCATCAAAACCATCAAAACCGAGATTAAGACTAAGGTTGAAAACCTAAAGCCAACACACTTGTGTTAGCATTGTCAGTTGCTTGTGCTTATTGCTTTGTATTTATTGCTTTCGTGTGCTATAAATATCGTGCTTAGCCTAACTAATCAAGAAACGATTAAAATCGAAGTTAGGCAAATTAATAGATTAACACACTATTCACCCCCCCTCTAGTGTGTCATTTCAACCAACAATTGGTATCAGAGCAGGTCGTAGATTATGATTTCACCATCCCTTCTACAATTTGTCTCGATCCTAAAATGGCACTAGAGTCGGTAGTATCTTCACCTCCTAGGTTCGATGAATCAAACTTTAGTCTTTGGGAGTCTAGGATGTACACCTACATGAAGACCAGAGGCTTTGGTGTTTATAACATGTTAAAATTTGAATACACTTTTCCTAAAATTGACATGCATGATTGGAGTGAACTTGATAAGAAATTATTTCAGTTTAATGGAGAAGCTATGAATTGCATATTTTGTACCATACCAAATAGCATTCTTGAAAAAGTCATGCATTGTTCAACGACATTTGATTTATGGGCTACTTTAAATATTTTATATGATTATGCCAAAACAGAAGAAATTGACACTTTTAATGAAGGTGGTGATGACAATGGTCACTCACCTACTACTAATCTTAATCTTGATGCCCATAGCTCATCCAGTCAAAGGAGTAGCTCCAAAAGCCGAAAAAGAAAGGTAGTATGTCATGTATGATGGGAGAAGGGGCATGTAAGAAAAAAAAGTCCTTTCATGGAGAACAAGGCAAAGAAGAGGTCAAAAGCTTCTACATCATCATCTCATTCAAATGAAGCATCGTCTTGCAATGACTATGAAGCTACTTCAAAACTTACCTCATGAGCACAAATGATGAAGTACACTCCTCTCCTTCTAGTCATGATAATGCAAATGAGAATGTTAGCTCTTCTAGTTCACTCAACATGCCATATGGAGAACTAGTTGAGGAATGTCAAAAAATGTATGTTTTGCTTATGAAAAAGAACAAGGAAAATAGAAATCTAAAGAAGGAAAACTCTAAGCTCAGTTCACACGCACACGCCTTAGAAGTAGAAAATAAAAAATTAAAGACTAGACCCTTTAACTCATGTCATGATAACTTAGAGTTTGAGCTTAAAGCTTTGAAGCATGAAAATGATAATTTAAAAAATGAAAATAGCATGTTAAAAACTCAATTGCATGCTATTCAAAAATCTATGAATGATTTGAAAAGTGAGGTTATACTTTTGAATAAGAAAGTAAGTGAATTTAAAAATCCTTCAATTCTTAAGAACAATAGAAATATCTATGTAAAGAATGCAAATGTCCATCATCATTCTCATGCCATGCATTCTACCACTAGACCTCATGATTATAAGAAAAAGAATGTTGTTTCTAAGAATGTTCATACCCATCATGTCTCACATGCCAAACATTCTAATAATAAATCTCAAGTCCATAGCCAAAACACAAAGAAATTTAATGGACATTGCTTTTGTTGTGGTACATATGGGCATGCCATATATGATTGCACATTTAAGATGAACCCAAGTGGAGTTAAAACAGTTTGGGTAGCTAAGCCCTCTAACCCCCAAGGACCCAAAGCCATTTGGGTACCAAAGGTTCCTTGCTCTCTTGTAGGGGGAGCTACCACACAAGGGTAGAGAGAAGTGAGGAGTTGAAGTTGAACGTGCACTTAAATGAAGTATCATTCTTTGGTTGCAACTTCAAGTCATCATGATGTCATAAGTATGAAAATTGATATCCAGGTATACCTTGGTATCATCTACTATATCCTCTTGATTTAATTATAGTTGGAACTTGATATATGCTTAATACTCGTCGATTTTTCCGCTCTTGATAAATTTCAAAAAGGTTTTTGATTTTATTAATTTCCGGGCTCTTTGGAGACCTATGTAGTCTGTAATGGGCTCATGCGAGCTTGCGGTTCTAAATCATAGGCTCATTGTGGCCTTTCGGTTTTCAACCAATAGGAAGGGTTCGAGATCTTATTGTTCAAAAATTTCACATTTTGAGATCTCTTTGATTCATTTTTTTTGACAACTTTTTAAACTGGATCTCTACTATCTAGCATAGGTTAAAATCTTTAAATGAAACTTTGTATTAAACCTTTGCTATTTAGTATGTTAGCTTGCTAGTTGGTATATAATTCCATTATGATACTAATGAACCCAACTTGCAAGTTGAGAAAGTGTTAAAATTTGGAAAGCTAAAGGAAAATGAAAGAAAGTAGAAATTTTGGAACGTCTTAAGAAATGAGGCATGAGTTTCATTTTGGTTAAATTCTTGCATAACACCTCTATTTTTCTGATTAAATGATTTCTCTATGCTCACGAATAATCTTTCATGAAAATTAATTGAAATATCATGAGTAGATAAAATTTTGATACTTAGAAAATTTCATGAAAGTTTGTTTGAAAGAAATGTGTCCTAGGTAAAACTTCTTCTTAGAGACTTCATTTTAAGTTGAAACTTGACAAATATGGTTAGATTCATTCATGTTAGATGTCCAAGTGCCTAAGTTAGAGAAAACATGAGTAGATAGTAAAATTTGATACTTAGCACTTTTATGATTTCAAGCATACTTCGAATGAAATCGTGCTAAGTTCATATCTTGATTAAACGACATTAGTTTCACTTCAAACTTGATAAACAAGTTTTAAATGATTATATCTTGATATCTAAAAAGTTTGAACAAAATCTAAAATTGGTGGATAAATGACTCATATCTTCAAAAATGCCACTGAGATCTTGCAAAATTTCTAGAAAATTATAGAGATATCATTTTTAGGTGATTCTTGACTTTTTGGAATACTCATAAAGTTTAGTCCATGTAGAAAAATTTTTTTCACAAAATTTAAAAGCTCACACCTCTCAAAAATAATTTTTCTTTAAAGAGTTAAAAACCCATGGCAGATCGAGCGGTCGATCGGCCTGCGATCGCCCGATCGACCGGCGGGCGGAAATCGATCCGGTACACCCATTTTTCTGCCAGATTCAATACTGACCGTTTAAATTAAGTTTTTAAGTGAAACTAGGGTTCCTTGCCCATTCGACTGGCTGCCAAAACCTCTGTTCTCATCTTCTAGGCTTTCTACTTCCTCTCCAAGTTCCTCTCCAAGGTAAAAAGCTTAATCCTTATCTATCATTCATGAGGTTATACTCAAAAACGTGGTTTTTTCATCTCTTATTCTCTTAATGTGTCTTGATTCATTCATAAAAAGGTGATTCATGCTTACTTTACTTGGATAATAATTTCTCTTTGGCATGTTTACTACAAAAACAAGTTTTTTTTAGCAAAATCAAAATATCTCATGTCTTCTTCAAATGATTCAACATTTACTTTTTAATAATAAAAAAAGTAGTCAAGAACTAGTTCTCTCTTGCTTTCCTTCACGAGATTTTCTCAACATTCATTTTGCCCTTCTTAAAAGAATTTTGTATTGGTAAAATAGAAAAATGTGTCTCATCCGCATCTAGCCAAAACAAGTTTTTTAAATGTATGCTCTTTTCATTTATGGATCATTTTATTCAATTTTACTTTTTATTTTTATTTGTTTTGTTTATTCTTTATTTTGAAATTTAATGGTAAAATCTTTTTGGCCTTGCATGAATCTATGCCGATCTTCAATTTTTTTTTTTTTGCTTCTTTTATTTGCGTTAAAAGCATGCATCTCTCATCTAAAGCTAATCATCTACATCATCATCATAATTGTCTTGAAGAATGACACCCAAGACTAAACTCCCAACCTTACCCGATAACCTATTGACCCCTTTAGGCAAGAAACAAGTTGCTAAGTTTGTAGATAGAGCTATCCTGGAGACACGTCCAGTCAATTTAGGTGACTTAGAACAATTTGACATTAGAAGCAAACTTGTTAGCATGGGATGGGTAGAGTTTCTAGAAAAGCAAGTACCTGTTTGCCCCATCCTGATAAAAGCCTTTTTCTCCAACCTTGTGATAGAAAAGGCAAGGTATGGTCATGAATTAATTCTTTGGTCTGAAATCCTAGGAAAATCCATAGTAATCACCGAATCCCACATTAAAGATGCATTTTGGGTTTTCTCTAGTAGGAAGACCAATTTATAAGATGTCCACACATCGATTTCATGAGGATTTTCCTACTCATGAAGTTGTATCAACCATTTGTCCTGAGGGTTATCAGATAATGGTCCGTACCCAAAGCATCAAACTGTCAACCACTGCCAGGATTATGCATCTCATCATTTCGTATAATATCCTTCCTAGAGCAGGTCATTATGATGAGATCACTACTATGAGTTCTAGGGTACTCTTCTTTGTCATGTCTCGCATTCCTATAGATCTCCCTGATATCATACTTAGGTATATAGCTGAAGGTTCATTCCTAGAAAAAACAAGCCTTACCATATGCCTCAATAATTTCTCACTTCATATATGAAGCTGGGGTAAATAGGTCTAGATTTGAAATTGAGCCCATACCCAAAGACATAGATTCTTCCTCTTTGAGCCGCATGAAAATCCTTGAAAATCAGCGCGACAAAAGATTGTGAGAAGAACCCATGGAGGAGACCGAGCATGGCATAGGCATGGACGAGGGCGATGCTGGTGGGAGTTCATCATCCAACACTCCCATTGGGCGACTAGGTGATTTGGGGCATCGCTTTGCTCAGTTTCACATCGATCAAGTGGAATGGAACAAACGAACAACAGCGCGCATAGACGATTACAGTCATCAGATAGACGAGTATGGCATCATGATCGGTGACCATGGCCGGCGCATCGATGAGTATGGTCGTCAAGTTGATGAAATGTATGGGAGAGTGGATGAGATGTGGCAATATTATCAGTCACATCTACCACCTCCTCCACCACCTGAGGGCGAATAGTCATATTTGATGTATTGATGCTATTTATCTTATGAACATGCACTTCATAATTGACTTTATATGTATTTGGTTGACTATGGTTGATAATTAGTGATGTAAGTGATATTTTCATTATGTATGCTTAGTGTTTGATATTTTTGATGGATGACAAAAGGGGAAGAATTAGGAAATATATGCATAATGATAGGGGGAGAACTAAAATGAATACTTCATTTCAGGTATTATATATAGTATGGCATGATGATAGGGGGAGAATTAGAAAATATTTGCATATCAATAGGGGGAGCTCTAAATGAATACTTAATTTCCTTTGATGCTCCCATGTATCCATTTAACAATTTATGCTTCATAATAATTAACAGATACATTACTTCATCATACATTACTTCATCTTGATATTTATCGATTGTTTGTCATCATCAAAAAGGAGGAGATTGTTAGCTGAAGGCTTCTTCCTTCATGCTCTATTCTCCTCATGACTATTTTGATGATAACAAACCTATTTAACAAATGCTTGAAGTATGAAAATTGTAGGATCGATGAAAGATATGTCAAGCTCATCTACTAGCAAGTTGAAGGCTTGGGAAAAGAGCATTGGTTTCTCTCTCAAATTCCTAGCTCCTTTTCATTGTATTTGAAGTTATTTTAAACCTGTTTTCACCTATAATAGCTTGCTAGGTGTGCTAAAGAAACACTTAGGGTTAGACTTTGTAGATTTTTGTTTTGCCTAGGTTAATAGGTTTGAGGAGTTCTCAAAGAGGTGAGAATTGTGTCCTCAGTTGTATTCAAAGGAAAACACAAGTTCTATAAAGTAGTTGGTTAGAAATCCTTGGTGTGGAGCCAAGATAATGGAGTAGGCGGTTGGCCGAACCACTATAAACACTTGTGTTAGCATTGTCAAATGCTTGTGCTTATTGCTTCCGCGTGCTATAAATATCGTGCTTAGCCTAACTAATCAAGAAACGATTAAAATCGAAGTTAGACAAATTAATAGATTAACACACTATTCACCTCCCATCTAGTGTGCCATTTCAACCAACACCCATAAGAAATGGTGCATCAACGGGCGGCTCAACGGGTGGAAAACTAGCTGTTTCCATCGTTCAGTCGCATGCCGGTCGATCGTCGGTCAACCGA
Source organism: Canna indica (assembly GCA_034359265.1). NCBI lineage: Eukaryota > Viridiplantae > Streptophyta > Magnoliopsida > Zingiberales > Cannaceae > Canna > Canna indica. The sequence continues at coordinate 43,536,355 of CP136890.1, read as the reverse complement.
CCGATCGACCGCCGCGACCACTGGCCTTTCTGGGCTTAAATCGCTCTGGCCAGAGTCGCGAGATGAGCGATCTGTAATCCGATCGACCGATCAGTTGACTGATGCACTCGCGATTCTTTTCATCCGTAGTTCGGTCGACCGACGCACACACTGCCCTTTTTCGGCCCACTTTGATCGATAAAAAATTTGACAGACTGGGCAGACCAGTTTGCTTAGGCTGTGTTTGCTCGTTTCTGGTTCCGTCTTCACTAAGTCTACTTATATAATATTTATTAACTTTAAGGTAATAACTTTAAAACATAAATGTTATATAAGGATTACCCCCCATTTGGATTCAATAAAAATATCTAAAAAATCAAAATCCTTAAGAATCAAAATCTAGTTTTTGGGGTTTAGTACAAATTTTTCGAAAACGAAAATTTCCGAATCTTTTGGGTCAAATATGATTAGGCTAATGGCTTCCAAAAATTCCTTAAAAATACCTCGTCATCTAGTTTTAACCCAAGGAACAATTACCGTCATTTTTTATGTTAAGAAATTATCTAGGTCATATAGCCCTCCAAGGAGCTCCCTAGGCTTAGTGAAGGGCGGTTTTCGGGTTTTCATGTTTTGGGTTTCGGGTTTGGTTTTAAGGTTCTTTGCATCATAAAGAGGATATACAACATATCTAGACACCCTAAAACTAAACTCTAACTTCTTGAAGAATCTCGAGCGCCGACGAGCGTCCTTGCCGATTTCTCAGATATCTTTGATTTTTTCGATCAGGGACGTCGAGCGCTAACCGACTTGGAACCTGAAAGATATCTCAATGAAATATTAGTTTCATGTTTGTTATCATCAAAACCGAGATTAAGACCAAGGTTGAAACCCTTAAGCCAACAGTTGCTCGCCCTACAAAAGAGCATGAGACCTTTGGTACCCAAATGGCTTTGGGTCCTTGGGGGTTAGAGGGCTTCGCTACCCAAAGTGTCTTTACTCCACTTGGGTTCATTTTAAATGCGCAATCATATATAGCATACCCATAGACACCACAACAAAAATAATGACCATGAAACTTTTTGTTATCATTTTTCTTAGCTTGAGATTTTGCATTAGAATGCATAGCATGAGATTTATGATGAACATAGGCATTTTTGAAAGAAACATTTTTCTTTCCAATTTTCTTGAAGGAAGTTAAGTTTATCAAATTATATACTTCTTTGTTCAAGACCAAAATCTCGTCTTTTAAAACTTCAATTGACTTATACATGACATATAGTTGAGATTTCAAAATATTGTTCTCAGTTATGATTTTTGAATTCTCAAATATTAAATTTTCATTTTCAAGCTTTAAGTCCTTAAGCTCAAGTTTCAATCTATCATGGCATAAATCAAATGAACTAGATTTCAATTTCTCATTTTCTAGTTTTAATTCATGCACATGAGAATTAAGCATCACATTTTCTTTCTTTAGCATCTTATTTTCCTTATCTTTTCTAACAAGCAAGGCATACATCTTTCTACACTCATCTACTAACTCAACATATGGCATGTCATGAGAACTAGTAGAACCAGCATTGTCATTTTCATTAGCATGACTAGGTGAAGGAGAGTGTACCTCATCATTAGCATTCATGAGGCTAAGTTTGGATATGGCTTCATAGTCATGGCTAGAGGGTGCTTCAACTGAGTGAGAGGTGGAGGTGGAAGCACCTGACCTCTTCCTTACTTTGTTCTTCATGCTTGGGCAATTTTTCTTCACATGCCCCTTTTCATTCCAAGCATGACAAATTTCCTTTCTTTTTTAGCTCTTGCAGCTACTTCTTTGACTAGAAGAGCTTGGACATCAAAAGCAAGATTAGGGGTAGGTGAATGACCATTCTCATCACTACCTTCATTGAATGTACCAATTTCTTCAGTTTTAGCATGACCGTATAAAACATTCAAACTAGCCCATATATCAAAAGCCGTGTAGCAATGCATGACTTTTTCAAGAATGCTATTTGGTAAGGTGCAAAGAATAATTCATGGCATCTCCATTATACTTAAATATTTTCTTATCTAATTCACTCCAAGCATGCATGTCACCCTTAGGCTCAATGAATTCTAGTCTTAACATGTTAAGGACACCAAAACCTTTAATCTTTAAATATGTGTACATCCTATATTTCCAAAGACCAAAGTTCGAGGCATCGAACCTTGGAGGTGAAGACGCTAAACTCTCTAGTGCCATTTTCTGAATCGAGAGATAATGTAGAGGAGATAGTGAAATCTCAATCTACGACCTGCTCTGATATCAAATGTTGGTAAAATGGCCACACTAGTAGGGGGGGTGAATAGTATGTTTGCTAATATTAAACTTAATTTCAGTTTCAATCATTTTCTTGATTACTTATGTTAATGCACTATTCGACTACTAAATGAATGCGAAAGCGAATAAAAAAAGTCAAGTAATCGATACACAAAGTAAGCAATGCAAACACAATGATTTCTAGTGGTTCGGCCCTAATGCCTACTCCACTACCTAAGCACCCGCTTAGGATTTCCAAACTAGCTTAACTAGATTAATTAGTTTCCTTACAATGAGGACTTTACACCGAAAAGTCTCCGTTCTCAAACTGAAGCCACTTCCACACCTGGAAGTATCTCGCCTTCCTACCGAGAGCACTCTCCACCTCAACCTAAGGACAACTCAACTAATCCTACCAAACAATATTACAAAGGTGGATTTAAGACTTAACACCAAGGCAACCACCAACTCAATCAAACCTACCAACCTAGGTTTACACACTTGATATACAATGAAAATAACCAAGAAAATACAATAACAATTGCAGCAATAAACAAATCAAACTATACTTAGCTGCAAAAGAAACTCCCTAATCCTCTTGATGCCTTGAGAAGATGAATCTTAAAGGTCCAAAGGCTAGATCAAAGTTTTATCATGGAAACTTGGGTTTGCAAAGAGATGGTTCAAGAAAAGCTTTAGAGGTGATCAAAGATGGCTCAATGGAAGCTTAGATGCATCAACAACTGCTTAGGAGTGAGTTTGGGATGAGTATTTATAACCTCCCAAACAAGAGGCTCGTTAACGGGAGTTTTTTTTGCTCGTTGGCGACGCCAGATCGCTTGCCGGTCGATCGTCGGTCGACTGACCGAGCGACCGCCGAGTGACCGAAGGTTTACTGCCAATTTCTAGCAACATTGGGTCGATCGGCTGGTCGACCAAAACTGGGAAATCAGCCCAGTTTTGTTGATTTTTCTGCTCGTTTGTTCGGTTTTCACTAAGTCCTCTTATATAATATTTCTTAAAGTTTTTAACTTTAAAATATAAATATTATATAAGGATTATCCTCCATTTGGATTCAATAAAAATATCTAAAAAATCAAAATTCTTAAGAATCAAAATCGAACTTTTGGGGTCGAGTACAAATTTTCGAAAACTGGAAATTTTATAATCTCCCGGGTCAAATATGGGTAGGCTAAGGGCTTCCAAAAAATTCTTTAAAATATCTCGTTATCTAGTTTTTACCTAAGGAATAATTATCGGTACTTTTGGTTCGAAGAAAATGTCTAGGTTATATAGCCCTCCAAGGAGCTCCCTAAGCTTAGTGAATTTCAGGGTCATTTTCTAATTTTCCAATTTTTTATGTTTTGGGGGCCGGATTCGGTATTTGGGGTTTTTTTGCATCATCATGAGGATTTACAACACATTCTAGACACCCTAAACCTAAACTCTATCTTCCCAAAGAATCTCGAGTGTCAACGAGCGTCCTTGCTGATTTCTCCGATTTTTTCGATCGGGGACGTCGTGCACTAACCGATATGGAACCTGAAAATAACTCTTCATGAAATCATTAGTTTCATGTTTGTTATCATCAAAACTGGGATTAAGACCAATGTTGAAAACCTTAGGCCAATAATTTCCAAGGCATTAAACTCAAAGCATCTCCCCAAAAAGTCCAAGGGCCGCCGGTGAGGATGAGATTTACCGATTCAAGAAACAAAGCGAAACACGAAGAAATTATCTTCTAAATCTAAAATCGAAAGCAAACCAGACGTAGACCACAATTTGAAAGCCCACTATGGACTCGTGTCGGAATCGGCCACTGTGGACTTGCATTGACATCCACAAATTTAGAAAATAAATATCATTACGAGTTGATATGTTTCACGTATGCATTGACGAGTCAGGTTTTAATTTTGGAAAACCTTAGATACGTTCGGGGGTTGTACGTTCATGTAAACGAAGTAGATGATCTTTTATACGACGTACAACCCTTGAATTGTCCCTAATTGGATAATTTGGGAATATAGTTATTTGTATTGCACTTAGTTTTTTCTTTTAGTCATAGTTCATTTTTAAATTTTGGCCATTGTATCTCTCTTGTTCTTCGATACGTGCCTAGATGATATGCGTATTCGGAGAACTATAGGGAGATGTTGTCGAAATTTAGAATGAAGTTAATGACTAAAAAAAATACTTAGTGTAGTATGAATAACATGTATCCCAAATGGAACAGGACCATCCCACCTAAAGACATTAACGGAAGATATTGTCAACTTTTTGACAGAATATATCGGGCGATCGAAGTTGGGTATACCGATGAATTCCTGATGGAGCTATAACGGATGAATTTCGAGTAGGCGTTTAACTTAATTACTTCTTAAATGTGCCTACTTGAATCGAAAATTCGTTTGTTGTGATCAAATTCGATGTCTGTGCCGGAAATGTTCGAACATAAGATTTTGGATCGGGAAACTGTCACAATGCATCTATATACAAAATGACTTACACCAAGATATTATGTATGAAATTGTCACGGGGAGTCATGTCAAGTCAGGATGTCGAACAATTCTATTATCCATACTCATGGTGAATTTTCTAGTGCCGTTGTTTCTTCTTCCAATCCACCTAATCCTTATAGAACAATGATTCTGGATAGTCTTGGCGGTCAATTCCATTTAAATGATAATGTCGAGTTAGATACTGAGATGCTAGATACTACGACAGTTGAAGTGATAGAAGAACAACTTGCGATACACTTGAATATTCATCTACAAAGAAGACTATGAATGCCGGAGTCTGTGTCAAAGGAACAACATGTGCTGAATGTGATGTTGACTTTTACGATCTGTTGGAAGAAGTCATAGAATTGCAATTTTTCGAATGGAAATCAGTTGCCCTTTTTAAATGCCATTGGTTCGATACAAGCGATAGGGGCATAAGAGTTCATCCAAAGTATAAACTTGTCGAGGTCAATTATACATTAAAATTGGCTTCAAATGAGCCATTTATATTGGCATCTCAAGTTGAACAAATATATTATATGCAATATCTGTCTCAAAATAAAGATAAGGCAGATTGCGTGTAGTCTGTAAGACTAATGCCAAAGAAAAAATTGACCCGATAGCTGGAAAGAATGAGCCGATAGATGACTTCTATTAAGAAGAGGATCCTTTCGAAGTGGAGTGAGTTAGTCCAATACTCAAGGAGGATGACACAGAGTTAGTTCAATTGGAAGTAGAATATGTTGATGACGACGATAATGAAGTTGAGGAAGGACAGAATGATGATGAGGGAGAAGAAGAAGAATTTGAAGATTCTGGTACAAAAGAATAAGAAGAAGAGTATTACAAGGATGATGATAATGATGATCATAAATGTGAAGTATATCTTCAATTATTAAATCTATCTATTAATCTATTATATATAATCTAATTATATTCATATTTGATAGTATGGTTGAAGAAGTACGTGCCCGAGGATGCATTCCTCGCAGGACTATCACCCGACGATTACCACCTGCTACCTCTGTATCCACCGTCGCTTCGCCTACACATACCATCCCCCAGCCTTTAGCCAATGTTGACCCTTCGCTGACACCCACCGATATCCCTTTGTATGTAGCCACCGCCCCTTCACCGACACCTACTATCCCCCCACCTCTGTCCACCATCCCCCCACCTTCGGCCACCATCCCCCCACCTGATCCGTACACCATTCCCCCACCGGCCACCATTCCTTCAGCTGATCCAGGCCTATCGACATCAAGACGTATGCCACAAGGGCCTAATAGAATTCTCCCTCTGTCACCCGAGGGAGAGCCGCACAAACTAGTTAGTGTGCACGGAAGAAGGTAAGTAGATGCATTAATTATTCCTTATAATTTATTTATAATTCAATATATCATAATATAGAATTGTACTATATATATTTGGTGCAGGTTTGAGCAGGAGACATACAATATAATCGTGTGGTAAGTATTTATGTCTATTTGATTTACACAATTTTTATTTATAGTATATATTTATGTAGTATTTAAAATATAAACATGTGTCGGAGACATACACGAGGACTGTGATCGAGTGCGGAGGAATGCCACAGGGTGACTTTGACCCTGTAGCATGGGTTGAGGCTACAGGTGGCTAGGAGCATGATCGTGTTCATGGCTTTGTAGACAGTGGCCATGCACGAGCCGTGTTAGGGCCACTTTGGGCACCGGCCCCTCTCATTGCGGGTGAGCGGGCCTCGATATCCCGGACGCAGGACCAGAGTCAGATAACGGCCTTGGAGTCCGAGCTTACACAATAGAGACAAATGATGGACGAGCAGAGACAGACGATGAAGGAGCAGAGACGGACGAATGATGAGTTGAGACAGACGATGGATGCGCAGAGACAAATGATGCAGAACATGCAGGCGCTTTTGACTCAAATTGCATCTCACTCCAGCATTCATATACTGATGATGTTCGAGCCATCCTCCTCGACCTAGTCGATGCTCCCGACCCAATCGCTATCGACTCCACCGCCTCCACCGCAGCCGTGAGATTTTGGTTTATTGTATTTTGAATATATTTTGATACTTGTCAGTCTCCATTTGAGGCTTAGATACTTGAAATTGTTTATATATTTTAGTTTTGATATTTTGATACTTGTTTGCCTCCATTTGAGGCTTATAGTTGTTTATATACTTTTAGTTTTGATATTTGACACTTGTTTGCCTCTGTTTGAGGCTTAGATTGATGATAATTAAGTAAAACTTGTATGGTTAGTTGTATTTGTATGTGTATGATATTTTGTGGTTGTAAATAGATTGTATCATGTGAATATTATTGTATAAATGAATTCCTAAAATTTAAATTTTTTTTTCAGTTACAAGATATAACGTCAGCGATGGTGGCTTAGCCATGACTAACCATCACTAGGCCGCTGCCGAAAGCGTATCGTAATTGGCTGATGGCTTGAGCAGCACCAAATATCACTATTGCTAATAATATCACCGATGGCTTCGAGCCGCGGCTGATTGTTTAATTTCAGCGACAGCCATCTTGGCCGTCACTAATGTGTTTAAATCAGTGATAGCGCCCGCGACTGTCGCTGATAATTACTTGGGATGGCCACCCCTAGCCGTCACAAATTATCTGAGATGCATACATAAACGACGACGTTTTGCCACGACGCGCACCATCCGTGAAAGTCATCACCGATGGTTTAGCAACGACATGAGCCATCGGTGACATCGACAATTCTAGTAGTGTGCGACGATCGTCTCAACCGTTGGTGATGGATGTTTTTATTTTCGCTGTGCCCGTGCCCTCCCACTTCTTCTTCTTCTTCCTACCGCTCGCCACTCGTAACCGATTACTGTGCGACGTCGCCTACAGGTAAGATACACCCCTTAGGGTTATAATTATATATTTATATTATAATTATAACTGAAAATATAAATATAAATATATGTTACTTAGATTTAATTATTAATTGTAGATTTAATTATGATTTAGATAATTATAACTGAAATTATAGATTTAATTTAGGTTTATATGAAATAAATATAATTTAAAAAATATAATAAGTATAATTATATTAAAACTGAAATTACAAATATAATTATAGTTAATTATATATTTCTGAAATAATAATTATATAACTATATTTATAATATATATTTGACTTGAGTAGCATTCTAGGCCCGACCGGATCAGGCCCCGAAATGCCCACACTCATTAGTCAGACTTGAGTCAAGTCAAACACTACTTAGCCAGGGGTTCCGCCCGACCAAACAAGGATACACAGATCCTTCATTTATTACTAGGTATTTTAGTAGTAATGAGCCCGACATCTTCAGGATAATCATGGATCCATTTCAAGCATATCCCCGCGAGAATCATAGAGACATCACTGCCCCGAGACATCTCTATCATGCACTACAAATAGGCACAATGCACATCAGGTATACTCTCGATTCCAATTTCATGCCCACCATTTGGAATTTTTCTTACTTGAGCGTCAGAGTGTCTTTGCAGGCCCTCACCAGAGTCGCACTAGACCAAGACATGTGAAGGACTGCATCACCCCATCATGGTAGGTACCCAGAGTCAGGCGAACACTACTGCACATAGGCAACAACCTAGCAACAACTTTTCTCTGCTATGTGGTGACGCTAACACAGCGAGGAGTGATGCTACGGTACTCACCAACCCAACACCGGAAGAGCTACGCCGCCTGATCGACGATCTTCAGGTGCAGAACCAAAGGTTAATAGGAATTCCTAAAATTTTGATTTTTTTCAGTTACAAGATATAATGTCAGCGATGGCTTACCCACGGCTAACCGTCACTAGGCCGTCGCCGAAAGCGTATCGTAACTGGCTGATGGCCTGAGCAGCACCAAATATCACAGTTGCTAATAATATCACCGATGGCACTTAGCCGTGGCTGATTGTTTAATTTTAGCAACACTCGTCTCAGTCGTCACTGATGTGTTTAAATCAGTGATAGCGCTCACGGCTGTCGCTGATAATTACTTGGGACGACCGCCCCCAGCTGTCACAAATTATCTGAGATGCACACATAAGCGACGATATTTTGCCACGGCACGCACCGTCCGTGATAGTCATCATCGACGGTTCAGCAACGGCATGAGCTGTCAATGACAGCGACAATTCTAGTAGTGTGTGACGATCGTCTCAACCGTTGGTGATGGATGTTTTTATTTTCGTCGCGCCCGTGCCCTGCCCCTTCGTCTTCTTCTTCTTCCCGCCGCTCGCCGCTAGTAGCCGATTACTATGTGACGTCGCCTACTGGTAAGATACACCCCCTAGGGTTATAATTATATATTTATATTATAAATATAACTGAAATTATAAATATAAATATATGATACTTACATTTAATTACTAATTGTAGATTTAATTTAGGTTTATATGAAATAAATATAATTTTAAAAAAATATAATAAGTATAATTATATTAAAATTGGAATTACAAATATAATTATAATTAATTATATATTTCTGAAATAATAATTATATAACTATATTTATAATATATATTGGACTGGAGTAGCATTCTGGGCCTGACAAGATCAGGACCCGAAATGCCCACACTCATTAATCAGACTCGAGTCAAGTCAAACACTACTTAGTGTCACGCCCCGACTCAGGGTACGCGTGACCAACCAGGGTACGAGTCAGTACCTCAAAGCCTACCCTATGCACTGACCAACAACTCACAAAAAGATAACCAGAACATATCAAGTAATAAGAAAAACAACAATACCAACTTTATTAAATGATCAAAATCAGTTTGATTACACCAAGTTCTAAAACATCACAAGTTTCAAATAAACATTCGAAGATTTTTTTTCCAAATAAAATATTTCAAAGTTTTACAGAAATAACACAGTGCATACATTAGACTCTAATAGACACAACTACGACAAACAACTGCCAGCTATGAGATCTGCACCCACGTCTGCTCTCCTGCACGCCATGCCACCAAGTCGTACCTCACTGGTCGGGCTCTGCAAAACAACAATAAAAGAAAACCGTGAGTTCACGAGGAACTCAGTGAGCGGTTCTTTCGAACCTCCACTTAAAACCTCAGCAATCACATATATAAGGAATTAATATAAAATCACATTCCGTAAATAATCAGTGTGCCAGTACGGATGAGTGGATGAACCGGCCTCTCGGGCCAATATCCATGATGAAAGCTCGACCAATAATGGCCTAAAGTATATATAGAAGGTTCAGTTCCTCCTTCTACTTAACCCGGTCGGTCGGCCTACTCCAACCAGCCCCTACGGGCTCCTCAATTAGAAACTTTTATGCTTCGGATCCGTCAACTAGGATGACCACTAGTTTCAGAGATCCTCCGGGTTAGGGATAGCTAGTCCCACCCACTCGGGTCTACCGTCAGCGTGGCCCACTGACAAAATCTCAAGACCCTCCGCCACTCGGGTCTAACACCTAGCGGGCCCGCTGGTGAAATCTCAAGACCCTATAAACCGCTGAGTCATGTGGTAGCCATTCAGCTAATGTCACTTCTCAGTAGACCATCAACCACAACCAAAACCAGGTTGTGCAAGTATATTGTGTTTTGCTTTTCGGGCATTGCCCATATCCGACCCCTTACCCCAGGGTCACATTGTTTCCTTAAAGGAAGAGCCTAGTAAGTATATCTTGTATCTAGGTTAAATGTCATCACTAGTCACCTAAACCATTCTCCCTAGATTGAGCGAACTTGCCGACTATGAAGGCACTCGGCCTACCATTGTCACGTCACTTACCAAATTAATCATGGGTAGCAATATCATGAAGAAACTGAATTAAAGAGGTAAATAATTCAATGATTAAACCAATAAGGAACATACACTAAGCATAGCAACAATTAAACATGATATGAGGAATCAAATGAAACCTTTCTTTGAATACATATACCATAACCATCATATCCATATAAGCATTAGCAAGAACATTTCCAAAATGTGATGATGTAGATCTATCACTAAACAATTCATATGACAAGCGAGAAATTTTGTAACATGAATATGAATTAGCATTGAACGGGAAGGTATGAACAACTACTCAAAATCATTCGGTTTCCCCCTTTACCCTTGCTCGGACAAAGCTTGAGCAAGGTAACCCTTGCTCGGCCGAACCCTATAGATGGGAAGGGGCTGAAATTTCATCCATAATTTATATGCATTGGTCTACGGATCTAATGTTTAACAAGAAAACACAACTCGGAACCATGCATTTTAACTCAAGAAGTCCACACTCCCCACTCATACCACTGCTCGGCCGACTCAAGCAGGGTAAACCCTTGTTCGATCGAGTTCTCAAATTGAAGGGGCATGGCTGCAACAAGAACACAAAATAAATCCATCGATCTAACATATCATGAACACCAAAGCGATCTACGGGCTGCGAAACGAGTGAGGAAATTTTGGGGAAAATTTCGGCATGACCTTTCCCCTATTTTATCAACTCGGCAGCCCACAAAATGTGAGAAAACACGATCTAATACATAAAATCACAGATACATACATCGATTTAAAACTCTATTCGAAGAAACACATCAATCGAAAGAACTCGCGAAGAAAAATCAAATTTCAAATCTCTTAGGGCCGGCCACTCGCCTCCCTTCAAAAGTTACACTAACCACTCACCTCGATTTGATCTAAGACAAGATCGAAGAAAATGAACTCCGAGATCCCAGCGTCGACGCGAGCTCGGCACCGATCTCCCTCTCCTCCTTGGGCTGCGTGCGGCTCCTCCCTTGAGTGGCACAGCTGCCAAGATGAGGGGTTTTATTCCCCTCATCACTTGACCCTTTTACCCCTACGCAATAACTTAAACCCCTTTCATACGACTCCACCTAACCCGGTCCGAGTCCCGACTCGATCCACGAACTGAACTCAACACAAACTTGAGTCAACAATATGATCATCCACTCAACCACTAACACTTCAATAAGACTTAAATAAATTTTTACCTGCTATACGAGGCGAGCACGCGACTCGACCCGGCTAGCTCCAGACTTGATGGGATGCACCACGACAAATTTTATATTAGGAAACTCCGGGTATTACACTTAGCCAGGGGGTTTCGCCTGGCCATACAAGCATACACACATACTACATTTATTAATGAGTCCGACATCTTCGGGATAATCATCGATCCATTTCAAGCATATCCCCGCGAGAATCACAGAGACATCACTGCCCTGAGACATCCCTATCATGCACTACAAACAGGCACAATGCACATCAGGTATACCCTCAATTCCAATTTCATTCCCACCATTTGGATTTTTTTCTTACTTGGGCGTCGGAGTGTCTTTGCAGGCTTCCACCGGAGTCGCACCAGACCAGGACATGTGAAGGATTGCATCACCACGGCTTCAGGCAAGAACATTTGGCGCCCACCCCCATCATGGTAGGTACCCGGAGTCAGGCAAACGCTACTGCACATAGGCAACAACCTAGTGACAACTTTCCCCTGCTATGTGGTGACGCTAACACAGCAAGGAGTGACGCTACGGTACCCGCCAACCCAACACCGGAAGTACTACGCCGCTTGATCGACGATCTTCAGGCGTAGAACCAAAGGTTAACAAGAAATCGTAAAATTTTGATTTTATTTCAGCTACTAGATATAATGTCACCGATGGCTTACCCCCGGCTAACCGTCACTAGGCCATCGCCAAAAATGTATCGTAACTTGCTGATAGCCTGAGTAGGACCAAATATCACGTTTGCTAATAATATCACCGATGGATCCGAGCCACGACTGATTGTTTAATTTCAGCGACAGACGTCTCAACCGTCATTGATGTGTTTAAATCAGTGATAGCGCCCGCAGATGTCGCTGATAATTACTTGGGACGGCCGCCCCCAGCCGTCACAAATTATTTGAGATGCACACATAAGCAACGACGTTTTGGCACGGCGTGCACCGTCCGTGATAGTCATCACCGACGGTTCAGCAATGGCATGAGCCGTCGGTGACAGCGAAAATTCTAGTAGTGTGTGACGATCGTCTCAACCGTTGGTGATGGATATATGTTTTTATTTTCGCTTCTCCCGGGCCCTCCCCCTTCTTCTTCTTCTTCTTCCCGCCGCTCGCCGCTCGTAGCCAATTAATGTGTGACGACACCTACAGGTAAGATACACCCCCTAGGGTTATAATTATATATTTATATTATAATTATAACTGAAATTATAAATATAAATATATGTTACTTAGATTTAATTATTAATTGTTGATTTAATTATGATTTAGATAATTATAACTGAAACTATTTATATGAAATAAATATAATAAGTATAATTATATTAAAATTGAAATTACAAATATAATTATAATTAATTATATATTTCTGAAATAATAATTATATAACTATATTTATAATATATATTGGACTGGAGTAGCATTCTGGGCCCGACGGGATCAGGCCCCGAAATGCCCACACTCATTAATTAGACTCGAGTCAAGTCAAACACTACTTAGCCATGGGGTTCTGCCCTGCCATACAAGGATACACACATCCTTCATTTATTACTAGGTATTTTAGCAGTAATGAGCCCGACATCTTTGGGACAATCATCGATCCATTTCGAGCATATCCCCGCGAGAATCACAGAGACATCACTGCCCCGAGACATCCCTATCATGCACTACAAATAGGCACAATGCACATCAGGTATACTCTCGATTCCAATTTTATGCCCACCATTTGGAATTCTTTCTTACTTGAGCGTCGGAGTGTCTTTGCCGGCCCCCACCGGAGTCGCACCAGACCAGGGCATCTGAAGGACTGCAACACCCCGGCTTCATGCAAGAACATTTGGTGTCCACCATGGAGCCGAGTAAATCTTACCTACCCCATCATGGTATGTACCCGGAGTCAGGCGAAAGCTACTGCACATAGGCAATAACCTAGCGATAACTTTCCCCTGCTATGTGGTGACGCTAACACAGCGAGGAGTGACGCTATAATACCCACCAACCCAACACCGGAAGAGCTACCTCGCTTGATCGACGATCTTCATGCGTAGAACCAAAGGTTAACATCCCAGGTCGAGGCGTTGAAACAACCTAGGGAGCAACACCTGGCCTAACTTGATCATCATCGCTTGGAGCATGATGACGACAGTGGCCTCGAAAGAATTGGGAGGCCAACCTCTGCTTTTCGAGACGTGGTCTCCCACACACACCACCAACAACAAGAAGAAGGAACTAGGGTCACAAAGACCGTTCCTCCCTACACTATCAACTCGAGACCTTTTGTCGAGCATATTGTGGTAGTTCGTCTCCCCGAGAACTTCAAACTGTTGACCACTCTTCAGCCTTAGGATGACACGGGTGATACGACCACCCACCTGACAATTTTCAAATCAATGATGCTTCCCAACGACGCAACTGACTCCATTCTCTACCGAGCTTTTCCCACCTATCTTGAGAAGGCCGCGCTACTTTAGTTCTCCACCCTCCAGCCAGGTCGTTTCATACTTTCCAAGAGCTCTCTCCAGCCTTCACAAACCAGTTCTCCTCGACTCGGATCTACTCCAAGACCGAGGACTCGCTCTATTACATCAAGCAAGGATAACACGAGCCATCGAGGGAGTATTTAAAGAGATTCCACGCCGTGGCCATGGAGATTCCTAACATCGACCCTCATGTCGAGTTATATTCCGCCAAGAACGATCTGAAACCCAGATAGTTCGCGGACCAGATCGCCATGTCAAAACCAAGAAACAAGATCGAGTTTTGAGAATGAGCTGTATGCTACATGGAGATGGAAGAACACCAAGTAGCCATAAAGGTCGACAAGCAGACCACCAAAGACGGTGTTGAGGACAAAAAATAGTCCAAAAAGCCCGATAAGAAGGTTGAAGACCGAGATCGCCATGACCGAGATATTGGGTTATGCGAGGATCAGGCAAGCAACAAAAGTTTTACACATAACAAAAGAATAAACTGATCCTCTACCCAATCAGATCCATGCATCTCGGTTACATCAGTACTAGGTTAAGGATTATACCTTTGAAGACTGAACTCCATCTTCTGCTTCGCGAATCCAAGATCACGATCTTGCTCCTAATCCAAGGTGTTTCCAGTGACGAACACCCTCTACTGTTGGCACATGAGTGAACGCGACAAACTGGGCAGCTTCTGAGTGCTAGCTTGGTTCTCTTGAAACTACTTCCGATTTGGATGAATACAGAACTCCTTTCGGGCTCTCTCTCTCTCTCTCTCAAAATACCATGATATCATTAAATGAGCTAAGTTATCAAGATTTTTCCTACTCATGAAAATTCAAACATTTATCATACATAATCAATTACGAGCATAGAGAAATCATTTAAGCATAATTATTGAGGTAATTAAGTAAGGTTTTAATAGAAGTCAAACACATACCTCTTTCAAGAGAATTTTGTCAAACTTGTTTTTACTTTCCAATTTTCTTCGTGATAGCATAGTCTTTCATTAATATTTTCAACTTGTAAGTAGACTTCATTAGTAGATTTAATGAAAATAAAGCTACTAGCAAGCAACCCAAACCAAATAGCAAAGAGAAGAATTAAGTATCATTTTCAAATTCAACTTTGCTAAATAGTTTAAAATCCATTTCAAAATAAATTATCATGAATCTGAAATGAATCGAGAGATCCCAAAATATGAAATAATTAAAAATTAGATCTTCAACCCTTCCTATTATTTGAAAAATGAAAGGCCATAATTAGCCTACGAATTAGAACCGCAAGGTTGCTTAGTCCTGTTATAGGCCACTTAGGTTTCCGAAGAGATCGGAAATCAAAATCAAAATTCATTTTTCAAAAGACTCTTAACAAGAGCGGGGAAAATAACTCAAATTAAACATGTATCATAACTCCAACTTAAATAAAACCAACCAAAGTAAGGAGATGATACGTCGTATACCTAGATGCCAATTTCCATACCTATGACATCATGATGGTTTGAAGTTGCAACCAAGGAATGATACTTCATTTAAGTCCATGGTCAACTTCAACTATTCACTTCTCTTTACCCTTGTGTTGTAGCTCCCCCCACAAGAGAGCAAGAAACATTTGGTACCCAAATGACTTAATTCGGGTCCTTGGGGGTTAGAGGGCTTAGCTACCCAAAGTGCCTTAACACCACTTGGGTTCATCTTAAATATGCAATCATATATAGCATGCCCGTAAACACCACAACAAAAATAATGACTTTGAAATTCTTTCTTTTTACCATTTTTATGAACATGATGTCTAAAGCTAGAGTGGTTGACATGAGGAGGATGATGTGTATGAGAATTCTTAGAAGATACATCTTTCTTTCTAGGATATTTAAAAGATGAAACATTAGATAAATTATTTGCTTTTCTACTCAAGAAAACAACCTAATTTTTCAAGACATTAATGGATTTGTGTAAGGTTTGCATTTGAGATTTCATCATACAATTCTCATTTTTCAAAGTCTCATTCTCAAATTTGAAATCATTTTTCAAATCATTATCTCTAGATTTCATTTTAGATTTCAAATCATTATTTTCAAGTTTCAAAGCTTTAAACTAAAGTTCTAAATTATCATGGCATGAATCAAATGACCTAGACTTCAACTTTTCATTTTCTAGTTTGAATTCATGCAAATGAGAATTAAACCTTATATTTTCTTTCTTTTACATTTTATTTTTCTTATCCTTTTTAATTAGCAAGGCATACATGTATTTGTACTCATCCATTAATTCACTACAAGAAATCTGGGCTTTAGTGAGGGTCCCGACTCTCACTAAAACCTCATATGACCCTCACTAAAGACTTTTAGTGAGGTTCACCCATTCCTCACACGTCGTCAGGAAAAGTCTTGTCACTAAAACTATAGGTGATGGTCATATCCCGACCCTCACTAAAAGGTAGCTTTCGTGAGGCAAAACTAACCCTCACTAATTCTTATATTTAATGAGGGTCACTGGTGACCTCACTAAAAGGTAGCTTTTGTGAGGTAAAGCTGACCCTCACTAATACTTTTATTTTATGAGGGTCGCGAGCGACGTCCCTCGCTAAATATGAGTATTAGTGATGGTCAGCTTTGCCTCACGAAAGCTACTTTTAGTGACGACCGGCACATGGCCCTCACCTATACTTTTACTGATGAGACTTTTTCTGACAACATATGAGGGTCAGATGACCCTCACTAAAAGCCTTTAGTGAGAGTCATATGGGATTTTAGTGAGGGCCGCGATCCTCACTAATTCCTACATTTTGTGAGGGTCGGGTCACCCCCACTAATTCTCACATTTTGTGAGGATCGCTAATCCCACTAAAACCTTTTTTCATAGATTTATTTCTTTTCATGAGGGTCTCCTGACCATCACCAAAAGTTATTATAACATGAATATAAAACCTAATATATTTTATAATTTAATTATATTTACATAAATCTTAAGAAACATATAAGACAAAAAAATACATCTCATCCGTTAACATGTATCACAAAATTCATAAAGTATCACTATATCAAAGGATAACTTGTTCAACTGTCTAGAAACCATGAAAAAAAATCATATGAATGTATATTTGACTTAATATGTAGAAAAACATAATAAAAAAGAGCATTTTTAGTACATTGATTAATTACTGTTCTTACACTAGAGAAAAAAAATGCACTGATATTTATTTGAGCTAATCTTGTTATGTTCGGGTATTAAAGAAAAAAAAGAAAAAAGTGGAGAGGTGGCAGTGCCAGGTGGCGGTGAGGATAAGTGAGGGAGAGGTGTTGTTGAGGGGTTTTAAGTGAGGAGAAGTAGAGAAGAAGAGGAGGAAGAGAGGGTGCCTGCGCGCGTAGGGAGGAGGTCGAGGAGGAGTTGGCGCGTGTCGCCGGTGGAGCTCGTCGTCGCCGGAGTCGCGAGATCGAGGTAGGAGATCTCATCCTCTCCGTTCTTCATTTCCGTTGTTATCTCCGCCGATCTAACGACGAAGACAAGGGGGAAGAAGTGGCTGTGAAGCCGCAGCACACGCGGGTTGGCTGCGTGCGGATGTCGCACGCAGCGGCCGCGTGTAGTGGCTGCAGACTGCCACGTCGAGGTCAGCCAGCCGGAGGGCTGCCACGCACAGCCATGGCGGCACCGGGTAGCTGAACGCTGCCGGCGGGCTATTCGGGCCTTCGCTCGGTCGGTCGTGGGACTGGGCGAGGCCGGATGGTCGAGGAGAGTGCGAGGCTGTGGAGTCATCGGTCGGCGACGATTAGGTGGCTGGCCGGAAGAGGAGGGGGCGGCGAGCTGTAGGTGGGGTGAGGGGTGAAGAGGGAGATCGGGAGGAGGAGAGAGAGAGAGAGAGAGAGAGAGAGAGAGAGAGAGGGCGTCCCGCCGGCGTCGGGAATTGCGGGAGAGGCGACGTCACCGCCGGGGTGATCGTCGGCGGCCGGGAGGGCCGGTCGGCATGGGTTCGAGCGGAGTAGGGAGGTGGCGTCGGGCACAGGGGCAAGGGGCAGCGTGAGGGGTGAGGGGAGAGGGAGACGAGTGGGTGGGATATGAATAGTGTTTAGAGAATAGAGCTGTATCATATGAAATTGGATTGATTTATGAATTATTGAGGTATTTTTGTAGTTGATCGTAGAGTCGTCGGATCGAGTTGAGGTTAATACCAAAGTTGTATATTTTCGCGTGTTGAGCGTGATGGTGGTGTCAGATTTTTGATTGGAGATCGTTTGGTATGATTTTGATATTATTTCAGTATTCTGCTGTGTTTAATAAGTGGGTGAAAATGGTGTTTGAAATTAATTTAGTTGGTGGGCCCCGAGTTGTCTGTTGAAGTTGAGGTGAATATGAATCTTGATCATTTTCGTGTGCTGAACGCGATGGTGGTGTCGGATTTTAGATTGGAGATCGTTTGATATGATTTTGATATATTTTGATATTTTGCTATTGTTTAGTAAGTGAATGATATAGTTATGTTTGAAATTAATTTATTTGGTGGATCTCGAGTTGTCGGTTGAAGTTGAGGTGAATAGTAATCTCGATCATTTTCGCGTGCTGAACGCGATGGTGGTGTCGGATTTCAGATTGGAGATTGTTTGATATGATTTTGATATTTTGCTATTGTTGAGTAAGTGATTGATAGTTGTATTTGAAATTAATTTAGTTGGTGGGCCCTGAATTTTCGGTTGAAGTTGAGGTGAATAGAAATCTTGATTGTTTTCGCGTGCTGAACGCGATGGTGGGGTTAGTTTTCCGAGAAAGCATTGTTAGGTTGTTCTTTCAGTTGGTTAGTGGTTGAGGTTGTCGAGGTGTTTAAATAATAGTAAATTATTAGTCTGTGAATTTAGTTGATTGATCGGCGTGAAATAATTATGGTTTGGAGAGTTGGTTGATCATGGGTGTTTGGAGAGTGGGTTGAGCATGAGTTGAGCTTGCAAGTCTATTGTTGTTTTGTCGTCGGAGATAAATTACGAAAATACCTTTGCTTCCATTGTTTGGTTTGTTTCATGAAATTATTGAACTCCTGTTGCATATTATTGTTGGACATGCCATGTAGAGGAATTGCATGTGTTGCATTTTATTATTGTTTATTGGTGTTTATTCTTGATCATAGTATGTTGTACTAATCCTACAGTGTATTGGATTAGTCATTGTATGCATAGTGCCATGTTGATATATGTGATGTTGTTTACTTGTCGATCATGTTCTTATCCTGTTGATCATGTCATAATCAATTGGAGTTGTTATATTGTTGATCATGATGATGTTATGTTAGTAGCATGTTGATCATGTCATAATCACTTGGAGTTGTTGCTATGTTGTTGATCATGATGATATACCTTGTTGCACTCTTGGAGTCGAGTTGCATGGTTGCTGTCGATCTGGAGGCTACGACCTCGGAGAGGACTTCGGTCCAGGACCATTTTATTGCGGTACCCTCCAGACATGGGTGAGGGTATGGATATTGACTAGTCACTTTGGGCACCTTCGGGTGTGCGGATGTTGGATACGACGCCCGTCGGGCTACCTGCTTGGTGGGGGTAGTCGCGTCACCGTTGGAGCGGACGGTTGATGCCACTCTACGGGTGGTAGAGTGTGGGGTTTTTACCCAATGGTCCACACGCTCGATGATTCAGTTGATGTTGTTTAGGAGTAGGTGAGGTGTATTTGTTGTGTTCATCACCTTTGACTGCATCTTAGGCCATGTTGTTATTCATTGTCGAGTTGACACTTGATACTTGTTGATCATATTGTGATTCTCCTACTCAACATTCGCTGATCTCCGTTGTTTTTGCTTCAGACTTGCAGGGGTGAGCAGTCGATTTGTAGATCGAGGTGTAGATAGTTCTTAGACAGCTAATAGTCAGTCGTAGATGTGGAGCTCTGATGGCGACTGCTTTCGTATTTGTTTCATTTTGTCGCCTTATAATGTTGATAATTGATATTGTTATTTTGGAACTGTAATTTGTAGATTTATTTTATATTTGGATAATTGTATTTGATCTTACTTATGAATTGTAGTTATTAGTTTTTATGTTGTTTCCTTTTGTGATGATTCGTGGCTTTTCATTCCGCTGCGCGGTGTTCGGGTCGCCGTCGCGTCTCGGGCTCGGGGCCGGGGCGCGACAAATCTGCATCAA
This sequence comes from Canna indica, assembly GCA_034359265.1. Lineage (NCBI taxonomy): Eukaryota > Viridiplantae > Streptophyta > Magnoliopsida > Zingiberales > Cannaceae > Canna > Canna indica. Next base: position 43,515,964 of record CP136890.1, on the reverse strand, counting down.
CATTTCCTTCATTATTTACAGCAAAAAGGAAGAGAAGATGATGTACTCCAACTCTGCAAACAAATTACATTCACCTAGCAAGCTACAAGGAAGAAGATAGAAACAGTGATTCTGACGGCTCTTCATTTTCATTCTTTTTCTTCTCTCTTCTATTTTTTTCATTCTTTCTCCCCCTAACTATTCCTATGTACAATTGGCCGATCCTGATATGCTCTCATCTCTTAGTAGTCTGTTTGTTGCCTTACAAGGATGAGAAGAGTTGATGAGGAAGGAGAAGAATCGGACTGGGCGGCGTGGGCGAAGCCAAGGACAAATTAAAGAGGGAGGATGAGTCTGTTACTAATGCTCCTCAATCAGTAGAGTAGCAGGAATACGATGAAAACTCTGACACATCTCTCAAACTAGGGTATGCAGTGTCAATTTCAAACATATATGCAGTGTCATTTTATGTACATATATGCAGTTTCAAGCTGAAATATCCAATGAAAGTTTCAGATTCTAACCAGTGTTAGTATGTATATATTATTTCTAATAAGCATAAAGATATATATATATATATATATATATATATATATATATATATATATATATATATATATATATATATATATATATATATATGGAGGCAGTCAACTTTAACTAATTGAGGAATAATTTGGTTGGAAGATTTTGACCTTAAAGAATGTGTGATACTCATACTTAATGTTTGGTTGAGGATATGGGTATGATTCCCTAGATTAAAGTTTAAGTCTCACTCGATTCTCAAATACATCAAGTTATTATACATTAAGTCTCACTCGATTATGTTGCTTCTTTTGATCTATTAACATAATGATAGAGAAGAAACTTATATCTCTTTTGTAAAGCAACAAACTATAATTCAACAATCATTAATTGGACTTAAAAAAGGAAAAAATATTTATCTTGAAACAACAAATATGTGGCAGAGAATCTTACATAAAATTTCCCCTCACACTGATCAACAACCGTTGCTGAATTAAAATAACAGTCTGTGATGTTTTTCTCGCAACCTTGGCGATAGCCAAACAGTTAAAGCATAGGCCTAGCAGTCCATAAAAGTTCCCCTTTCATCAGTACAGCAAACAATTCACGCTTTCTTATGGAAACAAATATTGATGTGTACAAGATACTTATAGAAATTCCAATGTTTCCATAACTGTCATTTGCATATGTTGGAACCAAGAGAATAAGAGCAGTTTCGTTATAAAGCTCATTCAAATATGGTGAATAATTTATTAGAACATTAGTCAATTAAAGAAATAAGTTAGGCAATACGAGGTTGCAGTGACTTAACGGAGAGAAAAATAACAATTAAGCTTAAGTGAAAAAAGATGAGGATAATGAAGTCATTCAAGCAACAACAGAGTAATGATAAATTTCAGATATTGGTGAGATATTGCATACCTTGAAGAACTTTCCATAATCCGGACTATCAGTATCGTGTACCATAAATTTCCAATCAGGAACATATGTCCCATAAATTTCTGCGAAGTATATCACAATAACACATACACCAAAGAACCTAAACGGGACAATGCAGAAAGCTGGAACATTTGGTTTATGGGAATAAATTTTTTTGGCCATGTAAAACCTAATCACAAATTTATTTTTTCTTTGATTTGGTCCTTTAAATATTTTATTCTAGGGTTCAAGTGTGGTGAGATAGGTTAGTGGCCATTATCTTGCCGGATAATCAACAGTTTGGACTAGCTATAAGGTTTAAGGGAGAAATATTTAACTTACTTTTAATCTTGAAAACGGCAGGAAATGCAGAAATACCAAGTTATGGAAAAATGAAAGAGGAAGGAAAAAACAGAGACTAGAAAAATATGGACAACCCTTGAAAAATGTGATTATCTAAACATAAGGATAAGCATTGTTAAATATCCTATTCATTATTTACAATCTCACACTTGCCCTAGGCTCAATCATCCATGTATCTCATATACAATGATCTAGAATGACTATCATGCTTTAACTGCGGGAGTGGTTTAGTCAACAGATCAGCCACATTGTCATTGGACTGGACTTGGGCCCGGTCGGATTATACCCAACAGCGCCCCACAACCCAAATCAAGCCGAGATCAAACGGCTCAACCCGGGGGCGCGCTCCACCTAGCCATACTCCTGAACCTGACTTGTGCCAAACCGAATGGCTCCGCCCAAGGGCTCCACCCGACCATACAAGGACATCTACATTCTTCCTTATCACGAGGGATACGCCATTACATGCCCACTATCTTTGGGATCAACCTCGATCCATTCCGAGCAATATCCTCGCGAGATTGCCGAGTGGCGTTATCACCTCCACCTGCAATAAATACAGACACGACATGCCTCAGGTAACCTGAGTTCCATTTCATTACCTCCACCTTGGAATCCTACTAACTTGAGCGTCAGAGTGTCTTTTGTAGGTCGCCCCACCGCCAAAGTTGCACCTGACCAGGAGAGACATTGAGCCGAACCGAACTGCTCCGATCCTCGGACAGGAACATTTGACGCCCACCGTCGGGCCGAGTAAAATTTACCTCCCCGCAATGGTTTGAACCTAGAGCTAGGTGATCGCATGCCAACGACAACAATCATCCACAACCTAGTGACACTGAAACAGTGAGGAGCAACGCTTCGGCACCAATCCAACTCCCCCAGAAGCATCCCAACGTCGCATAAACGACTTGGAGGTGGTGAACAAGCGGTTAGCAGCCCAGATCAAGATGCTGACGTGGTCCCGGGAACAACTCCCATCCGATCACGAGCGTCGGCGCTCAGAACATGAAGAAAGCAACTGCTCGGAAAGGAGGAGATCCGTTTTCGTCCTCTGAATCTTTCTGTCCAAGGAAGAGAGAAAGATTCCAAAGCCATCGAGGTTGCGACTGCCCTCCCTATAGATGTGGGAACTTTCACCAAGCACATCATGGCAACGAGCCTTCGACCCAAGAGCAAGTTGCCTACCACTCTAACGCCCTATGATGGTATGGGCGACCCTAAAACACTTAGGACCATGATGCTCTACAACAGAGCGACCAACCCTACTCTCTATAGAGCTTTTCTAACTTTCTTGGAGAAAACCGATTTATTGTAGTTTGCTTCCCTCTCACCGAAGTCGATACACTCTTTTGCGGATCTCTCCCCCGCCTTCCTCAATCTATTTTCCTCATCTCGGATCTACTACAAAATAAAAGACGCCCTCCACTATGTAAGATAAGGGCAACATGAACCCCCAAGCGAATACATATGTAGGTTTCAAGCTACGACTACCAAAATCCCGAATCTCAACCCCTTAGTCAAACTTTTACTCCATGAAATGCGAGCTGAAGCCCGGACACTTTACCGTCCAGATCACCCAGATAAAGCCCTAATATATGGCTGAGTTCCAAGAGAAAGTCGCGATCTTTATAGAGATGGAAGAGCTCTGTGAGGCCAGAAAGATCGACAGGCAAAACATTAAGGACACTACCGAACATAGAAAGTCTAGAAGGGCGGATAGAAAAAGCGAGGACCGCAATCTGTGAGCAGAATAACGGCAGAGGACCGAGGTCTTCACCTCGCCAGAACAACCGATATGAAAGGTACACTCCTTTCAATACCAGGAAGGAAACCATCCTTCGCGAAATCTATAACTTGAAACTCCTCAACACCCTACCAACGCTGGGAAGCAGAAGCTTCCACTTAACGCCGACATAAACAAGAATGTGCCTTCTATGACACGTATGGGCACACCACCGAAGACTGTGTAGTACTCGGCGATCAACTTGAGGACTTGGTCCGTGCATGACACCTCGATAGGTATGACCATCGCCGAAGAGAACGAGGTCAAAGCACGAGCCGAGACCATCGACGAAGGAGCTGAAGTTGGATGCCTCCAAACCCCCGTTCGAGCCATAGGGAGAACAACTGAGCTGATCACTTAGGAAACGAACTCCAAGGAGTTATTGACTACATCGCTGCCGAGTTCGTAGGAGGTGACAAATCAAGCTCAACCAAAAAGAGATCTCTCCAGGTGATCATGGTGGTTGACGACACAACTTGCCTACGCCAGCCCATCTCTAAAACCACGATAATGTCATTTTATGAATTCGATTTTCAGGGAACTGATCAAAACCTAAATGACCCAATCGTGATTTCTGTGATTGCATGAAATTTTATTGTCAAAAAGGTCCTAGTTGATCAAGGCAGCTCCATCGACATCCATTTCTACTCCACTCTCGAGAAAATGCAACTAACTGAAGCCTTACTCACCCCCTGCAAAGGAGACTTGGTAGGCTTCTCGGGAGAATAAGTCGACGTCTGAGGTGCCATATGGCTAAGGACAACATTCAACTCCCAGCCAGAGGAAAAATTGATTGATGTGCAATATCTCGTCATCAACATCCCCAGCCGACTATATGATTCTGGGGCGACATTCCTTAAACAATTTGGGAGCTATTGTATCGACTCCCTATCTAGCACTAAAATTTTCCATTTTAGAGACAAAACTAGGCATGCTCCACACCAATCAAAAGGAGACTCGATGGTGCTACAACGAATGCCTCAAGCAAAGGATAGCCGAGCCAAAGAAAGAACCTAACGGCCTGCCAAACCAAGCACCTTCCACAACCCTAGGCGAACAACCGACATGAATCCTCGAGCAAGACCCAGGTCGAGAAACGCGAAAATGACCCCGACCTAGTGCTTAAATGACAACTCAAGTTGTGCGTGTTGGTGAAATGGCCGCAATAGAGGGGGGGTGAATAGTGTGTTAACTAATCTTATCGCCTAATTTCGGTTTTAAATTTTTCTTAAACTAGTTAGGCAATTTACAATTCAACGACTAAATGCAGAAGCAAGTAATTAAGATAAAACAATGCGATACACAAAGAGAACAATGCTAACACAATTATTTATAGTGGTTCGGCCCCAATGCCTACTCCACTACCTAAGCACCCCACTTAGGATTTCCAAACTAAGTTTTACTAGATTAATCTTATTTCCCTTAGAACGAGGACTTTGACCCGAAGAGTCTCACTCTCAACCAAAGGCACTTCCATACCCGGAAGTCTCTGCCTTCTTACTGAGAGCACTCTTCCACCTCAACCCTAAGGGACAAATCAACTAATCCTAGTAAACTATGTTTACACCGGTGGATTTAAACCTCAAACACCAATGCTACCACCCAATTTCAAGACCCACACTATAGGTCTTACACAAACTCAAATACAAAGAAATAAACAAGAAAATACAATACAAAATGGAGCAATAAATCAAACAATAAAGTACTTAGCTCCACAACAAGATTCCTAGCTTCCCCTTGATGCCTTTGATGATGAAACAATGAAGGTAAAGCTCAATCAAAGAGATGAAATGTTCAAGCTAGGGTTTTCACAAGATTGGCTCAATGAGGGCTTAGGATTGAACAAAAGAATATCTCAAAGGTAGTAGAAGTGATCAAGATATGAAGGAAGGCTCTCATGGCTTCCTATTTATACGCCATGAAGAGAAGAGAGAGCTCTCATGACGAAGCGACCGCCTGAGCGATCGGAGCATTCTGCCCGTTCTGGGCAATGTTCGGTCGATCGAAATGCCACCAGTCGATCGAATCTGGGCAGGGCAGTTTGGTTAGGTTGGATTTTCTGCTCGTTTGGGTTTCGTCTTTGCTAAGTCTACTTATATAACATTTACTAACTTTAAGTTAATAACTAAAAACATAAATAAAACATAAATATTATATAAGGATTACTCCCCATTTGTATTCAATAAAAATATCTAAAAAATTAAAATCCTTAAGAATCAAAATATAGTTTTTGGGGTCAAGTACAAATTTCCAGAAAATGAAAATTTTCTAATCTCCCGGGGGTCAAATATGGGTATGCTAAAGGCTTCCAAAAATTCTTTAAAAATACCTCGATATCTAGTTTTTATCTAAGGAACAATTACCGCCATTTTTTATGTCAAGAAAATGTCTAGGTCATATAGCCCTCCAAGGAGCTCCCTAGGCTTAGTGAATTTCAGGGCGGTTTTCGAGTTTTCATATTTTGGGGTTCGGGTTTGGTTTTTGGATTCTTTACATCATAAAGAGGAAAACATCACATTCTAGACACCCTAAACCTAAACTCTAACTTCCCGAAGAATCCTGAGCGTCGACGAGCGTCCTTGTCGATTTCTCTAATTTCTCCGATTTTTTCGATCGGAGACGTCGTGCGCTAACCGATATAGAACCTGAAAATAACTCTCCATGAAATCATTAGTTCCATGTTTGTTATCATCAAAACTAAGATTAAGACCAAGGTAGAAAACCTTAGGCCAACAGTGCACAAATTGCCCCTACAGGCACAAATAAAGCTTACACATAGCACTTTCCTATATGTACCATTTCCTTTTAGTACTTAATAAAATCACATTTTTCGCATTTATGTGTGTACCTAGGAATTCTACAGCCATCTCTTCTCTTCAATGAATACTCCACTATTTGAAACCTACGCGACCCCTCACGCGCGTTCCAACTTACGCTCTTCGACGAGCTCGGCTTGAACCCCCCGAGTGCAGTCCTCGGCCCCCAAAGACAGTAGTTTCGACCTTAAAGCCCTTACACGACCAGGACTCGGTTTTCACCAACCTGGGTCATTGGCCATCGTGCCATTACTTTCGGCCCTAGAGCCCTTACACGACCCATCGCACATAGTCATGCCTTATGCTCCTCAACAATCTTGGCTTGAACCTCTTGAGTGTGGTCCTCGACCCCTAGAGTCATTACTTCTTGCCTTAGAGTCCTTAAATGACCAGGACTCAATTTTCACCAGCCTACAGGCTCATTTGCCATCGCGCCACTACTTCCGTCCCTAGATCCCTTACACGACTCCTCATGATTTCCAACCCTTCCTATTGGTTAAAAACTGAAAGGCCACAATGAGCCTACGATTTAGAACCGCAAGGTTGCATGAGCCCAGTATAGGTTACATAGATCTCCTAAGAGATCGAAAATCAAAAATAAAAAATCATTACATAAAACAAATCGAGAGCACGAAGATAAACTAGAATTAAGCATAGTATCATAATCTTCAACTAAGGAAAAACAATGCAAGTTAGAAGATGATACCGGAATAGTTTTGATGCCAACTTTACCTAAGGCATCAAGGTAGCTTGAAGTTGCAACCAATGGAGGATTCATCATTCAAGTCCATGGTCAACTTCAACACATCTCTTTCCTTCAACCATGTGTGGTAGCTCCCCCTACAAGAGAACAAGAAACCTTAGGTACCCAAATGGCTTTAGGTCCTTGGGGGTGAGTTGGCCTAGGAATCCAAAGTGTCTTAGCAACACTTGGATTCCTTTTAAATGTACAATCATGAATAGCATGGTCATATATACCACAACAAAAATAATTTCCATAAAACTTTTTCTTTTGGACATGAGGTTTAATGGAAGAATGCTTGACATGAGAATGATGATGAACATTAATATTCTTTACATAAGCATTTTTATTTCTAGAGTTCTTAAAGGAAGACACATTTGATAAATCGTTGATTTTCCTATTCAAGAATACAACCTCATTTTTCAAATCACTCGTGGATTTGTGAATAGCATGCAATTGAGATTTCAACATATTATTTTTAATTTTTAATTTTTCATTCTCAAATTTGAAATCATTTTTCAAGTCATCTTACCTAAACTTCAATCTAGCTTTCAAATCCTCATTTTCATTTTTCAAGTCTTTTACCTCACTTTTTAAATTCTCAATTTCAAGCTTAAAATCATCATGGCAAGAAACAAGTGTACTTATATTCAATTTTTCATTTTCTAGTTCATGCTCATAAGAACTAAGCCTTAAATTTTCTTTCTTTAGTTTTCTATTTTCATTGTTCTTTTTCATAAGCAAGGCGTACATGTTTTTGCATTCTTCTAGTAGTTCTTCATAAGACATGTCAAGGGATTTTGAGCTACTAGATTCACTATTTTGATCATGACTGAAAGATGGTAAATATACCTCATTTCGAAGACCCATGAGGCAAAAGTTCGATGTAGCTTCATCGTCATGTTTAGAAGAGGCTTCACTTGATTGAGATGTGGATGGAGAAGCACACTTTTTTTTGGATTTCTTCTTTAGGAGAGGATAATTCATCTTCTTGTGTCCCGTCTCTTGGCAAATGAAGTACATAAGTTTCCATTTTCGATTCTTGCTTGTGCTTCTTTGGCTAGAAGTGCTTTGGGCATCAAAACCAAGATTAGTACTAGGGGGATGACCATTGTCATCACCACTTTCATTAGAATTAAGTGTCAATCTTTTCGATCTTGGCATAATCATATAGCATATTTAAAGTTGCCCAAATATCAAAAGCCGAAGTACAATGCATGACTTTTTCAAGGATGCTATTAGGTAAGGTACAAAATATGGAATACATAGCATCTCCATTAGATTGAAACATTTTCTTGTGAAGTTCACTCCAATCATGCATGTCAACCTTACGTTCAATGTATTCTAATTTAATCATGTTATAAACATCAAAACCTCTAGTCTTTAAGTAAGTGTACATCCTAGACGTCCAAAGACCAAAGTTCAATTCATCGAACCTAGGAGGTGTGGAAACAACCGAATCAAGTGCCATTTTCGGATCAAAACAAAGTGTAGGAGAGATGGTGAAATCTAAATCTACGACCCGCTCTGATACCAATTGTTGGTGAAATTGCCACACTAAAGGGGGGTGAATAGTGTGTTAACTAATCTTATCGCCTAATTTCGATTTCAAACTTTTCTTAAACTACTTAGGCAATTTACAATTCAACGACTAAATGTGGAAGCGAGTAATGAAGATAAACACTGCGGTACACAAAGAGAACAATGCTAACACAATTATTTATAGTGGTTCGGCCCCAATGCCTACTCCACTACCTAAGCACCCCGCTTAGGATTTCCAAACTAAGTTTTATTAGATTAATCTTGTTTCCCTTCGAACGAGGACTTTGACCCGAAGAGTCTCACTCTCAACCTAAGGCACTTCCACACCCGGAAGTCTCCGCCTTCTTACCGAGAGCACTCTTCCACCTCAACCCTAAGGGACAACTCAACTAATCCTAGTAAACTACGTTTACACGGTGGATTTAAACCTCAAACACCAAGACTACCACCCAATTTCAAGACCCACACTCTATGTCTTACACAAACTCAAATACAAAGAAATAAACAAGAAAATACAATACTAAATAGGTTCTTTGCATCATATAGAGGATTACATCACATGCTAGACACCCTAAACCTAAACTCTAACTTTTCGAAGAATCCCGAGCGTCGACGAGCATCCTTGCCGATTTCTTCAATTTTTTCGATCGGGGACGTCGAGCGCTAACCAACTTGGAACCAGAAAGATTTCTCAATGAAACATTAGTTCCATGTTTGTTATCATCAAATTCGAGATTAAGACCAAGATAGAAAACCTTAGGCCAACAGACATACCCTTATTTACCAATTGATAGTGCATCTTTATATATATATATATACCTGTGTGTGTCATGTGCTTGTTGCATTTCTCGGAAGCCTCGCTGGTGAGGGGAGGGTATGCCCCAAAGAGATAACGTTGATCTTATTCCGGAAGTCCGGCTGGTGAGGCGAGATCATACCCCAAAGAGACAGTCTGGAGACCCGACCGGCGAGGGGAGCGTATGCTCCAAAGAGACCGATTGGAAGAGCTAGTGTTGGTGAGGGGAGGGCATGCCCCAAAGAGACGATACTGAGCTGGGTGGTAGTTCGGCGGCTACACCGCCTACCTACCCTATGTGGCTATGTGGGACCAACGGATCCGGTGAGAATGCATTTGATTGTAGTGTTGCATTCATCCTATTTTGATTATTGTGGTTATATATATATTGTTGATGGATGCTGCTATCATGCATAGTGTAGTGGATGATTACTGATGATTAGTGCTTTTTGATTAGTCACGAGATCGATAGCTGAACCTGCGCACGAGCGGCGGTACATATTTTTGATTAAGTTGTTGTTCATATATTAAAATTGTGTAGTACTTATTTTCTTATTAATAGAAATGGAGGTATATGATGATGCCGTGATGAGTGGAAGCGAAAATAACTCCGCTGGTAGACGAGGCCAAGGTTAGGGTCACGGCCGAGGTAGAGGCCGTGATACCGGCCAAGTGGCTCAAGAGGAGGCAGTGCGAGATCCCAGAGTTGTACTACTAGAGACCAAGGTGACGGAGCAGAAAATGGGAGGAGTTCTGTAGGGAGTGAGAGGAGCTTCGTAAGGAGCAGGAGCGAGCTAGTGGAGCCGGTTTAGTCTCGATACGGGGAGGAGGATCGACGAGAGCCTGTGGTACACAGATCATTCTACATGGACTTTGTAAAGCTGAAGCAGCCAGTATTCACAGGCACAGATCAGACAGTGGAGGTGACGACATTCCTAAATGACTATACAGAGTTATAATCGATCTTGGAGTGTTCCTCTGAGGCAATGGCGTACATAGTTGGATTGCAACTTAGGGGCCCAGTGAAAGAGTGACACCCATGTAGGGGGACTCATGCACCGGCCCCTACGTGGGGAGAATTTCGGACTGCTATCATTGAAAAGTACCTACCCAAGAATGTTCGCGAAAGGCGGGCTAAGGAGTTCGAGCAGCTTCGCCAAACTGGCACCATGACGGTGTCGGAGTATGAGATCGAGTTCACATGGTTATCCCGTTACCACCCATCCCTGGTAGTGACTGAGACGGACCGGGTGAGGCGGTTCGTAGAGGGTCTGAGAGTACAGATTGGCAGATTGATACACTACACCGAGGACACTACTTTTGTTCAGGTGGTGGATGAGGCGATGCGGAATGAAGCCATGGTACCTACCGACCGGCAGGATGGACCAACTCTGGAGAGGTTCAGGTAGAATCATCAAGAGGACAGGTGCACCCAATCTAAGGGTGCCGGCACTGGGACGGCGCTCCCGTAGAGCCAGGGGCAGGGAAATTTCAGAGGTCATACGCGGATGAGATCACTGATGGCTACTTAGAGTACGACAGTACCAGGAGGCCAAAGAGGCAAGGTGCCAGAGTGTGGACAGTGCGGGAGGAGGCATAGAGGAGCTTGCTATTGTCCGAGTACCTATTTTGGGTGTGGCCAACCAGGCCATATCAGGAGGGACTGCCCTGCAGGCGTTCAAGCAGTGGTACCACCTATAGGGAGAGCTCCTATGTCGATAACTTTAGTGGCGCAGTGGCCTCAAACTCAGGGGACAGGACAGCAAAGCACGGCGGGTCTAGGGAGGCCACTTGCTCGTCTCTTTACATTGACTCCTGTGGGCGCGGAGGCGTCCAATGCAGTGGTGACAAGTATCATTTCAGTTAGTACATTACCTGCATCCAAGTGCTACTCATTTATTTCTATCTGAGTTTCTGGCATTGAGGTTGGGGAAGGACAAAAGTTGGTTAGCTTAACCATTAGCAGTGTCTACACCTACGAGCAGTACTGTTGTTGCGAGGATGGTCTTCAGGGACTGTGATATTTCCATAGGTGGGCACGATATAAAAGTGGAGCTGATGCTATTACCAACCATAGAGTTGGATGTGCAACCCATTATGTGTCACTCAATTGCAGAACAAAGGTGGTCACATTTTGTAAGCTAGGAATACCATCCTTTACCTTTCAGGGCGATGGGCGAGGGGTCTCTATCAGGGTGATCTCTGCTCGTCAGGCCCGCAAGTTGATGGTGGGTGGCTGTCAGTCTTTCTTGGCTTTTGTCTCTGCAAATGTTTTCGGCGAGGGCTCGGCCAGTAGCATAGAGAGTACACTAGTTGTCATGGACTTTCCAAACGTGTTTCCTGAGGAGTTACCGAGACTGCCACTGGTGCGGGAGACCGAGTTCTATATTGATCTACAGCTGGGGGTGAAGCCTATATCGATTCCCCCATACCGAATGGCACACGCCGAACTGAGAGAGCTTAAAGTGCAGTTGTAGGAGCTATTAGACATTAGGTTCATTCATCCAAGTGTCTCACCCTGGGGGAGCACCGGTGTTGTTCATGAAAAAGAAAGATGGATCCATGCGAATGTGCATTGATTGTCGATAAGTCAATAAGGTGACGATCAAGAACCGAACGTGGTATGGACACTATAAGTTCCTGGTCATGTCCTTTGCGCTTAATAACGCTCGGATAGCCTTCATGAAGCTGATGAACCGGGTGTTCAAGGACTTTCTGGACATATTCGTCATAGTTTTCATTGATGACATTTTGGTATATTCTAGGAGCGAGGCGAATCACAAGGAGCACATGAGGTAGTTCTAGAGACCCATAGACAACACCAGCTCTTTGCAAAGTTTTCAAAGTGTGAGTTCTGGTTGACTAGTGTGGGATTCCTGGGGCATATTGTATCTTGGGATAGTGTAAAAGTCGACCCTGCAAAGATTGAGGCAGTTCAGAACTGGGAGAGGCCGACCAACGTGACCGAGATCCGCAGGTTCTTAGGGTTGGCTGGTTACTACAGAAAGTTCGTGGAGAATTTTTCTAATTAAGATTGCTGCTCCGCTCACATGCCTAACTCAGAAGAAAGTAAAATTTAACTGGGATGACAAATGCTAGGAGAGCTTTCAAAAGCTCAAGGACCGTTTGATTACCGCTTGTGTTCTAATGCAGCATAGTAGGGTGATCACATACACATCCAAGAAGTTAAAAACCCATAAGAAGAACTACCCGACTCATGACTTGGAGTTGGCAACCATAGTATTTGCCTTGAAGCTGTGGCGTCACTACTTGTATGGGGAGGCATGCGACATTTTCACATATCACAAGAGTCTCCAGTATTTGTTTTCTCAGAAGGAGTCTCATATACAGGCAGTTAAACGGATTCTCAAATATGTTAAATATACTCTGGATTTTGGCATTTGGCATTCTATTGATTCTAACCCCTATCTAGTAGGATATACTGATGCAGACTGGATTGGAAATATTGATGACATAAAAAGTACCTCAGGTGGCTGCTTCTATATTGGAAGAAATCTGATGGCCTGGTTAAGTAAAAAGCAAAACTCTATTTCTCTTTCTTGAACAGAAGCTGAATACTTGACAGTAGGCAGTTGCAATACACATCTATAATACTCAAAATTTTAATAATAATATTTTATCCTTAAGCATGGGACTATGGGCTCGAGTTAGCGCAGATTGGCACAGAGTTTCGGGATTGAACCCGGGTAAGTAAATTATGTAGAAAAAAAATTATTTTCCATGGTTCTGTGATTTAGCATGCTAGGATGATAGAGGGTCTCGAGACGAATTTAGCGGTTCAATTGATACTCAAATTGGAGTTAGAACGGGTTAGATACGGGCTATTTGAGTCAGATAACTTAAGTAGTATTATTTTAATCATTTGGACCAACCAGATTCCATAAAATAGAGCCTAGGGCATGTGGCTAGGGGTTAAGACGCATGCCACCCGAGGCATAGAGAGAGGAGAGAGAGAGGGCACCGCCGAGGAGGAGGAGGAGCCACCGGAGCCAAAATTTACGAGTTCGTCGACGTCGATTGAAGGAAAATCCTACGCGTCTTTTTCCTTTCTGTTTTCTTCAAAGAGGTGAGTGGATTTAGCCCTTTTTTCCCAAATTCATGATTCTTGCCGCCCCTATGTCACGGGGTTTTTGACGATTTTTGGCTCAATTTTCTTGTAACGAATTAGAGATTCGGATTAAGGGTTTTCTTGTCGTCGTCGTGATGTTCTCGGATTGATTTTTGGGCGATTGGCCACCGCTCTTCTTGTTGTGCCGCCCCTCCCTCTCTTGAATTTCTCGAGGGGATCTTGATTCTTTTTTTATGGTTGTTAGGGATTATTGAGTCTTGTTAATTAGCTTGATGAAAGGAGGTAGTTTGGGGTGGATTTTAGGGTGTGCTGCCCCTTCTTGGGTTCTTTAGGAACCCTAGGGTGGCCGACCATCTTAGGACAGATTTTAGGGGTTCAAAATATATTTTTTACACCTAATGAACATAGTTTAGGGTATCTTGAATTAGTCCTATAAATTACGAAATTGTAGAGACTTACATATAGGGAATTAAGGACCATAGAGACACCTAGAGACATAGGACCCTTGGATGACACTCAGGTGAGTCGATTTAGTGGATTTATGTGTGAAATCCTAAGCGCGGTGCTTAGGTAGTGGAGTAGACATTGGGGCTGAACCACTATAGTTATTTGTGTTAGCATTGATACTTTGTTTGTGTAAATTATTTTATCATTAATTGCTTTCGTATTTAATCATTCAATTATGAATTGCCTAAGCATACTAAGAAATGATTAAAAAATCAAATTTATGCTAATTGATTTAGTTAACACACTATTCATCCTCCCTCTAATGTGGGCATTTCATCAACAGACAAACCCCTAACTCGCCAAAGAGAGTCCGGTATATAAAGACGAACTCCGAGTCGGTACGATGATACACTCGGTCCTATGACAAGCACGGAAGACATTCATAGTCCTCCTCGGTACCCTCACGAGCAATGGTCACACTCTCTCGAAAGGATAAGATGCTATTCAGTTCGGTGATCACCGAACCCTATAACTTTATCTCTTCTTGAACCTAGGAATAGGAATCTGGGTCCTCCCCAAACATCACAGTCTCTAACTTTACGACGACGCTCCTCCTCTCCATCGGCCCAACAAGGATTGTAAAAAACCTAAAACGGGGGACAAGTTAGTAAACCTACTGACCTAAGGCCGGACCTACAAAAGCTAAAGCAAGGCATTAGAAAACTCACCGGAGAAGGAAAGAGAACGACGGCGGTTGAACGGACAATCAACGAAGCTATCGCCGAAGAAGACCTCCAAAGCACCGAACACCGAAAGCGCGAGAAAAGTTTGAAAATGAAAAGGAGGAAATTGTCTTATAAGCACACAAGCAATAAACCCTTCATCGAACGGCGAGCAATCGTGCCACAAACAAATCCCAATCGACCAACCCACCAAAGAACGGTTTCTCAGAAAACAACAAGGCACGTGCGAACACTTTCTCCTCCATGATTACTCTTTCAAAACGAAAAGACAAACGTCAATCAGAAGCCACCACAAAAGATAGAAATCCCCTTTATTAAGCTGCCATTCTAGGCACAGAAGCCGAAGAGCCACAAAACTACACGGCAAACATACGTCGATCCGATCCGCCCCAAATCAAAGCGAAGTCATCATGCACCAGCTTGTAGGCACAATACGCCTAAGGTAATCTAAGTTCTCATTTCAATAACCGCCACCTCGAATATCTGCTGACGTTGGAGTGTCGTTTGCAAGTCCCCCCCGGAGTTGCACCTAAACAGGAGAGACACCGCACCGGACCAGACTGCTTCGATCCAAAGGCTGGAACACTACTCTATAATGTTCTACTTTTCTGCACATTCTTTTATTTCGAGATTGTCGACAACTATCTCATAGAACGCAACGGATGAACCTCTATAATCCTATGACATGCGCACTGTCAGACAACGACGACAGCTCCTATCCTTTGCGGCACATCAATCCTCGTCAGCGTCAGCGCCACTCCCAGTCTCCCACTCCCTCAGCAACTAGAACTCGGTTTTCACCGGTGTGGCTCGTCGGCCTCAGCGCCACTCTCGAGCTCCCACGCTCACAATGACCTCAGTCGCGGTTTGGCCTTACTCTCCTCGCAAGCTCGACTTGACCTCAGGCACGGTCCTTGGCCCTAAATACGACCTCCAGCTCAACCCAACTCGTACTTAATGACCACCACACTCAACGACCCGAAGCGCCCTCCTCACGAGCATACTTTTCAATGAGTCTGGTCCTCATCCTCAACTCCATCGAAAACTTCAGTCACGCACCCTCAATGACCCGAAGAGTGTTTCTCATGAGCTCAGTTTTCACCGAGTCAGGTCCTCGATCTCAGCGCCACAACTCCCAGTCTCAACACCCCTACTCCTAGATTCAAACATCTTCGAAGGGAGCCTACACCTACCGATCAAGTAATCCTAGCCTTAACTTCATTTATGGTAGGAACACATGATCGACTGTAACCGGCAAACACAACATCGGCACCGCTCGACATATTTGCTCGAAAATGGTCGATCAACTCAACAAAAGCCAAAAGACAGTCGAAATGAAAGCAGGAATACATTTTTATTCATATAAGCCCCGCGAAGGGGACATATACATTTATAGATCCACAAATGGGCGATTTACAAGCAAAGAAATAAGTTAGACCGGTTCGGAGAGGCCCAGAACTATTGCCAACAAGAAGGAGGAGGCACGAGGCAACCGGGAGCTTCTAGAAGCAAAGCTACGCATCACCCCTCCCCAGCTCATGGTGAAAGAGGCACCCACGGCATAAGCCGCACCATACGAACTCACCACGGGTCACTGGCCACAGGTCCCCTGCCACCTCTGTCTCCACGACTAGCCCCTCGCCTCCTACCCTCTTTTTAAGCCATGCAGTGCGAACCCATGGCGATCTTGGATCTTCGACACCTCCTACTCCATGGCAAAACTCATGCATGCAAAAAATGAGGATGCATGTGACTTTTATAGGCCCGAACAGAACCGTCTCCTTAACAGTCGTTCCCCACCTTCCCACTAATGGGACCACGTCCGCCAATCAACAATCGACACTTTAAGTGCCTTGGAAACTACCGATCAGATCTTTGATCATAATTACTTCATGTAAAAATTAATAGTGAGAATCATATATATTTGACCACAAAAGGTTTTCTTTTACTGACAGGTTTTCGTAAGGGACATGATGTTTCCTCACAATATATACTTTTTAGTGATGGTCATATTCGACCCTCACAAAAGGTTCTTTTACTAACAGATTTTTGTGAGGGTCGACTAGCGACCCTCATAAATAGGTTAATTTAGTGAGGGTCGATGCACGACCCCACAAAATCTCCTCACTAAAAACCAGATTTCTTATTGTGTGACTACACAGGCGGCGATCACACGAAAGGACACCCTTTCCCCTGTGCAACCATCGTATTTATTCTAGAAACCGAAGGGTTGCAAAGCAATAACTCTAATTTTCGACGAGTTCTCCTGATCAGCACATCAGTCGAAGACCCAACCGACGTCTATCTATATCAGACCGAGATAAGAGGCCAACGTACGCGCTACCTTGAGCTCGGTACGAATCCTTGGACTCCGACCAAGCTCGATGGGTTGTGGACTACACTAGCACTTTGAGCTCAGCCAGATTAGGCCCACAAGCGCCCACACTCATGAACCAGATCGACTTAAGTCAAGTAATATACAACTTAGTCCACGACTCCACCAAGCCATACAAGGACATTTGTGTCCTTATTAATTACGAGGAATTTGACATCTATGGGATCAGCCGCGACCTCCCTACGAGATTACCGAGAGGCATTATCGCGCGCCAGACATCTCACATGCATTATATACAAACATACATCCCCAAGTACAGATAAATTCTAATTTCTATTATCCTCACATGGAACTCTTTTTTACTAGAGCGTCGGAGTGTGTTTTGCAATCCTCCCTCCCTCCGTCGGAGTTGCATGCACTTGACGAGAAGAAGAGCCAGACCACATCACCCGAATTTCAAGCAAAAACATGTAAATATAATTAAAATTTATCATTCTTGTTGTTGAATTTTATGTAAGATAAAAAATTATCAACTATATTGTAGGTGAAATTATTTATTTATTTTTTAAAAATCTAACTTAAATTACCATTTCTTTGGCGCGCGTGGGGGTGCTTAAATATTATGTATTTAACTTCTAGATTTTTGAAAAATAAATAAACTAATGCATTATGCATCGTACTATCATGCATATATTTTAAAGTGTGCAAGAAATATAACTATAACTATAGCAGCGTGGGAGAAACAAAATTTTTAAGAAGTAAGCTAGTTCAAATTTTAAAACACTGCACAGTAGAAAGTAAGCTAGTTCAAATTTTAAAACACTGCACAGTAGATCAAGTTCCGCTCGCATTTAACATCTAACAGATCCATATGAATA
Organism: Canna indica; assembly: GCA_034359265.1. Taxonomy (NCBI): domain Eukaryota; kingdom Viridiplantae; phylum Streptophyta; class Magnoliopsida; order Zingiberales; family Cannaceae; genus Canna; species Canna indica. Next base: position 43,498,004 of record CP136890.1, on the reverse strand, counting down.
GCTCGAAATCTTTTATATATCCACGTGATTCACATTTATATAAAATATATTAATTACTCTAAACATTTATTTATATAAAATATATATATCCACCTGAATTCGATTGAGTTATTGTAAGTGATCTTCATGGTCCACATTTCCGTGGATCAATAAAATAATTTCATATTCTGTTGGAAAAAAAAAATTCTCCTCTCGCGTTCTGCTGCATTTTAAGAGGCCGTAATTAAAGTGGTTCTAGTCATTGGCAGCGATGACGGATGCGGAGCACCTCCACCGGCTGGTGCAGGAGACGGACTGGTACAACAGCATTGTGCTCGACGCGCTCCTCCCAAGCGGATGGAAGCAGCTGCCCCGCATCCTGCGGACGTGGCTGCGCAACTACATTGGCATCAACATCGTCTACTTCGTTTCCTGTTTCCTCTGGTGCTTCTTCATCTACCACTGGAAGCGTGAAGTCTACCACCCCAAAGGTACTCCCCCTTCTTAATTTCCTTTTTGGGAGTCTATTTGGTTTGCTGAATCTAAAGTCTACGAAATAAATCTTTTTATTATGGAAAAGAAGAAAAGGAATTATAATACTATTTGATTAATTCTTTGTTATTTCAATATAGTACTCTCAATGTTTTTTTTTTTTTACCGAAAAAAAATTTTATTAGAAAGAACTACTCTGGCGGAGCAAATACAAAAAAGTCATCGAGCAAAATCTCCTCCAAATCAGGAGGTCGAATATACGACCAAACAAAATTTCCCTCAATCTGTGATCTATTTGCTACTGATCAGTTGGCAATTTTGTTCTCCTCCCAAAAGCAAAAAGAAAAACTGATGCAATTATAATTTTTTCTTTTATTCTTTAATTTCTTGATATGCTTAAAAAATTGTTAAAATTACTTGTTTAGTTTATTAGACAAGTATTAATAAATAATATTAAAATAATATTTTAAAAATTAATTAAAAGTTAATCTTTCCAAAAAATATATAGATATTTTAATATTAATGTTGTTTTTCAAAACTTTAATTTTTCCATAGATTTTTTTTATTATGTCCATTAACTAATGGTTTTATGTATATCTTTGTTAAAAATGTATTTTCTAGTTTAGATAGGATAAATAAGTAATTTTATGTTGTCATTGCGTTGCATGGGAAGATTTGATATATTTTAATATTAATGTTGTTTTTCAAAACTTTTTTCCATAGATTTTTTTTATTATGTCCATTAACTAATGGTTTTATGTATATCTTTGTTAAAAATGTATTTTCTAGTTTAGATAGGATAAATAAGTAATTTTATGTTGTCATTGCATTGCATGGGAAGATTTGATATCCTATCTCTTTGTTGGGGTGATTCATCACACCTCATATCCTATAAGATGGAATAATTATTTATTCCACCTGAAATAATTTATATACAGATATATGAAATATTAAAGGGGCATTTTCTTATGACCCAAATTAAAAAGCCCTATTAAAAAATGATCCTTCTTACAAGCTTAACAAAATTTGATCAAGGAAAACATATCTATTTTAACAACCTTTCTAGAGTGTCAACAACCTAGGACAACTCGCCAATGGAGTCAACAACTTAGGACAAAGACAAAACACTCAATCGTGGTCTCTGTGTTTGCTTGTGTGGTCCGAGATTTAAAAGAGTTTATACGTTTTGTTATTAGTATTGATGCCACATATTTGATGATAAGGTTCAAGGGTACTATCTTGTTGTTTGTCACATGCAAATATGGAAATGAGCATGTAGGTAACAATATGTCCCTTGAGTTTAGTAAAATTTTCAGATTTTAATATTTGCACAAATTCGATTTAATTGGAACTACTTCGTAGTTGTGATGAGTTGTTCCAAGTAGTGACCAAATTGCGGGATCATATTGCTTCAAAATTTGGTACCAAAGGGTTTTTTTGTCCACTCATGCAAAATATAGTCACTTTTTATTAATATTATATGGAGAGTCAAATTTTAAATTGCTTATCCCAAAAAAATCATTTCCTGCAGTTTGGTCAATATTAATGTTTCTACCAATTAATACCTCATTGGATGGAATAATTTTCTCTCATTTGGTTACCAAAGAGGCCTCTATATATAGTTGTAGCCACGTATGCCTTAAAAGGAGCTTTTTCTTAGACTGGTAAAATTACTATATATGTTTATTCTTTTCAGAATGCGATAACCATCTATTTCTTGTGCTACTATGGATTGACTCTTTTTCCTTGTTTTTGAAGACTATATACCTTCAAACAAGACCATTCTTCTGCAAATAATTGTGGCAGTGAAGGCTATTCCTTGGTACAGTCTTCTTCCGATACTCACAGAGTACATGATTGAAAAGGGTTGGACTAAATGCTATTGCAGCATCAATGAAGTTGGATGGCCAATCTATCTCACTTATGTCACAATATATCTCATCCTTATTGAGTTCGGAGTCTACTGGATTCACAGGGAGCTACACGAAGTAAAGCTATTATACAAGTACTGAAGTACCTTCATGCAAAACATCACATTTACAATAAGCTCTCTCCATTTGTTGGTAATACATATATATAGTTTAATTCGAACTTCATATCTCGGGATCGATTTAATTACAACATGGTCTGCTGTGAAGTAAAACGTATACAAAAAGATTGGTGAAGAGATTTTGACGATCGATTTTGTTTGTCTTGACTAGGACTGGCGCTGAATCCATTGGATGGGATGCTGCAGGCTTTGCCGCACGTGATTGCTCTCTTCATCGTTCCAACTCACTTGATGACACACATGATCCGGCTCTTCTGTGAAGGTCTTTGGACTGCGAATGTGCATGACTGCATCCATGACTGCATCCATGGATGGATTGGACTGCGAATGGGATACCATACAATCCACCACACAACGTATCGCCACAACTACGGCCATTGCTTGATATGGATGGATTGGATGTTTGGAACGCTTCGTCGTCCTGACAAGGAATCCACGAAGAAAGGGTGATGCGAATTATATGAAATTTTACTACTTCGTTGACATGTGTATTGTCGCTGGAGACGTTATCATGCATGCCTAGCTATTTAATAATTGCAAAGGGCGCTTTTTTAATTATATGAAATTTTTGAGATGAACATTCACCTTATAAGTTTAGTAAAATCTAGCCAAATGAAATATTTTTTTAGATAAAATTATTAAACGCAGTTATTTTCTTGTTATTAAATGTTTAAGAACTATAAGAACTAGATTTTACTTGAAATGTAGTTATTTGACATTGATTTTGATTAAAGTTCCATTATATATATTCTACTTATATAAAATATTAATTTTCTTCACTCCATTACAATATAATAAAATATTCAAATATATTTGATATTCCTTATATGTTTAAACTATAAAGAAGTGTGTTAGTTTAATCATGTCAAGTTGCATGAGTGTATCATAAATATTTCATTTTCTTACTTTGCTTTTCTCACACAATAACTATCGTATTGTTTTCATTTAGGACATGATATGTATTGTATTTGTCAATGACATGTTATATTTATCACACGTTTGTCAAACCTGTAATATCTAAATATATCCCTCATTTTGACAGACACAACATGAAAGGTTAGTAATAAAAAGACTAGGGTTGTTCTTTATTTTTTTTAAATTGTCTCCGTGTTTACCTCATGACCTCCAAACCTCAACAAGAGGGCTTTTCTTAAAGCTCCTCTCCCCCTTCAATGGTTTGATAGTGTACTACGTACAACATGACAATGGCATCAACATTGATAGTTGCAATAGTTTCTGTTGTCCTTTTTCTTCCTTCAATATCCGAAGGAGTTCTCCCACGCAAAAGCAAAGACATTATTGATGCTCCTTTACTAACATCTAAAATCGCAACGAACCGCTCCATCATTGTTGGCCCTTCAGAAGAATTCAAGACGGTGCAAGCAGCTATTGATGCAGTTCCCGATGGAAATTTCGATTGGATAATTATTCACCTCAGGGCCGGCATCTATAGGTATCACGTTTTTGGTCTAATTTGTATAAATGTATTTATAATTTTATTAGCACCTTTCTTGATTTTTGCTGATACCGAGTTATTTATTGATTTGAATTGGATGTGTTTTTAGAGAGAAAGTTGTGATCCCAAAAAACAAGGAATATATATTTCTGAGAGGAAATGGAAGGGGAAGAACTGCAATTGTATGGGATGACAGCTCAACTAATAATACTCTTTCTACCACATTCACTGTTTGGGCTAATAATTTTGTTGCTTTTGGCATTAGCTTCAAGGTTAATTCTCTTCTCCAAATCACCAAATACAAAAAATGCATCTTGCCTTATTTCTCTATAAATACTATTTACTTATAATACTCCACATCTACAACAGAATGATGCATCGGTTGGAGTTGCCGACACTTTTTATAACCAATCTGTTGCAGTCATGGTCGTAGGAGATGAGGTAGCATTTTACCATTGTGCCTTCTACAGTCCCCACAATACCCTTTTTGACTACAAGGGCAGACACTATTATGAAAGCTGCTATATTCAAGGCAATATTGACTTCATATTTGGTCGTGGGCAATCAATATTTCAGGCAAGTATTTAGATGTCATTCTGTTGAGAAATAATACAAATCAAGCAAACAATACAACTTCATTTTATACTATATTACAACAAACACATTTATATTTATATGTGTTTAATTAACACTTCCACAACATTTAACGTAGAGCTGTGAGATATTTGTTCTACATGACAAGCGAAAGAAGATACTTGGCTCCATTACAGCTCAAAACAGACAATCATTAGATGACACTAGTGGTTTTGTATTCCTGAATGGAAAAGTATATGGTGTTGGCGATGTGTTTCTTGGTCGAGCAAAAGGAGAGTACTCTCGGGTTATTTTTGCTAAAACTTATCTCTCTAGAACTATCACTCCAGCGGGCTGGACAAATTGGAGTTATGATGGCCTAACAGAGTAAGGAATAACCATATCTTTATTTACTTCTCAATCATAAATCATATTAGTTAACTATTTGATTTCATGAGATAAATATTGAAAAAACTCACTCCTACATTTGGTTTCATGAGATTTTGAAGTTTTTAATTTTGTGAAAAAAATGCCCTTTCTGAGTTTATAAATTTTTAGTTATTATTTTATACCTCATTTTGATGTCAAAGAAATCAAGAACTGATCGTCTAAGCATTCTTCAACTGTTTTGCAACTGGGTCTAATTCTATATGTATGATGTTTTTTTTTCTTTTTTATTGGCTAAGCAGCAATTTACTATATGGAGAATATGAATGCCATGGTCCAGGAAGTGAACCGGGTTCTCGAGTTCCATGGTCAAAGCAGCTCAGCGAAGAAGAGGCTTCACCTTTCATAACCATAGATTTCATTAATGGCAAGGAATGGCTACCAGCGTACTACTAACAAAGTAACAATTAATTATCTGTCACTAACAAGTAATATTTGAAATATGTTAGTCCTTACTAATAACTTAACATCTGTATTTTTATTCCAACGTTGCTAGCTAGAGAACTGATAATGCATGTGTATATTTTTCCTCTGTACTTTTGAGTACTTCTAATTTATGTAATCTTATGAAATTCATGAGAAATATTGTGATGTCACAATATTATAACTCTGTATCCATCACCATCAAATAAACATTATTTAAATTTTTAGGCCATTCATTACTAAATTTTCAATTAGCCAACTAACTAATGTCAATTGGTCAATTAAGTTTGAAGAAAAAATCAAGCAAACATTATGTAAATACTCGCTTCACCATCTTTTAAACTCTTTGTTGGGTGTTGACTCAAATTAGGTTTAAACCGAATTCAACAAGTCTGACTGGACCCAAGTCGAAGTTAATTTGATCAACATATGTTTGAATAATTTTATCAAATCATGCTGAATATATTGAACCATGTTGAGATGGGCTTGTAGATGGACTTATCCTACTCCTTTGGCCCCGGCAAGTGGGCCGAGCTCGATGCTCTAGAGGTTGGAGAACGGGCCGAGCCCACTGCACAACCTGGCGGGTAGAGCATGCCAACTCTAGGCCTAGCGAGTGGGCCGAGCCCGTAGAGCGCTAGAGTTGATGCAGCGCCCACTACTCAATTTTGGCAATGCCTGCGCTTGTTGCTCATGCTCAATTTTGATTTGGTCAAAATCAAAGTTTCTAACTGCTGCAATTGCGTGCAGCACACGCAAGCCACACGCAATTCTGAGCAATTACTTTTTCAAATTAATTTTATCCCACGATAATGCAGCGCATGCCGCCCGTTGCTCAATTTTGACTTTGAGCGGCAACGAGCGCTTGCGCCCGATTGTGACTGAGATTTGAAATTTGATTTTGTCCGAGATTTTTGAGGAAGTCCAATTTTTTGAGAAATCAATATATTTCGGCTCTCTTATAAGTACCGGGAGAAAACACCGAAATGAAGCAAAGAAAAATAGAAAGGAAATACTGTGTGAGAGAATTAGAAATCCAGAAAATTAGGAGTGCCGCTATTACCCTTTTTTAAGTAGTGCCCCTTCCCAAGTTTCAGCATATGGCAAAAGAGTTCAGTTTCAAGGTAGAGACTATAGAGACAGTACCTCTACTGCATAATAATTTCTGTGTTGTATTTTTGTAGGGGATTTAGTTTTATTGTCATTCTTATTATAGTTCTTTTCTGAAATTAATAAAGAAGTATTCTCTTCTCCACGTCGACTTAGGACCGGTACCCCGCCGAATCCGAACCACGATAACTCCCCGTGTCTTTTATTTTTCACAATCTCTGTTTCAGATTTGGTCTTTTGTTTCTCTTACGGGGTTTGAGTTTTGTCGATCGTGCAGAAAATTTTCATAATTTCCTAACACTCTTTTACCTTACTTCATACTTGCTTTAGTTAGTCACTCAAATTGGGTTTGAATCAAATTCAACAAGCCCGACTGGACCCAAATCGGAGTTGATTTGGTCAAGATATGCTTGAACCAATTTTATCAAATCATGCTGAATTGAACCATGCTGAACTGGGCTTGTAGACAGGCTTAAATACACCTTTGGGCCTGGTGGGCGAGCCCGCCCGCTGCACCAGTGGCTGGAGAACGGGTCAAACCTATTGCACATCCTGGCTGGCGAGGGGGGCGAGGGGCGGGGGGGCGAAGGCGGGCCAAGCCTACTACACCAGAGCTAGCGGGTTGAGCCTGCCAGCTCTGCTCTTGGCGAGCTGGCCGAGCCCCCGGCGCCCACTCCTTAAATTTTGACCAAGTCAAAATTGAGCAGCATTGGTAGTGTCAGCACCCACTGCTCATGCTCAATTTTGACTTGGTGAAAATTAAAGTTTCTAGTGGTTGTAATTGTGTGCGGCATACGCAGGCCGCACACAATTCAGAGCAATTACTCTTTCAAATTAATTTTCTCCTGCGCTAATGTAGCACTCACCGCCCGTTGCTCAATTTTCAGTTGGTCAAAATTTAGCGCCAACGAGCGCCTGCGCTCGATTTTGATCGAGATTTCAGTGGAGATTTGAAATTTGATTTTGGCCGAGCTTTTTGAGGAAGCTCAATTTTTCAGAAATTTGGATATTTCGACTTTCTTATAAATACCAAGAGTTTCCTTGAGGACAAAACACCGAAATGAAACATAGAAAAAAAGAGAGAAAATACTGTGAGAGAATTATAGATCCAAAAAATTAAGAGTATCGATATCATCCTTTTTCAAGGAGTGCCCTTCCCAAGTTCCGACATACGACAGAGGAGTTCAATTTTAAGACAGAGATTGCAGAGACAGTGAATCTACTCCATAACGATTTCAGGTTTAATTTGTTTGAGATAATGCGCTATATTTTGAAGGGGATTCCATTTTATTGTCACTCTTATTGTTATTTTTTTTTGGAATTAATAAAGAAGTCTCCTCTTCTCCCAGTGGACGTAGGACCGGCACTCCGTCGAGCTTGAACCACGTTAACCCCCGTGTCTCTTACTTTTCACAATCTTGATTTCAAATTTGATCTTCTGTTTCTCTCGTGGGGTTCGAATTTTATCGATCGTGCAGGAAATTCTCGTAATTTCTTAACACTCTTTTATCTTACTTCAAACTTGCTTTAGTTAGTCACCATTTGGAACATTTCAATGACCCCACAATGGAATGACACTTACACTCCATAATGAACTACGGGTAGGTATATTTAAACTTCCTCTAATGATAATTACAACTTAATGAAAATTTACTATAGAACATCATTCTCATTCCACCCAACAGAGGAGGCAATAATGAGTCATTACACTCTAATGAAATTATGATAAAATATTGATCATTTCATATAAATAATGGAACAATAAAGAAAATGAATCACAATTTAGATTATTATTTTCTATGGCTATCAAGAATTATTTATGTTCCCTCAACACAGTTTGCCTTGCCAAAAATATTTCGGGTTATTAGCCGATTATATATCCCAACTTTGGGGAAATTCTCAATCGAGGCTAATGCTTTGATTGATTTCAATTGTATACACGAAATTATAGATTAGTCTCAATTATAGCATGTCGTTTGCATTTCGTGAGTTTGGATAACAATCCAAAAAAGAGCAAAATGTTAAACTTGCGATGTCAGTAGTTGACCATTAGGATGTGTTGGCGAAATGGCGACACTAGAGAGGGGGTTGAATAGTATGTTTACTAATTTAATTAGCCTAAATCTCAATTTTAATCGTTTACTTAGATTGGTTTAGGCAATATGCAATTTGACGATTAGATGCGGAAGCTTATAAATGATAAAACAATAAAGCACAACAATAAATCAATGCAAACACAAAATTTATAGTGGTTCGGCCCCAATGCCTACTCCACTACCTAAGCACCCCGCTTAGGATTTCCAAACTAGTTTTACTAAATTAATTTACGTTTCCCTTACACACGAGGACTTTTCACCGAAGAGACGCACTCTCAAACTAAGGCACTTCCACACCCGGAAGTCACCGCCTTCTTATCGAGAATCCTCTTCCACCTCAATCCTAAGGGACAACTAAACTAATCTTAGTAAACACAAGTGATTTTACTCCTTCACAACAAGGAAACCACTTCACACAACAAGACCAAACACCTGGTCTTCACACGCACAAATAAAACAGTTAAAATTATAGGTAAAATTATAATCCAAAGAGCTAAAGATAAAACCAATAGTAAAAGCTCCTTTGCAAGCCTTTGGCGCCTTCAACTTGTCAGGAGATGAATCTTAAATTAAATCCCGAGTTGATGCAGAAAGCTGGGCGCTTGCGAGAAAGTTCATGAAAGAACAGAGCGCCGCTTGATAGATCTTTAGAAGGCTTTAATCTCCTTTTAGAGTGCTCAAATAAATCTGTAGGAGTCAAGGAAGTGTTATAAAAGATTTATATGAGGGTATATTTATACCCTACTAAAGAAACGGCTGTTCAACGGATAGAAAAATATCTGTTATAGGCCGCCGGTCGAATGGTCGGTCGATCGACTGGTCGACCGGTCTTTCGACCGCTTCCTTTTCTCTGTGGTCGGTCGACCGACGGGTCGACTGCCCAGACGCAAATTTATCGATCCTGTCTTCGATCGACCCGTCTGTCGACCGACGCGATCTGTGTCTTCGGCTTATCCGCAGGTCGGTCGACCGACGGGTCGATTGCCCAAGCTACTGCCCAATTTGGGTTTCGATCGGTCAACCGAAGTAGCTGCTGCGATTTTTCTTCCCTATGTTCGGTAGACCGACGGGTCGATCGAATGGCTACTGCCACTCTTTACCAACAGTCGGTCGACCGAACCTAGGCTGAGATTGATTTCTTCAGCCTTTTTCTTCCACGCTTCATTTTCGGGTTTCGGCTTTCAACGCGCATGAACTTGGAGTACTTTCCATGTGATCTTTGGACTCTTCCAAGACGACTTTGGTGCACACGTCGATCTTCGAGAAATTCCCGCGACGAACCCAAGCGCGACGATCAATGTCCTTCCGATTTATCGATTTCTCCAATTTTTTCGATCGAGGACATCGAACGCTAATTGATATGGAACTTGAAAGATATTCTCAATGAAATCATTAGTCTCATATTTGTTATCATCAAAACCATCAAAACCGAGATTAAGACTAAGATTGAAAACCTAAAGCCAACAATCTCCCTCTTTTTGATGATGACAAACATCCTTAAGAAAATATATACAATAAAGCATAAGGATATCAACTTAGGGATTTCTCCTCTATCAACATGCATATCTATATGCATGGATTTCCTATATTTTCCTCACCCCTTTACCTATAATGTTCTCCCCATTTTAACTATACATTTCTCTCCCTTTTGACTACACATTTCTCCCCCTTTTGACTATACATTTCTCCCCCTTTTGACATCAATCAAAAAAGGCAAGAAAGACCAATCTAATCAAAGGGATGAAACACAACAATTATTTTTTAGTTGAGACTCTAAGGAGTATTTTTATGAAACATGAAAATCTAAACCAAATGGATGGAAAACAAGTAATTTGATATGAAACAAAGACATACATGATAAAAGAATGACAGATACAATTCAACACTCAATCATGTATACACTCAAGTATGAATGTATTCATATCTTTTTCATGACATTTTTAGATTTCATTCAAACTTTTAAAATACCAAGATATGGTCATTTAACTCATGTATTAAGTTTGAAGTGAAACTAATGTCATTTGATCTAAATATGAACTTAGCATGTTTTCATTTGAAATAAGCATGAAAGACATGAAAATGCTAAGTCTCAAGTTTTTCTATCTACTCATGTTTTCTCAAACTTAGACATTTGGACATTTCACATGAGATAATATAAGTCTATGAATCAAGATTGGGCTTAAGATGAAACTTTTTAATGTTGACTTAGGTCAACTATACTTAAAGTTTTCAAAAATCAAACTTTTAAATTTATACAACATCATAATTTTGACAAATGTTTTTGAAACCAATTTTTGGATGAAAGTTTTGATACCAAATATTGAATGGTCATTTGACATGCATGAATAAAATTTAAACTCAAAAGAATTTTCAAAGATCATTTTTCATCCTATATTGATTTTAATGAAAACACTAGATATTTCTAGCTATCATTCAAGACTTCAAAATCATTCCTAGAAATGATTTTACTCAATCAATGATGTGAATGATATTAGAAACATAATCAAAGTGGTATACACCAACTTTCATTTGAATTTTAAAAAAAATCAAAGTATTGAAAAAAAAATTGATATAAAAAAGATGATACTTTTTCATTTTGAAAATCCAACTTCAAAATTCGATTATAAATTAGATTCTTGATGAATTTTTTTGAAATTTTTACACAACATACTAGATTTTTCAATGAAAGAGCAATTTCAAGAATCATATCAAAATTAATTTTCTATATTTTTCTAGAAATAACTGAAATTACTATCAAATGTAGGTTGAAATGTTATTTTTGTAATTTTCAGTTATTCTCAAAACTTGTTCAATTTTCATTCAAACTTTCATGACACCACATGATGGTCATGTAAAAAGTATATGTCAAGTTTGAAATAAAAATTATGTCCTTAAGTCAATATATCAACCCAGCATGATTTCATTCAAAACTAAACTAGTTTTTATGAAACTTGTTAAGTTTCAATCTTAATATTTACTCATGATTTTTTAAATTTAAACCTATGGATACGTAACATGAGTAAATCTAAACATGTTTCTCAAATATGGATAATAAATGAGACCTTTAAGTCAACTTGTTGACTTGGGTCAACTAGGTTCAAAAAAGGTAATCATGAATTAACCTCTATTGTCATTTTATCCATAGCCATATAAATTTTTCACTCTAAGTGCATGGAAACATGTCATACCTATTTCTAAACATGTTTATGAAGTTTGGACTTAAAATCAAGTGTCCAAATCAATTTGTTGACTTGGGTCAAACCTTTTAGGCTTAAGTCCACTAATGTGATCTAGTCATCACATTTTCATCTACACATGAATTTTCAAAATTGAACACCTAGAATCATATCATGTATGTCTAAACATGTTTGTTTAATGTTTACTCAAAATGAGGTCTCTAATATGAGTTTTAACCTAGAGCAAGTTTCATTCAACCAAGATATCAAGAAATTGCCGAAGTTATCAAAATATTTTTATACTCATGAAATTTCATACATATATCATGCAACATCAATCATGAGCATAGAGACATTATTAAACATGAAAATTCAATTATTTTTCAAAGATTTTTGAAAAATAAAATTCATACTTTTTTCTTGAAAATTTGCTCAACTTTTTCATTTCTTTTTTCATTTTTTTTAGATAGCATATCCTTCCGACACTACAACAGATAAGGTCAGTGGCCGCATAATTTTTCATGGCTACAAGTTAACTTATCGTGGCTACAAATCGTTAGCCACGAAATAATTTTCGTTGAGTACTCGTGGATATAAATGGCGTGGCTACTGATCAATAGTCACAAACCTCATAGTACGTGGAAACAATATATATCATTTGCCACGAAATTATTGTTAGTATTGAACTATTACAAATGTGGATAATAACATTGTTCGTGGTAATTACCTCATGCAATATTCATCATAAAATGTACTTTAGCCACATAGATACCATAACCAATACATGTTATAACGAAATGTAATTATGAAAGTTTCGTGCATATTAGTCATTTAGCTTTGTGGCTAATAGTGTAGTTCGTGGCAACTTACTACTTAAGTTCATAATCTTAAAAGTTATTATCCACAATTAGTTTCATAACTAAAAATAATATGTAAGATTAGCCACGAGTATTATCGCTAATATTGTATAATATGTTTATGACAATATAACCAGTCATGGTAAATTATCGATCAACTAATCGTCATATAAAATTAGTTCCAATAATAAATTTATGACAATTAATGAACTATAATCAATGAACCACACGTGATAATTGAAAATATTTGTTCCCAAGAAATTTATGTGACAAATATTAGAGTTCTTGCCATAATAACACTTATATATTTTTGTGGCAAATTGCACTAATAGTCACGAAAACAAATATCGTAATAACAAGCTTGAGAGAGTTGTTGTCACGTTTTTTTTTGTTATAAATGCTTACAGAGCATTGCTCACGAATTTTTTTGTGAATAACATTTATCCTACTTTAGTGGCAAATAATATTGTGACAAATGATTCAAAAACATCAATCATGAACATTCATGGTTAATGTTGGATTCACATTTACAGCTGTATTTGCAATACAAATCATATGACATTAATCAAAATATCAATAATTATCAAAAACATTCTTCACAATAATTCAAATATATCATATCTAACAATGTCTCAAAAACTGTCTCATGAGTAGCAATACTAATTTTTCATCAAAAAAGAAAACATTAAACAAGTTTGGATTGATGAAATACTCCAAAATACAATGAGTGTTAAAAAGTTTCTATGACATTGTCAACAAATCATTTTTCAGTCTTTACCTGTGAGCACATATTACAACGATACCAAGTAGAAATGACGTCGTCTATTGTAGTCTAATGTAATATTATATCATTAACCATTACAACTAATATATTCATTGAAACCTAAAGAACTTAATAGTAAAATTTTATAATATGTATACCTGAGCCACCTAACGTGACTGAAAGAAAGCCTCCATCTTCTCTTCCATCTATCTTTGTCGATCCTCCATTGCTATTATCTTTTGTTGTTGAGATTGAATTTGTGCCTGTTGAGATTCAATTTTCTCTTCTTGAGATTTAATATGATCTGAAAGCTCCTCAGAACGCTTCTCAGCTGTTTCAGCTCGTCTCTGTGTTTGCTCAAGTTCAATGGCAACATTTACCCTTGAAGATGAAGGAGGGCGAACATCATACCATAAACCTTGAGAATATACTGGCCTTGTACCCATGACTTGCCTAAAAATTTGGTCCTCTGTCATCAACGGCTCCCCTCCAGATTGTGTAGTAGCTTCAATGACCTCAGCTTGTGCAACAACCATAGCATCCTATAAATCGAATCAATATGAAAAAGATATATATATATAACATATGTAGTACATATAAGAACTTATGCACATACAAATTTTTCCTTCGCTTGATCATGAGTCCAACATTTTTCCTCTTTGAAATGAACATGCTTATACATCTTAATCAAGCTACCAGGCGCATCGGTAGTAGTATCTCGCTGCATATTATAAAAATAAAATGATAGCATATTATAATTTAAACTTTCAACATAACACAGAAAGAAACATCAAAAATGTGAACGAGAAAATGAATAAATAACCTCCTAAAATTATGAAACAAGTATATCTAACAACACTTGGGTATTAAAAACTCTTAACATAACCAAAAAAATAAAGAGTAAGATATACAAATTTTAAAATAAACATTCTCGTACTAGGTCATGAAGATATTGGATAAAAAGCTTTGAGCCTCCACAATGATTAACCACAAGGTTCTTGCGATTTTTAGAATTGACCTCACTTCGTTTCTGATTGATAATACACATTTATATGGAAAATCGATTTATCAAGTAACATCGTCAAGCTTAAATTATCATCACCATGCTCGCAGATCAAAGGTTATGTTAAGAGTAATATCGTCAAGTTTATTGAGATATACCTGAAACTTTTCATCCATAAAATGCTTGCAGATCATCTCCCAATCTCCTTGTGAGACTCCATCATATGGACATCTGAGTGTTAATTCATTTCCACCTTTGTCTTCAAAATATTTGTTCAGCTTTGCTCTGTATTCCCTGAACCGTTGTTGAATCAATAGGTTGATTGCAGCTCTCGCATGATGAGTCTCAAGATTAATATCAAATTTATCATGAATGTTCAAAATAAATTATGAGTATTATAAGAAAAAAATAAACATTTAAAAAATGTATTTAACTACAATTAGTTTACCATAATTAGGTCATATATAGGAATTAGATGACCCTCTTCAACTTCATACCAGTTCCGACAATTGAAAGGCATATGATCTCGACATAAAATTCCAACCTCTCTAATAAATTCCTTTGCCCACATGCCAACTGGACGAGTATTTCCCTTCTCTATCTCTATCTTAGGGCGTCCTGCTCTTTTAATGTGCTTGTTCAAACTAGCATTAATTGCTTTACCACGTCCTGCTCTTTTCGTGGCATCAGGAGCTATAAAGAACATTTAGAAAGTTTTGTTATCTTGCAATATATGAAGGATCATTTCAAAGTATAAAACTTTCAAAGTTGAGAAAGGTTACCAGCACCCTCTACCAATGTCTGAAAGGCAAAAACTTCTAGTTGTGTTGCACCAATGGATAGATTAGATGACCAATTTGAATGTCCAGCCACTTGGGGAGCTCGTTCCCTTGGTACCAGATTTGACATTAATCATAACAGACAAATCGAAATCAATCTACTAGTGATATAAAACTTGAGATGAGTAATATGCCAAGAAAAATAAAATGGTAAAAGTAATTTCTTCAAACTTACCAATTCTATTCTCAGGTGCCTCCGTTTAGATCCCTACTTGCGCATCACTCAAGCGGGAACCAAAAGGTGCATTTGATTCCCCGACAACTTGTGAAACTTGCCCTGTTCTTGACACATTTTGCATAAACATAACAAATAATTGCTGAAATAATTTCTAGAATATATCATTCAATGATTGCTGGAAATATATTGTCATATATCACTAAAATATTGAAGTGTTGAAATTGAAATAATTTCACATTCCTCCATGTTATGTATCTCCTTTGTGACATAACTTACCAACATCGTTGTTATGGATCTCCTCCGTGTTCCCTAGTTGCACACAGTTAGAGGATGGATGAGAAGGTACAACTGAACGTGTGGATGATCTCAGAAATTATTTTCCCGGTGCCATATGCAAAGCTTCAAGATCATGTATCATGTTTATCAGTAATAATATAATAAGAATATAACATAATTCTAACTTTAAATAAAAAATAGAAAAACTAAATGAACAAATAACATACAAATCATTGTTACATATCAACATCGCTATCGTCTGAATTGCATAGTTCAACGTTATTGGAGTTGATTGTTTCATCCTCTAATTCAATCTCATAATCCACTATAGTAGTTGTTTGAACATTATCTACTTGGATCCGCTCAAGGTTTGCATTTCTCCTACTCAAAGAAAATGCTTCCAGGTCTTCGTCGTCGACATCATCATGCATTCTCCTCAATGATTATGGTGGTTTGCTCACATTGCATATCTTGATATGGTTCATCAGCAATGTAAAGCTCAATTTCATCCTTATCCTCATCGTCCTCATCATCATCAACTTCCATGACATTGTAGGAATTCTTTGGTTGAATCTTTTGTACAACATGCCAATCACCCCATAATTTCGTATCCTTAACATAGAATACTTGTTCTGCTTGTGATGCAAGGATATATTGGTCATTTTTGTACCACTTGCGGGAGACATTAACACTGGTAAAGAAGCGATCTTTTTGAATTCCCGTTCTCGTGTTGCCAACATCCCACCAATCACACTCGAAGAGAAAAACACGGTAGCCTTTGATGTAACTCAACTCAATGATATTCTTGATGACACCGTAAAAATCAATCTCGGTGGATTGATGATCTCCCTTGACTACAACACCACTGTTTTGAGTGATAAGGTTCTTTTCCTTCTCTGCAGTATGAAATCGAATGCCATTACTAATGCACCCACTATACCATCTAGCTCGTGAGTTAGGACCAATAGCCAAGGAATACATAGCCTCCGTAGCTTTGGGAGATTTTTGTTGGCGTAATTGCACCATCTAATTTTATAAAATTATGAAATAATTGAATTAATTTCAGCATGTCTAAGATTGTAATAAAAAATATAAAGAATGAATCTATTATCTTACGCGTGCTCGAAACCAATTTGCAAATTCTCTTTCATGTCTCTCTTGCACATTTATCTCACTTTGCTTTTGCAATTCACCAATATGCTCCCTAAAGCAACATAAAACATATAGAGTGAAATTACTTTCCGTATAGCCCTCAAAATGTATATAAAAATAAACTACTATAAGTACACTTACTCTAAGTATGAGGCTATTTCCTCGCAGTTATTCAAAATATACCATTGAACCTTCTCAAGAGTAGACTTCTCCATTAGTTTCATGTTATTTGGAGAGCTTAAAGTGCGAATACTATGTCTAAAAACCGATAGCTCACTATTTTTCATGCCACCATCATAATTTCTTTCTTCTTGATTGAATTTGGTTTCTACTCCACTCAGATACATTGAGCAAAATGTCAAGCATTCGCTATCAATGTAGGCTTCAGCAATTGAACCTTCGGGTCGAGCTCTATTCCTCACATACTTTTTCAACTTGTGAAGAAATCTGCTCGAAAATGAAGAATCCACTCGGGAGATCAAATTTAAGAGAAAACTAACTCAAGTTACAAAAAACATTAATATTACCTTTCAATTGGATACATCCAACAATATTGCACGGGTCCTGCAAGCATTGCTTCTTCGGGCAGATGAATTGCCAAATGCACCATGACATCAAAGAAGGTAGGTGGAAATATCCTCTCCAACTTGCATAATATAATTGCAATATCTTTATCCAACATCTGCAAGTCTTCCATTTTCAAGGTTCTACTGCACAATTCTTTGAAGACGATGCTAAACTCCACTAGTGAAGTGTATAACTCTTTATCCAAATAACCCCGAATTGCAACAGGGAGGAGTCGTTGCAGTAAAACGTGACAGTCATGACTCTTTAGGCCATAAATAGTTTTTTGGTTTACATTCACACACCGACTAATATTGGATGCATAACCGTCAGGGAATTTGACTGACTTCAACCATTCACAAAATAGTTTTTTGTCTTCAGAGGACAATGTATAAGAAGCTTGTGGCATTAGAAATTTATCTCTATCAGGAATCAAATTCAATTCCTTTCTTATACCTATTTCTTGTAAGTCCATGCGAGCCTTTGGCCCGTCCCTCATTTTCGAATCGATATCCAACAAGGTTCCTAAGATGTTATCACATATGTTTTTCTCAATATACATGACATCAAGATTGTGTCTTAGCTTTAGTGTATTCCAATAAGGCAATTGAAAGAAAACACTCTTTTTAGTCCAATTCAACTCCGAATCGGTGCGTTTTCTCTTCCGGTTGCTTGATAATTTTCCAAATATGACTTCTGGAATATTATCAAGTTGTTAAAGCACTTCTTCACCTGACAATGTTTTGGGCCTCGCCCTGTCCTCATTTGTACCATCAAATTGCTTTCGGTGTCTTCTCCAAACATGATTCTTGTCTAAGAAACGTCGATGTCCCATGTAGCATATTTTTTTCCAATGTTTCAAGGACATAGAAGATGTTTCCTTATTGCAATTAGGGCATGCTAAAAACCCTTTAGTACTCCAGCCGGACAAGTTTCCATATGCAGGGAAATCATTAATCGTCCATAAGAGTGCAGCATGCATTCGAAAACTTTGACTTGAACATGAATCATGTGTCATAACACCATGCTCCCATAGCTCTTTCAGCTCATCCACCAAGGGTTGCAAATAAATGTCAATGTCGTTACCGGGTGATCTAGGGCCTGGAATGAGCAATGACATGAACAAAAAGGGGTCTTTCATGCATTTCCATGGTGGCAGGTTGTATGGCATGAGCATTACAGGCCAGACACTGTAAGAGTTACTCATATTACCAAAAGGATTGAAACCATCACTTGCAAGACTCAATCTGACATTACGTGGATCACTTGCAAACCATTGATGCTTAGCATCAAAATCTTGCCATGCGATAGAGTCTGCAGGATGCCTGAACACGTTCTCCTCAATGTGACGCTTATCCTTATGCCACCTCATATCGGTTGCTATTTTTCTTGACATAAACAGTCTCTGAAGTCTTGGTATAAGCAGGAAATGTCGAAGTATCTTCTGAGGAACTTTCTTTCGCTTACCTTCTCTACTCTTATATCTAGATTCCCCACATACTGGATACTCAGTTAAATGTTCATTTTCGTTCCTGAAAAGAACGCGGTCATTCTTACAGGCATGTATTGGTATATAACCCAAGCCCAACTCTCGCATGATACTCTTGGCTTCATTGAAAGTTTGAGGAAGTGTCTCACCGGATGGTAATGCAGACTTGAAGAGCTGAAGCATCCTATCAGCCGCTCTATTACTCATTCCTCCAATTGTCTTCAAATGAAAAAAATTTAGCAAAAATGATAGTTTGTTGTACTTTTTGCACCCTAGATATAGCTCACACTGTTCATCCTGTAGCAATTTATAAAACTTCTCTGTATTTACCTCCTTCAGTCCCAATTGAAGCATTTCGATTTTCTACGTTTGAAGGATGGCTACTAGAAGCTTCAGCGTATTGCTCACTAGCATCTATAAAGGTTGTAATAAAAGCATCTTCCAAAAGCTCATCTATCTCATCGCCATAATTACTTTCATTATCTAATCCATTATCAATGTCATCAATACATCACCATGATACAACCATCGTGTGTACCCTCTATCAAAATCTTGTAGTGACAAATGCTCCTTCACTTCCTCTATCTGTCGAAAGTAACGATTTAGGCACTTACAACAAGGACATCGTGTCCTCTTTAATGAATCACAGTGAGCAGTGGCCACATCTATGAATACATTCAACCCGGCAATGTATTCTAAGCTTCCCCTCATAGAATGTTGAATTCAACTTCTATCCATATTATGCTAACCTAACAACAATCATAATACGCTTAGTCAAACAAAAAAAACTAATTCTAGATAAACAAGACAGTAAGAAAACTTAATTGCAGTCAACATATTGCAAATGGTTTATGCACTGACGAGACAATAATTAAACTATAGGGAAACATGATGTACTGAAATCACCACTAAGGAAAATTTATGCAAATGGGCTTGTTTGCAGTCACCACTAAGGAAAAAAAAATTAATTGAAGTCCGCACTAATTGCAGTCACCACTAAGGAAAATTTAAGTTTTCTCCTTAAGCCATCTGATAATTTAAGTTCCAATGTTGTTACTTTACTATGTATTTCAATGGTGTAGAAGATATTTGCACTTCTCTCTTTTCTTGGTTTATGTCTTTGTTTTTTCCCCTTCAAGTTTAAGTGCTAACCTTTGATCAAGCTAAGTCATACAAAAATGTATGAGAACATGAAGATCATTGATCAATGGAATTCGATCAATTTATATCTCTAGCAGTATGGCTTGATGGAGTGATGGTATCTAGCAGTATCTCTAACAATTGATCAATGATGTGGAATCTAGCATTGAACAACTTTCTAGGCAAATGGTGAGCCCCCAGGTGAGTTCCTCCGTCGTTGTGCCGCCCCCCTCCTCCTCGCGCTCGGCGGCCTCGTCCTCTTCCTCGATTCTTGGTGCTCCTCCGTGTGGCGGCGTGAGCTCTCTGCATTCTGGCGGTGAGGAGTGGGTTGTGGTCAATCGAAAGCGCAATCGGGGTCGCGTCTCTTTCGCTATGGCCCCTGCTCCTTCCTCGAAGAGCTGGGTTAGGTCGGGCTCTTTTGCAGATGTGGTGAGATTGCCGGCGACTCCCGCATCTCGGGAGCCTCTCCACCGCCGGAGCTCACCTGGACTTGGTACTGCTCGTAAGGAGTTTGATCTCTCAGCTTTCCTGGATCGTCTGAAGCGCATGGGGCGCTGCTTCAATTGCTGTGGAAAGGGTCACCTTAGCGCTCGATGTAGAGAGCCCAGATTGTGCTTCCGCTGCCATCGCACAGGACATCGAGCCAGTGGCTGCCCTGTGTCAACTTCTCCTTCCCCTCCGGCATTGGAGGCTCTTGATGTTGCCCCTGCAGTGGGCTCCTCCTCATCTAGGCTTCCCCAATCGGCTGTTTCCTTGGATTCTTCCCCTGCGGCCGAGCCGACTCATTTGTGTGCTTCTAAGGAGCGGCCGAGTTCTATAGATCTCTTCCTTCCCTCGTCCCAGCAAACTCTCAACCGTGCCGGTTACCTAGCTGATCGGTGTGTCATCGTCTCGGTTCAGGGAACTTTGGAGGGCTCGCATGATGTGGCTGGTTTTCTTGCATCTTGTTTTCAGGATTGCGAGAGTCACCGACGCGGGTGGAAGCAGCGTCGTTTCTCGGATTCTCGTTTTCTGATCGCAACTCCTCCTGGAATCAACTCGTATTATAAGGATACATTGATCAAACGGCGACACTTCAGTTGGCAGTCGGCATCACTGATCGTTGATGATTGGTCAGAAGATGAGTCCTTTGAAGGAGTTCAGCCCCTTGAGCTTACTGTCGGCTTAGAGCTCGATGGACCTCCCATCGTCTTCTGGAATGAGAGTGCCCTTTCAGTCTTGGTTAGCTCCTTTGGCGCCTTCGACGCCATTGATGGTCGAGCTCTCCGGTGGTCTGAACTTGATGCCTGCCGCATTCGTATCCGGGCTCACTCCCTCCATTGCATCCCGCAAACCATCCTTGCGACGGCTGAGCGGCGTCGTTATACTGTGCGGATTGGCATTTCCTGGTACAAATGGACTTAAGGCGACTCCATGTCCTCTTGTGGGTTCGACTCTGAGCTTCGCGGACACGATATGGACGATGATTTGAATGCCGCTGGCCCTGTGAGCTGCGAGCAAGGTGCTCCTGCATCTATGTCTCTGGATGGTCCCTTGGCCGCCCCGGTCTCCCACGACACCCCGCCCCATGGAGACCAATCTTCTTTGGAGATGCCTTTAGGTGTCGATCGTGATCAAGCTCCCATCTCGGAGGTCTTTTCCCGCGTGAGCTCCCAATATGGTTATGAAGCTGCAGCGGCGAAGTCTCCGGTGATGCTTCTGGTACCGCCGACTGCGGAGGCGGTCAAGGTTGTTTCAGGGCTGGCAGAGGTCGCGGCTTCCCGAGATGAGGCGGCTAGTACGGATCTGGCACAGAATCATACCCCTGCTGTGGAGAAGATCAACCGCCACCTTCTGAAGGACTGTTGTGCTTCCCTTTATTCCTCTAGCTCGCTGCCTTCCCTTTTCGGTGAAAGCTCTTTGTCGACTTGCGTGTTGAGTGCTCTATCTCCTGCCCCTAGCATCTCCCTCGATCCGCAGCTGTCTTCCATTTATGAGTTATGTCAGGATCTCTTCAAAGTTGAGGCTAACCGAGCTCCTCTTCTTAGGGCTTGGTGGGCCTTGGGAGCCCAAATTCTTAAGGACTCGGTCTTCCCTTCAGCCGTCCCGGTTCCTAGTCTCCATTCTGGTTCGCGTCCTATCTTTAACTTGGTGGATCAGGCGCCATGTGTGGATCCTGCTAATGGCCCTAGTTCGGATCCTTTCACTCATGCGACTCCTCTTCCTCCGAGCGACCCCCGATCGATATCCCTTGCAGCCTCTCCTAGGCGCTTCGGCTCTGAAGACGGATCATCGACGGTTACTTACCGGAGGAGGAGACCTCGAGTTATCGTGTCAGCGGTGAGAAGAAGCAGCCGGCTGCGCCCCTCCGCCTCTTATCCGGGCTCCTGCCTTGGTCGAGCCTCTGCTCGCAAGGCTATTTTGAACGGGGACTTCAAAGCGGCGGCAGAGTTTGTCGGACGTCCCTCTGTTTCTTCCTTTTCGTCGGACAATCCCCCCATGCATGGCCTCCATTTTTCCGGAGCTGCATCCTCTCTTTCCTCATTGCCGCTTCATGAGCAGGTTGCTTCGTTGGGCTTCTCCTTTGCTGCTTCTTATGATGTCGTCGCTAGCATTTTAGACAGCTTCGGACCGAATGGTGATGCCATGTGATTGGCTCTGTTCGCTGCAGTTGTGGACTGTCCTTTATCTTTATGAACTCGCAAAATTTCTGTGCATTATTTTGGAACGTTAGGGGATTATGTAGGCTCTCCAAAAGAGTAATGGTCAAGAACTATTGTAGAGATCTTCATTGCTCAATTATTGCCTTATCTGAGACTAAGTTGGCTTCTATATCTTTGAGTTGTGTTCGCCAGTGCTCGGGTTTTCGGTCTCCGAACTTTATTGCTCTTGATGCTAATGGTTTTGCAGGTGGACAAGTCCTCATCTGGGATATTGATATTTGGGATTCCATCCACACTCAAGTTGGTCACTATATATTGATTGCAAAGCTGGAATTGAAGAGATCGGCTAGGTACTTCTCTTTTGTTAGTGTTTATGGTCCTCCACGTAGTGCCGGCCATGGTGTGTTTTTCTCAGAGATTAATGATCTACTGAGTTCCTCGGATGATAACTTCATTATCGGAGGGGATTTCAACATCACTCGCTTCATTCATGAGCGACGAAACTGTTTGGGGCGTATGAATGATTCAGCGGCTCTCTCTGGTCTTATTGCTGATCACGACCTACTTGATTTACCTATCATGGGGCGTTCTTTCACGTGGTCTAACAATCAACAATCTCCTTGCTTGGCTAAGCTTGACCGAGTTTTGATTTCCTCCTCGACATTCCAACTGCTCCTTTCGGCTATGGTGATTGGTGGAGAGCGTAGACTCTCAGACCACAATGCCCTTATATTCCGAGCTGCAAACTCTTTCCACAACCGTTGCAAAAACTTTAGAATGGAATGTTTTTGGCTTCATAAGGCTGACTTTCGTTCTATTTTTCTCTCGGCATGGCAGGTTCCATCCGCCGAAACATCTGCGGCGACAAGGTGGATCAAAAGATGGAAAAAGCTTAGGAAGACTTTGTTGATCTGGGATGAACAATCCCGGAAGAATCGCAATGCTAGAAGAAAGAAAACTGAAGCAGATATTGAGATCCTAAACCACAAAGCGGAGATGTCCGGCCTCAATTCTTTTGAACTTTCTTCTCTTAAGGACCTCAAAGGAAATCTAGATTTGATCTATAGAGAGGAGAATACATGGTGGAGACAACGTGCTAAACGCAGATGGGTTAAAGAGGGAGACCTTAATACCCGCTATTTCCACCAATGGGCAACGATTAGGAAAAAGAGCAACTGGATTCACCATCTTGCTTCAGAATTCGGAGAGGTGACGGACAATGAGGGAATGGCGGTACTGTTCCGGAATTACTATCTAGGGCTGATCGGAAAGAAGGTTAATCCCTTGTTGCGCATTGAATGGAGTGCCTTAGAGTTTCCTGCTATGCCCGAGCCTCATTCATTGATTTTGCCTTTCTCCCTTGAGGAGATCCACAATGCCATCTTTGACATGGGCTCGTTCAAAGCTCCGGGCCCTGATGGTCTCATCCCCGAATTCTTCCGCACTTATTGGGATGCTATTCAGACCGATCTTCTCCAAATCTTCAATGAAATTTATATCGACCCTTCCACCTTGCGAAGATTTAACTCTGGGCATATTGTGCTTATCCCTAAAAAGGAGGGTGCCTCCTCGGTCAAGGATTTCAGACCAATTAGCCTTGAGCATAGCTTGATCCGGATTTTCTTCAAAGTTCTTGCACGACGTCTGAAGCCGAATATGGATAAGCTTATCGGTAGAAATCAATTTGCCTACATGGCGGGAAAAAGCACGTTAGACTGTTACATGAGTGTTCATGAAACCGTATGGGCATGCAAGCAACGGCATGAGGATGGTATTCTTTTCAAAATAGATTTTGAAAAAGCTTTCGACTCTATTGGTTGGAGCTTCATCAGAGATTTGCTGGAAGGTCGTGGTTTTCCTCCTTTATGGTGTGAGTGGGTTATGTGTCTGCTTGACACCGACTCGGCAATTATCACTAATGGAATGACGGGTTCCTTCTTCCGGCATCGGAGGGGAATCCGTCAAGGGAATCCGCTCTCTCCATTCATCTTCAACTTGGCTATGGACTGTTTCTCACAATTGCTGGAGCGCGCTATCCGACTTGGTTTCATCTGTGGGGTATTAAATAGTGTGATTGAGGGGGGTGTCTCTCACTTCATATTCGCAGATGATCTTATTCTTTTTTGCAAAAATGACGGCTCAAGCATCCGGAATCTACTCTTATTACTGAAGTGCTTTGAGCTTGCAGCCGGACTGAAGGTCAACCTCTCAAAATCTAGTATCTTGTGTTTGAATGATGATCTTGTTTTATCTTCTAGCCTTGCTTCTAATATTGGCTGTCAGGTGGCTTCCTTTCCATTAAGTTATTTGGGCCTTCCACTCAGGGCAGGGCGATTATGCAAAGCTGACTGGCTAAATCTTATCTCGCGCGTGGATGCTCGGCTGAATTGTTGGCATGGACGTCTTCTTTCAAGAGCCGGTCGTCTCACCCTTATAAACAGCGTCATCACGTCATCCACTGGATATCTCCTTTCTATTTTTAAGGCGCCAAAGTGGGTGATTAATCGGATTGACTCTAGGAGACGGAAGTTCTTTTGGGTAGGGCAGGAGAATATTTCCTTGAGAGGGAAATCCTTGGTTAGCTGGGATTCTATCACTTGCTCGAAGGCTGAGGGCGGGCTTGGCGTTCTAGATCTGAGTGCTCATAATATGGCTCGACTCGGATCTTGGCTGTGGAAGGTTTCTAGTGGGGCCGATCTAATATGGGTTGAGTTACTTAGATGTCTCTACGGGGATTTTCGGTTGTGGATCAGAAATCGGTCTTTCGCTAGGCGTGCCTCGCCAATCTGGAAGGACCTATGCGGCTGCCTCCTAGAGATCTTTATTCTTGGTCTCTCTTTCCATGTTGGTTATGGTAGAAAGATTAAATTATGGACTGACGGATGGCTTAATGGAGAATGCTTGGCAAGGAAATATCCGTCTCTCTATAGGCTTGCGATTAATCCAAATTCTTCTATTTTTGATGCTAGAATCCTTGATAGATCTAACTCTTGCATGGGCTGGGACATCTCCTTCTCGGCCTTGATTGATATCGCTTGTTTGTCTTCTTTGGCCGGGGATCTTGAAACTATTCAACAATCTAGTGGTGAGGATCTTCTTGGTTGGAGGTGGTCAAAAGATGGGGTTTTCTCTTCAAAAAGCCTATATTGTTTACTCACTTTTCGTGGCGTTTCGATGGAGAATCTGGGCTTTCTATGGCGCATCAAGCTTCCCCCAAAGATTTCTATCTTTGGGTGGCTGAGGTTGAGGGGGCGTCTTCTTACTCGAGATCGTTTAGCTCGGTGGAATATCGCAGTCGATCCCTCCTGCCTACTTTGTGACAATGGACTTGAATCCCACACTCATATTTTCAGATCTTGCCCTTTCAGCTGTGCTGGTTGGAAGGTGTTTATTTCCCTGCTGAAGTGCACCTTCTTCCCTTTGGCCAGTACGCCATGGGGCTCCGTGGTGAGCAGTTCCCCCACGACAACTACCAAAAGATTGCGACTTATCCTGATTTGGCTTTGGTTTGTATGGTTTGAGAGAAACTCAAGAGCCTTTAGAAGCGAATCTACTTCTTACCAATCTCTGGCCGTGTCGGCCGCGAATTACTATGAGTTGTGTCGGGCTTGATTGTATAATATCTTAACTTCTTTAACCTCTATCTCTCCCTTTATACCTGTACCTCTTCATATCTCTTGAATGAAATGCAGGTTCTTCTTTTTCAAAAAAAAAAAAAACTTTATAGGCAACAAGTTGATGGAGTGATTCACCGGCGGGAAGCAGGCTATGTGGATCATGTGGAATCAATAATTCCATCTTCTTGCAAGCACAGTATCCATGCTCATGAAGGTGGATGCGGATCCATCCTGTTCCAACACAACTTAGATAAGCTGGTCAGCGGTGGCTAGGACCACACAGTCAAGATTTGGGATACAAAATCTGGAACACTGATCGTCATTCTTTATGGGTGCCGTGGATCAATACTTGGAACCACTATCCAGGGCAAGGTTGAACATCCCTATTCAGGAGGAGAATGAGGTCTCACCTTGAGATGGAAAGGTCGTCGTCGCTCATCCATGGTGCCTCCGTCGTCCACGGCGCTTCCGTCGCCCACGGCGCTTCCGTCGCCTATGCACGTTGCCTCTAATCGTAATGTCCAGGAGAAGAATGAGGTGGAGCCCTAGTTTTTTTCGCCGATTGATCTTTCGTCTCCTGGCTGCTGCGTATAGTGAGTAGGGCTGGCAACGGAGCGGATACGGTGCGGATACTGGATTATCCGTATCCGCACCGCACCCCATATCCGCCCATCCGTATCCGCTACGGATGTGAATATGGATATCCATATTCGCACCGCTTCAAATACGGATATCCGCACCGCATCCGTATCCGCACCGTATTTAATAAAAAAAATATTAAAATTATATATTTAATTAAAACAATCAATAAATTACCAATTCATTGATCCAAAATAAATATATAATATACTTCAAAATTCATCTTGACATGAAATTACCATAGAGCTCTTATATATATTAATAACTTATATGGGCAAAATAGTAATTCAGAGACGCGGATAGGCGGTGCGGATACGGTGCGGATCCACAGCCATATCCGTATCCGCACCATATCCGCACGGATATAAGTTTTCTAAATCGGTATCCGTATCCATATCCATTTTTACTTGCAGATATAGATCGGATATGGTGCGGATGCGGATAAAATTGCCACCCCTAATAGTGAGCGTGAGAGATTGGGAGCAATGGAGGGAAGATGAAGAGTTCCTTTTATTTTGCTTTATTATTAGATGAACGTAGCGAATAAATATATTTGCTGTGAAACATAATAACAAAATAATTAATATGTTGTGGTGGAAGAGTTTCTTTAGAACTATGTGTAGGTCTTAAGTTAAAGTCTCTTCTCTACAATTATTTTTAATGAGATAATATTTTATCTGAATAATATGTTACAATGTGAAACAAAATAATAAAGAAAATAATATAGTTTAGTGTAAAGGATCTGTAGGTTCAAAGTTTAATTTTTTTCCTACTTTTTTAAAATTATCTTTTACCATCCAAATTACCTCTAGCATTATTTGAATTTGTGTTTTCAATGAAAGCATCGCTAATAAGGATCCACAAATTTTTCTAATCAGGTTCGAACTCTCTTCTTCACAATTTTTTTTAATGAGCTAATATTTTATCTGAATAATATGTTACTATGTGAAATAAAATAATAAAGAAAATAATATGATTTAGTGTAAAGAATCCTTTGATATAATGTGTAGGTTCAAAGTTTAATTTTTTTCCTACTTTTTTTAATTATCTTTTACCATCCAAATTACCTCTAGCATTACTTGAATTTGTGTTTTCAACGAAAGCAGCGCTAATAAGATTATGGGAAATTTATGTTTTAAATTATCTTTTACCATCCAAATTACCTCGTGCTAACATGACGTGCAGTGCCGACACGTTTATTTTCATTGGCGTTCCAAGCCCGAGGTCCTTGGCCTGAACTTTTATCGAGTTGTGTCGAGCCGAGCATGATTTTTGTTCGAGCCGAGCCAATCCTACCCGATATCCTCGGCTTGACATTTATGTGACCTTACAGAGTCATGAGGTGAATAATATAATACAAAAAGGTGGGAATTGATGTAATTAATCCATGATACCAAATTATTGTGAGAACTATGGTAGTTTAAATAGGGAATAAAAAATTTAAAAATTATTTGATCAACTAATTTGGAAAGTTTAAAAATAAAAGAATTAATTTTAATATATATTATGACATTCTTTAAAGAAAATTATTTGATTGTTTATGCCAAAAATATTTTATTGATCATAAAAATCAATTCTAGTATATATGCATGATTTTATTAGTCATACAATCAATTTTAATAGTACTAACAAATTAATATAAAATTATTTTATTATTTACACTATAAATATTTTGAATAATATATAATAGAATATCATTTATGGAATATCATTTATGTATTTGAATTGATAATAGTATACACGAATACACTTTATGGATAATGCATGTAGTAATATCCACATATTATTCGTGGTAATTGTAGATGGCTCAAAAAATTCAAACGGACCAAAATGTGAATGGCGGGAACATATTTTATTTATTTTGGCTTCAAGCATTTGCCACGAACGTAAAGTTCGCTACTATAAATTTCATCACATGCAATGCAATAGACACATAGATGTTTGTAACTGCTTGTGAACTATTATCCACAAAAGCTGCTTCGTAGGTACGACAACAAATGACACAAGTATGATTGTGTCTATTATATATATAGTAGTCACAAATAATTATTTCGTTACAGATATTAAGAATGGCGCCAAAATATATACTTTGGCGGTAAATTTATATCGACGAACCTTTCTTGCAGCAAGTTAAATGTTTCTACTCACAAGAAGCAAATAAAGTTAATCAATAGCCACACACTTCTCGTGGGTAACTGGTACTCCAGTAGTCACAAATAATATGTTTTGTTACAAATATTACGAATGACATCAAAATATATACTTCAATGGAAAATTTATATCCATGACTGATTTTTGTGGCAACTAACATATTTTTTTCTCACAAATTATGATTGAAGCAAATGTTGTTAAACAGTAGCCTCGAAATGATTGTGGATACAATGTACTCAAGTAGCCACAAAGAATCATCGTCATTAGAAAAACTATCAAAATTATATCCATGAATATTTTCTTAAGGCAACTAAATGTTTATTCTCACAAACATGGAATCGTGGAAAATGATATTAACCACTAGCCACGGATTGAACATGGCTACAATATACTATAGTAGCTACGATTACTTTTTTACATTACAAAAATCAAGAAAGACGCCAAAATATACATTTTGGCGGTAAATTTATATCCACAAAATCTTACTTATGGCAACCAACATGTTTCTTCTCGTAAAAATAGGATCCAAGAAAATACTATTAAATAGTAGCCACGATTTTAACGTGGCTACATACTCATATCTTATGATGACCATATTACATTAGTTAAAACAAAAAACACATGTGGCAATTAAACATGTTATTAGCATATAGTACCATGCATGTGGCTACTGCTATGTTCTTGTTGCCACGACGTCAATATTTCGTGGCTAACAAAATCTTTTGTGGCCACGACGTCAATATTTCGTGGCTAAAAATTACTTAATCATCACGATCATTCAAACTGTGACTATATACTACATTTATTGCCACAAATGGATGGTTCGTGGATAATATTTCGTGGCTACAAGTCTTATCTATTGTAGTGAAATTCTTAACTTGCAAGTAGATTTTATAAGTATCATAATGAAATAATATGCCTACTAGCAAGCTAACATACTAAATAGAAGGTTTAATACAAAGTTTCATTTAAAACCTTAACCTATGCTAAATAGATAAGATTTATTTTATATAAGATGGATACCATGGTTTCAAAATGAATCAAAGGGATCTTAAGATATGAACCATTTAAGTAATAAGGTTCCTAAACAAGTTTTAACTAGTTTGGTCTTAAAGAAATGTCTTTAATATCAAGTATCAACCTAGAGCAAGTTTCATTTGATGAAATTTGCCTAAGTGCTAATATTCTACCTACTCATGAGAAATCAAGGATTTTACATGTAATTTTAATCATGAGTATAGAGATATAGTTTAAGCTTAACTAATGAGGTATAACACTAGGATTTTGAATTAATTGAAGTTATACCTAATTCATGAAAGTTTAGCCAAACTAATCTTTTTCTTCCTAATTAGCCTTCCTATTGCATACTTATAACTTGCAAGTAAGCTACACTAATATTGTTAGAGAAAAATATAATTACTTAGCAAGCTAACCAAACCAAAATGCAAAGAGAAGCATCAAATATCATTATAAAAGTTTACTTTGCTGAATGGTTTGAAATTCGTTTTAAATAAAGTCAAGTTATACCAAAACGAATTTTGAGAGATCACAAAAGTAATAAATATAAAAAATATGATCTCCAACCCTTCATATTGGTTGAAAACCGAAAGACCACAATGTGCCTACGATTTAAAATCGCAAGGTCGCTTAGGCCCATTACAGGCCACATAGGTCTCCGAGGAGATCGAAAATCAAAAATCAAAAAACATTTTTGAAATATATCAAGAGCGGGGAAAATCAATCAATTATAAGCATGTATCATAACTCCAACTTAAATAAAGCAAATCAAGGTAAGGAGATGATACCAAGATGTTTGATGCCAAATTTACCTAAGGCATCTAGATGTCTTGAAGTTGCAACTTTGAAATGGTTCAATCTTTGAATCCTTAAGCAACTTCAATCAACCGCCTTCATCTTACCCTTGTGTGGTGACTCCCCCTACAAGAGAAGAAATTTTTGGTACCCAAATGGTTTTGGGTCCTTGGGGGTTAGTGGGCTTAGGTACCCAAAGTGTCTTAACAACACTAGGGTTCCTTTTAAAAGCACAATCATATATGGCATGCCCATAGATACCACAACAAAAGCAATGTCCATGAAACTTTTTCTTTTCATTTTTAGCATGGACATGAGATTTAATTTTAGAATGCTTGTCATTTGAACTAAGATGAGCATGAGCATTCTTAAAAGATACATTCTTCTTTTGAGCATGAGGTTTAGTTGTAGAATGCTTGATATGAGAAGCATGATGTGCATAAGCATTCTTGGAAGAAATATTTGCATTTCTAGAATTCTTAGAAGATGAATTGCTAGATACATTATTGACTTTCTTATTTAGAAAAACAACCTCATTTTTTAAGTCGTTCATGGATTTTTGAATAGCATGCAATTGGATTTTCAACATGCTATTTTCATTCTTTAGGATGCCATTTTTGTTTTTTAAATCTTTAGTGTCAACACTTAAGGTATCATGATATGAATTGGAGACACTAAGTTTTAGCTTCTCATTTTCTAATTTTACATCATGTAATTGAGAACTAAGATTTAAGTTTTCTTTCTTCAAATTTTTGTTCTCTTTACCTTTTCTAATTAACAAGGCATACATATTTTTGTACTCATCCATTAGTTCATCATAAAGCGAATCATGAGAGCTAGATGAGTTAATACTATTATTGTTATTAACATGACTAGAAGAGGTGGAGTGTACCTCATTGTTATCATTCATAAGGCATTCTTTTGAGATGGCTTCATAATCATGAAGGGAGGATGCTTCACTTGAGTAGGATGATGTGGAAGCATTTGACCTCCTCTTTACCTTGTTCTTCATGGTAGGGCAATTCTTCCTTACATACCCTTTCTCATTGCATAGGTGACATATCACCTTTCTCTTCCGACTCTTTGTACTTCTTTAGCTAGAAACACTAAAAGTTTCAAGAACTTTATTAGATATAGGAGTATGACAATTGTCATCGTCTCCTTCATTTAGAGTAACAAGTTTTTCAGTTTTAGCATAATCATAAAATATATTCAAGCAAGCCCAAATATCAATGCGAAAGTACAATGCATGATTTTTTCAAATATATTATTTCCCAAAGAACAATATATGCAATTAGTTGCTTTAGCATTTAATTCAAACATATTAATTTGTTCTTGGATCCATGAATCCATATTTTCCTTATGTTCAACATATTCTATCTTTACCATATTAAAATCACCTAAACCTTAAGTCTTTGGGAAAGTGTACATTCTACCATTCCAAAGACCAAAGTTAGACTCATCGAACCTAGGGGGTACAGACGCTACCGACTCTAGAGTCATTTCTAGATCGAGACGAATTATAGAAGGAATGGTGAAATCACAATCTACGACCCGCTCTGATACCAATTATTGACGAACTGACGACACTAGAGGGGGGGTGAATAGTATGTTTACTAATTCAATTAGCCTAAATTCCAATTTTAATCGTTTACTTAGATTGGTTTAGGCAATATGCAATTTGACGATTAGATGTGAAAGCTTATAAATGATAAAGCAATAAAGCACAACAATAAATCAATGCAAACACAAAATTTATAGTAGTTCGGCCCCAATGCCTACTCCACTACCTAAGCACCCCGCTTAGAATTTCCAAACTAGTTTTACTAGATTAATTTACGTTTCCCTTACACATGAGGACTTTTCACCGAAGAGACGCACTCTCGACCTAAGGCACTTCCACACCCGAAAGTCACCGTCTTCTTATCGAGAGTCATTTTCCACCTCAATCCTAAAGGACAATAAAACTAATCCTAGTAAACACTAAGTTTACACAAGTGGCTTTACTCCTTCACAACAAGGAAACCACTTCACACAACAAGACCAAACACCTGGTCTTCACACGCACAAATAAAACAGTTAAAATAATAGGTAAAATTATAATCAAAAGAGCTAAAGATAAAACCAATAGTAAAAGCTCCTTTGCAAGCCTTTGGCGCCTTCAACTCCTCAGGAGATGAATCTTAAATTAAATCCCGAGTTGATGCAGAAAGCTGGGCGCTTGCGAGAAAGTTCGCGGAAGAACAGAGCGCCGCTTGATCGATCTTTAGAAGGCTTTAATATCCTTTTAGAGTGCTCAAATAAATCTGTAGGAGTAAAGGAAGTGTTTTAAAATATTTATATGAGGGTATATTTATACCCTGCTGAAGAAACGGTTGTTCAACGGATAGAAAACTATCCGTTACAGGCCATCAGTCGAATGGTCGGTCGACCGACTGGTCGACCGGTCTTTCGATCACTTCCTTTTCTCTGTGGTCGGTCAACCGACGGGTCGACCGCCCAGACGCAAATCTATCGATCCCGTCTTCGGTCGACCGACGGGTCGATCGCCTGAGCTACTGCCCAATTTGGGCTTCGATCGGTCGACCGCCTGGTCGACCGAAGTAGCTGCTGCGATTTTTCTTCCCTATGTTCGGTAGACCGACAGGTCGACTGAATGACTACTGCCACTCTTTACCTACAGTCGGTCGACCGCCCGATCGACCGAACCTAGGCTGAGATTAATTTCTTCAGCCTTTTTCTTCCACGCTTCATTTTTGGGTTCCGTCTTTCAACGCGCATGAACTTGGAGAGCTTTCCATGTGATCTTTGGACTCTTCCAAGATGACTTTGGTGCACACGTCGATCTTCGAGAAATTCCTGCGACGAACCCGAGCGCAACGATCAATGTCCTTCCGATTTATCAATTTCTCCAATTTTTCCGATCGAGGACATCAAACGCTAATTGATATGGAACCTGAAAGATATTCTCAATGAAATCATTATTCTCATGTTTGTTATCATCAAAACCATCAAAACCGAGATTAAGGCTAATGTTGAAAACATAAAGCCAATAGGATGCTCTTATTAATAAAGCTTTAATTTTGTGATCAATTCTCGACGTTCTTCTGAAGCCCTCGAACTATTGATTAGCAAGGCAAGCACAACGGAAACGAAAAAACAAAAAGTTTCTATCCCAAAACAAAAAACTAATGATCCCCATGATGTGATTTAGAATCCGATCGAAGTTTAGAGATTATACCCTTGTGGACAACGAGATGGAATCCGTGTAAGATCCTTTAACTAGATGCACACATGGTGATCCACACTAGGAAACCTCGTAACATCAAGAAAACTCTTTTTTCTTGATGGCCAATCACACAAAGGAATATGTGGTTCTATCTCTCCTTCTCTCTCACCCGTGTGTGACCTAAAGAGTAAGTGATCTCATCTTCCTCTTATGCTCTCTCTCTTCTTATAAGAGAAATCTCATTTATCATTTTATAATTCCATTTTCAATAAAAGACAACAAATGATTCCATTTTCTATTATTTGGAAATAGGGATAAATGAGTCATTAAAGGACTCTTTCCTTATCAATGGCCATGCCACCACACACATGCATGTATGTGATCCATTTTAGGTATCTATTGCAAAAGAAATTTGTAATGCCCCGGTTTAGTCCCACGTTGGGATAATATTGGATATGATGTTGGGTTATAAAGTTTGATGGGTGTACTATCATCAACTTCAGCTTAAATATTTTAATTAGGCCAATAAGTTGACCTATGAAGTTGATGTGTCAACTTAAGCATTGTCACATCTCAAAATCATGTGTGACCGGCCAAAATACAACTCATACCCCGAAGCCTAACCCAACCAAAAGAAAGAATAGAAATCCTAAACAAACTCATAAAATAGAAGCCGTTTTTCTAACATAAATTTGTTAAACAAATAAGAATTTTAATAGCAGTCCTAAGCCAACATGTCTAAAACAAAAGAATCGAATCTAATTAACAAGAATAAAATCCTTCACTTGGATGCAGAAAATAACTCTAACACAAACTCATAAGACTAAAACATAATTACCCTACAGACTTGGGTATACATTCCCCGACCATGACGTGTTACGAGATCCACTGTCTCTGTCACACTCAGGTGCTACAAGATAGAAATATAAATAGTAAGTCCAACCAGGACTTAATGAGTGGCATAATTCCTTACTTCCCTATTCATTAATTCAACTAGTAAATAAACAAGCTTACAAATATATCTCATGTGTAGAAATCAGATTATGCCAAAAATAAATACCAAATAAAGCATCCATTTATCCATATAGAAGCAATTAGCATAAGCATAGTCATAAAGAAAAACCAACATGATATAAACACCATAACAACTCATTCAGCCATTCCATACAAGCCACTCGGGTCAGTCATCAATGTGGCAGTGCTGACGAGCTTCCAAATCCAGGGACTTGTCGATCCAATATCCAGGGACCCGTCGGTCCAATAATCTAGGGACCCGTCGGTCCTACGAGTCGGATGCTGATCACCTCTGTCTCAGTGTACTTCCCGCTCTTGCCACCCGAGTCGATCATTAGTGTGGCGGCTGACGAGCTTCACGGTCCACATCCACAAGCACATCCAGACATTTATAAATCAATAAACAATATATGTAAAGATTAAATAAATACATAATACTCTCATGCCTGTAAACCTCGCTAGGGCCACTAGGGCCCTTGATATCCACAAACAAGTAGGCGCATGATCTAAGATAAGAACATCATATAAAAATAACTTACAATGATAGATAAACTAACTAGTCTCATGCACAATATAATTAAACAATACCAATTATTCCATAATCTCATGCAAGGGAAAAATCAAATATAATTTCCACCCTATTTCTTGTTCATGGGGCCGATGGCTTAGATTAGAATTTCATCACCCCCAATTTATGATTACATGAGTTTATACAAACATTAAATAGCATGTCAAGGAGAGCCTAAATTCCATGTGTCTCTAACCCTTCCCTAATTATGATTATCTTCCTAATCAAATTTAATAATTCTACAAGGCGGTATAATCCTGTTCAACAAAGTTAAGAACTCTAATTTATTGTACACTAATCCAAACTCATCAATTTATGTTAGGATCTTCTAACCTTGTCCTAGAGAGGGGCGGCATGCTCCCTAATTTACCTAAAGCCACGCGGCCACCTAGTTTAATCAAAATAGTGGATGCTTTCTAATGAGAATAAATTCTATATAACAAGCAAGTCTAGGAATTAAACCATATGGGCCCGTTTATTTCGTTAAAAAATGGGGGACAGGACTAGATTTCAACTCTTGTCCCCCGTTTATTTTGCAAAAACGATGAGGGACAAGATTTCAGATCCTGTTCGGGACTAGATTTTGGGCCCTTTTGGTCTATCGAGAAATTTCTCAGTACACCAATTTGAGGCGGAGGACACGACTAGGAAAAGACCTCGTTACCCCTGAGAAAACCTAACGTGGTCTCTCGATCGCAATCTACTCGGCTATGAAAAAATAGCATGAAGTGTGGCTCCTGTCTCCTCTCACTACCTGCTTCGTCTCCTCTTACTACGTCTTCTGCTTGTCGTCCTGTCCAGGTATTGCCTCTCTCTCTCTCTCTTGTGCCGGAGGAGTCGGAGAGGAGCAATCTGTTGAGGACGAAGCAACATTGCTTCCCCTTCCCCTCCACCACTTGTGCTTCTATCTAGCAATCTCGAGAGTGAGGTGAGTCCAGAATCGACCAAGATGTAGAAGAAGCCGACGAAGATCAGTAGGTCAAAGATGTTTGGAGGGTATAATCGCCGGTACTGACACTTTAGCCCCAAACTGGGCTGCACCATGATTTCAAGAAGGTGCGCTGGTAAGGTTTGTAAGGTTTGGTCTCAAGGACAGTGTGGTCTCAACGGAGGCGTGGATTGAGGAGATGAAGTGGGAGGGCTTGGAGAGTTTGCTCAAGGAGAAGAGGAAGGTGTGGAAGCTGGACGGTGAGCTCACCGGCACTACAAAAAAATAAGGTTTCACCGACGGATTTATTACCAACAAACAGTTTTTGTTGGTATTATCAATAAAATCACCGACCGATATACATTTTGTAGGTAAAATTTATAAAATCCTATATATTTTTCTCATTCCTTCTTATTTTTAAGCCGACCACACTATCACGGACTAACTGTTTGGACGGAAAATATCCGTGCGGCTTCCTCGCTTTCTGAGAGAGGAATCAGCCTTAAGCCAATCTGCTTGGCCAATGTCAAAAAGTCGCGGGCTCCCATTTCGCGTGGGTCGGAACCTCTGTGTGCTTGGACGCAAAAACGTTGTTAGACCAAATGGCCAAATGCATGAAAATGCTGAAAAATGCTTGAACGAAAGCTAGAACGAAAGACTAGAGTGTGCCCAGGCTATACCTGGGTACTATACTTGTGGAGCCTAACCCCCAAGTGCCACCCTCAAGGTTCCTAGGAGCACGACGAGCATGACAAAATTCCTATGTTCGCACACCCCCACCATCCATGCCACGCCTAGGCAAACGAGGCAGTTTGCCTAGGCGTGAACAAGAGCGGTGGGCGGTGGGCGGTGCGCGGACGCGTTTTACAATGCATATTTACATGGATGCTCATGATGCAATATTTACAACGCACGTTTGGGACCGTCATGACACATGCAGGACTTGATAACCCCGAAGGTCCCTAACATTCTCCCCCTCTTATGAAGTCGACGCCCTCGTCGACTTGCTTCTTGAAGGCGTTGGTGAGCTCTTGAGTCTTGATCTTCCATTTCTTCATCTTGCGGACTGGGTACCGTCGCTCCGTGTCGTTCGGCATCCGACTCACGAAAGCGGTGGAATGTCCTTCCTGCTTATAAGTGCCTCCAACTGCGAAGTCCGCCAACTCTGGTGGGGCCCTTCTGTATGGAGGTCGATATGGGGCTTGCTCCCCGATCTCTGCTGTGGGTTTGCGTTGTGCGCTGCGTCTTATGAGCCATCTGCCCTGCGCGGGTGCCTTACGAGTCATCTGCTCTGCACGAAAATATTACGACTTAGAGGCCATCTGCCATGCACACAAGCCTTGCGTCTTATGAGCCATCTGCTCTGCGCAGAAATATTGCGACTTAGAGGCCAAAAATTTTTGCCATGCACACACTTGTTGGACTCCTTCCTTCACTTGTATGGCAGAAAGAAGTTTGTTTTGGCTTCTTGGTGTTGAACGCACTGTTGGAACGATACTGGGGTTGTCCTCCCCCATCAAGCATATCATGTCGAGGAAGGGCATGGGTACCACCTTTGCCGCTTCGAGGAACTCTATCCCTAGAATGACTTGATAGTCATCGAGTGGCACGGCCATCAGGTTGATCTGCCCTTTCCATCCTCCAACTTTCAATGGAACGTCTCTTGCAATGCCGTCGATTATTCATGTTTCAGAATTCACTACTTTGACATGACTCGAACTTCTTCCTAGTTGGAGTCCAATTCGCTTTGCCTCCTCTATGGCAATAAAATTATAAGTTGCTCCCAAGTCTACCATCGCTCGGGTGGTTCTACCATTCAGCTTGATGTCGATGAACATCAGCTCATTCATCGCTTCTGGATGATTTGTCATGGGCTTTCGCTCCCCCACTTGAGTCTTGAGAGTTGAGCAGTCGTACTGCTCCCATGTTAGCTCTTCTATTGTACTCATCTTCGCTGGAGTGGTCGCTCGATGACCCCCCATTGTGGCTCGTTGGGGCAACTGCTTTTCCTTTGCCCTTATCTTTCTTCACTGAGACGTTGGACATTGTCTCCACCACGGTCTCTGCTATCAGGGCGCTCAAGGTTTGTCGTACGAGGAAGAAGATGAAGAAGAGGAAGAAGAAGAAGAATTCGAAGACTATTATTCAGATGATGAGGAATAATTGTAAAGTATATATTTTATTAAATATATCTCTACTATTTATACAATAATCTGATTATATGTATGTTCGACAGATATGTCTGGTCGTGGTTATCGACGCAGGAGAGCTTCGGAGTCTCCGATCGGTGAGACTCCAGCACTTACTCATGCTGCTGATCCTCCTGTTGCTGATCCTCATGAGGATGATACTGCCGAGGCTAGTACATCCAGACGCAGGCGGCCACGCGGGCCGAACAGGTGGCAGCCTCCACCAGCCACAGAGTCACGTAGATTGATTAGCGTGATTGGGGAGCGGTAATATATCATGAATTATGAATCATTAGAAATTCATTATATCATAATATAATATTAAAATTTATTTTTGTTGTGCAGGTTCGAGCAAGAAGAAGTGCCGAGGAGCATTTCTTCTACTATTCGACGATACATGCACGGGGCATGGCCTACGTGGTCTCACGTGCCTAGCGAGCACGTCGACATGTTATGGCGCGAGTTTGAGGCACATATTATTATTATTTTTTACATGCATGATGATATATTAATATTGGTACTGATATTATTATTTTGCAGGCTCGTTATACATGGGCCGAGGACTAGAGGCCCTTCATTTACGCTGCCTGGGAGTCTATTTCCCGGGCAAGGTACAACGGGCAGCTGGGGCAGGCTCGGTCCCAAGTGATGGCCCGAGCTGGGACCACTAACATCGCGGAGACTCGGGGATACGGCCCTGGTTGGATTACTCAGGATATATGGGACCAGCTCGTGGGGATATGGTCGACGGATCGATGGCAGGAGGTTTCTCGGAATGCGGCTAGAAATCGCATGTCGGGGGAGCAGCGCGTCACACCGGCGGCTCTGTTGCATTTGCAGTGCACGCAAACCGTATGGTAAGTATATCGTTTAATTATATATTTTATTTGTTATTATGTGTACTAATTAATGTATTTGTTTTGTAAATGTAGACGACGGTGTCGGATGACGGGATTGTCCAGCGACCCTCCCCGATGGCGGTGTTTGAGCGGACTCACCGTCGAGCACATGGGACGGGGGAGTACATCCACAACCGCGCTGCATACATTATGGTAATTATATATTTGTTTAAGTTATTCATTATATATTTATAATTTAAGTTTTATGATAAATATTAAACAAAAAATCAAACTCGAGTAGGAGACCTACAGCCAGACGGTGGTGCAGCGCGGGGGTACCCCCGAGGACTTTGACGCAACATCGTGGGTCGAGGCCGCAGGTGGCTAGGACCATGGCTGCGTATATGGCTTCGCATATAGTGGTCATGCGCGAGCCGTGCTAGGGCCACTTGGGGCACCGACCCCTCCGGTCGCTGGTGAGCGGTCGTCCACCTCTAGATCCAGTTATGATCATAGTAGCAGAATAAGGACTCTAGAGGAGACGGTCGCACGTCAGAGTCAGATGATGGAGGAGATGCATGCTATGCTACGCAACATGTCAGGTCATCCCGCAGCAGGCATCTCTTCGGCATCATCTAATCCATCGTCCTCGAGTCAGTCCACGCCGGTGTACACTCAAGCACTCCAGACCCCGCCATATGATCCAGACCATCCTCCATCGTGATCGTGAGATTTTTTGTTTGGATATTGAACTTGTTACTGAGATATTGAACTTGTTTAACTTATTTTGTTTGGATATTGATACTTCAATTTTGCATTTGAATTGTTTTTATACTATCGTGGATAATTATCAATATAAATATAATTGTTTTGATGTATATCTTGGTGTGTTTGTGATGTGTGAATGAATGTGTGTATGAGGGTATGGGTGTGTGAGTTATGTATCAGATAATGTATCAATGTATCAATGGAAATTAGAAATTGTAAATTTTTCTGTTTGCAGGTGAACATCATCTGCAACGGCTTTCCCACGGCCGTCCGTGGGAAAGCCGTTGCTAAAAGTGTATCGAAAGTCGTTGCTGATGACCTACAGCAACGGCTTAGCGACGGGGTTTTACTAACGGCGTTGCTACGGACTCGTGGCCGTTGCTATTAATGTTATCAGCAACGGCTGCGGGTCTGTGGCAAAACCGTCGCTGATAATATTTTTAGCGACGGCCCGAGCGGCCGTTGCTGATAATGTTTTGAGCGACGGCCCGAGCGGCCGTTGCTGATCCGTTGCTAAGTCATCAGCAACGCGACTTTCTGTCACGGCGCTATTGCAACGGCTCAGCAACGGCATCAGCCGTTGCTGATGCCCATTTTTCTAGTAGTGCGTTCTGGACATCCTTGGGCTGAGTGAGGCCCTTTACACAATGCACAAGTAGGCAAAACTATCGAATGGTTCCCTCTCGGAGGGGACCCCCTTTGAGGATGTTCTCTCAGGATGTATGGTCTGTGGGTATGATTCCTACACCTTGTGTCACCTACAAATCCTTTGCCTTAAGAGTTGTCGGGCCCCCAATACCTTAGTTTGGAGGGTGTCGCTTTAGTCATATTCCCCTCAGAACTTTAGCCATTGGAGTTGTTGGATCCCCAAAATCTCGGCTTGTAAGGTGTCACCTTAGCCGTATTCTCCTCTGGGCTATAGTCGAAGAGTCGTTCTGCTGTGATCTTTGCTTCCGACAAACTCGGAATATTCCTCCTGGAGAGTTCCTGCTGTGCCCACGGCTGCAGTCCTTCCAGGAAGGTAAACAGTTGATCAGTCTCGGCCATGTATGAAATGTCCAACATAATAGTCGAGAACTTCTTCACATACTCCCTAACCGAATTGTCTTGATGGAGTTGACGTAACTTTCGTCGAGCGATAAACTCCACATTCTCGGGGAAGAATTGCACTTTCAGTTCACGCTTGAGTTCATCCCAAGTGTCAATCTTGGTTTGCCCCTTCTGAATTTCATCATACTTGGTCCGCCACCAAAGTTTTGCATCTTCAGACAGATACATGGTTGCAACGGACACTTTCATATCATCATCAACCGTTCTCGTGACCTTGAAGTACTGCTCCAAGTCGAAGAGGAAGTTTTCCACTGCTTTGGCATCCCGAGCCCCATTGTAAGGCTTTGGTTCGGGTGCTCTGAGGTGGTGTTGTGGCGCCTCATTCTGCCGTGAACTACCACCACCCGAGTGTATCTCTCGGATAAGAAATTTGACTGTAGCCTTTAGCTCTGCAATCTCATCTTGCAGATCCTTGACTACATCTTGAGTGTCAACATGGAGTGCCTCTAGCCTTGACTTCAAGTTTTCTTGCGCGTTGGCTATCTTGTTGACTAGGGCCATGCCGGCCGCGTGAGCATCACAAATTCTCTCCAATTCTCCAACTCCTTGGACAGTCGTTCTGGTCTGTCCCACTTGTTGTGTTCACGTTGGCTCTTCCACCAACGCTTCCTCCGGAATGGTCGTCATCGCATCGACGACGCCACTCGTTTCACCGATTGTCTTGCGACCCATGATTGGTCACGAAAATCTCTCCTACGAGACTGTCGAGTGCCCCAACATCGTTTGTCTCAAACGACGAAGGCACGAGTCTGTTGACGGTTTGCGTCGATTGCTTGCACCACAGCTTTGCGAGCTTGCCTCGCTCTGATACCAACTGTTACGGACTAACTGTTTGGGTGAAAAATGTCCGTGCGGCTTCCTCGCTTT
This sequence comes from Canna indica, assembly GCA_034359265.1. Taxonomy (NCBI): domain Eukaryota; kingdom Viridiplantae; phylum Streptophyta; class Magnoliopsida; order Zingiberales; family Cannaceae; genus Canna; species Canna indica. Next base: position 43,455,568 of record CP136890.1, on the reverse strand, counting down.
TCGAGCGAGGAATCAGCCTTAAGCCAATCTGCTTGACCAATGTCAAAAAGTCGCGGGCTCCCACTTCGCGTGGGTCGGAACCTCTGTGTGCTTGGACGCAAAAACGTTGTTGGGCCAAATGGCCAAATGCATGAAAATGCTGGAAAATGCTTGAATGAAAGCTTTAACGAAAGACTAGAGTGTGCCCAGGCTATACCTGGGTACTATACTTGTGGAGCCTAACCCTCAAGTGCCACCCCCAAGGTTCCTAGGAGCACGAGGATCATGATAAAATTCCTATGTTCGCACACCCCCACCGTCCATGCCACGCCTAGGCAAACGAGGCCGTTTGCCTAGGCGTGAGCAAGAGCGGTGGGCGGTGGGCGAACACGTTTTACCATGCATATTTACATGGATGCTCATGATGCAATATTTACAATGCACATTAGGGACCGTCATGACACATACAGGACTTGACAACCCCGAAGGTCCCTAACAACACGCTTTCCCCCAGCCGACAAAACCCGCGCCCTTTTTCTTTCTCGCCGTGCGACTCTTCCCCTCCGGCAAAATCTCGCACCCTTTCCTTTTCTCCAGCCGCGGCACTTCCCCTCCGACCAAATCCCACGCCCCTTTCTTTTCTCCAGCCGCGAAATTTCCCCTCCGACCAAACCGGGGTTGTGGCTAGTGTCTGCTCCATTTTGATCAAACCCAAATTGCAAGACAAGCAAAATTGAAGTGTATGTGATACATTGAAGATAATACTTGCTCTAAGAGAACTTGTCGCTATGATTTACGTATTTTGTTTCTTTTAAAGGCAGACATTGAGTTTTAAACATTTATAATATATGAACCAAGTGGGAGAATGTAAGGCATGTGCCCCCACATACCTTGTGTTGTGGTTCACATACCCATAGGCTTATCTTTATGTGGTTCATATAATTACGAATAATTATCTAGTTCTACTCATTACCGTGTCTATCCCTTTAACTCAATCAAGTCTATCTCTTTATCACCTTTGATGGCAAGGTAAATCTATAAATAGGCTATCAAGGTCCCCAGGCTCATTGAGACCATACACCATCTAAAGTGAGTCAAGATGAGAGTGCGGAAGAACCCTTGCAAAGACGCTCGGTTCATAGCGGATTCCAATTTTTCTGACAACAACAAATACAATGGCAAGATGGTTGCGATTCTACGCTTTCGCAATATTCTTTTACAGTTTACATGCTCTAATTTGTTTATGCATGAAGCTAGATTGCATGTGCAAATTTTCTTGTTACATGATGAAAAAAAAAATTCTAACATCATCTTTCTTTTTAATTTTCTTCTCTGGTGAGTGGTTTAAACCCTCCTTCCTTGTTCCTTGATTCCTACCGCCACCCCCTTCCTTAAGGATTTTATCGAGGATTTTTATGTCGTGGTTCCGAGATTCTTGGTAAATCTAGAAGCTATAATGTTGTTTTAATGAATATAATCTCCGGTTTCTTTCGATTCTTTCTCCTTGTCGCATGGGAGTTGTCAAAAATTTAGGTGTGCCGCTCCTTTTTCTTGAGGTTCTTGATCTTGTATTTTTTATGACAATTTCTGTATATGGTAAACCAAATTGTGAGATTTAAATCACCAATGTAAATATGCATATTGAAATCTTCCCCTCTTTAGCCTATGCCGCATAGGGTAGCCCTTATCAAGTGTTGTGCCTAGGGATGACAATATTACCCGTTTATGACGGGTATTGCGGGTAGTTTCCTATCCGCGGAGATTTCGCGGGTAATTTTTCTTACCCGTTTATTATATAGGGTGGGTACCCGTTACCCGCGAGAATTAGTAAATTGCAATATTACCCTCGGTACATATACTAAAAAAAACCCTAATCTAATTTATGTTTTGAAACCTTATGATGATGTTGTTATCAAAATAATGTGTGTTTATCAAAATGAAGTCGTTATACACTTATACTTGAAGTTGTTATCAAAATACTTGAAGAGTTGAAGTGTTATTAAAATATTATAATTTATATTTTTTTTAAGTGTCATGGGTACCCGCCAATACCCGTGGGTATCCGTCCCCCCGCGGGTAATTAAATAGGTACCACTTTTGATACCCGCGGGGAATAAACGGGTAGCGGGTATCCGTTTATTTCGCGGGGCGGGTAGCGGGTAGGCACCCCCGTACCCGCCCCGCCCCGTTGACATCCCTAGCTGTGCCGCCTCTTCCCATCATGAAAAATTCATGCCATGATATCTAGGGCCCGTTTGGTTCGCAAACTGCCCATCACAGGACACTAGACAATGATAGAACACCAGGTGTCCTGGGATAACAGTTATACCATGTTTGTTTCGTCGAGAACAAACACGATATCCAGTCTCATCCTGCGTTTGGTTCGCTAAAACACAGTCTTGTATATGGGTGTTCACGGGTCGGGTTGAAAATTTTTCACCTCTCAAACCCGACCCGACCCAACCCGACCTAGGTCGGGTTGGGTAGTTGGGTTTACTCATTTAGGAAAAAATAAGTTTTTAACAATAATTTTTAAAAAAAAATTAAAAAAAATTAAAAATAGATATATTTTTAATATAAATATTTTAAAAATAATAAAAAAATATAAAAATTTGGGTAATCGGATCGGATCATCGGGTTTTAAATATTGAAACCCGGACCCGACCCGATTATAATTGGGTTTCAAATATTTGAACCCGATCCGGTTGGTTTTTCGGATTCATTGGGTCGGGTTTGATCCATGAATAGCCCTAATCTTGTACAAGACAATATGACTAAAATACTCTTGCATATTTCTAATGCTCAAATTTAATTTTATACATAAAAGTATTTATACATAAAATAATCTTAAATTTTTTTCTTACATAAAGTAATCTTAAAATTAAATTTGATGTTGATAAAATGTCCAATGCTTGAATGGATGATAGAACAATTTTAATTAAGTTTGATGTTGATAAAAAACAGCAATTGTTAGGACATGTGATGTGTATTAAAATGCCCCAACTCTTCATCAAGTTGCGGGTATTTAATCCCACAATCCTTAGAATATAGCAGATTCATTGTCTTGAATGCAAAGACAAAGTGGGTCTCTAATTCCTGCAATTTATATATCCCGGTTGATAAACTAAAGCTTATCTAATGGCAAGCATGCTTGCCAACGTACTGAATACTTATTGCATGCTTAGTATATACATTGTTGTATGCCAGCCACAATAATTCATAGGTTTTTGCTTCACAGGAACGCATGAAAGGCTTTTAACTACCTCAAAGCTAAACTATATATGGATCTAGTATTCATAATTAGAGGCTTTGATTTTCCCCTTCACATTTATGTTATACTAATTAGGCTTTAATTGCAATAATTTAAAGGATAGGAAAACTAATATACCCTGATAAATTGTTTGAAGAAGTCTAGCGAACATCATCACCACACAAACGTGAATTAAATAAAAAAAATAAAGGCAAAAAGAAATAGGAAAATTTATAGAGTCTACAACCATCTCCTGAAGCATTTCATCATCCTCATTACAGAGGTCGCAACTTTTTCAGCACCTCAAAAATATGCAAATCATCCACATTTCACAGCTTAACTTAATCATATATTATTTCAATTAGTGAGGAATTATAGTGTGAAAACCCATTCAAGACTGAAGAATGAATTGTTGCTTCAGCATCTTCCACCCATAGCGATCACCTCAAGAATCATCCATGGCAGACAACAGCATTTGCTTAGCCTTCAAACAGCAGCGGCAGCATCATCCCCAAACAAGCCCTTCCCCGTAACTCAGTCCTCAATCATTGCCTGTGCCTCTTCACTTGGTCGGTCGGAACCATGTGCTTGGCGCCATGGACGATGACATGGCTCAAGCTCCCCCATCTCTGCAGATACCCGCACTACAAGAAAACAGGGTATCACCAACGGACCAAATCCGTCGGTAATGCTCAAAAATCTGTCGGTAATATTGTTACCGACGGAGTATCTGTTGGTAAAATCCGTTGGTAATTAAATGGCTCCTCGGTAATACCGACGGATTTTAATTAATCTGTCGGTAATACCGACAGATTTTTTCTTTTGTTGGTATTACCAACAATTATATATATCCGTTGGTATTACCAACGAATATTTATCTGTCGTTAATACCAACGGATGCATATTTGTCGGTAATACCAACGGATGCATATCAGCCGGTAATACCAACGGATGCATATTTGTCGATAATACCAACAATGTCCGCTAGCGTTGGTATTACCAACAAAATCTATCAGTTGCTCATTATTGTGTACCTGAATCAATCCTCAAATCATGATATAATTCACACGAAATCTTAAAAATGATTTTTGAAATCACACAAGAACCATTGTATTTCTAAATCCACACATAAACTTAAAGAAATCATTGTATACAACTAATTTCGAAATACATTGTGCTAGTCAAATATTTACATTGTTTCAAAGTTTCAATGCATTAAGATTGTTTCAAAAATACATATAAGATAATTTTTTCCAAGAAGTAGATCCTTGCACTTCATCCTTTTTATCTGCATGTAAAAACAAAAGAAACAATGAGACAATGAAATGACACGAATACCAAGTTTGTAACTAAATTATCTAATACTCAACCATGCTTCCAGCACTATTTAACTATAAATGCTCAACCATCCTTTTTGCAAAGAAACAATTTGAATACTCAAAAATTAGAATAGCTTAACAAAATTAACAGTTGAATGTGGCTCAGTTGAATCACAATATGGCTCAGTTGAATGCAAAAAAGACATTAGTATATCATAATACTGCTATCTTATGTGTTATAGACAAGCTATAATGCATCATTGAGAGATTTCTGAAAATAAACATCTAATAACCAAGAAATCCAAATGTCATGCTATTGCACATCATCAACCTAATCTAGTTATATAGAAAGTACTCACTATATGTTGATCCACCAATGCTAACCAGTAACCACCACTTCAAATTCTGGTCATGGTCAAATAGCAAATTTGTGCAGTTATCACAAATACCTAACATCATTTCACTTGCCAAATTGAGACATTAATTTCAAATAACCACCTAGTAGCAAATGATGTCAAAAATAAAATGTTCAGCATGTTGAGATTCTGAGAATGAATTTTGCTGAGATTCTGAGAATGAATTCTGCTGAGAATTCATTCTCAGCAAGTCAACATGCTGAGAATGAATTCTCAGCATGCTGAACATGGTTCATTCTCAGCATGCTGAACATGGTTTATTCTCAGCATGCTGAACATGGTTCATTCTCAGCATGCTAAATGTTTTCCTTTTATACTTTTATTTTTTAACTTAGTTTCTCGATCAATCTAAATATGTTTGTAGTTAACATGTTCAATCATGTTAAATCTTGTTTTGGAAACATGTTAGTTATGTTCAATCTTCTTATTCAATCATGTTCTAAATATGGTTGTCTACTTTATGTTATTGAACAATATCAAAAGATACAGCTAATTGAACCAAAACTAGTTTGTTTACTGTACTACCTTACTTGCTTTGATATCAGACCATCTGGTTGCTCCTTTTCTACAAGCCTGAAAGGAGAAGCTATATGGATTTAACAAAGATCTTAAAGCATTAACTAAAGCAATCAAACAAAAAATCCAACCTATAGTGAATAACTGCATGCTGTCCAACTACATGATCTGTTGGAATGTCTGCTACCCTTCTTTCTCTACCAAAAAGGTAACAACTCTGTCGGTGCACATGCACATAAAGGGGTTCTGTTCATAAGATAATTCAGCTTAAAATGAATAGAATATAAAAATTAAATACTTATTAACACATTAAATAGTCTATAATATAAATCAATTTATGATTTATCAACGTGAGCAAAAAGCAAAAGTAGAAGTCTTTTTGAACTTTGTCGGTCCTAGAATAGGCAACAAGACCAATGAAGGATAAAATTCGAGACTTATATGCACATGTAGGATTGTAGGAACAGAAATATTAAATAAGCTGCTTGGACAATTCAATCAGGACAACAGTAACACATCGTCACAATCGAAATAGAGAAAGCCAAATTTGTAATCTTCTTCAAGTTGCATTCCTTTGGGACTGAAACAATGAAGGATAGATGAGATTATCACATATATGGTCTTAGATGGGAATGGTAATGGTGCTCCTATGGGTTGAATGAGATCGAAGATAGGAATAGTTGAATATGATAACAGTGTGGAAGGGCAACTGTGAAAGTATCAAAAATTGAGAATGGGAGATATTACAACATAAGCAGGTTTAGAATAATTGATTTTATTTAAAGGTATAGAGCAGCTTATCTTACATCTCAAAATTCAAGTAGGCTGATTATACATTATGAAAACATGCGTCTTAGTATCTTACTACTTTTACAGTGTGGAACTAGATGTTATGTTTGCATGGTTTTTCAACTCTTAATTATTCTATCCATATCATATGTCATCTTCTGCAACATAAACTTTTCATAAAAGGCAAAAAAAAAACTCGAGCTTAATGAGTCTAAAAAGATTACCAGGTTGAGCTTAATGAGCTGAGCCAAGACAAGCAACAAATGAGCTCGAGCTTAACTCTTGCAAGCATATAGAGCTTGAGTTCAAGATCAACAGAAATCTGTTGAACCAAGTTGAGCCCGGGCCAGCCAAAGCTCAGCTGGTCTCGGCCAGCTCAATTGCAGCAACTGGTTGTATTCATATTAATCTCTCATATAAGATAAAGGATGATATAGACAGAATGAGGTGTGAAATCAATGCTTACATAAGTAGCAATAGGTCACGGACTCCAAAAAATCTGAAGTCAAACTTGAGAAGTAATAGAAAAAACAGATGGCAAGTTCCTTGCAATCACTGGGAAGCTTCATAAAAGGTCCATAATGTATTGATCCTGCATGATATGCACAACACCAAGCATGCAATTCAACAGGGAGGAAACTACTGGAGGCATTTGCTATAATGAGAACAACAACTAATACAAGTAGTTGTCTTCAAGAAAAAATAAATAAATACAAGTATATGCATGATGCTTACCCTTAATACCATAAAATTCTCTCAGGAGAAATTGCAGGCAGTCATACTCAATACCAAGAGGTGAATTTGGTATTGAAGACTGTCCCACTCGAAGTAGAAGTTTTAAAGCAACCTGCCAAAATTTCTAGATAAGTATATTCAACAAAATTCCTGTACATTATCGAACATGGGATATACTGAATTCTAATATCTTCCATGTTTTGAACTGAAATATAAAAATACATGTTCTGAAATTTGAGAAAATGATAATGGTGAATTCTGATAAATGAAAAATTATAGGATGATTAATACACTCATACAAAAAAAAATATGACTACATGATATAATTTTGATATAATGCATTTAGAATCTCTATGCAATTACAGTGTGATACTATTTGTAGTTTGATAATATATTTAACTATATAACACATATTATATATAGTTGAATATGAATGCCTCACATCACTTGGGTAGGCACCTAGTGTTAGACCCCTAAAGTCCGGGCATGGCCTAAGTGTCGCACCTCGGGCACGGGCAGGCCATGGGCGTCTAAAACAGAGGTAATTTGGTGGCTTTGCTGAATGAAGACAGCTCATGTGCGCAATGGCATGGGCGTCGCTCACGGCGCACGGTAGGAGGCCGGGTGCGCAAGTGCGTGGGCAAGGCATGGCGGGCAGCAGCCTATGTGCGCGGAGGCATAGGCACAAGCAAGACTTGGCGTCGCCCGGATGTAGAGCAAAGCAAGTCCCGCACGGGTCGGGGCGTGGAGCAGTCCCGCACGGGGCGGGGCGTTGCAAAGTCCCGCACGGGGCGGGGCGTGGCGAGAGAAAGTCCCGCAACGGGCGGGGCATTTGAAGATGTTGCGGAGCAGCGGAGTCCCGCGTGCGCAATGGCGCGGGGCAGTGCGCAACATGGACCATGGCGGGGCGCGGGCGCGCGCAACACCAGCCGTGGCGAGAGATTTCCCCGTGCGCGCCAAGGCACGGGCGGGAGCAGATGCATGGCTGCTCATGACGGACGCTGCAGAGTGCGCGGGTGTGCGCACCGCGCTGGGCGAGCGCTGCACAGGCTGCAAGCGCCCAGCTCAGCTGCTTGCTGCAGTGAGCGACCAGATGGCTTGGCCAGGCCCAAGTCATGATCAAACTCAAGTTCCTGGACCCAACAGCAGTTGCGGCAGTTACTCGGCAGTAACTCAAGCAGTTCTAACTGACCCAGCAATAACTTAGCAGTTCTAACTGACCCAGCATGATGTTCCTTCATCCAAAGGCTGAGATTGCTTGGTCTACTCGAGATTCACTCTATAAAAGGGCTGTGGGTTGTATGTGCAAGGGTTGGCTGGATATTGGGTGGTCTTGAGGGCTGAGTGTATTGGCTGGTCCTGTGTGTGTGAGTTGAGCACAATTTGTAATCTCTTGTGGGGAGCAAGAGAGTCTTGAGCAGAGTGTACAAGCCGGGCTGTAGGCGAGTCATTTGCTTGGGATCTTGAAGGGTTTTCGTCCATTCTTGTAAGTACGTTTGTAAATACAAGTTAAAGGTTTCCCTTCATTATGTTGTGCCTTCTCTTGTGCTGCTTGAACCTCGAACAAAGTTGAAAGTAGGCTGGTTGACAGTGTTTCACACTGCTCAACGCCGCACGGTGGCAATTTGAGTCGGAAAATTATATCCTCAAATTGAGCCCTGTGACAGTGGTATCAGAGCACAGGTTCGTGCATTTCCTGTGACAGTCGGCGCTGTCACCATACCACACTTCGAAGACCCCTACAGCCCTGTGCAGTGGACTTCGCTCGAGTGCTGCACATGGATGCGTTGCGGGAACGCGTCAAGACTCTAGAACAGTCCACGGGTGACGTCTCCAACCTCGACGGATCGATGGCGGAGGCACTAGAGTCGCTGTTCATTTCAGCGGCTGAACAGAAGGCTGAAGTGACAGAGTTGAAGCTTGCTGTGGCCAAGCTGACGGCTACAGTGGCTGAGTTGAGGGCGGACGTGGCGATCCTGCGTCTTGACCGGGAGACGACAGGAAGGTCCAGAACCAAGGTGAGAGTTCCGGAGCCGAAGGCCTTCAACGGAACAAGGAGTTCCCTTGAACTCGAGAACTTCTTGTGGGACATGGAGCAGTTCTTCAATGCTGCCCAGATTCCGGTGGGTGAACGGGTCACCCTTGCTGCCATGTACTTGGTTGATGGAGCCAAGCTTTGGTGGCGCACTCGGGAGCAGAACGTTGCAGATGGTGGCTGTCCCAAGATCGAAGACTGGGACGCGATGAAGAAAGAACTCAAGGAGCAGTTCCTTCCGACCAACACTTCGTGGGCTGCCCGTGAAGCGTTGGATGCACTGCAACATACAAGTTCTGTCCGAGCATACATTAAGGAGTTTCGCTCTTTGATGTTGGAAGTCAAGAACATGACGGAGGCCGACAAGCTGTTCTACTTCATGAAGGGCTTGAAGCCGTGGGCTCAACTGGAACTTCGACGGCGCGGAGTCACCAATCTCCAAACTGCGGTGGCCAATGCAGACGCACTGCTTGACTGGCATGCGGACAGCGGAGAGTATGGTGCTGCCAAGAAGAAGAGAGGTGGGAAGAACCACAAAGCCTCTCGCTCCTACCGAGCAGAGAACAAGTCTAAAGACGGCGACTTCCATTCCAATCCGGCTACGGAGTCGGATGCCTCAGGTGGAGGGGGCTGACGGCAGCCCAGATCTTGAGAAAGGTGGCGGTGTGCGCAGACCTCGGGCACACACTCGACCAAAACCTGAACAACGCGAGGGACAACATCCAGGTGCCGGAGTACTTGGAGGGAGCATCCTTGCACGGTGTTCCAAAAGCGCAGCGGAGTACAAGTGTTCGTGACGGGCACGAGCATTGCACTATGGAGGCGGACTGTCCATATGCGCGCAGGCGTGGACAGTGAGCAGGACCCTTCTTTGTCTAACTTTCTTGTGTGCAGGAAAGTTTGGGACTGCAGACGCTGGTGCGGAACCATACAAGTCCGTGTGCTTGGTGGCACGGACTCGGCATTGCGTGGTTGGCAGGCGGCCACCACAGTGATCGCGGTGAAGACGATCACAGCGGGCGACATAGTCAAGAGGTGACAGCACGGGGCTGCCACAATGCTGACTGCGAGATGTGCGGACTGCTACTTGATGCAGACTGTTGCTCGGCGCAAAAGCTTGGACGGGGCTACTGCAAGGTGCAGAAGAAGGTGATGTGGAAAGCAGAATGCTTGAACAATCTGCTGAAGGCCTCTGCCCCAAACTGAGATTTTGATGATGCCAAAGTATAAAATGTGTTCTTTGTTGCTGTGACTTGAACGGAGTTGCGTGGCGTGCAGCGCGCAACAAGCCAAGTGTTTGGCAAACACTTGGGAAGACTTGGAGTACTTCAACTTGTGCAATTGAAGGAGTTGAAGAAGAAGACAACCTGGGTTCGGTTGAGCAGTAGATAGGCATTTTGGACAGTGTATGTTTTGTAAATCTGTCCCTGTAAAATGTATACTGCTATGTCTTTGTTTTGGCTATTGTTTAGTCATTTGAACTCAAGTCTAAACTCTATGTTGAGAGTTAAAAATCTGTGTTTCGCCTAAGGGCACTGTATTGGTCAACTCTTGCGTGTTCTATAAGCAAGGGGAATCGAGTGAGGAGCATATGTGCTATGTAAAAGCACTTCGATGTATACTTGAGCAGTCGGGTGAGGAGCGTATGCACTGTGTATGTGCAGGGCGTATACTTGACTGTGCGGCTGCAACATTCAAGCCAAAGATCGGTGAAGATCAATTCTTGTGAAGATGAAGACAAGAGCAAGTTGGGTGTGGAGCACAAGCGCAGGGAAAGCGTGGGGTGCATACTCAACCTTGTGGCCATGAAAGCAAGCCGTGTGACCAAACCTCTTCAAGCGGGGAGCACAAGTGTCGGAGCACGAGGTGCATGTTTGAAGATGGCAAAGTGAAGAAACACAACACCATTGAAACTAGTTGGAAGGGGGCTGTTTGAAGACAACTCCAGCAGTGCCTTGACACTGTTCCGACGAGGACGCTGGTTTCAACAGGTGGGGGTGGTTTGTTAGACCCCTAAAGTCCGGGCATGGCCTAAGTGTCGCACCTCGGGCACGGGCAGGCCATGGGCGTCTAAAACAGAGGTAATTTGGTGGCTTTGCTGAATGAAGACAGCTCATGTGCGCAATGGCATGGGCGTCGCTCACGGCGCACGGTAGGAGGCCGGGTGCGCAAGTGCGTGGGCAAGGCATGGCGGGCAGCAGCCTATGTGCGCGGAGGCATAGGCACAAGCAAGACTTGGCGTCGCCCGGATGCAGAGCAAAGCAAGTCCCGCACGGGTCGGGGCGTGGAGCAGTCCCGCACGGGGCGGGGCGTGGAGCAGTCCCGCACGGGGCGGGGCGTGGAGCAGTCCCGCACGGGGCGGGGCGTTGCAAAGTCCCGCACGGGGCGGGGCGTGGCGAGAGAAAGTCCCGCAACGGGCGGGGCATTTGAAGATGTTGCGGAGCAGCGGAGTCCCGCGTGCGCAATGGCGCGGGGCAGTGCGCAACATGGACCATGGCGGGGCGCGGGCGCGCGCAACACCAGCCGTGGCGAGAGATTTCCCCGTGCGCGCCAAGGCACGGGCGGGAGCAGATGCATGGCTGCTCATGACGGACGCTGCAGAGTGCGCGGGTGTGCGCACCGCGCTGGGCGAGCGCTGCACAGGCTGCAAGCGCCCAGCTCAGCTGCTTGCTGCAGTGAGCGACCAGATGGCTTGGCCAGGCCCAAGTCATGATCAAACTCAAGTTCCTGGACCCAACAGCAGTTGCGGCAGTTACTCGGCAGTAACTCAAGCAGTTCTAACTGACCCAGCAGTAACTTAGCAGTTCTAACTGACCCAGCATGATGTTCCTTCATCCAAAGGCTGAGATTGCTTGGTCTACTCGAGATTCACTCTATAAAAGGGCTGTGGGTTGTATGTGCAAGGGTTGGCTGGATATTGGGTGGTCTTGAGGGCTGAGTGTATTGGCTGGTCCTGTGTGTGTGAGTTGAGCACAATTTGTAATCTCTTGTGGGGAGCAAGAGAGTCTTGAGCAGAGTGTACAAGCCGGGCTGTAGGCGAGTCATTTGCTTGGGATCTTGAAGGGTTTTCGTCCATTCTTGTAAGTACGTTTGTAAATACAAGTTAAAGGTTTCCCTTCATTATGTTGTGCCTTCTCTTGTGCTGCTTGAACCTCGAACAAAGTTGAAAGTAGGCTGGTTGACAGTGTTTCACACTGCTCAACGCCGCACGGTGGCAATTTGAGTCGGAAAATTATATCCTCAAATTGAGCCCTGTGACACCTAGCACCTCAGGCAATAAAGTTGGCGCTTGGAGCACCAAACACTTGTTAGCAATGAAAATGAATGGACAAGAAAAATAGGGTGCCCATTTGGTTTAAACCAAACCAACCATAACTAAAGTGCCTATTAAACTAAATTGCAATCACACTAAAACCAAATTTCTATAATTATTAATTTCTACATTATTAATTTTTTAATCAATTATTATAGTCATCTTAGATAAATTGTATTTAAAACACAAACATTAAATAAAATGTAGAGCTTTGGTATTCTAATTCAATTTAGTTTGGATTCAAAAAAATTGAACCTGAATGGAACTTTTATCAAGTATCCTAACCCATGTGGGACAATAGTTTTACGTGAAAAAACAGAATGAAGGGACTTCAATAGCCAAAATAAAAAAATTTATAGGTCTATGAGTTACAAATAATGGCCTTTTAGCAGTCACTGGCACCTTTTCTTTCAAATCTAGGAGTCATTTTAGGCAATAATGCATGTTTAAATGTGGTCTAACCAAATGCTTAATACTTCATGATAACTTTAACAGAACCATACCTATATTTAAAGCACTAGTAAACAAGTCACAATGAAAAGCAAATTTAGGTTAATATGGTTATTGCCTTACTGGAGGACCCAACTTACCCTGGTGCTAGAAGGATGTTAATTCCTTTGACCTTAATCCAAATAATTTTATGAATAAACCCTATGTTTATTCTGGATCCAACAAAATTATTATTCTCAAACTAAATCTATACACCCAAATGAGTAATAACAAACTAAATAAGAGCTTTATTAAAGACAAAAATATTTTTACAATAATTACATGATGGGACTAAGTCTCATTCAGTCTGCATGATCCTTGAAATCCTTTGGCGGCATGCCCTTTGTCAAAGGATCAACGATCATCAATTCAGTATGAACGTGTTCAATGACCACTTAATTTTCTTTAATACGTTCACTTATGGCTAAATACTTTATGTCGATGTGCTTGATTCGACTTCTACTTTTAGCCAAATGAATTGCAACTGAATTGTCATTGTATACCCTCATGGGTCTAGTAATGGAATCCACGATTCCAAGACCCGAAATGAAGCTCCTTGACCACACACCATGTGAGGTAGCCTCAAAACAAGGTACAAATTGGGTCATGTTATCAGTTCCTCTATACATGAGCATGATATCGTTAGTACCTTTAAGGTACTTCATCACTTCCTTTGCAACATTCCAGTGGTCTATTTCTAGATTACTTAAAAATTTGTTTAGCATTCCAATAGCAAATGCTATGTCGGACCTTTGTACAAGCCTGAGCATGCTTAAGGCTACAGACAGCCGAAACATATAGGCTGCACAGCTTCCCTAGGGGCATTAAGACCGGAGCTTTTTGTAGTGCTAACTGCATCTGTTCCCTTTCCAAAATATTTTTGGGACACTGTTAGGACTAAATTTGTCACCTTTCCCAATGGGTGCTACATACGATTAACAATCTTTCATCTGAAATCTCTCTTAGACTTTATTGATATAGTTCTACTGAGATAAACTAAAAATGCCTTGAGGTTTGTCTCTATGGATCTTAATGTCAATGACATAAGATGTCTCACTCATATCAAAATTCTTAGGGAGGAAATTGTTTCACCTCATATAGCAACCCCTTTATCATTGGTTGCAAGTAAAATATCGTCCACATATAGGATAAGAAAATAAAACTTACTCCCACTAATCAAGTGATATATGCATTGATCCAAGATGTTCTCAACAAAATCGAATGAACAGATCACCTCATGCAACTTTAAGTACCACTAACGAGAGGCTTGTTTCAATCTATATATGGACTTCTTGAACTTGCACACCAAGTGCTCACTGTCATTAGAGGAGAATCCTTTAGATTGTTTCAAATAAACGTTTCTCCTCTATGTATCCATCAAGGAATGTCATTTTTCACGTTCATTTGATGCAATTCCAAGTCAAATGTCATGATGATGCGGAAAGAATCTTTCTTAGATACAGGAGAAAAAGATCTCCGTGTAGTCAATTCCCTCCATTTAAGTGAATCATTTGACCACCAGTCTTAGTCTTATATCTTTCGATGTTGCCTAGGGAAACCTTTTTTATTTAAAAGATCCATCTACAACTAATGGCCTTTAAACCTTAAGGCAACTCGACAAGATTCCAAACCCGTTTGATGCCATTGAACTCATCTCTTTCTTCATAGCATTGTACCATAAATCAAATTGACCATAACTCATGGCTTGTGAAAAAAATATCTTTAGATTATTTTCGGCCCCAAGATTGTAGTTAGACTCTTTATAGATTCATTACATGGACACTAGGAATAGCTGACTTTCGTATCCTAGTAGATTCCCTTAATGTTGCGTCATCAAGATTTTGAGGAGCCTATTGCACAACTAGTTGCTCAACATTGTCTAGTAATTGTTGAGTACCAGGATATACTTGGTCATTATCAACTATTTGTGAATTCTCAATGATCGGTTGTTGAACACCTGGAAGAGATGCACTCTGAATAACAACCAATCTTTCACTTGAGTCAGGAGTGGACTCCTCCAAATGATCTTTCTCAGAAATTAAATTCTGAAATTAATCGCTCCCACTAATCAAGTTATTATCAAGAAATTTTCGTTTCTTGACTCCACAAACCTAGTAGTATGAGATGGACAATAGAATTTATATCCTTATAGACTTTTTGGTATATCCAACGAAATACCTACAGATAGTCCTTGGGTCTAGCTTCTTCTCTTGCGGATGTAAACCCTTATTTCAGACGGACAACCTCATACGCGCATATGTTGCAAACTCGGTTTCCAACCTTTCCATAACAAGAATGATGTTTTTGGAACAGTTTGGATTAGAACTCGATTTAATATATACACAACTGCCTAAAGGGCTTGAGACCACAAAGATCTAGGAAGCTTGGAGCTGCTAAGGATGCTCTGCACCATGTCTATAATGTTTGGTCTCTTCTTTTTGCAACACCATTTTGAAGGGACTTTACAAATGAACCAAGGTGCTTGTCCATCCTCGGCTTACCGTCCATAATACTCACCTCCCTTATATGATCTCACGAACTTTATTTGTTTCACGCACTTCTGCCTTGAAAACCTTAAAGACATCCAGTGCTTCGCTCCTATTATGAAGCAAGTAGATGTACATGTAGCGTGAGTGATCATCGTTGAAGGAGATGAAATACTTATAACCATATGAGTCTATGTCTGGACTACAAATATCTTTATGTATAATATATAATATGTTTGAACTCTTATTAGTACCTTTGTTTGACATGTTAGTCTACTTTCTCTTTATGTAGTCTATACATGTCTCAGAGTCAGTAAAATCCAAAGCACTAAGTACTCCTTCATTTACCAACTCTTTTATTCTCTTAATGGATGTAAATCCTAACATTTGATGCTACAACCTAAAAGAGCTTTCATCTATAACACATCTTTTAATATATGCACTTTATTGAACATGCAATGCATTATAAGTGGAATTATTGTTAAAGTTCCACATTGGTTAAAATATGGCCAAGATAACCTTTAAATAGTTTGGGCAATCTTCTCCTCACGAACTAGCTTTAATTTGGGGTGAATTAGGCATACTAATTTCTTAACATGGTATCAGAGCCTATCCTGTGGTTGATATTGTGCCACCCGCAGATGTCCAGTCCTGCAAAACTCCACGCTCCAGATGTTCAATCCTGGCGCGTGAGGGGGGTGTGTTAAAGTCTCACATTGGTTAAAATATGGCCAAGATAACATTTAGATAGTTTGAGCAATCCTTTCCTCACGAGCTAGCTTTTGGGGTGAGTTAGGCCTACTAATTTCTTAACAATTATCTTGCAACTCAATAAGTTTTTTTTTAATGCAAAATAAAACCAGAACTTAAAATAAGTCTGCATGTTCTAACGACTTTCGCGTGTGAGCGCACTCTGTTTCATGTATAGATGCAATGCTCACTTCCTACTAGCTTCTTGTGGTTTTGAAAATCTTGTAAGGTATTGAAAATATGGACTATATAACCTGAATCAATTCACCAAGTGTTATAATAAATATTAACCATATTAGATTCATAACAAACCAAAGAGATTGAATGTGCATTTCCTTCCATTTTAGCGAGCAATCTTTTATCTTCTTGTACACACATGGTCAGAAGTTCATTAACTCACAATTTCTTTTAATGTGTGTTTTAAGATATTTTAAAGGCTCTGTATGCTGGTAAAGAGTTCAAAATAAAATGAATTTGAAAAGACTCAAATATATCAACGTCTGGTTTTTAAGTTGGGACGTTATATTCCTCATCTACATGATGTGCTCATGCACACCTCTAACTCTAGTGAGCCTTAATGATGACAGTTTACCTAAAGAGCCTTAATGATGACAGTTTACCTAAAGAGCTTTAATGATGTGCATGACCTTATTCAAACTGTTCATTTATAGTCACCAGTAGATTCCTTATATTATTACCCAAATAGAACCATAAATACTAGCAAAAATGTGTCATTTTTTATGAACATCACTATGGCTATGGGATTACTCCCACTGTTTATAAGACACGACCTCAGCCGAAATGCTAGTATCTGTAGAAGCAGTTGGTTTATCTTTCCTTATAGTGTAATATATGTTCATGCACCCTAAATGAAAGAGAATTTTTTTCCCTTTAGATTTTATAATTGTCCCTAGTTAGTTCAGAAAATTATTAGTCTTCAAGTCAGAGAAGTTAAAAAAAATTAAATTGTTGCATATTTAAACCATATATTAATGCTCATAATCTAAATAGAGGCATATAAGATTCTAATTTTACCAATCTAAACAAGAAATAAAAATAGCATAGGTCAATACAATAAAAATAGCTTGTGGGCTAAGCTTTTATTTTAGGACTCATGTTAGACTTTATGTGAAAACTAACAAAATATATACATTTTCCTAATACCTGTGAGCTAATTAGAAAAAATAATCTATTATTTCACACTAATTAACTATATATGTATGACAAAAAATCATGTGGGATGAGATTTATCATACTCCAAATAGCTAATTATAATTTGATGTCATGTATATCTATATGTGACCTAAAAATTACCAAATATATAATTTAACATAACTAAAGATGTTGTGACTACTCCTCAATTAGTTAAATTATGTAGTCAATTGTCAAATATATAATTTAACATAACTAAGGATGTTGTGACTACTCCTCAATTAGTCAAATTCTATGGGTCACATGTGACATCATAACGTAACATAGATGAGTACATAAAATAACATAGCATTATTTACAATATGCATCATAATAAATTACAACATGACGCAATTTAATTATTTTATGTAACAATGCACAACATGATAAATAGGTGCAACATATATATATCATGTTCATCAATGCAATAAAAATGAGGCGGTAAATAATTATATTTATATAACATGATTGAACAGAATATAAATTGGAAAAATTACCGTTAACAGATTTCAACCCAATCATAAATAGATTCAATATTAATCTTTAAATGCTTTTAGCTCATGAAACAAATTTAAATTGGATTGGTCCAAGCAATTTAAAAGAAACCAAATTTAAACCCAAATCAAATTTGTGTTGAACCAACCAACATTGAATCAATTTAAACCAATGAGATAACACCAAATGAACCAAAATAAAATTGGACATGCTTTCAATTGATTTGAACCATATCAGAATTTTCATCAAACTAGTTATGAACCGAAGCAATTTGAATCAAAAATTAAAATCAACCCAAAAATCAAATGAATTGGACCGGGTTCAATTGATTTTAACCGGACCTTTGGATATTAAATTAGAGGTGAACCAATAGCAATTAACAGGAATTGGAAATAAATCTAAAACAATTGAATTGAAACCGATTTCACTTAGGTTGCGGATCGGGTGTGAAAAGCAATGCATCCAAATTTTAAATAAATATGATGCAGATTGGTTCATATTTAAACAATTGTTTGATTTAAATAACTTAACTAACGGGTTCAAGAAAAAGAATTCGGATCCAATTAACTTAAAACATTGAAATAAGTTAGTGGCTTAATGGGTCAAGGATCCATTATATTGGATCCAAACCCAATTCACATAAACCCACTATCAAATCTTCTTCTCTCTCACGTACAGATGCATGCCACAAAACCCTAATAAATCTTTGATGCAGCCGCCGCCTGTATGAGACGCCGCCATCGCCACCGCTCTTCTTGAGGCGTGGAGCCGGCGTCGTCAGCGAAGAAGAAGAATAAGGTGGCGAGAGGGAGCTCGGGCGGGCTGACGACAAGGTAGAAGAACAGCCCGCCATGTACATGCAGCCCGAGTTCCACCCTTCGACATCAAAGTCTTCGCCTTTCCTAAGCCGTCGGCGACCACTCCACTGGCATCGGGCGAGCAACTGCACCGATCATGAGAATGAAAGACAACCAACGCTGCCATGTCTGACTCGGTGATGCGAGGCCCAATCCGGAGAGGAGCGGCGAGTTCCAAGCCAGGATTCAGTTCAGCAACCCAATCAATAACGGGTGCATGAACAGATCCATCGAGGCGTCCTTTCTCCCTTCACGTGAGCGCAGGAAGACCGACAAGAAAGACCCACGGTTGTTGACCGTTGCCGCGTGCAGTCCGCAACCACCATTTATCGCCGTCGTGTTCGCCAAGATGTGGCTGCACCAGCTGTCTTCCTCCCCAAGACCAGAACAGGCTTGTTCATTGTGAGGGAAGGCAATCGACCGATCGGATGCCGTAGCCATGCGCTTAATGAGAGAATGGAAGGAACAACATCACTTTCTTCCCCTCCACTTGGCCAAGGCTGCCAAGGCCGTGTACTTGATGAGGGGAAAGGTTACTACAGCCATATCATCGGCGACGACGTTTGTTAAACATGCACAGAAGGAGAGCAGGACGGAAACAAAATCGGAAAAAATAATGCACAGAAGGCGGAGGAAATCATGCTATGATACCTCATGTTAGAATATTTTTTATTCATCATGTAACAAGAAAATTTGCCCCTGCAATCTAGCTTCATGCATAAATAAATTAGAGCATGTAAATTATAAAAGAACATTGCGAAAGTGTAAAATCGCTAACCTCCTGCCATTGTACTTGTCGTCGTTAGAAAAACTAGAATCCGCTATGAACCGAGCATCTCTACGAGGGTTCTTCCGGGCTCATACTTTAGATGGTGTATGTGAGTACGTGACTCACTTTTGTTTAATCCTAAAAATATAAACGAGTACTTTACATATTTTTTTCACTTTAATTTGATTTAATTTGGAATTATCCTTTGCTTCTTTGAATTTTAATTTTAATATTTTTTTCTTTTAATTTTAACATAATTTTAACACTTTACTTAATCTTAATAAATTACTTATTTGTTGAGACAACACCCCTCGAATGGCTGATTTGAGGATGAGGAATTACCAAATTTGCTTGCTTTCTTCCTTTCTGTCCTTAGCTTAGTAAAATATAAAACTTTTTTACTTTCAATCTTGGAAGCATTTCAACAAACGAAATATTTATCAATTGATATGAGATTTAAGATCTAAGTAAAGTATTTTATTGGAAACTTCTTAAAAATATCAAAAAAGTAAAAAAATTCAAACAAATGAAAATGAAATTACTAGATTTAATCTATTGCCATTAACATTAAATAAAGTGAAAATTAAATTAATAAAAAAAATTGATCAAAAAAAGGGTGAGCGAAGTAATACAAAAATAATGCTGTTCTTTGTTAGTCCTATCCATAAGAGAGGAGAGCATATGAAAAATTATGTCTCGATGAGCCTGGGGACCATGATAGTCTATTTAGATAGACTTGATTGAGTTAAAGGGATAGACACGGTAATGAGTAGAACTAGATAATTATTCCTAATTATATGAACCACGTAAAGATAAACACATGGGTATGTGGACCACAACAGAATGTATGTGGGCCCCATGTCTTACAGATGATCCTCCACGCTCCCACAAGTCTGGGTGCGCTGCCCAGATTGAAGTTCTTCCAATGTCTTCTCCTTTCCTCTTGTGTAACCCAAAATTTAGCCGTCCAAATTCGATCTCCACCGTTCAAATCCAGGAGCGAGAGATCTCGAACATGCTCCCAAATTTCAGCCCGATCAGCCACAGGATATGGTCCCGATTGCCTGAATCGGCGGAACTCGACGTAGAAGAATCCTGGAGAAGAAACCAAAAATAGGGCCTCAGTAATTCCATGATAACGACAGATTCGGCCGTCAAAAACCGATTACCACCGATCAGAATGTGAATTAAGAAGTCATCAACTTACAGTCCAAATTTCATTACAATCCGACCACGGATACTCCACTGATCACATAGTTTGCATACATTCGACGCCACAAGAACCACCTGCCAAGATTCCTTCCTCCCTCTCCAATTCTCCATGCGCGTCTCTTCCTATGGGTGTCCAAGGGGATGTGTGCAGAGGCTGCTATGAGCCGTGCCCCCTTGAGGGATGAGGTATAAATATTAAAATCTCAATCGCCAAATGACTAAAGCGCCCCTTAACTTAAGTCAAGTCTAAAACAAATCATAACCCGACCAATACAAGCTCGATTCGAGTTTCGTTTGAACCTTCGGACACATCTCGACCCAACCACTCATCTAGGGACTAATAAATTTGGATAAATTAATTAAATGATCATTTTAAATTATTTTTATTTTTTTTGGGTGTTACAAAACTTCTCTAAAATTACCTATAGGCAGAAGAGTTCGTGTTATTTATGTGTGATGGATTCGAAAAAGGGGGGTTCTGTTATAATTAAAGTAGGTGATAAAGGAGCTCAAAGACATGGGATTCCTCTAAAATGATTCGTTTATATATTTCATAGAATCGTGAAATCAAAGTAGGTGATAAAGGAGCTCGAAGACATGGGTATAAAGGTATCATTTTAAAAAATTTGCCTAGACTATATGCCATATTTGCAAGATGGAACACATGTTAATATGGTCTTCAACCCATTAGGAGTACCTTCATGAATGAATATGGGACAAATACTTGAATGCTTCCTTGGGTTAGCGGGGGATCTGCTAAAGAGACATGATAGAATAGCATATTTTGATGAGAGATATGAGCAAGAGGCTTTCTCGAAAACTAGTGACAAACTAGTTATCTAAATTATATGAAGCAAGTAAGCAAACAAAAAAAATCCATAGGTATTTAAACTCGAATATCCGGGAAAAAACAAAATATTTGATGGAAGAACAAGAAATCCTTTTGAGCAACCTATTCTAATAGGAAAGTCCTATATTTACAAAAATTAATTCATCAAGTTGATGATAAAATACATAGACATTCTAGTGGACATTACGCACTTGTTACACAACAACCCCTTAGTGGATATATTATTTTTTCTGCCACGTTGGAATTCACAACCAAATGTGTCTCTGCATCCAACCACCATGTAAGCCCCCTTTATAGCAGAGGATAGGCTAGTTCGCTTGAGAAGAATCTTTTCAATGATCATACCTGAATAATGTTATGCATGAACAGACTCTGTAATATCCCGTACAACAAAATAAGTGATGTGTCATGATTCAATGCTCTGTCTATTCCACTTCATTGTTTATAGTATAGAAATGCATTCATCTTCTCTACATCAATCTCGATCGATAATACTATCGGAGTGAAATAAGAGTGTTGGTAAAATGGCCACACTAGAAGGGGAGTGAATAGTGTGTTAACTAAAATTTTGACCTAATTATGATTTTAATCGTTTCTTGATTATTTAGGCTAAGCACGATATTAGTAGCAAGCGAAAGCAATAAATACGAAGCAATTCAACACACAAAGTATCAATTAATGCTAACTTTATGAATTTATAGTGGTTCGGCCCCAATGCCTACTCCACTACCTAAGCACCCCTGCTTAGGATTTTAAACCAATCCACTAGATGTAGAGTTCCTTTACAATGAGGACTTTTCACCGAAAAGTCATCGCTCTCACACCGAATGTACTTCCACACCCGAAAGTTTCCGCCTTCCTACCGAGAGCACTTTCCCACCTCACTCTTCCTAAGGACAGTCTAATCATAGATTACACTGGTGGAATTATGGCTAAACACAAAGGCAACCACCCAATCACTAACCTAGCACTCTAGGTTATCACAAATTTAAGTACAATAAATAAACCACAAAAATACAAGTAAATGGAGAAAATAAATAATACAACCAATACTTAGCTCCAAACAAGATCACCTAGCTCCTCTTGATGCCTTGATGATGAATCAAATGAAGCTTGAAGGCAAACTCAAGAAAGAAGGTTCAAGGCTAGGGTTTTTGCAAAGAATGGTTCAATTAAAGCTTAGATGGTGTAATGAGTGTCTCAATAGGCTCAACAACCTGTAAGGAAGGCTCTCTTAGCTTCTATTTATAAACCATGAAGAAATCATCACTCAACGACTCGAAATATAGTCGTTTTTCGCCGTCCGGTCGAACGTTGGTCAACCGACCAAGCGACCACCGAATGACCGAATGCATTCTGCCACTTTTGGGAACTATTCGATCGACCGAAATAGGAAAATCAGGTTTGGTTTGGCTGAGTTTTCTGCTTGTTTGTTCGTTTCTAGAGTTCTGTCTTCGTTAAGTCCTCTTAAATATAAATGTTATATAAGGATTACCCCCCATTTGGATACAATAAAAATATCTAAAAAATCAAAATCTAACTTTTGGGATCTAGTACAAATTTCCGAAAATCAAAAATTTTATAATATCCCGCGTCAAATATGGGTAGGCTAAAGGCTTCCAAAAAATCCTTAAAAATATCTCGTTATCTAGTTTTTACCTAAGGAACAATTACCGGGACTTTTGATGCCAAGAAAATGTCTAGGTTATATAGCCCTCTAAGGAGCTCCCTAGACTTAGTGAATTTCAGAGTCTTTTCTAATTTTTTGGTTTATCGTGTTTTGGGGTTTGGGTTTGATTTTTGGATTTCTTTGCATCATTATGAGGATTTACAACATATACTAGACACCCTAAACTTAAACTTTAACTTCCCAATTTCTTCGATTTCTTAGATTTTTCTGATCGAGGACATTGTGCGCTAACCAATATGGAACTTGAAAATAACTCTCCATGAAATCATTAGTTCCATGTTTGTTATCATCAAAACCGAGATTAAGACCAAGGTTGGAAACCTTAGGCCCACAATCTTCCCCTTTTTGATGATGACAAACATCCTTAAGAAAATATAACAATTAAGCATAAAGGATATCATACATGAGTTTTCTCCCCCTATAAACATGCATATCTAAATAATTATATTCCCTCTATTTATTTGCATGGTTTTCTTATATTTTCTTCTCTTTTTACATATATTTTTCTCTCATTTTGACATCACTCAAAAATGGCAAGAAAAGTCAATCAAAAGTCAAAGTTGAAACTCTAAAAGATTTTTCAAAACCATGAAAGTTTCAACTCAAGGGATGAAAATCAAACATCGAATAAGAGACTAAGTCATACATGATATCGTGAAATGATAAATGAAATTCAAAACCAAGAATCATGTAGTAACTTAAGTATCGATATTTTCAAGTATCGATCAAATAGTCAAAATAACTTTAGAAATGAATTTTCTCATCAAATGAGTAGAGCAATACCACAAGTGAATTTAAAATATGATACTTCAAGTCTTATTTGAAAATGTAATGAAAATTTAAAGTATCGAAAAAATGAGCGACTTGAGAAGAGCGATACGTACTTTAATAGCATTTTGGTAAATAAGTGAGATTTTTATGACATTTCCAAAAATTATTCAAACTTTCAAAATACAAATATATGGTCATGTAAATCAAGTATATCAAGTTTAAGATGAAACTAATGTCATTTGATCGAAATTTCAACTGAGCACGATTTCATTCGAAATAGAAATAAAAATATGAAAATGACTAAGTATCAAATTTTATTATCTACTCATGTTTTCTCTAACTTAGGCATCTGAACATCTAACATGAGTTAATCTAAGTATGTCAGTCAAGTTTGGGCTGAAAATGAGGTTTCTAAGTTACTTTGTTGACTTAGGTCAAATGAATAATACATAAACCAAACTCTTAAATCTCTATCAAATCATATTTTTGCCAAAAATTTGAAACTTTAACAGGAGAAATTAGATTTTTCAAGAAATCTACAAGTTCAAGAATCAGTCAAAAATCAATTTTCTATAAATTCATAAAATTCCTGAAAGTCCAGGAGCATTTTTGTAAATTTCAGGGGTTTTTCTCTCTCAAAAGTTGTCAATTTTGCTTCAAATTTTTCAGACAACGCTGAATGATCATTTGAGATGCGTGTGTCAAGTTTGAGCTCAAAATGAATTCTCTAAATCTATTTTTCAACCGATCTCAATTTCAACCAAAAACTTATTTTTAAGATATCGCCCAAGATATCAAAATTATTTTTAGAAATAATTTCACTCAAAGAATATTGATATCATTTTTAGAAATGATTTCACTCAAAGAATAGTGAGAACAATATTATAAATGGAATCAAAATAGTATGCACATAGTTTCATTTGACGTTTTTGACGAAAAAACAAAGTATCGAAAAAATAAATATTTTAAGTAAATGATACTTTGTATTTCCAACACTACAAGAAAACAAGGTATCACCAACGGACCAAATTCATCGATAATACCCGAAAATCCATCGGTAATATTGTTACCAAAGGAGAATCTGTCGGTAAAATTTGTCGATAAAATGCTCCTCGATAATACCAACAAATTTTAATTAATCTGTTGATAATACCGACAAATATTTTCTTTTGTTGGTAATACCGACGAAGACATATATTCATTGGTATTACCGACAGATATTTTTCCGTTTGTATTACCAACGGAGATATAAATATCTGTCGGTATTACCAACGGAAACATATCTATTGGTAATACCAACGAATAAATATCTGTTGGTAATACCAACAAATATATATCTATCAGTAATACCAACAATGTCCGCTAGCGTTGGTATTACCAACAAATAATTTTTGTTGGTATATCTGTTGGAATTACCAATAAAATCTACCAATTGCTCATTATTGTGTACCTGATCAATCCTCAAATCATGAAATCACGTATAAGATAATTTGATAATTTACATGAAATCTTAAAAATAATTTTTGAAATCACACATCATTGAAATCCACACACATAAGAAACCATTGTATACAAGTAATTTCGAAATACATTGTGCTAGTCAAATATTTACATTGTTTCAAAGTTTCAAAAATACATAAGATAATTTTTTTCAAAATGCTGATCCTTGCACTTCATCCTTTTTACCTGCATGTAAAAACAAAAGAAACAATGAGGCAATGAAATGAGGAATACCAAGTTTGTAACTAAATGCAAGATAATAAACTGACACTCTAAAGTTGTAAATAAATATGAAAAAATCATTGAACTCCACACTTAGCTAATTTTGTAATAGCATGTTAGTGATTCAGGAAAGTCAATTCACTATTCCTAGAATATTTAATGGATTTATAGGAGAGAAAGCTCTGGCCATAATATCAGATCTCAAATCATACGCAATTTGGAAAAGTCAAATTCACTATCAAATTGATCTAACAATTCACTATCAATCAGAAGAGCATCTCAAAGCTTTCTCTTGGAAAAGAGAAGAATAGTAGAATGAAAAGAACTCGAAACAAGCTAGATAGAATTTTTTGAACCTTTATCTGCCATATTTTGGCAGCATACACCTCAACAATTTCTAGTAGAAACCACACTTTATTTTCAATCTCCAAATTTCAACAGCTAAGAAGATCCATTTCGGAACTCACCGCGAAAATTTGGTATCGAAAATAATTCCAAAAGAAAGCCACTTGAGACCAAACTTTTGCTATGCACAGGAAAGAACAGCAAGAAGTGGTGCCGAGGCGCAAGGATTCAGATGTCTTCAGCTCGTAGCTAGGTGATCAATTACAAGGAGAGCAAAGGCTGCTGAAGAAATAATGCCGAGCTTGACAGGCTGTGGCAGAAAGGGAGATGCAAGGGGCAGAAGTTGAGATATCGACGAGAGGGAGGGATCAATCGAGTTTATGAATCTGAACAACAAATAATTCCAAATCTCACTCAGTCTATGTGAGCCATGTAATCATGTGAAGGAAATATTCTGGACAGGTCCTCACCTTTTACAAGACAGACATCAAGATGCTGCTATCTTTGGCTAAATCCAAAATCAGGGATATACAAAATGGAATACATCTGTCCTTGACAAATACCAATTAAGAGATCCCCAGTCTCAGTAAATTCATATTACCAATAAACGATTCAACACTCCTTCCTTAGACATATTCTTCTAGATCTGATGTGATTAACCAACAAAAGAATATGACAATGAATTATGAGAGCGCATCATTAAATCATAATATTGCAAGGAGATAATGTATGTCATATACGAAGAAAAATCAAATAGATCCCATGTGTCCCCTACTTAGAAATTAATTATATCATTTGTCAACAAATTGAAAGCACAAACTGATCTCCAAACTGAACCAGATAGATCTCATATTCTTAGTACATGCCCTTTATTCCACATCTATCTCAATCAGTAAGTTCACCTCTTTGGCCTATATATATGTCAGTTTATTATCTAAGTATCCATCTTAGAATAACCATCTGTAATATGATGTGTGATCACACAATCCTAAAAGTAATTAAGATATGCCTTCACATGCAGAGCTACATCCAAGGCACAACCTTGGCCAATCTCCCAACTCAATTTTCATAGCATGATAAGATAAAGTCCCCATAAAAAGTTGAAAGAAAATGAAGAATAGTAGAGGAATGAAAAACAAATTATAAGATATATTTTTCTTAGATCCTTATGCAATGCAAATGATGACTAATATATAGATAATTAAGGTTTTTCACTAATTAAAAATGGATAGAACATATACAGATCTATGGAACAACCATTGCAGAAAGTAGTCAATCTATTAATATAATCTTTGGGGAAAGTTAACATGGGATATCATATAGCCATTCTATCAATCAATATGATGAAGAGAATATAAGAATTCATTATTATTAATGAAGTAGTCTTTCTCAAGACAATTTATATGTGTGCAATCACTCACCAGTGTGCATATGGAAACTTTCATGGAAGTACACAGGCCTCTCCCCAAAATATGCCAAGATGGGAGCTTGTTTAAGTAGGAGTACTACTAGGAAAAAGGTCTCTCTTGTTAATTGTACTAGCTAGCTGATGAAGCAATTAAAAGCACATGATAAAATAATTGGAGGAAACAAAAAGAGAGACAAGGCCTCATGGGAAAACCTTGTCTTCTTTTACATGTTACAGTAGCTCTTTATGGGAGTGAGGGAGGGAGTTGATGAGCTTTTACAGGCTATCACTGAGGAAAGAAGCCCTAAAAATACTATTTTCATTAGATATGGTTTCTATCTTATGACCATTTTCATTATTTGTTTGCTGGAAAATGAGGAAAGAAAAGAAAAGAAAAAAAAAGATGGATTGAAGTTTTGGGCTGAGGTAGTAGTAGTGGCAGTGGATGTAATGTATAGTTTAGGTTAAAAATGTGTAATGCATGCAGTAGTGTATGAGTATGATGGATGGGCAATTGAATCCAAATGAAGGGAAGGACTGTATGTAATTATAACCTGGATTACATGGTGTTCTACAGCATGTCTGTGATAAATTTAATGCAGCTCAATCTCAAGGGTGAATACAAGTGTCTTATTTGAGCTTAACATTTTCCTGCTCACACTTGCATATAAGCATTGAATAGTTACAAATTCCTACGAGTTATGTGAATATATTTGCTTTCATATAAAGTTAAGTATCATCTGTTATGCCCTTGTTCTTTTTATAGGTCTGGAAGGATGTTGATGGTGTTAACTTTCATGGGAGTACTTCCTTAATATATATATCACTGAGGGAGTGAGGGAGGGAACTGATGAGCTTTTCCAAGGAAATAAAATAATTGTACTTGTTAATTGTCTTCTTTTACATGTTCCCGTAGCTCTTTATGGGAGTGAGGGAGGGGGCTGATGAGCTTTTCCAGGCTATCACTGAGGAAAGAAGCCCTAAAAATACCATTTTCATTAGATATGGTTTCTATCTTATGGCCATTTTCATTAGATATAAAAATACCATTTTAATTTATTTTTCACATGCTCATATAAAATTTTCCACTTTTACACTATAGATTTTGCATCCCCAATCAATGAGACCTGCTAGAGAAGGTGATATACCAGTGAGGGTGAAGAATTCTTACAATCCTCAAGCTCCAGGTACTGTCATCACTAGAGAAAGAGATATGAGTAAGGTATAATCATAAGTCACCAATTTCTGTTGTTTCTTCTAGAATTAAGGCCATTTATTCTTATTATTTGGACTCATTATTTTATTGTGTATAGTTCAGGCTATACTGACCAGTATTGTTTTGAAATCAAATATTACCATGTTGGACATTAAAGGAGCTGCTAAGGAAGAGGCAATGGAGTATTTGGGTAGCCTAATCAAAATTCACATATCAGATTTATTGTTGCAGGAAACTCATCTGGAAGATGATGATGCAAAGTTGTTTATTAACATATTCCTTTTGAGCTCGTTTGGTACACCGTATAGTATTAGCCTGTATAGTACTAGTCTGTATTGACTAACCTGTATAGTACTAGCCTGTATTGTACTATTATTATACAGTGTTTGGTGCACATATGTACTAGCCTGTATAGTACTAGTATGTATTGACTAAATAGCATGGCATGGCATAGCATATGTAATATATTATTTATTAGAATATATTACCTATAATATAATATAATATAATAATATAATATAATATAAAAAATTATATAATATTTTTTATCATTAAAAATATTTTATAAATTAAAATTATTTTTATAATATTTTTATAATATATTTTTAAATTTTTGGTCGGAAGTAAAATGAGTATCCAAAATATTAAAAGTTCTAGTGCGGACTAATGAAGAGCTTTGAGAGTGTATTACTAATACACCTTATGGCAACTTTTGGGGTACTATTTTTAGTGCATGTATTAGTTAACACCCTTCCCAAACACTGTACTATACAGGATGCTTATACAGGGTACCAAACATGCCCTTTAAGATTAGAGATGGTTTCTAGGCTCCTAGATGCATTCCCATTAAATCAACATCATATTTTATTGCTTATAATCCTCTTCAATCATTTATTGGATGCAAATAATTGAGTTTGTGAATTCAAATGCATCAATAAGAAGAAAAAAAATTAATTAAGACGGAATGAAACATAATACATAAAAGAGAATATGAATAAATATACCGGAAGAACTCTATAAATTTGCATTCATTAGGAACTCTGCCATTGTAAGGAAATTAATCAATATTCTTTCCCTTCTTTCTATTATACTAAAGTTGCACAAAGAAATGCAGCATGTCCTCTGCTATAGAAATGGAGAATAAACTAGGGTTAACGAGACAAAAACTATTTGAGCATATTAACAAGTATAACTCCCAATAATTATTTGATGTATGAGAAAGTACTATGGGTGATTAGAAACTACTCAAGGAACATAATAGTTTAAAAAATAGCAAGAAACCAATAAGCTTCTATATACCTAAATATTAAAAAAACTGTCCAGTGAGATAGTGCTTGATTCTAATTGCTATTTCAAATATTATTTTAGAGGGTTAGGTCAATAGGTCCTTATTGAAAAAGAAGGTAAGTGTGTAATTGATGATAAAAAATTTTAAAAGAAGTGGAGTATAGAGAATAAGCAACAAGTTGCTGAATTAGTATGATAGAATTGTTGACAGAAAAAAGGTAAAACAACATTAAGGGATCATAGTAACTTTATGAGTACATGACCAGAAAATTTCGAATGTGACCAAACCTAGATACAAGATACTACTACTTGGTTCTCAATCAATCTCCTCCCTGAACCCAACTAACTGGAATTGGAATATTTTTGTTGGAATTTCTTAATTAACATTCTGAGCAGTAACTAAGGATTGTTATCAGAGAAGTTAGGGACTTAACATTACGGAATAATTGCAGAATATTCAGGAAAAAATGTTTTAAGTGCATTTATTGATTGGGAAAAGGTAAGTTATTAACCAAAATTCTGATTTTTATTTATACCTACAAATAAATTAAGTCGTCACAACTATAGTTAGGCTTTTTGGATTTGTTTTTTTTCTATGAAATTGCAAAGGATATCCACCAGGAGGATTTATTCTTATTTCAAAATGGATTTTTTACACATTGTGTGCATCAGATATTTCCTTAGCTAATTTACTCAAGTTCTGCCTCATTCATTTTTAGTCAAACTTAAAGTCTCAACATTCATTTCTCCTTCCTTTCTTTAAAAGTTTAGAAGTAAGAAGAACTCAGACAAAATCCATGTATCATGGCATTCTAACCAGTTCAATTCTCCATAAAATATATTCCATGTTTGTTATGATCACTAGTTGGTATCACTACCTTTTGGGCTGGCTAGAGAGGGAGATGAGCTTGGCATGGCTGGTAGAAGGTGGTAGATGGGAGGCACAACACAACATACATCCTTTCAGACTTTTCAGTAAAAATCTGGCTTGGTCAAATATGATCCACTTGACAGATCCTAGAGTACAAATAAAGTCACTTGAGAATCGAAATCTACTAAGAAGACCATTTCACCAATGTAGATGGCTCAAGTAGAACATAATTAACAGGTAAACTAAAGAATTGTTACTTTTTCTTGACCAATACTTGGCTAAATTTCCTAAATCTAAACATGAACTTTTGAATAATTGAGTCAATCATATAGCAATTTATTACACCAAATCTATAGAAACCCAAGCCGAACCTACTACTCTTGTGATGCAATGGTGATGAATTGGAAAATTGGGTAATATCACCCCTAATAGGATAGTTAAATAACACATTTGTTTTGTACTTAAATGGAACTTCTATAGATAAGTTGAAGAGGGTTGAATAATAAAAGAAGTGTGGAGCCAAAAGCCAAAATAGAGAGAAACTCAAATGTATCCATGCATAGAACATTAGCACAGTCATATTACCTAAGGTTGAACTAATAGATAATGTATGACCACAATAAATATTTAAAGTCAACTTTTGTTACATACTTATATGGAGATTCTAGAGATATAAGTTACGAAAAATGGATAAGCTGAAGAGGGTTGAATAATAACAGAAGTGTGGAACCAAAATAGAGAGAACTCAAATGTCTCCATGCACATAGCATTAGCAGTCATATTAGCTAAGGTTGAATTAATATATAATGTATGACTACATTAAAGTCAACCATTTAGGAAACTAAGTAAAAAATGTCATCAAGATTTAAAGAATGTCATAAAGAGATAATCTATAAATCATGATCACATAAGCAGCAAAAATATGCGTTGAAAAGTGAAGGGCCCGAGGAATATACCTAGTAGCACGTAAATGGCTAGGTGCACAAAGGTTAACCTATCAAGACTTTGGATAATTAAATCATATCTCAAGCTTAAAAAGTCTGTAAGTCAAAAAGAAAACATAATGTGTAGACCATAATGTGTAGACCTTTGTGGAAAATTAAAGGATCCAAGGTTTAGGGTGGGCACACAAGTCTCTCATGAATGCAAAGTTTAGGATGGACCAACCATAACCTTCCCTTGGGCACAAATGCAAATTCTGACTAGAAGAGTAGTCACCTAGGTCATAAATGGAATAATCTTACTACAAGGAACAAAGAAATTGATTGCAAAGATTGCCACAAATAATCAAATAACTACTCCAAAATAATTGTTGTATTTCTTTTTTTAATTTACAAATGTTTGGCATCATCTACATGATAAAATGTAGCTATAGATAACAAGAAGGTGACATATGTATTTCTTTAGTCCACAAAGAACATAAACACTGTGAACCTCAAGGAATTGTAAATTCAACAATCATTAGTCAAAATTCAAAAAAAAACCTAGATGAGTCTGCTCCACAAACTAGGGACTATAAACATTCAGTTTTCATGAAACCTGCATTGGCAAAGAGCTTTATGAGCTGACCACTCTTTTCTCAAGTGATAGACAAGCATGAGATGCATTTTATGCACTTTGTCCATAAATTACCATAAACTAATCCCTTTCAGTGGTGATATTGTTGCGTAATATAATCCTCTTCCTTGAGGAATTCACTAGAACCCTCTTCTAAGGAGGGGTTGGAAGAGCTCTAGTTTATATTAAGGGGTGGTACAAACTAAATCACCGCATAATAAGAAACTTGTGCAGAAAAAGACCATGGTTAAACTGTAAAGGTAGAATGCATGATGGATGCAAGTCATGTGACCAAAACCTTAAGTTGCCTATATTATCACCTAATCAAAGTTTACTATTCTTCAATTGAATTCAAGAGACATTTTCAATAAAGTTCGACCATGTGTAGTTGTGAAACCAATTACTTGATTTATGTTCTATATTTCATAGAGTTTGGCCACCATTTAGAGCAATGATAGAATAATTTTTGATTCTTCATGAATCATGCATCCTATCAAAAGTAAAGCTGATAGGAAAAAAATATCCAATATCAAGAACACAACTTACTCGAAATATACAGAATTCTCAATTTTTAATTTTTTTATGCATGTTGTGCAAACCTTCTCCATAACATAAGTTCATTTTTGTAGATGTAGTTAATTAGGTAGGAATAACCATTCTCCAAAACCAAATCATCAAAAATGGGTAAGTAATTAACTACATGCTTTATTCTTTAAGAGGTATGTGACCCCTCTGCTAAGAAGTTAACTTGGTGAAATCAAAGTCTCGGATTAAGTGATTTGTAGAACACAAGAAGATTTGAGCTAAAGAAAACTAGAAGCTCCTGAGGCCAACCACATTTGCAGTAACAATTGACTCAGGCAAGCAAGTGAAGCACCCGTTTAATACAGTTCCTACTACTATAAACAAAAAATACAACTCTGAATTGGACTTTTAAGTGAAGAATCTCATAAATTCCTAACTTGAAGGGGAGTTAACACGCAGTTCCTCAAAATTCTGGAACAAGTATATTATCAATCCTACGTCATTCTCCTTCTACGGAAGCTCTAATGAAGCATATTCTTGAATACTCATATCCCTTGTTATCCAGCTACTCAATCACCACAAAATAAACTTCTATGAACCAGTTTAGATTTCAGATCATCAAGAATCGACCCAGAGTGTATAAAAAAAATCCAAATATCAACACAATAATGCAGCGCAAGTGAAAATAAAAAGCCACTGACCCTTCTTCACCCGCACAAGCTTTCCCGAATGGGAACGTCGCATATGCTTCGGGCCGGTGGGCGAAGGCCTACCCCCGCCACCTCCGCCACCCCTGCCCTTACTGTGAAGCTCGAAAAACACTAGTTTGGTGGGCGATTTGGGCGACGAGGAAAAAAACTCTGAGTTTTCATACTCTGGAGCCATGTATCTGTAAGAACAATACAAAATCAATTCTTCAAAACCTAAACGTTCTGGCAAAGATAATAGAATCATGCTTTCACATAATTTTGCTTACCCAAATGTCTGGAGAACCGCCTCAATCTACATAATCATGGAACCAGACACCCAAACCCTTTCACTCGCCCCCCTCCACGTGGTGGATGTCACCCGCCTCCCTTGCTTCCTCTGGTACTTCCGCGTTCTATCCTCCACGGAGGCCTTCGCGGCGGCGAGGTCATTGTCGTTGCTTCAAACATTCTCCTCCTTCCAATCCCTGACCAACTCCTCCCTTCCACTCCGTACCCACCTCTAGCCATGGGAGAGAGCGCAATAGACCCTAAGGGCGGTGGAGAGTGCTTCGGTGTTGTCATGGAGCCGTTGGAGGGTTTCAGAGCAGCGGCGCCGTTGGAGCCCTGGTAGCGACGGCTGGGGGAGGGCAAGGTGTCAGGCATCGAAGCAGTGAGACTGTAGAGAGAGAGAGGAGAGAGACGAACCTGGTAAGGTGAGCAGCAATAGTAGATCGGTGATAGCGGCGAGTGTTTTTGGTGCCCTAGGAAAAAAGAGATGCTTCGTCGGCTGAAGGAAGAGAAAGGGGGGAGCGGGCGCGGGTGGGCTTTTTGTTTGCTAACAAAGAGGGAGATTTTTGGTCTACCAAAAAAGAAGCGGTACTAAAACAAAGTAGTAGTTTGGTCGGCTAAATTACCAATAAATTAAATATTTATTGATAATTTTATAAGTAATACCAACAAAATATATTAGTTGGTAACAAATTCGTCGGTGAAGGTATATTTTCTTGTAGTGCGAAATTCAACTTCAAAATTTCATTATAAATCAGATTCTTGATGAAATTTTTAAAAATTTTACACAACAAATTAGATTTTTCAATGAAAGTGCAGTTTCAAGAATCATCGCAAAATCAGTTTTCTACTTTTTTTCTAAAATTGACTGAAAACGAGACTTCTAAGTAAATTTGTTGACTTGGGTCAACTTGGTTCAAAGGATATTATCATGAAATGACCATTATGTCATTTTATCTATATCCATATGAATTTTTCATTCTAAATGCATGGAAACATATTATACATATTCCTAAACATGTTTATGAAGTTTAGACTTAAAATGAATGTCCAAGTTAATTTGTTAACTTGGGTCAAACTTTTCCAAGTTTAAGTCACCAAAAGTGATCTAGTTATCACCTTATTCATCTACACATGTATTTTCAAGTTTAAATGCCTAAAATCATGTGACATGTGTATCTAAATATGTTACCAACTACTAACTCTAAATGAGGTCTCTAATATGAATTTTAACCTAGAGCAAATTTTATTCAATCAAGATATCTTAAAATTTGCCTAAGTTATCAAAATTTTGCCTACTCATGAAATTTCATACATTTATCATGCAAAACCAATCATGAGATAGAGACGTCGTTATAGCACAAGTATTCAAGTATTATACTAAGATTTTTGCAAAATTAATCTCATACCTCATTCTTGAAAATCTTCCCAAACTTTTCATTTTCTTTTCAATTTTCTTCGTGATAGCATAGCTTTTCATTAATATTCTCAACTTGCAAGTAGACTTCATTAGTAGATTTAATGAGAATAAAGCTACTAGCAAACAACCCAAACCAAATAGCAAATAGAAGAATCAAGTATTATTTTCAAAATTCACTTTGCTAAGTAGTTTGAAATCCATTTCAAAATATATTATCATGAATTTGAAACGAATCAAGAGATCTCAAAATATGAAATATTTGAAAATTAAGATCTCCAACACTTTCTATTGGTTGAAAATCGAAAGACCACAATGAGCCTACGATTTAGAACCGCAAGATCGCATGAGCCCTTTATAAGCTACTAAGGTCTCCGAAGAGACCGGGAAATCAAAATCAAAAATTATTTTATGAAACCATATTAAGAGCGGATAAAATCAACTCGAATAAACAAGTATCATATATTCCAACTTGAATGAAACAAAGCAAGGTAAAGAGATCATACCGAATTACTTAAGATGTCATTTTTCATACCTTAAGCTCCATGATGATTTGAAGTTGCAATCACTTGGAGATTTTTCGTTTGAATCCAATGTCAACTTCAATATTCCATTTCTCTTTACCCCTATGTGGTAGCTCCCCTTACAAAAGAGCATGAGACCTTTGGTACCCAAATCTCTTTGGGTCCTAGGAGGTTATTGGGCTTAGGTACTCAAGTGTCTTAACAACACTAGGGTTCACTTTAAAAGCACAATCATAAATTGCATGCCCATATATGCCACAACAAAAGCAATGATCATGGAATTCTTTCTTTTTACCATTCTTAGAATGCATGGCATGAGAAGCATGATGAGCATGAGCATTCTTAGATGAAACATTTTTCTTTTTAGGATTTCTAAAAGATGAAGCATGTGATAAATTACTAGTTTTCCTACTCAAGAAAACAACTTTATTTTTTAAGTCATTAATGGATTTATGTAAAGGGTATTTGAGATTTCAATAAGCAATTTTCATTTCTCAAAATATCATGCTCAAATTTGAAATAATTTGTACAGTCCTTACCATTGAGATTCACATTATTTTTCATGTTCTCATTTGCATTTCCAATTTATGAAATCTAAATTAACAACTCATCATTTTCAATTTCTAATTCTTCATTTCTATGTTTCAAGTTCATAATTTCAAGTTTTAAAACATTATGACAATAATCAAAAGAGCTAGTATTCAATTTTTTATTTTCTAATTCATGCACATGAGAACTAAGCCTTAAAATTCCCTTCTTTAATTTCCTATTTTTCTTATTCTTTTTCATGAGCAAGTCATACATCTTTTTACATTCTTCTAGTAGTTCTTCATACGGCATGTCAAGGGATTTAGAGCTACTAGAATCACTATCATTAACATTTTGAACATGACTAGAAGATGAAGAATATACCTCATCTCGAAGACCCATGAGGCAAAAATTTGATTTAGCTTCATCGTCATGTCTAGAAGTGGCTTTACTTGATTTGGATGTGGATGAGGAAGCACAATTCTTATTTTTGGATTTCTTCTTCAAGAGTGGACTATTCTTCTTCTTGTGTCTCTTCTCTTGGCAAAGGAAGCACCTAAGTTTTCTTTCCCGATTTTTGGTGTTCCTTTGACTAGATGAGCTTTGGGCATCAAAAACTTCATTAGGACTAGAGGTATGACAATTTCCATCACCTCCTTCATTTAAAGTAATAAGCTCCTTGGTATCAAAGTGGGTCGTGGATTGAGATTTCACCATCTCGTCTACATCTAGCCTCGATCCTAGAATGACACTAGAGAGTATAGCGTTTGCACCACCTAGGTTTGATAAGGTAAATTTTGGTGTTTGGTTGAGTAGGATGTATACATTTCTTAAAACATAAAGTTTAGATCTATGGTGCATGCTAAATAATGAATATGTTGAGCCCACCATTGACATTAATGATTGGACTCAAGAACAAGATAGATTATTTGGGCTTTGGTATTCTATTGATTCTAACCCTTGTCTAGTAGGATATACTAATGCAGATTGGGGTGACAATATTGATTACAAAAAAAGTGCCTCAGGTGGCTACTTCTATGTTGGAACAAATTTGGTGGCCTGATTAAGTAAAAAGCAAAAATCTATTTATCTTTCTTCAGCAGAAGCAGAAAACTTGGCGGCAGGCAATTGCAACACACAGCTTATTTGGATGAGGAATTTGTTGCTTGATTATGGTTTCGAATAGGAAGAAATGATTCTATACTGTGATAATATAAATGCTATAAATATCTCAAAAAACTCTATTATGCATTCTCGGACTAAACACATTGACATTCATTTTCATTACATTAGGGAGCTAGTCGAAAGAAAGGAGTTGCAATTGGAATGCATTCTTATAGATAAACAGGTTATAAATATATTCACAAAGGCGTTAAGTGGAGAAAAGTTCGAGCAGTTGAGATCTGCTCTAGGTCTGTGTGTCATGTGAAGCGATTTTTTCTTTTTTTCTAATTTTTTTTTTAGCAGGCGTTTTGTACCTTCAATACTCCTCTTATTGCTCATTGATTTTTTTTTAAGTCCTTGATTTTGGCGAGAGGCTGTTATTTTTCAAGATCATAACATATGGGATTTTTGTCCTCAATTATGTTCTCTTGGCAATACAACTCGGTTCAATGCCTTGAAAAATAACCGACACTCTCGCTCTTCAAGCCTCTTCTTGACAACTTCTCATAATAAGCTAGCTCTTTGCAAGAAGGGGTTTTTGAAGGACAAATGCCAAATGCTTTGAAAGCAGAACTTGGCTTTTGAGCCTTGTGGCACACCTTCTCCTAAAACCCCTTCCTCGGAAGTGAAAATCAAAATTCTATTTAATCAGATGTTTCAATGATGGGTTGTAAAATTAGCAAGATGAGCTTAGAGAAAGAGATGACTGCTACCATGGCAAAGGAAATGGTGTTTTTAAGTCCTCCTAAGAAAATTGAAACACATGTTCCAATCCTGTCTCCTGATAAATTATCTCCACCTTCTACCACTCAAGCTCAAAATCTGAGAAAGAAATCACGGAGAAGAGCTTGTGACCGTCATCTAAGAAGAAATGGTAGAGGTATAGCATCTAAAACCCTCAAATTCCTTTCTCAATTTCCTGGTTCTAATGGGGAGGAATTATCTTCTGAGGGGGAGGGTAAATATAAAGTAAATATTTCCTCTGGCTCTGTATTTTAAAGATGATTCATAGATATTGGTGCTATTTTTGCTGATGAAGAGCTTGACTCAATTCCAAAAAATACTGGATCTCTTATGTTTTCTCCAATTCTGAAGACTAAGATAGTCATAGTTGAAACTGTATTTGAGGCAGTTAAAATTGCTGATGCAAGACTTGAAACAGTCACCGTTCCAACTGCTGTTGTTGTAACTTCAACTCTTGCATCCAAAGGCTTGGACCTCTATCCGGCTCCATCCACAACCGAAAGAGCTATTCGTGATGACCTGTTTAAAACACAAGTGACTTTGGCTCAGCTCCACCTGTAGGTAATATCTATTGAGAAAAAAATATTCTTAAATATTTCACAACTGGTTCTGCAGGTTATGCATCTCTGTCTTCTGAAAGGGTCTCTAGTTCATCTAGTCCAGACTGCTTTGAGTGACTACTTTCTCTCCTTTGGCTTATTAGGCCAAAAGGGGGCGAAAATATAAATGGGGTGTTTGTGAATAAATGGGGTGAAGTCTAGTCTAGTAGACTTCTATCTTGTTTGGCTGAGTATGGTCTATTGTCTAATTATATTTTTTTGTCTGTGACTGTGGTGGTTATGACTGTGACTCTATGATGACTAGATTTTTCTCTGAACTGTTAAGTATATTTTGACAGTTAGTTTGTCGGGTTAATTACTGTATATATCCCAACTTTTACTCTCTCCCTTAATATATCTCATCTTTTCATTTGTATCTAATGGAGCCTCTAATTTTTATTTCGTTTCAAATTTATCCCGTTGTTAACTACTTGTTAATTATTCCATTTGAATGCTAACATGGACATGCTGACTGGGATTAGTAGTCCACGTCAGCATCCCAGTCAGCATGTCCACATCAGCATGTTGATTGTTATTATCTTGTTATTAAGTGGGTTAATTACAAAATATATCCTCACTTTTTATGTTTTTTCCTAATCTATCCACCCTTTTCAATTTTCCTAATTATATGCCTCAACTTTCGATTTGTTTCAAATTTATCCCACCGTGATCCCAGCATCAAAATTGACGTCTCAATGCTGACCTGGCGCTGCTGACGTGGGACAACAGCCCACTCAACATTCTTATCAAGTTTTAATTACTAATATTAAGCAAAGTTTTATTTGTAATTAACCCTAGATGTAAGCATTGTCTAGTCAGCAAAGCTATAATTTTTTTTTATTTTAGACGAGTTAAAATAAATTAAAATCAGCTTTGCTGACTAGACAACGCATATATCTAGGTTTAATCTAGGGTCAATTATAAATAAAACTTTGCTTAATATTTATAATTAAAAACTTGATAAGAATGATGACTGAGTTGCTGCCCACGTTAGCAGTGTCATGTCAGCATTTAGACAATAATTTTGACAATATGATCACGGTGAGATAAATTTAAAACAAATCGAAAGCTGAGGTATATAATTGAGAAAATTGAAAAGTGAGAATAGATTAGGAAAAAACATGAAAACTGATGATATATTTTGTAATTAACCAACTTTAGATATTAACGGTCAGCATGCTGACGTGGACTGCTTATCCCAGTCATTATGTCCATGTTAGCATTCAAACAGAATAATTAACAGCTAGTTAACAACGAGATAGATTTGAAACGAAATAAAAATTAGAGATCCCATTAGATACAAATGAAAAGATGAAATATATTAGGGAGAAAGGGTAAAAATTGGGATATATACCGTAATTAACCCTTAGTTTGTCTGCCTGTAAATCTACTCCCTTATTATCTGTCTTTTAAAAATGACTATGATAGGATGGGTTTTTGCCAAATAAGCCAAAGGGGGAGAATGTTAGTGTTGGCCTTTGTATGTTGGCTATATTTGGAAAAAGTATTCCAATTTGATCTCTGTCCAGTCTCAACTGTGTGAAGATAGTCTCAACTGCTCTAGCAACCTATGGTTTTTCATATCAAGGATGAAGCGCAAAAAGAAGACCTTTTGGTTTCCTACAGAGATGATAACTCTTGATCTGCATTATTAATGATGATTATCTTTGTTGTCGTTGGGATCTTTTAATCATCATTAACTCTTTATTTGCTTGAATATCTTCTTCAAATAATTTTGGGCATTACTCTTTGGATCTTTATGGTCTTAGGAGTTAAGCATTGTCTATTTATTTTTGAATCGATGAATATTGGTTGTTAAATTGATGGGTTCATTAAACAAATAGATATGAACATCATTGATTCAGGTCCTACGGTTGTCTCATATAAAATCCGACGAAAAGATTTGATCTCCAACTCTCTACGTGTGAACACTGCGTTGCCAGTTATTGGGAGAAGTTGAGACTGCTGAGTGCAGAAAGGCAACAATCTACATTTCTTATCTTCAGGTGAAGATTGGTTTCGGGTGGATAACTCACTACAACAAAAGGGTGTGTGGAGGACGGAACTCTGTGGCTGGGATGTCATAAAGAGGCAAGTTGGTATTTACTTGTAATAGCAAATAGTTTTTTGTTATTTCCAATTCATTGTAGTACTGTAGTCGGATTTCAAGTGTGAAATCCAGATGACTTATTTTGTACTTATAGAGAGTGGATTGGGCATCTGTCTTGTGAGTGCTCCGTAGATTAGGTGATTGGTTTGTCACCAAACTACGTAAATAAACCTCTTGTGTTTGCGTGTGTTCTTTTATTTTGGTTCTTACTTTGCTTATAGTAGCAGTTGCAACTTCCTATTCAACTGCCCTTAACAAAAGTTCCCTTAAGAGACATATACTGTCAAGTAATAATTCAATAAACACTTTTTTAATTAATTAATTTTTAATCTTATTAAACCCTCCAATAAGATTATCCAATTAACTATTAATTGGATCGACCCATAAGTTAAGATTAATTTCTAGCAATGTATCATAACTACTAAGATGTGAGGAGTTCAATCAGAAAGAACTGGACACCCTTTGGTGATTAGTTCCTGTGTAATTAATATTGGGATTCGGGCACGAAAAATAGAGAAAGCAACAAAAAGTAAATTTCAAAATTTTTATTTCCTATATCCAAAACCAACGATCCCTTGATGCATATTTAGAACTCAACATAATAATAAGAGGAGGCCATAAATATACCTTAAATGACGAGGTTGTGGACGAGTGTTTCGATCCCTAATCAAGATGCACACACGTGCACGCCCTCCAAAGGTGATCCGCACCAAGATCCTCGTAATTTCGAGAAATATTTTCTCATTGAACCTGTCGTGGATCTATGGAACACTTGCCTTTACCAAGGCATTAGAAAAGAAGGGACCAACCCTTCACCAAGATTTGGCCCCGGAAGAAGTAGAGTGCAGCTACAACGTACAATTAACCAATGAACAAACTCGTACCTTGAGGTTTCGGCTCCAATGATGTGGTTCTCCTCCTAGGTTTGGCATCCCTTCAAGCAAGGGAAGAAGAGGAGGAGGAGGTCCTTGTTTGGGAGTCCTTCGAGCGAGGAAGAAGGAGGCCGATCAACACCTTGATCTGGCCCTTCTTCTTGAGGGTATACAGCTGCTCTTCCTAGGGGGGTAATTCAAACTCACCCCTCCAAGAAAGTGCCACCCCTCCCTATTTAAAGGGAAGAAAAAAAACACACTCCTAGCCGACCATGCCCATTCAAATCTTTTGAATTTTGAATTAATTTCCAAAAAAAATGGGATAAAGAAACTTTTTTCTTTATCAAGAGAACTCGGCTCCTACAATCATGGAGTTGGTTGAATTCTTCGAGCAAGAATTGTGGTCAACTTCGTATTTGTAGGGGAGGATTTATCCTCAGTTGTAGACTAATTGTGGTCAACTCCAGATAATTTGAAATATGGATAGTAGCTGAGGTGGGAAAGTGGTGCCCTCTGACTTTCTCAAATGTGTTGAATATGGTGTTAAAATCTCCCATAATGACCCACAGGCCACTGACTTGAGAGCGGACTATTTGCAATTGTTCCACAAACTTCACCTCTCATGATCGTCATTTTTGCCATATACCACATTAAAAAAGAATGTGGTATCCAAATTAAGAACAATAATCAGCCAAAAAATAATCTGATATGTGGGGCGTTGCTATGTATATTCTGATCGGGCGCAATAGTACTAGTCCAGTCCATAGCCCTCGAGCTCGATCGGAGTCTGGAGGACTACGTTTCGAGCTCTAAGTAGAGTTAACTTCCCGACTTCAATTTTTTTTCGGCTTTGAGAAATTTGTAAATATATTTTACCGTGATGTGTCTAGCCATCATAGAGCTCGAGTTGTGTTGAGTGACCATAGAGGCTGAGGTGGATCAAGCAATTGTAGAGGCCAAGTTGGAGCAAGCGACCGTAGAAGCTGAGCTGGAGCAAGCGACCATGGAGGCCGAGTTTGGTCTCCTAGGTTGGCGTGTGGCAACCTTGTCTCGGCTTGGAGTGAATTCGATTGGCATATC
The DNA here is from genome assembly GCA_034359265.1 of Canna indica. Lineage (NCBI taxonomy): Eukaryota > Viridiplantae > Streptophyta > Magnoliopsida > Zingiberales > Cannaceae > Canna > Canna indica. Next base: position 43,412,710 of record CP136890.1, on the reverse strand, counting down.
TTTAATGTGTTATTTTTTGCATCTTTTCGACTTCTACGCCTAGTATGGCGGCTTAGTGGTATGGTTTCTCTTCTTTCGTGGTGATTCCTGGTTGGTTCTTGCCTTTTTCGTTTAAGAGGTGATCATGACAGAAAAAGTACTTGCACGTGCCTTGTTGTTTACTAGGAGGCCACTGCCCTAGTGTGATACTGGATCATTGGTCATTCGATGAGGGGTTTGTCGCCAATATGCCTATAAGACATTTCCTCTTTTCCGTTTTCGAACTTTTGCTCGTGCTTTTGGCGATTGGTGCTTTGAAGATTCTCTTTGGCGACGATTTCGTGGGTTGCTTGTTTGAACGTTGTCGTCTTCCTTTTTTCCTTCGGTGAGTTTTCTGATGATTTGTCTCAGCTTTTGTAGGTCCTGCCTTAGGTCAGTAGGTTTGTACTGACTCATCCTCATTCTAGGGTTTTTGCAATCTTTGTTGGCACGATGGTGAAGAGAAGTGCCGACATGAAATTAGAGCTTGGGACGTCGGGGAGGGATCCAGATTCCTATTTTTGGGTTCAAAAAGATGTGAATTTGCAAGGTTCGGTGATGACCAACCTCGATAGCATTCTGACAATATATGTCTCTAAGGGAACTTCTAGTAAGGGGAAGTGGAATAGGAAGTTGCAACAGCTATTGCAACCATTACTAGAAGCAAAGTAAGAACCAATACAAAACTACAAAACACAAGCAAACGTAAGAGGTTTGTTTACGCAGTTCAGTGACAAAACCAGTCACCTAATCTGCGGGACACTCATCGGACAGATGCCCAATCCACTCTCTATAAGTACAATATAAGACCTCTGGATTTCACACTTGAAATTGACTACCAGTACTACAGTGAATTGGAAATAACAAAAACCTATTTATTATTACAAGTACATACCAACTTGCCTCTCTATGATATCCCAGCCACAGAGTTCCATCCTGCACACAGCCTTGTGTTGTAGCGAGTTATCAGCCCAAAACCAACTTCACTTGATGATAAAAGGATAGATTGTTGTCGTCTGCACTCAGCAATCTGCACTCAGTAGTCTTAACTCCTCTCAATAACTGGCAACACAGTGTTCACACATGGAGAGAGTTACAAATCAGATCTTTTCATCGAAATTTATATGAGACAACTGAAAGATCTGAATCAATGTTGTTCATAACTATTTTGTTTAATGAACCCATTAGTTTAACAACCAACAGTCATCGGTTCAAAACAAATAGACAGCGCATAACTCCTAAAAACCATAAAGATCCAAAGAGTAACGACCGAAAATATTTAAAGATGACCTCACATCTAAAAGTTATTCAGGCAAATAAAAGGTTAACAGTGATTAAAAGATCTCAGAGACAACAACGAGAATCATCATTAATAATGTAGACCAAGAGTCATCAACTCTGTAGAAAGCCAAAAAAATATGTGTTGCATCCTTGACATGAAATCCATAGTGTTGGTTAAAATGGTCATACTAGAGGGGAGGTGAATAGTATATTATCTAAATCTTTCACCTAATTTCGATTTTAATCATTTACTTGATTACTTAGGCAAGTTGCAATTTATCAACTAAATGCAGAAGCAATAATAAAGCAATTTAGCACACACAAAGATACCAATGCTAACACAATAATTTATAGTGGTTCGGCCCCAATGCCTACTCCACTACCTAAGCACCCCACTTAGGATTTTCAAACTAGGTTTACTATATTATATTGTTTCCCTTACAAAGAGGACTATCTACCAGAAAGTCTCCGCTCTCAAATCGAAGGCACTTTCACATCCGGAAGTATCCTGCCTTCCTACCGAGAGCACTCTCCCACCTCAACCTAAGGGACAACTCAACTAATCCTAGTAAACTAAGTTTACACAAGTGGCTTTACACCTTCTACACCAAAGATACCACTCAATCACAAGACCTAACACTAGGTCTTCTTACAAGCTCAAGTAAATCAATTCAAAACAAAATAAAAACACTTTAATCATAAGAAGAGAGTAAAGATGACTTATCACAATAAGAACACCTCTTCTTCTTGAGCCTAGCACCCTTGATGAGCTCTCCAATGAAGAACACTTGAAGATGAGGGATCAAGAGCTAGGTTTGAAGGATTTGATCAATGAGGAGCTTAGAGGATGCTAAAGATCACTCTTTGAGACATGGAAGTATCAACAACTGGCTAGGAATGAGTTTGGGATGGGTATTTATAACCCCCCCCCCCCCCCACCCCACAAACACCAAGGCTCATCAACGGGTATTTTTTTGCCCGTTGGCGATGCTCGGTCGCTTGCCGGTAGATCATCGGTCGATCGATGGATCGACTGCCCAAGCAACCTCGACATTCTGCCACTTCTGAGCGAACTTCGGTCGACCGAATTGGCTACTGCCAATTTTTTGCCTCATTCGGTCGACCGACCGGTGGAGCGAATTGCCTTCTGCCCGATTTCCTCTTTTGTCGGTCGACCAGTCGGTTGACTGAATCTGGGCAGGGCAATTTCCTTGTGAATTTTTCTTGCACGCTTTGTCTTTGGGTTCCGGCCTTCAGCGTGCATCAACTTGGCGAGCTTTCCATGTGTTCTTTAGACTCGTCCAAGACATCTTTGGTGCACACATTGAACTTCTAGATATTTCGGCGACGAACCCGAACGCGTCGATCAATGTCCTTTCGGTTTTTCGATTTCTTCAATATTTTTGATCGAGGACATCGAGAGCTAATTGATATGGAACCTGAAAGTATTTTTCAATGAAACATTAGTTCCATGTTTGTTATCATCAAAACCGAGATTAAGACCAAGGTAGAAAACCTTAGGCCAACAATCTCTCCCTTTTTGATGATGACAAACATCCTTAAGAACATATCTATAATTAAGCATAGAGGATATCAAATATGGGATTTCTCCCCCTATCAATATGCATATCTATGAAAATAAACTTCCCCTATCGATATGCATGGTTTCCTATATTTTCTTCCCTTTTACCTATATTTTTCTCCCCCTTTTGACATCACTCAAAAAAGGGCAAGAAAAGTCAATCTAGTCAAAGTTGAGACTCTAAAATTAGTTTTCTTGAAGTATGAAGATCTCAACTCAAGGGATGAAAAATCAAATATGAGACTAAATCATATATGATAGCATTAGATGATAAATACATTCCAAGTCTAGAAATCATGTATAGGCTTAAGTATTGATATTTTCGTGTATCAATCAAGGAGTCAAAAATTATTTTGGAAATTATTTTTCTCCTCACATGAGTGGAACGATACCAAATGTGAATTCAAAATATCATACTTGAAGTCTCATTCGAAGATTGGACCAAAAATCAAAGCATCGGAAAAATGAACATTTGGAAAGAACGATACTTTAAAGTTTTGAAATCCAATTTTAAAAACCCATATCAAATCATATTTTTACTGAAATTTTTACTGAAGAAACTAAATTTTTCAGAGAAGATGCAGTTTCAAAAATCATCGAAAAATCAATTTTATGCATTTTTCTAAGAATAACTGAAATCTAGTGGTATTTTCCTAAATATTAGCTATTTTTTAAAAGTTCTTAGTTTTCATTCAAACTTTCCAGATATCAAAATCTAATCATTTAAAGCATGTTTATCAAGTTTGAATTGAAAATAATGTCATTTGGTCAAAATTTTATCTTACCATGATTTCATTCTAAAATAAGCATTGTATCATGAAATTGCTAAGTATCAAGTTTTAACCTTTGCTCATGGTTTTTCAAATTTAAACACATTTACATCTAACATGAGTAAATCTAAACATGTTTGTGAAGTTTGAGCTCAAAATGAAATTTCTAAGTCAAATTATTGACTTAGGTCAAACTTTTTCAATTTTGAGTCACCTATGGTGAGCTAGTTGTCATTTTATCCATTTACATATAATTTTTCAATTTTAACCACATGGATGTAAATCATGAGTATGCTCAAACATGTTTATCAAGTTTTAACTTAAAATGAAGTCTCTAAGATGAAATTTTACCTAGGGCACATTTCATTCAAACAATGTTTCATGAAATTGCCTAAGTATCAAAATTTTATCTACTCATGAGATTTCAATCAATTATCATGCAAGATCATTCGATCATGAGCATAGAGAAATCATTTAATCAAAAAAATAGATGTGTTATGCAAGAATTTTACCAAAATGAAACTCATACCTCATTTCTTGAGAAATTTTAAAATTTTCACTTTCTTTCCATTTTCCTTTAGCCTTCCAAATTTACCACTTTCTCAACTTGCAAGTAGGCTTTATTAGTATCATAATAAAATAATATACCAACTAGCTAGCAAGCTAACTTACTAAATAGCAAAGGTTTAATGCAGAGTTTCATTTAAAAATCTTAACCTATGCTAGATTGTAGAGATTCATTTTAAAGAATTTATCATGATATCAAAATGAATCAAAGAGATCTTAAAATATAAAATATTTGAAGAATAAGATCTCTAAGCATGTTTAACTAGTTTGGACTTAAAAGAATGTCTCTAGTATCAACCTAGAGCAAGTTTCATTCAATGAAATTTGCTTAAGTACAAAAATTCTACCTACTCATGAGAATTCAAGTGTTTAACAAGCAATTCTAATCATGAGTATAGAGACAAAATTTAAGCTTAAATATTGAGGTATACCACTAAGATTTTATAAAAATCGAAATCATACCTCATACTTGAAAATTTAGCCAAACTAATCTTTTTCATTCTAATTAGCCTTCCATTTAACGTTAGATTTAACTTGCATGAGGAAATCATTAGTAACATAATGTCATAATTATTTCAAACAAGTTAATCATTCTGGATAGCAAAGTAAGCATCAAAGATTTCATTCAAAATCCAACTTTGCTAAATAGTTTGAAATTCATTTTAAATGAAACCAAGTCATACCAAAACGAATTTTAAGAGATCACAAAAATAATAAATATGAAAACATGATCTCCAACCCTTCCTATTGGTTGAAAACCGAAAGGCCACAATTAGCCTACGATTTAGAACCGCAAGGTCTCTTAGGCCCGTTATAGGCCACATAGGTCTCCGAAGAGATCGGAAATCAAAAACAAAATTATTTTTCAAAAGACTCTTATCAAGAGCGAAAAATATACTAATACTAAACATATATCAAAACTCCAACTCTAATTTAAACAAGTAGGTATAGGAGATGATACCAAAGTGTTTGATGCCAACTATTTCAAGCCCCTAGGGCTTGGTATGAAAGACTTTCCATTTTTTTGATTGATCAAGGTTTTAGCATTGGAAAAGTCGATGTTTCTCTTTTCATAAAAAATAATGAAAATGATATTTTACTCGTGCAAATTTATGTTGATGATATAATATTTGGTGCTACTAATGAATTGCTTTGTGAGTGGCTTGCAAAGTGCATGCAAGAGTTTGAGATGAGCATGATGGGAGAATTCTCCTTCATGCTTGGTCTCCAAATCAAGCAAACCAACAAAGGGATCATCATAAATCAAGCCAAGTACACAAAGGAGCTCATCAAAAGGTTTGGGATGAATGAAGCCAAGATAGCTTCTACACCAATGAGCACATCCATTAAGCTTGATAAAGATGAAAATGGTGTAAAGGTAGATGAAAAACGATATCGAGGTATGATCGATAGCCTTCTTTATTTAATCGCAAGTAGATCCGATATCATGTTTAGTGTTTGTGCATGTGCTAGGTTTCAATCTTGTCCTAAAATGTCTCACTTAAGTGTGGTCAAACGCATATTGAGATATTTGAAAGACACAGTTGAATTAGGATTATGGTATTCGTGTAATGCATCTTTCAATTTAATTAGTTTTTCGTATGCCGATTTTGTCAGGTGTAAAGTAGATAGAAAAAATACTAGTGGGTATTGTCAATTCCTAGGGATGAGTCTTGTTTCTTGGTTTTCAAAGAAATCGAATAGAAGCTAAAATTCACCCAACAATATTCAACCCCCCCGCCCCCCTTCTAGGTTGGGTATTTGATCAATAATAGGTATCAGAGCGAGGTCGTAGGATTAGATTTAATCATCTACCCTACAATCTAGAATGTCTAGTGAAATCCAACTAGCCCAAGGGTCCTCTACTCATACTCTACCATTGTTCGATGGAAACAACTATGCCTATTTGAAGATACTCATGAATGGCTTTCTTCAATCACTGGGCTTGGATGTATGGAGAATGATCCAAGTAGAGTATAAGCAAACAACTAAAGATATGGATGAGTGGGATTAAGAAGAAATTAGACTCTTTAATGCAAATGCAAAGACCGTCAATGCAATATATTGTGGCCTATCCATTAATGAGTTTAATAGGATTTCCACTTGTAAGTCGACATATGAACTTTGGAATGTCTTAGAGACTACACATGAAGGGACTTCACAAGTTAAGGAATCTAAGATAAATCTACTCATGCATAATTATGAAATGTTTAAAATATTATCACATGAATCTATTAATGTCATGTATGCTCGCTTTCGAAATATTACAAATGGATTAGCTAACTTTGGTTGAGACATAAGGGAAGAGGAGAAGGTAAGGAAGCTCCTTTGTTTCCCTTCCAAAAGCTTGGGAGCCCAATGTCAACGCAATCATGGAAGCAAAGGATATGAGTGTTGGCCCAAGGGTTTCCCCTAGGCTTCGATCTCTATTTTGAAGATAACAAATATGTAACTAAGAAATTTGTGAAGTTTTGAGTCCAAGTTGATGTTACGATATGCGCACAAAGTTCTTTCAGAGAAATATAAGAATCGACAAAAATGACTTCGAAAATGAGCAAGTAGAAAATCTAGAGTTAGGTTTAGATTTTATGTAATATATCTCTAGTAATTCATCCCAAGCTAATTTGTCATGTTATCCAAGTCAAAACTTGGTAACGGAACTCGAAAACCAAGTGCGCAAGAAGATGGATGAAAAAAATAGTCTCAGCTCAGATTCGATCGACCGGTCGGTCGATCGAATGAGGCCAAAAATTGGCAATGGCCAATTCAGTCGACCTAACAAGGCGGAAAATTGGCAGTAGCCAATTTGGTCGACCAGTCGGTCGATCGAATGTGGCCAGAAAGAGGCAGTAGCCCTGCGGTCGCTGGGCGGTCGATTAGTCGGTCAACCGATGATCCAACGACAAGTGATCAGACGGTGTCCAATGGCTAGAAAAACGCTCGTTGGAGTGATCTGCTGAGTGAGGGACTATAAATTGTAAGACCCGAAAAAAAAAAGTTTCCTAATATAAAAATCTATTTTGGTGCAGCGCGTCGGACCCGGGGGTAGTCGAGTCGAGCCTCAGGATCGCCTCGAGTGAAAAGGTATGACTCGGCTAATGAATCATGAAGTCTATTTGGATAATTAACTTTCCTTTTATAAAATCATACCTTAAATTAAGTTAACTCGAGTCATATTATAGTTTGAGTCAGAACCCAAGTTGAGTTCGGGTTTAGTCGAGGTTTGAGTACGAGTTAAGTGAGTCAAGAGGCCTCATTTGGAAAGCTAGATGAGGGATTAAAACCCTCATCTTGCAGCCGTGTGGCTCATCCATTGAGCCGCACATGGCCGCCTAAGGGGAGAGAGGAAGAGGAGCAAGGTGAAGCTTGGGGCTTGGATCGATCTGAGATTCGCGTCGTCGCCGGAAAAATTTCAAGTCGTCATCACCCGATCCTTGTTTCTCCGCAACCTAGGTGAGTGGTTAAGTTTTGAAGCTTGTGGGAGGCGGGTGGCCGAACCCTAGATGAGATAGGTTGAGTTTTCACGATCTTTCCGACAAATCTTGATTTCTATGATGTGCGTTCACTGTTTTATGAAATTTCTTGTCGAAATTCGTTGTTTCTTCGTCAATTTGCAAGTTTTTAGAGCTGCCAAGTCATGGGGAAAGGGGAAAGGTCATGCCAAAAATTTTCTCAATTCCCTTGACGGCAAGGAAGCCCTTAGATGACCTTAGATCAATGTAGTTCTACTTGTATATCTTTCGTATATTGAAGCATGTCTTCCCTAGGAGTCCCTTGAATGGCCTAATGAACCTTACCACTCATGAAGAGGGTTCGGCCAAGGGTGAGGGAAGGGTAAATTAGTTAATTGGCATTTAAGTTACATTAAGAATTGAAGAGGTAGAGGTATAGCTAGAGTCTCCTCCCTCTTTTCCTACCATTAGGACCATGGCCGAGCAAGGTTTTCCTTGCTCATGGTTCGGCCAAGGCTAGGGAGGGGAGAAGAGATTAGCTATAGATGGAAATTACATTACTATAAGGATCATACATAGAGATATGACAATAGTAGGAAGAACATCAAACATAGCAAGTAGCTTGATTGATTTGAAAACTTTAGGAATGCTAGTCTTGTAACCATACTTAGCATTTGATCCTTAAACTTGGATGTTGACAATGTTACCATGTTTTATAATTCATACATGTTATTTAAATTTATTACTATCTTGCCATGCTAGATAGTTGCTCCTTATTGAGCTAATATTCCTAAGGTAGTATAAGAATTGTTAGGTATGTGCATTATGGTTATATATGATGAATGATGTAATATTTGAGCACTTTTCTTTAAATTATGTATGCTGCCCTAAATGTTCTTGGATGGTATTCCAAGGTTGACTCATGGAAATTCTCACCTAAGATAGTGTAGAAAGCTAGTTAACATGTAAGGTGTCACTAGATGTTCATAGCACATTTATGGAAACTTGGATATGAGACGATAACACTTCTATAACTGCTTGTATATTTTCGGAAACTTAGAAATTATAGGCGCACATATACTAAAAGGGGCAGCATAAATTATTGACCCGGTAGCCGAACATGGCTAGATACGGGCAAAGGCCCGAGGTAAACATATATACATATGGAAACCCTAGGATATTGAATGTGTAATGTGCTTGAGATGGTCCGCCGAGGAGCGAGGAGGTCGGAAATGACCAATGCTCAGCTCGGCTAGTTGGGTCTAGAGGTGCGCCAGTATGCCCGCTAGGTGCTAGACCCCAGTTGGATGGGACTAGCTATCCTTACCCCAGACGGTGTCTGAAGACTAGTGGCCATCCTAGTCGACGGCCCGGGATTGTTTGTTTACATCTTGAGATGTTGTGGCCTAGAGCCAGTGTGATACTACCGGATATGGTAGGGACGGCTGTAGCCGGGATATGATTCTATGAGTAGGCCCAAGGGCCGAGTGTCGAAGGCTAGGTAAGCCGAGATGGCAGGTTATCATGTTCAGTTGATGCGAATGAACCCGTTGGGGGTCGGTAATCGCATTAGAAAAAAAAATTACCTCATAGTACATTTCCTTTATTGCCCTGTATGATATATATATATATATATATATATATATGACTAAGGCTTATGTGGAGGTTCAATTGAGCCACTCACTGAGTCCCAAGTGGACTCATAGTTTATTTCTATTTTTGCAGAGCATGAGCAGTAGCTTTGAGTCAATATGGTGCAGCTGGAGGGCAGAGGCGGTGCCAAATCTCGTTGCGGCGTCCATGAGTCTTAGACTAGTCCTAGTTATATTGGTTTATTTCTGCACTGACGGTTGTAATTGAAAAGAATTGCAAAAAAAAACATGTTGTTTGACCATTTGGATTTGAGGTTGATGTTTCTTCTTGTTTTGAAAAACTTATACATTGTGACTTGCAAACTTTGTTTTATAAAGTATGTTAAGTTTTTTTTCAGTTGATGTGTTTTGGTTTCTTGATGTCAGTGTAGACAGTAGGCTACAGGGCAGGATGTGGGTCCTGGCCGGTCACACTACCCTCAGTCAGGGTGTGACATAAATCCCCTCACTAACCTCTCTTAAAGATTCTTAATGATCATTAGTGCATTCCTAAGAGAGATTTAAGCCTTCAAAGATCAAATTGCGCTCGCTTGCTTCATCGATAGCTTCATCTTTCTCAAGTGATCTTCTCGTCTCAACTCTGATAACGATTCGAGCTCACCATCTTGAAGAGTTGGAAACTTAGAAAGCTTTGGAAGGAGCTCAAACTTGTGGTTTCATTGTTAGCTCCTTTTTATTGTTTTTCATCGTTCTTTAATTGTAAGTTTCATTGTTAGCTTGCTAGGTGTACTAGTGTAAACACTTAGTATTTGCTTTGTAGAATTGTGTTTTACCTAGGTGAATAGGTTCGAGGCATTCTCAAAGGGTTGAGAAGAAATGCCTCGGTTGTATTCAAATGGAAATACATAGTCTATAAAGTGTTGGTTAGAAATCCTTGGTGTGGAGCCAAGGTAGTGGAGTAGGCGATTGGCCGAACCACTATAATTACTCGTCTTTGCATTGCTTGTTTGATTGTGATTATTTGTTATTTATTATTCATCATGCATCTCTATCCACTAGCACATTAATTTGGTTGCATTATAAATCAAACTCGAAAGAAATTGAATAGCAGTTAAAACTCACCCAACACTATTCAACCCCCCTTCTAGTGTGGGTATTTGATCAACAATTGGTATCAGAGCAAGGTCGTAGAATTAGATTTCACCATCTATCCTACAATCTAGAATGTCTAGTGAAATCCAACTAGCTCAAGGGTCCTCTACTCATACTCCACCATTGTTTGATGGAAACAATCACTAGGCATGGATGTATGGAGAATTATCCAAGTAAAGTATAAGCAACCAACTAAAGATATGGATGAGTGGGATCAAGAAGAAATTAAACTCTTTAATGCAAATGCAAAGGCCGTCAATGTACTATATTGTGGCCTATCAATTAATGAGTTTAATAGGATTTCCACTTGTAAATCGGCATATGAACTTTGGAAAGTCTTAGAGACTACACATGAAGGGACTTCACAAGTTAAGGAATCCAAGATTATGAAATGTTCAAAATGTTACCGCATGAATCTATTATTGCCATATATGCTCGCTTTCAAAATATTACAAATAGATTAGCTAACCTTGGTAGAGACATAAGGGAAGAGGAGAAGGTAACGAAGCTCCTTCGTTCCCTTCCAAAAGCTTGGATGTCCAAGGTCATTACAATCATTGAAGCAAAGGATATGAGCACCTTAAAGATCACCGAACTCATTGGGTCTCTCATGACACATAAGACCCATATGAAGCAATACAAGGAGGAAGATGCCCCCCAAAAGCAAGAATATTGCTTTAAAAACATCACACCGGGTTGAAGAACCCTCATCATCCGAGGAGGAGACGGATGATTTTGAAGAGATGGCAATGTTGGCAAGAAGATTCATGAGCTTCATGGGAGGCGGCATGAGATAGGGAAAAGGAGGCCACACATGCTTTAACTGCAACAAAGTTGGGCACTTGAAGAAAGATTGCCCACTCCTCAAGATGGCTTCAACCTCGCACCCCTACAAGAAAGACAAGTACAAGAAGAAGAAGAAGAAGGCAATGATGGTCTCTTGGGATGAGAGTGAATCCTCTTCAAGTGAAGAGGAGACCAAAAGTGAGAAAGCAAACCTTTGCCTTATGGCATACGACAATGAGGTAAAATTTACTTTCGATGAAGTTTCATTTACTCAAGAAGAATTAGAATTGGAATTTGATCAAATGCATGATGAATTCAATGCCATTAGAAAGAAGTTCAGAGAGCTTAAAAGGGACAACAAGTCTTTGGAAATTGAAAATGATAACCTGCTACTTTCATGCAATGCCTTAAGGAAAGAAGTAGATACTCTTAAGGAAGAAAAGCATGCCTTAAATGATGCCAAGAAAAACTTAGAAAATGAAAATGAAAAATTAGAAAATGAGAACAAGTTCTTAAGTGATCAAGTAGAGCACTTGAATGACAACATGCTAATCTTAAAAAAGGAACTATGCATGCTAAATGAAAAAATGACAACCTTACAAAATGTCATGCCTAAGATTGTACATGCTAGAAAGTCATCAAACAATCATGCTCATGCACACTTCCATGCTCACACACATAGTCTAAGAAAGTTTAATGGAAGTTGGTTTTCATGTGGTATTTTTGGTCATATGGCTAGAGATTGTGCACTAAGGACGAACCCCCATTCTAGATTCACTTGGGTTTTTAAGATGACTAATACTCAAGTATCCAAAAAGATTTGGGTACCTAAAATTATCTCTTCTCTTTTTGTAGATGGAGAAGCGTCCTCAAGCAAGTAGAAGCACATGGATCTTAGATAGCGGTTGCTCAAAACACATGACCAGTGATATTAATCTCTTCGCAATCCTATCAAGCAAGGATGATGGACATGTGACATTTGGAGACAATGTCAACTGTAAGATTGTTAGCATTGGTGATATAGGTATACTCCCCTACCCATGTATTAAAAATGTTTTACTAGTTGATGGGTTAAAGCATAACTTGATTAGCATATCTCAATTATGTGATAATGGGTATGTAATCATTTTCGAAGCATCTAAATGCATCATTAGAAGTGCACCTTCTAATGATATTGTGTTTATTAAAAATAGGTAAAAAAACTATCTCAGCCCAGGTTCGGTCGACCAAACAAGGCCAAAAATTGGCAGTGGCCAATTCGGTCGACCGGACAAGGCAAAAAATTGGCAATAGCCAATTCGGTCGACTAGTCGATCGACTGAATGTGGACAGAAAGAGGCAGTAGCCCTGCGGTCATTGGGCGGTCATTGGGCGGTCGATCAGTCGGTCGACCGATGATTGACCGGCAAGCGATCGGACGATGTCCAACGGGCAGAAAAATGCTTGTTGGAGTGATCTACCGAGTGAGGGGTTATAAATACCCCTCACCAACCTCTCTTAAAGCTTCTTAATGATCATTAGTGCATTCCTAAGAGAGATTTAAGCCTTCAAATATCGAATTGCGCTTGCTTGCTTCGTTGATAACTTCATCTTCCTCAAGTGATCTTCTCGTCTCAACTCTGACAACGATTCGAGCTCACCATCTTGAAGAGTTGGGGACTTATAAGGCTTTGGAAGGAGCTCACACTTGTGGTTTCATTTTTAGCTCCTTTTTATTATTTTTCATCATTCTTTAATTGTAATTTTTATTGTTAGCTTGCTAGGTGTGCTAGTGTAAAGGGCCTGTTTGTTTGCAGGATTTTCGTATTTTTGTTTCGTTTGAAATCAAAACCCGACCCGAAAACCCGTTTGTTGACGAAAATAGGTCCTGATTTCAAATTGATTTCGCGAAACGAAGTTTTCGCGAAACCCATATTTGTACATGAACCAGAATTCTACTCGGAGTAGAATTCTGGTTTTCGCAAAAAATACCCAAAATGGGCGGTGGTAAACTTGTAAATAAAATAAGCTCTCCGCTTGTTTCGCGAAAACGAACAAAACCTGGCTCATGCCTGTTAGGTCTTCTATCTCTCGCGACACCCCGACCCCAAGTAGAGTGGCGACAAGAGGCAATTTCTTCAAAAACCTCATTTCCTTCCCGATTTCTTCATAAAATGTATGATTTCTCGCCTCCAGAACCTGATCTTCGTATAGATCTCCTTGTTTTCTTCTTCAATCTTCAATTCTTGTTCAGTTTTTAGATCTAGGGTTTTTGGATGTTTTTCGCCTCTAGAACTTGATCGAGGCATTTGTGTGTTGACCTTGTTCTTCCGAATACACATTCTAGTATTTATTTATTCGATTTCTTCTTACCTACCCTTCGACTAGATCTATAATAGGGTTTATTTCTTGGCCAAATCTAGGGGTTTAGGGTTCGATCTATGAATTTGTTCTTCCGATTGCTTTCAATATCAATGTCTTCAATATGTATTTCATTCTTGGCCAAATCTAGGGTTTGGTTGGTGTTCGGCTCTAGAGTTTTCTATTCTTCAACAATTTTAATGTGTTGAATGCGTTATCTATGTTCAATGTGTTATCTGTTCAATGTTCTAATTATTGTGTGAAACCCGACACTAGAATGAGGGGATAAATAGTGTTCGTCCCCTTTTTAAGTTTTCTTCTCACTCAATTTTAACTCTACATAATCCAATTGTTCTTTAATGGTTAATGTGATCACAATTCAATAGCAATGTTAAAAGCTAATAAAGAAGCAATGCAAACAATAATATTTATAGTGGTTCGGCCAACCGCCTACTCCACTACCTTGGCTCCTTACCAAGGATTTCTAACCACTACTTTATAGAAATTATGTTTCCCTTTGAATACACTTGAGGACACCCTTCTCACCACTCGGAGAACACCTCAAGCCTATTCACCTAGGCAAAACACAATTCTATAAAGCTATCCATAAGTGTTTCCTAGCACACCTAGCAGCTATCTCAACTTGAAAACTAGTTTACAATAAAATCAAAATACAAGGAAATAGCTTAAAGAATAAAAGATGAACCAAGCTTCTTTCCACCGCCTTCTCGTCTTCAACTTGCAAACAGATGACTAAAAGGATCGCAGCGCAGTTGAAGAAGCAGAAGCAGCGCCTAGTTTTTGATGTTGAAGATGGAAGCAGAGGGCGTGCGCATATGTCGATTTTTGAAGGCTTTAGATAACTTTTTTAATGCTCAATAAATTTTCTAAGAAGTGTTAAAGAAGTTAGGTGAGGGGTATTTATAACCCCTCACCCGAACGGCCCGTTCAATGGGTGATAAATCAACTGTTGGAGCTGGTCGGTCGATCAGTCGATCAGTCAGTCGACCGATGGATCGACCGCCTGTGGGACCGTTGGCAATCTGTGAGAGCTCGGTCGATCGACTATATTTCTTTCGACATTCGGTCAACCCGTCGGTCGATCGAATGGCTGAAGCCAGGTCGTGATTCGGCTATGTCCAGTTCGGTCGACCGATTGGTCGACCGCTAGGGTTCTATCCATTTTCGTCGTTTGTCGGTCGACCAATCCGGTCGACCGACGCAGCCCTGCAGTTTAGCCTTCACCAATTTCGATCGACCGAATAGCTACTGGCCATTTTTACCGACATCCGATCGACCAGTCGATCGACCGAAGGGGCGCTTACCATTATATTGCTTTGTTCCGTCGACCGAACCCAAGCTAAGGATGACTTCTTCATTGGATTTTTACATGTCTTTTCTATGGGTTTGGTTACCAAGCTTTAACTTCAATAACTTTATAATTTTGGCTTGGGATTAACTATCCTAGGGACATATTATATTATTTCTACTTGATTTAATCCCGAGCCTTTCTTCAACGATTTCTTCTTCCGTTTCTTTGACGATCTTTTCCTTCATCCCGTTTGAACGGATTTGGCATGCATATCGCAACCTCAACCTGAACTCAAAACTTCACACTTGAATTAAATACATGTTTGTTATCATCAAAATAAAGATCGAGGCTTAAGAGAGACCCTTAAGCCAACAATCTCCCCCTTTTTGATGATGACAAACATAACATGGAATTTTTAAGAAAGCATAAGTATTTGTGAGTTTGAGTTAAGGCATTCAAGAGTTAGGTACCTTAGCATATGCATTCAACTACTTATAACTCAACCTATGCTCCCCCTATCAATGTGAATATTCAATTACCTATAACTTGACCTATGCTCCCCCTATCAATGTGCATATTATTTTTAACCCCCCTAACTATATATATCTTCCCCTTAACAATAAAACTCACACTAACTATATGCATCGTGAAAACCAAGTGTCACCTTACTTTTTGTCCCTCTTTTGACATCAATCAAAAAGGGAAAGAATTAAGGTACAATTAATGAATTTCATCATAAAAATCGAGAAAGCCACAAAAACCAAATATCATCTACCACTCTAGTCCTTCCCATTAATGTAAGCCTATAGAAGGCAAACACCAATAGGTCGCAAAGCCCCACTACAGAGCAATACATAAGTGTGATGATACTTTATACAATGCAAGTTTTGAAAAATATATATATTTTGAAGAAAATACATTTTAATTACTCGGAAAAGCACAAATTCCTAATTGCATCCTTAAATTTGTGAAACTTTCTTCAACTAAGGGTTTTGTAAATATATCGGCAAGTTGTTTATTGATGGATACAAATTCTACAGATATATTTCCCTTAGCTACATTATCCCTAAGGAAGTGATGTCTCAAGTCAATATGCTTAGTTCTAGAGTGTAAGATGGGATTTTTGGTTAAGTTAATTGCACTAGTATTATCACAATGTATGGGTATGCAAGAATACTTAAGTCTATAGTCTAAAAGGGTTTGTTTCATCCAAAGGACTTGCGCACAACTAGCCGCGGCGATGTATTCCGCTTCGGTAGTTGAAAGTGCAACCGAGTTTTGTTTCTTTGAGAACCAAGAAACAAGACTCGCTCCTAAGAATTGACAACACCCACTAGTGCTTTTTCTATCTACCTTACATTTGGAAAAATTAGTGTCCAAAAAACCGATTAAATCAAATGATGCATGACATCGATACCATAATCCTAAGTCAATCGTTCCCTTTAAATATCTCAATATACGTTTTACCGCACTCAAATGAGACATCTTAGGGCAAGATTGAAACCTAGCACATACACATACACTAAACATGATATTGGGTCTACTTGCGGTTAAATAAAGGAGACCACCGATCATACCTCGATATCAATTTTCGTCCACTTTAATGCCCTCTTCATCTTTGTCAAGCTTAATGGATGCACTCATAGGTGTAGAAGCTATCTTGGTTTCATTCATCCCAAACCTTATGATGAGCTCCTTTGTGTACTTGGCTTGATTGATGAAGATCCCATTGTTGGTTTGCTTGATTTGGAGACCAAGCATGAAGGAGAGCTCTCCCATCATGCTCATCTCAAATTCATCTTGCATACACTTAGCAAACCACTCACAAAGCATTTCATTAGTAGCACCAAAAATTATATCATCAACATAGATTTGAACTAATAACATGTCATTCTTATGGTGCTTAATAAAAAGTGAAACATCCGCTTTTCTTATATCAAAAGCTTGTTCAATTAGAAAAATTGAAAGTCTTTCATACCAAGCCCTAGGGGCTTGTTTTAAACCATATAATGTTTTTTTAAGTTTAAAAACATGGTTTGAAAACTCAAAACTTTCAAAACCGGAGAGTTGTTCAACATAAATTTCTTCATTAATAAAACTATTTTAAAAAGCACTTTTTACATCCATTTTAAATAGTTTAAATCCCTTAAAATTAGCATATGATAAAAGCATTCTAATTGCTTCCAATCTAGCTACGGGAGCATATGTTTCATTATAGTCTATTCCTTCTTGTTGGTTGTACCCTTGTGCCACTAACATAGCTTTATTTCTAATAACTAATCCCTCTTCATCTAGCTTATTTCTAAATACCCATTTGGTTCCAATTATAGTTTGATCACTAGGTCTAGACACTAAGTCTCATACATCATTTCTATCAAATTGGTTGAGTTCTTCTTACATAGCTAATACCCAAAACTCATCTTCTATAGCTTCTATAATATTCTTAGGCTCTACTTGAGAAACAAAGGCTACATATTGGCATACATTTTTGAGTTTAGAACGTGTTACCACTCCCGTTGAAGGCTCTCCAATGACTTGGTCCATTAGATGATCTTTTATCAATCGGTATCCTTTAGGGAGAGGTGGTAGAGCTTCTTCTTCATATTCAGCTTGAGGTTGATTTGAGGATGGAGGTTCTTCATGTTGGGTCTCCTCATTATCTTCATCCTCCACTTCCTTATCATGAAGTGTGAGATCCTCAAGTTCCTCACCTACATTCACAATCTTGATATTTCTAGAAGAATCATTAGTTTCATTGAAAGTAACATGCATGGATTCTTCAACAATCATTGTTCTACGGTTATAGACTCTATAAGCATTAGAGTTAGTGGAATAACCTAGGAAGATTCCTTTATCGGATTTAGAATCAAATTTTCCTAAATTATCCTTGGCATTTAATATGAAGCATTTACATCCAAAAACATGAAAATATCCCACATTTGGGATTTTATCATTCCAAAGCTCAAAAGGTGTTTTCTTGATTTTTGGTCTTAATAAAACTCGGTTAAGAACATAACACGAAGTATTTATGGCTTTGGCCCAAAAATATTTAGGCAAATTATTTTCGCATAACATGGTCCTAGCCATTTCTTGTAAAGTTCAATTCTTCCTCTCAACCATCCCATTTTGTTGAGGAGTCCTAGGGGAAGAAAATGTATGTTGAATACCTAAACCATCACAAAACTCGGAAATTTTTTCATTTTTAAATTTTCCTCCATTATCACTCCTAATTTTCAAAATAGAAACTCTTTTTTCATTTGAAACTTTCTTTGCAAATTTTTTGAAAAACTCAAAAGTTTCATTTTTCTTAGCTAGAAAGAAAACCCATGTAAATCTAGAAAAGTCATCAACCAATACATAGCAATATAGCTTTCCACCTAGACTAGCTACATCACATGGACCAAAGAGATCCATGTGTACAAGCTCAAGAATTCTAGATGTACTAACTTGATTAATACTATGAAATGAGGATTTTACTTGCTTACTTAGTTGACATGCATCACAAAGTTTATCTTTTTCAAACTATATCTTAGGTAGGCCTTTGACTAATTCTTCCTAGATATCTCTTGGATGAGGCTCATGCTAGTATGTCCTAGCCTTCTATGCCACAACCAAGAGTCATTTTTCATGACAACTAAGCATCTAACATGAGGATTTGACAAGACATTTAATTCTAAGGTATATACATTTTCTTGCCTATTTCCAATGAACATGATATCATTTGAAGGTGTACTTCTAATAATACATTTAGATGCTTCAAAAACAATTATGTATCCATTGTCACATAATTGTGATATGCTAATCGAATTGTGTTTCAACCCATCAACTAATAAAACATTTGTAATACATGGGTAAGGGAGTATACCTATGTCACCAATGTCAACAATCTTACCTTTGACATTGTCTCCAAATGGGACATGTCCACCATCTTTACTTGATAGGGTTGCAAACAAATTGATGTCTCCCGTCATGTGCTTTGTGCAACCGCTATCCAATATTCAAGTGCTCCTACTTGGTTGAGGATGCTTCTCCATCTACAAAAAGAGAAGAAACTTTCTTAGGTACCCAAATTTTCTTGGATCCTTGAGTGTTAGTAAACTTTGGAACCCATGTGAATCTTGCATGTGGGTTCCTTCTCAATGCACAATCTTTGGCCATATGACCAAAAATGCCACAAGAAAAGCAATTTTCATTAAATTTTCTCTTTGTGTGTGTGTGAGCATGGGAGTGTGATGATTTCTCTTTATGGACAACCTTTGGCATGGCATTTTGGATGGTTGTCATTTTTTCATTAAGCATGCAAAGTTCCTTTTTAATGTTAGCATACTATCATTTAAATACTCTACTGTATCACATAAATATTTGTTTTTATTTTCTAGTTTTTGGTTGTCAATCTCTAAGTCCTTCTTAGCTTTTTCTAGGGTGCATTTCTCTTCCTTAAGAATGTCTATTTCTTTTCTTAGAGCATTGCATGAAAGTAATAGGTTATCATTCTCAAGTTCTAAAGATCTACTATCCTTTTTGATATCTCTAAATTTTCTCCTAATGACATTGAATTCATCATGCATTTGCTCAAATTCATTTTGTAACTCTTCTTGAGTAAATGAAACTTCACCAAAAATAAATTTTACCTCATCATCCTTTGCCATCAAGCAAAGGTTTGCTTTTTCACTCTTTGTCTCGTCTTCGCTTGATGAGGCTTCGCTTTCATCCCACGTGGCCATCATTGCCTTCTTCTTCTTGTATTTTTCTTTCTTGTGAGGGTTGGAGGTAGTGACCATCTTGAGAAGCGGACAATCCATCCTTAGGTGCCCGGTCTTGTTGCAATTGTAGCAAATGTAGCCACATCTTCCCTTCCTCATGCCTTTTCTATGGGTTTGGTTACCAAGTTTCAACTTGGATAACTTTCCAATTTTGGCTTGGGATAAACTATCCTAGGGACATATTACATTATTTCTACTTGATTTAATCTCGAGCCTTTCTTCAACGATTTCTTCTTCCGTTTCTTTGACGATCTTTTCCTTCGTCCCGTTTGAATGGATTGGACATGCATATCACAACCTCAACCTGAACTCAAAACTTCACACTTGAATTAAATACATGTTTGTTATCATCAAAATAAAGATCAAGGCTTAAGAGAGACCCTTAAGCCAACACTAATAATCTATGCTATGATATGTTCAATGTTCTCAGCATATCTATACTATGTTCAATGTGTTATATGTTCAATCTGTTGATCTATTTTTATTTTATTCGACTCTGTTCAATCTATTTTTATCAAAGTTAAATCAATTTTCAATGTTCGGCTCTACGGTTTGGCTGGTGTTTAATATGCTTTCATTCTTGGCCAAATCTAGGGTTTTGATGGTGTTCGGCTCTAGGGTTTTCTATTCTTCAATGTTTTCAATGTGTTGAATGTGTTATCTATGTTCAGTGTGTTATCTGTTCAATGTTTTAATAATCTATGTTATGCTATGTTCAATGTTCTCAGCATATCTATTCTATGTTCAATGTGTTATATGTTCAGTCTGTTCAATCTGTTGATCTATTTTTATCAGGTTGATATTTTTTTTTTTTGTTCAATCTGTTCAATCTGTTTAGTTATGTTTTTATCCTGTGTTGCTTTTGATGTTATTAGTTATCTATATATCATATCTGTATATTATTATGTTCATGTATTGTTTTGTTATCACTTATCTTTTCATCTATTTGTTCACTGTTAATGTTATCTATTTGTTCATGTATGTTTCTTACTATTTATAAGTTCCTGTATAATCAGTTATGTCATGTTGTTATTAGTTATTATGAGTTCATGTATCATGGGTTATATTTTCTCAATGGGTTATATTATTGGATTAGCTTAGTTTTATATCGGCGGGGAATTGGAGGCGCTAATTATTGGATGGACCTTGACACTAGAAGGGAGGGTTGAATAGTGTCAATCCCCTTTTTAAATTTCTTTTAACTTAATTTTGTCTTAGCTTAATGGAATTGCTCTTTAATAAATGATATGATCACAATTCAATCACAATAATGAAAGCAAGTAAAGAGCAATGCAAACAACTCAATTGACAGTGGTTCGGCCAACCGTCTACTCCACTACCTTGGCTCCTTACCAAGGATTTCTAAACACTACTTTATAGATTGTATGTTTCCCTTTGAATACACTTGAGGACACCCTTGTCCCTCACTTGGAGAACACCTCAATCCTATTCACCTAGGCAAAACACACTTCTACAAAGTTTACCCTAAGTGTTTCCTAGCACACCTAGCAAAGCTATCTTAACAAGAAAACAAGATTCAATAAATTACAAACTTTGGGAAAGAGCTAATGAAGAAGAAATTTGACCCAAGCTTCTTTCCACTGCCTTCTCGTCTTCAACTTGCAACTGGAAGAAGACTTCAATGAATACAACAAGCTTGAAGAGAAGAAATCAGCGCCTGATGAAGTCGAAACTGGGAGCAGAGAGGCGCGCACAGGTGTAGCTCATATGAAGGCTTTAAGGCTCACTTTTAATGCTCAATTAAGTTTTGCAAAAGTGTTTGATGAAGTTTGGTGAGGGGTATTTATAACCCCTCAGCCGAACGGCCGTTCAACGGATAAAAAATTGACCGTTGAAGCCATTCGGTCCCAAGGCCGATCGATTAGTCGATCGACCGACGGATCGACCGCCAGGTCTGACCGCTTGCAGCTGAGAGAGGTCGGTTGACCGATGGGTCGATCGCCAATATTTGTTCCGACATTCGGTCGACCGAATGGCTGCAGCGAATCACTTGATAGAGGCCATCTTTAGGTCGGTCGACCGATTGGTCAACCGCTACCTTTTTGCCAAATTTTCACCTCTGTCGGTCGACCAATCGGTCGACCGACGTAGCCCAGCTATTTCCCCTTTGCCATATTCGGTAGACCGACTGGTCGATCGAATGGCTTCTGCCAATTTCTTGCGATCTCCGGTCGACCAGTCTGTCAACCGAATGGGCTGCATTGCCATTTTATTACCTTGATCGGTCGACCGACCGGTCGACCGATCCCAGGCTGAGGATGATTAATTCCTTGTATTTTTACATGCCAATTCTAAGGGTTTGGTTACCAAGTTTCAACTTGGAAAACCTTACATTTTAGGCTTGGGATAAACTATTCTAGGGACATATTTTATTAAATCTTCTTGACTTAATTTGGAGCCTTTCTTCAATGATTTATTCTTTCGTTCTTTTGACGATCTTTTCCATCATCTCGTTTGAACGGATTAGGCATGCGTATCGCAACCTCAACCTGAACTCAAAACTACACACTTGGATTAAATACATGTTTGTTATCATCAAAATAAAGATCGAGACTTAAGAAAGTCCCTTAAGCCAACACTAACCAATCAATGGTTATGTGCACTTTCCTCCTAAGGTCGTAAAGTAATGTTGTCCATTATCAATTATGGTTTTATATAAATGTGTGGTTGTGTTTATATATTTCATTATTTGGTTGTGCTTATATAAATGCATGGTTGTACTTATATATTTCATTATTTGGTTGTGCTTATATAAATGCATGGTTGTACTTATATATTTAATTGTTTGATTGTGCTTATATAAATGCGTGGTTGACTTTATACTTTGGTTGTTTTGAGATAATGGATAAACTATATTTTGGTGGACTATGAATTGGAGGTGATCACCAACTAATGGTGATATGTATTTTCCTTCATTGTCCTACATTCATAAGATGGATTTTTTACCGTCATAATTGATGTCGTGAGGATTGTTGATGGACAAGGTAAAAAATCAAACATAGTTAATTTTTTCATCATATTCCATCAGCAATCCTCACTAGTAATGACTGTAATGTGATATGTGATGATGTTGTGATGGTGCTTGGCTGTTGTGTTCTGAATTAGTTGTATTTTGAATTGAATAATATGTTATGTTGCTTTTGTGGTGTAACTTCTGTTGGTTCTTGGGGTGTATTGTGGTGTAACTGATATTGCTTTTGTGGTGTAACTTCTATTGCTTCTGTGGTGTAACTGCAGTAGCTTATGTAGAAGCTCAATTAATGGTGGACTATGTGGTGTAATGATTAGATTATAACTATTATGTAAGTGTTGTGGTGTAATTGTTGCTTCATATATATATATATATATATGCACAATATGTATTCTGTGGTTGAATTCAATATAAATGTAACTATGCCTATATTCTATCTAATTGATATTGAGACTTAAATGAATTAAATTATATGTTGTATGTTGTTGTATGTTACATATGAACTGTATTCTATGTAACATGTGAGATTTAGATGAATTCTTTGAATTCAAAATATATGTAACACCTGTACGCACAATTTGTATGTCAATTATTCGAACGACGATATGCCAAAATATTTCGGGGTTGATTTTATTTGA
This sequence comes from Canna indica, assembly GCA_034359265.1. Taxonomy (NCBI): domain Eukaryota; kingdom Viridiplantae; phylum Streptophyta; class Magnoliopsida; order Zingiberales; family Cannaceae; genus Canna; species Canna indica. The sequence continues at coordinate 43,389,465 of CP136890.1, read as the reverse complement.
ACATTCTATATCAAACAATGATAAACATCTGTATCAAACTTGTCTAAAAATATATGACATGTCATATACTCACCATATATGACATGAATTGTATTTATTTATGACTTACTATATACTCAACATATTTATGACATACCCTATACCTTATATAAAATCTTATATACACATACCATGATGAATTTGAACATGAACTTATGACAAACATATTTATAAAATACATACCATATATTATTTGATAATATTTTTTAAAAGTTTATTTTAATTTTACATCAGCTAATTCTTATTTATATATTCAATATTATATTTTTATAATTTTTTAATTTATAAAAAATGTATTAATATATTAGTTAATAGTAATTAATTAATAAGATTTAAATTAAATTATTGTTGTTTATTAGTTAAATATTTTAACTCAAATAGTTGCAATAAATAAATTTATTATTTAATAACAATTAATTTAATAATGTTCATAAATAAAATAATATAAATTCATAAATTGAAACCAAGTCTGTTTTTGATAAACAAATACAGTTTCAATTTTTGTCCCGAAAATAGTCACTGAAATCAACACAAAACAAACAAGTTTTCGTTAGTTTTATTTCCCGAAACATGAAATTTGGACATGCCAAACAAACGTGTTTTCGCCAAACAAGAAAATCGAAACCAAAATTTCGAAACTCGAAAATTCGTTTCAATTTTTACGAAACGAAAAGTCAAAAAATATTTTCGCAAACAAACACGCCCTTAGGGTTTTACTTAGTAGAATTGTGTTTTGTCTAAGTGAACAGGTTCGAGGCATTCTCAAAGGGTTGAGAATGAAGGCCTCGGTTGTATTCAAAGGGAAACACATAATCTATAAAGTGTTGGTTAGAAATTCTTGGTGTGGAGCCAAGATAGTAGAGTAGGCGGTTGGTCGGACCACTCTAATTGGTTGTGTTTGCATTGTGTTATTCATTGATATGTCTTGCTATTTATACTTGTCAAACATCGTAATTTAGTTGCACGATTAATTTGGTTGTGTTAAAAATCGAATAGAAGCTAAAATTCACCCAACACTATTCAACCCCCCTCCTTCTTCTAGGTTAGGTATTTGATTAACATCACCTGGGGCATGCGGCCTGGGGTTTAGCCGCACGCCACCCGATGGAAGAGGAGGGAGAGAGAGAGAGAGAGAGAGAGAGAGAGAGAGAGGCGACGCCGAGGAGAGAGGGAGCAATTCGGAGGCCGGAATTCGCGAGTTCGTCGGCGTTCATTATAGGGACTAAAAAACCATGAGAAACCAAGCAATTGAAAAACCATGAGAAGAACTACCCGACTCATGATCTGGAGCTAGTGGCCATAATCTTTCCCTGAAGTTGTGGCGCCATTACTTGTGTGGGGAGGCATGTGACATTTTCACGGATCACAAGAGCCTTCAGTATTTGCTTTCTCATAAGGACCTGAACATGAGGCAGCGGAGATGGCTTGAGCTGCTAAAGGACTACGATTGCACTATTCATTATCATCTTGAAAAGGCAAATGTAGTGGCAGATGCTCTGAGCAGGAAATCCATGGGCAGCTTGGCTCATATGACCATAGGGAGGAGGCCTTTGGCGTGGGAGCTTGCCGTGTGTTTAGATGGCGGAGCAATTCTATCTATGTCAGACTTCGAAACCTTGGTGGCGCACTTGCGGGTGCAATCCACATTGGTATATATGTTGCGAGCAGCGCAGGTAGAGGACGTCTTTTGCACACTAACCGCAGATCTAGTCAGGAGGGGGATGCTGATAATGGGTACAGACTGGATTCAGAGGATGTCATGAGGTTCAAGGATAGAATTATAGTGCCAAAAATGATCACGGATCGTCGTCGTCGGGTCGTTGCCGTTGGCGTGCGGCGGCGGTCGCTTGGCTATAGGTTCTAATCATTATGGAGGAGGTAAGCTTTAATTCGACCCCACGGTGGATGTCAAATGTTACTGCCTGAGGATCAGAGTAGTCCGATCCGGTTTAGTGTCTCTCCTGGTCAGGTGAAACTTTGGCAGGGTGGGGGGCCTGCAAAAGACACTTCGACGCTCAAGTTAGCGGGACTCCAAGGTGGAGGTAACAGAATATGAAACTTATGTTACCTAAAACGTACTGCGTCTATATTTATTGCAGGTGAAGGTGATGACGCCGCTCAATAATCTCGCGGGGATATTGATCAGAATAGGTTGAGATTGATCCCGTAGATGACGGGCTTGTAATGACGTATCCTCGTCATAAAAAAGAACTTGAATGTCCATATATGGCCTAGTGGAGTCGTATGATTTGACTCGAGTTGGATTGTGGGATTCTGCTGGGTCTAATTCGACTAGGCTCAATAGTTCTAGTCCGGTCCATAATATATTTGAAAAAACCCTTAAAATTTGTATATTAATTAATCATGTTCTTTATTATTTCCCCGCGGGGAATTAGTCTACTATGCAACTGTATAATGTAGAATTCAAGTGGAGTGGGCCTTTTGCGTCTACATGCTGCTTAAATAAATAAAGTAAAAAATCAGATCAACTTTTTTTTGCACCGGCAAGAGAGGGAATAATTGGAGTCCCAATTCATATAATTCAGCCATTAATAAAAAAAAATGAATTATTTAAAAAAAATGAATTATTTTTTTAAAAAATGAATTATTTAACTTAATAAAACTAATGGTACATGATTACTGACCGTATCAAATTAATTAATAATATAATGTCCTTAAAGTGAGTAAAATCATGTCCTTGTTTATACAATAATACAAATAGACAGATCTCTGAATCAGTAAAATTTGGCGTGTTTCAGTAACTTGGTAAGGAAAATTTCCCAATTAAATGTTCGAGACAATTTGTTTTTCACTTACTGTGTGTACTTTTTGTCCCTTCTCCACAAGGAGATCAAAAGAGATGTGATCAAGCTGTAAAATAGTCACTGACAGTACCATTATTGCAACAGCTGCAACCATTATTTATGAGTCCTGCACAATGGACCACGTTATCAATGCTCCAATTGTTATCTTACACCTATTATACCGGTTCTCTGTGGATACCGTTTTCTTATCGCTTCTCTTCCCTGTACCATGTGTTGGTAGGGCTGAAAACGAGCCGAACACGAGCGAGTACTGGTCTGCTCATGTTCGGCTCGGTTTTAAAATGTACATATTCGAATTCGATTCGAATTTGAAGCATTACCTAGACCTGCTGGTTATATTCGGCTCGATTCAAATATTCGAGCACTCGAGTTCGTAATTGCTCGACTCGGATCATAATCGAACAGTCTGATTGAAACGAATCCGAGTACGAATCCGAGTACTGTTCGACAGATCAAGCCAGTAGTAATTGCATTGCATTGGATCTCCGCTCGAATAGCTCGAGCGATTTCGAGCGACGACACCTTCACGAACAGTTCGGGAGGAGTCGAGTAGCTTGAGGAGAAAACGAGTCGAGCACCCTTCTATTCATATTCAGCTCGCCTAATTGATCGAACCCTAAAGGGGGATCAGATTCGGCTCAGATCCATTTTGAATTCGAGTCCCGCTCGTTCGATTCCGAGCCGAATCCGAATCGAGCCCGACCAGTTCGGTTCGATTTTCAGCCCTATGTGTTGGTAGGCCCTCAATTAGGGATGACAAAAAAATCCGTTTAGACAGGTATTCGTGGGTATTTACCCATTTATGACAGGTACAAGGGGTAATTTTTTACCTGCGGATATTTCGCGAGTAATTTTTTATACCCGTTTATTAAACGGGGCGGGTACGAGTATCATAGTACCCGTACCCGCGGATATCCGTTACCCGTGAGAATTAATAAATGACTATTTTACCCTCAATACATATACTAAAAAATCCTAAGTTTCTAACCTAATTCAATAGTCAATACCTATTATCCACTACCTACCCATTGAAGTGTGTTTAATTATTTATATTTGAAGTTGTTATCAAAATATTGTGAATTTATTTGAAAAGAATTTATATTTGAAATTCTTATCAAAATGTCAAAGTTTATATTTTTAAAACTGTCATGGGTACCCGTCAATACCCGTGAGTATCCGCCCCCCACAAGTAATTAAATGAATATCCATTTTTAATATCCGCAAAAAATACTATCCGTTTATTTCACGGGGCGGATAGTGGATAGGCAGTTAGGCAACCCCCCCCCCCCCCTACCCGCCCCGTTTCGTTGGCATCCCTACCCTCAATCTCAATAACTTAAGCAAATAACTTCCTTTAGATGAAGTAGAGAGTATTAAAAGATCAGCTGATGGTGAAATAGGCAAGGAGAACACGGTGAAAGCTTCTTATTTTGACCGTGCTTGTAGGTTTATAAGCTGAATCATCTAATTTCTTGCGTATTCATTTTGAATTGTGTAATTGTATGCTCTAATTGGTTATCTACCTTAACTCAATATTTTTGCTTGTTTCTCTTTTTTTCATCTGATGATGGAGACTGGCTTAGAAGAGACAGGAAAGCTGAATCCTGAACTCTGTCATCTTCAACAGCATCCAATGTTGTTCCATTTCACCAGAGCAAAGATAATAATGACAGCATGAGATAGAGAAAAGGTTAAAACAACGGGAAACATAAGTTTCTTCACATGCAACGCAGCTTTCATCGCCCATCATCCAATTGGATCCGACGGCTCAAGTGGCGTCGGAAACAGAGGGCGAGTCCGAGATCGAGTGAAACGAGTCGTGAGAAGGCGAGAGATCTCCTCCGCCGCCGCCGCGGATGTCCTCGATCATCTTTACTACGTTACCCATCTTGGGCCGCTGGTCCGGCGCCATTGCCGTGCAGCTCATCGCGATCTGGAGCATCGCCACCATCTCCTCCTCGTTCCCCTTGTACCGCATCAGCTCCAGGTCGAACACCTCCGACGTCCACTCCTCCCGCACCACTGACTGCACCCACCGCGGCAGATCCGCTGCCATCGCCTCCCCTCCGAGCCCGACTTCCGCCGCCGGCCTCCCCGTCAACAGCTCGAGCAGCACGACGCCGTAGGAGTACACGTCCGCTCGCTGGGAAGCCCACGGGCGCCGCCCGTCGACCGGCGCCTCAGGAGCACGGTAGCCGCTGGCTCGGCCGGCTGCCCCAGGGCCCAGGAGGGCCAGTCCGGCATCGGCGAGCCGCGTGTTGCCGTCCTTGTCGAGGAGGATGTTAGTGGACTTGATGTTGCCGTGCGTCAGCTTGGGCGACCGGCTCGCCTGGTGGATGAATGCCAATCCCCTCGCCGCGCCTAGTGCGATCCGGATCCTGGTCGTCCAATCAAGTGGCGTTCTCCCCGGCCCTCTATTTCCTGAAATGATCAAATTTTTCACATAATGGCAAAAGACAAACACAGGATTCTTAGCACAAATGAGCGCTTGAAGAAGGCGAAATTAACAAACCATGGAGAAGGAAGAAGAGACTGCCATTGGGCATGTATTCGTAGACGAGGAGCTTCTCGTCGCGGGCGTAGTAATAGGCTTTGAGGGGGACGAGGTTGGGATGTCTTAAGCGCCCCAAGGTGTCCATATGGCTCTCGAACTCGCGCCTGCCGCCTACATGGACTTCCCGGAGGCGCTTCACGGCTACGACGGTGCCGTCATCGAGTACCGCCCTGTAGGCCGTCCCGTACCCGCCTTTCCCCAACATCTCCGCCGAGGCCCGTAACAGGTCCTCCAGCTGAAACCGCTTCGTCCCTTCGAAGAACACCATCTTCCCCCTCTCGAATCCGCTACCGCCAGTGGCGCCCGCGGCGCTGCTATGGGCGGCGTAGGGGCTAGAAGAGTAGACTATTTTTTCGCCCTCGTGGAGGTGAGACGGAGTTCTCCCGTCGAACTTCCGCCAGAAGTAGCAAAAGAGGAGACCGGAGACGAGGACGAGCACGGCAAAATCACCGACCACGATGGCCACCAACGCCACTCGGTTCATCCCCCCACGCCCGACGCTGGCAGCAGCGCGGTCGGAAGGGACGATCTCGGGCTTGGCAGATGGGGAGGAAGCCACGACGACAGCGGCGGCCGGGGGAACGGGAGCCACGGCGCCTGCGGTTGGGCGGCTGGGATCGCTGACCACGACTTCACAAGTGACTAGAGGGCCGCCGCAGAGGGCCGGGTTTCCCGAGAATGCGGCGGCGGGGAATGCAGCGAGCGAGGGCGGCATAGCGCCGGAGAGCAGGTTGGACGATAGGTTGAGGTCCTGGAGGCGGGGAAGAACGAGGCCGGAGATGGGGCCGGAGAGCCGGTTCGAGTCGAGACGAAGAGTTAGCAGGCGGGACAACCGGTTCAGCGAGGCCGGCACAGAGCCAGTGAGGTTGTTTGAGCCGAGGTCGAGGCGGTAGAGACGGACGAGCGAGCCGATCGACGGCGGGATCGGGCCGGAAAACTGGTTATGGGAGAGAAAGATGAGCTTAAGGGCAGATAGTGGGGAGAGGTCGGGGATGGGACCGGAGAGGCGGTTGGACTTGAGGCTTAGGACCCGAAGCTGGTCGAGCCGGACCACGATGGGGAAGCCGGCCGGGCCGGCAAGGGAGAGGCCCTCGAGGACAAGGCGGGTGACGCGGCTGCCGGCGCAGGTGACCCCGTGCCACGACACGCACGGCGATGCGTCAGACCGATTCCAGCTTGACAACATCCCGATCGAGTCGCACGCGGCCTTGAACTCCAACAAAGTTCTCATGTCCCCTTCCAACGTACCCAAAGAAGAAGAAGCGGCAGCAGCCACTAAAAACGACATTGCGAAGAGCACAGGAAGCAGTAGCAAAGTTGTATGAGTCAAATGTAAGGAGAAACGTAGCTTCTTCTTCCCCATTTCTCTCATCTTTGAGGAGGATGGTGTAGGAGGGAGACTGAGTGAAGCTAAAGCTGACACTGAATGAGAAGAGACAATGTTTTAATTTTATAGTCCTATTAGCTTTATTTACATTTTTTCGCAACCTTCTTTTTCTCTTGTAGTCTTTTGATAACGTGAATCAGTGAATGCTTCCTTTTATTTACTTGTACTTCTACTTCTCCGCTATCTATCTATCTTCTGTACAGTAGTATTCTAGGATGGCGTTTGGTGCATTACTTTTCATATTAGCAAGAAATTTAGATTAAAAGTTTTCAGCGAATTTTATAAGGAGGAGCTCTCAGCTCTCTCCACTTTTTTTCTTTCTTCATTTTTGTTTTTTTTTTGTTTTCTTTTTATCACTTTCCTTATATTATTACTATACTTGAATATACGCAGGGGTGAACAAAATCCGATCTGACCCGACAAATCCGAAAAAATTGACCCGAAAATTCAATTCGGGTCGGGTTATTCGGGTATAACGGGTTGGGTCGGGGTTAGTTTTTTTTAAATTTAATGTAAATTTTTGGGTCGGGTCGAGTCGGGTTCGAGTGAAAATCCTATTTAACCCGACCCGCCCGATTTAAGTTAAACCAATTATATACTTGCATATACCCGACTACCTGAGCCTTACGTATACCCGACTACCCGACTCCCCGCCCGACGCTACGCCCGAGCCCGCCCCCGACTCCTGATCGCCGCCCACCCCGCATCCCCGTCGGCCCACCGAATCGCCGATGCCGGTTCTCCCTCGCCTTCGCGTCCGGCAAAGATCTACCCGACTACCCGAGCCTGACTCCCCGCCCCCCTCTTCTCTACCCTAATCGGCTAACCCTACTCCCGACTCCCGATCGCCGCCCACCCCGCATCCCCGCCGACGTCGGTCCTCCCTCGCCCTCGCGTCTGGCAACATCGAAGCTCGCATCCTCCTCACTCCGTCACTCGGCAGTCGCCTCGTCTTCCTCCTCTCCGGCATTCGCCTCCTCGCCTTCGGCAGTTGCCTCCTCACTCGACAATCACCACCTTGGCTGCCCGACGCTTGTCCTCACTCAGCGTCTCAACGATCGGCGATCCTCAATTCCTTTGGGTTAAACGGGTGAATCAGATCGGGACCCAATTTTATCGGATTATTCGGATCGAGCCCTGATTCAAAATTCGGGTAGGGTCAGGTATTTTTTTTCATTTTTTCAGGTTATACCCGATCGGGTCAGGTCGGATATTGATCCGACCCGCCCGATGTTCAGCCCTAAATAGACGTATCTATCTATCTACTATATAATAATTTTGGAAGTGAATTTGGAGGGTACAGATATAATATGTACGGCAGTGTTGAGGCCCTCAGCGCTTTGCATTTTTTTTTCATTTTGTTTTTTTTTTAAAAAAAAAAGTGCAGGGGCAGCGGGCAGCATTGAGCGCTGCCCCATTTCCTTTTTGTAATTGGTTTTGTACTGTAGCACCGAGGGAGCATTACAGTGCTGTCCTTTATTTTTTTTAGTTTTAGTTTTTTCATTTTGAATATTTTTTTTCTTATTTTTATTTTTATTTTTATTTATTTTTTATTATTTGGCTCTTTCTTTTTAATATTTTCATTCTTATTTTATTTTTTAAAAAAATTCCTTTACCTTTTGTTTTTAAAATATTTTATATTTTCTTTTAAATAAATTTTTATTCTTATTTTATTGTATATTTTATTTTTTTCACTTTTCTTGACTTTTGTTTTTAATTATTTTTTGTTTTCGTTTAGTATATTTTTAATCTTATTGTATTTTATATTAAACATTATATATTTGTTCTTATTTTAATAAAAAAATGTTTTTTTTCTTTTTATTTTTAAAATATTTTGCCTTTTCTTTTAAATAAAATTTTATTCTTATTTGATTATATATTTTTCATTTTTGTTTTCATTTTTATATATTTTTATTCTTATTGCATTTTATATTAAAAATTTGGATATCAAATTTAACTTTTTTTATTTTGGTAGAATTGAATTTTATTATTTTAAATAAATAGTTAACAATGTCAATATATTTTATTTATTATTATCTCTTATAAAATTTGTTATTATTATTATTTTTATGAAGTTCATATATGCATTTTTGATAAAATTCAATAATTCAAATTATATCAACATTTTTTAATCATATTATTAATTAACTATAGCTTGACCATTAGAGTCAAGGGTGTCACTCAGAGGTCAGACATGCCGCAGTGTGATCACTGGAACAGAAGGCACTAGGGGACTTACTATGGCTGCACGGAGGCATGCTTCAGATGTGGGCAGGTTGGATATTTTAGAAAAGATTGTCCGGATAGAGGTAGCCAGAGGATCGAGCAGTCAAGGGGAAAATCCCCGATGCCAGTTGGGTTAGTGGCTCAAAAGGGTTCGATATAGAGGAGGGGGCCGCAAGTTAGCCACTCTGGGAGACCATCTGCCCGAGTTTACGCCATGAATCGCGATGGGGCAGAGGCATCCAAGGCAGTGGTGACCGGTACTATTTTAGTCAATTCTTCTACTGCTTATGTCCTGTTAGATCTGGGTGCCCCGCACTCATTTATATCGGCCAAATTTGTTGCTGGATTGCCTATGGCACCTTCCTTTCTTGTTGTGTCATATGTGGTGTCAACGCCTACGGGCAACTCATTAATAGCAAAATCAATCTTCCGTGACTGCGAAGTGCTAGTTGGTGGTCATGGGTTGAAGGCAGAATTGACACTTCTGCCTATGCTTGAAATTGACATCACCCTTGGCAAGTATTGGCTGGCGGAGCACTTCACGTCAGTTAATTGTAGGACTAAGACTGTCACGTTCAGTAAGTCGGGTTGCCGCAATTCACCTTCCGTGGGGAAGGAAAGGCTAAGCCCATGGGCGTCATTTTAGCCCTTAAGGCTCGTAAATTGCTGTTAGGCGGCTGCTAGTCCTTCTTGGCATTCGTATCTATGGCCAAGGAAAAGGGGGGCACGGCTCAGGAGGTCAGTAGAACTCCGGTGATATGCGATTTCCCCAATGTCTTCCCAGAAGAATTGCTCGGATTGCCGCCTGAGAGAGAAATCGAATTCTGCATTGAGTTGCAGCCCGGGGCAGCACAGATCCCCATCCCACCTTATAGGATGGCGCCGGCTGGACTTCGTGGGTTAAAGGCGCAGTTGCAGCAAATTGCTGGACTTGGGTTTCATTCACCCAAGTGTGTCCCCGTAGGGTGCTCCGGTCCTATTTGTGAAGAAAAAGGACGAGTCCATACGCATGTGCATCGACTATAGACTGGTCAACAAGGTGACAATCAAGAATCGTTACCCGCTGCCTAGAATCGACGACTTCTTCGACCAGTTGCAGGGGGCGCAGTGGTTTTCAAGGATTGATTTGAGGTCTGGATAGCATCAGCTGAGAATCCGAGACCATGACGTACCCAAGACCGCCTTCAGGACCTGCTACGGTCATTACGAGTTCCTGGTAATGTCATTTGGGTTGATGAACGCCCCTGCGGCCTTTATGGACCTCATGAATAGAGTGTTCAAAGAATATCTGGATAAATTTGTGATCGTCTTTATTGACGATATCCTAGTGTATTCCAAGAGCAATGAGGAACACTCTGAGCATTTGGAAATGGTCTTGGGAACCCTCAGAAAACATCAGTTGTACGCCAAATTCACCAAGTGTGAGTTTTGGCTAGAAAGTGTGGGATTCCTAGGGCATATAGTGTCCAAGGATGGAATCAGTGTGGACCCTGCCAAGATAGAGGCAGTAAAGGACTGGAAGCGGCTGACCAGTGTGACCGAAGTCCATAGTTTCTTAGGGTTGGCCGGGTATTACAAAAAGTTTGTAGAAAATTCTCAAAAATTGCAGCTCCTCTTGTTCGGTTAACCCAGAAGAAAGTCAAATTTGAGTAAGACAGGAAGTGTGAGGAGAGCTTCTTGAAGCTCAAAGAATGCCTAACGTCAGCATCAATTTTGGTCGTACCTTCTGGCTCGGGAGGATTTGTGGTATACTGTGACGCCTCTCGGGTTGGCCTGGGCTGTGTCCTGATGCAGTATGGCAAGGTTATTGCCTATGTGTCTCGTCAGTTGAAAGTGCATGAAAAGAATTATCCAGCTCATCATTTGGAACTGGCGGCGGTAGTGGTTGCTCTAAAGTTATGGTATCACTACTTGTACGGTGAGGCTTGTGAGATTTATACCGACCACAAAAGCCTTTAGTACTTGCTCACCCAAAAGGAGCTCAATTAAGGCAAAGAATATGGCTCGAACTCCTGAAAGATTATGATTGTACCATCTTGTATCACCCCGGGAATGCCAATGTGGTGGCAGACGCACGGAGCAGAAAGTCTATGGGTAGCCTATCCCATTTGGCAGTCGGGAGAAGGCCGTTAGCGCGAGACTTGACATTATGCTTGGATGGGGGAGCAATGTTAGCGGTGTCAGCGTCGGGTGCCCTAGTGGTGCACCTGCGGGTATAATCCACATTGGTGGATATGTTGCGTGCCGCACAGGGAGAGGATGCCTTTTGTGCACTGACGAAGGACTTAGTGCAGAGAGGCGATGTAGATAATGGATTCTGGTTAGACTCAGAGGATGTGCGGAGGTTCAGAGACCGAATCGTGGTGCTTGATATGGCAGAGGTGCGCAGGCAAGTCCTAGAGCTGGGTCATCGCTCCACTTATACGATGCATCCAAGAGCCACCAAAATGTACCGAGATTTAAGGCAACATTACTAGTGGAAGGGCATGAAAAGGGAGGTTGCAGAATACATATCCAAGTGTTTGGTCTGCCAACAGGTAAAGGCTGAACACCTGAAGCCCGCGGGGCTGTTGCAAAACCTAGAGGTTCCCGAGTGGAAGTGGGAGAAGATCACCATGGATCTAGTGACAGGGTTGCCTAAGTCAAAATGCGGTTTTGATTCTACCTGGGTGGTGGTTGACAGATTGACAAAGACTGCCCATTTCATACCCGTCAAGACAACCTTTTATGTGGAGCAGTACACCAAACTATTCTTGGACAGGATTGTGGCATACCTTGGTACCCCGGTGATGATCATATCCGATCGCGGTACCCAATTCACAGCCCGATTTTGGCACTCCTTCCAGGAAGCCTTGGGTACTCAGGTGCGCTTCAGGACGACCCCTGGGGTCGATTGTCATAATAGAAGCAACTTATATCCCTAACTTTATATTTTGCTGCCAAATATATATATATATATATATATATATATATATATATATATATATATTTATATATGTGATTATTAGGGAATTATGTGGTGGTTCGAAAGAATCGCTCATTGAGTCCCATGTGGACTCACGGTTTATTTCCTTGTTTTGCAGAGCCCGATCAGTGAGATGAGGCTTGGAATCTTGGTGCAGCTGGAGGATAGGCGGTGGCATAGATCTCGTAGTAGCGTCCACTAGTCATAGTCTAGAGGTATAGGGCAGTTGTTTCTTTTAATACACTGAGATTGTCTTTTCGAAAACATGTACTTGCTTTTAAACTTGAGTTGTTTCCTATGGTGATTGATGTTTCAGAACTTTTCATGTTTTAAAGAAAAATTGTGAACCTTCTTTAAAGATTTGAATAAAGCTGCATTGTTGTTTTCATTATGTGTTTCAGTTTCTGTTAGTCAGTGTATGTAGTAGGCTTCAGGGTAGGACATAAACCCTGGCCGGTCACACGACCCTAAGTTGGGGTGTGACAATAAGACTGCCCCACCATCCAAACACAAGGCTAAATCTTGAGCCAACGGCCTCCTCCTGACTGCCAAATGCTAGACCGCCCATCGACTTCCTGCTCAAAGCATCAGCCACCACATTAGCCTTCCCCGGATGGTACATGATCGTGCAATCATAATCCTTCAACAGCTCAAGCCCTCTTCTCTGCCTCTGGTTCAACTCCTTCTAGGTGAGCAAATATTGGAGGCTCTTATGATCAGTGTATATCTCACAAGCCTCGCCATAAAGGTAGTGACACCACAACTTCAATGCGAGTTCAAGATCATGGGTTAGGTAATTCTTCTAGTGAACCTTCAACTGCTTGGAGACATAAGCTATCACCCTGCCATTCTGCATCAGCACACAACCCAAGCTGACCCGAGAGGAATCACAATAAACAACAAACCCTCCCGAGCCCGAAGGTATTGCTAGAACTGGCGCCGACTTTCAAGCGATCCATTAGCTTCAGAAAGCTCTCCTCGCACTTACTGTCCCATTCGAACTTGACCTTCTTCTGGGTCAGGCGGGTCAATGGCGCTACAATCCTGGAGAAATTCTTCACAAACTTTCTGAACTGCTTCTATCTTTGGGGGTCCACCTTTACCCATTCCTTGGACACCACATGGCCAAGGAACCCAACATTCTCCAGCCAGAACTCGCACTCGGAGAACTTAGCATACAATTGGTGGTCCCTGAGAGTTTCCAGAACTACCCTCAAGTGCTCAGCATGCTCCTCCCTGCTCCTAGAATAAATCAAAATATCATCAATGAACATAATTACGAATTTATCCAAGAATTTCCTGTACACTCGGTTTATCGAATTAATAAATGCTGCAGATGCATTAGTCAACCCGAAGGACTTCACCAGGAACTCAAAGTGCCTATACCTCGACCTGAAAGCAGTCTTAGGGACGTCACTATCCCGGATCCTCAACTGATGATACCCTAACTGGAGGTCAATCTTAGAAAACCACTGAGCTCCCTATAGCTGATCAAACAAATCATCAATCCTGGGCAACCGGTACCGATTCTTCACCGTTACCTTTTTTAAACAGCCGATAATCAATGCACATTCGCATGGACCCATCTTTTTTTTTCTTCACAAAGAGCACTGGAGCACCCCAAGGCGAAACACTTGGGCGAATGAAACCCAACTCAAGCAACTCCTGCAACTGGGACTTCAACTCCCTCAACTCAGCTGGTGCCATCCGATACGACAGAATGGAGACCGTCTTAACCCTAGGCTGCAAATAAATACAAAACTCAATCTCCCTCTCTGGAGGCAACCCTGGCAACTCCTTCGAAAACACATCAGATAACCAGCACACCACGGGTGTCCCCCCGATGTCCCTAGCCGCATCTCCGCCTTCTTCTGCCACAGACACAAAGGCCAAGCAGGACTGGCAACCGCCCAGAAGTAGCTTACGAGCCTTGAGAGCTGAAATTGCCATCAACGACTCTCCCCTTCTCTCACCCTAGAAGATAAACTGGGGCAACCCGGGCTTACTGAAGGTCACAGTCTTAGCCCTGCAATCCACTGAGGTGAAATGATCTGCCAACCAGTCTATGCCCAAAATTACATCAAGCTATAACATTGGAAGGAGTGTCAAGTCGGCTATCAACACATGCCCACAAATGACAACCTCGCGGTCCTGAAAGACTGTCTCTACCATCACAGAAACAACGGTAGGCGTAGACACCACAAGGGGTAACTCAAGCAGAGAAGGTATCCCTGACAACTTAGCAGCAAACAAAGCAGATACAAAAGAGTGCGTAACACCCGGATCAAACAAGGCATATGCAATGGCAGAACCTTCAACAAGGTTTCCTGACACTACTGGCCTGGACGCCTCAGCACCCTCTTGGTTCATAGCAAACACTCGTGCAGCGGGCCTCTCTGAACCACCAGCTCGCTAGCCTCCTCCCTGAGTCTGACCCCTCTGAGCTACGGAACCCACCGACATTGGTGCCTTTCCTCTGGTCTGATCAGGCTACTGACTGCCCTTGCTAGGACAATCCTTTTTGTAATGCTCAGTCTGTCCGTACCCAAAACATGCCTCAGAGCGAAATCGCTCTGGGTCCTGCTCAACTCTGGTTGCACATAATCATGGCCCTTAAGCATAACGTCGTCATACACCCATAATTTATATTTCCTGAAATCTAAGGGAAAGATCCTCCAATCAATTCAAAATTTTAGCTATAGGGGAAATTTACCATCAGCCAACCCCTGCAGATCCCTTATGCAGAACTCTATCAACCAGCCCCCTAGGATCCCTAGGGCTGCCCTAACCAAATTGCACCACAAATATTTTAAACTATATGATGAGACCCAATGAATCACTCAAGATACTTAAGAAAACACTACAAGGATCTCTAATCCAAGCACCCATACAAAGGTAGCCCCCAAAAATGGTGCACTCTCTCTAGCACAGGGCCATTCACGGCCTCAAACTATGCTACCCTGGGACTATCCCAGTTCCTCCTCAACTGGTCGTCTACTTTTACGACCCCAGCCCTGCCATCAGCCTACACTCTAGCCTCGGCCTTGGCCCCGCGTGGAGTTACTGCCAACTGCCACTCTATGCGGCACTAAAAGGCCTCCATCAATCTGGAATCATCATGAAAGAAACATATCAAAATCAAGCATTTGAATTAACACTAACATTTTGCAAACTTAGCCACAAGTCGCGCTGAGGTGCAGACTTAGCCCATTGATCTCATAACATACCCCAACCATATACTGACACACTAGCAATGTCCTATACGGTGATAACTCTAGCTCGTAGTCAAATCGAACCACATGCTCTGATACCATATTGTCACGCCCCAACTCTGGGTCATGTGATCGGCCAGGGTATACGTTCCTATACCCTGCAGCATAAACCATGCACATTCCAACTCAAAAATAAAATATAGCGGAAAGAAATAAATAAGTTTTATTTCAAATGGAAAACCATACAAAATTCATTATAATTAATTTTAGCAAAAGTACAAAGTGCGGAAATAATAAATCGAGTCCAATAGACCACCAATAATGAAATCCGAAATAAATGACATAAACGTCCCCAAGCGACTACAACTCCGAAATGCCAAAACATAGTGCATGACAATTACTACCAACTCGACTACGACCCTTAACTAGGACTGCTATGAGATTAATGTAGCTCCTCTTCCCTCCAGCCGCGCCAAGTGCTCCAGCTCACCTCACCGGTCAGGCTCTGCAAAACAAAAACAAACGATAACGGGTGAGTTCAAAGAACTCAATGAGCGGTTATACCAATCCCCACAAAAAACCAAACATAGCTATGATGCATAAAGTAAAACTCCTGACTCAAGCAGGAGAGGTTACAATGGAGTGACCAGCTAACAGGCCATCTAGCCACCACCTGCCCGAAGGCATCCAACACCCAAACGGTGAAGATCAATAGGTCTAAGCCTACCTTGCCCTAAGGAAACAACACATACTAGGATAATCGGGAAGGCCCTCCGAACTTGTCCTAGTATACAGAAACTTGGGAGCAATCGATCGAGAAAGGCCCTCCGAACTTGCTCCACGAGACGCGTAGGGACAATCGGGATTCGCCCATATGAACTTGCCCCTTTAAGATATAATAGGAGTAATCGGGTAGACCCTCCGAACTTACTCCCCTAAGATATCTCAGGAATAATCGGGTAGGCCCTGCGAATTTATTCCAAAAAAAAAAAACCACCCCGACGATAATCAGGTAGTCCCTCCGAACTTATCCCACAATGCCAAACCAGAACAACCGGGATTTGCTCATCAGAACTTGTTCCAATAAATAACGTAGGAGTAATCGGGATTCACCCATCCAAACTTACCCCTTTAAAAGTACCTCGAGAATAATCGGGTAGGCACTCCGAACTTATTCCACGAGGCCAAACCAGAACAATCGGGAAAGACCCTCCGAACTTGTTCCACATATTAGGAATTAGCCATCCAACCTTCTGGGCCTAGCCCGCAATCCGGTTCCTCAACGAGCCTCTCCGCTATTCGTAAATATATGACGTACCATGACCTAAGACAAGTCTTAACTACGGTGTGTTAGGGGTGCTCCTATTGGGAAGTGTCTCAACACTCCAACGCCCGACCCCAACTCCTAGACCCGTAATGTCATAAACTCGTGTGATTTTATTTCACGCATAAACTTTTCATGTTGGTCAATAGCATATTATGCTGACCCTTTTTCCCAATTTTAATTATGCAATTAAAATTTAGTTCACCACAATTAGGGTTTTATTTTAGAATTTTATTTTAGCTTACTGTTCTGCCGGAACCGATGTATCTAATCCGAAACTGATCTCCAGAGTGTGTCCTATGTTTTCAAACTATATTTTCTGGTCAAAACGATAGGTTACATGACTATGTTCAGATAAATACACACATCACAGCAAGTAATTTAAAAATAGCACAGATTCATCATTTCAGCATATAATTTTCAGCCTAAATAAGTTTCAGCACAATAGAGATAATAATTAAATCCGAAAATTACAAAATTAAATTCCTTAATTATCATCACAACAGAATTATATCATTGAGACAAACTTCTCAAGAATCAAATCATGATTGTTTATCCAAGATTAGCAAACTTCAAGACAATCTTCATACAAGAATCAAATTTCAAGATCCAATCTTATATTTTTTTAAAACATGATCATCATCCAAAAATCACAGATTTAATTCCAAGGTATGCCACAACAATAGAAGAACCTAAATTGGTAAGGAATTCATAGTATAGACCTCAAAATAAACAAGAACATCTCATTTAGGCATTTCATCAAACACCTTGAGGGCAACCTTGTTTCTCCCTTGGCCGAGCACTCCTAGGATCATCCTAGGGCTATCGAGCCCCATAGGGGAGGGATTAGGGCCTCCTCAAGCATGACACACAAAAGAACGGCAAGAATCCGAGAAATCTTTGAATAGCAAAACTATAACATCAAGCCTCCAAAAACGGCTTCAAAAAACTCGAAGAAAAACCCGAGAAAGGAGAGGTAAAACCACTCACCTAATTAGGAAGGAAATTTAGAGGAGAAATCCCAATCGACGGCCTCCGAATCCGGCTCCAAAAGGTGGCGGCTTGGCTCCACCAAGAGAAAGAGAGGGCGGCGACTCCTCCTCAAGCTGCCGGCTTTCAAGAAGAGGAAGAAGAGGCACCAATTACACCCAAGCCGTCGGCTTGGCTCCAAGGGGAGCGGAAGAGAGAGAAAGGAAGAGAGGCTCGGCGTCTGGCTTGGGGGGGGGGGGGGGGGCGTCTCCAAGGAAGAGGAAGAGGGGAGAGGGGCGGCTCAACTTGGCTGGGCGGCTCCTCTCTCTACGCGGTTTATGCGGCTCCAATAGGGAGCCGCAAGCCCTACGGGGGGGATTTTATAATCCCTTCTCCTCCTCTTCACCCCTAACCTTCATTAACCTGCATCCGCCTCAACCCGGTTCCAAACCCACTAACCTCTCAACCTACTAACCCAACTAAGCTTAATTAATCCTATTCTAATCTAATGACAAATTATAAGCAACAACCACATGCACATCCTCACATCACATAATTAAACAATCATGCATTAAACTTAAATAAATTCATCCAATCAAGGAAAGAATCTACAAAAAATCAAATTCCTACTCACCCGAGCTCGTAAGCTCGCACTGGATCACGAGTCGACTTGGCTCGACCTCAAACTAGCTCGCTAGGCTACCAATCACAATTAATTGCAGAAATAATTATCAATATCTAGGATATTACAATATACAATACATGGAAACTAATATTCCAATCAATTCAAAAAATTTAAATAAATTTTACTCAAATTGAATTAATTTTTAAAATTAATTCATTTTTTTTTTAAAAAAAAACCCTCAAATTCGATTAAGAAATGTGATTTCAAACGTCTTTGAAATTTGAATATCTATTCAAATAAAAAAATATCAAATTATATTTTCGATAAGCAAAGGTGCTAGTATTTCTTTTTTATTTCATTAAAAACTGACGCCATAAGCAGAGACGTTAGTATTATAAATTTGATAATAGTCATTCGAGCTAAAACTTTTCAATGTGGCATTATTAAATGTTATTGATTAAGAAAAAAAATATTAATTATTTTTAATTTTTATCGAAATTAATCTTACTTATTAATTGATATCTTATGGTATTATACTTATATAGAAGTGATTAAGTCCAAAAAATGTGCTTTCTATGGGGATTAAATGTCAATTTCTTATATATAATGGTTATTGGGAAATTGGCGCCAAAACTGATGCCGGTCTCCTAATTTCTTTCGTCAATTTTTTATCTATTTTATAATAAGATTTCTTGATTCCCTTCGTTAAAATTTTTAATTTGGTTTATATTTCATATTTCCTTAGCAAATATGATTGAAACAACTATATATTAGTAGTATCTTTTATTATATAATTATATATTATATATATATTATATACAATATTTATTTCTTATATTAACTACTATTGCTATTATCTTATTGTGTGTTATAATTTATTAAACATATAATCTTTTACTTTTATTTTTCTTAATGTTATTCAAGTTTTATAATTTTTGAGTAAATTTTTTTAGTTTGGATTGGTGTATCATATTTTTCTTATAAAATTCAAACTTTAAAATAGGCTAATTATATATACTTTATTGGCTGCTTCGGCCAGGCCGTTTGTCTGTGGATGTTCGACAGATGAAAAGAGTTGTCAGATGCCAAGGTCTGAGCAAAATTTTCGAAATTGACAATTTGTGAACTGTGTCATGTTGTCGCTGACGAGTTCGCGCGGTACTCCATACTTGCAAATGATGCTTTTCAAAACAAATTTCTATACTTTGTTAGTTACAAGTCTTTGGTCGATCCTCAGCCTAGAGATTGGTGACCTCAGTCTTCAGCTTCACCTTTGCCTTCACCGAAGCATTAACTTTAAGCTTTGACGCCATCGGCACCGACTTCAGGTCTTCATCCACTCCTCTGAATATACCAACTTCCACCTTGGCTTCCTTTACTTCTCCTCACAGCTGTGCCACTTTGTCCCCGATGTCGGCAATGGTATTCAGAAGATGTACAATCTCGTCCTCCTTCGCCCGAAGCCTCCCCTCCCTCTCCTTCAGCAATTCCTGATGGGATGTCTTCAAGGACTCCACCACCCAGTTTCGAGCCTTAGCTGCCTCCAGCATAGAAGATCTATCCTTCTCCAACTGCCTCACTAGGCCATCCAGACGAAGTCCTTGAACTGCAACATATTGAATCATATATTTCAGCCAAGCCCACCTCCCTCAGCAGATTGACAGTAGCATCAGCAGTACATGTTAGTTGTAGGGGAATTCCTCAAACCACAGGGAGCCTAACCTAGCTAAGGCATTGAGAGCATACAGTCCTTGTTGAGTCTGGGGAAGGTTGGTTGCGCAGTGGTGCCCCTGCGCCTGGGAACTCTCCGTCGCCGCAACCACCACGGTCGGCTCCGGGAGGATAACTTCCCAAGGAGGCAACTCCTCCTCCTCCTCCAAGATAACGACACCCTGAGCCCTATGCCTCCTCTTATGCTCAAGAGGAGGCGGAGAAGGAGAGGGGGATGGAGAGCGTGAAGGGACCCTTGGTCTGTTCGGGACCTTATTTCTCGGAGGACTGAGGCTGGAGTCCCGTAATTCCTATGGGATTTGGCAAAGGCAAGTGAGGTGAGGCGTCAGTTGCCGACCTCTTCCCCTTTCTTGGTGAAATGGCCACACTAGAGGGGGGGCGAATAGTATGTTAACTAATCTTATCATCTAATTTTGGTTTTAATCGTTTCTTGATTAGTTAGGCTAAGCACGATATTAATAGCAAGCGAAAGCAACAAATATGAAGCAATTAACATAAAATAATATATCAATGCTAACACAATTATTTATAGTGGTTCGGCCGCAATGTCTACTCTACTACCTAAGCACCCCGCTTAGGATTTCCAAACTAAGTTTACTAGATTATATCGTTTCCCTTACAAAGAGAACTTTGCAATCGAAAAGTCTCTGCTCTCAAACCGAAGACACTTCCACACCCGTAAGTATCCCGCCTTTCTACCGAGAGCACTCTCCCACCTCAACCTAAGGGACAACTCAACTAATCCTAGTAAACTATGTTTACAATGGTGGATTTAAGCCTTAACATCAAGGCAACCACCAACTCAATCAAACCTAGCAACCTAGGTTTACACAATCTTTAATACAATGAAATAAATACCAAAATACAACAACTAATGGAGCAATAAATCAAATAACAAATACTTAGTTCCAAAAGAAACTCCTTAGTCATCTTGATGCCTCAAGATGATGAATCGATGAAGCTTGAAGGCTAAACCAAGGAGTGGAGATCAAAACTAAGGTTCTTGCAAAGATGGCTCAAAGAAATCTTTATGAATGATCAAGAATGGCTCAATGAAGGTCAAGATCATGGAGGAAGTCACTCAAGGGATAGTATATATAAGCCCCAAGAAGAGAGAGCCAAAATAGCTCTCCCAATGGGCTGATTTTTGCCCGTTGGCGACACCCGATCGATTTTCGGTCGATCGTCGGTCGACCGACTAAGCGACCGCCGAGCGATCGAAGGCATTCTGCCCGTTCTGGGCAACGTTCGATCGACCGGTTGGTCGACCAAAATGTCGTCAGTCAACCAGTCAGTTGACTGAACCTGGGCAAGGCAGATTGCTTAGGCTGGTTTTTCTGCTTGTTTGCTCGTTTTTGGGTTCCGTCTTCACTACGTCTACTTATATAATATTATAACTTTAAAATATAAATGTTATATAAGGATTACCCCCCATTTGGATTCAATAATAATATCTAAAAAATCAAAATCCTTAAGAATCAAAATCTAACTTTTGGGGTCTAGTATAAATTTTTGAAAAATAGAAATTTTCTAATCTTTCGAGTCAAGTATGGGTAGACTAAAGACTTCCAAAAAATCCTTAAAAATATCTCGTTATCTAGTTTTTACCCAAGGAATAATTACCGATATTTTTTGTGTCAAGAAAATGTCTAGGTTATATAGCCCTCCAAGGAGCTCCCTAGGCTTAGTGAATTTCAGTGTAGTTTCCGAGTTTTCATGTTTTGGGGTTCGGGTTTAGTTTTTGGGTTCTTTTCATCATAAAAGAGGATTACAACACATGCTAGACACCCTAAACCTAAACTCTAACTTCCCGAAGAATCTCGAGCGTTGACAAGTGTCCTTGTTGATTTCTCAATTTTTTCGATCGCGGACGTCGTGCGCTAACCGACTTGGAACCTGAAAGATTTCTCAATGAAATATTAATTCTATGTTTGTTATCATCAAAACTGAGATTAAGACCAAGGTAGAAAATCTTAGGCCAACACCCTTATCAACTGTTGGCGCTTTCCCTTTCGGCTCTTTTAATCTGGCTTGGAGAGCCGCCAAGTTCATCTTCGGGGCCATATTGTTTGCAAGATATAGCTCGGAATCAGCATATTAAAGAAATGACTTAAATGATAGACATCTCCTTACGACTTTGGACTTACTTATGTAACTTATGACCGAGGTCTCATCCTGATCCCACTTCAACATCTCTTTGCATGAAAAAGGAGTGGAGGGCCTCACACTGGTCTATAAACCTTATTATCAGCCTCTCCTCGGGAAAAATGGCCTTCTCCTCCAGTGTCAAGATAGTGGTTGGGTTCTTGCCTCCAAAACAAGGGGAACCTCTCTGAGGGCGACACTGCTTCTAGGAAAAATTGCTAGTCGCTCGGCCTGGACCTCTCATTGAAGAACTATTTCTTAAAGTTCTTGTAAGAATTGTTGAACAAGTCAAACAGTTTTCTCCCAAGGGTGTTGCTGAGTGACACCCACTGGCCCTTCTACATTCCTTTGGCCTGAAAGAATGAAAATAACACACCATGGCTCAGCTCATTAGCTCGACACTTAGAAACTCCATCAAAATCTCGAAGCGGCGGACAAACGCCCACCTGTTTGGGTGGAGTTGCGTCATGGCGACGTTTACTTGGATCAATACCCTGCATTCAAAGTCTATCAAAGATAGCTTGACACCGAGGCCCTCGAACATAGTTCGGTATACAAAAATAAACTCAGGATCCCTCATAGAGTGGAAGACCCTATCCTCCGAGGAGGATGGAAGGCATTTGAAGGTGGTCTCAAAATCGCCTGAACATGAGAGTCACGGAAGGCTGCAATGCTACTTGAGCTAGTCTTTGCCGAGCTCACCCACCTTTTCGTCGTGAACCCAAGAATATGGTTTTGCAGCCCCTCTCAGTCTATCTACTATGTTCTTCCCTCTATAGGCTATTTTTCAACCTGACTGGAAACCCAATAAACGAGGGACAAGTCAGTACAACCTATCACCCAATAAACCCAATATGAGTTATGTAATTTTTGCTTGTGTAGATTAATTTATTTAATTTTTGTTGTATTTGCATGATTGTTTAAATTATGTCGCATGTGGGTGTGCATATGGTTATGTGGAGAATATAATTAATTAAGTTAATTAAGTTAGCGGGTTCGGGTTGGGCTTGAGGCGAATGCGGGTTAGATAAAGGGCTTGGAGGAGTTAGGGTTGAGGAGGGAGTATAAAACCCCCTCCCTTTCGCTTGTGGCTCCCTATGGGAGCCGCACATGACCTTTGAGAAGAGAAGCCAGCCGCCAAAGCCGACAGCCCCTCTCCTCTTCCCCTTGGAGCCGCCGCCACCCTCTAGAGCTGAGCCGCACATCGCTTCTTCTCCTTCTCCTACCTCTCCTTCTTCCTTTCCTTTGGAGCCGAGCCGAGAGGAGCCAAGCCAGCCAAGCCAGCACCTCTCTCTTCCCCTTTCCCTCTCTTCAAGCCGACGGCTTGAGGTGAGCCGCCGCCCCACTACTACAAACTTGGTCTTCAGCAACGGCTATCAGCAACGGCCGCTCAAGCCGTTGCTATTTGCAACGGCGTTCTTACGGCCGCTCGAGCCGTTGCAGATATCTGTATCTGCAACGGCGTTCTAACGGACAACCGAGCCGTTGCGGATTATTTTAATTATCAGCAACGGCTTTCTGACGGAAAGGCGAGCCGTTGCTAATTATTTAATCTTCAGCAACGGCTTACTAACGGATAAGTGAGCCGTTGCTGATGATAACTTATCAGCAACGGCGTTCTAACGGGCGAGTGAGCCGTTGCTGATAAGTTTATATAGGGCACGCTCTCGCGCCCGACCCTTCTTCCTCCCGCTTCTGCCGCCGCCGCTCCTGCCGAGACCTTCGCCGCTGCTGCCGTTGCTGCCGACGCCTCTCGCCGACGCCTCTCGCCGCCGCGCCGCTGCCGGTATGTTGATCGGCCGGCCTATACCGTTTCGGCCGGAGATGCTAAAATCCGACCGAAACCCTATTTCTAGGGTTTCGGCCGGCGGCGGTCGGCCTATGGCCGCCGCCGAACCTTCTACAGTGGCCGGACAGTGTGTCCGGCCACTGTACGCCGGCGCCGGAGGGTGGACTCCGGATATATATATATATATATATATATATATATATATATATATATATATATATTTATTGTTTTGAAATTGTTAATTAATTATTTTATAAATGTTAATTAAATGTTTAGATTAATTGTTTAATTTGTTAGATTAATTATTAGGGTTTAGATTAATTTCGGACGCGCGCCGGAATCGTCCACTTCGGACGCGCGCCGGAATCGTCCAATTCGGACTCGCGCCGGAATCGTCCACTTCGGACGCGCGCCGGAATCGTCCAATTCGGACTCGCGCCAGAATCGTCCACTTCGGACGCGCGCCAGAATCGTCCAATTTGGACTCGCGCCGGAATCGTCCACTTCGGACGCGCGCCGAAATCGTCCAATATGGACTCGAACTGTCTCGAAACATTTAGAAAATAATCATCCATCCGACGAGTTGATATGTTTCACGTACGCATCGACGAATCGGATATGATTTAGCAAAACCTTAGAAACGTTCGGGGATTGTATGTTCGTGTAAAAGAAGTAGATGATCTTTTATACGACGTACAATTCTTGAATTGTCCCTGATTGGACAATTTGGGAATATAGTTATTTGTATTGCACTTACGTTTTTATTTTAACTGTTAACTAATTATTCTAAAATTCGGCAACATCTCTCTTGTTCTCCGATACGCGCCCAGATGATATGCGTATTCGGAGAACTGTAGGGAGATGCTGTCGAAATTTAGAATAATTAGTTAACAGTTAAAATAAAAACGTAAGTGCAGTACGAATAACATAAATCCCGAATGGAATAGGACAATCTCACCTAAAGACATTAACCAAAGAAATTGTCATTGATTGACAGAATCATGTCGGCTGATCGAAGTTGGATGTACCGACGTTTTGATCGTGGAGCTTTAACGAATGAGTTTCGATTAGGCGTAACGTACTTCCTAAATTTCGCCTATTCGAATCGGAATTTCGTTAGCATGGGTGATCAAATCCGATGTCCGTGCCGCATTTGTTCGAATGGACGATTTTTGGATCGGGAGACTGTCACTCTGCATCTATATACCAAAGGATTTACACCAAGATATTTTCTATGGACTTGTCACGGGGAGTCACGCGAAGTCGGGACGTCGAGCAATCCTATCGTTCAGACATATGGTGAATCTTCCTCTGCTGGTGCTTCTTCATCCAGTCAATGTAATCCCTATAGAACTATGATACTTGATAGTCTTGGGGGTCAATTCCACCTGAATGATAATGTTGATCGGCCAGTTCTTCAGACATCAGTCCCACCAGATACTACAGCGGTTGATATCACAGAAGTAGGGGCTGCGGTAGAGATTGGCAGCAAATGAGCCTTTTATATTGGCATCACAAGCCGAACAAGTATATTACGCGAAGTATCCGGCTCGAAATAAAGATAGAGCAGATTGGCGTGTAGTCTGTAAGACAAAAGGTAGAGGAAAAATTGATCCGATAGTAGGAGAAAATGATCCTCCTGGTTTCTATCAAGAAGATGATCTTCCTGCTGTGGATCGTATTATTCCAATACTCGAGGATGCAGACACAACATCAATCCAATTAGAAGTTGAATATGCTGATGATGACCATCATGAAATTGAGGAAGCTGGAGATGAAGAAGATGAAGAAGAGGAAGAAGAGGAAGAAGAGGAAGAAGAAGAAGAATTCGAAGACTATTATTCAGATGATGAAGAATAATTGTAAAGTATATATTTTATTAAATATATCTCTACTATTTATACAATAATCTGATTATATGTCTGTTCGACAGATATGTCTGGTCGTGGTTATCGACGCAGGAGAGCTTCGGAGTCTCCGATCGGTGAGACTCCAGCACTTACTCATGCTGCTGATCCTCCTGTTGCTGATCCTCATGAGGATGATACTGCCGAGGCTAGTACATCCAGACGTAGGCGGCCACGCGGGCCGAACAGGTGGCAGCCTCCACCAGCCACAGAGTCACGTAGATTGATTAGCGTGATTGAGGAGCGGTACGTAATATATCATGAATTATGAATCATTACAAATTCATTATATCATAATATAATATTAAAATTTATTTTTGTTGTGCAGGTTCGAGCAAGAAGAAGTGCCGAGGAGCATTTCTTCTACTATTCGACGATACATGCACGGGGCATGGCCTACGTGGTCTCACGTGCCTAGCGAGCACGTCGACATGTTATGGCGCGAGTTTGAGGCACGTATTATTATTTTTTTTACATGCATGATATATTAATATTGGTACTGATATTATTATTTTGCAGGCTCGCTATACATGGGCCGAGGACCAGAGGCCCTTCATTTACGCTGCCTGGGAGGCTATTTCCCGGGCAAGGTACAACGGGCAGCTGGGGCAGGCTCGGTCCCAGGCGATGGCCCGAGCTGGGACCACTAACATCGCGGAGACTCGGGGATACGGCCCCGGTTGGATTACTCCGGATATATGGGACCAGCTCGTGGGGATATGGTCGACGGATCGATGGCAGGAGGTTTCTCGGAATGCGGCTAGAAATCGCATGTCGGGGGGAGCAGCGCGTCACACCGGCGGCTCTGTTGCATTTGCAGTGCACACAAATCGTATGGTAAGTATATCTTTTAATTATATATTTTATTTCTTATTATGTGTACTAATTAATGTATTTGTTTTGTAAATGTAGACGACGGTGTCGGATGACGGGAGTGTCCAGCGACCCTCCCCGATGGCGGTGTTTGAGCGGACTCACCGTCGAGCACATGGGACTGGGGAGTACATCGACAACCGCGCTGCATACATTATGGTAATTATATATTTGTTTAAATTATTCATTATATATTTATAATTTAAGTTTTATGATAAATATTAAATAAAAAATCAAACTCGAGTAGGAGACCTACAGCCAGACGGTGGTGCAGCGTGGGGGTACCCCCGAGGACTTTGACGCAACATCGTGGGTCGAGGCCGCAGGTGGCTGGGACCATGGCCGCGTATATGGCTTCGCAGATAGTGGTCATGCGCGAGCCGTACTAGGGCCACTTGGGGCACCGACCCCTCCGGTCGCTGGTGAGCGGCCGTCCACCTCCAGATCCAGTTATGATCATAGTAATAGGATAAGGACACTAGAGGAGACGGTCGCGCGTCAGACTGAGTTGATGGAGCGCCAGAGTCAGACGATGGCGAATATAGAAGCTATGCTACGCAACTTGTCGGGTCATCCCGAAGCAGGCATCTCTTCGGCATCATCTAATCCATCATCCTCGAGTCAGTCCACGCCGGTGTACACTCAAGCACTCCAGACCCCGCCATATGATCCAGGCCATCCTCCATCGTCATTGTGAGATTTTGTTTATATTGACTTTGTTATTCAGATATTGAACTTGTTTAATTTATATTGACTATGTTACTGAGATGTTGATACTTCAATTTTACATTTGAATTGTGTTTATACTATCGTGGATAATTATGAATATAAATATAATTGTTTTGATGTATATCTTGGTGTGTTTGTGATGTGTGAATGAATGTGTATGAGATGTTTGTGATGTGTGAATGAATGTGTGTATGAGGGTATGGGTGTGTGAGTTATGTATCAGATAAATGTATCAATGTATCAATGGAAATTTGAAATTTTCAAATTTTCTGGTTGCAGGTAAAGGTCATCAGCAACGGCTTTCCCACGGGCGTCCGTGGGAAAACCGTTGCTAAAAGTGTATCGAAAGCCGTTGCTGATGACCTACAGCAACGGCTTAGCGACGGAGTTTTACTAACGGTGTTGCTACGGACTCAGCGGCCGTTGCTATTAATGTTATCAGCAACGGCTCCGGGTCTGTGGCAAAACCGTTGCTGATAATATTTTTAGCGACGGCCCAGCGGCCGTTGCTGATAATGTTTTGAGCGACGGCCCGAGCGGCCGTTGCTGAGCCGTTGCTAAGTCATCAGCAACGCGACTTTCTCTCACGGTGCTATTGCAACGGCTCAGCCGTTGCTGATTCTCTTCAGCAACGGCTCAGCAACGGCATCAGCCGTTGCTGATGACCATTTTTCTAGTAGTGCCCCTCTTATCCGGGATTTCTCCTTTATTCATCTTTCGTATTTAGGTGAGTGATTTTACCTCTCCTTTTCCGGGTTCTTTCTTGGTTTTGAGCCGATTTGGGCTTATTCTTGATTCTTGTGTTTTCTCGACGAATCGTGGATTTTGAGTATCAATTTCTTGTGCCGAATCATGGGACGAGCACTACTAGAAACTTGATCTTCAGCAACGGCTATCAGCAACGGCCGCTCAAGCCGTTGCTATTTGCAACGGCATTCTTACGGCCGCCCGAGCCGTTGCAGATATTTGTATCTGCAACGGCGTTCTAACGGAAAACCGAGCCGTTGCTGATTATTTTAATTATCAGCAACGGCTTTCTGACGGAAAGGCGAGCCGTTGCTGCTTTTTTAATTGTCAGCAACGGCTTGCTAACGGATAAGTGAGCCGTTGCTGATGATAACTTATCAGCAACGGCTTTCTAACGGGCGAGCGAGCCGTTGCTGATAAGTTTATATAGGGCACCAGTCGCGCGCCCGACCCTTCTTCCTCCCGCTGCTGCCGCCGCCGCTGCTCTCGCCTCTCGCCGCCGCTGCCGCTGCTGCCGACGCTGCCGACGCCGACGCCTCTCGCCGCTGCTGCCGCTGCTGCCGTCTTGTTCAGGTATGTTGATCGGCCGGCCGGATCTTCACTAGGTTTCGGCCGGCAAGAATCAATCCGACCGAAACCCTATTTCTAGGGTTTCGGCCGGCGGCGGTCGGCCTATGGCCGCTGCCGGACCTTCTACAGTGGTCGGACAGTGTGTCCGGCCACTGTACGTCGGCGCTGGAGGGTGGACTCCGGCGCCGGAATTTATAATTATATATATATTATATTGTTTTATAATTGTTAATTAATTGTTTTATAATTGTTAATAAATTGTTTAGATTAATTATTTAATTTTTTAGATTAATTATTAGGGTTTAGATTAATTTCGGACGCGCGCCGGAATCGTCCACTTCGGACGCGCGCCGATTTGTCCACTTCGGACGCGCGCCGATTTGTCCACTTCGGACGCGCGCCGGAATCGTCCACTTCGGACGCGCGCCGAAATCGTCCAATTCGGACTCGCGCCGTCCACTACGGTTTGTCACTCTGGTCGTGCTTTTGGTTCTCGTCCATCTTGATACTTAAGCGATGAAGAGTATCATTTGGCACACTTGTATGTATTACTCAATTGTCCAGAGATTGAACAATTCATTGAAATATTTGACATTGAGATGGTGCAAAAATACTCTATTCACAACGATCAAGAATTGGAGAGATTACGGAATCGTGATTTCCCTACTTGGATTCAGACTTACAGGAAAGATCACAGAGATGAAATAGATGAAAAAATATTTGAGTTTGTTAGTGGACCGTCGCGACTTGTGTCGTGCTATAGCGGATATTTTGTTAACGGGTATAAATTTCACACGGTTGAATATTCATTTGCAAAGAAGACGATGAATGCCGGGGTCTGCGTGAAAGGGACAACATTTGTTGAATGTGATATGGATTTTTATGGACTGGTGGAAGAAGTGATAGAGTTGCACTACTTCGGCTTGAAATCAGTGATCCTATTTAGATGTCATTGGTTCGATACAACAGAAAGGGGCATGAAAGTTCATCCAAAATACAAACTTGTTGAGGTTAATTACAAATCGAAATTGGCAGCAAATGAGCCTTTTATATTGGCATCACAAGCCGAACAAGTATATTACGCGAAGTATCCGGCTCGAAATAAAGATAGAGCAGATTGGCGTGTAGTCTGTAAGACAAAAGGTAGAGGAAAAATTGATCCGATAGTAGGAGAAAATGATCCTCCTGGTTTCTATCAAGAAGATGATCTTCCTGCTGTGGATCGTATTATTCCAATACTCGAGGATGCAGACACAACATCAATTCAATTAGAAGTTGAATATGCTGATGATGACGATCACGAAATTGAGGAAGCTGGAGATGAAGAAGATGAAGAAGAGGAAGAAGAAGAAGAATTCGAAGACTATTATTCAGATGATGAAGAATAATTGTAAAGTATATATTTTATTAAATATATCTCTACTATTTATACAATAATATGATTATATGTCTGTTCGACAGATATGTCTGGTCGTGGTTATCGACGCAGGAGAGTTTCGGAGTCTCCGATCGGTGAGACTCCAGCACTTACTCATGCTGCTGATCCTCCTGTTGCTGATCCTCATGAGGATGATACTGCCGAGGCTAGTACATCCAGACGTAGGCGGCCACGCGGGCCGAACAGGTGGCAGCCTCCACCAGCCACAGAGTCACGTAGATTGATTAGCGTGATTGGGGAGCGGTAATATATCATGAATTATGAATCATTACAAATTCATTATATCATAATATAATATTAAAATTTATTTTTGTTGTGCAGGTTCGAGCAAGAAGAAGTGCCGAGGAGCATTTCTTCTACTATTCGACGATACATGCACGGGGCATGGCCTACGTGGTCTCACGTGCCTAGCGAGCACGTCGACATGTTATGGCGCGAGTTTGAGGCACGTATTATTTTTTTTTTACATGCATGATATATTAATATTGGTACTGATATTATTATTTTGCAGGCTCGCTATACATGGGCCGAGGACCAGAGGCCCTTCATTTACGCTGCCTGGGAGGCTATTTCCCGGGCAAGGTACAACGGGCAGCTGGGGCAGGCTCGGTCCGAGGCGATGGCCCGAGCTGGGACCACTAACATCGCGGAGACTCGGGGATACGGCCCCGGTTGGATTACTCCGGATATATGGGACCAGCTCGTGGGGATATGGTCGACGGATCGATGGCAGGAGGTTTCTCGGAATGCGGCTAGAAATCGCATGTCGGGGGGAGCAGCGCGTCACACCGACGGCTCTGTTGCATTTGCAGTGCACGCAAACCGTATGGTAAGTATATCTTTTAATTATATATTTTATTTCTTATTATGTGTACTAATTAATGTATTTGTTTTGTAAATGTAGACGACGGTGTCGGATGACGGGAGTGTCCAGCGACCCTCCCCGATGGCGGTGTTTGAGCGGACTCACCGTCGAGCACATGGGACTGGGGAGTACATCGACAACCGCGCTGCATACATTATGGTAATTATATATTTGTTTAAATTATTCATTATATATTTATAATTTAAGTTTTATGATAAATATTAAATAAAAAATCAAACTCGAGTAGGAGACCTACAGCCAGACGGTGGTTCAGCGCGGGGGTACCCCCGAGGACTTTGACGCAGCATCGTGGGTCGAGGCCGTAGGTGGCTGGGACCATGGCCGCGTATATGGCTTCGCAGATAGTGGTCATGCGCGAGCCGTACTAGGGCCACTTGGGGCACCGACCCCTCCGGTCGCTGGTGAGCGGCCGTCCACCTCCAGATCCAGTTATGATCATAGTAATAGGATAAGGACACTAGAGGAGACGGTCGCGCGTCAGACTGAGATGATGGAGCGCCAGAGTCAGACGATGGCGAATATAGAAGCTATGCTACGCAACTTGTCAGGTCATCCCGAAGCAGGCATCTCTTCGGCATCATCTAATCCATCATCCTCGAGTCAGTCCATGCCGGTGTACACTCAAGCGCTCCAGACCCCGCCATATAATCCAGACCATCCTCCATCGCGATCGTGAGATTTTTTGTTTGGATATTGAACTTGTTTAACTTATTTTGTTTGGATATTGATACTTCAATTTTGCATTTGAATTGTTTTTATACTATCGTGGATAATTATCAATATAAATATAATTGTTTTGATGTATATCTTGGTGTGTTTGTGATGTGTGAATGAATGTGTATGAGGTGTTTGTGATGTGTGAATGAATGTGTGTATGAGGGTATGGGTGTGTGAGTTATGTATCAGATAAATGTATCAATGTATCAATGGAAATTTGAAATTTTCAAATTTTCTGTTTGCAGGTATACGTCATCAGCAACGGCTTTCCCACGGGCGTCCGTGGGAAAGCCGTTGCTACAAGTGTATCGAAAGCCGTTGCTGATGACCTACAGCAACGGCTTAGCGACGGAGTTTTACTAACGGTGTTGCTACGGACTCAGTGGCCGTTGCTATTAATGTTATCAGCAACGACTCTGGGTCTGTGGAAAAACCGTTGCTGATAATATTTTTAGCGACGGTCCGAGCGGCCGTTGCTGATAATGTTTTGAGCGACGGCCCGAGCGGCCGTCGCTGATCCGTTGCTAAGTTATCAGCAACGCGACTTTCTGTCACGGCGCTATTGCAACGGCGCGGCCGTTGCTGATTCTCTTCAGCAACGGCTCAACAACGGTATCAGCCGTTGCTGATGCCCATTTTTCTAGTAGTGGAGGGTCCAGACTCTCCCTTTGTGGCTCGGTAGCCCTAGGTTTACCCTAGGGGTGCTCAGCCAAGGGTGAATCAAGGGTGCCCTCAAGGTGTTCGGTGTAAGGCTTAAGCGAAAGTTTTCAATGTTCTTGAGATCCGTGTTTTGTATTGCTTATGAAATTGAGTTCCTATATGTTCAAGCAAGCCTTGTGTTAGCAGAATCGGCAATGGCATAGACGAACGATTCGACGATCTTGGCGTCGGAAAACTGGACGAAGTCGGGCTTGCCGAGGGTGAGGCTGCTGCCGACGTGGTGGAGGAAGACGAGGGCCATGGCGTGGGGTTAGGAAAGTGAGTGGAGGAGGGTAAGGTGGAGGCGGAGGAAGCTAGCGATCGGCTCGGAGCGGGTGGAAAGCCCAACAAATAGATATATAGAAGAAGGAGATGACGATGACAAAGGAGAAGAAGACTAGTAGTGTGAAGATTGGTATCGTTTTTAATTTCCCGGGATAATTTAATATTTGTGGGGCCGACGCCCTCGGGAAAAGGATTTGCAAAGGGGTTCTCCTGGGGGCAGAAATAGCCTCCAGGAAATTCATTTTTCAAGTGGCCATATTTCAAACATTCAAAATAAAAATATATTATTCAATTATGTTAGATAAATATATTTCATCGTTAAATAAAAATTATTTCAGATATCTAAAATAATATTATTTTAGATATTTAAAATATATTTAACCAATTATTTTTAGTTTAGATTTTAAAATTTTCATCATTAAAACTATAATATAATAATAATAATTTTATTAACTAAACAATTTTAAGGGGTGAGAATTTTAATTATTTTATTTTTTAGTTAATAATACTATATATTTTAAAATATATTTAATCAATTATTTAATGTTCTAAAATTGTTTTTATTTTTAAATTAATTTTTATTTATTTCCATATTTAAAAGTGAGAGGTAAGAAATGGTGATGATCATTTCTTACCATCGCAAAATGTAGGATTTAGTGAGGGTCACCTTGTTGTCCGCACGATAAACTTTTTAGTGAGGGTCATATTAGACCCTCACAAAATATAGAAATTCATGAGGTCACCTCACAAAATATATTTTTTAGTGAGGGTCATATTCGACCCTCACTAAATGCAGGATTTCGTGAGGGCCATATGTCCTCACAATAATATACTTTTTAGTGAGGGTCATATTCGACCCTCACAAAATGTAGAAAATCATGAGGTCACCTAACAAAATATACTTTATAGTGAGGGTCATATTTGACCCTCACAAAATGCAGGATGTTTTCGTGAGGTCATGGTGATGTCCTCACTATATATACTTTTTAGTGAGAGTCATATCCGACCCTCACAAGAGTGTTCTTTTACTGGCAGGTTTTCGTGAGGGTCGACTAAGTGAGGATCGATGCGCGACCCCCACCAAATCTCGTCACTAAAAATCAAATTTCCTGTAGTGTATTGACAGACAGGCATGATGGTCCCCAAAAGAAAAAGTTTCGGCCCCAGCCTTCGGGGGGTCGACCAGCTCACTCAGAGGGGACTTTCAAGACAACAGATCCACCGCGGGGCAGAGGTCATAATAGTTCCAGAGGCCACATGAGTTCAGGACAAGGGGCGTCATCTAGAGGTTTGCAGCAGAGATCTGGGCCGCAACAGTGTAACCGATGTCACAGGAGGCACTGGAGGGCTTGCTGGGAACGCTCGGAGGTATGTTTCAACTGTGGGTAGGCTGGGCATTACAAAAAGGATTGTCCTAGCATGGGCAGTCAGCAACATGATCAGATCAGAGGAAAGGCACCGATGTTAGTGAGTTTCGTAGCTCAGAGGGGTCAGATTCAGGGAGGAGGCCAGCGAGCTAGTGGTTCAGAGAGGCCCGCTGCACAAATGTTTGCTATGAACCAAGAGGGTGTTGAGGCGTCTAGGGTAGTGGTGTTAGGTAATATTGTTGTTGGGTCTGCCATTACATATGTTTTGTTTGATTCGGGTGCTACGCACTCTTTTTTATATGCTTTGTTTGCTGCTAAGTTGTCAGGGATATCTTCTGTGCTTGAATTGCCCCTAGTGGTGTCTACGCTTATGAGGGTTTCTGTGATGGCAGAGATAGTCTTTCGGGGCTGTGAGGTTGTCATTTGCGGGCATGTATTGATAGCCGATTTGACACTCCTGCCGATGATGGAACTTGATGTAAGTTTGGGCATGGACTGGTTGGCGGACCATTTTGCCTCAGTGGATTGCAGGGCTAAGACTGTGACCTTCAGTAAGCCCAGATTGCCCAGTTTACCTTCCAAGGTGAGGGAAGGGGAGAGCCGTTGATGGCGATTTCAGCTCTTAGAGCTCAGAAGCTACTTCTGGGTGGTTGCCAATCTTTCTTGGCCTTTGTGTCTGTGGTAGAGGAAGGCGGAGGTGTGGCTAGGGACATTGGGGGGACGCCCGTGGTGTGTGAGTCCCCTCATGTGTTCTCGGAGGAGTTGTCAGTGTTGCCTCCAGAGAGGGAGATTGAGTTCTGCATTAATTTGCAGCCTGTGGTGAAGTCGATCTCCATTTTGCTATATCGGATGGCACCAGTTGAGTTGAGGGAGTTGAAGTCCCAGTTGCAGGAGCTACTTGAGTTGGGTTTCATTCGCCCAAGTATTTCGTCTTGGGGTGCTCTAGTGCTCTTTGTGAAAAAGAAAGATGAGTCCATGCGGATGTGCATTGATTATCGACAGCTTAATAAGGTAACGGTGAAGAATCGGTACCCGCTGCCTAGGATTGATGACTTATTTGATCAACTTCAGGGAGCTCAGTGGTTTTCTAAGATTGACTTGAGGTCAGGGTATCATCAGTTGAGGATCCGGGACAATGACGTTCCCAACCTGCGGAACAAGTTCGGAGGATCTTTTCCGATTGTTCTGATTTGGCCTCGTGGGATAAGATTGGAGGGCCTACTTGATTATCCCTGACGTGATTGTAAGAAATAAGTTTGGAGAGCTTACCCGATTATTCCTGAGATATCTTAGAGGAGTATGTTCGAAGGGCCTACCCGATTACTCTTGTGATATCTTAAAGGGGCAAGTTCGGATGGGCGAATCCTGATTGTCCCTACGTGTCTCGTGGAGCAAGTTCGGAGGGCCTTTCCGATTGCTCCCGAGTTTGTTGTACTAGGATAAGTTCGGAGGGTCTTCTCGATTATCCTAGTATGTGTTAATGCATTAGGGCATGGTAGGCTTAGGCTTGTTGATCTTCACCGTTTGGGTGTTGGCTGCCTTCGGGCAGGTGGTGGCCAGATGGCCTGTTAGCTGGTGACTTCATTTTGACCTTTTCCTGCTTGAGTCAGAGGTTTTACGCTTGATGCATTTTATCTGTGGTGTTTTTTTTGTGGGGGTTGGTAGAACCGCTCACTGAGTTTTTTTAACTCACCCATTGTTGTTGTTTTGTTTTGCAGAGCCTAACCGGTGAGGTGGGCTGGAGCACTTAGCGCGATTGGAGGGCAGAGGAGCTACATTGATCTCATAGCAGTCCTAATTAGGGTCGTAGTCGAGTCTGTTGGTAGTGTGTCATGCACTTGTGTTGGGTTTTTTTGAGTTGTAGCCCTTGAGGGCATTTATGTCATTTTACTCAAATTTCATTGTATTTGGTCGGTTGAACTTGAATTATTATTTTCACATTTTCATTCTTATGCTAAAATTTGTTTATGATCAACTCTGGTTTGATTTCTATTTGAAATAAAAACTTGTTTATTTCTTTATGCCATTGTAATTTCTTATGAGTTGACATGTGCATGGTTTAGGCTGCGGGGTATAGGCACGTATACCCTGGCCGATCACGTGATCCTGAGCTGGGGCGTGACAATTATCAATTAATGAGTTTAATAGAATTACTCCATGTAAACCCGCATTTGAAATTTGACAAGTTCTCGAAACTACTCATGATGGGACCTCTCAAGTAAAGGAGTCAAAAAGCAATCTTCTCATGCATGATTATGAATTGTTTAAAATACTATCTCATGAGACTATTAATGAAATGTATGCTAAATTCTAAAACATTACTAATGACTTATGCAATCTTGAAAGAGATATTAGGGAAGAAAAAAAGGTGAGAAAGCTACTTTAGTCACTTCCCAAAGCTTGGAAGCCAAAGGTGATAGCTATCATGGACGCTAAGGATCTTGGTACCATGAAACTCATCGAACTCATTGGATCCCTCATGACACATGAGATCCATATGAGCGCACACAAGAATGAAGATGCCCCTAAAGGCAAGAGTATTGCATTAGAAGCATCACATAGGAATGATGACACTTCTTCATCCAAAGAGGAGCTTGATGACCATGAGGAGATGGCCTTGCTTGCAAAATGGTTCATAAAGGGTGGCAAAATGTACATTTGTTTCAATTGCAACAAACCGGGGCACTTGAGGAATGATTGCCCACAATTGAAGCTCACCCCCACCTCATCCACAAAGAAGGACAAGCTCAAGAAGAAGAAGACATTGATGGCTTCTTGGGATGAAAGCGAATCTTCATCAAGTAAGGAAGACTCCAAGGATGAAAGAGCTAACCTTTGCCTCATGGCAAATGATGATGAGGTAACCTTTACATTTGGTGAATTTACATTTACTCAAGAAGAATTAGAGCATGAGTTTGAACAAATGCATGTTGAGTTTAATGTTATTAGAAAGAGG